>CM070873.1:12614256-14084256 GCA_036365515.1 Torymus aiolomorphi | reverse complement strand
AACAGCAGTTAGGTGTTTTAACCGGCTGCTTGTTTGCGAATGTGAGACTCTTCGCGTATATGTCTTTACTCTCCGCGTGCATGTAACGTTTTCTCGCGCGTGTTTTCAAATTGCAGTTAGGTGTTTTAACCGGCTGCTTGTTTGCGAATGCGAGTCTCTTCGCGTACGGCTTTACTTCCCGCGTGCATGTGACGTTTCTCGCTTGAGTTCTCAGTTAATAGTCAGATGTTTTTAACCGGCTAAAATTTGAGAACAGGAAACTCTTTTTCGTGCGCGTTTTTATATACTTTCTCTGTACATGTTTTTTCAACGTTTTATATATACATTTATATACCCCTTTTCTACTAAACGAACAAACTAAATTGGTCCTTTTCAGAACCTATAAATTTCAACAACAAACTTGCATTATTTCAGGTGAATAAGATAAAAGCCCTTTTTTATAGAACGATGTTCAAGCAAAGTTGTTTATATGAAATCGTTTATTAAAAAAAAATATAGTGATGCAAGGCTTATTATCAAACGCTCTTTTCTTTCAGATACCCTTTTATTCCATAACACCCTTCCCTATGATGAAACATTTTTTTCTTTATTATTAGTGATATTATCAGCATAAATTTGTTTATAGATAGTTGGAATCCATTTTGTGCGTTAGTCGCCGTAGGAGCCCGGTCGCAAAGGTTCCTTGGAAATTTTTTTAGTTTCATTTTATTATTAAGCCGCCCTTTTAAGGGCAACCAAAATATTTTAAGGTTGGAACTAATTGTTCCTCTTACACACACACACACACACACACACACACACACACACACACACACACACACACACACACACACACACACACACACACACACACACACACACACACACACACACACACACACACACACACACACACACACACACACACACACACACACACGCGCGCGCACACGCGCACACACGCGCACACACACGCACACACACACACACACACACACACACACACATCCACCCATCCACCCAGCCACCCACCCACCCAAATACAGGTAAACCGCTGTCAAATTTGAAAATTAAACTTATTATCTAATAAATTAAGTTTCAAAAAGAAATTGAATTAATTCGTTTTATGTGATAACTACCTTAAAAAATAACTTTTAAAGGCTCATTATTATGGGGAAGAGTAAGAGAAACATGAATGGATAAACATGTTTTGATTGACGAAGCAGATTTGACAATATTATCTGTCTAAGTTATTTGATAATAATCTGTACAATGCAATTTGAATCCGGAGTTAAAGTATGTAAGATAATTTAAAATAAAATCTTTGTATATAATCTTCTATGCTAAATTAATCGGGTAAATGATGAGAGAAAAAGCGATTCATCGTTATAGATAACATACGCATTTTTGCCCATTTCTCATACGGAAAATTCTACCAGGGAACTATTTATATTTTTCTATTTAGAAACAAATTATTAATCTGTAATATTAGGTAAATTATCTTCGAGTACTAGGAGGCCATACTCCTCAGAATTTTATTCGAATGGCTCTAAAAGAAGTCATAACAAATGAAATTGCTGTCACGTACAGCTTCAAGGGCCAGAAAGGCAAAAAAAATTTTGCGAAACAGATTTTTTTATAATATTGGAATGTACGTATAAAAATGTTAACAAACTATTTTTTAAATAACCGTATTACAGATATGTCGAAGTTGTTCATAGATTCTTGAGCCGAACCTTTTATCAATTCCATCCTTGGAGTCGCACAATCACGTAAAAGCATTTAACGTCAGACGTGTTTGCAAAATTTTGAAATAATTATCATTTCACTACTTAAAATTTTGAAATGTTTTAAAATTTTTTGCACATATCCGTCTTCATTAATCAGAAACATTCAGAAACGTTTAAAAATGATCAATAACCCCTATAGCTATGCTACGCATATGCTTCGACATCTTCTTAATAGTCATGAAATTTTACTACTATAATTATTCTATTGATTAATTTTTTGTTATAGCTGTAGCTATCCAACACCAGGAAGCAACCAAAAAAATTGTCAGAGACACCGTGAGCTGCTGGTTAAGACAGGCGAAGGCACGGATAGATAATGCCGAGTAACTACCATATTATTTATTAAATAAATATTTCATTCCAGTAAATACACAGTACATTAGACCTTTTATAACAATATTATGTAACTCAGAAGATAATTTGTATTCATAATTTTAATTTTTAGTAGTTATTTTTAATAGTAGTTGTTTAACTTTTTTCTGATAAATAAGTATGGGAAATCACTTCTTTAGTATCTTCGTAATAAATTTTGAATATTCTTGATCTAAACATGACTAATTATAATTCCAATATTGAACGTACACTATGTTCTTATAAGGAAATTAGAATAGTAGTTTTTCCATCTATGCAAAATCGTATTTTACGCCTTGTGCCAATTTTTAAAAATGGAACTTTACGCCCTCAGTACCGAAAAATAATATTCCCACCTCGGGCATAAAGCTTTGCACTTTTGTGTTATCCCAGATCCCTTGGGTCGACTTCGCGGGCCCTCGGTATCACATGTCTCAACGATCACATACGGGTGTAAGCTTTTATGCCCAAGGTACGAAAAGTACTATTATACTCCGCAAAATAAGATGTAAAATCATCAGCTTGCCTCCACTACATCAAAATATATTGTTTACACTTCTTAATCTTTTTATTAATCTGGATGAAAATTTGTTTATAACTAAAATTCTATAATCTCAGTAAAGGGGTTGAAAAAATGACTAATAATTGATAGGCCTCTTTCAGATGTTTTTTCCCATTCAATAGATTTGAAAAAGAATAAAAAAAATTAAATTTATGTTTAATATTAACTAAATTTACTTACAGATTCTATGTTAAATTAAATAGAATATAATCACAAGTGATAACTTAAAATAGCTTCTTAAAGATACTGTGTAAATAATAGTGCATTTTAATACTACTGCGGGAAAGATGAATCTCAGATGCTTGCGGATTTGTCGCTCGAGCGAAACAAGGGTGATAATCGAGAAACATCTCCCATACGTATATTGAACAATATTTTTCAAAATGAAAAGTCCAATTTTGCGCATGAAGTATAGAATAGTATATTGTGTACCTAAGGCGAAAAGTGGGCCTTTTTATACCGAGTGTGGAGTTTGTATAGTACGAGTCGTAGATGAGCTAGCACGAGCCGAGTGCGAGTGTGTTTTGCAAACCGAAGACGAGTACTCCAAACACACGAAGTCAAAAGGCCTACTAAGCCCTAGATGCCCACCATATTTTTTGTGACTTATGTATTGATTTTTGGCGTTTTTGAACCTAAAAAGCAAGGCTAAATTGATTTTTTGCGATTTTATGGAATTGTAAAGTAACGGGCGCAAATGGATTTTTTTGCGCCCGCCGGACGCGAATGGATTTTTTTATTCAATCGGTCAAGAAAAAGTCACTTTAGGACCTCTTTTTAGGTCGGAAAACGACAAAAATTGTGCATGTGTTCCAAAAAATTTATTTATTTCGTTTTAATCTTGATTTTCTATCACTCTTATAATAACACATAATTCCACTAGCAATTTCCTCAATTAAAAAACTGATTTATACCACTTTAGCCTCAAAATTACAACTTTGATATGATTTTTTGGCGCTCGTGGTATAAAATGCTGTTCGAAACGAGTACGTAAGAATTAACTTTGTGAAATTTTTCACATCATGCCGTAAGTTATCTACTTCCGCACCCGTGTCGAGAACCGTTTGGGGTAGACTTCGAAAAAATTATTCTATTTTCAAATCTATTAAATGTTCAAAAAACAAAGACACTAACACTCCACCGAGACAAAAAATTAGTTATAATAGTATATTGTGTACCAAGGGCGTAAAGTGGGCCTTTTTAGACCGAGTGGGAAGTTTGCAGTACGAGTCGAAGGCGAGCAGCACGAGCCGTAGACGAGTACTGCAATCACACGAGGTCAAAAGGCCCACTAAGTCCTTGGTGCACACCATATGTTTTGTGATACAGGTATTGATTTTCGCGTTTTTTCACTTAAAACGGGAAACAACATCAACGAATTTCTGTTACACCAACTACTATGTATATTGCTAGCTTATAACATTATATTTTATCAATAAGTTGTGTATTATTTATACGTTACGAATTAGATAGTAAAATATTAAATTAATCTAAAAAAAACTAAAATTTGTAATTATTAGAAACATAAAAAGTACATTAAAACATGTAATTAGTAAAAGTAAGATACGCGGATAAAGAAAAAAAATAGAAGAACGATTATTGAAAACGGTTACTTTTGCGCCCGCTTCAGCTACTTTTGCGCCCGCTTACCTACTTTTGCGCCCGCTTCGGCTACTTTTGCGCCCGCTTACCTACTTTTGCGCCCGCTTAACTACTTTTGCGCCCGCATAGCTACTTTTGCGCCCGTTGGTCTAAAACCGTTCACTTTTGGTCCTACTTTTAGGTTTAAAAAATGCGAAAATCGTGCCTGTGTTACAAAAAATGTTTTGCATTCCCATCAGGGCACACCCATTATATTTCAATTAAAAATTATTATTCATCTTACACATTAGTATTCATTCTGTGTCTTGCAAATAGTTGATAAAATTACAGTTTACACTAACCATTATTTTTTGTATTTATTTAAACTAGTTAAATGTTATTCTGTTCCAGAGCAACCAGAAAAAAACGAGAGGAGAGACAAAATTTGGACGATGAGGAGTAGTCCTCGGAAAAAAATCTCAAAAGAGTATTATTTAAATTTTATTTTGATCGAAAGGTTTTTCAATTTTAATAAATTTATATTAAAAACAAGACTATTTATAAAATTATTTTATAATAAAATAATATATATTTAAAATAAAAATTATTGAAATTTCAACTTTTTGTGAATGCATACATACTTATTGGTCAAGTAAATAGTCGTGTTGTAGAAAACATAAAAATTATCTTATTTAATAAATCGTCTTATAATTATTTCAAAAGTATAATTTTACGGTTTATGGAGATGAATTCATTTAAATATTGAATAAGAGAAGAGTTCATTTAATTGAATTCGGGAAAATTTGATTTTGAACAAGCATCATATAACATAGCAAGTAAATCCAAACGCGCTCCGCATATATACTATATTGACGCGGTATATAAGTAGAAATTTTACTTATTTTACTTTAAAGAGTATAGAAGATTTAATATTATATTTGAAAAGTGTAATTTAAAAAGAAAAAAATTATTACAAATACTTTACAGTCGTAAAATAACTGAATCATAACAAAAGGAAAACACACACACACACACACATACACACACACACACATACACACACACATACACACACACAGACACGCACACACACACACACGCGTGTAAACGTACATGCTCACACGCACACATAAATAAAAATAAAAAATGAAATGATTCTTACAGTAGTTGTAGAATGTTCTATAGAACAATATAAAAAATTCTTTATAAATCTACAATAGATGTTTTATAAACATTTGTTACGATAAACAGAGACATCACTATAGATAGATGAAATGTTTAAAAAACGTTTTACAAATATACTATAAACGTTTGAGGGTAAAACATTTACTACATGTTTTCAAAATGTTTATTGGCAAACCATCCACAAATCACTAAAAATTTTATAACATTTCCAAAATGCTTTAAAGACCAATATGAAATATTTTTTATACGATATATAAAAGATGTTTTATAAACATTTATTACAATATCAAATGACATTACCATAATATGTTGATTAAATATTTAAAAAACGTGTTATAAATATACTATAAACGTTTGAGTACAAAATATTTACCACATGTTTTCAAAATGTTTATTGACAAACCATCCACAAACCACTAAAAATTTTATAACATTTCCAAAATGTTTTAAAGACCAATATGAAATGTCTTTTATACTATGTATAAAAGATGTTTTATAAACATTTATTATGATATCAAATGACATTACCATATGATGATTAAATATTTAAAAAACGTTTTATAAATATACTATAAACGTTTCAGTACAAAACATTTACCACATGTTTTCAAAATGTTTATTGACAGACCATCAACAAACCACTAAAAATTTTATAACATTTCCAAAATGTCTTAAAAACAAATATAAAACATTATTTATAAAACGTAAAAAAGATGTTTTATAAATATTTTTAACAAGATCAAATGGCATGAGGATATATTGACAGAATGTTTAAAAAATGTTTTATATACATCCAACAAACGTTTGTCTAAAAACATTCAAAAAACATATTTCAAACGTTATATTCACAAACCATTCAAAATCAAATGATTCGTAAACCGTTTGAAAAATGTCTTAAAAACAAATATAAAACATTATTTATAAAACGTAAGAAATATGTTTTATAAATATTTTTAACAAGATCAAATGGCATGAGGACAGATTGACAGAATGTTTAAAAAATGTTTTATACACATCTAATAAACAATATATCAATCATGTTAATTAATAAATGAAGCTAATGGCTATTACGGGCAATCGATAAAGGATAAGGAAGGTACCTAACTTATCAATGATCGATTTTATTCTTTTTACATGTGTATACTTACACATCTCTAATTATTCTAAGCTATTAGAGTAAAGCAGTCAAGGATATTAATGCACAATTATTTTTAATAATTTTAAAGTGCAGTCAAGAATTTTTAAAGGATGAGGAAAGGAAAGGTAAACGTATAGGATGAAAAAATGAGAACGAAAAAAATAACGGCCCAGGTCGGGATCGAACCGACAACCTTCTGCATACCGGGCAGCTACGCTACCATTTGCGCCACTGGGATGACGATTCTATCAGGACCCTAGCCGGTTCTTAATCGCTCTCAATTTTGTATTTCCCAAAAAACCCCCCCGTCTGCTTTATTAAGCCAAAGCAGACAATGTTAATATGCTTTACTCTAATAGCTTAGAATAATTAGAGATGTGTAAGTATACACATGTAAAAAGAATAAAATCGATCATTGATAAGTTAGGTACCTTCCTTATCCTTTATCGATTGCCCGTAATAGCCATTAGCTTCATTTATTAATTAACATAAAAATATTCGGGCATTAGCTTCAATTGATAAATTAATATATCAATCATACAATTTTTTATCCATGTCTATAAATAATGCATCCATAACCTATCACTTCTGTATTTTTAGCTAGTGGAGCCTGTGAAGCAGCAGCTGATCAAAACAACATTTTCATTGAAAAATCAAAGGTATCTGTACGAGTGCGATGTGTAGTTGCTGGATGTACAAATACTTCAAGTAAATCTAAAAATATTGAGTTTTATTCTTTTCCTAAAAGTAACACAAATCCTATTTATCAAGATATCTTAAGACGTCATGATGCTTGGGTAAAAGCAGTACAGCTAAATAAGTAAGTTTATTTGTGTATTTAAATAGGATTATAAATCATTTTTACAATAAAAATTTATTATATTATAGCTCTGATAGATGTTGGATACCAAGGAAGCACTATCGCATATGTTCAGCTCATTTCATAGGAAATAAAAAATGTAATGATCCAGAAAGTTTAAGTTATAACTCCACTATTTTTCCACATATATCTCAGGAGGAAGTTAGTAAAAAAAGTGGTTTTGATAGGTAATGCTATCATTGCAAAACAATTTAATTCAATACTTTGATTCAATGTATTAAAATTATAATGCTGTTCCAATTTCAGATATATTCGTTACAGAAAAAGATGTAAATCAAATACCAAGTGTCCTCTGTAAGAAAGTAAAATTAAACAATTGTCTAATTGTGTTAGTGACTACTTAAGCGCTAAAACTATGTGTAAAAGTGAACATATAAATGCACAAGAGGATTATATTCATGCTGATTTTCCAAGTATTAATACAAATTTGATAAATTCCAGTTGTATTAAATTTCCTACAGATTCTTCTATAACGAATAGTTCTGTGGGAATGAATTTAAATATAAGCAATGAAATTTGTATGGGTTGTAGTGATGTAGAGATAAGTACAGAAAATATTTCTCTCGCAAAAAGTAAAACTACAGTAAATATGGTAGATTTTGCAGTGCAAGTGGATTTATTCAGTGAATCAGTAATCGAACAGACAATTATTGTTTGTAATCGGTACGTAAATGTAACAGAGAATAACGTGGAAACACAAATTGAAAGTCCAGTGATAAACGTAAACAATCCTACCAAAAGTGAAAAAAGTTATAGTCAAACTTTAAATAAATCAACTGATTCTGACTTAAATTCTAGTAATTCAAGTACACTTTATAAAATTAGAGATGAAGCTTTATTTTATGGATACAGTAATTTAAAAGGCCAACAAGCGCTAAATGATCTTTGTGGCGTAACAACTGATGTGTTCGAGTTACTCTTGACACTAATACCTAAACATAGTGAAGAAGATTCAAGATTAAAAATAACTGATGAAAATAGGCTTATGATCTTTTTAATGAAAATAAAGTGCGGTATCACTTTTAATTCAATAGGTGCATTATGTGGTGTGCATCCTACTACGGCATCAAGAATTTTTCATGAACTTTTATTGCATTTATCAAAAGCTTGTAAAAATTATGTGTATTGGCCAAAAAAAAAAGTTATTGAAGAGACAATGCCTTTAGTATTTAAATACAGTAAATGCTACAAAGATGTTCGAGTTATAATAGATGCTACTGAATTTATCGTAGAACAACCTGCAACTCTTCAAGATAGAGTCTATTTCTACTGTCATTATAAGAAAGGATACAGAATCAAAGTTATTGTTGGCTGTTCTTCAGCTGGGCAGATAACGTTTATAAGTAAATGTTATGGTGGGAGGGCAACAGATACACATGCAACAGTAGAATCAGGTTTTATTCAGATGTTAGAAGGAAATGATAAAGTTTTAGCAAATAAAGGATTCCCTAAAATCCAATCATATATAGATAAAAGTGGCAAAAATATCACATTAGTAATGCCACCTTTTAAACATGAAGGAGGCTTTACTGATGAAGAAATTCAAGAGCAATATAACACTTCTAAATTAAGAATACATATAGAGCGAATTATGCAAAGAATTCGCATTTATAAAATAACTGAAAAATTTACAATGGACTTAGTACCATTTTGTGACGAAATTATCTTTATGTGCGGAATTTTAGTCAATTTACAGCCTCCAATTATAAGAGTGAATGAAAGTGAATGACATTGTTTTTACTAAAATGTTAATAAAGCAATAATTGTAAATAAATTTTTGTAAATAACCACACTTTTTTTATTCAACGAGTATTTTATTTAAAAATCAAATAAATAAACCTTAAATTATACATAACTTTTGTTATACTTTCTGTTTAAGTACTAAAATATTAATATTAATATTTTAAATATTTGAATATGTAATGTTTAAATATACTTCTTATTTTTATAAAATATTAAATGTTTATAGAATTATTCTCTTTGTTTGGATCTGAGTTTTTAATATAAATAGCCAGCAGGAAATGCTCAAAATAAAAATTTGTATTTTTAGCAACTACACTTTTGAAACATTTTTTATCTCTTTTTAAACTTATCAAATAACTACCTTCAGGCGACCACACAAAAAAATCACATTCGTTTAATCCTGTAACGTACATGGTCATTTGGCACTGAGTGAAATATATATGCGATTTTTTTAAACACACTCCTCCGTACTCATTTACATACATATATTTAACATTGCATTTTTTAAATGTTATCATATACAGGTAGTTTCTTACATTTAAAAGGACACTTAATTTTTAAACACTTCAAAACACAGCCACTTTCTACCACTAAGGCATCCGGAGAAGCACAGAAGAAAGGTTGCAAGGGCATAATAAATACACCTATTTGACAATTCTGTTTTTTAAATACTTTACAATATTCATTCAGAGCATTTTCTTCATTATTGCATCCATATTCTATAGCGTCTACTTTATCTGTATTACTTGAACTTCAAAGGTCATTAACTAGTTTTTGTACACTTATTTTTTTTCTACTTTTTATCTTGTGGGCTTTAGCACTTGCACTTATCCTTAATTCTCTAATATTGTGCCAGTTCTTACACTGACTTTGAGAAATTGTCTCATGACATATTTTAATAATTTCTTCATGGTCCAGATTAATATCATTATTGTAAAATTCCTCAATTTTAGAGTCTAGTATTTGTAAATTATAATGAAATATATTACCACTTGATGTAGATTTACGGACCAAATCTTCCACACATGCTTTTCCTACTGAAATATTAAGCTCTTGGACTACAACATCTAATAAATTATTTACAACACTTTTAATTACAGCTTTATCTACTCCATCGTATTCTACTTTCTTTGCATATTTAAGTGGACAATTTATATGCTTAATATCTGTGTATTTGAGATCATGTGCTGGAATATTCTTTAAACTTTCTAAATGTTTTCTTCTTTGTTGATTGCATCTAATGGCCAAGTTTACTACCAATATTTGTTGTATGAGATGGTAAAAATAAATAAAACAACAAATTTATTTCACGTTAACAACGTTTCGGACATCTTTTTATTTGTGAATGTCCCTCTTCAGGTAACTAAAAATAGATACAATTTTATTTTTTACAACACGTATGAATAAATAAATTAAGTAACACGTAAGAACAATTAACAACTGACACTTACAGCGTCTATTTTTTTATATAGTGCGGAGAGCTGTTAGTTTGTCACAGTGAAAATTAAACCCGAAAATCTCGCATATATACTAATAATTGAGAGTGTGTGTACAATATATATATATATATATATATATATATATATATATATATATATATATATATATATATATATATATATATATATATATATATATATATATATATACGTGTAACAATGTATATGTGGCTCAATGACATCGGTAAATGGTTTAGGTGGGGCGCAACCCACTCCGACGAGTTCAAATATTGGTAGAAACCTTGGCCATTAGATGCAATCAACATTTACTTATCACTATTACCATTAGAGTCTTCATTAAATATTAATCTACAACGTTTGGCCTAGTATACGTTGTCCATTACTGACCATTAGCACACATTATTCCTCATCATGAAGGATACGAATACTCCATCTCATCGCTCCATCATGAAGGACACGACTACTTCATCTCATCGCTCCATCATGAAGGATACGACTACTTCATTTCATCGCTCCAACTCGGATGAGATAGTGATACAACTAACTACAACGCGTATGTTAGTTCAACAAAAAACAAAAACGCAATTATTATTTTATTTCTTAAAAAACCGAAAAGACTTGAAACTAAACGTTATCATACATCTCTTATTTCAAATTTTCGGCTTTGAGACTAAAAAGAAATTCTACCGTGTAACGAAATTGATGTTTAATAACACTTATTTAAAAGAACAAGTTAAATTCCTGACTAAATGCCGGTTTTACCGTTTAGTTCCAAAGCATTTAAACTTCATTACAAAAAACATACAAAATAATCAGATGTTTTCTAATAATGGTAAGCTTAAACAAGAAAAGATTTTAAGTTATATCTTGTCTCGCTTATTGAACTTAGAAATTATTGACTTACGCACAAAAATTATGTACCAGAAAAAAGAAATAAAAAATGCTTTCTTACACTTGCAAAACGTAGTTGGAAACGACATAGTACATTTATTTATGAATTATTACAATATAAAATTACAATTTAGTACTATAAAATTAAAGAAAAAGTTAGAAAATAAGCTCTATACTATTTACTTTAGAAAATATAAGCAAGTTTTAGAAAAAGACCGTTACACTGAAAATACCCTTACATATAGAGAGTTCAACACCCGGGACAATAACACACAGGTTATCGACCCTTACGATTCCAGTAATGACAATGATAAATGGTGCGTTAACCTCAGTGGTGTTGAACTCCCAAAATATGTAAACGATACTTTAAAATTTGGCGAAAAGTTTAATTTCAACAATCAATTTGACGATAAACTAGCAACAACTTATGTTAAAAATTTTGAAGCTTTTGTAAAAAATATCCGACACCGGCTGAAATTCCAAAAATACGAGGAACATTTTTAAACAATATAAAAAGAATATACATAAAGCAGTTATCAACACCTACACAATATGACAATAGATTCAAAATTGACTTACAAAAAACAAAGCAATTTATTAAATCTAATTCGGATATTTTAATTACTAGAGCCGATAAAGGAAATACCACAGTTATTATAAAAAAAGTTGATTATATTGAAAAACTAGAGAGCTTATTTGATGATACCAATTATTACGAAAAAATAAAATATAAGCCTTTACCAAAATTGGAAAGGGAAAAAAATTTGAACCAATTTTGAATAAATTTAATATCTCAAAGGCATATGGATTAGTGAAAATTCATAAAGTTGGTTTTCCAGTACGACCTATCATATCAACTATTAATTCTCCTACATATGAATTATCAAAATTTTTTGCAAAGTTTTTACAAAAGAACATAAAAATACCTCCGTCGCATATCGATAACAGCTTTAAATTAAAAGAAAAAATTGATAAATTAGAAATCCCTTATAATCACGAAGTTGTTAGCTTTGACGTTATAAGCCTATTCACTAATATCCCAGAATATCTAGTATTACAAGCTATTGAAAAAAGATGGCACCAATTACATAATAAAACTAATTTGAATCTCTCAGAATTTTGTAAAGTGATCAAGTTCATTTTAAATAACAATTACTTCCAGCTTAACAATAAATTTTACCGAGAAACTTTTGGATCTGCCATGGGCAACCCGATAAGCCCTGTCTTATCTAATATTGTTATGGAAGATCTGAAGACATGTTGAATAAATCAGTTAAGTAAAAAGCTGCTATTTTATTTTCGATATGTTGACGACGTATTTTTGTGTATACACAAAGATCACAAAGAAGAAACATTAAACACGTTTAATAATTATGATAAAAATCTACAATTCACAGTTGAAAAACTACAAAATAACAGTATTAGCTTTTTGGATGTTAAGATCATTATTAACGAACGAAATAAAATTATTACCGATTGGTATAGAAAACCCACTTTTTCAGGTAGATATTTAAATTTTGATTCACACCATCCGATGAGTAATAAAATAGCCATCATTTATTCTCTTATAGATCGAGCCATTAAACTTGCACATTCTTCCTTTCATAAAAAGAATATTAAATTTATCAAAAATGTCTTAACAAAAAATGACTATCCAGTAGATTTTATTGAATTTTATATAAAAAAACGACTGAAAAAAAATTAGAAATTGCACAAATACACAACAAAACTCAAATATCGAAAATAAAAATTTTATTTGTTTACCATATGTGAAAGAAATTGAAGGCTTTGCAAAAAATTTCTTTAAAAGATTAAACACAAATGTAATATTTAGCACACAGAATAAAATGAATAATATTATAGTATTAGGCAAAGACAAAAATGTGAAATTAGAGAAATCTAACGTGGTTTACAAAATAAATTGTAACAATTGTAATTCGTCTTACGTTGGCCAAACTTGTAGACGTCTCGGCGTAAGAATCAAGGAACACCATAAAAAATACATCGAAGAAGATAAAAATTCATCTTTACACATACACAGAATAGAGAAAAACCATACAATAAACTTTGATAACGTTAATATATTAGACCAAGAAATTAATAAAGATAAAAGACTATTATATATACACTCACAAAAGCACTTTATGAATAAACAATTTGAAATAAATAAACTTCCGAAAGAATATAATGTGATGATCAGTAATTTTGAATTTTTATCTCCTTTTTATCTTCTAAGAGCAACGCGTGTCTAAGCTATATACCTTTATATACTGTTCTGTTTTCTTGATACCTCTCCTTTGCGTTCGAACTCGTCGGAGTGGGTTGCGCCCCACCTAAACCATTTTCCGATGTCATTGAGCCACATATACATTGTTACACGTATATATATATTCACATCTGGGACGCATTTTGAGGATTATATAAGTCATATATACCGAATTTTGAGGATTTTGTAGGCATTTTGAGGAGTCTCCTCAAAAGTCCAAAGCACTCGAGAGGCATTTTGAGGATTTTTCAACGGTTTCCACAATAGTGTGTTAATACATCGATTTAGGAAATTCCGTGATAGTTTTCCGTCAAAACATTGTTATAAACAACCAATAAATAAGCGCGTGACTAAAGAAATAATGACCCTAAGGTTATTGACTAACACCACGACGCCTGCGGCGCCCGCTTTTACGGAAAAATATCACGGAATTTCCGAAATCGATGTATTAACACACTATTGTGGAAACCGCTGAAAAATCCTCAAAATGCCTCTCGAGTGCTTTGGACTTTTGAGGAGACTCCTCAAAATGCCTACAAAATCCTCAAAATTCGGTATATATGACCTATATAATCCTCAAAATGCGTCCCAGATGTGAATATATATATATATATATATATATATATATATATATATATATATATATATATATATAATCATATGAACATGGACTTATGCTGACAGCAATGTATAAAACCACGTGACCTGTCTGCATAAGTGTAATACCGTTTATACAAGTGTCTGCACAAGTCTAGCGTGACTAAAGAAATAATCTCTCTACTTATGCTGACGTCTGCATAAGTCGGTCTCTGTCTGCATAAGTCTATTTCAATTTCGGAAAGTGTCTGCATAACTAGCGTTTCATATATTTATATATATATATATATATATATATATATATATATATCTTTATATATATATATATATATATATATAGTACACACTCTCAATTATTAGTATATATACGAGATTTTCGGGTTTAATTTTCACTGTGACAAGCGGACAGCTCTCCGCACTATATAAAAAATAGACGTTGTAAGTTTCACACTCTTTCCGATTCCGCTAAAAAAATAGGGGTTACCATTTAAAAAAATGAGGTTGACCTCGAAATAACCTCAAAAATGAGGCTCAAAATGAGGTTCAAGGTCGAATCAGAGGTCACCTTCAAGTCTTCGTTCGAACTTACCAAACCTTACCTTTGTTTGTTTTGTTTTACCACTGAACTCGCGAAATTTTTAAGAAATCATACTTTGACCTCAATTTGACCTCTGGGGGCAACCTCAACCTCATACCTTAATACATATCCGGACGTAAAATTTTCCGCTCCTTCAGATTCCGCTATAAAAAATAGGGGTTACCATTTAAAAAAATGAGGTTGACCTTGAAATAACCTCAAAAATGAGGTCCAAGGTCGAATCCAAGGTCACCATTGGATTCCTCGTAAAAAATTACTACAAAGGCGACCTTAACATTTTCCAATAGTAATTCAGCTGAGAAATTATTTGGGTGTTTCCAGACTTTTTGGACACACTGTATATATATATATAAGGTAAGGCGTGTATGGCCGTTACAAGACGATATTCAAAAAATAATAAAATTTCCCGAAAAATATTAGTTGATCATAAATATTTAAGGGGGCTAGACACCTTTTTTCTCTGAAACAAGAAGTCACATTTTAATACATAAATGTACACTAATTATTTCATACTTTTTACATATAAAAGTGGGTATATTTACCTTACCTTAAAACTTTCTCCGATGGGCCTTTTATATGGTCCAAAACCATAGTCATCGATGAAAGAAGTTTTTTCACTATCCGTAAGCTTTGAAATTTTCCTGTGGATGGATTGACTCTAGATTTGAACTAAATTACTCCTGAATAGTATAAGTCTCATATGAGTGTAGGGATTTAGGATTAAATGTCGGAAAAAATTTTTTACATCAGAAAAATTATGAAAAAATATAAAAAATTTAAAAAAATAAAAAAAAAACTCTTGAAAAACAGCACAATTTTTTTTTCTCATTAGATCAAAAATCCCTACACTCATATGAGAATTATACTATTCAGGAGTAATTTAGTTCAAATCTGAAGTCAATCCATCCACAGGAAATTTTCAAAGCTTACGGATAGTGAAAAAACTTGTTTCATCGATGACTATGGTTCTGGACCATATAAAAGGCCCATCGGAGAAAGTTTTAAAGTAAGGTAAATATACCCACTTTTATATTTAAAAAGTATGAAATAATTAGTGTACGTTTATGTATTAAAATGTGACTTCTTATTTCAGAGAAAAAAGGTGTCTAGCCCCCTTAATCACGCTTGCACTGAAAAATATCGAAAGTGGATTTGTAACTCGTACTAAAAATCAAAAAGTATCGAAAGTTATACTGAAAGTGGGAGACTTACAAGGAAAGGGTTTCAGCTGCGGGAAACGGATTTTAGAGGGCATTGGAAAGTTGATTTCTGGTATCTAAAAATGAAGCCCAGTGCTCACATTTCCGTCAAATGGGTCCCTTTTCTTGAGATATGGGCAACTTAATCTCAAAAATCGTCTATTTCGTTAAAAAATGATGTATCTTCTATTGACTGTCACATTGCAAATATTTAAGATGCGAAAACGAAGAAGACAAATTATAAAAGTAAACAGTATCAGCTAAAATTTAAGCTCTGATTCATTAGAAGATATTGATTTTTCAGGACGTTACAAGCAATCAAAGATAGGGTACGAAAATGGTTAAAAATACGATCCATTTAATCGGTTGAAATGAAGACAAATTTTTAACCATTTTCTTCCTCTATCTTTGATTGCTTGTAACTTCCTGAAAAATCAATATTTTTTAGTAATTGAGGGCTTAAATTTTAGCTTTTACTGTCTACCTTTATAATTTTTCTTCCCTGTTTTCGTATCTTAAATATTTGCAATGTGACAGTCAATAAAAGAGACATCATTTTTTGACGAAATAGACGATATTTGAGATTAAATTGCCCATATCTCAAGAAAAAGAGCCCATTTGACGGAAATGTGAGCATTAGGCTTCATTTTTAGGTACCAGAAATCGAATCTCCAATGCCCGCTAAAATCCGTTTCCCGCAGCTGAAACCCTCTCCTTGTTAGTACTGCTTCGAATTATGCACTTATCAAATGTTTTAGACCACGTCACTAAAAAATTTTTCCATCTGTTTGAAGGTCACTATGTGATAAGTAAAATAATTGAGTAGAACGCATTCCTGTTAAACGATCCAAATGATTCTAATAAAGAAGTTGGTACCTATAATCGTGCAAATTTGCGAAAGTAGTATTCGGTAGAATAATCATAATATTGTTACATTGAAAAGCGTAATGTGCGTAAATAATATGCATACTATATACGTAAGGTCTTCAGGAATAAAATGATCTCGATGTATTATAATCGTTTGGTAAATATATTATATTCTGTATGAAAGACGAAGATGTAAACAATCAAAGTAGGATTAGTTAGCGTTATTCAAATGTAGATGTAATTATTGTGAGCTCGAAACTAATTTTAATATAAAGAGATGTAGTGTATACAATCGAAATATACTGTGATAACTGATCACAAGTTTGACATACACGCGTGATAATTTCAAGAAAGATAATTAAGGTGCACCATAAAATTAAGACTGTTTTTGATAAGGAATAGCGAAAGAAATGTACACGTTAAGTATGCTCTCATGTGAAGGTCGCATATATTTTATTGCTCGGAAGCAACAAAATAAGGAAAGTATGTAACTGGTTTGATGTTAGCATGTATTCGGCACCTCAAGTTTGTATATCGCGCGTGAGCGCACATTGTTCGATCGTAAATCGGCGAGTCTGATCAATGTATTCGCAAATTGAGTCGATGCGGCCTGATGGCAAATAAAAGGACCGCATACATGACGCTCGCTCTCTTCTCTCTGGATCTGCCCCGACGCACACAACAAATCTTAAATACTCACTCGAAGTGGAGATTGACATCGAGAGCCTACAACTAACTGCATAGTCTAGCCAAGGCCATGGTCGAATCTCAATCCGTTAATTACGCTATTAGTCCACGTTGAAGAAAACTAGTGAAATATCACTAATCACTGTATTCGTGCTCGCAGCCAGAGAGGAGAACCATGACTGCGAATTCAAAGATTAAGTGGGTGTCCGAATCATTGTTTCGATTGTATTAGAATTTAGTAAAACTTCGTGTCATATAATTTTATCAGTAATTCGTCCGCTCACATGAACCATACTTAAAGTAATTTTGTTGTAATTGTAAACATTGTTAATAAAACTTTCTACAAAAGTATAAAATAAGACAAGTATAGAAGTTTTTTCTGTATAACCTATAAAATAATATTTATGATTTTTTAAAAGAAGTCCAATAAATACTATAGTAAAAAAGTCTTTTACTTCTTTGAGTCAATGTATGCTCAACAAATTATATGTAAGTACATTCAAATTGTTCACTGCAAATCAAACAAACAAAAGTTGTGAAATCAATTATCGATAGTCAAGTAATGCCAACCATTCTCCGAAAAACTGTATGACTATGTTCTCAAAAATGTATTCAAATGTCTTTATTCTTCTATACAAAATAAACACACGAAAGTACAGAAATCAATTAATTGTAGTCAAGTATCGGCCATAAGAACTTTTCGTACCTCGCGTGTAAAATTACATTTTACGCCCACGTTGTAACTACAACATTATCCAGTCAGCGGGCATAAAGTACTACATAACGCCCAAGAGGCCCAATAGCTCACACACTCCTACAAAACGTTAAAGTAACTACTTACTTTACGCCCGTGTGGGCGAAAATTATTTTCATTATGTAACTATAATGCCTTCTTTTTATTTCTAAAATTCATAATAAGAATTTGTTCAGATATTTACGAAAAGTCAAAGCCTATATAAAAAAATTACATAACTATGTAACTACAATACATATTGTAACTACAATACATCACTATTTTTCATTATTCCTCCTCAATTTTGAACTTTCTATAATATTACGCATCTTGGAAGGACAAGAGAAGTCTAGAGCTGCTCTAGCAGGAGTGGTCCTCCGATCTCCCGTACATACTTGGCGGGTCCGACCGTTTGTAGTTCAAGGTGTAAGGTATGGTCATATTCATATAAATATTCATATGTTTAAAGATCAGATAAAATGTATAAGTGGGTTGCTTCTAAGTATTAACTACTGATCTATGAATCTGTCACTCTGCTTTTAAATAAAAAGTACACACCCGCGTGAAAATATCATATGAGATCTCATATGAGGTCCCATAATATATAAAATTGCATATGACATCACATATAAGATCTCATACGAGATATGCGCTGTCTAAAATTCTTATATGAGATCTTATATGATATTTACGAGGGGGAAAAGGATATAACGTATGTTGCTTATAAAACGGTTAGTAAAATGTAAAGGACTTTTGAACAGGCTCTAAATTTATATGAATTTTTTATTTTATTCTCGTTTAAAAAGGACGGACACAAGGAAAAATATGTTTAGTAATGAAATATAAATAATGATTCTGCACATGTACGGATATGCTGTACTTAAAACGGAATCAATTAAAAATTAGAGCCAATGTAATTCTTTATGTTGGACTTATAGGTATAAATATTGTTAATGAATTTATGCAAAAATTTAGTATTCTACATTTAAGAAGTAGTCCACGTAACTGCAGACCGTCGGGCCCGCCAAGTATGTATGGGAGATCGGAGGACCACCCCTGCTAGAGCAGCTGTAGACTTCTCTTGTCCTTCCAAGATGCGTAATATTATAAAAAGTTCAAAATTGAGGAGGAATAATGCAAAATAGTGATGTATTGTAACTATGTAATTTTTTTATATAGGATTTGACTTTTTGTAAATACCTGAACAAATTCTTATGAATTTTAGAAATAAAAAGAAGGCATTATAGTTATATAATTAAAATAATTTTCGCCGACACAGGATTAAAGTACGTAGTTACTTTAACGTTTTGTAGGAGTGTGTGACCTATTAGGCCTCTTGGGCTCCATTTTGAATAATTTTGAAGTTACAACGTGGGCGTAAAATGTAATTTTATATGCGAGGTACGAAAAGTTCTTATGGTCGGTACTTGACTACAATTAATTGATTTCAGTACTTCCGTGTGTTTAATTTGTATAGAAGAATGAAGAAATTTGAATACATTTCTGAGAACATACAGTTTTTCGGAGAATGGTTTGTATTACTTGACTATCGATAATGGATTTCACAACTTTTGTTTGTTTGATTTGCAGTGAACAATTTGAATGTACTTACATATAATTTGTTGAGCATCCATTGACTCAAAGAAGTAAAAGACCTTTTTACTATAGTATTTATTTGACTTGTTTTAAAAAATCATAAATATTATTTTATAGATTATACAGAAAAAACTTCTATACTTGCCTTATTTCATACTCTTGTAGAAAGTTTTATTAACAATATTATTATTTGTACAGTTATGAAAAAAATTATTACCATTTGTAGAGAGTGCTTATTGAATAGATGAGATCAGAATAAATAAAAGTACTATAGACAAATTGTGTTATTAAAAATTTAAAAAATTAGTTTTTTAAAGAACGTGTTGATTGTTTTAAAAAAATATTTAAGCTCTCATTAAAGTTTTTGGTACAGAGGGAAAGAGGGAGAGTGGGAAGAAAGACACGGTGGGAAAGTTTAGTAAATAATTTTTGTTAAGTATAAAACTATATAGAATAGTAACCAAACTTATTCTTGCATATAAGTTTTTACTTTTGTAAAAAGATTTTTTAGAGAGATTTCACAACTTTTTAAGAATAAAAGTACATTATAAATAATGTTTCTTAATAACACATATTTTTAAGTAAATCATAAAAAATTTAAAATGTTCTTAAAAGTTAAAAAGAAAATAAATAAAAAGCGTAAGAAATCTTTACTGTATTTACTGTATTTATTAATACATTAAAATATTAGTTGCATATACAAAAAGTAGCCATTACACTGATGTATATTATGGTCTCATGTACTTTATATTCACAGAACAGATGGCTCCTCTGAAACATTTGGCGCCCCTCACCATAAGCCAATCATTAATTATATTATTTTTAACACTTGGATTCGTTGAAGTTTTCACTAGAGAGCACTTGAATTAATAACCCATCAGACACATCTTGCAAAATTAAAAACAAAAGTTTAAGAATCTGATATCTTGTCTGTACATTTTTCTGACATGAAACACTATTAGGCAATTTTATTTTTAACTCTTAACCAGTAATTTAGTTTATTTTTATTACACAAAACATTTTATTATAACTGGTAACTCGCACTGACATTTTACTTGAATTATATTATATATATTTATGAACACTGATTAGATGTCATTTTTATCAACAATACAATATTACAAAAAACATTTTATTATATCTGATCTGTAAACTTACACTGACTTCACTATAATTATATTATATATTTATAAAGACTGATCACTTTTTAAGAATACAATAAAATATTCGTATCGGGTAGATAGATCACTACGTTACTTTTTATCAGTGAAATTGTAATTACTCTAGAAAAGTACAGGCTCCGAGCTTATTCCATAAGTTTTCAAAAAAATTCACCAGCTCGAATATGATTTTCAACTAGATAGATGATTTATTAAAATCACAATTACCTTTCTTTATTTTGATTAATTTTACATTTGACTTGTTATTGCATTACACTTTTATGTATCTGATATCTTGTCTATACATTTTTCTGACATGAAACACTATTAGGCAATTGTATTTTTAGCTCTTAACCAGTAATTAAGTTTATTTTTATTACACAAAATATTTTATTATAACTGTAAACTCGCACTGACATTTCACTTGAATTACATTATATTTATGAACACCTATTAGATGTCATTTTTATCAACAATACAATAATGTACTTGTATCGGTCAGATCACTATGTTATTTGTTATTAGTGAGTTTCCAACAGTGTCTGAAGAAAAGTACAGGTTGAGCTTGTTCCATAAATCTTCAAAAAACTTCATCAGCTCTAATCAACTAGATAGATGATCTTCTATTAAAATCACGATTTTCTTATTTTATTTAGAAGAACTAATTTTTAAATTAAGTTTTCTCAAAATAATGAACCATCAGTTAATGTCACTAGTAAAATACTTGGGAATCTATTCTTTGACGCATTGACCTGTATAATGAACTTCATCAATTTTTAGTGTGTTTTTTTTTTGTTTTTATTTGCATTTTAAGCAAAAAAACGGAGTGAAGCCTGAGTCTGAAAGAATTAACGTAACTCAAAATATAAGAAAGTTTAAGAAAGTTCCGCAAAAATTATTATTTCAAACGTTGATATTTACATTGTTATTGTTAGAATACGTGTACATTTATGTCAGCGTGCGAAATAGAGAGCGCATGCGTGGCGCCATCATGCGAGCATAGCTGGAGAGCTAGCGAGAGCGAGCGGCCGAAGCGGGCACTCACTCGTTCGCCGTCCTCTGCAGAGAGCAGTTGTAATCAGAGAGAGAGAGCTGTACTGTAATTGAATAAAACGTTGTTGCTGTTAACCAGAGTGGGTTATTTGAAGAACCCTGCCTTCCACATCCTAAATTAACATGGTAGCAGTGTGCCTGGTTTATTTTTAGTGCGGTACTGTTTCTCTTTACGAGAGCAGTAACACACTTTAAATTCCACGAAAAGGAAAAGTGATTTTAAGTTTAGCGCATGGTAAGCGCAAGAACAAAGGAAAACACATGAGTGTAAAAGAAGAACCAAAAGTAAAAATTGAAAAGTCAAGTGAAACTGAAAGTGAAGAAAAATTTTACAATATTGAAAATAAGGAAGTTAAAAAGGAAATTCCTGTTGAAAGCGAGATGGCATCGGAGAACAAAGGATTCACGTTACAAGTATTTGATGGGACACACTATGATAAATGGAAGTACAAGTTAAAATTATTCTTGGAATTTAAAGAGTGCAGTGAAATTATCGAAAATGATGAAAGACCGGAAGCAATAACAGAAGTTGAGTGGAAAAAGAAAGAGATAAAAGCTAAAAACTATATAGTGAACTGCATGACAAATACACAACTAGAATTAATTATTTCAGAAGAAACAGCAAAGAAAATGGTTGCTAAGTTGGATGAAAATTACTTAGTTAAAAGTAGTGCTGTGAAATTATTGTGTAAAAGAAGACTGCTCGATTTGAAAATGGGAGAAAGTGAGAACCCGACAGACTTTTATAATAACTTTGAAAAATTAGTGAACGAATTAAAAAATGCTGGAGAAAATGTGACGAAAGAAGATAAATTGAATTACTTCTTATTAACGCTACCAGAAAGTATGTCACACATGGTTGATATTGTGGACGCATTAGCTGAAAAGGACAAAACAGTGGAATTTGTGAAGTCAAAATTGGAATTCGAATTTAAGAAAAAACATGGTGAAAGTGAGAATTCGAGATCAAACGCGTTTACGTTTGAGAAAAGAAGAGAGGATAAAAGGACATGTTATGTATGTGGTGGTGTAGGACACATACAATACGATTGCCCGACGAAAAACAATTCCGGGAATCGCGCGCCACAGCAAGGAGGCGGCAGAGGAAGCCGTGCGCTACAGAGAGGAGGGGGCAACGGCAGAGGCTACACACAGCAGCGAGGAACGAGTTCCAACCGGCGTGGAAGGAGCGGATACCGACAGCATGGCCGAGGCGCGAGAGGCAGTGATAACAACGGCAGCGGTCATCAAAATACCGAGAAGAGCGAAGTGTTGAGCACTTCAGTAGAAATAATGTCTGCGAATATAAGTAACGGTAAAGTAAACGAAAATAAGATAGATTGGATTTTAGATAGCGGTTGTACAGACCACGTGATAAATAACGAAAATTATTTTAATGATGCAATTGTATTGAAAGAACCGATTAATGTAAAAGTAGGAGACGGTAGAATTTTGAAAGCAACAAAAGTAGGTCATGTAAAAAGTAAATTCAAAACGTTTAATGAAGAGATAGATATAGAATTAGAAAATGTATTTTACGTAAAAGATATGGACAGAAATTTAATGAGTTTTGCTAAAGTAACTGATAAATGTAAAGTGGTATGTATCGGTGATAGTGGTAAAATTTATAATAAAAATAATAAATTAATTGCGATAGCTTGGAAAAAAGATAGAATGTATAAAATGAATAGTTTTATTGAAAAAAGAACAAGAGAATCAAATTTGACAGTTAAAAATGAGAAAATGACTTTAAAGGAAAAATGGCATAGAACTCTAGGGCACGTTAATTTTATCTATTTGAAAACAATGTGTAAAAATCATGTTTTGAAAGGTTTGCCTAACGAAATAGAATCAGATTACTATAAATGTGCTACGTGTATTGAAAACAAAATGCACAATATCCCGTTTGAGAATAATAGGAAAAGAGCGAAAGATATATTAGAAATAGTACATACAGATTTGAATGGACCACACAATACAGTAGGTTATAAAGGAGAAAAGTATTTCATAACTTTTATTGATGATTTTAGTAAATTAACAAAAATTTATGCAATTAAGTCTAAAGACGAAGTACATGATAAATTTATTGAATATATAAATTTAGTTGAAAATAAGACTGGAAAGAAAATTAAGAAATTAAGGTGTGATAATGGTACTGAATATTTGAATAAAGACATGTATAAATTATGTAGAGAAAAGGGAATTGAAATAGAAACATGTCCACCTTATGTACATGAGCTTAACGGTACAGCAGAAAGGTACAATAGGACGGTTATGGATAGTACAAGGTGTTTGTTAGCTGAGTCTAAGATCGAAAGAAGATTTTGGCCAGAAGTAGTCTGCGCCGCAGCCTATTTAAAAAATAGAACTATTGCTAACACCTTAGTTAGAAATAAATCTCCTTATGAGATATTTTTAAATGAAAAACCAGACACGAAGCATTTAAAATTATACGGAAGTAAAGTATTTATTAGAGTACCGGAAAACAAAAGAAATTCGAAATGGGATAGGAAGGCTGAGTTAGGAACGTTGATAGGTTATGATGTAACAGGGTATAGAGTTTTGATAAACAATAGAGTCATTGTTGCAAGACATGTTGATGTCGTTGAGGAAGATGTAATATGTATTGGCTTAGATGATAGTGATTTAGAAAATGAGAGTTTAAATAAAAATGTTGATAAAGAAAATGAACATGTAGAAAATATAAATGAAAATTTGAATAATATAGAAAATGCTGAAAATGAAGCTAAAGAAGTAACTGATTTAAGAAGGTCACAAAGAACGAGTAAAAAGCCTAGTAGATTTGATGATAATTATGTATATAGCGGATGTATTTATGTAAATTATTGTAGTGCAGATAGTCCTGTAAGCTTTAAAGAAGCTATAGATAGTTGTTTGAGTAAGCCTTAATTATATATGAGTAAACATGCTGCGGGTGTTAAAATAAATTGAAGTCACACACAGAAGTAAATTGAAAATAGAAACTATATTCACAAAGTCACTTATTAAATAAATAACAATTTTTGTTTTTAATTTCACATAAATTAAAAAGGGAGTTTAAATTACACGATGAATTTACAGGAGCACTGGTTGAGTTATCGTCCCCTCGTAGATAGCTATAATAACGGTGCTTGAGTATAGAAATCCCTTCTAAGGGATTACTAACCTGTTGAGTGATTGAAGAAATTCCACTGAGTTGAGTTTGTCCGTTGTTGGTGGTAGAGTTTACCCAGATAACTCCCTGCTTGGCTCCCGCACACTGAAGCTTGCTTGCTTGCTGTTTATGAATAAGTGCAACTGATTATTATTGAATCAGTTGCCTTGCTGTAGCTTTGATTCACTTTGCACTGCGCACATGCCACCTGTATCACCACGTGGGTGGCAACTTAACCTCAAGTATGTGAGTGATTACCTTGCTGTAGCGTTGATTATACTAATCGCAGTACAAGCGCCTTGAGTGTTGCTTGAGTGATGAGCCCTTGATGAGAGTTGAGTGTAGCCTGTGTTGAAATTCCTCGTTGAGTTGAACCAGTGAAATCCGTGAGAAAACCGTTGCTAATTGAGGAGATCAAGATGGCGAGATGTTCCTCGTGGCACGGCTGATGAGAGAGAGAGCGAGGCCTTGAACGCTTCCGTCTTCTTGGCCTTCACAATTCACTTCGCGAATCAAATCACAATCTCTCTCACATTTGTATGTGAGAGAGCGAGAGAGACCGAAACAGCGCGAATTCACCTTGTGAATCAGTGTAGTGTCTCGGCTGTTCCGCCGAGAGGCCGCGAGGTGCTGCCGCGCCGTGGCAGCGCCGTGAGTCGTACCGAGCTGAGCATAACCGCGGGAATTCAAATTACTGAATTCCCAAACATTCCGCCCGCCATCAACCGCCAGGTTGATTTAATTTCCGATTGGCACTGGCAAGATGGCGAGTTTTGCAATTGGGCGGGTGAGTTGAGTGGTGGCCGTCTTTATTGTTACAACTCTGGTGAGATTGTCAGTTCCAGGGTGAAGTTGAGTGACTCTTGCGAGTGGCCATTTGCTTGGGGGTGAGTGTTCATCCGTGAGTAGTACCATGGAACCCACTTTTATCTCATGAGAGGGATGATGCCATTTTGAAATTGATTGAAGCCGTTGAAGGTATTGAGTTGACCAATGCTTCCAAAATTGCTGAGTGATCCGTTGAATGAGTTGCCATTTGGAAAGCCTTGATTCCTTGAAGGTGAGTAAGCTTGGTTCAGGCACTGAGTTCAATGCCTTGCCGATGAGAAAGTGTCCGGGTGTGAGTGCATTTATGTCTTCTGGGTCTTCACTGAGTGGTTCTAGCGGCCTTGAGTTGAGTAATGCTTCTATTTGAGTGAGCAAGGTAGCTGAAGCTTCAAAGGTGAGTTGAGTGTCCCCAATGGTCCGTCGCAGGTGAAATTTGACTGATTTCACTACTGCTTCCCACTTGCCTCCCATATGAGGTGCAGCAGGTGGGTTGAATATCCATTGGGTTCCCTCGTTCGCTAGTGAGTTGTACAAGATTGAGTTTTCATGTTGGTGTTGAGAAAATAGAGTCTTCAGTTCCCTTGCTGCTCCGATGAGGTTCGTTCCACAGTCTGAGTATAGTTTGGAGGGTATCCCTCTCCTTGAGGTGAACCGTCTGTATGCCGCTAAGAATCCGTCCGTTGAGTAGTCACTGACCAGTTCTAGGTGAACAGCTGACGTTGAGAAGCACACAAAGATACAAATCCAGCCCTTGTATGTTTTGGATCCACGACCTTTCCATGAGTTAATGGTGATTGGCCCGGCATAATCGATCCCAGTGTGAGTGAAAGGTGGTGATGGGGTGACCCTGGCCATGGGTAATTGCCCCATGAGTTGCTGAGCCCGTTGAGCCCGATACCTTGCACAAGTCACACACTTTAAGATATGTGACTTGACCGGTGCTCTGCCTCCGATTATCCAAAATTCCTGCCGAGTGTGTGCCAAAGTGAGTTGAGCGCCACCGTGTAACGTTGAGAGGTGAGCGTTCCGAATGATCAGTGTGGTGAGTTGACTGCTCCGTGGTAATATTGCTGGGTGTTTTGAGTGATGATCGAGTTGAGGTTTTTGAAGCCGCCCTCCTACTCGAACAATTCCTATTGAGTCAATGTAGGCAGTCAGTCGGTTGAAAACATGATTTCTTGGGACTTGAGAATTTTTCAGCATAATGAGTTCTGAGTGAAAATGAACCTGCTGAATTTTCTTGACCCAGAAGAGTTTTGCCTGAATGAGTAGATCAGTTGTGAGTTTCGATTCATGGTGAGTTTTTCCTTTTGCCTTGAATCTATCATATGCGAGCATTACCCATCCAGTTATTCTTATGAGTTGAGTGAGTGATGAGTAATAATCGATGATGTCCCACAATTTGCTTGAGTTTGACTTGGCTGCGGTGAGTGTGACCTTAACCCTCATTTCTGGAAGATTGGTTTCTTGGATAGAGGTTGCTTGAGAAGCCAAGCTGATTCTTCCTGGCAGAGCCAACTTGGTCCATGCCACCATAAGTAATGCTCTCTGAGTTGTGAAGTGAGTAACCCGCGCGAGGCACAATCCGCTGGATTGTCTGCTCCAGGCACATGTCTCCATTGTGCTGTTGGAATGAGTTCTTGAATTAAGGCAACTCTATTTCCAACAAAGTCCTTCCATTTTGAGGGGTGTGAGCGTATCCATGTGAGTGCTACCTTAGCATCTGTCCACAGATGAATGTGTGAAATTGGCAATCGTGAGTTTTCCAAAATGTGTTTTGCCAACTTAGTGAGTAGTACTGCCGCTCCCAATTCCAATCGTGGGATTGACAGTCGCTTGAGTGGTGCCACCTTTGTTTTGGAGATTAGAACTGATGATGTTGAGTGAGAGTTTGGTGTTGTAGATTTAATGTAGAGAACTGCAGCCATTGCTTGTTGTGAAGCATCCGAGAAGCCATGAAGTTCTACAATTGAGTTTTCCTGAATTCCTAACCACCTGGGTAAGGCGATTGTCTTCAGGTGAGTGAGATCTTCTCGGATGTGCAGCCATTTCTTCACGATTGAGTTTGGCAGAGATTCGTCCCAAGACAGCTTGTGGAGCCACAGTTCTTGCAGGAGGATTTTTGATGTGATTATAACCGGTGATATAATTCCAATGGGATCGTATAATTGAGATACTTCAGAAAGTATAATCCGTTTTGTTATCATTTCCTGAAGAGGTGGCAGAGTTGTTCTGAAGGTGAGTTTGTCCGAGTGTGGGAGCCATTTCATCCCGAGTATATTTGTAGCGCAATCATCTAAAAGCACAGCTTCTTCAGCTGTTGGCTCTTTAAGAAATTCCTTGAGGAAGCCAGATGAGTTTGAGTTCCATTTTGCCAATGGAAAACCGCCCGCCTTGCATAGTGCGGTTAACTGCTTGGCCTTTTCAATGAGAAGTTCCGTTGATGCAGCTCCTCCGAAGATGTCATCCACATACCTTCCAAATAGAAGTGAGTCAATGGCAAGTGGATATTTGTCTCCTTCATCCTTTACCAGCTGAAGAAGAGTCCGAATTGCTAAATAAGGGGCTGCTCGTGTTCCATAGGTGACTGTAGTCAAATGGAAGTGAGTAAGTTGACCCGTTTCATCTACCCATAAAATGCGTTGTAGATTCCAATCTTGAGGGTGAACCTTGATCTGACGGTACATTTTTGTAACGTCAGTTGAGAAGACAAATGGTTGAGTTCGAATCCAGATGAGAACATCCACAATGTTAGGTGAGAGGTTAGGTCCAGTATGCATGATGTCATTGAGTGATTTTCCAGTTGTTGTGAGTGCTGAACCATTGAAAACTGCTCTGAGTTTTGTCGTTAAACTATCTTCTCGTAATACTCCATGGTGAGGAAGATAGTAAGATGGTTTGGCAGATATGTCCTGTTGAGGGATCCGCACCATATGGCCCAATTTGCAGTATTCATCCATGAACGAGTAGTACCTTTCCTTGTAGATGCTGTTTTGATTGCATTTTATGAGTATTCTCTTGAGGCACGCTTGAGCTTTTCCGAATGAGTTTCCGAGTACATCTGCAGATTCTGTGAGAGGTAATCTGACTTGGTATCGTCCCTGAGTATCTCTCGTATGAGTCTCAGCAAAGTGTTGTTCACACAATGCGTCTTCCTTGTTGAGTTTGACTGCAGACGTTGATGGTGGCTCTTCTTGAACCCAAAAGCGGGTGAGTAGTTCCTGCAAGTCTTCAGTGTTGAGTGGGGCCGTTGTATGATGTACTACCTTGTGTTGCACAGCTGAGTTTGATGGGCCTATTAGCAGCCAGCCAAAAATTGATAATTGTGCGGCCGGTTCAATCACACTTCCCCTGATGAGATTAGGTTTGATAATTTGGCCGTAATAGTCCGCTCCGATAAGTACATCTACTGGTTGAGGTTTCCAAAATGTCGGATCTGCCAAGTTGAGTTTCTCTGTATGTTGCCACTGACGTTGCTCACATTCTTCTGATGGTAATAGTGTTGAGACTTGGCGTATAATGTGAGCTGTGATCCGAATGGTGAGATTTTTGTAGGTGGTGCGTAAGGTGAGTTGAGCCTTTCCGAGAGTTTGAGTTGAGTGCGTGCCGCCAACTCCAAGAATTGGTATAGTTGAGTGTTGCCGCTTAATGTTGAGTAAATCCACAGAATCCTTGGAGATGAATGAGAGTTCCGAGCCTGAGTCAATGAGTATTCTGAGTTGATGAGATGTCACCGGTGAGTCGTACCATGCCAATGCAGTTGCAAGTAAAGTGAGTTGAGAAGTTGAGTAATCATGTTGAGTTTGACCGTGTTGTGAGATGATTGCGCCGTTGTCCTAATTTTGAGTTGATCCGGATGCTGAGGTGGTTGAGTCTTGCCTTCAGGGTCTCGTGACACATGTATCATGGTGTGATGATTTCCATTGCAACTCCTGCACTTATATTGCGACTTGCAATTCTTGGCTGAGTGCAGACCGAGGCAGTTATAGCACAGCGGCTTCTCCATTACAAATTTTCTCCGTTGTTGTTCATTCAGCAGTTTGAATTTTGGACAAGCCACAATAAAGTGCGAGTCCCCACAATACGTGCATGGATGCTGTGAAATCCTGGGTGAGTGTGTCACTTTGTGTGAGTCTTGCCGTGCTTGAGTTGGAGTGGTGACGTGAAGAGACCTTGATGTTTTTGAGGTTTGAGTGTTGGCCGGTTTTTGAGTGGATGCTGGTGAGTCAGCTGCAATTTCCAATGCACGCACCCGCGCGATCAGGAAGGACTCAAATTCCTCAAATGTTGGCAGCTCCGTGATGGAAACTCGAGAAGTCTCCCATGCTTCTCGAGTTGACCTGTCAATGAGCTTTGACAGGCGATGAGCCAGTATGCAGTCTCCTAGCTGCTCTTGTGGTACCAACAGATTGAGGGATTTCCTAATTTTTGACATCTCCGAAATCAAGGTGTTGAGTGTGGCCGGGTTCTTTGACGTAACAGCATTCAACTCGAGTAGATGGTCAAGCTGATCATTCAATAGGACTCGTTTATTCTCAAACCTCGTCACTAATGTAGGCCATGCTGGTGTGAGAGACTCATCGTTGAGTGAAAATCCTTGTATGAGTGTGAGTGGTGTTCCGCTGAGAGAGCTGCGCAGGTAGTGTAGCTTCTCATAGTTTTTGAGTCGAGGCCGATTCAGAATTAATCCCGTGAACATTTCCTTATATGAAGGCCACTCAGTATATGCTCCGCTGAAGGTTGGCAACTTGATCTCTGGCAGCTTACTTAAATGAGTGTTCTGAGTTTGTCCGGCTAATGGCTGTGTCACTTGATGGTTTGACTTCCAGGCTTCCTCCAAATTGCTGACTTCAAACACAATAGTATGATACGTTTCATGGACCGACTTATGAAACTCAGCCTTAAAATAGTCATTGTCGGTGAAAGCTGCTGGACAACTTGCTTCTATCACAGCATGGTCCTGTTTGTACAATGCGTACAGCTCCTCAGCATCCTGCTTCCAAGCCATAATCACTGCAAGCGTAGCAGTTTCCTTCCTAATCCGTATATAGGCGGTGATCCTCTCCAGTGAATCAAGCCGCAGGTATTGAGAATTAACCTTACACAGGAATGAAGCTGGAATTGAACCTGGAGACTTGGAGCGAGTTTTTGTTTGAGGGTCAACAATGGTGAGTCCAGGCACATTGAGTTGGCGGCTGCCAGTCCGCTTCGCTGCCCCGATGACATCCTCCTTTTCAGCATCGACAGCGCCTGCTTGTTCCAGCTCCTTAAGGTCATCCTGGTTTGAGTGTGCCATGATGATAACCTGTGAGAATTTCCTTAATGAGTGTTTATTCACTGGCTCGAGTCACACCACAGCATGTAAATCCGGCTCGAAGGACCAAAATGTTTGAGTAAGCCTTAATTATATATGAGTAAACATGCTGCGGGTGTTAAAATAAATTGAAGTCACACACAGAAGTAAATTGAAAATAGAAACTATATTCACAAAGTCACTTATTAAATAAATTACAATTTTTGTTTTTAATTTCACATAAATTAAAAAGGGAGTTTAAATTACACGATGAATTTACAGGAGCACTGGTTGAGTTTTCGTCCCCTCGTAGATAGCTATAATAACGGTGCTTGAGTATAGAAATCCCTTCTAAGGGATTACTAACCTGTTGAGTAATTGAAGAAATTCCACTGAGTTGAGTTTGTCCGTTGTTGGTGGTAGAGTTTACCCAGATAACTCCCTGCTTGGCTCCCGCACACTGAAGCTTGCTTGCTTGCTGTTTATGAATAAGTGCAACTGATTATTATTGAATCAGTTGCCTTGCTGTAGCTTTGATTCACTTTGCACTGCGCACATGCCACCTGTATCACCACGTGGGTGGCAACTTAACCTCAAGTATGTGAGTGATTACCTTGCTGTAGCGTTGATTATACTAATCGCAGTACAAGCGCCTTGAGTGTTGCTTGAGTGATGAGCCCTTGATGAGAGTTGAGTGTAGCCTGTGTTGAAATTCCTCGTTGAGTTGAACCAGTGAAATCCGTGAGAAAACCGTTGCTAATTGAGGAGATCGAGATGGCGAGATGTTCCTCGTGGCACGGCTGATGAGAGAGAGAGCGAGGCCTTGAACGCTTCCGTCTTCTTGGCCTTCACGATTCACTTCGCGAATCAAATCACAATCTCTCTCACATTTGTATGTGAGAGAGCGAGAGAGACCGAAACAGCGCGAATTCACCTTGTGAATCAGTGTAGTGTCTCGGCTGTTCCGCCGAGAGGCCGCGAGGTGCTGCCGCGCCGTGGCAGCGCCGTGAGTCGTACCGAGCTGAGCATAACCGCGGGAATTCAAATTACTGAATTCCCAAACAATAGTAATGAGTCTAGTTTTTGGGTAGAAGCTATGAACAAAGAAATGAATAGTTTAGAGAAAAATAAAACATGGGTATTAGTTGAAAAACCAAAGAATGAAAAGATATTAGATTTAAAATGGATTTATACTAAAAAAAGGTGAAAATATATATAAAGGGAGGCTAGTGGTAGAAGGTTAGCAACAAACAGATGTATTGGATGACATTTATTCACCTGTTGCGAAAACACAAACTTTGAAAGTATTGTTATCGTATTGCTGCCAAAACGGATTGTTAATTGAGCAAATGGATGTAGAAACAGCGTTTTTAAATGGTAAAGTTAAATCAAAAGTATTTGTTAAACAGCCTGAAGGTTATGAGGATGGAACAGAAAGGGTTTGTAAATTAAATAAAGCGTTGTATGGTTTGTGAGAAAGCCCAAGAGCTTGGTATGAGTGTCTTGATAATTATTTAAGTTCTTTAGGATTTGTAAGAAGCGAACATGATTATTGTTTGTATACTTTAAGAGAAAGAGATGAGATTATATATTTAATTATATTTGTGGATGATTTGTTAATATGTTGTAAGAAAAGACAAAATTTGAATTACATAAAAGGAATGTTAGAAGAAAGATTTCAGATGAAAGATTTAGATAAAGTGAGTATGTATTTAGGTATTAATATTGAATATGATGAAAACAAAAATGAGATGTCCTTAGATCAGGAAAAGTATATTGAATCGTTAGCTAGAAAATATCAGATTGAACAAGCAAAATTGTATGAGACTCCAATGGAACAAAATTTAAAGTTAGAACCCGCTGAAGAGATAGATGAGAAAATAAAGTATAGAAATTTGATAGGAGCACTTTTGTATATCAGCTCAGGAACAAGACTAGATATAAGTTATAGCGTAAATTATTTGAGTAGATTTCAGAATTGTTATGATGAGACACATTATAAATATGCTTTAAGAATTTTAAAATATTTATATTTAACTAGAAGTTTAAAATTAAGATTTAAGAAAAACAATAATGTAGATATTCTTGAATGTCATGTAGATGCCGATTGGGCAGGAGACTGTGTAGACAGAAAGTCGACAACTGGATATATTGTTAAGTTGTATGGAAATGTAATATATTGGAAATCGAGGAAACAAGGAAGTGTAACTAAGTCTTCGACAGCTGCTGAATATGTCGCACTGTCTGAAGCAGTAAGTGAAGCAATATTACTAAAAGACTTGTTAAGTGACTTTAAAGTAGAAATTAAGAAACCTGTAAATATTTATGAAGACAATTCTGGCGCTGTGAGCATTGCGAAATTTGATAATTTTACAAAGAAATCAAAGTACATAGAAGTACATTATCATTTTGTAAATGAGAATTATGTTAATGGATTAATTGATATTGTTAAGGTCAGTACAGAGAAAAATGTTGCAGATATTTTGACAAAGGCTCTTGGATGAGTAAGGTTTGAAAACTTGAGAAGTTTATTGAATTTGATTTAAAGAATATTGTAATTGCGAGAAACATAAATGTAAGGAGGCGTGTTAGAATACGTGTACATTTATGTCAGCGTGCGAAATAGACAGACTTGTGTAATAATGTATTATACAATTTATGTATTTTAATGAACTCTTCTATGTTACAGACTATTTAATCATGATCTACGTTCTGATACTCTGTAATTCTTGTATAGATATTACTTTTTGAAATTATTATCTGAATCTTGTGTAGAAAAATATTTACTGGTGATATCTCTGAATCATTTTGACATCTCTCACCATGAGTAAATCATAAATTATATTAGCTAAGCACTTTTATTCGTTGAAATTTTCACAATAACACATCATTTTCGCTTTTTCAGTAATTCAATTTTCATTTGTCATAATATCTTTTAATTGGTGCTTGAATAAATATGTACTACAGCACAGCACTGATATTGACTAAATTTCTTGAAGTAGACAAAATGTTTTTAAACCAAGGCTCGGACAAATATTTCAAATAAGTATCATAAATTTTTGAAGTTTTCACTAGAGACCACTTGACTTAAAAATCCATCATTGTTAGACATCTTGTAAAATGAAAAACAAACAGTTTATGAACAAAGAATCATTGTGAGAGAAAAGTTTTCTCGATATTCTTTTATAATAAGAAATACTAGCAATTATAGCCTATGAAGAGCTAGCCGATGTAATGAGAGGTTACTGGCATTACTACTGGTGCTGCTTCTTCGATAAGAATCTATTCCAGAGTTCAAAGTCTGTGAGAATTGTATAATCTGAAAATGAAAAAAATTTCAGAAAGTATCTAGTATTTATTTTTATTTTAAGATATATTTATGAAAAATAAACTTTTCAAAACTTGCATTCTAATTCAAGTTCTACCCTTTTCAGAATACCTTTTTCACACTTTTTGTACAATACTGTCTTAAACATCTTAGTTGTAGCTAATTTCTAACAGCTTTCGTCACATTTTGAGAATCTATTAAATGTATACGCATTGGAAAATTAAATCAGAATATTTCTACGTTATTTTCTTGTAGATGACTCTTCTAGATTTCTATTTCCTCAGACAGTTGTTTATAATACTACTGCTAACATATGGATAATCAACATTAGCTTTAAAATCCAAATTAGTGAAATAAGAGAAAAATCCGTAAAAGTGATGTTGAAAACTTGTATTTACAGGAGCTAAAAGAAATGTTTCAAAAAATCCACATTCACAATCTAAATAACTTTATTTTCTAAATATAATATCTTACCAGCAACTATTTTAGATCTATTTTCTATTTTCTGCAGGTCATGTGTACAAATGCTAAAATGTGTTTTACTTGTAAATAAAGAAATCGGATACCATGAAATAGCGAAAGTTGTTATGTATAATCTATTAATCTGAAACATAAAAATACACAAAGCCACAATTCTTTTTAAAAAACAACATGTTGATGAAAACGAAAAGAAACGTTTAAACTTATCTGATATAATAAATCTCCATCCATAAAAGGTAAAAAGTCCTTCAAGATCAATGCAGTCCTTATATGTACAAATTAAAAAAACTGACATCTTTATATCTTCTGTATCTTTTTCTATAAAAATAGTAAAGAAGAAATGTTTCACTCATCTCCTTACACGTAACTATCCTATAAACTGACATCTTTTATATCTGATGATTCATCTGAAACATAAAAAAAATACACTAACAAAGCAACAATCTTTAAATCAAAACAAAAAGAAAGGTTAAATTGATAATTTTATAACAATTATAATAATTATATACTCATCTGATAATATCTTTTTAATTTCTTCCATAAAAATACGAGTTATACGAGTCTTCTTTATTAATAATAAAAAAAATTATATCAGATCATACTCTCATCTGATAATATTATTTTTATCTTCTTCCCTAAAAATACGAGTTATACAAGTATTACGTCTGTGACGTATCTCTAAATTCAATTTAACAATGCATATTTATCACCAGTAATTTTCTGACATACAAATGTCGTATATTTCGTATATGTTTAATGACGTTATTAAATCTCAATATTCATTTTTCTTGACCCACAAAACGATGCGAGTGCGAATTTTAACAGTACAGCAATTTCGGCTATGCAACAGCCAGCGTGACGTAACGAGCCACTGACCTTGTGAAACCAACCGCTCATCGCATCTTTGTTTAGAATCAGCACTTTTAAATGTGAAGTCGAAACGATGATATTTAAATGTTTACTAAATTTGTTTAAAAAGAGGATTTTGACTCAGCGTCAAAATCATCTTTAACCCAAATTAACCGCTTAATAAATACGGCGACTCTCAACACACAAATCAGTAATCGTGCAAAAGTCGCGAACTCCGTACAACTCCAGTCGACAAAAGGAGTAGCGAATATTTTATACGGGTCAAATACCCTACATTCAATTACGAAGAGAATTTCTTATATCAATAATTTCAATGACATATCGGTATTAATTAATCGCGCATACTACGCATCTATTTATCCATCAATCGAACCAATCAAATATAATTAGTTGTAAAGCACTAGCGATTTTGTATCAATTCATTGTAAAATTTCATTTATTTAATTGTTAAATAATCAGAAGTGAAATTGATTGAAACTGCAGCAGTGTATTTATTTCTAAACCCTCAACAGGAAAAAGGTAAATAAGCCAAAATATATTTAACAGTCAAATATAAGAGTAGATTCCTCGACACTCAAGACTTAACAGTGGTTCCGGTACCGGGAATCGAACCCGAGCCTTCTGGGTGAAACCCAGGTATCCTAGCCACTAGACCATATCGGATACTGTACATTCTCGTATTATACATGCACTCGTAAAACAACACATGCACAATTTTCTAATGTACCCATACTCACTTATATGTCGGTTGACCTGCTCTCGCCTCTCTATGCGCCTTGGCGCCTCTGCATCTCGCACCCTGGGTTCCGGGAAAAACCCAGGACGAGCTCTCTATGTTGGGCAGGCTGCTCAGTCAGACGAATCCGACGAGCAAACCTGCTCCCCCCTCCAAACTCCCTTCAACCGCTCCTGCGTCGCTGGAGACAACCGGCGCAAGCTCTGGCAAAACCTTTCATAGGTTGTGCCTCGGCTCGAGCACCGCCGGGGCTCCTCAGACGCGAGCGGCTGGCGTTCGGTTGAAGGCTGCGGCTCTGGCGGCGGCCCCGGCAGTACTGACGCAACCTGCGTCGACTTCTATTTCTTTTTCGCGCGCTGGCATTTTCTCCTCCTGCCTGCGGTTGTCTCGGGTACCGTCGCCTTCGTTTCCAACACGGAAGACGCCGCCACCTCTACCACCCGCGGCAAACCGGCGCGGCGAAAACTTCAGTCGCCTGCACGGCCGCCCCCGCCGCTGCCTCCTTTCTCTCCGTCAGAAACGCGGAGTGAGCCGGCCCACATCGAGGGCACGTGCGAATCGTCACTTCCAGCCGCCCGCAATTAAAGCAGACCAGCTGGTTGCGCGGCTGCCCGCACTCTGCCATGCGATGCCCAGGAAGGCGGTAGTTGAAGCAAGCGAACGGCTTCGCATCGACACGAGGGTCTACTGGGACGTGGACCAGACCTCCAAACTGGGCACCTCTCACCCGGCACCCATCTCGCCCGAGCCATTTTCCACGTCTTAGCTTCTTTGCCGGCTCGGGCGTCCCCTCGTGCGACTTCTGCCGTCGCCTCTCACTGTCGCACAGTGGTCCGAAACGCTGAAAAAATAGACAAAAATCAGTCTTCACGCGGAAAATGATTATTATGGGAATATCATAGTGAAAATTGGTAGTTCATAACCTAAGGTATAAGATAGGCTATCGCTTTTTTGAATATTGTTGTTACGTTTTTTTATACAGGGCGTTAAACAACAAAAAAACGGGAATCGAAAAATGAATTTACACAAAATTCTCTGAATTTTCAAAAAAATATGGCGCTAGAAGTTTTCTTTTAGGTAAAAAACGACGAAGAATCGATCTACCGGATCAGATTTTGAAAAAAAAAATGGGAACCACCTTAAAAATGCATTTTTTGTTAACTAAAAATCCCATTTTTTATAAACAATTCATTTTTCACTACCATAATTGTTTCTAATCGATTCGAATCGAAAATATTTTCATCAAAAAGCTGACATTTTTTTACGTCGAAATGTATATTTTACAAAATTTTTCAGGTCATTTTTTGGGTATAGAAAATATTAGCAAAGTTTAAATATAATAAAGTAGGTTAAAATTTGTATCACAGGGATTGATGATTTCATCACACCGCGGATTTTGGAACCAATCGATGACTTTTTACAGTTGTTTCCTATGTAAAAAATTGCTAGAAGTCAATTGGAGGTATCTAATTATGACAAAACAACTGAAAAACTGTCTAAAAAGTGCATTTTTAGAAAAAAAATATGATTTTTTTTTTTTTTTTTTTTTTAATAATTGCATTTGTAACTACTTTAATCGTTGCGAATCAGAGCAGCAACAATCTTGTCGAACAGCTCAGGCTCTTTTACGTGAAAATATATGTTTTGAAAAATTGTGTTGATCAAATTTTAAATGGTAATAGTATGTAATTCTTAAATATTTGAAATTTGCACTGTAAATAACCAGAGATGCTGAATCAATCAAAAATTAGTTTTAAGCGAAAAACTTTATGGAATTATAACATTTATAAACACAAATTTTATAATTTATCATTATAAATCAGTATTATCACTATAAATCTATCTGTAACATATGTACATAACATTTTTGGATTTAAACAAAATAAACTCATTATTATTATTATTAAATATAAATAAATTAATTTAATAAAATAAGACTTTAATAAATTCATTCTTCTGTATCGGTATCAGTATCAGAAGAACTTTCATCTGAATTATCTAAATTACTGATGATCAACAATGGCTTCATTTCCTCAGTAATTTTTGTTTTTTTCTTATTTGTGATGGTTCTGCTTAAAGATATAAATGGATCTGATCTCAATAATAGACGTTGAAACCTATCAGTATTTGTATTTATCCTATTGATTTAAAATAAATTGTTAGTTATATTAATTTTACTATTTTAAGATTGATTTTAAAGTTTATTCATATATTTTGCCTTGAAGACTTTCGAGAATGATGTTCTCGTGATTTTTTAACATCTTTATTACTACATTCGGCTGCCTCTTCGGAGTAAAACCCAATCGGGAGAATCATATTATCGATGATGCAATATCCATGTATTAGAATCAAATGCATGGATGGTGGCATGTAATACCATGAATAAAGCTTTATGAAACGATGTGCTACCTCTTTCCCCAGATGACAACACGGCAAGAATAACTTTGAAATTATTTAATAGAATTTCATCAAATCCTGTACCTACAAACTTAAAATATAACATCTTGTTACTTTTAAACAATGCTTAAAGAAATCTAAATATACCTGTTATTTCTGCAACGATCTTCGGACTATCAAAAAATGTTCTGGCAGTATTGCCTTCGTTGGCGCTACCGTATCCTTGCTTTGGAGAATCAACTTTTATGGCAAGTTCTTTATAAAGAAGCTTTTGAACCTTTTTTTTTCTTTTCTTTCATAGTCGCTTGAAATTCTTTTGGCACCAGGGTATTTGATAAAATATAGGATAAATTGAAAATTGATAAAATTATTTTTTATAACAATAAAGTTATGGAAAAATCAGAGTTTTTCTAGAATTACAGAGCTATTGGCATCGATATAGCAACCCATTACTCCCACCAACCAAATCCCGAATAAAATGATAACATAACAAATCCATCATTTTTTAAATATAGGATCATCAGTATTCTCTTAAAATTTATATATAGTTTTGCGAGTAACTCTACTTACTCTCCATTTTTTGAATTCTAAGCGATAGGATACGTGCATAACACATTCTAAAAATCGAATTTTAGCATGTAATACAGGGATTCCATAGCTTAAAGCAGATTGATTGATTTTCCTTTTTTCAAGTGAATCGAGTTTATTCATTTTCGAAATGGAAGCCCCACATATATGGCAGAATTGGCTCGAACTGTTATTAAGTACACTGCACACCTAAAACAAATACATTCATCATCACTAGGAATATAATTGATCAAAAAAATGATTCTTTGAAGTGTGAGATTTTTTAATTTAAACTTAAATGTAAAAAAAAATTACAATATTCTAACGAAAATGTACTTGTATATACAAAAGAAATTGACAGATTGAATAGAATTATTGTTATCCGTAATTAATGATGCGAATGTTATTAATTTATGGGAATGTAAAATTCTATTTTTTGCTAACCTTGCCATCGATCATTGTAAGTGATGATTTGAAATGAACACGGAATCCATTATAATTAAAACTTTTAAAATTTTTTATCTGATCTTTCATAATCTCTTCTTCTCTTTTTGTCAACTCACTCGTTTCCTTTTCAAATTGGATCCGAATGGGACGACAAAATCGTGTGGATGAGGGAAGGGGATTGGTCCAAATAACATTATTTTTCGCGTTTTTTTCAACTAACTGCAGTGGCACCAATGATGAACAGAATAAATATTCATCGCTACTACTTTCCCCATTCCATGTTTGTTTGTAGGAGTTAGATGATGTACCGTCAAATCCGTGCTTGACCACCAAACAAAATTCTCTTGTAACAAATTTTTTTTCAGGAAGATTTAAAAATTTCAGTAAGCGCTGTGTGGTATGATTTAATAAATCTTGCAAAGGAACTTCACTCATTTCTCGCTAACTGATATGTTATTTGGATAAGCTTCTTTTTTAGCTTTTAAAATCTAGATAACATAAAAATATAACAAGTATTAATAGTATATTGCGATACTGGTGCCATCAGTGGTCCATCATGGAACGACATGAAATTAGCGCCCGAGCGCAGCGAGGGTGATAATTCACATCCTGCAATGGGCCACTGAAAGCACTCGTGCCGTGCGATATTTTATAGCACGTTTATATTAATCCACTGTCACGCCTATCCGCTTTTCTCGCTTACGCTCGGGCGCTACCGTACGGTACTATAATGGACTACTTATGCCACGAATAGGCGTGACATAAGTGTGAATTTACGAATGTCACGCAGTACTATAATAGTACATTTCGACACGGGTGCGGAAGGTGATTATTTAGTCCGAAAAACGTCACATGAGGTAAAAATCCTCTTACGCACCAGTTTCGAACCGTATTTTATACCACAAGAGCCGAATAATCATATTAAAGTTATGATTTTGAGGTTAGAGTGGTATAAATTGAATTATCCCCTCGATTAAAATAAATATAAAAAACATCGCGTTATAAGAGTATAGAAATAGGTTAATTTTACATTGCTTTTTATTGTTTACTTCGTTACGAAAACAGAGGTGTGTGAAGTGCGTTTAAAGAGTTAGATATAAGTTTTCTTTTATTTCACTAGATGTTAACGAGATAAAATAGTTTATTAAAAAGAATGATAAACATTTTTTAAAATTTGCACTTAATAAATAATTTATTGGATGTTGATTTAATAAAAATTTATCAAAATATAAAAAAAATCAGCGAAATATTTAGCAAGCTTTGAATCATCATTTAAATATTCAATATAATTTATGAATTAATTTAAAACAGAATACGTTCTACATGTCTGCCAAGACAAAATAAAAACAAATGAAGGAGCGCAGGAGCGCTCCAAAGGCAAGTGGATACTTACTTTGTAATACGACAGATAAAGATTATGATTATGTTCCTGTGCTGATTCCCTGACTTGTATGTACGCGCCTTTAGTCATGTTGGTGTTGATCATTAAAGCGAGTGATTTTTCTGGCGTCATTTGAGAGGCTTTTTTGTGTCACAGTCATAAACTTTAGATGTAGAATCTTTGTCGGTTGCGTCGACATCTGTGTTTGGCAAAATATTTTTAGTAGCCTTATTGGCTATTCTTTTTTTAGTTTTCTCAGACGCTAACTTGGAGGGTACATTAGGACGACCACGCTTGATTGCTGAAAAGTATATTATTATCTATTGAAAAAGTTACTATAGAAAAAGAAACGTTTTTCAAATACAAAGTCTAAACTTATATTATTCAACCCTGTTGAAAATATCCATGTGGATTTTACTTTGATTTCCACATGGAATCCATATGGAATCCATATGGAATCTATACGGATTCCATATGGATTCCACGTGGATTCCATGTGGAAATCAGTCCCAAATCGTCCTGTGGATTTCCAAATGGAATTCCATATAGATTTCTCTATATGAATTTTTCTACAAACATTTGTAAAACAAAATCCGTATGGATTTCCATGTAGATTTCCATGGAGAAATCCAGGTAAAAACGATATGATCCATATAGATTTCCATATGGATTTCCATGTGGTAATTTAAATGTTTATAAAAATGTTTATTTATAAAATTTTTAAATTTTTTTACTAGGGATACGTTTTTTATCATATCAGTAAAGCATAAAAAATTATAAACTATAATTTCCTCTTATGTAATTCTTCGAAAAGATTCTACAGTACTTGTTGCCAAAAATATGTATCCTAGTAAAAAAAAATATAACAATTTTATAAATAAACATTTTTATAAACATTAAAATTACCATATGGAAATCCATGTGGAAATCTATATGGATTATGTTGTTTTTACCTGGATTTTCCCATGGAAATCTACATGGAAATCCATGCGGATTTTGTTTTACAAATGTTTGTAGAAAAATTCATATGGAAATCTATATGGAATTCCATGTGGAAGTCCACAGGACGATTTGGGACTGATTTCCACATGGAATCGACATGGAATCCATATGGAATCCGTATAGATTCCGTATGGATTCCATATGGATTCCATGTGGAAATCAGTGTAAAATCCACATGGATATTTTCAACAGGGAACACTGATAGTTCATTTATTATATTTGAAAAAAAATAAAATAACCAGCACTTATACCTTGAAGCTTTCTCATGATAAGTGCCTTTTCAACGCTAAACTGTAGCTATATGCGTTTGATACAAGTAGAATCTTTATTTGTGCTGGAAGGACACGAAACTATAAACGCATATGATTTTTTATGGCATGAGCCATCTAGAGCTATATCAGTACTTATGACATTTGAGCACTTTCTCGTTTACAATTATAGTCTGCATTTAAATTATTCCCGAATTATGTTGTGCTTTTTCTCTCTTACTTTTATAGTTGAAAAGGAGGTGCCATAACTCAACATTAACCGACTTTAATACAATTACATGGTAGAAAAATACTTGAAACTAAATAAATAGAATGAATTACGCAAAACCAAGACATAGTTGCCCTTCCTCTTGGAACTATCTATCATTATGCCAAAAGTTCGAATGAAAATTTAAACGCACTAATAAATGGCATTAGAAAGAAAATCAGTAGCTGCAGCGTGTCCCTGATAAAAAAACAGGTGCGATCTCAGCTGTGAAATCAGATGCGAAATGGGGCCAAATTCGCAACTGCTTTCGCAGCTGTGATCGCATCTGAGATCGCAGATAATTTCACAGCTGAGAATGCACCTGATTTTTTTTACCAGGGTATACATAAGAAATTTCCGGCATGTGTACGCTGCAGATCCTGATTTTCGTTCAAATGCCATTTATTGGTGCGTTTAAATTTTCATTTGAATTTTAGGCATAATGATAGATAGTTCCAAGAGGAAGGGCAACTATGTCTTAGTTTTACGTAATTCATTCTATTTCTTTAGTTTCACGTATTTTTCCACCATGTAAAAGTTGAGTAAGACATCCCGTTAATATATAAATGTACAACATTGCAAATAACTAATAAATTATATTTTCAGGATACAAATTTCATCATATTGTTACGTAACTATATTGCTACGTCGCGCGCATGCATGTGTGCGTGTGTATATGTATGTGTGTCGCGACAAACGCGTATCTCGCTGCTCTTGTAAGATGGATTCGTCCGTGTTAATTCGAGAAACAAAATATAGTTACGGAATACGGGTTGATCGTGTGAGGTAGTAACTATAATAAGTACATATTAGTTTATGTGTATATACAAGTGTGAATGTTTTGAATTTCTTCATAATCAACATTATTAAAGATCAAAATTAAAATAATAATAATAATGATATGAATGTTAGAGATTTATCTAAACTCCGTAACTTAAATAAATATATTTAAGTATCAGTATTTTTAAAACTAACAGCTCATATAAAAATCAATAAATACATAAAACAATAGAATTGCAATACTACTTAAATACTACTGCAATACTACTTTAGGACTCAACGACTTTTCGAATTATGTTATGTTTAAACTAAATGAATTATTAAAAAAATATATTTTACTGATTCTTCGAATTACCGTCTTAAAAATATAGTCATTTACAGATCAAAATGAAAATTTTATCTTACTTCGAATTTGAGTATAGCAGTAGAAATAAATATCAGATATAAATAATATAATATGAATTATGTATATGAAAAAGTATATGATGTGTGTGTATGCGCGCGTGTGGTTGTGCATGTGCTTTCATTTTGCTACAGTTATATACACTTCTCTACGTTTATATACTTTTTCTGTTTTCATCAAGCCTGTCAATAATTTATATTGCTATATACAAAAAAGAAGAAAAAGAGATGAGAGGCATTTCCAGGTATTTGGTACGAATTGGGTGTACTTTGTTGCTCGAATGTCGTTCCCATGTTTTGTAGTTGCATTGAACATTCATTCAAGTAAATGTACATAAATGCTTTTAAATTCAGATACGCAAGTGTTAAAAATATGTTTTGCAGACTTGGGTACAGATACTTTGATAAGGTTAGAATAGAACAATCGCTAGAAAATATTTAGAAAATATAAAATTAAAAGACTTACCTGGTTCGTCTGAATTTTCATTAATTTCAGTACTATAAGAAATTTCTAATTCGCTGTTTAACCAGTTTGCATATTTTCTTTCAAAAAGGCTGTAACTCTTTTTCTGCTTTTTCAATTCAGATAATTTTTTCTTATAATTGTTGTAAAAGCTTTTATCTAATTTAGCATTGATTTGCGAAATGATTTTTTGACTCACTGTAATATGATGTTTATTTAAAATATGTTTAGCGACATTTACCTTCCGTTCAGTTTCATCAAGTGAATTCGTTTCTTTATAAAAATAAAAAATCTCTCGTATTGAAACATTTAGAATATTTATTTTGCTGTATTAGCTTATGCTGTACTGAATAACAATTTCAGTTACTTTTTTAAAATATCCGAATCATCTCGACGTATAAATACTACGTGTAATTTACGTGAAATACCAACTTGTAACGATAAAATGTTTTGATATACAGAATACAACCACACAAAATGCATACTTCTAAAAGATAAAATATTGTAAATTTTTTGAAGGGTAATATTAACGAGTATACGAAACTGCTTACAATATCTTGATAATGTATATATATGTGTGGCGACATCCATGAGCCACGGCGCGCAAGCGCAGCGACGCCGGAAGCAGTCACTAACACCACGTGACTGGGCATGAACAAGTCCTCAAGAAGGTTTCCGTTCGACAGAATGGCTACACACGCCGAGCGAAGCACACGCGCTACTTACCTCCTTAATTCTTATTGTAACTACCTTTGTATTCTAGTATAATAAATTATCTAGTCTTGTACAGTAATCGTCACAGTTTACCACCTTTCTTATATATCAACCAAAGTGGTGACCCCGACGTGATCTTCTGGTGGATTATGTGACGGCAGCCTGGCCAACGAACAAGAACTCTGCCCGACGCCATTGTCGACACGACCCAAATTGCCACCACGCGGCCACCGTGCGCCGGACGCAGTGTACAACATACATCGACTCTTCGGCGGCCCGAGCGACATGGCAAACGGGGACGACGACCAGCAGCAGAACGCCCAGGGAGTACCGCAGCAGAACGCCCAGGGAGCACAGCAGCAGCAGGGAGGAATTGAGAGCGTGCACTCATGCAAACTTCCGCCTTTTTGGAGAGCATCTCCCGAGGCCTGGTTTATACAGGTCGAGGCAGCGCTAGCAGGAAATCAAATAAGAAATGACAATACGCGGTATAACCTCGCGCTAGCCAAACTAGACGGCGATACAGTGCACGACCTGCTCGATGTGCTTCGTCAAGTGCCTCCCACCGGCAAGTATGACTACCTAAAAGAAAACGTCATCAAGCGCTTTGGTGACACTCTGGAGGAACGCCTCAACAAGCTCCTCTCTACGGTAGGCACAGAGGGACGCAAGCCGACGCAGCTCTTGCGCCACATGAAGCAGCTAGCCGGCGACAGAGCTACCGATGACCTTCTAAAAGTTAAGTGGCTCAGCGCACTACCTAATGCGGCTCGCGGTGTTTTAGCCGCGCTGGACACCACCTCGCTTGATAAGCTTGCGGAGGCAGCGGACAGACTCGTCGACACCATGTCACTCACGTGCGCAGTCTCTCCGGCGGGCAACGCCAGAAACGCTTCACCAGGAAGGGGCGCAACAGGTGAGCTTTCCTCTCGATGAGACCACGGCAACATGGCGTCGATTCCCGCGCAAACAAGCGGCGCTCTTGATGTCATGGCCGCTGAGATGGCAGCACTGCGCGGCAGCATGACACAATTGCTCGCCATCAGTCAACTCATGCTCGACTGTCTTCCGCCCGCTGAACAAGAGCAGCGACAGCGCAACAATCGCGGACGCAGTCGCTCACGCACGCAAAAGCGCAATGACACCTCGACAAACAGAATTTGCTTTTACCATCGCAAATTTGGAGCGGCCGCACGCAGTTGTGAAGCACCCTGCAGTTTCAACGCCGCCCAGCCGGGAAACTAAATGGGCTGCCGCCAGTGCAGGCGACATACGGCAGCCATCCACCCTCAGAGAATCGCCTATACGCAGCAGACCATACCACGGGTCTCAGATTTCTCGTCGATTCGGGCTCGAGCATATCTCTTTTACCTCGCTCGTCCGTGCCAGGTAAATTGACCGAGCAGCCACTGCTTCTGTCAGCTGCTAATCTGTCGCCCATCCGTACATATGGCCAACGCATGGTCACGCTTGACCTCGGGCTCAGACGACCTTTTTCCTGGCCCTTAATTGTTGCAGATGTCAAGGACGCAATTCTGGGTGCAGATTTTTGGCTCGCACCGGACTCCTCATAGACATGCAGCAGCAACGCTTAATCGACTCGTGCACCTCGCAAAGCGTGCCCGCCCAGGTGCAGTCGACATCAGTCTACAGCATTGCTGCACAAGGCCTCTCGCAACACGACATCCACACCAGGAGGGCGTACGACGAGTTACTCGCAGAGTTTGCGGACGTAACCAAACCCAGGAAGCAGGCTGCTACCTTGCACGGCGCACCAGTGAAGCATTTCATTCACACAACGGGACCGCCAGTATTTGAGCGTCCTCGTCGTCTCCAGGGCGATCGATTTCACGCAGCCAAAGATTTTTTCAAGATGCTGCAGAACCGAGGCATTGTCAGACCTTCATCCAGCCAGTGGGCCAGTCCACTGCACTTGGTGAGCCGCAAAGAAGGTGGGTACCGAGCAACCGGCGACTATCGCCGACTCAACGCCTGCACCCAGCCAGATCGTTACCCAATTCCCATTGTGGAAGACATTCTACATGAGTGCGCTGGTGCCTCTGTATTTTCCACCATTGATTTGGAAAAAGCATTCTATCAAATACCAATGGCGGAGGAGGATATCTGCAAAACGGCCTTAACCACTCCCTTTGGTATGTTTGAGTTCACTCGCATGCCAATGGGGCTTCGCAACGCTACACAAACTCTTCAACGATTCATGGATTCGCTGTTAAGAGACTTGCCATTCGCAAGGTGCTATCTGGATGACATAATCGTCAAATCTAGCAATCACCAGCAACACCTACAGCACTTGCGCACTCTGCTGCAAGTTCTTCTTCAAGCCGGACTCGTTATCAGGTTGGACAAATGTGTCTGGGGACAGCAAGAAGTGGACTTCCTCGGCTTCACCGTCTCTAGCAAGGGTTTTTGTCCACCGCCTCGCAAAGTAGAGGCTGTGATGGATTTCCCCAAGCCAATCAACAGCACACAGCTGCGCAGGTTCTTGGGAGTGATCAATCACTACCGTCACAGCATTCCAAGATTAGCTCGCATCCAGGCTCCACTCAACAGCCTTCTCACTGGCAGAGGACAGGTCAAGCGCTTCCCCATCGTCTGGAACTCCAACGCTGAAGACGCTTTCCAAGCCTGCAAGGGAGCTCTGCGGGATGCAACCATCAACACCTTTTTCTCACCGACAGCGCCACTTGCGCTGCTCACCGATGCTTCAGGCACTGACATTGGAGGAGCATTACAACAACTCCGAAATGGCATTTGGCATCCCATTTCCTTCTTCTCCAGAGGGCTCTCGCCTGCAGAGCGTAAGTACAGTACTTACGACCGAGAACTGCTTGCAGCATTTGCAGCAGTGAAGTTCTTTAAACGCTTCTTGGAAGGTCGCAGTTTCACTCTCCACACGGACCACAAACCTCTCACCACTGCTGGTCAGCAGCCATCGGACAAGGCCTCACCCAGGCAGCAGAGGCAACTGGATTACCTACTGCAGCACAACATCAACTTCAATTTCATCAAAGGAGAGCATAACGTCGTGGCCGACGCCCTCTCTCGCTCATGTTCGATCAGCATGCCATCTGGCTTATTAGCCGCCAATATCCATGAAGCTCAGCAGCAGGACACAGAACTTCAACACCTGCTCGCCAAGAATTTGCTGGACCTACAGCTCCTCACCATCGACTGCACGCAAATCGCATGCAACACGGCTGACAATATCGTCAAGCCTTACTTACCAAGCAGCCTACGTCGCAAGGCCTTCGATGTTCTCCATTCACCAGCACACCCAGGCCCCCGCGCGACCTGCAAGCTCATTGCTCAGAAGTTTGCCTGGCCAGGTATTAAAAAAGATGCCTACCGCTGGGCGCGCAACTGTGAACCGTGCCAGCGTGCCAAGGTCGGCAGACACAACCGAGCTCTTCTCAGCTCCTTTGACTCGCCAGACAACAGATTCGAGCACATACACATCGATATAATCATCTTGCCACCGGCAGGCAGCTACCGCTACTGCCTAACAATCATAGACCGCTTCACCAGGTGGCCCCTGGCAATTCCACTAGCAGACATGAAGGCTGACACGTTAGCATCAGCACTCTTCACGCACTGGATAGCGCACAATGGCTGCCCTCTTACCATAACCTCGGACCAAGGCACACCATTTGAGGCGACTCTCTTTAAACAACTAGCTAGGCTGGTAGGAGCTCAACACATACACACCACTCCTTACCACCCTCAAGCTAACGGCATTGTCGAGCGATTTCATCGCACATTAAAAGCAGCTCTCATGTGCGAGCCCCGCTCGCTCTGGCCTGACCGACTACCAATCACACTCCTAGGATTACGCAACTGTTGGAAAGAGGATTTACAAGCTTCACCAGCTGAAATGCTCTACGGTACCTCGCTAAGGTTACCGGGGGAATTTTTCGTACCACAGAGCATCCAGAGCAACCCGACGGCCTTCGTCGCCAAACTCCGAGCTCTCTTTCAAGACGTCCGAGCAGTTCCAGCTTCCAGGCACGCAAAGTACCACGCCTTTCAACATGGTCAATTGGACACATGCACACACGTCTTTCTACGCACGGACTCCATTCGCAAACCACTTCAACCGCCCTATACGGGCCCCCACGAAGTCATCAAGAGAATTAGTCACAAGGTATTTGTGATCCGAATCAACGGAGTAGAAAGAAGCGTTTCCACTGACGGCCTGAAGCCAGCATATCTGGACGCAACAGACGAGCCTTCCAGCTCGCCACCAGACACCCAACAACCACCGCTGGAACCATCGTCGCCGCTAATCACCCAGAAGCCAACGCTTGAAGCGCCCACAGCTCAACCACCGGCGCAATCGCCGCAAAGGTCGTCACCCGACCAAACGCAGCAGCCCCAACAGCTGGCTCCAACGCAACCAGCAACACCGCCTACAGATGAAGCTGCTCCCCAGCCCAGCATTCGTCCAGCCTTACCAGGCATCCTAAAAAAGAAAATATCGTTTCCTTCGCACCTCACGAAGGACACTCAGGGGGGAGTACCTGTGGCGACATCCATGAGCCACGGCGCGCAAGCGCAGCGACGCCGGAAGCAGTCACTAACACCACGTGACTGGGCATGAACAAGTCCTCAAGAAGGTTTCCGTTCGACAGAATGGCTACACACGCCGAGCGAAGCACACGCGCTACTTACCTCCTTAATTCTTATTGTAACTACCTTTGTATTCTAGTATAATAAATTATCTAGTCTTGTACAGTAATCGTCACAGTTTACCACCTTTCTTATATATCAACCAAATATGCATGATCATCTTCAATTCGTTCATAGGTTTGAATTTTTAAGTTCATCGAACTTCTTGCACCTTATTATAAATATTGTAAGTTTACATCATATGTTATGTACACTCGACGGACATTAATTCATTCAAACCTAGTTAGATTTTTTTGCATAAAAACATCCATAAACGACAATTCTTTTCAATGCTCCTAACGCAACCTTTCCTTCGCACCGATTGCACTTCAAAAAATGTATTTAGGGGGAACTAATTAATGTCCGACGAGTGGACAGGAATTGAACGTAGAGAAACAGCATTTCACACTCATTTTTGATTGATTCAGCATCTCTGGTTATTTACAGTGCACATTTCAAATATTTAAGAATTACATACTATTACCATTTAAAATTTGATCAACACAATTTTTCAAAACATATATTTTCACGTAAAAGAGCCTGAGCTGTTCGACAAGATTGTTGCTGCTCTGATTTGCAACGATTAAAGTAGTTACAAATGCAATTATTAAAAAAAAAAAAAAAAAAAAAATCATATTTTTTTTCTAAAAATGCACTTTTTAGGCAGTTTTTCAGTTATTTTTTCATAATTAGATACCTCCAATTGACTTCTAGCAATTTTTTATATAGGAAACAACTGTGAAAAGTCATCGATTGGTTCCAAAATCCGCGGTGTGATGAAATCATCAATCCCTGTGATACAAATTTTAACCTACTTTATTATATTTAAACTTTGCTAATATTTTCTGTATCCAAAAAATGACCTGAAGAATTTTGTAAAATATACATTTCGACGTAAAAAAATGTCAGCTTTTTGATGAAAATATTTTCGAATCGATTAGAAACAATTATGGTAGTAAAAAATGCAATTGTTTATAAAAAATGGGATTTTTAGTTAACAAAAAATGCATTTTTAAGGTGGTTCCCATTTTCTTTTTCAAAATCTGATCCGGTAGATCGATTCCTCGTCGTTTTTTACCTAAAAGAAAACTTCTAGCGCCATATTTTTTTGAAAATTCAGAGAATTTTGTGTAAAAGTCATTTTTCGATTCCCGTTTTTTTGTTGTTTAACGCCCTGTATAAAAAAATGTAACAACAATATTCAAAAAAGCGGTAGCCTATCTTATACCTTAGGATATGAACTACCAATTTTCACTATGATGTTCCCATAATAATCATTTTCCGCGTGAAGACTGATTTTTGTCCATTTTTTCAGCGTTTTGTCGCTTCTTCTCGCACCGGGCTGGAGTGTGCGCCAGGTTCCGAGGTGCGCACGGCGCCAGCCTCTCCACCCATCGCTCCTCGGCCCGCGCGGCTCGCAAAACAGGGCGCTCTAGAGGAAGCGCAACGGTTGGCACTCTCGAGCGGTTTGCACCACTCTCGAGCCCCTCCCGCGCTCTTTCCTCCGGGCTCACCTGCCTCTCTATAGTGTCAGCGCTAAACAGCACCGACACAATATCTTCCTTCTGGAAGTTCGGGCTCTTGCCCTTCTTTTTCCTCCTCCTTCTCCCTGTACCAACCCGCTCCTCGTTCTCGGCGGCGTTCATCCTCCCAGAACCCGGCCGGCGCGATGTTCCCGCGAGCGTAAGCGTTCTGCGTACGTTCCGCTCGCTGGACACCGCGCATCTCTGTCGGGTCTCGGAGGCGCTCGAACAGTCTCGCCAAGGAGACTGGTGCCCCATCCCATTCCATATGGAAGGAATCGGGCTTACCTCTCTCGATGCCGACAATCCCGGGGAGCACTGGAGGTTGCGGGTCCGGATCCGACACCTCCAGTGTTCCTTCTCGGCCGAGGGGTCCGGCCCCTCGCTCGATCGGCCTCGGGGCTGCGTGCCGACCACCGTTTGCTGGCCCGCAACACTATTGCTCTGTGCATCCGCCGTCGCCTCGCTCTGGACCTGCAAGGTCTCCATTGCGAAGGCGGCGGCGGGGCCAGCTTCGTGCGAGGGTTCTCCCAGCAAAAGTCCCTCCGTCTCAGCATCTATTAGCCCCTCAACCAAATCGATCGAGAGCCGATCCTCCTCTTCCTCAGGGATGCTCGGCAGAGAGACTACCAGCCGAGAAGCGGCTGCTCTCTCCCCTCCGTCGAGAAGGACGTACACGTCCTCCTCAACAGCTCTCAAACAGGGGGCTGCAACGCTCATCGCAACGGCAGCTACGCCAGCCATCGCAACTCCGCGGCGCTCCACTGCCTGGCTACCCGTCGGGGCTTCCCGGGGCCCCTCCGGCTCTTTATCGGCGTCCATTTACGCCGCTCTCCTCTTCGACAGCAGTTGACCTACACCTGTGAACAACACAACATTTTCTCCCATCGCGTCAATTCATCCATACGCAAAAAAATACAACAAAAAAAAACAGTAATCACCATCACACTTTCAACATGCACTCACACAAAACCCTAAAATTGACCTATTTTGCATTTCTCGGTGGTAACCATTTTTTAAACTCCGAAACGTGTGCTTTCGCAGTCTGTTTCTTCGAGCTCGTTTCTAACACATACACCTCCGGCGAGAGCACTTCCAAAATCTTGTATGGCCCGGCATATCTCACATCTAACTTTGCCAAGAACGCGCGTGCGGCATTTGAGAGCGAGTGTTGCTTCCGCAATACTAAATCACCTACAAAAAATTCCACGTGTCTCCTGCCTTTATCATAATATTGTTTCTGCCGCTCTTGCTCGGAGTCGATATGCCTGGCCACCAGATGTCGGAGTGCATCTAGCCTTTTCAACCGATCTTGCCATTCCGTGGGGTCTATTCGAACCACCCCCTCTCTCGATTCAACTTCCCTCTTCAAACTTTTTACCGGTTTACGCTGCCTCCCGAAATTTAAAAACGCTGGGGAAACCCTCGTCGTAGCTTGTGTTGCGGTATTAATTGCGTGCCTCAACGCTTGCAAATTTTTATCCCAACTCTTGTGGTCCGCATCCACAAAAGTCGCTACCATCGTTTTGAGTGTGCGGTTCGTGCGCTCGACCGGGTCGCTCTGCGGGTGATAGGGGGGCGTTGTTATGTGTTTAATTCCGTACTCTATGATTATTTTGTCTAAGTATATATTCACAAACTCATTCCCGTTATCTATCAGGAAGTAGTCTCGAGTTTCCCACCTAAACAGAATCAGCTCCTCCATAGCGCTCGAGACGGCCCTCGCGTCGGCAGAACGGAGAGGTTTCAGTTCTACCCAACGTGTAAAAAGGTCTTGAAAAACCAAGACATATTTAAATTGATTTTTACTACGCGGAAGCTCCATCACATCCGCCGCGACGACCGCCCAGGGCCTCTCTACCACGCGTTTTCCCATCAGACCCTGCGGTGCAGATTGCACAGATTTATACTGCTGGCACTCTACGCAGCGCTGCACAAAATGGTGCACATCATGCCACACGCCGGGCCAATAGTACTCACACGTGACTCTATCATACGTCTTCGCAACACTGAAATGCTCCGAAGACGCCTCTCTATGAGCATCCCGTAGGACTCGCTCTCTATGATCCGCCGGTACCGCTAGGCGCCAGCACTCCTCGCAATTACTCACCGGGTCGAGGAGACGATCTCTCGTATATTTATAGAGCATCTCATCATCAACTCGCCAATTCGGGAATTTTTCTGGTCGCACACGTACCTCTGCGATTCGCTTTGCGTACCAGGCATCAATTGTAACCGCAAAACTCGCGATTTCGCTCTCCTTTAAGTCACGCGAAAGCGCGTCAAGGACATGGTTGAGCGCGCCCTTTTTGTGTATTATCTCGAAATTCCACTGCTGCATTTCTAAGACCCAACGCGCGCTGTGATAAGTAATCGCGACAAACTTATACCCTTCCAGATACGGTCGAAATTTTCGGATTGCAAACAAAAGGACTAGACATTCTTTCTCCGTCATCGTGTAATTAACCTCGGCTGAGCTCAGCACGCGATTCACATACGTAATAGGGTGCTCGCCGTCTTCAAAATTCTGAGTCAAAACGGCCCCCACTGCATGCGAACTTGCATCCACTTGCACGCAAAATATTTGATTAAAGTCCGGCCGCGCGAGAACTGGCGCCGAGGCTAATGCTTCTTTCAATTTTTCGAAAGCTTCCTGCTCGCGGTCACCCCATTCCCACTCCTGTTCCTTGCGGAGCAGCTTCGTTAGCGGTAATTTAATCTCACTCTCGCTCCGTATAAATCGCGAGTACCACCCAACCATACCTAAAAACCTTCTCAATTGTTTGACATTACTCGGCGCAGGATAATTAAGCAAGGGTCCGACACGTTCTGGATTCAGGCGCAGCCCCTCCGCGTCCAATAAATAGCCTAAATACGCAACCTGCTGGCAGCAAAACTCTGATTTTTCAAAACTAATCCCGAGCCCCGCATCCACAATACACCGTAATACAAAATCCAACCAATGTAGATGCTCTTCGAATGTTCTCGTGATAACTATTACGTCATCTAAATACCCAAACACGTGCGGCTGACATTCCGGTTCAAACAGCGCGTCAATTAATCTAGAAAAAGTTGCAGGTCCGTTAATTAAGCCGAAAGCCATGCGCCGAAACTGCCACAATCCCGAGCCCTGCACCGCGAATGCTGTATACTTCCTACTTGCCTGATCCAACAATACTTGAAAATAAGCCTGGCGCAAATCTATTTTGCTAATATAACGCGCGTCACGTAACCAATCTAGAATTGCGTCGAGGCTCGGCATCGGATACGCGTCCGGGCGCGTGACCTTGTTAAGTTCGCGAAAATCAATGCAAAATCGGTGCCCGCCGCTCGCCTTTTTCACTATCACCGGCGCGCTACACCAATCACTCGCCGACGGCTCGATCACACCCTCTAACAACATCCTTCGCACTTCTTCTTGTGCGATCTCTAGCATTCTGGGAGACATACGCCGCGGCGCACATCTCACCGGACGCGAGCTGTCCACCTCAATTTGATGTGTAATCAGAGTGCTGTAACCAAGTGTCGCATCGGGTGGCGGCACGATGCTCTCTACCAGGCGCGTTATGCGCTCTCTCTCTATTTCGCTGGTGTGCGAGATGCCCGCGCACTCCATAATTACAGGTGCGCTGTCAGCCTCTCGACCAGCGAACTCTCTAAATTCTCCTCCACCCACGCGCCAGATCCCTTTCGCGAATTTAATCTCTAACTCCCACAATCGACAAAAATCGATCCCTAAAATCATCTGGTGATCGATTCCCTCAATCGCGCGCACTTCTAGCGGTTTCGCCTGTCCACCTATTTCCAGGATAAACCTTATTTTTCCTAACACGCGCAATGCTCCTCCATTTACTCCGCGCACGATCATTGACGACGGTACTAGTCGCGTTCTACACAAATTCGCGATCTCCGCACCTACCAACGACACCATCGCTCCCGAATCCAGCAACGCTTTAAACAGTCGCCCTCCCAGGCTAACAGTTATCAGATTGCGGTTTTCCACAGCCATCTCCGCAATCTGCTCGCTATCCTGTTCGGTGCTCAGCTGACTGCTCAGTGGCACGCGAACAGGCTCTTTATCCAGGGCTCAGAGCCCTTCTCGCAATGCTACGCGCTCCCTCTCATCCTCGGGGCGCGCAGCCTCGTTACTCGTTACGCTTCTTAGCGCTGCCAGTCTTTCTCGGGCCTGCTCTAGCCAGTCCTCCGTGGGTGCAGCTGGTACTGCGCTACTCTCACCTTCAGCGGGCGTGCCGGCTTCATGATCCAAATTCGGCACGGGTGCGATTAATTCGGGATTCAATGTCACTTGAATCTCACGAAGTATCTCGTGTCTTTCCCTCCGATCATAGTCACCGCACGCCAACTGCTGAGAGCGCGCTACCTCTACACCCTCTCCTATGTACCCTAGCGTCCCTACCTTCGTTTCCGCGAGCAGAACGCTCCGTGATACTCCCTGACTATTACCCGTCGCCCCCGTCGGCCGTGACGTCCCTGGCACTCTGCGCCCCTGCGTACACTCCTTCGCGTAATGCCCTGGCTGACCACATGCATAACCGACGGGAAGTGAACACTCGCTCTGCCTGTGCCCTACATTTTTGCACAAGAAGCAACGCCCTTTAAATCCACCGGTGTTGCGATTCCCAGCACTTCTCGGAGTGTTAATCATTCCCCGGAGAGACATGGTCTGTGTAGCTGGCAGTGTAATACTAGGGCGACCACTGTCTACCCCTGTGTGCGCCTGCTGCTGCACCTCGCTAATCGGCGTGTTTGCAGGTACAAACGCGTCCATCCTTACGTCGACCGCCGCATTACCAATGCTGCTCGAAGTTACATTCCGACCCTCTGCTTGGTTCTTCCTACGACCGGTGTTCGATGACCGCCGACTCGCGTCTTTTTCCCGTTTCTCGCCCGCCGATGCGGCATTTACCACGCTTTCCTCTCGAAGAAAAGCCGCTGCCGGTATTCGCGACTTCCCTCTCGGTGGTGGCCGCGCGTATCTATTATCCAATTCGCGCCTCCGCTCGTACTCCGCTCCGAATTTTCCCAAATCCTCGAAATTTTCCACTAACTTTCCCTCTAAAAAATGCCGAAACTCTGGATGTAAATTCCTATTTATTATCCGCAACTGTTTTGCCGTCGACGGAGGCCGTTCGAACCGCGCGATGATGCATCTAACATCGGCCAAGTAATTCGCGACCTTTTCCTCCGGTGCCTGCGTCCGATTCCGCAATTCATCGTACAGATCTTCCCGATCTAATTTACGGACGAACCGCTCCCGGAATTGTCTTTCAAACTCATTCAACGACCTCGCGTCACGACCGACGGAACGAAACCACTACAGTGCTTGCTCCGTAAAGGCGCAAGGTACAGCTTCCAAAATGTCCACGTCACGCAACCGATAATACCGCTGCATTTCGCGGATCCGCTCCAAAAATTCGTCGGCGCCGTCCGTAGACGACCCCGAGGAAGAAATGTGCCAATCCTTGAAAGCTTTCACCGCATTTCCCGGCCGAAATATGTCAAATCGGTGCGTTCCGCGGACGCCTCGTCCGTCTGTTCCAGAAAAAGTGGCGCTCGGAACGGTCGCTGCAATTTCTCGCTCGTCCTCACTATCCGAACTCGAGGATTCAGATTCGCTAAGGTCATGTGACCGCATCACAGACCACTCTCTAGCCGATCCTCAATCGCGCCGGGAAGTGCGCGAGGGAGTCGGCTCACTACACGTGCCGTTCGGAGGGCGCGTCGGCTCTCCCCGACTCACCCTGAACAAGGCACGCCTCACTACTTCTTCCCAATTTCCGAGCGCGAACCCGTCCTCCACGGTCGGTGTACACGCGCTCGCTGTCCGCGTTCCCCACGGCTGATCCGCAGCCATATTACCAACCGGTTCCATCGAAGCCGCGCGATCCCTCACCGTCGCACGAACAACTTCCTCGCGTCTACACTCTCCGATGCGCACACGCTCCTCACCGATTAAGTGATTCCCGCTTCGCGAAAGCTCTTCCCTCACTTCGCGTCTAAAAAACAACCGAGGCAGCGCTGTCAATGCACCCCACACGCGCGACGGCGGTGGCGTCAGTGGCTGAGACTCTATCACCTTCACCGATGCCCCTGAAATCAGCTGTTCCGATGCATTGGGCGGTGGAGCTCGCAAATCTCCCCCTACTCCTGTGTGCGTTGACATGCGCGGATCGGCTCCGGAACCCGCCGGCGCTCTCTCACCCGGCCCCGGAGGCACGAACTCCCCGCTTGACGACTGCATCAGTAACTCAGCAGTGGTTACTGGCAGCCTGTCCTTCCGGAAATCATCGTCGTACACCGGTACGCTTAACCCCGCGTCCACCTTCATCATGTCGAACCTCAATCTCCGTTCGCGTAATTCCTCGAGTGACCCTTCCGTGCTGAGCCCATCCTGGTCAAGCAACACTAATAACAAACGCGGCTTTAATTTAACAACGATCTCCTCCAGTGCCCTCACACCCGCATGGCGACGAAGTCGGCGCATTGTCCGCGAGTGCAACGAGGCAGACATCCCGTACGAATTTTCCCGGCAGCTAAATTAATTGATAAATCCTAACTCCGAATTTTGAATTTACCTTTATCCTAATAATTTACTCGGCTCTCTGCTCTACACGCAGATCACCGTTGGGAAAGAATCGCGTAAAGGGTTACACAGGGCCCCCCACATGGAATGGCAACTTTGTGTCCGAGGAGTGCTATCACCTCGCTCGGACACTACTCTACTTTGCTTGCGCGCACGGCGCGCAGTAAATCTCACTATCGGCACACTTCAATTTCGCTATCGACTCGGAACAATTTCTGTCTCCCCTCGACTCGAAAATAATATTTCAAAATTATTTCCCAAAGTATTATATTCTAACTTCGAGTCGAGCCACGGCTATGCTTCGATTCGTTCGCCTGCCCAATTCAACAACACGACGATAATGCCTCGCCGTAAACACTCGCCGGTAGCTGAGTGTGCCCGCGCAACAATAACAAGGTCGCCGAATTTCGGCCGACCTTCTCGCTATGCGAACAAGAGTCTCAGCTCTGTTCGCCTCACAAAATCGCGGCGTCCTTGAAATTTTCAAAATTCGGCAATTTTGACTCGCGACCGAATTTTATACCAACGGCAAAATTTCAAATTTGGAAGAGTCCAATTTCAAAAATCATTTTCCGAGCGAAATTTCGGCGCGATTCACGGACACCGCGAACTTTATAAGTGAATTGTCGTTTTTATATCTCCTTTTTTTTTTCTTGCCCTCAGCACAGCCGCAATCCTGGCATGATCGCCATTTGTAAAGTTACACCTCACTTTTCCCTGGCAACAACGCAAAAGTTATTTATTTAGCAGGACCGGAGGCTGAAGCTCCGGCGGCTGCGGAGTCGGTGGGAGGCCGACTCCTATGCTGAGAGGAAAGGTGGAAAAAAGGGTTCACAGAAGTACTCACTTCTCGTTCACAAATACTATTTCTTTATTTATTCTTTTAACATATAAACCCGAAAATTCACTTCCGATGATTTGAGTACCCGGCGAACCGCGCCGGTAATGATAGCGATACCCGCACTACCGCAATACCGCAGTGTGACCTCGCAATCGGGGTTTTCTCGGCCCCGCACTCTAAGTCGAGGGTGATCGCCGTGCGCTACCGATTTCTCGGCGCTCAACGGTGATACAAACCCTCGCTCTCACTATCGCACGCGCGTGCTGGCCAACGCAAGGCCGAAACCACGGCTACTCGCCTTGCTCGCCGAAGAGTCGTGCTCGCTGCTCCCTGCGGTGCTGATGGCCGATGATGAACGTGCAGGGGTGATGCAGGAGGCAGCTGACTAAAGGCGGAGGAGAGCACCTCTCTCTCTCCGCACCAGCAGCTTCTCAAGAGGTTCTCTCTCTCTCTCTCTCTCTCTCTCTCTCTCTCTCTCTCTCTGTGTTGGTCGGCGCGAGGGGAACTTCGCGTGCGCGCATTTCGACTAATCACTTGGTACTAGCTGCTCGCGGCTCCTGTTCTCGCCGCGACATCCGCGCTCCTTCGGCCGCTCTCACCCTCTTCAGCCCCTTCATGTGTGTGTGTGTCTTTCCACACACCTCGCATCGTTGCCGAATCCTCAAAACAAGAGAGAGCCCGTGTAAATATATGAAAATTTACTTGTGCGTTCATGGGCTCTGGCCAGCGCGGGCAACGAGGAATGCGAGGCGACGAGGGCACAGCTATAATGCGTGCTCCTCGTCATAATATATATATATATATATATATATATATATATATATATATATATATATATATATATATATATATATAGTAACGTGTGCGCGAGTTAGGTAATTAGAGATTCGAATTACCCGCTCTGAGCAGGCATGCTCACCGGGGGCGCGAGCGCGCGAGCTAGCTGACCGGATTAGAACGGTCTCGCGACGCGTAATATGCCCTTCGCGTACCCGCGAAACTGCTACGGCTTTGTGGGAGTCACGGCAGCGATCTTCGTGTCTGCCATCGTGCCGAGAACTTCTCCCCAGCGCATCTCTCAAAAGTTACCTCGTCCGTCCCGTCCTAGCTTTTTATAGTTACCGCGAGTGTAGTGGAGGCGCCGAGTAGAGCGTATGCGTGTGAAAGAGGGACAGAGAGCGAGAGAGCGATTCCGAGCCGCGTGAGCCACACGTGACAGCGAGCGAGGAGCCGCAGCCACCCCGCCTGCCGACCCAATACAGCGAGCAAGAGAGAGAGAGAAAGAGAGCGCAACTGCTGTTCGAGCGACAGAGAGCGAGAGAGAGACGAGTGCACCGGCTGCTCCTTCTTAACGTAAGTGTTCTACTCTTCTCTCGCGGGTTTATTGTAAAGGCTCGCACGGAAATCGCCCCGTGCAACCTTTCTGTGCCGCGTACGTGCGGGTGTGTGTCAGCTCGCCGTACTTTAACACCGCGCGCGAGATTAGCAGCTTCGCCGCGCGCCGTATCGTTCACGAGTTTGAATCTTAAGGGTCGCGCGTGAACTAACTCATTGTTCTAATCAGCACGTGCGTTGTGCTTGTAGTTATTAGAGATTTGCATATGCTGTGATATCTAGTTACTCGTCGCGTTGTTCATTACAACCTGTCCTTCTCCCGGATACTGCCGCCTCCGTGGGAAAACGACTCCGCCGGTTGTTTTCGTATCTGAGCGTAGCGGCTGCGCGCTTTACTCTTCGAGCGCGCGCTTTTCACTCAGCGATCCAATTAGATGGAAAGCGAAGTTCGCGTGCGATCTTCGCGTTGTTTTCGGGATTCCAGGAGCAGATCCCCGGGCAAGTCATTTTAGTCTGACACCCGCGGCACCGTGTTCTAGGGCATCGCTGGCCTGGGGCTTGTTGGGATTTTCCTCCACTAGCCATTCCATTACAATATATATAAAACTGAAACAGGAAACCGGAAGTGGGAAGAAAACGAATCTCGAATGAAGAATTTAGAAAAAGGAAACCAAACATAAAATTTTTCACTATTTAATATCTCTAATAATAGAACATCTTTTTATATAAAACTTTTTGTGCAACATAGTATAACCCAATAGTATGTTGTTATTTTAATTTGAGTTAATATGAAAGCGATTAAAAATTGTAGTAAATATTTCAATTTCTCGGGCACTCATTTCAAAGTATATGTAGCGCGGTCCATCCACAGACTCCTTTTATACTTGCCTTCGGAGCGCTCCCGCACTCCTTGATAAGTATAGTTAGATGTGTTTGTTAATAAATAATGCGAGTGATCGTTTATAAGTTGATTGCATTGTAATAACTTAATATTAAAGTTTATTAATAAAAAGATCACATGAATATAATATAATCTCAGGGTTTCCTTTTATAAGTATTTATGATAATCCCTATAATTTGTAAATAAATATTTACAATACCCAGCAAGGCTCAACAGGATTTTAACAAAAAAAGTTTCGTTGTTGCTTGTTCTGTAACCTGGACATACAATGTTCAATAAATAAAGTACATTATTTTATAAATAATATAAGTATGTTATTTTTCTTCCAATTATTTTTCATGAAAACGATTATTTAATCCAATAACCAATTGATACACGCCTAACTAATAATAATAATTATTATTATTAAATTGTAAAGACTCTTCGCGCCGGTTTGCAATATAAACTATAAGGGCGCGACAGATTCGAATTTGAATCTCCCGCCTCGCGGCGCCGGCGAGAGTCTAGTTCGCGCGCTGCCGCTACGCAGTGCGACCCCTCTCTGCGCGGCTCCCGCAGTCAATCTAGCGGCTTGCGGGGTTATAGGCGCGCACGGCCGCAGCTCCAACGGGCTTTGTTCACTCGGAGATCCTCCTCGTGAAGATGGTCTCGGCACCTTTGCCTGTTTATTGAGTTGAATAAAGTCTCACTTTTGATAGTTAAATAATTGTTTTATTTAACGTACCCACCAGATGCAAGGTCTTTACCCTTGCATTGTTTTTTGGTGACGGGATCACTCCTGATCCCCGACTCCTTTTCCTTCCCAATTACCATACCTGGGTGGTGTGGCAGACACTAAGTTGTGCGGGCTTTCTCTCGTCCAGACCCAACCTCGAGTCGACGTGGAGGGGTCCGTGCGGTGTCCGCTCTCCACGCTACGTAGAAGCTACTTCGATGGATAACGGTCCCAGCGACCGGCAACGGGGGACTTCGCCTCTGCGGGCGCTCTCTGCTCTGCGCTCTCAGCTGTGGCAGTATCAATGACCTTGGTCGCTCTAGGAGAACACATCTCCAGCGAGTACGACGGGGGACGTAGCGACTCAGACCACGAGACGCCTGTGGGCGGGTCTGTGAAGCGCTCCCTCCAGCGAGCAAGCTCTGCTTGCCCTTGATGTAAGGCAAGCTCACAGTTAGCATTCCGCCGACCTCCGTGCGCTGTTCTGCTCTTTTACCCGAGCTAACACGCCTGCATCAATTGGCGCCTAACGTGGGGCCCGAGTTTCTGCTGATGCCGAGATGTTCCAACGACCGACGAGCTAGTCATCAAGTATTTCGTCCACCTCTCCGCTTCGAGGAGCAATCACACATCACTACAATGTGGCTGCTAGCCGTTGTGGTTTGTCAGCTGCTCTACAGCGCCGTCCACTTCTGGAGGAGCAAGCAGACTTTCTCCCAATGGCTGATTTCAGCCATACGTCGTCCAGCGCCTGCTTCGAGGCGATCGGAGCCAAGGACAGTCCAACCTACGACTAGTGTGGACCAGTCACCCCCTACACAGACGAACTCTACACTTCTGGGAGTGGATAAACAACCACTGGCCACCAACACCCTTCCGAAGCATTCAGCTTCGCCCTCCGTACCGACGTCGATACCAGCGTTGCAAAGTTGGGAAGACTTCCGCAGAGCGTTATGCGGTTATCAAAGGCCGCTACCGGAGTTCTCTGGTCTACTCCACGAGGATCGGCAACGCTACCTGCCACGCTGCGAGGCGTATATCGTAGCCTACCAGATTCCCGTCGATGATCGCACGCGAACGTTGAGCCAAGGTCTCACAGGGGACGCTCGCACATGGTGGCGAGACTATGAAACGTTCGACCTCGAGTGGCAACGCTTTCAGGAGCTACTGCTGCTCACCTATGAGAGCCATTCGGTCAGAACCAAGCTCCTCTTCGACCTCTACGGCAGAAAGCAAGCCGAGGACCAACCCGTTGCCGTGTTCCTTCATGAGTAACACAGTCTCTTTCACCGACTGCGACCGGAGGAATCCGAAGACGCCAAAGTCATGGTTCTGCTGAACCAGATTCGCCCGAGTCTGCGGAAGTATATCCGCGCAGCGGACCCAAAGACCTTCTCTCAACTCCTCGCTATCGCCATGGAAATCGAGAGAGACGACAAGGGAGAAACCGAGATGCGCACGTCTTCAGCATTGCCAATCAAGGCAACCACCTCACAACCCCAAGCACCGACGAATCCAGATTTGGTCGAAGCCCTGTCTCGATACAAATCGGAGGCTGCAGCAAGGGCTAAGTCGGCTCGAACTTCAGCGATTGCAGTTCAACATTGACGACGCACGAAAGCCCCCGTCTGGGTTGATCTGCCCGACAAAGCATTACCTCCCGCCTTCTGTGCAAGCACGGAGGAATTCGTCGCTCCATTGAGTAGCCGGAAGGCTATTCCCGTCGTCACAGATTGTGACCAGAACGTTATGACGTTCACAAGTAGTAGCCTTAGCGCTACTAACACCTTCACCAGTGGTGGCCAGAAAGCTGACGCTATCTTCAGCAGCTTTGCAGTTGCTCCAATCTCCAGTGATGGGCAGCGGGCTATCGCTCCCTTCAGTAGCCTGAGTGCTACTCCCACTTTTACCAGTGGTGGCCAGGAGGTTATCGCTCCCATCAGTAGCCCGAGCGCTACTACCTTCTCCAGTGGCGGACAGGAGACTGCCGCTTCTTCCTACAGTAGCAGCGGTCTGAGAGTTACTGCTCCGCTCTTCTGCAGCAACTACACTAGCAGCTGTGGCTTGGAAGCCGCCGCGCCCTTCCACAGTAGCGTGCATGCTACTTGCACCTTCACTGATTGTAATCAACAGACTGCCGCTCTATACAGCGGCTTTTGCTACTAAATACTCACGGATATCTCTATCTGCGGACCAAGGGAGGTTCTTGGTCAGACCAACGCATCTCGGTGGTCGGCAGGCCGCCACCCTCACCAGCAGTGCGTCTGCTCAACACGCTAGTGGTAGCCAGAAGGCTACCGCTCCCCACAACAACTACGTAGTTACTCCTATCCACGCCAGGCAGCTACCCCCCTCGACAGTAGAGCTGTCGACGAAAACGAACAACGATGCGCACGCCGCGTTCGCCCAACACAGTCAGGAGACTGCCCCCCGAAGCAGGGGCGGAAAATTGCTCCACACCGCCAACGTCATTCCCGAATCACCGTTAACTGTCGACTGAGAAGACAATGCGGTGAAAATATAAGCAGTGCAGTGAAAGAATTGAAATAAATTACAGACAATATGAGACAATGCGTACTTGCGATATTTCACACTGACACTCCCACACTTGCAATATTATCTTATATTTGCGTCCTTGCGTCTTAATTATAGTTGCGTTATCTTTGTAATAGTGTTTGACTTTGTATTTGCTTTTCACTTGCGGTACCTGCGTGTACACTTGCGATTCTTGCGTAGTCATTACACTTGCGAAACTTGCGTTAAACTACAACACATCAACCCATGTAGCCGAGACCACTACAAACCGCGCTCCGTGTCTTCTAAAACGGAGGGGAATTGATACACGCCTAACTAATAATAATAATTATTATTACTAAATTGTAAAGACTCTTCGCGCCGGTTTGCAATACAAACTATAAGGGCGCGACAGATTCGAATTTGAATCTCTCGCCTCGCGTGCGGCGCCGGCGAGAGTCTAGTTCGCGCGCTGCGGCTACGCAGCACGACCCCTCTCTTCGCAGCTCCCGCAGTCAATCCGGCGGCTCGCGGGGATATAGGCCCGCACGGCCGCAGCTCCAACGGGCTTCGTTCACTCGGAGATCCTCCTCGTGAAGATGGTCTCGGCACCTTTGCCAGTTTATTGAGTTGAATAAAGTCTCACTTTTGATAGTTAAATAATTGTTTTATTTAACGTACCCACGAGGTGCAAGGTCTTTACCCTTGCCTCGTTTTTTGGTGACGGGATCACTCCTGATCCCCCGACTCCTTTTCCTTCCCAATTACCATATCTGGGTGATGTGACAGACACTAAGTTGGGCGAGCTTTCTCTCATCCAGACTCAACCCTGAGTCGACGTGGAGGGGTCCGTGCGGTGTCCGCTCTCCACGCTACGTAGAAGCTACTTCGGTGGATAACGGTCCCAGCGACCGGCAACGGGGGACTTCGCCTCTGCGGGCGCTCTCTGCTCTGCGCTCTCAGCTGTGGCAGCCTCAACGACCTTGGTCGCTCTAGGAGAACACACCTCCAGCGAGTACGACGGGGGGACGTAGCGACTCAGACCACGAGACGCCTGTGGGCGGTTCTGTAAAGCGCTCCCTCCAGCGAGCAAGCTCCGCTTGCCCTTGATGTAAGGCAAGCTCACAGTTGGCGTTCCGCCGACCTCCATGCGCTGTTCTGCTCTTTTATCCGAGCTAACACGCCTGCATGAAAATCAGAAACTCGATTAATATGTTCCCAGGAAGGCTAAACAGGATTTTGGCAAAAAAAGTTTCATGGTCGTCTGTTCCGTAACCTAGGCATATAATGCTCAATAAATAGAAATATTTAAAATAAAATGGTAATAACAGTTCAAGAAAATAAGTATATTTTGATATTTGACTAGAGCAAAACTTACACAAAACTTGTTCGTTATATAATGTTAGGAACAAACATACGTAATATATAGATGTACATACGCAATGTAAAAAAAATATTATTATCTTACTATAGAATTAATAATAATTCAATTTATATAATGAATTTGTATAATGAAGATATTACAATGAAATTATAATGAAATTATAATTACAGAAATTATAAAGATTGATATAAAATTTTTGTGAAATTAGTAGATATAATAGATAGGTATAATATAATTGAAAAGTTTTTATAAAATATAATATATAAAACTTATTCCAAAAAATAATGATATAAAAATATATATTTGGTAGATTACCTAAATACTACAAAACGATGCGTCCGGCAAGTATCTTCTGTCTTTAAAAGAAAATTTCCCACAATTTAGAAAATTACATTAACAGTTTAAGAAGATGTTTAATTAAAATTCATATTTGCAGATAATAGGTAGATTGAATTGTGTAAGAAAAACTTACATGAATTTATGATGTATAACAGCTCATGATTAAACTATTTTAGAGGGTGGTGACTTCTATGATCTATACTTCGAAAATCTTTACGCAAAAATTTTTTAACTTTTTGTGTTTCTATTACAGTTATTATGTTAGTATTTTTGTAATATTTTTTGTTAGACGCAATTATTTTTTATACAAATTTTTATAGTAAATATATATTAAACAAATTTTATTTTAAAAATTCTGTTTATTATAATAATTGACTTGCCTGCACTTAATTGATTCCACCAGTTTCATGAGTTTATTTTTAGTAGTACTTACGATTTTTTGTTATTAAAATAATTCCATATTTCTATGTCACAAAAATGTACTTGTCTGTATAAAATAATAATTGATTCCACTTCTTTCATGTGTTTGTTTTAAACTATGATATTCTTTTGGGGGAGAGAGGGGGAGAAAGAGAGAGATGGAGAGAAAGAGGGAGAGAAAGAGAGAGGAGGAGAGAGAGAGGGAGGGAGAGAGAGATACGGAGAGAGAGGGAGAGAGATTACAAATACACTTATACTCGCGAAAGTTTTACTTTTTTAAAAAGTGTTATTTTAGGGAGATTCCACAAGTTTCTAAGAGCTTCAATAATAATTACAAAGTTTTATAATGGTAAAGAATGATGATACCATAGTAGTAGGTGTACCGCTATAGCGAGACAGATAGGTATCAGGTTACACTTCCGGTGTCATCTTCAAGTGGGCACTTGACTGAAGTGTTTATATAAACATCTCTTATCTTAAGTGTTTGTTTATATAAACAGTAGCCAAAACAGTAGCAAAACAGTAGCAAGAAACTGAAGTGTTTATATAAACATCTCTTATCTTAAGTGTTTGTTTATATAAACAGTAGCCAAAACAGTAGCAAAACAGTAGCAAAAACAGTAGTTAATTATTGTTTATTTATATAAACAATGATTAATAGCCTATTGTTAATGAGCTACTGTATAGCTCCTGTTTAAGTGTCCACTTGATGGCGCCGTAACCTGATACCTCCGTTCTCGCTATAGCGGTCATGACGTAACCTGCTGGCCCACTCGTTCGCAGCCAGCGCAGGGTATTGGTGCGCTATACCAGTCATCACGCCCCCACTCCTTCGCAGCGTTGGGTGTAGAGCGCCGGACTACGCTATACTTGCCACGCGTGTGCTGGTAGTTGGCACCCCGCTGAGCGCGGGCCTGTGGTGGATCGCCCGTGTGCTCTCTCCGGGTGGCTTGGGCGTACTGCTGTGTGCGTTTGTGTACGCGTGCCTGCAAGCCGCTTGGCTCGAGAGGAGTGGGGAGTTTTGGTGTGAGCGGGAGAGAGAGATGAGTAAGCGCTCGCTTGCGTGGATGGGAGGGAAAGGTACTGTATAGATATACAAATGGATATGCTTGCAGGTAGCAGCGCGTTTAATCGTATGTGTGAATAAAAAAGGGGAAATTCGATTATTATTTTTTTCGAGGAAACAAAGGGATTGGATAATTTACTGGACGAATGTGAGGTCGATAAATGAAAACAATTGTTTTGGTAAAAAAGCATAAATCACATTTTATTAACACACCATACATGCATACACACACATTTACATAAATAACACATAATAGTGTACGCAGACACTAAGAAATTTTACAGGTAAATGGCGCGAGGAGGGTGTAGTGGACTGTCTGTCATAGTGTAGTATTTTTGGTTGTGTTATTAGTTTCTAATGATGATGGTGGTGACGACTAGCTGTATCTGGAGTAGCCTTCTTTTTTGGGGAAAGAGTGGGTGTTGGTGGAAAAAGATTTAAAACGGGCAGAATCTTTATCCGTGGAGGAATGGTCTTTTTTATTATCGACGAGAGGCTGTTTGTCTTCCGACTTGCCGGCTGGTTTGCTGAACGGCGGTCCCATGATGTTGTCTCGATGAGGATCGCAGCTCTACTGTTTTATCGCGGTGTTGTCCTTTACTTATATTTATGTGGTGGTGGTGGTGGTGATGGGCATGATGATGACGCAAGTAAAAAATCAAATGTGCGAATAATGTGTATTTATTGGATGCTTTCGTGTACTTCTTTTTCCAGAATGTGTAAATACAGAGTGCGAAGTTCTAAAAACAATCTCTCTACATCGGCTTCTCTAAAGTTTGAATAACCTACGCGATCGTTCACATTAGATTTTAAATTTTCTTTTAGTTCGTCGAATATTTTTAGAAAAGTTATGCCGTCAAAAAATGAGTGTATTATATTCTCGTCGTTTTTTTCACGAATGTTTATTTTGATGTTATTAATAATTAACTCTACCGCGGAATTAACAAATATCACGATATTTTCTAGTTGTTTGAATCTAAAATTTATACACTCGCGTAATTTTTTCAAGTGCGCAAATGTCTTTAACTGCATCACAACACTCGGTAAAATGTCGATCTTTCTCTTCTTTTTGGGTGGTTCGTCGTCGTCGGTGGCTGCAGCGGTGGTGGTGGCGGTGGTGGGGGTGGTGCTGGTGGTGCTGGTGGTGCTGACGGTATCGTCGTCGTGTATTATGCCGTGCGTGAGGCAGGGACTGCGTCCATCGGCGGTATCCCAGTCCTGGGCCTCGTGTTCGTAGCAGCTCGAGAAGTCAGGTGGTGTAATTTCCCGACTATGGTTGACGGATACGGCTTTTGAGCTGTAGCAGAGCATCAATGAAATGTCGTGGGCGGGTAGGATGATTTTTCTAGGTGTTCGATTCTCGTTGATCAGATATTCTTGAATGGTGACAAAATGTTCCGTGAATTTTTCCCAGCTAGGTTTGTCCATAGTGACGTATTTGTGAGGTGAAACGCTGCCGCCAAATTGAATAACAGGGCGAAACTGTTTGCCGAAGTATTGTAAGCCGACATAGACAAACTTTGAGTGCGATTTATTGAGAGCGTAGCACGTGCTGAATAGCAGCGTGTGCGGAATATTCTCTTGATTCATTTTAACACTTTTTACGCGCACTTTTAATAAAAAAAATACTGACGGCAACGCCCGAGATGATGTGTTTTTTTAGATAGTGTACAATGCGGTTCGTGCTTTCTTTTTAAGAAAATACTGCTCGGCGGTAGAGATGTCGTGCTTTCGGCTGCTGCGCTTCTAATATATTATCCCGCTCGCGATGCCCTATGGTTCTCTATACGCGTACGAGCGCGTACCTCCCTCCTTTGCGCAGTGGGTGGCGGTGGTGGTGGTGGTAAGCATTTATCCAATGACAGATCGCGACGTATACATGCTGTTGGAGCGTGGTGGTGGGGGAAGACCTTGTGCGAAAAATTATTCTCAAAGAGAAAGATATCTTTGTTTTGAAAATATTTATCGATAAGCGCGATTTTAACGGTGCCTTTGATAAATCGATACATATCGTAGTTCAAGAGGTATTTTATTACGCGTGAGTTCATCGGTAACACCGGAAATGTACAAGAGAGAAACACGATCTATTCTCAAAGAGAAAGATATCTTTGTTTTGAAAATATTTATCGATAAGCGAGATTTTAACGTTGCCTTTGATAAATCGATGCATATCGTAGTTCAAGAGGTATTTTATTACGCTTGTGTATTCGGTAACAGCGGAAATGAGGTCATCAATTTTAGTCACGTACGTGTAGATAAGTTTTGTTCAATAGAGAGAAACGCGATCAGTGCGTAAATATCGATAACTATTCCAAGAAAAGCCAAGGCTAGACTTGCAAGCAACGCGTTTCATCGTGTTTTTAGTCATGCGCGTGTGTGTGTGTGTGTGTGTGTGTGAACAAAAATGAAACCCGACTATTACTTTTTTTTTCGCGGAAACGAAGGGGATCGGATAATTTACTGGAAGAGTGTGGGTTCGATAAATGAAAGAAGTCGTTTTGGTAAAAAAAAAAGTTTAATTAATCGATCAGATTATTAAGAAAAAAACTTACATAGTAAAAATACACAAAAACTTACAAACTATGATTACATAAATTTTAAAGCAGCGCGTACAACCGGGACTGATTACTTACAAACTAAAATTGAATGTGTTTTGCTCCAGAGATATTAAACTAAAATGTTAAAAGTACAAAGCGCATAGAAAAGCCTACAAACTATTCATAGACACAAAGAAGAAAAATCATTAAAATTAACACCATACAATAGAACAAAGAACGGCGACATCATCATTATTGCGACAATGGTTTACACGATTGCATACAAAATCCTGCCCCTGTGGAAGTTGCCCGCGGAAAATTGTTCACGCGACGCATTTTCTTTTGTTTTCTTAGTTTTTTATCGCGACCTTTTCTCCTGACATTTTCATAAAACTTGGCAACTAATTTGTCGTTCGCGCGAGAATCGCGCGTAAAGACTTGACAAAAAGTGCGTAAACTATGCCCGCTACACATAAAATACAAAAACATAATACAATATTCACCGCAGACTTTCGAATCGATGCTCTGCAACTTTTTCTTGTTCCATACGAGATGCTTGCAATTTCTTCCGAGTCGGTCGAGATGCCAGCGCGACTTTGGTCCCAGACCGTAGCTGTCAAAGTAGGTGCCTCTTGCATGACTATCTATGTAGAATGCCACCCAGTGAGATCCAGGTTTATCCGCCGTGTCGATATTAGTCACGACGGCTGCGGGAAGGCTCAAGCGCCATGGTATATGGTCAGCGGCGTAGACTCCGATCGAATTAGCAGCGAGCCCACTGATGGCTCGTGTTATTTCTCGGGTGTTCATTCTTGAGACAATGATGCAGAGTCGCCGCCAGCTGTGAAGTATATGTTGCAACTATTCGAATCGTTGCTATTTGTATCTTTTGCCTCGTAGTCATCATCATCGTCCGATTTCTCTACAACCCGCAGAGTTTTTTTCTTCTCCTTGCTGTGGTACTCGTGAAGCGCTGAAAAATACATTTCACTATTCACCCTTTCCTTCGAAGTAAGCCGCCATTCTTCGGGTAGTAGCGAGCGTAGCAATTTCTTTATTTGATTAGCCTTGTATAAGGCACAAAATTCTTTTTGCTTTTTCTGCGAATGCGTGGCGCACACGGTGTTTTTTGGAAAAATACTGTTGAACTTGCCAAATGTTGGAGAAGCGTATTTCTCCAAGTTACATATACAGCGTCCAAATAGTGTTTCGATGTAGCGGGCCTTCTCCTCGCCGCGTACGTAAATTCTTCTCGTCCCTCGGGCGATATTGTAGAGATGTCGATGCAACTGGCGAAGACTCACTTCCCCCTCGAACCAATGAAGTCCATGAATGTCAACAGCACAGTAAGTATTGGTCTGTTTAACTTCATCAGGCAAGTCATCGAAGCTGCAGGGCGGCTGTACTATCCAGTGATCCATAATTTTTTTCTGCAGACAAATGATTGCCACCTCCTTTGGCAAAAATTTTTTTTCGGTATCACGGAAGCCTTGAATATCTATTACGTAGTCCATGCTGTTTGGGGTGCGCGCGCGCGCGCGCAAAAGTGCGTGTATGCTGCCGGGTGCGAGAGATAAAACGAAGTGACGCGAGGTGGCATAGAGCGTACGTCGTTAGCGCACCCTCCACCAGTTTTGTCCCCCACTTTTTACGTCCGGCGAGACTGACGCCACCTGTAGTGCTGACGTCAGCATTTAGGCACTGAAATCCGATAAAATTTGTCGAGTGGAGTCGATTTCGAGAATGTTATCGTATTCGGCATAAACAATACAGTTTATCGTAGTTGTCGGCGCGACTCCGAAGCCTACTTCTATACGCACGCTACCCGACCGCACGAGATTCCAGTGCGTGTGACAGTGAGCCGATAAGTCGGGCGTGAGATCGAAAGCTGTGAGAAAATAGCCTTGTGAATAATTGGCTCTGTTTATGCCGAGGCCCTCGTTTAGGAAATGTATACCGGTGCCCGAGTAGAGTGTTTGAAAGGCTTCGATAAACGAGGCATTGTTCCCGGTAAAGTGTGGCTGTAATGGTTTGCTCGGAATTTGGACACCATCGACGTAGAGGCAGAGGTAATTTATGTCGAAGTGTTGAAAGTTGAAAGGATTAAGTCGCCGATTTCCGTTGAACGCTCTGTTATCTACGAAACCGATGATTACGCGTTTCGGCAGTTGGCCTAGAATTGCATTATCGATGCTGTCGCCGTGTATACCGGCGTGAAGCGTGAAAGTTTTGATTTCGACGCGCGTTATGGGATACTTGGCAGTTGCCTTGGCCAAAGTATTGGCGTGTCCGATTAAAATACCGGGGTTTATTTTCACGCGACGAATAATGAGCGTAGCTTCTTTTATCCTTATGCCAAATTGTCCATCGTCTGTGCTGTCCATCAGACAAAAGGCGTCTTTGCTCCGCACTAGGCGCACGCGCATTTCGACACCATTGATAAGCATTTTATCTTGATTAAACAAGTCGCAGTGCAGATGGCCAATCATGTCGAATGTCTTTCCGCCGAGCGTATAGTTTTGACGATTGACGAGGCCCTTGTTAGAGCCCGCTCCTTGATTTTGTGAGGTCGCCTCGAAGCAAGCCGGTGTGTCATCGTACCAGAGGCTAGCCGTCAGATGAGACTCTTTGGCTGCCGGTGAATAACTCAACAGCGACTCGATGTAAACTCTGTAGGGATACGCGTTGTTTGGCGGCGAGACAAGTTTTTGATTGAGAAAAATATCGATTTGATTGAACATTGAGTGAAGAAGGTTGTTTACGGGCGCAACTTTTAAATTCTCGTCGAGATCGGCAATCGGTAATATCTGTGCCTTTACGTACAGCATGGTGTGCGCGAGATCGATGTAATGCTCGCTGGCGCTGGGTACGACAAATTCGATCCGCGCGTCGCCTTCATCGCTGATCGACGACACGGGCTTATAGTTCAGGAAACTGCTGCCTTCGATCGAAGTTTGAGTCGCGGGGAGTGTAAAAAGATCAAGCTCGCTCGACATACACTCTGACGAGTGCGAGTGTAAGAAAGACATTTTCTTTTTTTTTCTATTTACTTTGGCCCGAAAATATCGCTAACGCTTCGAAACGTCGGTGTTTTGCGTTTTTTTCTACCTCCTTTGCGCGATTTTCGTCCGCCGGATGCTGGCACTTTTATGGCCCTCTTGCGTTTGAGGCGCACAGTGCGAACGGGGCCGCGTGACTTTCGCGACTGACGTCGACGTTTGACTCGGTTGGTTGTTTTATAGCCTGAACCTTTCATAACTTCTGCTATTTTCTCGGCCGCTTTACGCTTGAGATTTCGACCCGATTCACGGGCCCTCGTTTTTACAGCCTCCTTGAAACTGCTCCCTGTGTTGGCAACGTCGTCGAGAACTTTTATACCTGCGCGCAGCGTCTCCTTACCCACTGCCCTAGCGCCGCTCGTGACATATGGCAGAATGCGGCGAAAGAGGCCACCTAGCCACGCGCCTACACCTCGGCCCCTCTGATATGGCGAGCCGGCAAAAACGTTTCTCACACCACCCCCGATCTGTTCGTCGTAATAGCGAGTATAATGTGCCATGTTAGCGATTGCGCCTAAAGTGTAGCGTCACCGTCAACGTACCATACTCGAATGGTATGCGCCGCCCGTGCTGATCTCTTATATCTATAATAACATTATTAAAATTGTGATAGAGAAGCGGTATGTAGTGAGCGGGTGCGAAGCGCTGGACAGTGCTGCATCCATATCTGAATTTAAAGGTATCCATGGAAACTATGCGCAAGAGTGCCGCTTGGGCATCCCCCACTGTGTAGGGTTCGCATATGTCTGTGTAAACATACAGCTGGTCGGGAATTGCTCGAGAGAGCGATGCAGGTCTCGCGGCGACTATGTCCCTTTTGCCCTCGTTGTTTAGAGTGGTAAAAGGTATTTTTTGCTTCTCCGGAGTGTCATCGAAGCCAAATATACGACGCATTTTTTCGTTGAAATAAGTCTCGTGTAGCTGTGCACAGTCGCACTTGCGCCTTATCGCGTAATAGCCGCGACGTGTTTTAACGGGTTCGAGCATTTGATGCCGATAGGTTTCACTCGAGCTGTTTATCGCGTCCGCCAGCTCAAAGAGTGAGTCATAAATTCCAACGGGTATATTACAATATTTTTCCTCCACGAGTTGCGCGTCGTCGTCGTCGTACGTGGAAAACTTGTAGAAGGCGTCCTCCTCTTGAAAATGTACGACGCTGCATGGCACGTGTATTTCCACCAGCCCGACGAGCCATTCGCCGTGTAATTTGATCTCGCGCGGTAAGTGCGTCGTGAAGCAGCTAGTTTTATTATCGGGAAAGTAATTCATACTGCTGTTGCTAGGCAGCACCATGTAAAAATCTTCGTACGTGTCCATGCTTGCTTGCTTGCTTTTTACGCGATTTTTTCGAGCTGACTAGCTTTTACCCAAGAATTAAATTTATCCGGATAGCCGAGCCACTTGACAAGCAGCTGCTTGTTGGCGCCGCGCCCTCTCTCGCGCACGACGCGTTCGATCTTGAAATTCTTATCGGGCGCTAGACGCTCGCGCCCGACGCGTACGAGTTCCTCTTTGTAAAAGAAGCCGTCTATGATCTCGTCGTTCAAGTCCCGAAGAATGTACGTGTGCAGCCCTTGCCGTCGCGATACGCGCGCTATCTTAAAAATTTCCTCGCTGAAATTGTTCTCGTATCCGCGCTCGAAGGTGTTTTTTGTTCGACTGATGCGCACGAGGTCTCCCACATTGAATTTACCATGTGTCGCGCCGACGCGGTGGTGGTGGTGGTGGCGCTGCCGTCGTCGCCACCGATAATTGGAGCTCGCGCGCTTGGTCAAGTTTTCTCGCGCCTGCGCGGCGTTGTAGATGTCAACGTCGGCGGGTCGCATTCGGGTGCCGCTGTGTAGAGAATGATTGTACGCGTGGACAATTTTTTGTAAAACGTCGATATATCGTTTGGTGTTTTGGTGGGAAAAATATCGCCAGATTCGCTCGCGCAGTGTCCTGTTGAGGCGCTCGACGACTGCTGCCTTGATATCGGGATTCCTGGCGACGCGAAAGTCAATTCCCCGTCGGTCAAGAAGTTTTTGAAACGCTGCACCGGTAAATTCTTTGCCTCGATCGGTTTGCACGCACAAGGGTAAACGTGGTTGTGCTCTGTCGATAATGCGCTCGAATGCGTCGGCAACATTTCGCGCCGTTTTATCCATCAATGGTTCAACCCACGCAAACTTGCCGAGTACATCGACGACTACGAGGATGTAGCAGTGTCCGTCGTTGTAATCCTTTATCGATGTGAGCTGCAGTAAATCACACTCCCACACGTCGTCGACGTTGCTCACGTTGTAGGTGAGTCGCGGAAAGCGTCTTTTTATCGGGTGATGAAGCGTGTACGCGTCTTGATTGCTCAGCCAGTCGTAAATTTTCTTCTTCTTCGCCTCTGTGCTGGCTGCGTTCAAACGCAGGAGATTCCAAGCGCCCGCGTAGTCCGCCTCGTGCTCGAGATCGTAGTACTGCTTTTCGTAAGCCATTGCTCTCTCTCTCTCTCTCTCTCTCTCTCTCTCTCTCTCTCTCTCTCTCTCTCACGCCAGGTCAAATTTGAGCCAGTTTTTCTTCACTTGTCTGACGGTCTTTTTATTACGGGTGAGAATCGGTGAGCGCGTCGAGTCGTTTGCTGCTGCTGCTGCTGCTGCTGTAGACGACTGCGCTGGCAAGCGTCGTTTGGCTGTTAGTATTTGCCCTATTTCCAGAACTTTTGGATTTCCGATCAAATCGGCGGGCGTGTCGCTCGCTTTGAGAAATTTCGCAAATTCGTAGCGGCCAACGGGTGCTTCGTCCTCTGTTCCTGCTGCTGCCGCTGTCTTTTTCTTTTTCTGCAGTGCGTCGAGCAATAACTCTGTTATGTTTGTGCGAGGTATGACGCGGCCATCGATGCTCACAGTGCCTGTATTGTCCCATTTCAGGCGATTGGGCACTCTTGTTTTCCAGATGTGCAGCATGCGGCGCGCTTTGGGTGCGTGTATTTTTGGCAGGCTCTCGAGTATAGCTTCGTCGCTGAGTGGTCCGAGCGCCTCCTCTATTTCGTCGATTTCGCGCTTCGTCTCGCGCTCCGTCGCTCGTTCGCTGTCTCGGAAAAAAAGATAGCGACGTAAAATCTGTAGATAATTTAGGCATTTTTCGTAATCATCGCGTGCCGTTTTTGAGCGTAGAACCTCGTACATTTCGGCGTCTAATCGTGAAAAATTATCACCCTGTGTTTGTAAACTTTTTCTCCCCCGACTCTTTTGGCTGTGTTGTATCGGGCGGAGGGGATGACGTCATCGCATGCTGCGCAGCTTGAAACGTGTCCTCTGGTGCGAGTATCATCTTGCGTGCCCGTTCCATCTTATCGCGTGGCGGCGCCGCCACCCGATCCAAATATTTTTGAGATTAGCGTTCCGAGTATCGGGGCGAGCAAGAGCGGTAAAAATGATCCTCCACTCTGAACAATCGATCGTTTCTTTGTGCGCCAATCGCCGTTTCCCCGTGCGTCACTCAGCTTTCTAAGCGCGTGTTTATGTCTGCGCAATCGCCTCTTGTCGGTATCGCTCAATTTTACGACCCCTTGTAAAACGTTCAACGCGCACTCGCATATGCACTTGACGAGTGATTTGTCGGCCGTGCGCGCGATAGCCGCTCGATGTTTCTTATCGCCGTGACAGAGCGCACCGAGGAGTGCGAGATTTTTTTTGGAAAAATGATTACCGCGCGGCTGTATCCCGCGGCGCCGACGTTGGGCTCCGATGCGACTGCCCGCTGCCATAGTTTTTTTCCAACTGACGCGCGGCTGGCGAGATCAGCCTTAAAACACGCTGATTTTTACAAGGGGTCGTAAAATTGAGCGATACCGACAAGAGGCGATTGCGCAGACATAAACACGCGCTTAGAAAGCTGAGTGACGCACGGGGAAACGGCGATTGGCGCACAAAGAAACGATCGATTGTTCAGAGTGGAGGATCATTTTTACCGCTCTTGCTCGCCGCGATACTCGGAACGCTCATCTCAAAAATATTTGGATCGGGTGGCGGCGCCCCCACGCGATAAGATGGAACGGGCACGCAAGATGATACTCGTACCAGAGGACACGTTTCAAGCTGCGCAGCATGCGATGACGTCATCCACTCCGCCCGATACAACACAGCCAAAAGAGTCGGGGGGAGAAAAAAGTTTACAAACACAGGGTGATAATTTTTCACGATTAGACGCCGAAATGTACGAGGTTCTACGCTCAAAAACGGCACGCGATGATTACGAAAAATGCCTAAATTATCTACAGATTTTACGTCGCTATCTTTTTTTCCGAGACAGCGAACGAGCGACGGAGCGCGAGACGAAGCGCGAAATCGACGAAATAGAGGAGGCGCTCGGACCACTCAGCGAGGAAGCTATACTCGAGAGCCTGCCAAAAATACACGCACCCAAAGCGCGCCGCATGCTGCACATCTGGAAAACAAGAGTGCCCAATCGCCTGAAATGGGACAATACAGGCACTGTGAGCATCGATGGCCGCGTCATACCTCGCACAAACATAACAGAGTTATTGCTCGACGCACTGCAGAAAAAGAAAAAGACAGCGGCAGCAGCAGGAACAGAGGACGAAGCACCCGTTGGCCGCTACGAATTTGCGAAATTTCTCAAAGCGAGCGACACGCCCGCCGATTTGATCGGAAATCCAAAAGTTCTGGAAATAGGGCAAATACTAACAGCCAAACGACGCTTGCCAGCGCAGTCGTCTACAGCAGTAGCAGCAGCAGCAGCAAACGACTCGACGCGCTCACCGATTCTCACCCGTAATAAGAAGACCGTCAGACAAGTGAAGAAAAACTGGCTCAAATTTGACCTGGCGTGAGAGAGAGAGAGAGAGAGAGAGAGAGAGCAATGGCTTACGAAAAGCAGTACTACGATCTCGAGCACGAGGCGGACTACGCGGGCGCTCGGAATCTCCTGCGTTTGAACGCAGCCAGCACAGAGGCGAAGAAGAAGAAAATTTACGACTGGCTGAGCAATCAAGACGCGTACACGCTTCATCACCCGATAAAAAGACGCTTTCCGCGACTCACCTACAACGTGAGCAACGTCGACGACGTGTGGGAGTGTGATTTACTGCAGCTCACATCGATAAAGGATTACAACGACGGACACTGCTACATCCTCGTAGTCGTCGATATACTCGGCAAGTTTGCGTGGGTTGAACCATTGATGGATAAAACGGCGCGCAATGTTGCCGACGCATTCGAGCGCATTATCGACAGAGCACAACCACGTTTACCCTTGTGCGTGCAAACCGATCGAGGCAAAGAATTTACCGGTGCAGCGTTTCAAAAACTTCTTGACCGACGGGGAATTGACTTTCGCGTCGCCAGGAATCCCGATATCAAGGCAGCAGTCGTCGAGCGCCTCAACAGGACACTGCGCGAGCGAATCTGGCGATATTTTTCCCACCAAAACACCAAACGATATATCGACGTTTTACAAAAATTGTCCACGCGTACAATCATTCTCTACACAGCGGCACCCGAATGCGACCCGCCGACGTTGACATCTACAACGCCGCGCAGGCGCGAGAAAACTTGACCAAGCGCGCGAGCTCCAATTATCGGTGGCGACGACGGCAGCGCCACCACCACCACCACCGCGTCGGCGCGACACATGGTAAATTCAATGTGGGAGACCTCGTGCGCATCAGTCGAACAAAAACACCTTCAAGCGCGGATACGAGAACAATTTCAGCGAGGAAATTTTTAAGATAGCGCGCGTATCGCGACGGCAAGGGCTGCACACGTACATTCTTCGGGACTTGAACGACGAGATCATAGACGGCTTCTTTACAAAGAGGAACTCGTACGCGTCGGGCGCGAGCGTCTGGCGCCCGATAAGAATTTCAAGATCGAACGCGTCGTGCGCGAGAGAGGGCGCGGCGCCAACAAGCAGCTGCTTGTCAAGTGGCTCGGCTATCCGGATAAATTTAATTCTTGGGTAAAAGCTAGTCAGCTCGAAAAAATCGCGTAAAAAGCAAGCAAGCAAGCATGGACACGTACGAAGATTTTTACATGGTGCTGCCTAGCAACAGCAGTATGAATTACTTTCCCGATAATAAAACTAGCTGCTTCACGACGCACTTACCGCGCGAGATCAAATTACACGGCGAATGGCTCGTCGGGCTGGTGGAAATACACGTGCCATGCAGCGTCGTACATTTTCAAGAGGAGGACGCCTTCTACAAGTTTTCCACGTACGACGACGACGACGCGCAACTCGTGGAGGAAAAATATTGTAATATACCCGTTGGAATTTATGACTCACTCTTTGAGCTGGCGGACGCGATAAACAGCTCGAGTGAAACCTATCGGCATCAAATGCTCGAACCCGTTAAAACACGTCGCGGCTATTACGCGATAAGGCGCAAGTGCGACTGTGCACAGCTACACGAGACTTATTTCAACGAAAAAATGCGTCGTATATTTGGCTTCGATGACACTCTGGAGAAGCAAAAAATACCTTTTACCACTCTAAACGACGAGGGCAAAAGGGACATAGTCGCCGCGAGACCTGCATCGCTCTCTCGAGCAATTCCCGACCAGCTGTATGTTTACACAGACATATGCGAACCCTACACAGTGGGGGATACCCAAGCGGCACTCTTGCGCATAGTTTCCATGGATACCTTTAAATTCAGATATGGATGCAGCACTGTCCAGCGCTTCGCACCCGCTCACTACATACCGCTTCTCTATCACAATTTTAATAATGTTATTATAGATATAAGAGATCAGCACGGGCGGCGCATACCATTCGAGTATGGTACGTTGACGGTGACGCTACACTTTAGGCGCAATCGCTAACATGGCACATTATACTCGCTATTACGACGAACAGATCGGGGGTGGCGTGAGAAACGTTTTTGCCGGCTCGCCATTTCAGAGGGGCCGAGGTGTTGGCGCGTGGCTAGGTGGCCTCTTTCGCCGCATTCTGCCATATGTCACGAGCGGCGCTAGGGCAGTGGGTAAGGAGACGCTGCGCGCAGGTATAAAAGTTCTCGACGACGTTGCCAACACAGGGAGCAGTTTCAAGGAGGCTGTAAAAACGAGGGCCCGTGAATCGGGTCGAAATCTCAAGCGTAAAGCGGCCGAGAAAATAGCAGAAGTTATGAAAGGTTCAGGCTATAAAACAACCAACCGAGTCAAACGTCGACGTCAGTCGCGAAAGTCACGCGGCCCCGTTCGCACTGTGCGCCCCAAACGCAAGAGGGCCATAAAAGTGCCAGCATCCGGCGGACGAAAATCGCGCAAAGGAGGTAGAAAAAACCGCAAACCACCGACGTTTCGAAGCGTTAGCGATATTTTCGGGCCAAAGTAAATAGAAAAAAAGAAAATGTCTTTCTTACACTCGCACTCGTCAGAGTGTATGTCGAGCGAGCTTGATCTTTTTACACTCCCCGCGACTCAAACTTCGATCGAAGGCAGCAGTTTTCTGAACTATAAGCCCGTGTCGTCAATCAGCGATGAAGGCGACGCGCCGATCGAATTTGTCGTACCCAGCGCCAGCGAGCATTACATCGATCTCGCGCACACCATGCTGTACGTAAAGGCACAGATATTACCGATCGCCGATCCCGACGTGAATTTAAAAGTTGCGCCCGTAAACAACCTTCTTCACTCAATGTTCAATCAAATCGATATTTTTCTCAATCAAAAACTTGTCTCGCCGCCAAACAACGCGTATCCCTACAGAGTTTACATCGAGTCGCTGTTGAGTTATTCACCGGCAGCCAAAGAGTCTCATCTGACGGCTAGCCTCTGGTACGATGACACACCGGCTTGCTTCGAGGCGACCCCACAAAATCAAGGAGCGGGCTCTAACAAGGGCCTCGTCAATCGTCAAAACTATACGCTCGGCGGAAAGACATTCGACATGATTGGCCATCTGCACTGCGACTTGTTTAATCAAGATAAAATGCTTATCAATGGTGTCGAAATGCGCGTGCGCCTAGTGCGGAGCAAAGACGCCTTTTGTCTGATGGACAGCACAGACGATGGACAATTTGGCATAAGGATAAAAGAAGCTACGCTCATTATTCGTCGCGTGAAAATAAACCCCGGTATTTTAATCGGACACGCCAATACTTTGGCCAAGGCAACTGCCAAGTATCCCATAACGCGCGTCGAAATCAAAACTTTCACGCTTCACGCCGGTATACACGGCGACAGCATCGATAATGCAATTCTAGGCCAACTGCCGAAACGCGTAATCATCGGTTTCGTAGATAACAGAGCGTTCAACGGAAATCGGCGACTTAATCCTTTCAACTTTCAACACTTCGACATAAATTACCTCTCCCTCTACGTCGATGGTGTCCAAATTCCGAGCAAACCATTACAGCCACACTTTACCGGGAACAATGCCTCGTTTATCGAAGCCTTTCAAACACTCTACTCGGACACCGGTATACATCTCCTAAACGAGGGCCTCGGCATAAACAGAGCCAATTATTCACAAGGCTATTTTCTCACAGCTTTCGATCTCACGCCCGACTTATCGGCTCACTGTCACACGCACTGGAATCTCGTGCGGTCGGGTAGCGTGCGTTTAGAAGTAGGCTTCGAAGTCGCGCCGACAACTACGATAAACTGTATTGTTTATGCCGAATACGATAACATTCTCGAAATCGACTCCACTCGACAAATTTTATCGGATTTCAGTGCCTAAATGCTGACGTCAGCACTACAGGTGGCGTCAGTCTCGCCGGACGTAAAAAGTGGGGGACAAAACTGGTGGAGGGTGCGCTAACGACGTACGCTCTATGCCACCTCGCGTCACTTCGTTTTTTCTCTCGCACCCGGCAGCATACACGCACTTTTGCACGCGCGCGCGCGCACCCCAAACAGCATGGACTACGTAATAGATATTCAAGGCTTCCGTGATACCGAAAAAAAATTTTTGCCAAAGGAGGTGGCAATCATTTGTCTGCAGAAAAAAATTATGGATCACTGGATAGTACAGCCGCCCTGCAGCTTCGATGACTTGCCTGATGAGGTTAAACAGACCAATACTTACTGTGCTGTTGACATTCATGGACTTCATTGGTTCGAGGGGGAAGTGAGTCTTCGCCAGTTGCATCGACATCTCTACAATATCGCCCGAGGGCGAGAGGAATTTACGTACGCGGCGAGGAGAAGGCCCGCTACATCGAAACACTATTTGGACGCTGTATATGTAACTTGGAGAAATACGCTTCTCCAACATTTGGCAAGTTCAACAGTATTTTTCCAAAAAACACCGTGTGCGCCACGCATTCGCAGAAAAAGCAAAAAGAATGTTGTGCCTTATACAAGGCTAATCAAATAAAGAAATGGCTACGCTCGCTACTACCCGAAGAATGGCGGCTTACTTCGAAGGAAAGGGTGAATAGTGAAATGTATTTTTCAGCGCTTCACGAGTACCACAGCAAGGAGAAGAAAAAAACTCTGCGGGTTGTAGAGAAATCGGACGATGATGATGACTACGAGGCAAAAGATACAAATAGCAACGATTCGAATAGTTGCAACATATACTTCACAGCTGGCGGCGACTCTGCATCATTGTCTCAAGAATGAACACCCGAGAAATAATACGAGCCATCAGTGGGCTCGCTGCTAATTCGATCGGAGTCTACGCCGCTGACCATATACCATGGCGCTTGAGCCTTCCCGCAGCCGTCGTGACTAATATCGACACGGCGGATAAACCTGGATCTCACTGGGTGGCATTCTACATAGATAGTCATGCAAGAGGCACCTACTTTGACAGCTACGGTCTGGGACCAAAGTCGCGCTGGCATCTCGACCGACTCGGAAGAAATTGCAAGCGTCTCATATGGAACAAGAAAAAGTTGCAGAGCATCGATTCGAAAGTCTGCGGTGAATATTGTATTATGTTTTTGTATTTTATGTGTAGCGGGCGTAGTTTACGCACTTTTTGTCAAGTCTTTACGCGCGATTCTCGCGCGAACGACAAATTAGTTGCCAAGTTTTATGAAAATGTCAGGAGAAAAGGTCGCGATAAAAAATTAAGAAAACAAAAGAAAATGCGTCGCGTGAACAATTTTCCGCGGGCAACTTCCACAGGGGCAGGATTTTGTATGCAATCGTGTAAACCATTGTCGCAATAATGATGATGTCGCCGTTCTTTGTTCTATTGTATGGTGTTAATTTTAATGATTTTTCTTCTTTGTGTGTATGAATAGTTTGTAGGCTTTTCTATGCGCTTTGTACTTTTAACATTTTAGTTTAATATCTCTGGAGCAAAACACATTCAATTTTAGTTTGTAAGTAATCAGTCCCGGTTGTATGCGCTGCTTTAAAATTTATGTAATCATAGTTTGTAAGTTTTTGTGTATTTTTACTATGTAAGTTTTTTTCTTAATAATCTGATCGATTAATTAAACTTTTTTTTTTACCAAAACGACTTCTTTCATTTATCGAACCCACACTCTTCCAGTAAATTATCCGATCCCCTTCGTTTCCTCGAAAAAAAAAGTAATACTCGGGTTTCATTTTTGTTCACACACACACACACACACACACACACGCGCATGACTAAAAACACGATGAAACGCGTTGCTTGCAAGTCTAGCCTTGGCTTTTCTTGGAATAGTTATCGATATTTACGCACTGATCGCGTTTATCTCTATTGAACAAAACTTATCTACACGTACGTGACTAAAATTGATGACCTCATTTCCGTTGTTACCGAATACTCAAGCGTAATAAAATACCTCTTGAACTACGATATGCATCGATTTATCAAAGGCAACGTTAAAATCTTGCTTATCGATAAATATTTTCAAAACAAAGATATCTTTCTCTTTGAGAATAGATCGTGTTTCTCTCTTGTACATTTCCGGTGTTACCGATGAACTCACGCGTAATAAAATACCTCTTGAACTACGATATGTATCGATTTATCAAAGGCACCGTTAAAATCGCGCTTATCGATAAATATTTTCAAAACAAAGATATCTTTCTCTTTGAGAATAATTTTTCGCACAAGGTCTTCCCCCACCACCACGCTCCAACAGCATGTATACGTCGCGATCTGTCATTGGATAAATGCTTACCACCACCGCCACCCACTGCGCAAAGGAGGGAGGTACGCGCTCGTACGCGTACAGAGAACCATAGGGCATCGCGAGCGGGATAATATATTAGAAGCGCAGCAGCCGAAAGCACGACATCTCTACCGCCGAGCAGTATTTTCTTAAAAAGAAAGCACGAACCGCATTGTACACTATCTAAAAAAACACATCATCTCGGGCGTTGCCGTCAGTATTTTTTTTATTAAAAGTGCGCGTAAAAAGTGCTAAAATGAATCAAGAGAATATTCCGCACACGCTGCTATTCAGCACGTGCTACGCTCTCAATAAATCGCACTCAAAGTTTGTCTATCTCGGCTTACAATACTTCGGCAAACAGTTTCGCCCTGTTATTCAATTTGGCGGCAGCGTTTCACCTCACAAATACGTCACTATGGACAAACCTAGCTGGGAAAAATTCACGGAACATTTTGTCACCATTCAAGAATATCTGATCAACGAGAATCGAACACCTAGAAAAATCATCCTACCCGCCCACGACATTTCATTGATGCTCTGCTACAGCTCAAAAGCCGTATCCGTCAACCATAGTCGGGAAATTACACCACCTGACTTCTCGAGCTGCTACGAACACGAGGCCCAGGACTGGGATACCGCCGATGGATGCAGTGCCTCACGCACGGCATAATACACGACGACGATACCGTCAGCACCACCAGCACCACCAGCACCACCCCCACCACCGCCACCACCACCGCTGCAGCCACCGACGACGAACCACCCAAAAAGAAGAGAAAGATCGACATTTTACCGAGTGTTGTGATGCAGTTAAAGACATTTGCGCACTTGAAGAAATTACGCGAGTGTATAAATTTTAGATTCAAACAACTAGAAAATATCGTGATATTTGTTAATTCCGCGGTAGAGTTAATTATTAATAACATCAAAATAAACATTCGTGAAAAAAACGACGAGAATATAATACACTCATTTTTTGACGGCATAACTTTTCTAAAAATATTCGACGAACTAAAAGAAAATTTAAAATCTAATGTGAACGATCGCGTAGATTATTCAAACTTTAGAGAAACCGACGTAGAGAGATTGTTTTTAGAACTTCGGACTCTGTATTTACACATTCTGGAAAAAGAAGTACACGAAAGCATCCAATAAATACACATTATTCGCACATTTGATTTTTTACTTGCGTCATCATCATGCCCATCACCACCACCACCTCCACATAAATATAAGTAAAGGACAACACCGCGATAAAACAGTAGAGCTGCGATCCTCATCGAGACAACATCATGGGACCGCCGTTCAGCAAACCAGCCGGCAAGCCGGAAGACAAACAGCCTTTCGTCGATAATAAAAAAGATCATTCCTCCACGGATAAAGATTCTGCCCGTTTTAAATCTTTTTCCACCAACACCCACTCTTTCCCCAAAAAAGAAGGCTACTCCAGATACAGCTAGTCGTCACCACCATCATCATTAAAAACTAATAACACAACCAAAAATACTACACTATGACAGACAGTCCACTACACACTCCTCGCGCCATTTACCTGTAAAATTTCTTAGTGTCTGCGTACACTATTATGTGTTATTTATGTAAATGTGTGTGTATGCATGTATGGTGTGTTAATAAAATGTGATTTATGATTTTTTACCAAAACAATTGTTTTCATTTATCGACCTCACATTCGTCCAGTAAATTATCCAATCCCCTTGTTTCCTCGAAAAAAATAATAATCGAATTTCCCCTTTTTTATTCACACATACGATTAAACGCGCTGCTACCTGCAAGCATATCCATTTGTATATCTATACAGTACCTTTCCCTCCCATCCACGCAAGCGAGCGCTTACTCATCTCTCTCTCGCTCACACCAAAACTCCCCACTCCTCTCGAGCCAAGCGGCTTGCAGGCACGCATACACAAACGCACACAGCAGTACGCCCAAGCCACCCGGAGAGAGCACACGGGCGATCCACCACAGGCCCGCGCTCAGCGGGGTGCCAACTACCAGCACACGCGTGGCAAGTATAGCGTAGTCCGCCGCTCTACACCCACCGCTGCGAAGGAGTGGGGGCGTGATGACTGGTATAGCGCACCAATACCCTGCGCTGGCTGCGAAGGAGTGGGCCAGCAGGTTACGTCATGACCGCTATAGCGAGAACGGAGGTATCAGGTTACGGCGCCATCAAGTGGACACTTAAACAGGAGCTATACAGTAGCTCATTAACAATAGGCTATTAATCATTGTTTATATAAATAAACACATAAGATAAGAGATGTTTATATAAACACTTCAGTTTCTTGCTACTGTTTTGCTACTGTTTTGGCTACTGTTTATATAAACAAACATTTAAGATAAGAGATGTTTATATAAACACTTCAGTCAAGTGCCCACTTGAAGATGACACCGGAAGTGTAACCTGATACCTATCTGTCTCGCTATAGCGGTACACCTACTACTTACCATATTTCATAGATTTAATTTTCGTGTGAGTACATGATGATAATTGCATCGTGTGAGGCTGCTGTATTTGTAAAAAACTAGGGGGCTGCGCCCCCCAGCGTGCCTTCGGCACGCCATCCTCCCCGCCCCCACATACACCTGCTCCTCGCTTCGCTCATGGCCCGCCCCCTCCCTATGTAAAAACTTCGTTTTTACATAATAGGCACGACCGCAATACTCAGGAGAACCTTGTATTTTTATAAAAGCGAAAATTGCAATACTTCCGATATTTATAATAAAAAAAAATTAAATATATAATAATAATAGTAAAAAACTAGCTGCTCACGGACTTACGGGTGTTCCTAACTACATATACGTATACAATCTCAATTACAAAAAAATACTTGCGCACATATGCATATATATACACTAATACCGCGAGAAGGAGAAAAACAGAAGGAGAATGCTCAATACTGTTGCATTCGGCAACGGCAATCTGGCTTAGCCCTGCCACCTGCGTGCATGAATACTTATACTGCAGCAGTCGTAACGGCTACGCTAGGTACCTCGGCTCACGGTCGTACACACTTTCCGGACCTATGTATAATACCGTGCTTCGACTAGGCTGCGTTCGCACACCAAGAACAGCGGAAAAACACATGTGATTTGTGCAACCGCGAGGTATAAGATATATCTATATATATGATCGCGCGCGCTTTCTGCTACTGCTGAGTAGTGCGGCGTGCCGTCAGCCGTGGCGCACATGTGTCCATGGTGTGTGTTGTCAACAATCGAATCGTCTGGCTCCCGGCGTCCCCAGCGATGACTGTGGCTGCTGTAGTATGCCGCCCTGGTAAATCGTGTTCGCCCTTTCATCGTGTTCGTCGATTGTCGATGAGTCGTCGGAGATGGGAAGGCAGTGTGTCAGCGGCGAGAGCAGATTTAGTAAGCATTTTCTCGTTCCTAACCTCTCTGATGGGTGAACTGATGGTACTTTCGCTTGTTGCAGATATCTGTGGCAGCGAGAGTAGTGTAAACGACGGGCACTGCTGCAGACTGTTTCTTGGGTGTGCAAATGTTGTCTGAGCCATCTATTTATTAATTATATGTGGTTTTTAGGTGCTCAACTTTCCTTGTTTGTCTCTTACACTAGTGACTATGTGTACAGTTAAGCTGCTGCTTGTGTCTTCATCGTCTTCAGTGAAACAACGGTTTAAGGTCTCCACCAGTTCTTCCCCTCTAGTTGTTACAGGAAGCTGGTACAGTGAGTGAACAACAGCCATTGCTGCAGACTTTTCTTTTGTATGGCATGTTTTTTTGAGTTATCTATTTATTAGTCATATGTGGTTTTTAGTTGCTCAACCCTCCTCGCTTGTTCCCCAGAATAGGAACTTATCTGCTGTTCATGCGCTTTGCTGATCCCTAGGCTGAGGCATTCCCTGACATTGAAACACAATTGACGGTCTCCGTCAGTACTTTCCTCCTAGGTGGTGTGGTTACTGACACAGTGGATCGCTGTTAGATGATTCTCAGCAGACTGGCATCCATGGAGTAGTGCCAGCCTAGACCGTCTAGCCCTATTTTGCAACTTCTGCAGCTCTAAGTGATCTTCGAGTGTTAGTGCTTTAAAGTGTGAGGGGATAGGTAATAGGAACTGGGAAATATTATATAAGTGCTGTGTGTGTTGTTAAATGCGATAAGGGTAGGTAGTTGTCCCTGGTAATATTAGCTCGTCTATTTAATTTCTAAGTTTAGTCAGGGTGTAAGAACTCGCTTCAGGGTATCTGTTGTATTAAAATACATCATTATGTATTTCGCAGATTTCTACCCAGTGAGACTTGCCTATTTAATAGTTTTCTACATGCTGTAAGACTGAGTCAGCTAGAACATTGCATTCTTTATGTATTGAAATTTACCATATTACAACATTTATAGCTCATACATTACACAAAAGTTTTTTTTGTATATATGATATTCCTTTAACATGTACTTACATAATATTACACAATTTTGATTCTTTTAATTCAATCGCTTAGGTCCTGGGAACATAGTAGGTTAAGCTGGGTAATCTTCTATCAAACTTTTTAAATTTGTTATTAAAAATCTTTTTGTAGAAAACAGGGAAATAGATATTTTGTTTCTTTAATTATTCTTCCAATGTGTTTATCCCATTGAATATTGTAATCAAATGTAATTTTGTATCTTATTATTATGTTTTTGTAATTATATTATCTTTGGAATGTTATGTCGATTTTTGCCATCTTATTTAGAGCTATTGTATCGAATACTTCTGTGTAAATCTAATTCTGTGAAATAATAAGCGAAAATTCACTATACGTGTATTGGGGTATTAAAACTCATGTTTATACGTTTAGATGATTCAGTAATTATTGTACATAAAAATGTTAATTGGGAATAAGTTTTGTTTAAACTATATCTACATGCTTTGTATTTAACAGTTTTATTGAAAGCCAAATTCTTGTATGATAAGCGAAAATCGACTATTTCAGGTGTATTTATAGGCATTAAAAATCGTTTTTATAGGTCTAAGCGGTCAGGAATCCATTTTCTATGAAAATGTTAAATGGGAAAAAGTTTTGATTAAATATTATATAGAACTTTTGTATTGAACATGTTTGTGTAAAATCAAATCCTGTCAAGTTTTAGCCGAAAATCGTCCATTTTATGTATGTTTTGACGTTTAAAATCGTTTTTATAAGTCTAACACGACAGGAGTTGATTTTACACGAAAATGTTAAATAGAAAAAAGTTTTGTTTAAATATTATCTACAACTTTTACATTTAACATTTTTTATAAAATCAAATCTTGTCAAGTTGTAGCCGAAAATCGTCCATTTTATGTATATTTAGGCGTTTAAAATCGTTTTTATAAGTCTAATTCGTCAGGAATTGGTTTTACACAAAAATGTTAAATGGAAAAAAGTTTTGTTTCAATATTATCTACAACTTTTGTATTTAATAATTTTGTATAAAATCAAATCCTGAGAAGTTATAGCCGAAAATCATTCATTTTTGACCATTTTTGTCCGTTTTTCGCAGTTATCTTGGCAAATATTGCCCGCACAAAAAAGTGTTCAACACAAAAAAGCTGTATTTTAATTAGCTTTAGCAGATAGACCTGTACATATTAGCTTAAAATTAATTTTTCTAGACATTAGGCTTAAAAATCGATTTTTTGAGATATTTCTTTGTGCTCGTATTTGAAAAATTTTTCATCGATCTAGCTCAATATAGAACCAGCAGTTAGGTATAATTAGAGGAGTATTTTCCCGCAATCTTGATGAAATCGGTCGAAAATTCATTGAGATAATCGAGAAACTTGAGTACATACGGACGTACAGACATACATACATCTCAGAAAACGCTTAAAACGCACTCGCTCTGAGTGGAACATGGTTTTTACACATTAATTTTTCAGTATTTGAATTCTTACAATTTTCGCTCTGGTGAAATTATAAGGCTCTCTCGAGTGGCGGTCGTGCCTAAAAATGGAATAACACTTTCATTGTATCAAGAAATCCCTTTTGCTATTTATAATAATAGTATATATACTCTTCTTTTTATAGACAAATTAATTTATTGTATAGAACTGGTAAGATAAAATTGTCAGAAGAAAATAATTATTTATTATTAGAATTCCTTTTCATAGAGTATAAGTTTTTTATTCATATTTTTATATATTACAGAAACACCTTATGCTTGCCTTATATTATACTTTCGTAGAAAGTTTTGTTATAAAAAATAAACATTGCTATCTTCATAATTGTAAGTAAAATAAAATAATTTGAATTTTGTTCCATATCCGCTGTAATGATTACTTTTTAACAAATGACTTATGGAAATAATTCATTCCAGTACAACTTTTTGAACGTATCATTAAAATGAAGAACTATAAAGAATATATGATCTCGGAATCAACTGTATGATTGTTCTCAAAAATGTATTCAAATTTGTGCATTCTTCTATACAAATTAAACACAAGAAAGTACTGAAATCAATTTATTGTAGTCAAGTAACCGTAAGTTAACTTGACTGACATATTTGTGCATTCTCCTATACAAATTAAACACAAGAAAGTACTGAAATCAATTTATTGTAGTCAAGTAACCGTAAGTTAACTTGACTGACATAATAGAACTTTTAGTACCTTTTGTGTAAAATTACATTTTACGCCCACGTTGTAACTTCAAAAATATTTAGCCAGCGGGCATAAAGTACTACTTAACGCCTAACAAGCGCAATAGCTCACATACTCCTACAAAACTTTATAGAACCTACACACTTTACGCCCGTGTGGGTGAAAATTATTTTAATTATATAACTATTATGCCTTCCTTTTATTTCTAAAATTCATAAGAATTTTATCAGATATTTACGAAAAGTTAAAGCCTATATAAAAAAATTACATAGTTACCAACACATCCCCATTTTTCATTATTCTTTCTCAATTTTGAAATTTCTATAATATTACGCATCTTGGGAGGACAATAGAAGTCTATATAGAGCTGCTCTAGCAGTGGTGGTCCTCCAATCTCCCATACATACTTGGCGGGCCCGACGGTTTGCAGTTTACCGGTGGGCTTTGTAGTATTCTACATTTACAAATGTAGAATACTTACTAAATTTTTGCATAAATTGATTAACAATGATTATACCTATAAGCCCACTATAAATAATAACATTGGCTCTAATTTTTAATTGATACCGCTTAAATATTATAATATCCCTATACAAGTGCATAATCTCATGATTTACTTTCATTACCCTAAATATTTTTCCTTGTGTCCGTCTTTTTTAAGTGGGAATGAGATAAAAAATGCATATAAATTTATAGTTTACTCAAAAGTGCTTTAGATTTTATTAACCATTTTGTAAGCCACCTATTTTAATTTTCATCCTTTTACCGTGTGTAAATATCATATACGAGATCTCATATGAGTATTTCAGACATCAGATCGCATGTGAGATATCATATATTAATGTCATCTGCAATTTTACTTATTACGGGATCTCAAATGAAATCTCGTAAGAGATCTGATGTCCGATATTCTCATGAGACCTCATATGATATTATCATGCGTGTTTGCCTTTCTATTTAAAAACAGTAATAAATTCAATACGGATCAGTATTTAATATGTAGAAGCAACCCATTTATATATTTTATCTGACCTTAAACATATTCATAGAATATTTATATGAAAATGACCATGTCTACACCTTAAACTGCAAACCGTCGGGCCCGCCAAGTATGTATGGGAGATTGGAGGACCACCACTGCTAGAGCAGCTCTATATAGACTTCTATTGTCCTCCCAAGATGCGTAATATTATAGAAATTTCAAAATTGAGAAAGAATAATGAAAAATGGGGATGTGTTGGTAACTATGTAATTTTTTTATATAGGCTTTAACTTTTCGTAAATATCTGATAAAATTCTTATGAATTTTAGAAATAAAAGGAAGGCATAATAGTTATATAATTAAAATAATTTTCACCCACACGGGCGTAAAGTGCGTAGGTTCTATAAAGTTTTGTAGGAGTATGTGAGCTATTGCGCTTGTTAGGCGTTAAGTAGTACTTTATGCCCGCTGGCTAAATATTTTTGAAGTTACAACGTGGGCGTAAAATGTAATTTTACACAAAAGGTACTAAAAGTTCTATTATGTCAGTCAAGTTAACTTACGGTTACTTGACTACAATAAATTGATTTCAGTACTTTCTTGTGTTTAATTTGTATAGGAGAATGCACAAATATGTCAGTCAAGTTAACTTACAGTTACTTGACTACAATAAATTGATTTCAGTACTTTCTTGTGTTTAATTTGTATAGAAGAATGCACAAATTTGAATACATTTTTGAGAACAATCATACAGTTGATTCCGAGAGTTTTTTCATTACTTGACTATCGATAATTGATTTCACAACTTTCATTTGTTTGATTTGCAGTGAACAATTTGAATGTACTTACTAACATATAATTTGTTCAGCATACAATGACTCAAAGAAGTAAAAGACTTTTTCACTGGTATTTATTTGATTCCTTTTAAAAAATCATAAATATTATTATTTTATAGATTATACAGAAAGAACGTCTATACTTGCCTTTTTTTTATACTTTCGTAGAAAGTTTTATATTATTTCAGTACTTTCTCGTGTTTAATTTGTATAGAAAGATGAACAAATTTTAATACATTTCTGAGAACAGTCATACAGTAGTTTCCGAGAGTTGTTTGCATTACTTGACTATTGATAATTGATTTCACAACTTTCATTTGTTTGATTTGCAGTGAACAACTTGAATGTACTTACATATAATTAATTGTTCAGCATAGACTTTTACTTCCATAAAAGTCGACAAATATATTTCACTGAAAAACCTCATGGCTTTTATGTTACAAAAACAAGTCATTTCATACATAGCCGATATTTCTTTCTATCTGTAATCTGTATGCTAAAAAATTTTCCATTGTTTATTTTACACTTTTTTTTACATCTTCTTTCTTCATTGTTTGTATATTATACAATCAGTTTATGAACTGAGAATCACTAAAAACTTTCTTGATATTCTTGTATAGATCAAACTTTTGACGTCTTCCACCCTGAGAAAATCATACACGAGAATAACTGAGCACTTTTATTTTTTGAAATTTTCACAATATAACACATCCTTTTCGCTTTTCTCATTTGACATAATCTTTTAGTTTCTGTATACTAAACAAATTTCCATTGTTTATTTTACACTTTTTTACATCTTCTTTCTTCATTGTTTGTATATTATACAACCAGTTTATGAACTGAGAATCACTAAAAGCTTTCTTGATATTCTTGTATAGATCAAACTTTTGACGTCTTCCACCCTGGGAAAATCATACACGAGAATAACTGAGCACTTTTATTTTTTTAAATTTCCACAATATAACACATCCTTTTCGCTTTTCCCATTTGACATAATCTTTTACTTTGTGCTTGAGAAAATATGTACAACAGTGAAGCTCAATCTGTAAATTTTAGATTTTTCAAACCGCACCTAATTAGAACTTCTTATATATATATATATATATATATATATAAAATAACACTGACATTCACTGTAATAAAGTAGAACGAGTCTCTAATTCTATCTAGGGCGATAACTACTACAATATTTCTGCTTCTGCTACTGAGAAGTCTGTGATTTTTTAATGGTTCTTCTTTCATAGTAACATATTTCTTTTACTATCTTCAGCTTCTAGAGAGATTTTTAACACTTAGATTCGTTGAAGTTTTCACTAGAAACCAGTTGAATTATGTATTATACTTGAGCATGATGCACTTTTAACAATCTGAGAAAATGTTATCCAACTTTAACCACAAACATTAAAGTTATTTATGAAAATAACATATAATCTATACAGGTTGCTAATATCTTTGCGCGTTGTTTTCTCAAAAAATAATGAACCATTACTTGATGTCACTACTTAATCACAACAATATTATCTAAAACATCTTAGTTATAGCTTAATGTCACACTACTTAATGTCACTATTATTAAAATTCTTGGTCATTCTTGGATGCATTGATGTGCAATGAACTTCATCTAATTTTAGTCAGTTTGTTTTTATAATATCTTCTTCAAGTATTTGCACTTTAAGCAAAAAATGGAATGACGCCTGAATATGAAAGAATTATGTAATGTAATAATGTATGAGCATGATGCACTTTTAACAATCTGAGAAAATGTTATCCAACTTTAAACACAAACATTAAAGTTATTATGAAAATAACATACAATCTCAACAGGTTGCTAATATCTTGGCGCGTTATTTTCTCAAAATAATGAATCATCACTTAATGTCACTACTTAATTAATGTCACTGTAATTAAAAATTCGTGGTAATCTATTCTTTGACGCATTGATATGCAATGAACTTCATCATTTTTTAGCGCGTTTTTATGAATAATATCTTTTTCATGCTGTATTTGAACTTTAAGCAAAAAATGAAATGAGGCCTGAACCTGAAAGAATTAATGTAATGTAAAATAAAAAATACTTGAGCATGATGCACTTTTAATAATAATCTAAGAAAATCTTATATATCACTATTTCCGGGTTTTAATAATGCTAGTTTACCTTTAGAAATCGTAGGGCCAGTAAAGCATCCATAATTAAAACACCATAAAGTAGAACGAGGCTCTGCTAGAGAAATATTATCTGCAACAGTATTTTTTTTTTTCTATTACAGGTGGTTGCATTCTTTGACAGACTTGAAAATAATCTTTTAGTGGCCTTAATGTATAATGCATAATAATAATAATTTTGAACTCTTCTATATGTTGCAAACTATTTAATCATAATCATAATCTACTTGTCAATTATCCTTGTTCTTTCTGATATAATCTGTAACAAAAAAAAGATTTCACAAAGTAACAATACTTATATTAAGAACATTATTTTTTTATTTTATAATAAAAGTTTGCTACTTATCTGAAAATATATCTGAATATATATATTATAATATACACCAAGTCAATTTAAATCGAATTTCAACGATGTAAAAAGTCTTTTGAATATAACTTGTATAAATGATGATTGTATACGGACTAATGCGTAAATATTGAAAGTTATTATGTATACATAAAGTAACAAGGTTAGGTTGATTGACCATATATATATATATATATATATATATATATATATATATATATATATATATATATATATATATATATATATATATATATATATATATATATATATATATATATATATATATATATATATATATATATATATATATATATATATATATATATATATATATATATATATATATATATATATATATATATATATATATATATATATATATATATATATATATATATATATATATATATATATATATATATATATACCATATACGGATTCTCTCTCTCTCTCTCTCCGTCGCTCTTCTGTCTTTCCCTCTCTCTCTTCTAGTCGGTCGGACAAAAATGCTATACTATGTACCGGTCGGACAAAAATGTATAGTTTGTGCAGACTGAAGAATATGGAGAAAGAATCGGAAAGGAAATCGTACATAAAAATATTCAGATCTCTAAATCTTTTGAATGAGACAATCTTTTTAAATGAAACCTTTCGATTTGAGTAGAGCAATGAAATGGCTTTCGATTAAGAGGGATATGTTATATAGTTGAAACTAACGCAATAGGTATATAATCGCATTGAATTTCTCGTACATCCATTTCAAAGTATATATTCACGCGGTCGTCCTAAGGCTCTTCTATACTTGCCTTCGGAACGCTCCCGCGTTCCTTGATTAAAATAAAGGACTATTTGTTTCCATTTTTAAATAGTGTATTATTATATATTTACCTCAATCAGTAATGCAAACAAGTAGAGATATTCCTCTAACTGTTATACTTATTAACAATTTGGATTTTACATCTCTCACTCAATTAGTTATATACCAAAAACCATATATTGAAAATACCTTACGGATACATTATATGGTTCTAAGAATTAACATCTATAGCTGTTATATTAATAGCTTTGGATTTTACATCAGATATCCCCTTCAAGAATGAAGAAAATATATAGTTAGAATTAATTGCAAGTAATTTGTCACATTTGACATTATCTCTCATAATGTAAGCTAATTGAGAAGCTCTAAAACCTATTTCATTGATCATAAAGGATTTTCAATGTCTTATTTGGCAATATGACTAGTCGGGTGATAAGACTTTTTTTGAGACAAAGTTTATATTCTTTGTATAAATGGTTTATAGTTATGATTTGAAAAGTTAGAAAATATAAAAATTTATTGTGAAATGGCATTGTAAAATAACTTGTTTTTTAAAATAATTAAAATTAGAAAATTGTTATGTTTGATACTTTTCAAATCATTTATACAAAGAATATAAACTTTGTCTCAAGAATCACCCGACTGGTCATGTCGCAAACATAAAAAATTGAAAATACTTTACGATGAATGAAATAGATTTTGGAGCTTCTCGCTTAGCTTATATTATGAGAGATAATGTCTTTGTCACAAATTACTGTAAAATAATTCTAAATATTTTCTTCATTTATAATGGGGTTATTTGATGTAAAATCAAAAACTGTTATAATCCTCTAACTTGTTAGCATTACTGTTTGGTATATATATATATAGTACACTATTCAAGAATGGAAACAATGTCCTTTACTAAACTCAGCTTATAGTCTCCCTGTATTTAATTTATAGTTCTGTTTCAGACAGTTGTACTTGAATAAAATATTTCATGTAAGTCATTTGTTAAATGGTAAAAGCTTTACCAGATATGAGAAAAAGTAAAATTAACAAATTTTACATTTGTTATTAAAGACATTATCTTCCATAATATAAGTTAAGCGAGAAGCTCCAAAACCTATTTCATTCATCATAAAGGATTTTCTATGTTTTATGTTTGCAACATGACCAGTCGGGTGAAGGCTTTTCTTGAGACAAAGTTTATATTCTTTGTATAAATGGTTTATAGTTATGATTTGAAAAGTTCCAAAAGAAAAATTTGTAAATTTTACTTTTTCTCATATCTGGTAAAGCTTTTACCATTTAACAAATGACTTACTGGAAATATTTTATTCAAGTACAACTTTCTGAACCAGAACTATAAATTAAATATAAGGAGACTGTAAGATGAGGTTAGTAAACGACCTTGCTTCCATTCTTGAACAGTGTATTATATATATTTACCTCAAACAGTAAGTCTAACAAGTTACAGGAATATAACAGTTTTTGATTTTACATCAAATAACCCATTTATAAAAGAAGAAAATATTTAGAATTATTTTCAAGTGATTTGTCACAAAGACATTATCTCTCATAATATAAGTTAAGCGAAAAAGTCCAAAACCTATTTCATTCATCGTAAAGGATTTTCAATGTTTTATTTATGCAACATGACCAGTCGGGTGAAGATTTTTCTTGAAACAAAGTTTATATTCTTCATATAATGGTTTATAGTTATGATTTGAAAAGTGAGAAAATATAAAAATTTATTGTGAAATGGCATTGTGAAATAACTTGTTTTTTAAAATAATTAAAATTAGAAAATTTTTATGTTTGATACTTTTCAAATCATAATTATAAACCATTTATACACAGAATATAAACTTTGTCTCAAGAAAAGGCTTCACCCGACTGGTCATGTTGCAAACATAAAACAATGAAATAGGTTTTGGAGCTTCTCGCTTAGCCTACATTATGAGAGATAATGTCTTTGTGATAAATTACTTGAAAATTATACTTATCTAAACTCTTGTATTGTAGTAGCCGTATAGTTGGGATAAACTCAATTTCTAAGATCTGATCTGATAGTACTTAAAAAAATAAAAACAGAACTACATCTTGATCTCTGCTTTCTACTGTCAATGTATATTTTAAAATACTTATCTAAAAAGTTATTGTCTCATTGATGATGCTAGTAAATAAATTCTTTTCATCAGTCCACTTTCTGAGATTTTTGATATAATTTTAATATTGATCCGTGATAGTATATACATATTGTGTATGTACATATTTCATAATAACATTGTTTTTGTTTATTAGAGATTAGAGATGCGTGAGGTTATGTCGATACGATTACGAGTGTGTGTGTGTTTGTGTGTGTGTGTGTGTGTGTGTGTGTGTGTGTGTGTGTGTGTGTGTGTGTGTGTGTGTGTGTGTGTGTGTGTGTGTGTATAGCCCTGTAGAAAAATTTTTATAGCGCCACTCTCGGATACAAGTGGAACCACTGTCTAATAGTGCCTATACGTACGTATATATGGTATAGGATTAAAATACGACGACGACGCGAAGACGACGAAGAAAATGAAAAATGAGATGAAAATTGAGAGGGCAAATTTACTATTAAAAGTATACGAAAACGAAAGAATCTTGAAACATGAAATTGCAGATATAGACAGTACATAAAAGATTCTATCTAATGGAATGCATTTAAGTATTCAAATAAAGAGTAAAAAAATGTTGTTATCAAGAATAGAAAAAAATAAGGTTGGAGCGGACTCTTCCATAGAATAAAGGGTGCGTCAACGCCCCGCTTGCTCGTTAGTCACTTCGTTCTTTTACTCGCCAAGCAGGGCGCTGCCGCGCTCTTTGATCAAATATCATTCAAATATAAAAATGTAATCAAATCAATAAATATAGGAGTAAATTCCTCGATTTTCGAGACGTAACAAGATCATCCGTGGCATAGACGAACGGTCGACCAGCTGTCAGTCGCGAATATTGCCTTGTCGCATGAACATCTCCGTCGCAAAGTATCATGAGTGTATTGTGCGGATTCTGAAGTGCCTGCGTCGTGTGTCTCTCTTGTGTCCCATATAAATGCTGCGTGCGCGAAAGTTATGTAGATAGTGGTTCAATGCAGAAATTATGGGTGTACAGTACCACGAGAGTGTCGCGGAAGTGTGATCTATGATTAAGTGGTCTTATGAGATGTCCATGAGGTAACGGTTATTTCATTTGTTTTCAAGCCGTACATGCGTGATTAGATACTGCGCTTGGGTGTTGCCCGCTCACTCCACAGTACAGAGAGGTTACATAAAAAAGTTATAAAATACACCATAAAAAAATCCATAGACACCCCATAAGACCATATATTCATGAATCATGTACTATTGGGTTCCAAAATCCGATAAAATATCGAAAACCCCATAAAAACCCCATGAATCTGAAATTTTTTTTATGTAGGTACACTTGCCATAGTGCAGATAGGTTATACGCAAAAGTTATAAAATACACCATAAAAACCCCATGGACAACTCATAAGACCATACATTCATGAATCGTGTATCATATCAAACCAAACATCAAATAGTGCAATAATAGAAGTACCTTCTAGTATATATAAACATATAAAGGAAAATAGAAGCAAAATTCTAATAGGCTATCAAAATTGCAGAGCCTATGACATTATTAATACAAATCCGTGCAATAAATGTGCTGGCTATGGACACGGTGGCAAAAAATGCACGAACAAGGTTATGTGCTTTAAATGTGCAGGACCACATGAAGCAAGCAAATGCAATTGTAACACTTTAAACTGCGCAAAATGTGACTATAGTAATAAAAAATATAAAACAAATTATAAGGTAAATCATAGCGCAATTGATAGTAATCAATGTGAAATTTTAAAAAAGAAAATAAAAAGATACATAGAAGCAACAGATTATCCATTACAACCTACTTATCAAAGATACTTTGGTAAAGTAGAAAACAAAAACATACAGATAAAGTAAATGAAGAGGAGCCTACAGTACCAACAAATGAGACAACTTCAACACGGATGATAAATAGAATCAGACAAACAACTTTCATAGATCTACCACTAATTGGACAAACATTCACAAATACAAGAAGCAGAAATGGATGAAACAGAGAACATTATAAACAATGAAATAATAGTTGATACAGTAAGTAAACTAAACAAACTTCTGAATATTGAAAAAGAACTCATTTCATGCATAAATATAAGAAGTATGAACCACAACTATAATAAATTACTAATATTCTTAAAGAGCCTTACAGTAAAACCATGTATTATAATTTGCACTGTAACTTGGAATATGGATCATCATCAATACTTCAATATAAATGGATAAAAAATATTTCACAATAATAGCAGTATGTTCACGATCCATCGCCTCGAACGCTCGAGACGCTGACGTCATCGAGCCTTCTAAGACCATATTCGGCCTGCGCAAGTGCGCAGCCAGTCAGCGCTCACCACGCGGCCCTCTCTGCACCCCTCCAACTCCCAAGAAACCGGCCGACGGCGCCTGGCCGCGCAGTCAGCTCAGTTCAGCGCGACGGCCAAGAGAGACAGCAGCAGCTCACGACTGCACAAGGGACACTAACAATAAACCACTTTATTCTCCACACGAAACGCCTTCAATTATTGAACCTTCAGTCCACGATCCCACCCTTCCATCACTCACTTTCAAAAACATTGGTCCTTCGAGCAGGATCGTGGGAGATCCAACTTCGCCATGGACACAGAGGAAAAACCTTCTTCTATCTTCTACGCCTACTTTCGAGTGACGTAGATATAGCTTCTTTCTCCATTCAGGTACGCATCAAAGTGGTCGTGGGTGCCATAACTGTCGCGTGCTCTAGCATGCAGACTTCGCGCGTACGTTGCTGTCTCTCTCTCGTTATCACGCCGTCGGGCGCGAGGAAGCCTATCACTAAGGTTTCCTAGGGGAAATAGCAGACTCAATTGCTATTTTCCCCATATCTGAAAGCGCCTTGGCGTGCGTACCTAACGACTCCAAGACGTTGCCAAGAGCGTGCGCTGCAAAGCCAGCTCTAGAGTCATCGCGTTCGTATGGTGACCGGCACCCATCTTGTCTTGTAGCCATAAGCGTGCGCTGTAAAGCCAGCTTTCGAGTCACCGCGTTCGTACGGTGATCGGCAGATATCAAGACACGGACAACCAGAGTGCATTGTACACGCACGGGATCCACAGCATTTCATCACGGACAACCCGCGTGCGGCGTACACGCTACGGGGTCCACACCAGCCAAGGCAAGGAGTACCCGCGTGGAATCTACACGCTACGGGGCTCACACGAGTCAAGCCACGGAGTACCCGCGTAGACATCGCTCGCTACAGCACCGAGGAGCGAGGTGTTCACCGGGCATACAGGAAACTTTCCACGAAGGAGGAAGAGACATCTTCAAGAGGACGACCATAAGGACGCGTTACGTTCAAGACGCCACGTACGTCGTCACCAAGCATAATTGGAGGGGACGAGTCCATTGTCATAAGCCAGGGGGCGCATCAACGGAACGAAGCTGTACTCGGACGAGTCCATCTTCTTCGCACCCAACGCCGATCCGATTGCGGTCGGATGTCTCGTTCTAATACTTGGACACACGTATCGTTCCAATTTGTTTAATTTAAACTTTGCAACTATCGTCTAGTTATTCTAGTACATTTATTACGTTTAATGAGAATTTAATGATCTCTATTTAGTCAAAGTAATTTAATTAAAATTGAGTAGCGTTATTTGAGATTAGTACAAGTTAATTGTGTTTGAGTTTACTATAAATTTAATTGTAATATTTAGCTAGTCTTGAGAAAATTGATTGCAATTTTCGCCTTAGCAAACACTTATGTTACTTGACCTTGCAGTTTATTGCGGCTTGATGACAATTCATCGTGATTTCAACATCGACTGCTGACCTTCATCTGGACACGTTCCTGATTCAGCTGCTGACTACACTGCAAGGTTAGCTGAATACAACGCCTGTAGTAATTTCTCTTCGAACAGTCAACGCTGTGGATCATCAGCTGATTCACCGTGGGAACGTTAGCAGACACAGTCAACGTCGCAGCTTCAAGCATATTTCAACTTCTATTACAGCATAAGTATTATAACCTAGGTTAAGACTTAGATGTAATTACTCTCACTATTACTTCTCTACTCTCGAGTGGTTAAGGATAGTTAACTCAATACCAAAAAGTTTAAATAGTCAAATTTGGTACTAGTCTAATTTAACTTGATCTCAAAATGGAGGCGTTTCATGCTAAGCAGATGGCACTCCAAGCTAAAATTACAAACTCCTTTAAAAATTTCAAATCTAAGGGTAAAGATAATATGACGAAAGGTTATGCAAAATCATGTCTAACCGGACTCGAAACTAATTTTACGTCGTTTCGGGTAAATCACGAGAAACTTATGCTCGTTGAGGATATTGATCTAGATCATGCCTATTTTACAACTAATCTCTTAGATCTGGTTGAGGATAGCTTTTACCTCAGCAGAGGAGACTTTCTTGATTACTTAGAAACTTTTGAAACTAGAGATGCCGCTCAAGGATCTTCAAATTCGACTGCTGAGTCAGTGCCTACCAGCACTGCTCGACCTACGAACGTTTCGTTTCAATCGTTGCCAAAAATTGATTTGCCAAAATTTCCAGGTAAATTCTCTGACTGGGAGAATTTTAGGGATGTCTTTCGCTCAGTCATACATCGTCGCGAAGACTTAACGCCTGTTTTGAAATTGCATTATCTTCGCACTCACCTTACAGGTGAAGCACTTGAGAAAATTAAATCTCTTCCCATTTCTGGTGACAACTATGACCGAGCGTGGACAGCTTTAATCGAATATTACGAGAATCAACGTCGCATTGTTAGTTCTCACATTTCAGAAATTTTCTCAGTTAAATCAATGAAGGCAGATTCTTCGTCGGAAATCAAACGGATTTATAGGGAAATATGCAATCCCATCGCTAGTCTGACCTCTCTAAATTGAGCTGCTTCTTTAGGTAGTGATTTAATCGTTCATTTTACGCTGAATCGGCTTGATTTAAATACACGTAAAGAATGGGAGAAGCATCTAGGTGATAGTGTTGATCCTCCGACAATGGAACAACATCAAGCATTTCTTCGAAGTCAAACACTCACTCTAGAGGCCATCGAAGCCGGTACTAGAACCTCTTCGAACAATAACCCTAAAACTTCATCACCCAACTCAAAATCACGTAAGCCAGAGCATGACAATGCTCAGTCGGTTTTTTCACATCAAACTTCATCTTCGAACACAACAAAGAAGAGATGTTCGATTTGCAATCAATCTCATTTTACGAACAGATGTGAACGAATTCTCAATAAAACGATTCCTGAGCGAAAGGAGTTGATCAAATCCTCTAATCTTTGTTACAATTGTTTAGGGAAGCACAACGTTAGAAATTGTACTTCCACGTACCGATGCATTCTTTGTAAATCTAAGCATCACACTTTGGTGCACACTGACAGCAGTCAAGTAATCAGTTCGCCGCAGACTGATGAGATTGACTCCGTGCCCGGCATCACTAACCCAAACTGTAGCAACGTTGTCGTTTCCAATGACTTTCAACTTGCCTCACAGTCAGTCTCCCTTAATAGTGGAGTAAGTACTAAGAGTACTGGAGTACTTTTAGCTACCGCTAGGGTTAACGCCGTTGGTCCTAACGGAACCAAAATTCTAGTTCGTGCGCTCATCGACTCCGGATCTCAAATCTCACTTGTTACACAAACCTTGTGTAACTTGCTCTCATTAGATTTTAGAACCAGACATACGCACATTCATGGTATAGGCAAAAAGGCAGCTGCTGTATCATCTTAGGTAGCTTGTCTTTCTATACAACCTCATTTTGATTCAACCTTCTCTCTAAAGGTTGACTCGATAGTCTTGCCAAAACTCTCGTCGTATAAGCCTCCCGTCGTAGGGGGTAATGCAAATTTCGAATACTTAAGAGGGCTGCAACTAGCAGACCCCAAGTATCTCGAACCTTCACGTATCGATATTCTACTCGGTGCTAGCGTTTATGCGCAAATCATTGAAAATCAAATTGTTAAGGGCCAAAGTCTTCAGCCGATAGCACTTAGTTCCAAACTTGGATGGCTCTTGACAGGTAATCTCTCTTCGTCAACTTCAGAAATAGGGTTAGAATCAATATCTCTTCATTGTTCGGACAGCTGCGAGCATGAAGCCAAACTTTTGCAGTTCGGTCAAGATTTTTGGAGGGCGGAGGAGATAGTCAATGACAAAAAATCTTACTCGCCTGAAGAACAAGCGTGCGAGGATTTTTATCAAAAAACCACTCGACAGGATAAGTCGGGTCGGTACATAGTAAGTCTACCCTGGAAAAGTCGAGACCAGTTGAGTTCTGCTCATCTCGAGAGCTCTCACACTACCGCATTATGCGCACTCAATCGTCTCGAAGCAAAGTTCGCTAAAGACGAAAAACTGAAATTAGCTTATACTGAATTCATAAAAGAATACATTGATTTAGGTTACATGTCTCTCTCCTCGAATTTTCATTCATTTACGAGCAAATCTCAAGCCTTCTTACCACATCAGGGTGTGTGGAAGGAAACAAGTACAACTACCAAATTACGTACTGTGTTTAATGGCTCGAGTAAATCAAAAACAGGGATCTCAGTCAACGATCTTCTACACGTTGGACCCAATCTTCTTCAGAATCCCGTCGCTTTGATCTGTGCCTGGCGTAGGTATAAGATCGCACTTTCAGCTGACGTGGAGAAAATGTTCAGGCAGATTGGTGTCGAACAATGTGATAAACCCTTTCAGTCGATTTTATGGCGTTTTGACAAGAGTGAACCCATTCAAATTTATCGATTAAGCACAGTGACGTATGGTTTGGCCTGTTCGCCTTTTCTAGCTATACGAACTCTTTCGAAATTAGCCGAAGACTATGGCCAAACTTTCCCAATCGCAGCTGAAGCTGTTCGAATAAAGATGTATTCGGATAATGTGCTTACTGGTGCACATTCACTTGATGAAACATTGAAAAAACAAGATGAATGAATCCTTCTCTTTAAACAAGGTCATCTTAACCTTCGTAAGTGGACTTCAAACAATACTGAAGTACTCTCTTCCCTACCCTCGAATATGTTAGCTGCAGATTCCATTGCTTTATTTGCTTCTGAAACCGCTGTACCAATTTTAGGTATAGAATGGCAACCTAACACAGATTACTTTAGTTTTCATATCGAAGATGCTCCCGTTGATTCGGCATATACCAAACGTTCGGTTCTCTCTAGAATTGCTCGCATCTTCGACCCCATGGGGTGGTTGGCTCCTATCGTAATAACCGCTAAGATTATTATTCAATCTTTATGGATTCTGAAGGTTAGTTGGGACGAAGAACTGCCTCTTGATATCTCAAATCGGTGGCAGACTTGGTTGCAAGATCTTCATTCAGTTAGTCTGATTAAAATCCCTCGCTGGAGCGGTTACACTCCCCAATGTGAATTACTTGAGATTCACGGATTCGCAGACGCCTCTAAATTTGCGTATGGTGCAGTAGTCTACCGACGCTTGATCCAAACTCAAGAAGCTCTTGTCACGCTTCAAGTGGCTAAAATGCGAGTAGCTCCACCTATGACGCTAAGCATACCTCGCTTAGAACTTTGCGCTGCGTTGCTACTTGCTCGACTGGTTCACACATTCCTCGAATCTTTCCCAATAAAGGTTGAGAGTGTTCATCTTTGGTCTGATTCTGCTGATGTGCTCTTCTGGTTAAAAGACCACCCCTCTAGATGGGGCGTTTTTGTCGCTAACCGGTGCTCCGAGATTCATACCCTACTAGCTGATGCGTTCTGGCATCACGTACGATCAGGTGATAACCCCGCGGATGTTATTTCACGAGGTATTGAGCCCTCAAAACTAGTTTCGTATAGCTTATTGTGGAAAGGTCCCACCTGGCTCTCCGATAATCATGAGTCATGGTCAAAGGCTCATGATCAACTCAATTTTACAGTAAATAGTCTGAATCTTCGACCTAGCCACTCTCTAGTCGCTAGCAAGGGCACTCCAAATTCTGTCGAGAATACTCCAAAAATTTGGAGTCTTATTAACAAATATTCGTCATTAAATAAGTTATATCGTATGGCATCGTACTGCTTTAGATTCATCTTCAGAATCTGCTCGAAAACTGAACGCGAAGCGACTTCAAGTTCGGTTGTTAGTTTTCATACTGTTCTTCAATCCCTACTATACCATCACACTCCGGATTCTAAGGGAATAAGTGCTAGTGAGATTGAGAACACCAGACTTTGTCTCATATATCTAGCCCAAACGGCTTATTTTAAACTTGAACTCCAACAGTTACAAAGAAAAGGTAAACTTTCGACCAAAAGCTCTCTTTTACCTTTAAACCCCATGATACAAAATCAGTTGCTCAGGGTGGGCGGTCGACTTTCTCACTCTCTTCTCGAGGAAGATGCTAAGCATCCATTTATTTTACCTGCTGATTGTCACTTTACCACTCTACTAATTGAGGATGCTCATCAACGTACTCTCCATGGTGGTGTTCAATTAACACTTGCCACGCTAAGGCGACAGTATTGGATAGTTAAAGGACGATCTGAAGTCAAGAAAGTCATCAGAATTTGCCTCGCATGCTCCCGACATGCCGCTCGAGTGCCAACTCAATTAATGGGTGAGTTGCCCAAGGCTCGAGTATGCCCTTCTCCGCCATTCGAGTGCTCAGGCGTCGATTACGCCGGCCCCATTCAGCTTCGTCTTATTAAGACTAGGGGTAAAGGCACCATGAAAGGTTATATAGCGATTTTTATTTGCATGGCTACCCGAGCCGTGCACATCGAGGTAGTTGAGGACTACTCTAGTGAAGCGTTCATCGCTGCTTTCCATCGTTTTACCGCTCGTAGAGGTCATTGCAAAAAATTGTTCTCTGACCAAGGTACGAACTTCGTTGGGGCCGATGCTCAGCTAAAACAGATGCTCGTAGCCTCTTCCTCGTTCTCTTGGCTAATTGTAAAGTCTCTAGCTCAAGAAGGAACATCTTGGATCTTCAATTCTCCCGGTGCGCCTCATTTTGGTGGCATTTGGGAGGCCGCAGTTAAGTCGGCAAAACACCACATCCGCCGAGTGGTTGGAGAACAAGTTCTCACATTTTCGGAGCTTGCGACTCTTATGTGCAGAATTGACGCTTGCCTTAATTCAAGGCCGTTAACTGCTCTCACGGACGATCCTTCTGACCTAGCATTGTTATCCCCATCACATTTTCTAATTCAACGTTCGTTATTTTTAGTGCCTGAAGAAAACCTCGCAGATGCCAATGTGACTCCAGGAAAGCGCTGGCTTTTGATCAGCTAGCTGACTCAGCATTTCTGGACGAGGTGGTCTTCAGAATATCTGACTTCGCTGCAGGTACGACGTAAGTGGAGGCAACTACAGCATCCAATAGCCGTGGGTGATCTCGCGCTCGTTCGCAACGAGCTCACGCCTCCAGCCCAGTGGCCCCTCGCACGCATCACAGCTATTCATCCAGGGAGTGATGGAATCACGCGCGTGGTCGATTTGTGCACGGCCACCACAACTCTTCGTCGACCCATCGCCAAGGTCGTACGTCTTCTCCCTGCTGAGTGAGGTTCGTTCGCCAGTCTGGCGAAGGTAGGCGGAATGTTCACGATCCATCGCCTCGAACGCTCGAGACGCTGACGTCATCGAGCCTTATAAGGCCATATTCGGCCTGCGCAAGTGCGCAGCCAGTCAGCCCACGCCACGCGGCCCTCTCTGCGCCCCTCCAACTCCCAAGACGTCGGCCGACGGCGCCTGGCCGCGCAGCTCACGACTGCACAACGGACACCAACAATAAACCACTTTATTCTCCACACGAAACGCCTTCAATTATTGAACCTTCAGTCTACGATCCCACCCTTCCATCACTCACTCTCAAAAACACAGAATAAATCAGAATGTGAGGTCGTTATGTATATAGGCAACAAATTAATTGCAACAACTGAGGTAACTGAAATTAATAAACTTAAAATAATAAATTCAACAATAATAATAGACAATAACAAACAAATACTAATATCAGCATTATACAGATGTCATAGCTTGAAGAAAACATAATTTATAATATATTTCAAAGAACTGTTGATAATGAACAAAAAATTTTAAAATAACCTAATAATCGGTGACTTTAACATAGACATAAACAGTAATGAAATAATAGACCAAGAGTTTTTACAGATCCTATTAGAAAACCGTTGCCAATTCATTGGCACGTAGCTTCCTCAAACTTAATTTATTGATCCCTTTAATTAATTTTTACTTCTATTATTTAAAATTTAATACTTTATCTTGTACGGTTAGACTAACTAGGAGAGGGTCATGGGTTCAGATTCAGCTTAAACTGTGCGTTATATGTTTTTTTCGTAATGGACCAATTTTTTTGGGCAACAAACTTGATCTGAAGATATATAAAAGCTACATCTGTGCCAAATTTCAGGACGATTGGGTAATTTTTGCTCTTGTCATCGTGCGACAACGAAAACGCAAATTTTTTCTAAAATAATTTTTTGCTAAAAAACAAATGAAGATCATCTCTTGAAATTTTAACCAATAGTTTTAGTCTTCTATAAGTTTAATAAGTGGTTCAAATTTGAAGTCGATAAATCAAGTAATCTCTGAGAAAATGCGATTCAAAAATTTTTTAAAAAAATTTTTAACCCCAAATATCTTTTTTCGTAATGGACCGCTTTTTCTGGGGCAACGAACTCGATCTGAAGGTATATAAAAGCTACATCTGTGCCAAATTTCAGGACGATTGGATAATTTTTACTGTAGTTATCGTGCGACAACGGAAGCGCAAATTTTTTTTAAAATAATTTTTTTCTAAAAAACAAATGAAGATAATCTCTTGAAATTTTAAACACATATAGTCTTAAATTAGTGTAATAAGTGGTTAATATTTCAAGTCGATAAATAAAATATTTTTTGAGAAATTAATTTATGAAATATAAAAAAGTTTTCCTTAATAACAAATGACAGAATGAAGATATTTTAAATTTTAAAAAAGGAAAATCTAGGTAATTTAAATACCTTTCAAGAAAAATTTATTATATTATGTAATAATGGCTACAAGATATGAAAATATCAAAAAAACTAAAAATTCAAAATTCGTTTTTGGAAAATAATTTTTTTCCTAAAAAAACAAATGAAGATAATCTCTTGAAATTTTAGCCACATATAATCTTCGATTAGTGTAATAACTGGTTATTTATTTTAAGTCGATAAATAAATTATTTTTTGAGAAATTAATTTATTAAATATAAAAAAGTTTTCCTTAATAACAATTGACAGAATGAAGATATTTTAAATTTTAAAAAGGAAAATATAGGTAATTTAAATACCTTTCAAGAAAAGTTTATTATATTATGTAATAATGACTGTAAGATATGAAAAAATCATAAAAACTAAAAATTCAAAATCGTTTTTTGGTTATAAAACAAAATAAAATCAATAAAAACTCAAATCCATCAGGGTACCTTTCTCTCCCCGCGAGGCGAAGAGAATAAGCTTTACCCGACGAAAATCGGTCGATTCGTTTCGGAAATATGAAGAGTTTAACTACACACACACACACACACACACACACACACACACACACACACACACACACACACACACACACACACACACACACACACACACACACACACACACACACACACACACACACACACACACGCGCGCGCACACACACACACACACACACACACACACACACACACACACACACACACACACACATCCACGAAAACAAAAATGATCAAAATCAAATAATATACACATATATCGCTTTAAAACATCTTTTTGAACATTTTTTTTTCGAAAATTTTTTTCACCGTTACAAAACTTTTTCTATGAGGAAGCAATATGGATATCACACAGGATTCAATCAAATAACTAGACCAGCAAACAGTGACATTGGTAATGGTTCTTGCATAGACAATATTTACTTAAAACTTGATAAAATTGCGCACAAAAGTTATACGATAACAATACCTTTTAATGATCATTACCCGATATTTGTCTATAAAGAAGGTAAAAAAAAATTATAACAAAACTAATTACAAAACAATAAATTATAACAAATTAAAAACTATAAGTAAAAACATAAACTGGGGAGATATCTTTATAACCACAGATCCAAACAATGCACTAGATAAGCTGATACTCAAAATTAAAAAATGCATATATGAGTCAACTAATAATAATAAAAAAACCGCTGCCAATACATTGGCACTTAGCTTACTTAAAATAATGTATTTATTAATTGTTTTTTTAATTTTTTATAAGAATAATTAATTGTATCATACCCAATTTTCTTTATGAATATTCGTAATAAATTAAGATATATTTTTCGAAAATTCATTCTTGTTACTCTTTTTCTCGTGCGACAACCCGATATTTTTATAAATCAATTTTTTCAAAATATTATCACATGTTCAATTAGTATTATTTTAAACTTCAACTAATTCAATAATTTTATCATGTCAGAATTCTGAACTAGTAAAAGAAATATTTTCATGTATTTCATGAGAATGAATTAAAAAAACTCCAAAGCGCTAATAGCAATACCTAAATGGTAGCGTGGAAAATGCTAATAAATTAAATACCTATAAAAATCCATATTTATATGTACAATTTTCATGTTAATTTTCAGTATGCAGGCACACAAAAATTTCCGATGCTTTCGTACATACAGGCGCTCTGATCATATTGACTTGTCTCTATATCACGTTTCCGAATCATCTGATTTTCACAAAAAAAAGTAGCAGAATTATTTTTTATGGTGCACCTTCAACTTTGGGTAATATTTTAAATCGATAATATTTTGAAAACTTAAAAATAAGTTCGAACAAATTACCAAACTCTGTATTACATATGTTCATTTATTACACATATGAATGTATAAACATATTCCTTGGAACATTGTATATTGGAATCAAAATTTCATTTAAATAACGATATTTGATGTAAAAATTTCTACAAATTAAACAAAAGAAAGTTATGAAATCAATTCCTATAAAGTCAAGTATTTATTATTCAATATATTTTTTTATAAAGCTTTTATAATAAAACATTTTTATATTACTTTTTACAAAAGTATAAACCAAGGCAAGTAACAGTGTATTACCAGCCGCTTCTATGTAATTTTCTCTACGAAAAATTTTTAGAAAGACGAACTTAAAATGGTAAAAAATATTTAAAAAACTTTTTCTGTGAATACGTTTGTAATAAACTCATTAAATACAAATCTAACAAAAGAAAGTAATGAAATCAATACGCATAAAGTCAAGTACTTACCATTAATTCTTGGAATAAATAAAAAATTTTTTTTTTATTTAAAGAATTCATTTAATCGCCAACACTTATATCTATGTGAATATTACTATTTCAAATACGTTTTGTCGATAGCTATGTTTTTTTCAACTTGAAGACCTAAAATTTATCTTCCTTGGAACATTGTATATTGGAATCAAAATTTCATTTAAATAACGATGTTTGATGTAAAAATTTCTACAAATTAAACAAAAGAAAGTTATGAAATCAATTCCTATAAAGTCAAGTATTTATTATCATAAATCTATTTTCGGAGTAAATACATTTTTTTATTACAAACATTTATTCGCCAACGCTTATATATATTTTTATATGTTACTTCAACAAAGAATATAGAAGTTCAAAATTTCGAACTCAAAGACAAAAAAATTCATTTTCCTTCAAGATATTGCATGTTGGAATTGAATTCATTTAAACGACATTTTTTAAATAATACAAAAGAAAGTTGTGATATCAATTCCCAGATAATCAAGTATTTTTATTATCATTTAAACCACGACATTTTTTATAAATTATGCAAAAGAATGTTGTCATATCTATTCCCAGATAGTTAAGTATTTTTATTATAATTATAATTGAGTTGATTATATATTATAACGATACTTTCTCTTTTTCGAACAATATCTTTTACATTATATATGATTGAGATGTTAATGGTTCAACGGTCAATTTTTACGTTTATATCCATGTGGCCTAGTGGAATTGCTTACTCTATTTATTATATAATATTTATAATAATAAGCCAGCTATCCCAAAAGTTCTTAAGAAATAAGAAATTTTTTCAAAAAGTTTTCCACAGAAATTTGAATATCTTTTTATAAAACTTTGAGATACTGTAAAATATTTATTAAACTTATATGTAGATTTGTTTGACACATTTTAAAGGTTATTCATTGTCAAAAATTAATGATAAACATACTTGCCGGACCCGTCCTTTGGCAGTTTTTAGCGAAACAGTTGACTATTAAAAAAAAGAAAATTTCTAGAACTGTTTTGGCAACTTTGCTTAGTTTTCGCTTTTCGGTAAGGCGATGTAAGGCCCCTTAGTTACCGCCGACTGAAGTCCCGTTTTTCTCATTCAATTTTTAATTTTGACAAAAAATCTCTCTGACATGTTATAGATTTGATAACTAACTATAACACACCAGAGTGATATTGTCTCCAAACTCAAAATTGAATGAAAATAATGTATCCCTGCAATCATCAGTAACGGATGGCACTAACATCGCCTTAAATTGATTGTCGATTAATTTTATTTCAATTTCAATTAGTTTATTGACATAGTTTATTGAAATTCAATAGTTTAATTGAATTCAACTATACGACGAGTATTAATATTATTATAAATAGTAACACATCTACTTGAGTCAGTGCTGGCCATGAATGGATTTCATAATGATAACATTAATTTTTTGTATAGTTCATGACTAAATGTCATACGCAAATGCATGCAGTATACATAATAATTGTTATATGAACTTTATATTATTAGAACATTACAATAATAAGATTATTATCAATTACTTTTATAATTTTATCAAATAATATTTTTTGAAGTACTCTACTTTTATTATGCAATTGTATTTTTAACGTGCCAAAAGGATATTTATTTCTAAATCGTTAATGTACTAATAATCATTCGATATTTCTTTAGCAAATTATGTAGCTCAATAGCTTGAACTGCCTAAGGACGGGTCCGGCAAGTATGTTTATCATTGATTTTTGACAATGAAAAACCTTTAAAATGTGTCAATCAAATCTACATATAAGTTTAATAAATATTTTACAGTATCTCAAAGTTTTATAAAAAGATATTCAAATTTCTGTGGAAAACTTTTTGAAAAAATTTCTTATTTCTTAAGAACTTTTGGGCTAGCTGGCTTATTATTATAAATATTATATAATAAATAGAGTAAGCAATTCCACTAGGCCACATGGATATAAACGTAAAAATTGACCGTTGAACCATTAACATCTCAATCATATATAATGTAAAAGATATTGTTCGAAAAAGAAAGTATCGTTATAATATATAATCAACTCAATTATAATTATAATAAAAATACTTAACTATCTGGGAATAGGTATCACAACATTTTTTTGCATAATTTATAAAAAATGTCGTGGTTTAAATGATAATAAAAATACTTGATTATCTGGGAATTGATATCACAACTTTCTTTTGTATTATTTAAAAAATGTCGTTTAAATGAATTCAATTCCAACATGCAATATCTTGAAGGAAAATGAATTTTTTTGTCTTTTTAGTTCGAAATTTTGAACTTCTATATTCTTTGTTGAAGTAACATATAAAAATATATATAAGCGTTGGCGAATAAATGTTTGTAATAAAAAAATGTATTTACTCCGAAAATAGATTTATGATAATAAATACTTGACTTTATAGGAATTGATTTCATAACTTTCTTTTGTTTAATTTGTAGAAATTTTTACATCAAACATCGTTATTTAAATGAAATTTTGATTCCAATATACAATGTTCCAAGGAAGATAAATTTTAGGTCTTCAAGTTGAAAAAAACATAGCTATCGACAAAACGTATTTGAAATAGTAATATTCACATAGATATAAGTATTGGCGATTAAATGAATTCTTTAAATAAAAAAAAAAATTTTTTATTTATTCCAAGAATTAATGGTAAGTACTTGACTTTATGCGTATTGATTTCATTACTTTCTTTTGTTAGATTTGTATTTAACGATTTTATTACAAACGTATTCACAGAAAAAGTTTTTTAAATATTAGTAGTAGGTGTACCGCTATAGCGAGACAGATAGGTATCAGGTTACACTTCCGGTGTCATCTTCAAGTGTGCACTTGACTCAAGTGTTTATATAAACATCTCTTATCTTAAGTGTTTGTTTATATAAACAGTGGCCAAAACAGTAGCAAAACAGTAGCAAAACAGTAGTTAATTATTGTTTATTTATATAAACAATGATTAATAGCCTATTGTTAATGAGCTACTGTATAGCTCCTGTTTAAGTGTCCACTTGATGGCGCCGTAACCTGATACCGCCGTTCTCGCTATAGCGGTCATGACGTAACCTGCTGGCCCACTATACCCGTCATGGCACCCCCACTCCTTCGCAGCCAGCGCAGGGTATTGGTGCGCTATACCAGTCACACGCCCCCCACTCTTTCGCAGGCAGCTTGAGCGCGTGGGCGCGGTGGATGTAGAGGGGCGGACTACGCTATACTTGCCACGCGTGTGCTGGTAGTTGGCATCCCCACTGAGCACGGGCCGTGTGCTCTCTCCGGGTGGCTTGAGCGTACTGCAAGTCGCGTGGCTCGAGAGGAGTGGGGAGTTTTGGTGTGAGAGAGAGAGAGAGAGAGAGATGAGTAAGCGTTCGCTTGCGTGGTATCAAACGGTCGCTATACTCGCTCCGCTACTACGAGAGAGAGAGGGTGAGGAGGGGATAGCGTGGGATTGTTTTTCGGTGGTGGTTAAAAATAAATAAATTTGTATTAATAATTGATAATTAATATTTTTATTAATTATAACGCACACACACACACGTACAAGCGCATATTTGATACGTATATGCACATGCGTGTCACGTGTTCGCAGACACGTACGGACACGCAGTGCGCACACACACACGCACACACACATACGCACATACACATGTACATTTTTTCAACAGTACTTACTGCTGTCACACACATGTACAAACACGTACAGTCGCACACGTATCCGGTGATACGTGTAGGCACACATGTGTCAAGTGTTCGCAGACACGGCCGGGCACACAGTGCACACACACACATACGCGCCCACACACGCACAGTTCTGCGCCCGCATACACATATTGCACTATACGGCTGCACTGGTGTCGTCTGTTGCTGCTGTAGACGCAGGAATTTCTGCTGCTGCTGCTGCTGCTGCTTGTGGTGGTGGTGGTGGTGATCGCAGCGGTGATCGCGGTGTGTCCATTTCGTTGAGACACTCGCACGCGGTTTTTTTGCACTCGCAGCACTTGTACCGGCTGCACCGCCAGCATTGTTCCCACGATTGGCCCTCAGGGTCTCTCCTCAGAGTGCGGAATATTATTCCACACGAATTACACCATGTGCCCGTTGCAGGGCTGGGCTGCTGCTGCTGTTGCAGCTGCTGCTGCTGCTGCTGCTGCTGCTGCTGTTGCTGCTGCTCGAGGAGTTGCACTTGGACTTTTATTCCTTCGACTATTTCCGCAGTACGCCTCACACCGCGCATGTAGCGCTCTAGTCTCTTGCTCGCACTAGCGAGCTGTTGTCGCATGGCGGCAATTTTTTTACCCGTGTGCTCCATCGCTGGGGTAATACTGACGACCGGCGAGCGGTGACATGACGCAATGCTGCGTGGCGCTGATGGCGGCAGTGGTGGTGGTGGTGGTGGGGGCTCCGTTAGCCTCGCTCTGGATGCCCCCACTTTTATTGGAGGCGGCGGCGACGCATGCGTAATGAGCACGCACTTTGTCGGCTCATGCACAGTGTCCGCTGTCTCTTGGTGCGTAATGCGTATATTCTTTCTTGATTACCATCTGGAAGACGTATACGACTCATGCACCGAGTCCGCACACGTTGCCTTTCTTCGCTGGGCCAGGCTCCTAGAAGTACCATTGTATCCGCCGTCAGTTTGTCGTATACTTCTTGTTTATCACGAATGTGGTTTTCCTCGCTGTGCAAACGCTGCCTGGCACAATCCAGACAGCGGACACTCTTATTTTGAATCTTCACGGTCATCCGCTCGATGACGCTGTGGGACGCCTCTATCTTTTTATAAATATTATATTGCTCGTTGAAGACAGTTTGTAAAATATTCTCGATAAATTGAAAATTTTTCAATGTTTCCATGTTGACGGCGACGATGACGACGACGACGACGATGACGATGATGATGATGATGATGACGATGACGATGATGATGATGGCGATGGCAGCGATGGCGATGCTGTGGCTGTTGGCGATGCTGTGGCTGTTGGCGATGCTGTGGCTGTTGGCGGCGATGGCGATGCTGTGACTGTTGGCGGCGATGGCGATGCTGTGGCTGTCTAAGGTTGATTGGTACTGTGACAGTGCGCGCCCCACGCTTTTATGTGCACGACCGTGGAGGGTAGAGTGGGGAGAAACTGGCCAGGATTCGAGGGAGTAAGTACGAGCGTTTCCTACAGAAACTTTCAGTTTTATAGTAGTAGTAGTGTTATAAAATTCTCGGGGAATAGTGTGAGCGATGAAAAAGTACCCGATTAAGCGCCGTGATTTATGGCGGCTAAAGCGTCGAGAAAACTGCCTAGGTTGACCAGAGTAAACACATGTTCCCTACAGAAACTCTCGGTTTCGGGGAATAGTGTGAGCGATGAAAAAGGACCCGATTAAGCGACGTTTCTTAAGGCAAGAAAATTTCCAGCGTTGGTGGGCGTCCCGAAGAAAGCGGGCTGCTCGGGGAAAGTCTGTACATTTTTGGTGTTGTGAGGTATTTACGTCGTACTTACGACGTACTTACGAGCGGTAAACGAACTATCAGACCCACAATGCTAGCCTGTATTTAGATTTTTCTCTAATTTTGACAGGCAGGCAGGCAGGCAGGTAGGCAGGCAGGCAGGCAGGCAGGCAGGCAGGGTGAGTAATGGTTTTGTAAAACAACACCCCCGACTGTAGCGTACTTTCGAGCGATAAACGAACTATCAGACTCACAATGCTAGTCTGTATTCAGAGTTTTCTCTAATTTCAGCAGGCGAGCGGGCGGGCGGGCGGGCTGACAGCCAGGGTAGAGTGAGCAATGCTTTTGTAAAACAATACCACCCGACTGGGCACGGTACAACGGTTTGTATAGTTTTTATCTCAAGTGTGCTTCTCGGCTTTCTCGTCAAATCAATGGGGATCGTATTTTACGGCACTGGTCCCACGCACGTACGTTTGAGGAAGTGTTGTTCCTTTTTCTCAGCTGGAGTGTCTGCATAGCGCTGCTATTTTTTTTCGATACCCACTCTTTTTTCATAAGATGTTTATTTTGACTCTCGGAATGTTTCGAAGAAAATGTGCTCACGGAGTAGGACGCTGTCGTCAACTTCTTCGAGATGACTAGATGACTAATTTTTTTTTATCATACGTTTGTTGGGGTGCGTTTCAAAGATGACGGGTGTGTATAAGAAGTCCAAGCTTGCGTGCGACGCACTCAGTCTATTCAGAAGTTTCGAGATGGATAATCAGGCAAATAGTTCGTTGCGGAAAGCCGTGTTACGGCTCGCGGCTAGAGCCCGTCACGGCAGAAACCCCGCGTGGCTACGCCGTTTACGGCGTATGTCGCGTGAAAACTTATCAGCGCAATTACGACTACTACTAAGAATGGCAGGGTATCGCGCAATAGTGCGCCTTTACAACGCATTCGCTTGTTCGCGCGAAGTGCAGACCGTCATTGAAGATGATGTCTTCGAGCGCCGATTAAGCGGGTTACCCGTGTTTCGCGATATTGCGAATGCGCGCACGGAACGTTTAGGTAAGCCTAAAACTTTTTTTTTTCAAAATAATTTTCCTTTACTTTTTATTTATTTACATATTTTTATTTACAGCATTTGACAGCCTCATTCGCGATGATTCGGATACGGAGCTATCCGATAGCTCGAGTGCGGCCACCGATGAGACAAATTTCGAGCCAAGCGCGTCAGCCATGTCGCCGCAGCACTCGGCGCGCACGGGTGGGGTATTTAATCCTGTAGCGCGACGACTCAACTTTGAGTACAGCGATACGGAGAGCGAAGCCGCGGACGAGCAACCGGTTGTCGCGGACGACGCGCGCAGGTCCGAAGATGACCATCCCGAAGACACCCAGCACGAAGACGCCCAGCCCGAAGACGCCCAGCCCGAAGACGCCCAGCCCGAAGACGCCCAGCCCGAAAGTCCGTCGCTCATTGCGTGGGAGCGTTTCGACGACGACGACGAGGATGAGGTGGGTGAGTCGGAGACGGAAGAGGAGCGAGTGGCGCGAATCGAGGTTGATAGGCGCCTGGAAGAGCTGATGTACAGGGATCTCGCGATTGCCGACGCGCTTGAGATGTACGAGCGTCCGCTAGTGACACCAGCAGAACGACGTCTTATCGCGAGCCACCCACCCAACGTGAATGTCGAAGATAACAGCACTGCTGCAAACACTGTGCGTGCCGATCGTGAACGGCTGTTGACGAGCCTGCAAGGCGTGGTAAACATGGTTAACACCGTGTACAACCACAATTACCCGTCGCATCGTCGTGTCAACGAATGTAAGTAAAAATATATTTATTTAAGGGCGTTTCTGATTTTGTTTTTTTTTTTAAAGTCAAATATTTTTTATTATAGTTATCCGCACGCGCGATCTGATGTATCGGGAAATTCGTTCGTCGCTCCCCGATGTCGACGGTTTGCCGGAGTTATACGAACAAATAGCGCATAATCCGCAGGCAGTGATGCAGCGCTGGTTTCGTGACCAGGCGCAAGACGAGACTTCGCCGCTATATACCGACGCAGACCTCATAGATCTTGTAAAGCGAATACTCGAAAGTTTTGCCGGCTATTCCGAGCCTTAAATGTAAAAAAAAATCAGAAACGTTTAAAAATAAAAAAAGTTAAGAAAATATAATTTGTTTTTGACTTTTTTAGCGAGTCCCGAGTCCCATTCGTCACCACAGGTAGGCGGCGGCGTTTATAGCAGCAACAGCAGCAGCAGCAGCAGCAGCAGCAGCAGCGGCAGTGTCGTGGCGGTCAGCCCCGAGTCCGAGAACAATGAAGTTATACAGCCCGTCGCCGAGCGTTTCATCGTTGCAGCCGAGGGTCAACAGTACCTGCGACGGTTTGGCGTCCAAGGGCGCACGATTAGTTTTAGAATAGGTGAACCGCGCGAGGGAGAAAATGTTGTATTATGGATGGAAGCGGCGGTTAGCGATATCCATAACTACATAACCGAGCATGTTCCGGGTAATAATTTAATCAGTGTGAGGGTGGGATGCGAGCGGTTCGCGCAAGGTCCCGCGGGGCTCTCGTTCAGGCCTATAGAAAATTTCACCGTCGCTGATTTATGGAATCTAATTAGTTCCATATGTCAGAGTAATGAGATTATAGGCATTGACGACACGTTCATTTTACAGGCTTATTACGTTGAAATGCCCGTTGGTGCAGGTAGAATACGCGGCAAAGCAGCTCTGACGGCGTCCAGTCTTCAGAAGCGCTCAATAGTGTCTATACAAAATGACGGTGATAATCTCTGTTTACCGCGTGCGCTCGTAGTGGCGAAAGCGCACTTGGCGCTCAAGGGGCGGGATTGCGTGGAGGCGCGCAAAGAGTGGAAAAACATACGCGATTCACGGCGCACCTTGCAGAAACAACGCGCGGAAACACTCGTGGGTGACGCTGATGTGTTTTTACCACGCGAGGGTTGCGGGTTTCGCGAGCTGTTAGTGTTTCAAAATTTTTTTGTCGCGTCGGGAATCGCGATCGTTGTTTTCGAAATTGAAAATTTTGGTAATGGCGATGCGCCGCTTTTCGATGGCCGAAACACGTTCGAAGAATTAAATACTCCTCTTCACGGTGTAATTTATTTAATTTTTGAAGAGCGTCGACGTCATTTCAACGTAATTACGAATTTATTCGCGGCGGCTGGTGCTCGTTTTTTTTGCTCTTATTGCAACAAAGGGTATCGCTGTGTCGACCAGCACGCTTGTTCGCGTACTTGTCAATGTTGTTTCGTAAGTCCGCCCTGCAGGAGCGACGGCGTGGAAATGATCGAGTGTACAGACTGCGGGCGCAAATTCTTTGGCCACGGATGTTTTGCGAAACACAAGCAGGCGGGGTCGTACAAAAAAATAATAAGAGAGTCTGCGACGTTGTGCGGCTGTGCGCGCACTGTTTAAAGATCGTGAATATTTTCAGACGACAACACGTGTGCGGCGTCGGTTACTGTAAGCAATGCATGAAACACCATCCGTTTAACGATCAGTGCTTCATGCAGCCTATTATTGAAAACGACGCGAACGCGACTAAAAAATATTTGTATATTTTTTATGATTTTGAAACACGTCAGGACACGCCGTACGCTCAAAACATACAGCTTCACGTGCCGAATCTCTGCGTCGCGCATCAGGTCTGTACCGACTGCATGGCTATCGACGATATAAAAATTATCTGCAACACATGCGGAGCGCGCGAGTTTGTTTTTACGCGGGATCCGGTGAGAGAGCTGTTAGGTTTGTGCATTCGGGTAAACACAGCTTTCGCGGAAATTATATGCATCGCCCACAATGCCAAAGCTTTTGACGCGCAATTTATTCTAAAAGAACTGGCCGAGAATCCTGAGTATAGTTCACCCAGTGTCATTTTGAACGGTCAAAATGTAACACTGCTCAAATATGGTCGCACCAAATTCATCGACAGCATAAATTACTTTCAGATGAAATTAGGCGCGCTGCCCGTGACCTTTGGTTTGCCGGAGAGTGTTAAAAAGGGCTATTTCCCTCATCTGTTTAACACTCTCGCCGCTCGGGACTACATCGGTCCTCTACCACCCGTTGAGTTTTATGGCCCCGACTCGATGAGCGTAGCCGATCGCGAGGTTTTTCTTGCCTGGCATCGTGAAACGAGTCCGGACTATATATTCGACATGAAAAAGGAGATTGTCGAGTACTGTCAAATGGATGTAGAAATTCTCAGGCGGGCATGCATACAATTTCGGAAAATTTTTCTAGATGTGTCTGATACGGATCCGTTCGTATCAGCATGCACTATAGCGTCAGCGTGTTCGCACGTTTATAGAAAAACTTTTTGACCGCGAATACCATCGGCATAATACCGCCCAACGGTTACAGACGCGCCGACAGGCATTCTCAAAAATCTATAGAGTGGCTACTCTGTTGCGAGCGTGAAATCGGCCGAGAGATCGTACACGCGGGGCGCGCGCGCGAGTTTCGTTTGTCGGAGGGCTATTTAGTGGATGGCTACCTGCCACCAGCCGCCACCGTCGCCGCGCCGGACAAAGGAATTGTTTTCGAATTTCAAGGTTGCTATTGGCACGGCTGCCCGCGGTGTTTTCCAAATATGCGCGATTCGACAAATACCCGTTTCAATCAAACTTTTGCGCAAGCTTACGAGAGCACTTGTGAAAAAATTATACACATGAGACGAGCCGGTTACGAAGTGCGCGAGATGTGGGAATGCGATTTTGAGCGGTTAAAAGAGCAGCAACCAGATATCGCGCGTTACATCGGCAATCATCCGATAATGTGTAAAATCACGCTTGACCCGCGCGACGCGTTTTACGGTGGTCGCACGGAGAATATCGTCACCTCTTACAGAGTCGCCGCGGACGAAGAGATCAAATATACGGATATTTGCTCTCTTTACCCGTATATTTGTAAAAGAGGTCGTTTTCCAATTGGACACCCGCGTATTTACAGCGGGGGCGAATGTGCCGCTCTAACGACCGGTCAAAACAACAATCTCGAGAGCGTCGAGGGCCTGGTTAAATGTCGCGTGTTACCGCCGCGTGATTTATTACTGCCTGTGCTGCCTGTAAAAATGCACAATCGCCTTATTTTCGGGCTATGCCGTTCTTGTTGCGCCGAATTACGCGAGGAGGACTGCAATCACGAAGAAGCGGAAGATCGTGAATTTACAGGCACATGGGTTGCGCGCGAGCTGCGCAAGGCGATAGAGTTGGGCTACAATATCACCGAGATTTACGTGATATGGCAATTTGAGAGCACGCAGTACGACCGGCGCACGGGCGAGGGTGGTTTGTTCGCCAACTATGTAAATACTTTCCTTCGACTGAAACAGCAGGCCAGCGGGTGGCCGAGCTGGTGCGGCGACGACGCGTCGAAGCAGCGCTACATTGACGAGTACGAGCGCGACGAAGGGATCAAATTAGACGCTGATAAAATTGAAAAAAATCCCGGTTTGCGCTCGCTCGCCAAGTACTGCTTAAATTCACTCTGGGGCAAGTTTGGGCAGCGCTCTAATTTAAAGCAAACTGAAATTGTAAAAACGCGCGAAGACCTGCTGAAACTGTTAACTGCGCCGGAAAAAGAGGTTTTCGATGTACTGCCAGTGAGCGAAAATCTCTTGTACGCGAATTGGTGCTACGTAGACGACGCTGTAGAATCTGCCCGCGGCACATGTGTTGTATTAGCCGCGTACACGACGGCCCAGGCACGTCTAGAACTTTACAATTACATCGAAAAGCTCACAGCTGCGCGGGTTCTCTACATGGACACCGATTCGTGTATATTTAAATGCACACGTAATAATCCCGACGAATACAGGCCTGCTCTGGGTAGTTTACTCGGTAATATGACCGACGAACTCAAGGTTTATGGCGAGGGCTCATTCATCACGGACTTTATCTCCGGGGGGCCAAAATTTTATGCCTTTCGAGCCTTTGTCCCTTCGAGCGGTAAGACTGTCGAGTGTTGCAAGGCGTCTCGTTAAATAGTTCAAATTCGCGTAAAATTAATTTTGACAGCGTGGAGCGCTTGATCGCTGCGTACTTTGAGGGTGACGTCGCACCTATCGTTCTCAATTACAATGCCATCAGACGCACGCGCACACACGAGGTCATCACGCGCGCCGAAAAAAAGTCCTGCTCTGTAGTGCTGAGGAAGCGAAGGTACTTTGCAAATGGTACTTCGCTCCCTTTCGGCTACAAAGCGGAATAGTAATAATTTATATATTTGTATGCGTCGTTGTTGTTGTAAAAATAAAATGTAAAAATATATATAACTAGTAAAATAAAAATATATTTATTCTTTTGTAAAAAAAAATTCATTCATTTCTCCTCGTCCCCCCAGCTGCTGCTGCTGCAGATAAAAAAAAAGTTCTAATTGTTGTTGTATTTTAACCGGTTGAAAACGCGGTAATGTGCTCGTCCCGCGGCAATGTGCTCGTCCCCGCGGCAATGTGCTCGTCCCACGGCGAGGAGCTGGCCACCGCGGGCAAGCGTCCACCGCGATGATTCGCGCACCCCCGCGGTCGACCAGCGGCCCCCGCCCGCGCCGCCGCCGCCGCCGCCGCCGCCGCCGCCGCCCCGCCGCTGACGCTAATGTTCTTTGGGGAGCGGCGTCTCGACTCTCCGCGCGCGCGCGTGAGTATTATAAAAACGTCGGACTGTCGAGTGGCCGTGGTACTCTTTGTCTTTCTCGTCGCGCGCGAGGTCCTCGTGAAAAAAACATGGACATTCGTTGGAAGCATCCGTTTACCTGTTGCGTGTGCGGACCCACTGGCTGCGGGAAAACCCTGTTCGTGCAGCGCTTTCTTGCGCAGCTCCCGGCAATGTGCGATGCCAGCTTCCACCGTATATTATTTTATTACGCCGAATGGCAGGAGGCATACCGAACAGCCTTTAAGCCCCAGGCGCCCACAACCATCGAGTTTCGAGAGGGACTGCCGCAAGCAGTCGACTATTCACGGGACAATGACAAAAAAAAATTACTAATCCTAGACGATCTCATGCGCGAGTCTTCGAGCGATGTTATTTTGGATTTATTCACGAAAGGCAGTCACCACAAAAATATAAGCGTCATATTCATCACGCAAAATGTTTTTCACAAAGGTAAGGCACAGCGCGACATAAGTTTAAATACCAAATATCTCGTGCTGTTCAAAAACCCGCGCGACAAAGCACAGATACAACATCTGGCGCGACAAATTCACCCGGAGGACTCGCTTTTTTTACGCGACGCGTACGTCGATGCGACGCGCTTGCCGCATTCTTATCTCTTTATCGATCTCTCGCAGGACTGCCTGGACGCGTTTAGATTTCGTAGCAATATCTTTCCCGACGACCACGAGCCGCATTACGCGTACGTGCCAAAGCACCTTAAAACACGATGATCTCGCCAGCCGCGCGTCAGTTGGAAAAAAACTATGGCAGCGGGCAGTCGCATCGGAGCCCAACGTCGGCGCCGCGGGATACAGCCGCGCGGTAATCATTTTTCCAAGAAAAATCTCGCACTCCTCGGTGCGCTCTGTCACGGCGATAAGAAACATCGAGCGGCTATCGCGCGCACGGCAGACAAACCACTCGTCAAGTGCATATGCGAGTGCGCGTTGAACGTTTTACAAGGGGTCGTAAAATTGAGCGATACCGACAAGAGGCGATTGCGCAGACATAAACACGCGCTTAGAAAGCTGAGTGACGCACGGGGAAACGGCGATTGGCGCACAAAGAAACGATCGATTGTTCAGAATGGAGGATCATTTTTACCGCTCTTGCTCGCCCCGATACTCGGAACGCTAATCTCAAAAATATTTGGATCGGGTGGCGGCGCCGCCACGCGATAAGATGGAACGGGCACGCAAGATGATACTCGTACCAGAGGACACGTTTCAAGCTGCGCAGCATGCGATGACGTCACCCACTCCGCCCGCTACAACACAGCCAAAAGAGTCGGGGGGAGAAAAAAGTTTACAAACACAGGGTGATAATTTTTCACGATTAGACGCCGAAATGTACGCGGTTCTACGCTCAAAAACGGCACGCGATGATTACGAAAAATGCCTAAATTATCTACAGATTTTACGTCGCTATCTTTTTTTCCGAGACAGCGAACGAGCGACGGAGCGCGAGACGAAGCGCGAAATCGACGAAATAGAGGAGGCGCTCGGACCACTCAGCGAGGAAGCTATACTCGAGAGCCTGCCAAAAATACACGCACCCAAAGCGCGCCGCATGCTGCACATCTGGAAAACAAGAGTGCCCAATCGCCTGAAATGGGACAATACAGGCACTGTGAGCATCGATGGCCGCGTCATACCTCGCACAAACATAACAGAGTTATTGCTCAACGCACTGCAGAAAAAGAAAAAGACAGCGGCAGCAGCAGGAACAGAGGACGAAGCACCCGTTGGCCGCTACGAATTTGCGAAATTTCTCAAAGCGAGCGACACGCCCGCCGATTTGATCGGAAATCCAAAAGTTCTGAAAATAGGGCAAATACTAACAGCCAAACGACGCTTGCCAGCGCAGTCGTCTACAGCAGCAGCAGCAGCAGCAGCAGCAGCAAACGACTCGACGCGCTCACCGATTCTCACCCGTAATAAAAAGACCGTCAGACAAGTGAAGAAAAACTGGCTCAAATTTGACCTGGCGTGAGAGAGAGAGAGAGAGAGAGAGAGAGAGCAATGGCTTACGAAAAGCAGTACTACGATCTCGAGCACGAGGCGGGCAACGCGGGCGCGCGGAATCTCCTGCGTTTGAACGCAGCCAGCACAGAGGCGAAGAAGAAGAAAATTTACGACTGGCTGAGCAATCAAGACGCGTACACGCTTCATCACCCGATAAAAAGACGCTTTCCGCGACTCACCTACAACGTGAGCAACGTCGACGACGTGTGGGAGTGTGATTTACTGCAGCTCACATCGATAAAGGATTACAACGACGGACACTGCTACATCCTCGTAGTCGTCGATGTACTCGGCAAGTTTGCGTGGGTTGAACCATTGATGGATAAAACGGCGCCCAATGTTGCCGACGCATTCGAGCGCATTATCGACAGAGCACAACCACGTTTACCCTTGTGCGTGCAAAGCGATCGAGGCAAAGAATTTACCGGTGCAGCGTTTCAAAAACTTCTTGACCGACGGGGAATTGACTTTCGCGTCGCCAGGTATCCTGATATCAAGGCAGCAGTCGTCGAGCGCCTCAATAGGACACTGCGCGAGCGAATCTGGCGATATTTTTCCCACCAAAACACCAAACGATATATCGACGTTTTACAAAAAATTGTCCACGCGTACAATCATTCTCTACACAGTGGCACCCGAATGCGACCCGCCGACGTTGACATCTACAACGGCGCAAGAAAACTTGACCAAGCGCGCGAGCTCCAATTATCGGTGGCGACGACGGCAGCGCCACCACCACCACCACCGCGTCGGCGCGACACATGGTAAATTCAATGTGGGAGACCACGTGCGCATCAGTCGAACAAAAAACACCTTCGAGCGCGGATACGAGAACAATTTCAGCGAGGAAATTTTTAAGATAGCGCGCGTATCGCGACGGCAAGGGCTGCACACGTACATTCTTCGGGACTTGAACGACGAGATCATAGACGGCTTCTTTTACAAAGAGGAACTCGTACGCGTCGGGCGCGAGCGTCTGGCGCCCGATAAGAATTTCAAGATCGAACGCGTCGTGCGCGAGAGAGGGCGCGGCGCCAACAAGCAGCTGCTTGTCAAGTGGCTCGGCTATCCGGATAAATTTAATTCTTGGGTAAAAGCTAGTCAGCTCGAAAAAATCGCGTAAAAAGCAAGCAAGCAAGCATGGACACGTACGAAGATTTTTACATGGTGCTGCCTAGCAACAGCAGTATGAATTACTTTCCCGATAATAAAACTAGCTGCTTCACGACGCACTTACCGCGCGAGATCAAATTACACGGCGAATGGCTCGTCGGGCTGGTGGAAATACACGTGCCATGCAGCGTCGTACATTTTCAAGAGGAGGACGCCTTCTACAAGTTTTCCACGTACGACGACGACGCGCAACTCGTGGAGGAAAAATATTGTAATATACCCGTTGGAATTTATGACTCACTCTTTGAGCTGGCGGACGCGATAAACAGCTCGAATGAAACCTATCGACATCAAACGCTCGAACCCGTTAAAACACGTCGCGGCTATTACGCGATAAGGCGCAAGTGCGACTGTGCACAGCTACACGAGACTTATTTCAACGAAAAAATACGTCGTATATTTGGCTTCAATGACACTCCGGAGAAGCAAAAAATACCTTTTACCACTCTAAACGACGAGGGCAAAAGGGACATAGTCGCCGCGAGACCTGCATCGCTCTCTCGAGCAATTCCCGACCAGCTGTATGTTTACACAGACATATGCGAACCCTACACAGTGGGGGATACCCAAGCGGCACTCTTGCGCATAGTTTCCATGGATACCTTTAAATTCAGATATGGATGCAGCACTGTCCAGCGCTTCGCACCCGCTCACTACATACCGCTTCTCTATCACAATTTTAATAATGTTATTATAGATATAAGAGATCAGCACGGGCGGCGCATACCATTCGAGTATGGTACGTTGACGGTGACGCTACACTTTAGGCGCAATCGCTAACATGGCACATTATACTCGCTATTACGACGAACAGATCGGGGGTGGCGTGAGAAACGTTTTTGCCGGCTCGCCATTTCAGAGGGGCCGAGGTGTAGGTGCGTGGCTAGGTGGCCTCTTTCGCCGCATTCTGCCATATGTCACGAGCGGCGCTAGGGCAGTGGGTAAGGAGACGCTGCGCGCAGGTATAAAAGTTCTCGACGACGTTGCCAACACAGGGAGCAGTTTCAAGGAGGCTGTAAAAACGAGGGCCCGTGAATCGGGTCGAAATCTCAAGCGTAAAGCGGCCGAGAAAATTGCAGAAGTTATGAAAGGTTCAGGCTATAAAACAACCAACCGAGTCAAACGTCGACGTCAGTCGCGAAAGTCACGCGGCCCCGTTCGCACCGTGCGCCCCAAACGCAAGAGGGCCATAAAAGTGCCAGCATCCGGCGGACGAATATCGCGCAAAGGAGGTAGAAAAAAACGCAAAACACCGACGTTTCGAAGCGTTAGCGATATTTTCGGGCCAAAGTAAATAGAAAAAAAAAGAAAATGTCTTTCTTACACTCGCACTCGTCAGAGTGTATGTCGAGCGAGCTTGATATTTTTACACTCCCCGCGACTCAAACTTCGATCGAAGGCAGCAGTTTTCTGAACTATAAGCCCGTGTCGTCGATCAGCGATGAAGGCGACGCGCCGATCGAATTTGTCGTACCCAGCGCCAGCGAGCATTACATCGATCTCGCGCACACCATGCTGTACGTAAAGGCACAGATATTACCGATCGCCGATCCCGACGTGAATTTAAAAGTTGCACCCGTAAACAACCTTCTTCACTCAATGTTCAATCAAATCGATATTTTTCTCAATCAAAAACTTGTCTCGCCGCCAAACAACGCGTATCCCTACAGAGCTTACATCGAGTCGCTGTTGAGTTATTCACCGGCAGCCAAAGAGTCTCATCTGACGGCTAGCCTCTGGTACGATGACACACCGGCTTGCTTCGAGGCGACCCCACAAAATCAAGGAGCGGGCTCTAACAAGGGCCTCGTCAATCGTCAAAACTATACGCTCGGCGGAAAGACATTCGACATGATTGGCCATCTGCACTGCGACTTGTTTAATCAAGATAAAATGCTTATCAATGGTGTCGAAATGCGCGTGCGCCTAGTGCGGAGCAAAGACGCCTTTGTCTGATGGACAGCACAGACGATGGACAATTTGGCATAAGGATAAAAGAAGCTACGCTCATTATTCGTCGCGTGAAAATAAACCCCGGTATTTTAATCGCGCACGCCAATACTTTGGCCAAGGCAACTGCCAAGTATCCCATAACGCGCGTCGAAATCAAAACTTTCACGCTTCACGCCGGTATACACGGCGACAGCATCGATAATGCAATTCTAGGCCAACTGCCGAAACGCGTAATCATCGGTTTCGTAGATAACAGAGCGTTCAACGGAAATCGGCGACTTAATCCTTTCAACTTTCAACACTTCGACATAAATTACCTCTCCCTCTACGTCGATGGTGTCCAAATTCCGAGCAAACCATTACAGCCACACTTTACCGGGAACAATGCCTCGTTTATCGAAGCGTTTCAAACACTCTACTCGGGCACCGGTATACATTTCCTCAACGAGGGCCTCGGCATAAACAGAGCCAATTATTCACAAGGCTATTTTCTCACAGCTTTCGATCTCACGCCCGACTTATCGGCTCACTGTCACACGCACTGGAATCTCGTGCGGTCGGGTAGCGTGCGTATAGAAGTAGGCTTCGAAGTCGCGCCGACAACTACGATAAACTGTATTGTTTATGCCGAATACGATAACATTCTCGAAATCGACTCCACTCGACAAATTTTATCGGATTTCAGTGCCTAAATGCTGACGTCAGCACTACAGGTGGCGTCAGTCTCGCCGGCCGTAAAAAGTGGGGGACAAAAGTGGTGGAGGGTGCGCTAACGACGTACGCTCTATGCCACCTCGCGTCACTTCGTTTTTTCTCTCGCACCCGGCAGCATACACGCACTTTTGCGCGCGCGCACGCGCACCCCAAACAGCATGGACTACGTAATAGATATTCAAGGCTTCCGTGATACCGAAAAAAAATTTTTGCCAAAGGAGGTGGCAATCATTTGTCTGCAGAAAAAATTATGGATCACTGGATAGTACAGCCGCCCTGCAGCTTCGATGACTTGCCTGATGAGGTTAAACAGACCAATACTTACTGCGCTGTTGACATTCATGGACTTCATTGGTTCGAGGGGAAGTGAGTCTTCGCCAGTTGCATCGACATCTCTACAATATCGCCCGAGGGCGAGAAGAATTTACGTACGCGGCGAGGAGAAGGCCCGCTACATCGAAACACTATTTGGACGCTGTATATGTAACTTGGAGAAATACGCTTCTCCAACATTTGGCAAGTTCAACAGTATTTTTCCAAAAAACACCGTGTGCGCCACGCATTCGCAGAAAAAGCAAAAAGAATTTTGTGCCTTATACAAGGCTAATCAAATAAAGAAATGGCTACGCTCGCTACTACCCGAAGAATGGCGGCTTACTTCGAAGGAAAGGGTGAATAGTGAAATGTATTTTTCAGCGCTTCACGAGTACCACAGCAAGGAGAAGAAAAAAACTCTGCGGATTGTAGAGAAATCGGACGATGATGATGACTACGAGGCAAAAGATACAAATAGCAACGATTCGAATAGTTGCAACATATACTTCACAGCTGACGGCGACTCTGCATCATTATCTCAAGAATGAACACCCGAGAAATAACACGAGCCATCAGTGGGCTCGCTGCTAATTCGATCGGAGTCTACGCCGCTGACCATATACCATGGCGCTTGAGCCTTCCCGCAGCCGTCGTGACTAATATCGACACGGCGGATAAACCTGGATCTCACTGGGTGGCATTCTACATAGATCGTCATGCAAGAGGCACCTACTTTGACAGCTACGGTCTGGGACCAAAGTCGCGCTGGCATCTCGACCGACTCGGAAGAAATTGCAAGCGTCTCGTGTGGAACAAGAAAAAGTTGCAGAGCATCGATTCAAAAGTCTGCGGTGAATATTGTATTATGTTTTTGTATTTTATGTGTAGCGGGCGTAGTTTACGCACTTTTTGTCAAGTCTTTACGCGCGATTCTCGCGCGAACGACAAATTAGTTGCCAAGTTTTATGAAAATGTCAGGAGAAAAGGTCGCGATAAAAAACTAAGAAAACAAAAGAAAATGCGTCGCGTGAACAATTTTCCGCGGGCAACTTCCGCAGGGGCAGGATTTTGTATGCAATCGTGTAAACCATTGTCGCAATAATGATGATGTCGCCGTTCTTTGTTCTATTGTATGGTGTTAATTTTAATGATTTTTCTTCTTTGTGTGTATGAATAGTTTGTAGGCTTTTCTATGCGCTTTGTACTTTTAACATTTTAGTTTAATATCCCTGGAGCAAAACACGTTCAATTTTAGTTTGTAAGTAATCAGTCCCGGTTGTACGCGCTGCCTTAAAATTTATGTAATCATAGTTTGTAAGTTTTTGCGTATTTTTACTATGTAAGTTTTTTTCTTAATAATCTGATCGATCGATTAAACTTTTTTTTTACCAAAACGACTTCTTTCATTTATCGAACCCACACTCTTCCAGTAAATTATCCGATCCCCTTCGTTTCCTCGAAAAAAAAAGTAATAGTCGGGTTTCATTTTTGTTCACACACACACACACACACACACACACACACGCGCATGACTAAAAACACGATGAAACGCATTGCTTGCAAGTCTAGCCTTGGCTTTTCTTGGAATAGTTATCGATATTTACGCACTGATCGCGTTTCTCTCTATTGAACAAAACTTATCTACACGTACGTGACTAAAATTGATGACCTCATTTCCGCTGTTACCGAATACTCAAGCGTAATAAAATACCTCTTGAACTACGATATGCATCGATTTATCAAAGGCAACGTTAAAATCTCGCTTATCGATAAATATTTTCAAAACAAAGATATCTTTCTCTTTGAGAATAGATCGTGTTTCTCTCTTGTACATTTCCGGTGTTACCGATGAACTCATGCGTAATAAAATACCTCTTGAACTACGATATGTATCGATTTATCAAAGGCACCGTTAAAATCGCGCTTATCGATAAATATTTTCAAAACAAAGATATCTTTCTCTTTGAGAATAATTTTTCGCACAAGGTCTTCCCCCACCACCACCACGCTCCAACAGCATGTATACGTCGCGATCTGTCATTGGATAAATGCTTACCAACCACCGCCACCCACTGCGCAAAGGAGGGAGGTACGCGCTCGTACGCGTATAGTGAACCATAGGGCATCGCGAGCGGGATAATATAGTAGAAGCGCAGCAGCCGAAAGCACGACATCTCTACCGCCGAGCAGTATTTTCTTAAAAAGAAAGCACGAACCGCACTGTACACTATCTAAAAAACACATCATCTCGGGCGTTGCCGTCAGTATTTTTTTTATTAAAAGTGCGCGTAAAAAGTGTTAAAATGAATCAAGAGAATATTCCGCACACGCTGCTATTCAGCACGTGCTACGCTCTCAATAAATCGCACTCAAAGTTTGTCTATCTCGGCTTACAATACTTCGGCAAACAGTTTCGCCCTGTTATTCAATTTGGCGGCAGCGTTTCACCTCACAAATACGTCACTATGGACAAACCTAGCTGGGAAAAATTCACGGAACATTTTGTCACCATTCAAGAATATCTGATCAACGAGAATCGAACACCTAGAAAAATCATCCTACCCGCCCACGACATTTCATTGATGCTCTGCTACAGCTCAAAAGCCGTATCCGTCAACCATAGTCGGGAAATTACACCACCTGACTTCTCGAGCTGCTACGAACACGAGGCCCAGGACTGGAATACCGCCGATGGACGCAGTCCCTGCCTCACGCACGGCATAATACACGACGACGATACCGTCAGCACCACCAGCACCAGCACCACCCCCACCACCGCCACCACCACCACCGCTGCAGCCACCGACGACGACGAACCACCCAAAAAGAAGAGAAAGATCGACATTTTACCGAGTGTTGTGATGCAGTTAAAGACATTTGCGCACTTGAAAAAATTACGCGAGTGTATAAATTTTAGATTCAAACAACTAGAAAATATCGTGATATTTGTTAATTCCGCGGTAGAGTTAATTATTAATAACATCAAAATAAACATTCGTGAAAAAAACGACGAGAATATAATACACTCATTTTTTGACGGCATAACTTTTCTAAAAATATTCGACGAACTAAAAGAAAATTTAAAATCTAATGTGAACGATCGCGTAGGTTATTCAAACTTTAGAGAAACCGACGTAGAGAGATTGTTTTTAGAACTTCGCACTCTGTATTTACACATTCTGGAAAAAGAAGTACACGAAAGCATCCAATAAATACACATTATTCGCACATTTGATTTTTTACTTGCGTCATCATCATGCCCATCACCACCACCACATAAATATAAGTAAAGGACAACACCGCGATAAAACAGTAGAGCTGCGATCCTCATCGAGACAACATCATGGGACCACCGTTCAGCAAACCAGCCGGCAAGCCGGAAGACAAACAGCCTCTCGTCGATAATAAAAAAGACCATTCCTCCACGGATAAAGATTCTGCCCGTTTTAAATCTTTTTCCACCAACACCCACTCTTTCCCCAAAAAAGAAGGCTACTCCAGATACAGCTAGTCGTCACCACCATCATCATTAAAAACTAATAACACAACCAAAAATACTACACTATGACAGACAGGCCACTACACACTCCGCGCGCCATTTACCTGTAAAATTTCTTAGTGTCTGCGTACACTATTATGTGTTATTTATGTAAATGTGTGTGTATGCATGTATGGTGTGTTAATAAAAATGTGATTTATGATTTTTTACAAAAACAATTGTTTTCATTTATCGACCTCACATTCGTCCAGTAAATTATCCAATCCCTTTGTTTCCTCGAAAAAAATAATAATCGAATTTCCCCTTTTCTATTCACACATACGATTAAACGCGCTGCTACCTGCAAGCATATCCATTTGTATATCTATACAGTACCTTTCCCTCCCATCCACGCAAGCGAGCGCTTACTCATCTCTCTCTCGCTCACACCAAAACTCCCCACTCCTCTCGAGCCAAGCGGCTTGCAGGCACGCATACACAAACGCACACAGCAGTACGCCCAAGCCACCCGGAGAGAGCACACGGGCGATCCACCACAGGCCCGCGCTCAGCGGAGTGCCAACTACCAGCACACGCGTGGCAAGTATAGCGTAGTCCGCCGCTCTATACCCACCGCTGCGAAGGAGTGGGGGCGTGATGACTGGTATAGCGCACCAATACCCTGCGCTGGCTGCGAAGGAGTGGGCCAGCAGGTTACGTCATGACCGCTATAGCGAGAACGGAGGTATCAGGTTACGGCGCCATCAAGTGGACACTTAAACAGGAGCTATACAGTAGCTCATTAACAATAGGCTATTAATCATTGTTTATATAAATAAACAATAATTAACTACTGTTTTTGCTACTGTTTTGCTACTGTTTTGGCTACTGTTTATATAAACAAACACTTAAGATAAGAGATGTTTATATAAACACTTCAGTCAAGTGCCCACTTGAAGATGACACCGGAAGTGTAACCTGATACCTATCTGTCTCGCTATAGCGGTACACCTACTACTAATATTGTTTACCATTTTAAGTTCGTCTTTCTAAAAATTTTTCGTAGAGAAAATTACATAGAAGCGGCTGGTAATATACTGTTACTTGCCTTGGTTTATACTTTTGTAAAAAGTAATATAAAAATGTTTTATTATAAAAGCTTTATAAAAAAATATATTGAATGTATTTAAATGAGGTATTTGGCGTGAGAGAGAGAGAGAGGGGGGGGAGAAAGAGAGAGAGGGCGGGGGGATATCACAACTTTCTTTTGTTTTTTATTACATAAGCTTTATGAAAAATGTATATTGAATGGATTTAAATGAGGTTTTTGGTGTGAGATAGAAAAGAGAGAGGGGTGGGAGGAGAGAGTAGTAAATACTTGACTTTATGCTATTGATTTCATTACTTTCTATTGTTTGATTTGTATTTAACGAGTTTATTACAAACGTATTCACAGAAAAAGTTTTTTAAATATCTTTTAACATTTCAAGTTCGACTTTCTAAAAATTTTGCGTAGAGAAAATTACATAGAAGCGGCTGGTAATACACTGTTACTTGCCTAGGTTTATACTTTTTTAAAAAGTAATAAAAAATTTTTTATTATAAAAGCTTTATAAAAAAATATATATAATGTATTTATATGAGGTGCTTGTGGTGAGATAGAGAGAGAGAGAGAGAGAGAGAGAGAGAGAGAGAGAGAGAGAGAGAGAGAGAGAGAGAGAGAGAGAGGGCGGGAGGATATCACAACTTTCTTTTGTTTTTTCATTACATAAGCTTTATGAAAAATGTATATTGAATGCATTTAAACGAGGTTTTTGGTGTGAGATTTTAGATACTATGTTAATGTGTAAATGAAAATATTTAAATAGCTTCAGTAAAATATAATATTACACAAAACACTGAAAATTATGTTATATATTTATGTCACTAAGCAATATTTTCTTCTATGTAAAATATATGAAACTCATAAAGCGTAATTATTTATTATTAATACACTCTTGTTATATTAAAAAAATATTTGAAACTGATTTTTAATAGAAGTTTTAAAAATTTGATTATAAACACTTCATGTAAGACATCATACCAGTTACTTTATTTTATTTATTACACAAAACACTGAAAATTATATATCACTCAGCAATATTTTTTTCTATGCAAAAGCTTATTATGAAGTTTATGAATCTCATAACATGTAATTATTTTATTTATATTAATACACGCTTAAGCTATTTTCAAAATATTTGAAACTGATTTTAAGGAGAAGTTTTTAAATTTGATATAACATTTCATGCACACATTTTACCCGTATTTTATTTTTTTATATTACACCAAATACTGATAGATGTCATTTTGTAATCACAATTTGTTATCAATAACATTTGATTTATATATGCACTTCATTGGACATATCATACTGATATTTTATTTTATTTAATAATACAAAACACTGATTACATGCCATTTTTTAATCACTATATGTTATTTGTCATCAATAAAATTTAGTTATATATGCACTTCATGCAACACATCATACCGGTATTTTATTTTATTTATTACGCAAAACACTGATTAGATGTCGTTTTGTAATAATAATAATTTAATCCTGTCAAATATGAAGACCAATTTTTAATATTCTTCTAAAATAATTATTTTATTTATTAATACAAACTTGTTCTATTCTCAAATATTTGAAACTGATTTTTAATAGAAGTTTTAAAATTTAATTATAAACACTTCATGTAGCACGTCATACCAGTACCATATTTTAAACACTGAAAATTATATTGTATATTTATATATATAACCTCGCGTGTCACTGAGCAATATTTTTTGTATGCAAAAGTTTATTATGATGTTTATAAACCTCATAAGACGTAATTACTTATTAATACACACTTGAGCTATTTTCAAAATATTTGAAACTGATTTTAAGGAGAAGTTTTTTAATTTGATATAACATTTCATGCAACACATTTTACCGGTATTTTATTTTTTTATATTACACCAAATACTGGTAGATGTCATTTTTAATCACAATCACAATTTGTTATCAATAACATTTGATTTATAAAATTTTCATGTTGAGGATATTATAAAATACATCTTGAAAATATTGTATCGTAAATAGTATTTGCCTGCACTTCTGTTTTTCTTTCTTGAGTAGTGCTATATATATTCTTACTATCTTCTTTAATATAAATTATTCTATTCCTACACGTCTGTTCATGTATTAAAATAACTTTTTGTCGTCCATTAATAATAAAATAACAACCAGGGTCATGAGGGCAGTCGTTCATTTTTGCTAATTCAAAATTAGATTTTTCAGACACATTACACGATTAGAACTCCTTAACATTATTGGCTATATTATACATATATCTCAATATTTCCAAAAGGACTCGAAAAAAATCTTCTGGTATAATATCTGTAAAAAATCTGTAAAAATAAAGAATCACACAAAGTATCAATTTTTACAACAGGATTTTAGCCATTTAACATTCAGCCAGTAAGTACTTATCTAATAAAAGTTATTTTTCCCATTGATTGACTGATACACGAAGAATAGATAAATCTTTAATATAAATTATTCTATTCCTAAGCGTCTGTTCATGTATTAAAATCATTTTTTGTTGTCCATTAATAATAAAATAACAACCAGGGTCATGAGGGCAGTCGTTCATTTTTGCTAATTCAAAATTTTCAGACACATTACACGATTAGAACTCCTTATCCCTATATTTCCAAAAGGACTCGAAAAAAATCTTCTGGTATAATTCTGGTATAATATCTATAAAAAATCTGTAAAAATAAAAAATCACACAAAGTATCAATTTTACAAAATGATTTTAGCCATTTAACATTTAGCCAGTAAGTACTTATCTAATAAAAATTATTTTCCCATTGATTGATTGATACACGAAGAATAGATAAATTCTTCTCATCACCAGTTGACTATTTGAGATTTTTACATATTATTAACTAATTTATACTAACTCACGATATCACGATATGATCACGATATGATAACATTTGTAATATATATATCTGTGTGTATAATAAAAAAATACTGACATGTTATTATATGTAAATAAGGTTAGGTCGATTATATGTAAATAAGGTTAGGTCGATGGATACGGTGTACATATATATATATATATATATATATATATATATATATATATATATATATATATATATATATATATACGCTGGGTCGTATGGGGTCACGTGACGTTATACGTATCACGTGATCGGAAGCGGATGCAGGTCTGATGAAAGAAAAGGAAAAAATTTAAAGATCGGAATCGACCAGTCTGATTCTTTGATACTCAATATCTCTTAAATGAGACAATATTTTTGAATAAAACCTTCAAATTTTTCTAGCTTAATGAACATAGATTTCAACAAGTGTATTATGCTAGATATTTATTCTGCATAGATAAAATACAACGCGATCAAAGTTTTCGCGCTCTCATATCAAAGAATATAAGGCACTGGTCACTCCTTAGGCCTCTTCTGCATTGTTTGACTGTTACTTGCCTTCGGAGCGCTCCCGCGCTCCTTGATAAATTTATAATAATATAAAGTCACCAATCAAGTCAATCAATCAAGAGACTTTCCAAAAAGGTTACAACGAAAATACTGACATATTCTGCAAGTAAAATGCAAACTTTTTCCCAATCAATGTTCTATACCAAAAATTCTGATATTTTGAGTAAAATAAAGATAATCTTTTGAAATTTCAACCAAATATATTCATCAATGAGTATAATAAGTGGTTAAAACTTGATCGCACTGTAAATTACCCTCAATAAAAAACAAAAGCAAGTGAACAACATACACGCATAGCACGTGTTTTTTCATTTTCTAATATAGATATATCCAAAAAATTACGATTTGAAAAGAATGCTAAATCAGTTTTAACCTCGAATATCTCTGAAATTCATAAACGAATTCTTCTACTCTAAAAACGCATATAATAAATAATATACACTCTACATCTCCGCCAAATTAAAAAAAATTAAAACAAGTTTTCTCTAGTTATCAGGCGACAAATAAAATAACTTTGTAAAATAGGAAAATTTTAAATGTCAAAAAGTAATCGTACGATCTTGATGAAAATTCACATACATAATATCTATATCCCATACAAAATTGTCTAGAAATCTGTAACTGATTCATAGAACCGTTCTCGAGAAATTACGATTTAAAAAAAAGTTTAAAAAATTTTAACCTCAAATATCTCTGAAATTTATGGACCAATTATTTTGCCCAAAGAACTCGACCAAGAGCTATCCAAAATCTACCTCCACAAGGAATTTTGAAGAAATTACGACAAATTTCCCTCTGGAATCGTTGAACATACAAAATTCATTTTTTTCATTTTTCATGTTTTACGTTTATGTTAATAACCAAAGAACCGTGATAGCTAGAAACTTTTTTTTTTTAGAAAATATAGGTATTTTAATTCTCTTTTAAATGCTACCTATTCCATTCTGATACATACAGCCGTTCTCGAGAAATTACGATTCGAAAAAGAGGTTACAAAAATTTTAACCTCAAAAATCTCTGAAATTTATGAACCAATCATCTATCCCAAAGAAAGGTGCAGGTGGCAACCAAAAATCTACCTCTACAAGGAATTTTGAAGCGATTAACACAATTTTACTCCCGTAAATTGTCGCCACCTAAAACACGTTTTTTTCATTTTTTAATTTTTTTCTCAAAAACTAACCAACAGAATGGATTCAATTTTATACAGATTATAGCTATTCATAATCTCCATTATCATGATTTTTCTCAAAAAAATTTACCATTTAGTTTAGGAGTTATAAGCATTTAAAAAAAAACACGTTTTTGTTATTAACAAAATAACTGTGAAAGCTAGAGAAATTTTTTTTTATTTTAAATATAGGTTTTTTTATGCTCTTTCGAACGCTATCCATCCGATTATAAAATTTAACTCCAATCATTAAAAAAAATCAAAAATAAATTTTTCAAAAATGAAAAATTCGACATAAAACAAAAACGAATCAGTTAGTCGTACAAAATTATTTTTTCCCGAATTCGGAATCAAAAAACAAAAAAAATGAGACCCGTCCGGTTAAAATCGACACACACACACACATACGCACACACACACACACACACACACTCCCGCACACACACACACACACACACACACAAACACACACATCCATACAGACATTTTCTAAAATCATGTGACACAAACTTCTAACACCTTTATTCACGTTTCTAGAGCAATTTAAAGAAAATTAAAATTTTACTATTACAAAGCTTCCTCTACGAGGAAGCAATAAAATCAACACCCAGAAAATGCTGGATAACCAAAGCCATAATTACATCATGTGAAACGAAAGAAAAATTATACAACATATGGAAAAAATACCCACATAATACATCAAAAAAAGATGCTTACAAGAATTATGTAAAAATACTAAACCAAACTATAAACGAAGCAAAAAATGGCTATGATAAAAAACAAATAGAAAAGAACCAAAATAACCAAAAGAATCTTTGGAAGATAATTAATAAAAAACTTGGAAAAGAAACCAATACGAATAACAATATAAACTACATAAAAAATAACAATATAATAATCACTGACTCAACTCAAATAGCAGAAAAGATGAATGAATACTTTTGTAATATAGGAAGAAATATGAGTGAGAAGATAGTAACTATTCAAAATGAAAATTTACAAATGCTACCCATGAATCCCAAAACCATGTATCTATTCCCAACTAACCAAATAGAAATTATTGACATTATCACAAATTTAAAGAACAAAAAAGGAAGTATAGATGAAATAGATGCACAAGTTATAAAAACACTAAAACAACACATCAGCAAACCGCTTGTAGACATCCACAACACATGCATAGAACATGGTGTCTGGCCACATGCACTAAAAATAGCAGAAGTCATTCCGATATACAAAGAAAAGAAAAGCATTTTCCAAACAACTATAGACCAATATCTCTTATCTCCAATATCGCAAAAATATTTGAAAAACTATTACACAAAAGGTTACTAAGCTTTCTAGATAAAAACATAATTATATCACAGAAACAATTCGGCTTCAGAAAAAATAAAAGTACTAAAGATGCACTAAATGCTCTAACACGCTTAATATACAATCAAATAGATCAAAGTGAACCTACAGCAGCCACATTTCTTGATCTTGCCAAGACATTTGACACAGTGAATCATAAGATACTTCTCAATAAACTATACATCTATGGAATAAGAGGTAAAGTTTACAAACTACTAAAAAGCTACTTAGGTAACAGAAAACAAAGAGTAAAAGTAAAAAATTCAAACCGCAAATTCGATGCAATACAAATGGGAGTCCCCCAAGGAACAATATTAGGACCATTATTATTTATTATCTACATAAATGACATGTTTCAAACTCTATCAGAACTTTCAATATTGGCTTTTGCTGATGACACTGCAATAATTGTAAAAGGAAAATCATTGCTAGAAATAGAAATAAAAATGAACCTATACCTAAATAAAGTATCAAACTGGCGGGCTCTAAACAAACTATCCTTAAACATTGATAAAACAGTTTACATGGAATTTGGAAGTACACGAAACAGCACTCCGGGAAATTTAAATATCTGTATACAAGGAAAACAAATAACAAGAGTTGACAGTACCAAATACCTAGGAATAACCATTGTTAGTAACATGAGATGGGAAAACCACATCACAAATATTTATAATAAATCAAAATATTTAATTTTTATTTTTTATAAACTCACTAAAATACTATCGCAATCAAATCTAAGGATGCTCTATTACGCTCTTTTTCATAGTATCATGTCTTATAGCATAATTGCATGGGGAGGAACATACATAAACATAATTAGAACTCTTCAGACTCTACTGTACAGAATTCTCAAAATAATAAACAAAAATAACTTTTTAAATGAAAAACAGCCACTAAATTTAGATCAACAATTCACTTACGAATCTCTATTATATCATTACGAAGATTTAAAAGAAAACTTTATAAATTCAAATAGCATCACGAGAAAGAAATGCATCATAGTTCCAAAATAAAACAAAAGAATAAGTAACAAGATCAGTTATTTAAGGGCCATTACTTGTTATAACAGTCTGCCTTACAATCTCACAACACTAACACACAAAAACAACAGAAAAATTAAACTAAGAGAATGGATAAAAATAAATTAAGATCAACAAGTTATGAACACACAGCAAGAGAAGAAATTAGAATAGACTGCAATAAAATCAGAACAATCTTACATGAAGTAAAATACACTAGAAAGGGCTATGCCCTAATTTTACAATATTAAGGAAGGAAAACAACCGTCAAGTATGGCTGTCTAACATCGGAAGTCCATGTGGATAAGACTATGCATGACGCATTATTATTAGATACTAGAACATACATTTGCTCGATAACCAAATGCATACGACACCAATTTCACTCACACCAACGAATGACAAATTATAACTACACCAAATTAAAAAAATTCAATAATGATAGATACTTGCAAAATATAAACATAATCGCAGACAGCATAATCCAGTTATTTATTACAGAAACGGAAGAAAACATTAAACAACCAAAAAAGTATATTCTTTTATAAGGAAATTTACTAAGTGGCCCAACTCGAACAGTAATCAGCAAACAAAAACATACAACAAAAATTGTCCTTATTGCCATGATCCTAAAGCACGTGAAATTAAACATACCCATTTCTTAAAAAGCATTGATACAACTGAAAATCAAGGAAAAAATAAAAAACCCACCAAAGCAGAACATAATGGAATAGAAGAAATATATGATATGATTGACGATATAGCCAATGAAAATAGCATTAAATTACTACAAAAATCAGTAACAACAGGAGCAGGAAACAAAACAACAACAAACAACATCCGTATGACATATGGTGATATTAACTACCTAGGATCAATCAAGGCACTTTTTTATTTTGATAGAGGAATCAGAGGCAAGCAAACTTTTACTAATTCAATGTACCAAATAGATGCACAACCAAAGCACAAGGATATAGTAGTAATAGATGAAATAGTCTTCACATCAAACTGTAAATGCGATTCGAGTAACCAATACAGGGACATGTTCCCTCATTATAGGGTCACTTGTGCAGTTGGGCTTACATGCCCAGCTCGGCTCAACAAATATGAAAGGATAATTTATGCAAGAAACAAGAATGCAACAACAGAAACACCTACAACTGCGAGATCTATGCTAATAAGGTATTGGTGTAACCAAGTTTCAGAAGAGTAAGCAAATATGCTCTAAAAGAAATGTATTAGATTGTAAGTTTAGCTTGTAAGTTTATTATATATACTAGACCAGCATACAGGAAGTGACTTCCTCTACTGGACTACTTTTGTAATGTAATTTTGTATTACTCTGGTTAATAAATAAATACAAAATAAATAATATCTCTCTCTCGGTCTCTCTCCCTTTCTTTCTCACACACACAAGAGTGCGTCGCGTTTTCTCTCTCCCTCTCTCTGTCTGTCTCTCTCTCACGGTCTCTCTCCCTCTCTTGCTCACACACATACACACTCACGCGCCCACACACATACACACACTTTTGCAATGTAATTTTGTACTACTCTGGTTAATAAATAAAGAAAAAATAAATAATATCTCTCTCTCGGTCTCTCTCCCTCTCTTTCTCACACACACGTGTGCGTCGTGTTATCTCTCTCTCTCTCTCTGTCTGTCTCTCTCTCGGTCTCTCTCTCGGTCTCTCTCTCTCGGTCTCTCTCTCTCGGTCTCTCTCCCTCTCTTTCTCTCTCACACATACACACAGACACACACACACCACCCACACCACCCATACCCACCCACACCCACACCCACACACACACATACACACACACTTTCGCAATGTAATTTTGTATTACTCTGGTTAATAAATAAATAAAAAATAAATAATATCTCTCTCTCTCTCGGTCTATCTCCATCTCTTTCTCACACACACACGTGTGCGTCGTGTTTTCTCTCTCTCTCTCTCTGCCTCTCCCTCTCTCTCTCTCTCGGTCTGTCTCCCTCTCTTTCTCTCTCACACACACGCGTGTGCATCGCGTTCTCTCTCTGTCTCTCTCTCTCTCTTCTCTCTCTCTCTCTCTCTCTCTGCCTCTCTTTCACACACGCACGCACGCACGCACGCACGCACATACACACACACACACACAGAGAGAGAGAGAGAGAGAGAGAGAGAGAGAGAGAGAGAGAGAGAGAGAGAGAGAGAGAGATACGCGTGTATGCACACGTGCACACACGCGCAAACACGCGTGTATGCATCGCACTTATCCCCGCGCTATGCGTCGTCATGCATTCTTGACCTTGACCCCAGCTGGCGCCTGCGGTTGAGGTCAGGTTGGTAACGGGACTGAATTTAAGAATGCACTCTTGGAGGCATTCTTAAAGGAGAGAAGCGTCATCACACGTTTGCACCCCCGTATCACCCTTAAGCCAATACTGTCAAGCGTGTGAACCGAACGGTGAAGACAATAATTATATCTTACGCAGAGGAGAATCGTCGGTTCTGGGATGAGAAACTTAACGAGCTGGCGTTCGCATTTAACACCGCCGAACACAGCTCAAGCAAAAACATCCATGCCATGCTCAACTATGGAAGTCAGCCGGTCCCGCCAAAGACACTAAGGGGGGAAGAAGACAGGCTAATCGAAAAGCAGAGGCAGCAAGAGGATCTAGATAACTGGGCATTGCGTATGGACGAGCTTCACAAATTGCACGACCGGGCGGCGACAGGGGCGCAAGCGGAGCAGGCGAAACAAGCCAAATATCGCTCATCGTCGACCTCCAGAATTCTGTCTAGGCGATCGTGTATGGAAGGGGAATAATGTACTATCCTCAGCGGCTGAGGGGATTTCTGCCAAGTTAGTCCCGAAATTCACGGGGCCATATAGGATTGCGAATACTCCAGGCGAAAATTCCTATGAGATCCAAGATGAGGATGGTCGGACGATACGTCCCGTCCATGCGCAACAGCTCAAGCGGTACATCACCGCAGAAGAGTCCAAAAGACAGCTTAGACAAGAGCTGTCCAGACGTAACCTTGTCGCTACTACCAAGGGACCCTTCAGCGGTGCGTACCGCACCAGCTGGCAATGCAGTTCGCCTGGGTAATGTGCAGCCTCGGGCGACAGCTAAGCGGCACGGTTCACCTCGTAAGACCGCGCTATTAGTTAGGCCAGGATAGCGTACGAGCGACGGCCGCCCTACGCGTATGGTCGGTCGAACAGAGCCCAAGCGATGCCCAGGGAGGCCAAAGGGTTGATAGAAGAATCCCGCACCTGCTGACACCGGGCCAATTAGCCCCCACCGAACTCGAGCGTCCAAAAAGCGCTAACTCAGCCGTCCAAAAATAGTGTCGTCAGTACTTACCCGTGTTCGTCCTTGTTTTCGATTCTCAGTCTTATCCCTCCCCGGAATCAATTTGCCTGTTGCAGGACATGCAGGGCTATCCACACCGCTACGGCGATCTCGTCCTCCAAAAGAGCAGCGGGGAAATAGCGGGGTCCAGTTGCAAGAAGAGCCACCAGTCATGCCGACTGATGCAGGCCGAGCCCCCAAAGAGATGCGACCCGAGCTCAGCATTGTGTGCCGGAAGATGACGCCGGCGCGGCTCGGGCCACAAAAGTAGAGGAAGGAGTTACTCCGACCCAGGGTCCAAAAAATGCACCGCCAGGTGAAGTCGGTGCGGCCTGGGTCCTGGTGGAACAGGTCCTCGAGGAGGCGCGGCGCCTCAGCAAGTCCTCGCGCGCTGCGAAGGACGCTGACCTGACCGCACTGGCTGTTTTTCTCTAGTGCCACGGTAAGGCCGGCGATCGGCAAGCCGGCAAATGAGTCGGAGTGGTCCAAGGCCGGTGCGAAGTGCTCGTGGCTGCCGCGGAGGCCATGGCCGCCATGCAGCGCCGCGCCGCCTTCCAACAAGCGGTGGAGGCTCGCCTGGCTCAGGCGCGAGTGCGTATGAAAGAAGCCAGGCGAGCGAGGGAACAGGCGGACGAGAAGGCGCGCAGAGCCATGGGGAAGGCCCAACGTCGCCACTAAGAAGAGGAGGAACGCCTGTCGATGGCGCGCAAGAGAGAGTGGGCGGCCCGGAACGAACTGAAGTGTCAAGTTCCGCGGTGCTTCACGTGCGGCGAGCTGAGGTCAGGAAGTCCAAGCACTGCCTCAACCAAGCTCGGCACAAATGGCGCTGGACTCGCCCTCGGGTCGACTGAAGAGGGGCGAAGCCCTGCTGAGGCCCCACTATTTTTTTTTGCTTTTTTTTATTGTTTTAATAAAAACAGAGAAAGGAATTGGCGGACTCCAATACTTCTGTATCCCTTCCCCAAATTCCTTCCTGAGTGTCTCCACCAAATCAACCTTGTTTTTAGGTACGACGACGGCCATGGATAGCAGAGCAGCTCGCAGGTCTCCTAAGCAGCGTCTGGTGGGGCGGTGTAACGCGTACACCAGTCGCGATTTAATCTGCCGCGCGAAGACAGTGAGCGCGTCCGCGCAACTTCGGTGTAGCCGAAATGAGGCCCGTGCGCCAGCCCGCGTGCGCTCCGCTCGAATTAAATCCGTCTCGGAACGCGTAATATATCCGTCATCCGTCGTGAAGCTGCTTGTTACTTTTCGTAAGGCACGGGAGCCATCTTCATGTGTGCTACCTTGCGAGACACTTCGTTAGTCCAGTCTCTCCGGTCTTTTATTTTTCGCGCCGAATAGTTATAGATATACCGCTTGTGGTTAAAGTGGAGGCGCCGGCGTGAGTCCATAAGAGTGAGACAGTGGGCGAGGAAACGGCAGCCAGCCCGTCTGCCGATTCGAACCAGCGAGTGTGAGAGAAAGAGAGTCGAGTGCGACAGAGACTGAGAGAAAGAGAGTCGAGTGTACCGGCTGCTCCTTCAAAATGTAAGTTTTCTGCTCTCCTCTTGCGTGATTATTGTAAAGACCTGCACGGAAATCACCCCGTGCAAACTTTATGTGCCGTATACGTGTGGGTGTGTGTCAGCCCGCCGTTCTTAACACTACACGCGAGAACAGCAGCTTCGCCGCGCGCCGTATCGTTCGCGCGTTTAAATAGTAACCGTCGCACGCGAACTAACTGACTGTTTTAATCAGCACGTGCGTTGTGCTTGTAACTTTCTATGGTCAGAATATACTGTGAGATCTCGTCACTCGTCGCGTTATTAATTACAACCCGTCCTTCTCTCCTGGATGCCGCCGCCTCCGGGGGAAAACGACTCCTCCGGTCGTTTCTGTACATAGCCGCTGCGCGCTCTACTCTTCGAGCGCGGGTTTTTCACTCAGCAATCCAATAAGTTGGAAAGCGAAGTACGCGTGCCATCTTCTCCTTGTCTCCGGGATTTCAGGAGCTGATCCCCACGCAAGTCATTTTAGTCTGACACCCGCGGCTCCGTGTTCTAGGGTGTCGCTGACCTGTGGCTTTTTGGGATTTTTCCTCAGATGCCGTCCTGTTACACGATATTAAAATCCATCCGAAATCCTTAGTTCAGGAGGTGTGAATGGAGCAAACGGCTAAAAATGCATTAAACATACCTTTAAAGAAGGTATCTCGAGCGTTGATGAATTTAGTAAAAATGCTGTTGTGGAAATATTTACTATAGTTTCCCAAAGGCTAAAAGGATTGCTGACACCAAAATTGTTCCCAAAAACTCTTAAGTTTTTGGGAACTTGAAAATAGCAGACAAGTGAACCAAAGCTCAAAATGTGTGCCATTCAATAAAAAAAATAAAAGAGACAATAATAAATAATGAAAAATCAGTCAGAAATACACGAAGGAAGTTTCTCACGTCTTCATCATGGATGGGTATAGAACTTCAGGTTGTAATTTTGTGGCTTAAGAATTGACGGAAAATTCACCTTTTTTTTAAACGACAAAACATAAAAAAGAGATGTCATTTTGAAGAAACATCTACAGTTCACAGCTTTTTTTGTTCGTTCAACCATTCTGAATATGAAAAAAATTATTTACAAGCCCTATTGAATAGTATACTTTTTGGCGCTACTTTTAAATCTAAAAGTTGAGGAAAATTTCGTCGTTTTTCTAAATGACGGCAGTTATAAATAATGCCATCTTCCTATTTAATTATCTACACTGATATCATACTTTAAAACTTATGGTTTTCAGTGTAGTTAATTATTTACGCAAAGATCAAATAGACAGATGCCAATATTTATAACTGTTGTAGTTCAAATACAGGACAAAATTTTCATTAATTTTTAGATTTAAGAGTAGCGCCAAAAAAGTATACAATTCAAAAGTGCTCATAAATAATTTTGTTCACATTCATAAAGGCTCCAAGAATAGGAAAGATTTATTTTATTTCACGTTCACTTTATTTCACTTTATTTCAAATTCACAAAAGATGAAAAAAAAGAAAAACTTAAAGTCATGAGTGCGCCTTCAAAAAAATTTTATAAGTAAAATTTATAAGAACTTGGTATACATGAAAAGAAATTTCCACATTAACATTTTTAGTAAACTTATAAATGCTGGAGACAAAATTTTTGGAAGGTATTTTTCCCGTATTTTTAGCCGGTTTGCCCCATTTGCTCTCTCCTGAACGAAAGGTTCCGGAAGGATTTTCATATAGTCAATTTCTTTTCAAGGTCATGGCAACATCTGGAAAAAATATCAGCCATAAAACTGGTCTGAAACTAATAAACTCCCAAGTCGTGATTTTTTTTATCGATATTTTCGTGTATTTTTCGCTATTTCGGCCACTTTACACCCCCAAACGGAAATTCTCCGGATCGAATTTCATAGTAGCAATTTTTTTTCAAGACAATGGCCACATCTGGAAGAAATATGAGCCATAAAATTTGTCCGAAAGAATAAAACTCCCGAGAGGTAATTTTTTTATCAATATTTTTCGCGTATTTCTAGCTATTTTAGCCCCTTTACACCCCCGAATGCTAATACTCCTGTTCGATTTTCATATCGCCTCTTTTTTTACAAGGCCATGGCAACATCTGAAAGAAATATCAGTCATAATATTTCTCTAGAACTAATGAACTCCCGAGTGGTGCTTTTTTTATTGATATTTTCGCGTATTTTTTCCTATTTTAGCCCCTATACACCCTGTACGAAAATGCTCCGTATCTAATTTCCTATCCCCCCATTTTTTTACAGGGCAATGCCAATATCTGGAAGAAATATCAGAAATAAAATTTGTCTGAAACTAGTGAACTCCTGAGTAGTGATTTTTTATCGATATTTTCGTGTATTTTTTGCTATTTTAGCCCCTATACACCCCCGAACGGAAAGGCTCAGGATCGATTTTCATATCGCCAATTTTTTTGACAATGCTGTGGCTAAATCTGGTAGAAATATCAGACATAAAATTTGTTTGAAACTAATAAACTCCCGAGTGGCGATTTTGTTATCGATATTTTTTGTATATTTTTCGCTCTTTTAGGCCCTTTACACCCCCGAACGGAAATACTCCGTTTCGGTTTTCATACAGCCAATTTTTTTACAAGGCTGTGGCAACAAATGGAATAAATAGCAGCCATAAAATTTGTCTGAAACTAACATACTCCTGAGTGGTGATTTTTTTATCGACATTCTTTGTGTATTTTTCGGAATTTTAGCCCCTTTACACCCTGGTACGGAAATACTCCGGTTCTGTTCTCATATCGCCAATTTTTATATAAGGCTATGGCAACATCTGGAAGAAATAACGGCCATAAAATTTGTCTGAATTTCAAAAACTTCGATGGTATAAATTTTTATTGTCATGTATTGTCTAATCGGGGTGGTTTTCGGGATGATTTGGTGGGATAATCACTTCGGAAATAACTTATTTTGCAGTTTATACATTCTGTATGCATATCTCTAAGAGATAATATAAAAAAATTGAATTTGGAAATTTTCGATATTTCGTTCGCTGTGAACGTTCAGAACTTCAAACACATATTTTATTATTATTTACATTAGGTTATAGTGATAAGAATATTACTTACTATTATAGAATATTACATACTGTTGAAAATAGAGTACATTTATATAATGAGTAAGTTCGGGTTCTACTCAGTCAATACTAACTCGCAAATATAAAGTTAGGTTCCGTGCGAAGGGAACCTCAATTACACTTGTACGCTCGCACCCACCTAAGCACATGTCGTGACTTGTGTGTAAGCGGCAGCAGCCGACTCGCGCCCCGCTCTCTTGATCGTCACCTCTTGTTAAAGATGGCACGCGGTGCTCAAGCGCTTGGCGCTATGTATATAGTACTCTCTGTTTAATAAATATTAAGTCACTACTAATATTAACAATTATTTAATTCCAAACCACCTCTTAATTCAACATGGTAGAGAGCGTGGTTTGATGGTTTGGATGTTTAGTATAATTATTATTCTTTTCTCTACTTAACCTTCGGGGAAAGTAGAGGAAAACACGTCGCTCGCAAAATGATTTGGAGTGAAAAATGATTCAAGAATAAGTGAAACAAAGTGAATAATAGAGAAAATATTCATGAGAAAATATGGACAAATATATCAAGAATATAACACAGTGAAAAGTTTTGGAAAAAGAATATGAAATCAAGGCGATGCAGAGAGATTAGATCTTGAGGTTATGGTATCACGTGGTAGCGACTCAGATGAGAAAAGTGAGAGACTTAAAGTTAAACAAGAGATATCGGACAAAAATGAAGAGACAGCCGAAGGAAAGAATAGTTTAAACCGATTTGTGTTAAGGTCATGTCATATACCGACATAATTTTAAAAAGAATACATCTCATGAAAATATCAATAGAATCATCCACAAAAATTTGTGAGTATAGTATTTACATATACGGAGCGCCTGACAGACGTGTTTTTCCAAAAAAAAATTATCAGAGTTTATTTAATTAAATAAAAGCCGTACTGTCGGTAAGTAGGAATCTGCAATTAACCTACTTTTAAAACGAGCACAGCTAACGAAAATACTAATAGAATCGCGCAAAAAAATTTCTGAGTATAGTGTTTACGTGTCCGGAGCGCCTGACAGTCGTCTTTTTCCAAATAAACGTTTGAATACTGATTTAAAAAATATTGAAATCAGGGTATCACATCACCTTAATGGTAAAGAAAATAATTATTCTGAATAAGATAAGAAAAGTGTTAGAAGAAATTAAACAAGAAGAGATACGAATCGACATGGCGGACGAATTCAAGATGACGCTACCGATTTTCGACGGGAAAGACTACAGCAAATGGAAGAAAAGAATTACAGTATTTTTGAGATTGAAGAAATGTGAAGAAGTTATTAAGAAAGTGAGGGCTGAAAATGAAAATGAAGCCACGTGGAATGAGAAAGACTTGAAAGCGATGAATTACATATATAGCGCTTTGTCGAACAGACAAATGGGGTTGCTGAATGATCAAAATACCAGCTTTGAAATAATTACGAAATTGGACAAGTTGTATTTGCGTGAGTCAACCGCATTACAAATTTGTGTACGAAATAAACTGGACAGATTAAGATAATGTGTACTTACCGACAAATTTTAGAACATGTATATCTTTTGCAAATAATAATTGAATTACTAAAAAAAAAAATTGAGTATAGTATTTATATATACGGAGCGCCTGACAGAGCTGTTTTTCCAAAAATCTACTCAGAATTTATTTAATTAAATAAAAGCCGCAATGCCGATAAGTAGGGATCTGTAATACTTCGAATTTTGCCAGTATTAAAACGAGCGTATCTCATGGAAATGCTGATAGAATCGCACAAAAAAAAATCTGAGCATAGTATTTACATACACGGAGCGCCTGACAGAATTGTTTTTCCAAATAAACGTTCGAATGTTTATGAATTAAATAATGAAATTGTGTTGATTTTGAGGTTCACATCGCCTTAAGATTAAGTGAGTATACCGAGACAAGTGAATTTTATAATGAACTCGAAAATTTAATTACTGAATTAAAAAATGCCGGTGCTACAGTGACTGAAAAAGAAAAACTAAACTATATGTTAAGAACATTACCAAGTTCATTAAGTCATATTGGAGATTTAATTGATGTATTACCCGAAAATGAAAGAACCGTTGATTACATCATAAATAAAATTAAATTATACGAAAATCGTGAAAGAGAAGAAAATCAGAACGCAAGAAATAAAAATGAAAATTCAAATGCATTTAAAGTAGAGAAGAAAAGAGACAATACATGCTACAAATACGGGAAGCCCGGTCACTTCCAATACGAATGTACAAATAACGGGAGGAATTCGTGGAGAGGCTCCAGAGGAGGAGGACAACAAGCGTGAGGAGGGGGACGTTCTCAATACCAGCAGCAGCGAGATGGCAGCAACCAAAGCAGAGGCAACGGCGGCTATCATAGCAGAGACAGAGGTCAACGAGGACGAGACGGCCAACAGCGGCAAGATCGGTCTGAACCCAAGAGTTTCACACCTGAAGTAGATGTTAGCGAATACAACAACGTTGAGGTAAATAATTGCGAAAATAAGTTAGAGTGGGTACTAGATAGCGGGTGTTCGATCATGTTGTAAATGATGATAAATATTTTATAAAATTTAACGAACTAGAAAATCCGATAAACGTAAAAGTTGAAGACGGTCGTACATTGAAAGCAACGAGTATACGTGATATTAAAACTAAATTCGTAACTAAGTATGATGAAACAGATATTATATTAAAAGATGTATTTTTCGTAAAAGAAATGGATAGAAATTTAATGAGTTTTGGTAAAGTCGCGGAAAAAGCAAAAATTGTATCTGTAGGTAATACTTCAAAGATTTACAGTTGTGAAAATAAATTAATAGGAGTTGCAAACAAAGTAAATAACGTGTATAAGATAGATACGGTGTTTGGAAATAATCAAAGCTATGTAACTGAAACGGTAAATAATGGAATGACCTTAAAAGAAAAATATCATAGAATGCTTGGTCATGTAAATTTTGGTTATTTAAATACTTCGAGTAAAAATAATTTAGTTGAAGGTTTACCAAATAATTTAGGAAGTGAATATTTGAAATGTGGTACTTGCGTACAAAATAAAATGATAAATACTAGATTTGAAAATAATAGACATAGAGCCAGGGATATAGGAGAGATTATTCAAAATAGAGTACATTTATATAATTAGTAAGTTCGAGTTCTACTCAGTGAATACTAACTCGCAAATGTAAAGTTAGGTTCCGTGCGAAGGGAACCTCACTCACACTTGTATGCTCTCCCCCACCTAAGTACATGTCGTGACTTGGGCGAAAGCGGCAGCGGCCGACTCGCGCCCCGCTCTCTTGCTCGTCAGCTCTTGTTAAAGACGGCACGCGGTGCTCAAGCGCTTGGCGCTATGTATATAATACTCTCTGTTTAATGAATATTAAGTCACTACTAATATTAACAATTATTTAATCCCAAACCGCCTCTTAATTCAACACATACTATAGTGATAAGAATATTACACACTATTATAGAATACACCGTATAAAAGTAGAAAAATTGAGCTTCTATTTTGCTTATATTGTAACGTGTGAGGGGGTCTTTTTATGTTTCCATGCCTATTGAACCGATGTCCAATAGGTGCAGGTGAGATTGTAAATAATACAAGTAATACTTAAATGAACGTGAGTTTATTCATTACGTGCGAGCGAGAGGGAGGTGGAGAGTGAGAGAGAGAGAGAGAGAGAGAGTTTCCTGAATAATGCGACGCGGGCGTAAGTTCGTTCTGGTCCGACGTGTGGTTGGCGTGGAGACGTCGTCGCGAGGTCGTCCGGGTACTCTCTGTCTTCGGCGTTTCGTACCTTATCGTACTGAGTCGTTCAATGTACTCCCTCTACTCTGCCTCCTTGTCCTCACTCCGGCTTTTTATCTACCCTAGTCCGCTTCAAGTGTGTGTCGATTGATCAATAGCTAGATAATCAATCGACCAGCCTTTCGACATTTTTACTCATATTGGCATGGGTCAATGTCTGGCGAGCTGTTGACTTACAACTCGCTTCTTCCTTGCTATAAACCTGAATTTTGCCAGGATCGATACATGGCGCAATGCTCCTCCCGTGACAATTTGTTGTCTCAGAATTAAGAAATAACATTTACTTAAATTGCAACGAGGCTACCGCTCCTCGCTGCTAAGTCATCGCGATCAGTGTAGATTAGTTGCCCGCGGGCACACTGCCCGTCAGATAGGTTAGTAACTTACTTGCGCACGGGCGCTTACGCCGCTTCACTCACGCGCCGACACATTCGCGCATCCCCGCTGATCGCGCCACTCTATCAACGCGCGCCGCGATGCGCGCAGTCGAAACGCGTGCAGCCGCCACAGCAATGCGCACAGTTTGCGCGGGAAATTCGGCTTATATAAGTCATGCTCACCCGAGTATGAGGGAGACTTTTATCGACCGTTCTCCTGGTACCATTCTTCTAGTATAATCCTCTAATCAATTTGCTAGCACTGTGCACACATATGCTAGACTGTAGAAAACCCCATTCTCGCCATTTCCTTAAGGCACTACTTCCAAGTGCGCGAATTGATCCGCCACCCACGTTGATCCTAGTCTCAGCCCGTCCAGACCAAACGTCGATCCTCTCCGCCATAGACCATCCGGCACCTAAACTAGACCTAGACTCGCCTATTGTCTCCAAACTTGCTCCTGTCGCTGCCGTCGTGCACATACGTCGTCAGAGCCAGGACGATTCCAGGAACACAAACACCAGGTGCGACGTGCACACACGTGTACCCGGAGGTTCGGTAGAGAACCGTAACGACGGAATAATAGAGATCCGGGACTAGGCCTGTTCCTGCCATCGTGCACAGACGAGGCAAGCCAGGATAGACTTGGTCCACCGAAATTCCACTAAGGCACATGCACACACGACCCTAGGGAATACGGATTACCTCGATCGACCAGATTAGGGAACTCCGGAACTCGAGCTGTCCCTGCCAACGTGCACACACGAGACAGCGACAGACGAACCTCCGGATCAAGGCTCACCCAGGCCTCGTGCACACATGTGTCTAGGTGAGTACTTGTCACGTCCGTAGACAGCGGAACATCGGATCCAGCAGCATCCCTGCCATCGTGCACAAACGGGGCAGGAACGAACTGACTCCTGGGTGAACACTCGCCTTGGCCTCGTGCACACACGTCTCTAAGCGAGTAACCGACCCGTTCCTAGACGGCGGAACGCGGAACAAACTTGCTACCGACGCACTGACGCTACAAAAACCGATCTCCCCGACGATTTTCTGATCGCACCTTGTAACCACCCTGCGTTTGATACCTTTCGTCGGAAAAACCGCCCGCCGCGAGAGGGCGTTAGCTTGCGACTCAAATTGTACTCCGAAGTAAGTGCGTTTTCTGGCTTTTATGTTTCAGATGGCTTAAACCTACGGCGTGGCGGGAGTCTGAGCAATTAGATGCGTTCTTTTTGTTTAATGATAGTTAATCATCTCTTATCATCTCTTTATAAAGCCTATTAAATAAATCATTATGTTCTTTTCTACTTATATGAAATAGTGTTGTATCATTGTATATTAAGTCACCTGCTTCTCCTCATCTCCCATAACTGAACCTTGGTAAACTCTAGAAGCATCCGCCAGGGAGCTGAGTCATACCGTTACAAAATAATAGCAACTACAAAGTTATTTAAGGGGGTGCCATACTCGTACCATTACCGATCGAGCAATTCACACAGTTTCAAGCTGATTAAAAATAAAATATGTCGAACTACAAAAAATCAAGAGAACACTCTTCTGCGCTTTTTAACGTTTTACCGTCCAGTCAAAGTTTGGAGTCGAAATATCAAGTCGTTTTTGCAAAAATTTTGAACAAAGCGAAATTTGATTTCGTTCAAAGTTTTTGAAAAAACGGCTTGATATTTCGACTCCAAACTTTGACTGGGTGATAGAACGCTAAAAAAATACAGAAGAATGATCTCTTGATTTTTTATGATTCGATGTATTTTTTTATAATCTGATTGAAACTGTGTGAATTGCTCGGTCGGAAATAGTAGGACCATGGAACCCCGTTAAATATTCAATAAACAAGATAAACTTTATAATGCGAATTTATTCATTTGCATTTCATATAATTAACCCATTCGGCTCGGAATGTACGAAAAATTGTCACTTACTTTTACGCAATAGCAAACTAATTAAACGTCAATATTTTTCATCAAAATTTATACCAGATATGAGATTTCTTACTTTTAATGAAAATTAATAAAAGCACTCTCTTATCTGTCAATACACGTAGAAAAAAATACGTGCATGACCTTAATTATTAAAGGAAAATTTAAAATATATTTTTTCGCGCCATCGAAATCTTAGAAAATTTATAATACTAAGCTCGCACAAGATACAAGCAATATACGTGTCTTACTTTGATTTTCCCACTGGAATTTGGACACTTTTTATACAAAGCTCCGAAGCAGTTGTGTACGTGCTTTACTGGTTTGGTCTCAGAAAATACGTTTGCACTTGGAAGGGTGGGACGTTACGGGTCAACTGCGCTGATTGGGATGCTCAAAAACTGATCTAAGCGCGAGAACTTTTGATGCAATGTCGCAAGATGATGACGACCGCGATTTTCCGATTTATGAAAAAATAAAAAGATACTATTGCGTATTGCAGTACAATATAAACACATGGTGTCAAGTACGTGGTCGTCACGATGTGCAAAGCCCTTTGTCGTTCCAGAACTGTTGGCAAGGTTGAAAAAATAATGTTAATTGAACAATTTTTGATGTCACACTCCAAAATAACAGTGGCGCCAATTGTTTTAAGGAACATGCATAATTTTCTTGATTTATTAACGGGAGCATCAATAAGATAATGTTATGAAGCCTTGTTTATTTCACCAACTAACTGTACGCTAGTCAGGAGACGTTCGCCGATCGACCGAAAGTGTTCCTCACCAGCCGATCATCAGCCGTCTTGGCAATTATTCCAGCACTGTCACAGAAATGGCTGCATTTTGGTTATAAGGTAAATCGACGTCGCAAAAATGGATTTTGAAGTTTGCAGATTCCTCAGCTTTCCAGAAGTTCTATGCCTAAACTGCGTTTGAAAGTTTTATTTGATTATATCTCGAGAACTGCTTAGTCTACGACAAATATGCTTGCACCTAGCGAAGAGCGTAAAATTTTACATCGGAAATGATTTTTAATTTGATTTCGATGAGTGGAAAGTTCAGAGATAATTAATCGAAAAGAAACGATGTGGGCGCGTGAGAGACGGGAAGCATGACGCGGGAAGGGAGAGAGGTGGCGGAGCGTTTATTTCTTTGCGATTAATTATCTCGGAACTTTGCACTCATCGAAATCGTGTAAAAAATCATTTCTGATGCAAAATTCTACACTCTTTCGTTTGGTGCAAGCCATTTTGTCCTAGGTTAAGCCGTTCTCGAGATTTAAGCAAATAAACATTTCAAATGCTGTTTTCGCATAGAATTCCTGGATCAACATATCTGCAAATTTTAAAATCGGGTTTTGTGACCTCGATTTATCTTATAACCAATACGCAGTCATTTCTGTGACAAGTCGATTTCAGAGCGATTTTAACTGCTGACTAAATCGTTGCGCTCTTCGATTGCTCCACTTTCCCTTTACTTCCCGCTTCCATCGCGGAACTCCGTAGCAATGGTTGCCCCCACAGTTTGTCGCGGCGGCTGCCGCCCGGCTCTCGCGGCGCTGCCAGGCGCTATGCGGAAAATTTTTGTGCCTAATAGGGATGCGGAAAACTTGCCGGAAAACTTTCGGGACCAAGTAATCTTGCCTCAGTTTTTCACGCTGATCTCTTTGGTATATATATGTTGCATTGTTTCAGAATCATCCTGTATATAAAGATAATTCTGGCTCAATAAGTATAGCGAAGTATGGAAATTTCACAAAAAATTCCGAGTACATCGAAGTATATTATCACTTTATAAATGAAAATAATGCACAAGCTTTAATAAATATTGTAAAAGTAGGTTCAAAGAAAAATTTAGCTGATAAATTAACCAAGTCTCTTGGCAAAATAAGATTTATAAAATGAAGAATGTTATTGAATTTAATTTAAGAAATATTGTATTGCGAATAGTATAAATGTAAGGGGGCATGTTAAGATATGCACAATTATGCTGTAGAGAGAATGAGTGAGTAGCGCCACCTAGCGTGAGTGGAGTCAGGTGTGCGTGGTGAGAGAGTCGAGGCCTCACTCGGGAACCGTCCTCTGTCATGTGAGCAATCTATGTGAAGCTTTGTGTAGCTGGTTAAAGTGGTTATATTAATAAAGATTATTATTGTATTGTTGAGACGGATGTTTTATTCGTGGACCTTGAAGTATTTCAGCAGGATAATAAATATTTCCTCCCTGGTTGCCATGGGAACGATCCGGTTTATTCCAGTTCCTGAAATCAGTTGGAACCGGTTTCCTTCTAATTCCGTTTATATCATTTCCTGGAAATTCCCGATGACAACAGTTTCTTAGAAGTGGCTTTCCACCTGACTGATTTCCTTCGAATTATTATAATTCCGCCTTATTACGTATTTTATACCTTAATATGTATATTAGTATTTTCATTTATTTACTAATTAATAGATTATTGATTTGGTTTTTTCCTAGGTAATTATTTCAGGTCGACCCTAAGTGTCACCCGTTCCTTTGCGCGAGATCAGTTTATTTCAGCACAGGTGCCCTTGTGGCACCTGCGTATCTCGATTCACGCAGCTCACAATCAGCGCCAGCGTCTCGAGCCACGGCAGGTGATCGTGCTCGCGGCAGCACCTGCCTTCTCCTCTTTCAGCCAGCAGCAGCTCATCGAGATGTACGCTTCAGCAATAAGCTGCGTTCCCCATCCGAATCACACGCTACAGCTCTGACAACCACGGAAAGCATTCTGAAGCGCACGTACTTTACGCTGGCTCACGCAATGTGCCAGTGCTGTAAATATTAGTCAAGCCGTTTAATAAAGACAGCCAATTCTTCTTTCGTACTCGCCGATTTTCTCATTTGTTGCGCCTCTCCGTTTCTCCTTTTCCGGACCTTCTTAATCGACTCATCGTCAGCTGAGGCGCGAGGGCGCGCACAGACTTACGTGAGTTTTCGCTCTTTTTGTCATTTAACATATTTTCTCAAATTTTCATATCAACATTGACTAATAATAATAATCTTTTCATTAGCATTTCGGTCGGTCCCGTGTCCCGTAAAAATGTCTGACAATAAAATTATAACTCGATGAACCATGTGGTGATATCGTATGTATAATGGTAGTTATTATATATTGTACATCTTCAAGTGTCCATATATCTTAAAAAACATCAACAAACATCTCTTTTTGTAATATATTGTAGCCCTGAATGGGGGAGTCACAAACACTCCCGAAACTTCGGCTTAAATAAACTATGAAACTTATAAAACTAAGAAAGGACGTATCTCGTGGAAACAGTTGGAAAAAACGTTTCTCCTTCGAATGGTTGAAAAAGACTTATCTCGTCATGGGGGTTGGAAAGGACGTATCTGACGTGATATGTTTATTTGCGATACTTCCTTTTCAATGCCCCTAATGTGATAATTTTTTTCCAATTGTTAAGGCGAGACACGTCCTTTCCAACTATTTACAGGAGATAAATCTATTCACATCTACAGGTCTATCACCTCCTTAATTAATGGGAGTATATTGGGAGTGAAGCAAGTGGGTGATACACCTTTGTCTGAGAGTGTGACATGTGTACCTGTGTGTCCATATAAATGAAAAAACATTATCTATATACCTGAGAATTTAGTTTCAAGAAAGATCGTATTCAAATGGATTCACTTATATTTTTCAGGAAGCTGATTTAGCTATTACAGATCTTACTATAACCGCTGATCGTGAAAAAGCTGTTGATTTCACAATGCCATTTATGAACTTAGGTAAGCTTGACTTATTACTATGAAAATGTAACGTTAATAATCCAGGAACACGGGATAGTTCTGAGGGCAAATATAGGAGAAGCCTGAGAAAAGCGCTCCATTAGCTTATTCACGCATATGGGTGCGTGAGAAATTGAATCGTTTACTGCATCTTGTTATCAAGGAGTGAAATACCACTCCGAAAGCAAGTGTATGTCCAAGTGCAGATGAAGCGTGAGAGATGACCGCGCTTGTAATTCGCTAAAATGGGTGTGCGACAATTTCACTTTTTTTTACGTCTTTGCATTATGTTATATCTTGTACATAAATATATCAATAGATTTTTACGTCTTTGCATTATGTTATATCTTGTACATAAATATATCAATAGATAGCAGCTTTGAAATACTACAAGTATGTAAAATTTCAATTAAGAAAATAGCGTCGTTCCGATGTACATCGTATGTGATATATTCGGAAGGCTGTTTTCTGATCCGAATTTGATTCCCTCTTTTCGTTTTCCCACTCGATTGACTGTTTTATTCTGACCGCTGCTCTGATATAATTAGTCAGCTCCTATACAGCATTTTGGTATAGTGACGTCTGCTTCTCTACACCACATTGGGAGAGAGGCAAAGAGAGAGAAAGAGAGAGAGAGAGAGAGAGAGTCTCAAATACAGCGAAAGTAGTAATAATACAGTAATAATACTTTGTATATAACAGAAACCTTACAATGAAATAATTCAATAGAAAACATTAAAATAAAATAGATTTTACAATAAAACCAATTAAGCGCTGTCGACAAGGACCTTAATACATTTACAGTGAATATCACAGCTTGAGTTACGACTAGAAAGGGAAAAACCGCTGCCAATTCATTGGCCCGTGGCTTCCTCAAACTTAATTTGCTTATTCCTTTAATTAATTTTTAATAACAAAATTTATAATTTTTGGAATAATTTATGACATAATTATAATTAAATTCATGTATGAATATTAAAAATATTCATTTATAAATTATGTATAAAATATGAATAAAGTAATAGGTAAATTTTTTTTTTAAATTATGAGTGAAAAATAAATAAAATAATTGATTGTAATATTATCGTCAAAACCTTTTAAAATTCCTAAATAAACTTTACTTCAAATTATATTTTATTTCTGAAATTTCACACATACGGTACTTGTTTCTAGTAGTATGCCTGTCCGTATTTGTGTGCTCTTTCTGAAATTTCCGATGTAAGAAAAAGGTACCTTAAAAATAATAAATGGTTATTACAAAACAAAAGCAGGTGCACAACACGCGCGCATAGCGCATAGAGCATGTCATTTCGCATTGTCTATATCGCATATAAAATAGTCTATAAATGTGAAACTCATACATGAAGTCGTATTGAGAAATTACGTTTTTTAAAAAGAAAACGTAAAAAAATTTTAACCTTAAATATCTCTAAAAATCATGAGACAATTCTTTTACCTAAAGGACTTATACTATAATATATAAACGCTATATCTACACAAAATTTCAACATGATTATTAAACCAATTTTTGTTTTCTCTGGTTATCATGTGACAAAGAAAATGACTTTGTAAAATACGAAAACTTTCAAAATCAAATATCTCAAAAAGTAATCCTACGATCTTGATGAAAATTCGCACACATATTATGTATATCATATAATAAATGGTATAAAATTTTGAAGCTGATACATGTAGTCGTTCTCGAGAAATTACGATTTGAAAAAGCTTAAAAAAAATTTATCCTCAAATATTTCTGAATTTCTGGACTAATCATTTTGCCCAAAGAAATCGACCGAGAGCTATTCAAAATCTACCTCTACAAGGAATTTCGAAGTGATTAAGTCAATTTTACTCCTGTAATCGTTGGACATACAAAACTCATTTTTTATCATATTTCAATTTTTTTCTCAAAAACTAATCGACAAAATGGATTGAAATTGTTGCAGATTATATCTATTTATATTCTGCATTATCATGATTTTTTTAATAAAATTAACCGTTTAGTTTAGGAGTTATAAACTTTTTAATAAAAAACACGTTTTTGTTAATAACAAAAGAACCGCGAAAGCTAGAGAATTTTTTTTTAGAAAATGTAGGTATTTTAATGTTCTTCTGAATTCTATCTTTTGGATTCAAATATCTCGATCTTATCATTAAAACTAGGCGGGCTGGGCCCCCCAGCATGCCTTCAGCACGCCATCTCGCCCCCCGCTCCCACACACACCTGCTCCTCGCTTCGCTCGTCGCCCGCCCCCTCCATATGTAAAAACTTTTTACATAATAGGCACGACCGCAATACTCAGGAGATCCTTGTATTTTTATAAAAGCGAAAATTGATTAATAATGTCATTACGAAGGGCAATGCACTCATGATTTTGCATACTATTAAAAAAAACAATAGGTTTTGTTACCATATGGCGAACAGTAAAGCTAATAAGCGAAAAATTTACAGTCTAAAAAACATTAATGACCGTCTCTTACAGACATGTTACAGCGCAATGGTTATCAAGTCATGTCATATTATTCGTGTATAACGTATTATGTATAATATATAGATGTTTATGTAAAGTGATGAAAATGCGAGCTTGATTTTACGAAATTCGCAATAATCGCAATAAACGATATAAAAATTACAACATCATATATTCACATGGGTAACGTGTATAGCATCGCCAATCACGTGATGGTGGTGACACTGCTGGCTTGTTGGCTTTACCCATGTGAGTGTGCGCGCCTGCGCTTGCGCTGCAGCTCACCTGCTCGCCTCGTCTGGCTCGTCAGCTGATAGCTCGTAGCTTCTTTGCGTAAGCGACACGGCGCCGCGGATGCTGCGAGAAAAAGGCTGGGCCGAACTTCTAGTGAAAAAGTTTAAGTGCGGAGTGAACACAAGAAAGCTGCCTACTACGTACGTATTATCGCTACAGTGCTTCGCTTCCTATCTGGCTCTCACCCGCACCATGTCAACCATGTGCGCACGGCAGTCCGGTAGACGGCAGTCATCAATGTTCATATCTGCATTCACTGTGTTTCCTAAATTGCTGTATGGATCGATATTGATGTTGGTCGAGTTCTCTGCTAATTAAGTTGTGGTCTTATCGTTGAGTAAGTATTATTTTTCAATAATAGTAGCTCCTTTCTAATCTTGCAGGGTTTTCATATTTTTTTCACAAGGACATTTTGTTAAACTTTGAGCAAGGGTCAAGGAACTCTTAGTTGGAAGTGCACATGATCTTTTTCAACTTTCAAGTATACAAATACCTTTGCTTTCTCTGAAAATATCTTCAGCTTTACATACGACACCATATCATGCATGCTGAGGGATTATATACCATGTTTCAGATCTAAATAATCAGCAAGTGTGGAGTTACAGCATTTTCTGTGTGCTTTTTGAGGAAATTATTAAGAAAGAAAAGTAATTTCCTCCAATTCGGCTGATTGAGTACATCTGTAACTTAATGTACAATGCCTCAACATGCATTGCATTGTGTATGAACATTCTTGTAAACCTTGAGAAAGGGTGAGGAGGTTTTAGTTGAGAATAAACATGCGCTTTCTCGACTTTTGAGTGCAAAAATCCCTATCTATTACCTACAAGTATCTTAAACTTTCCATACATGATGGAATACATGCTGAGAGACAGTATATCAAGTTAGAGATCTACATAATCAGCAAGTCTGGAGATATTGTAATTTCTGTGTCTTTTTCAAGAAAATTTTGAGAAAAATGTCATTTTCTCCGTACCGGCTGATTGAGTCAATCTGATATTGCATACACAATCCCTCTGTATGTATTGCATTGTGTGTAAACATTCTGGTAATCTTTAAGTGAGAGTAAGGAGGTCTTAGTTGAGAATACACATGCACTTTCTAGACTTTTGAGTGCAAAGATCCCTTTCAATTCTCTCAACATATCTTGGTAAATATATAGTGCTATGAATGATATTATCGACACGCTAACACTATATTGTGAGTAGTTTGCTGTGAGAATGTTTTCTCGTTTACTTTACAGCTAGCATCTATCCTGCAATAATTTTCTACCCCTTTGACAGGAGTGTGACTTCTCTGTACTCCTTCCATTGCCAAGTTATTCTTGTTGTAATTGTGTTTTTGGCCTAGGGCGAAGAGCTCCTACAGACGACATCACGGCGTCCTAAACACCTGCAGCTTGCGTTTTTTATTGGGACTATATATTGGATTGATTGACATATTTTATGTGGACATTGACAACGTCTGAACTCGTTGAAAAAATTATTTGGTCAGTAGGTTACTGTAAGAAAGTTTATTGGCGTACACTTTTAAGCTAGTACCTATCCTGCAATAATTTCCTACCCCTTTGACAGGAGTGTAGCTTCTCTGTACTCCCTCCGTTGCCAAGTTATTCTTGTTGTAATTATGTTTTTAGCCTAGGGCGAAGAGCTCCTGCAGACGACATCACGGCGTTCCAAACACCTGCAGTTACCGTTTTTTATTGTGACTATATGTTGGATTGATTGACATATTTTATGTGGACATTGACAACCTCTGAACTAGTTGAAAAAATTATCTGGTGAGTAGCTTACTGTAAGAAAGTTTATTGGATTATACTTTTCAGCGAGTATCTATCCTGCAATAATTGCCTACCCCTTTGAGAGCAGTGTGGCTTCTCTGTACTCCCGCCGTTGCTAAGTTATTCTTGTTGTAATTATGTTTTTGGCCTAGGGCGAAGAGTTCCTGCAGAAGACAAAAGGTCTTCATATAATTGTTCTTTCCTCGAGGGCATCATTATATGACCATCATTAAGCAGGAGACTTTAAAAAGAATAGGACCAAGTTGGGAACGGCAACTTTGAGAAACTCAACAATGGCATTACAGTGGGTAACCTTGATTGAAGGGCTTCCTGATGCACACATCTTGGCAGCTTCATCTTTCTATAGATTATCAATGGAAGTTGATCTAGTCTGTATTTATTTTAATTCACTGTGACCACTTTGTGGTCTCTTCTTTGAATAATTATTATTTCAGTAATCTACTGCTTTCAACCGTAACTATAGCTTCATTTTTTTTTCAGGGTTTTTATTATCCTTTCAGAAAAAGCAGCAACTATAAGAGGCGACCGGTCAAATTTAACAGATCTATTCCTCATTCATTGATGTGGTTGATATTTACTTTGAGGATGTCTTTTCAAACTTCATTTAGAAGAACATAACAATGATAGAAATCTGCTTTTATAATGCATTTCAGGCATCTTATGTATTTTGAAGCTGATTTTATCTTTTTTTTTGTAGATATAATTTAATAAAAAGAAAGAAATAAGTCATGCAATTTCTCAGATTTAATTCAGGCACTCCTTGTGTATTTTTTATAGTACTGTATTTTTATTTTTTTTATTAAATTACATGTACTTTCAAAAAGATAGAGTCAACTCAAAAATACATGGAATGTCTGAGATGCATTACTGAAGCCGGTTTCTATCATTCTTAGGCTTTTTGATTAGGTACGGACACATCACCTCAAATTAAATATCGATAACATTGAATGCTGAATATACCTGCTAAATCTGACTAGTGGCTTTTATATTGTAGGAGCCGGATGAATTTTCTTATTAAGTTTTTAATTTTGATCCGAATACTGTAGTGTAGTGTGAGTGTGTCTGAAACTTCTATACATCTATAGCTTGGCCCGCCATAACAATAATCTGAGTCCGTGTAAAAATTGTGAAAAAAGTTATTTTAATCTGTAAAATTCAGTCGAATTGTAGTAGTTAATGAACAATGAGCTTATCCATTAACTACCAGTATTAATTGACTTTTAGAGGTTATAGTGTACTTTTCATAATACTGACAGGTTTCCAGAATTTTTGTTTAAGCATACTCTATAAATCTTTTGGACAGGCTCACACTACATGGCCCTTCAGATTTCATAAGAGAAAACCTATTTAATTAATTAGGATGAAATTTACAACATTAAAAGATAAATTAATCCTACTCCTGTAATGTTATAAAAGCCACCAGTCAGATTTAGCAGGTGTACTCATTATTCAGTGTTGTCGATGTTTAGTTGGCGTAAATGTGCTTAAGTATAAAAATAATAGAACTCTGCTTCTATAATGTATTTCAGGCATCGTATGTTTTTTTAAGCAAATTTCATCTTTCTAGAAGTAGGTATAATTTAATTAAAAAAAATATTCGATATGTAGTCCATTATTTCAACGAGTTTATCACAGTTGCTACGGTCATGCGCTAACCTCACGGTGCGATAATGAAGTGTTTAGCATACGGATAGGCGTGACAGCGGACTTAAGGCAGAGAGTATTATAAAACATTGTACGATACTAATGCGTTAAGTAACATATTACACGCCGTGAAAGGATCCTCGCTACGCTCGGGTCTTAACTTTACGCCATGCAATAATGGGCCACTTATCGCACTTGTATCGTAATGTATTAGTACGATAAATTTTTTATTGATATTTATTCATTAATTAAAAAAACCTCTTTCAATTCCTTGGCCCGTACTTTCCTGAACCTTAATATGTTGATTCCTTTAATTAATATTTAATAACGAAATTTATAAATCTACGACTACAAAGAATTTTGAAGCGATTAAGTCATTGTTACTCCTGTAATCGTTGGATATACAAAAATCAATTTTTATTTTTCAATTTTTTTCTAAAAAACTAACCAAGAAAATGAATTACGACATTACAGATTATATTTATTTATATTATCCATTATCATGATTTTTCTCAAAAAAAAATTGACCGTTTAGTTAGGGAGTTATAAGCATCTAAAAAAAAAACAGGTTATTGTTAATAATTTTTTTAGAAAATATAGGTATTTTAATTCTCTTTCGAACGCTACCCATCCGATTCGAATAACTCGATCCTATCATTAAAAAAAAAATCAAAAAGCAGTTTTGAGGAAAATCGAAAATTTGAAAAAAAACAAAAACACATCGCCCCAATAAAAAAAGAACGGAAGTAGATAAGCTAGGAGAGTTCTGGATCCCCCCACCACTCGCCCACTGACTCAGAGAAGCGCTCTGATTGGTCGAGACGGACAGGTGCGAATTAATTACAAGTGAAACAGTGACGTCATCGAACCTTCTCGAAGATTGCATGCTCTTACGTAATAGCATCCAAAACGTTTTGAAACGTTTGCGTATGATGTCAAATATGCGATGATGGGTGTCAAATTACAGAATCCAAGAAATAGCAGTTCAAGGTTAGGATATCAAATCTCCTCTAATTATTTGTAATTCAACACCTTCGTGCCCCATCCCCATCCCCCATCCCTGCATCGATGATGCAATTGCGCGAACGCATCCCCCATCCCCATCCTTGATTTGCGATGACGTCATTAAATATTACGCCACCCTATTAAATATTGCAAAATATTATGCCATATACACCTATGTGTGTGTGAATGTGTACATATTAACTTCTAATGAACATATATTGATGCCCACGTATATGCCCCATCCCCCATCCCCGATTTGCAATGACATCATTAAATATTAGGCTTAAATATTGCAAAATATTACATCATATGTGTGTAAAAGAATGTATGATCATCTTGATACATACTAGCGAACGTGTATTGATGCCCACGTACATGCGTTATCTATCGCACCTCCTCTTTGTTCCGATATTCGCACCGCGCGATTCTTGGAACTGGAGAGTATTTCAATTGCGCTCTCCTTATCCACTCTCTTTCGTTTTGTCTTATAAAATTTAGGATTACTAATTTGTTAATAAAAATTTTATTTAACAATGTCAATGGGTAGAAGGCCCGATAATCACGTCTCATGAGGAACCAAAAATTTCATTATTTTTTCGATATCTTGAGCCGTTTACGAGATATAGAATAAAATTAATTTTAAATGAGTTTATTGCTGAGATTTCGCATACAATTTCTTATAAGCTATTTAATACTTTAATTTACGTATGAGATATGAGGAAAGAAAAATGAAAACAGTAATATTCAGTATAAGAAATGTTTATTAAGCACAATTTTTACATGTATTGCGTAATAATTTTACATTCATTTCAATTTATTTCATTGAACTGCAGCCCTTTATTAAACATAATTTTTTACAAGGAAGTTTTTCATATTATATTAGCATTACATTGAATGCAATCTCTTCTTAAAGGTGGCACTACAGTTTCCATATAATTGTGCTCTCGACAACGTAGACATTTTAAAATTTCTTCATCACTTTTTAAATCTTCAGGCAGCTTATCCCACGCCTGCTCGAGACTATTGGCTCCGAACGTTGTGAGAAATGCCTTAGGCAACTGAGCAATATCTGTAGGACTCATAAACGACAAATGTTCAGTGCGAAAAAATATCTTGAGCGATCTTTCTAGTGATGGAGTATTATCATGATAAAATTTTCTGAGCAATAGTACATTCTTATATGCACAATTTGCCTTATAAGCAAGTCTATGATGTGGGCATAGCTGCTCCAACACATCAAACTTGAGTCTCTGTAGTGATGGACAGCGCATGTCACTCATATCATATGCGTTGTGGTTATATTGTTCAAGCCATTGTTTTTTCTCCAGGCCTTTAACATAAACAACACTTGCATCATGTAGACTGTTGCGTAGCACATTTTCGAGTTCTTCATATGGCAATTCACCAGAGCTCCATGATAAACCGTGATAATTACGCTCCAACCACCAGTTTTGACTCTTATATTTTGCTGAAAGTCTACACCACGGTGTGGGTGGCTTGAAGGTAAACACCGCTGGTTTCACGTTTCCACTCAGAGGCACAATGGCTAATTCTTTGACAACAAATTCATTGATAGGTTGCTTGAACCCTTGCACATCCAGCACGTACTCCATGTTGACTGACCGATCAGATGGCTTTGCAGGATCTTTTATACCTTCATCCCCTCCTTAGACTAATTTCTTACTATCCCCACTCATGGGATTATATTCAATAATACGATCGTGTAATATCAAGCAGTAAGCTGATGTCTGTGCTGGAAAATTTTCTTTAGCTTCAAATTCAAGACGAACGTCAACTGGAGCCTGCTTCAACGACTCATTCTGCTTTGAACAATCGATGACAATTAGAGGAGCATGCTGTATATACTCTCCTTCCTTGACCATAGGTTCTGCTGCCTCTTTTCCATAATACACACTTTGAAAGCTTACATACATATCATATAATAAAGCGAATTGATTTTGATCAATGTTAAGATTGAGATTTCCATAAGGATAGTATTGTGAATTGAGAAATAATTTCACATTACTTATATTGCAATGATCAAAGCGGCTAGCATAGGATCCACTTTGTCCTTTACGATTAGTCTGAAAGCCTAGAGTGACGAATCGTGGTTTTTCCAGCTGATTCGATGTCTTTACAGTCCAAACATGCTTCGATGTGGTTGGGAGTAATGGATACTCGTATAGCTCCCAACTCCGGGAACTCATAGCAATCGATTTTTCCTTCTGTAGGTAATGAAGGAGACGTATTTTATGCTTGTCAGATAATACCACATACGGCATTAACCATTCAATTTTAATTAGATTAATTTTAAACTCTTCTGCTTGCGTTTGCACGATAGCATTTACATCAGTTTTGGATCTTGTTAGAACAAGCTCATGTTTGCAATTGACTATAATTTTACGATAGTCTTCCGCAAAGCCTAGAATCATACTTAGCGGTATGGACACATCAAAGTAGCCAGCATTATTGATGATTTGTTGAGTTTCTCCAATATCAATCCAGCCTGCGTTTTCCAAGTTTTGTGTAGGATTGAACGATACCAAACCTTTCATTAGACTTGTCAAGCCAACGTTTTTACATTTATCAATCTCTACAGCATTAATTTCATATCGGATTTCTTCGAAAAGATGACAGAGAGCATTATTTACAAGCTTTGTGTTGACTGCAGCTGTACCATCTGCCTTAGTTAATCGACCATGAATATGTAATGAACTACGTGAAGGTAGTAGACAGAGATCTTGATGTTGTATGGCGATACGAATTTCATCGCTGTTATTGAAAGCGGATGAAGTGTAAGGCTGATGTGCATGCACTTCATAATGAGCGACAGATTCGTCGAATTCCACGGGTGATTGTACGTTCAATATGTCTTCCATCTTTGAAACAGCAGAAAAACAGACAACTTATTTTTTTTCCAACGTTTCTTCTGACCTGGAGACCTAGGCTTCTTAGGAAGCGAATACTCTGTGGTGTTAGCTCTTTCACTGCTCGATGATGACTGATCTTCTGGAGACATGGTTTTGTCTTAATATAGCTTTTGCGGTTATATACGATTCCCATGATTATGATGCTGCTTTGATGTGTAGTCTGATTGTTATAATTTCTCCACGAAAATTCACAAAGTTTCCATCTTGATCGACAATGCGCAACTGTATATTATCGATAGTATGAGCTGTAATTGGTAAATAAATAACTTGTGTTGGAATTTCAATGATCTTATAGCCTGGAGGAACAGCTGGAAAAAATTCATGTATCGTATGTACTTTCTGTCCGTTTATATAGGCTCCAGCTGTAATGTTGCACTCAACTCGCAAAGCGTTAACCTTGAGAATATCTACAGGTAAATCTGATTCGTGAGTGATATTTGCTGAAAGAGTACGCTGTGTAAAACTTAATAATCTTCCAATAGAATCTTGCGGTTGAAAATCTATCGTATGACTGCACTTTATAGTACTGCGAAGAGTATTATTATTAGGTTTAAGGCTGAGTACTATGCCTTTAGGTGTAAGTATTTCCTGTAGATGGCGCTCAATGTCTTCAATCTCCCAGCTACCTGTCCGTAATGTCACTATCTCTTCTCCGACGTAAAACTTGTTATTTCCAATATCAATATTGGGTATTGAATTGAAGGTTAAAAGTTCAACCAATCCTAGAACGTATCTTTTATTTGCCAAGTTCAATTGGTGGAAAGTATTGAGCTTCTAGTATAGATGACGTTCCAGATAAACTTAGCATCAATGATTCACCCATGACTGCATAATTAATACTGACTATGTACAACATTTACATTGTTTTATATAGCCTCACTCAGAAACTTTAAACAGAGATGTCCACAGTTGTACGAGTTATAATCTTGATATCTATCGTGATTATACTTTACGGCGCTAACGCCCAGGTAATCCAGAAGTTCTACAGGTGGTTGAAGGTCTCCAAAACTATCAAAGTACACAACGTTATTGCCTCGTTTTCGATAGGCTACCCAATGTGTGCCAAGTCCTCTTTCATCATCGAGATTAACGATCGCTGATTCGCGGTAATGTGGACCTTTTGCTGGTAATGTATTTCGCATGAATATACCTCGAAAGTATGGAATTTGCATAATACGAGCATACTTTATCAAGTCAGCATCAGTCAGTGCTCTATGAGGCAATTTTACATCGAAGTTTTTTTTTGCCACGTCCGCTGTAGGGTTTAAGATGGATACCATAACCCGTTTTGTGTGGTTTAAGGTAGAGACCTTTACCAAGAGCAATAGCTTCCATCGCACTGTTATGTCTTTGACTTTCTTCAAGTTGCCGTTTAGCAGCTTTTGCATCATTTACTGCTTTAGCTATGCCAGCAGCGCCACCTGCCAGTGCACCAGTTGCACTTAGACCCGCAAATAATGGAATCAGAAAAGGTAGAAATCCACCGATTTTTCGTGGAACTGGTAGTACGCGAGAAATGCGTACTTTGGCTTTACCACCAGCCTCCTTTACAGCATCTTGAGCACTTTTCAATGCAGCTTGAATTACCTTGTGTGAATCACTACTATGGGAAATCGGTTTTGAGGCTGCTTTAACTACTTTAGCGAGTGTAGTGGTTGGACTCTTTTTCAGCCCCATACCGAACTTTGATTTTAATTTCATAGCGTTTGTTACAGTATAAGCTGCTGCTTTCTCACCAATACTTGCGTCTTTAGCGAAAACACGTTTCCAGGCTTTATTTGCTAATACTCTATCAGCAGCGTTTCTAGCCTCAACGCTCTCTCGATTCCGTGAGTAGGCAATGTCGTGTTCTTTACAAGCTTGGTCTAAAGGATTAATTCCAGGGTCACCTCGAGCAAGACGCTTTGCAAGTTTAGTCCCAGGTCCGCAGTATTGATAGCCAGGCAGATGTAATTCAAATGGAAGCTTATTGATGACTGTATTGACTAAGCCTCGACCTTTACGCGTATTGCGTTTACGCTGCTTATGCTCAATCATGATGTTAACACCTCGGAGGATAAATACATACTAACTGGAAATGTATATAAGTATGATGTATATATACGTTCAAGGTTAGTTTTCTTTGAGACGTCAAACATTGAACATGGAGTTTAAGGAGCAACACGTTAAACTACCTGTTGCGAATTTTGATAAATTAATGACGCAACAAAAATCAAAAAGACGTCATGGAGAATTACTTCCCAATAATATTAGAGCTGTATTCTGTGGTCCATCAAACTGTGGCAAAACAAACGCTCTACTCTCACTCATTACTCATCCTAGTGGATTAAAATTTGAAAATGTATATGTTTACTCAAAATCACTGGAACAGCCCAAGTACAAATTTCTCAAGCTTCTCTTGAAGCCTATAAATGGAATTAAGTATTTCCCATTCAAGGATCATGATGAAGTAATATCAATAGAAGATGTACTTCCAAATTCAATTATCATATTTGATGATGTAGCATGTGAAAAACAAGAAAACATTAAAAATTTCTTTTGTATGGGAAGGCACAAAAACGTAGACTGCTTCTATCTATGTCAATCTTATGCTCACATTCCAAAGCATCTAATACGAGATAATGTTAATTTATTAGTATTATTTCGACAAGATGATATGAATTTAAAGCATGTATATAATGATCACGTAAACACAGATATGTCATATGCTCAATTTAGAGATTTGTGTTCAAGTTGTTGGAATAATGATAAGTACGGATTCCTTGTTATCGACAAAGAGAGGGCACTTGGTAGTGGTCGATATAGAAAGGGGTTCGATCAATTTCTTATAAATATAGCTGCCCCAAAGCAAAACCGATTAGTATGATTTCAATTGTTCATCAGACAATATGGCACACCTCAAGCAAGAGGAAAACGTTCTCAATCAAATTGTAAAATCGAGAGAAGCAATTAAGCGAAAGTACAAGCAGTTGAGGCAAGATAAAACAGATGTAGAAAAGGTGTTGGGGGAAACATTTAAGCCTATTGTAAGTCCACTTGAAAAACTCGTTGATGCTCCACAAACAGAGAAAAAGAAAGTAATTAAAAAAAAGACCGAAGAGGAGCAAGAACCAAGTTATGTTCAAGAACTTAGCTCAGATAATGAAGATGAAGAGGAATCACAAAGTGATCTTGATGAAACTGTAAAGACTAAAAGAGTAGACGGATCATTTGAAACAGCTGAAAGCGGACAGGATGATGATGATGAAGAAACAGATTTTGTTAAAAAAACTTACCTACAGACCTTAGAAAAACGCCCCAACTCACTCGATAATATCTATGGGGTACGAATAGAAGATAATGTAATGAAAATTGGTGACTCACCTATAGATTTTACAAAAACATATGTGAAAGTTCAAAATGTAAACTATCCAAAAACAGCAGGTTTACTTCAATTGCTCTTTCAGAAGCAACCTGACTTGATGCACATAGGTTCCAATGATATTGAAAATTATCGAAAAATCGTAGAAGTAACGAATGCTTTTAGAAGAAATTATAGTGAAACTCAACCTCTGCGTAAGAGTAACAGTAACAAATATAAAGACTTCATAGGTCCCTATTTCGATAAATCAATAAACAGAAGTGTTAGTGGCTCAGGCCTCTTACCTAAATATAAGATTGCAAGAAAAAATATGCGTATGGACTATGTATACTGGGATGATCCTAACGAATTAGTTGATCGTCTTCGCTTACTCTTGGCTGAACTGGAAGCTGGCAATCAGAGCCACACAAATGAGATTCATTCAATCATTGAAGAACTCAAAGAAGCAGGTTACATACATTAAGATGTCTTCGAAGAGAGTTCACTTTGATGCTAAACCAGTTATTCATGTGATGCATGTGTGGTCCTATGCCAGTCGAGCTGCACGTCACGGAGAATGGGAACAGATAGCTAGTGATCGAGAGCGTTTTCGAATGCGAATTCAAAGATTATCTGGAATTATTACGCCTGTGCTCGTACATAAATATAATACATATTTGAGTATAAATTGATTGAACTCGATGGTATTGCAGTCAGTTGCAATATGAGTGTTGATGTATTCGGACGTAACCTCGAGCGAGGTGGAGGCAGTCGTGGTCCTCCAGGTGTTGGATTCAAAGTAACTTCTGACGGACAATACGACATTGACAGTAAGAGGTTATGTAACATTGCTGAGCCTACCCAACCAGGTGATGCTGTTAATTTGGATACTGTACAGCGCATAGTTAAAATGGAAATCAGAAGCTTGTATGAAGTAACTACGAAATTACGCGGAGACTTGGATAATTTAGACGTTATTGTTGAGGCTCAAAAAAATGAAATTGATACGAAAGTCTTAAAATTGCAGTCATCAATTCAGAATATAGAAGATGTGAAAGCAGATAGTCAAGAAGCTTATATACGCAATTATATATTATCAAACAAGTCAATGTAGATCTTATAAATAGCTCTTCAATTATAAATTTATCGCAGTATCGTTCAACCACTCGTTGCGAATGGATAAATCAAATAGTACTGATAACAGTAATATACCATACACAAAACTTTCTGACAACAGTCAAAAAGATAAACAAAAGAGCGAATCACAGTGGAAAAATTTTATGAATAAATTTTCTTCGAATACTTTTTCCTTGCCTGAACGGCAAAATTACAAGAGATTTCAATAATTCAGGATGAAGGACATGCAGCAGCAAGTGGTTAAGGAGCTTCATACACCAGCCCGTCGAAATTACCGACGACGTAAGTTTATTGTACGTGGCTTGGATGAAACATGGCAAGCTGATCTAGTGGAGATGCAGCCTTATGCTCGAGAAAACAATGGCTATAGATATATGCTCACTGTTATCGATGTATTTTCCAAGTATGCATGGGCTGTTCCGGTAAAGCAAAAGACTGGTAGTGATGTCACAGCAGCAATGGAGTCTATCTTGCAGCAGGGCCGCAAACCAACAAATTTACAGACCGATCGAGGCAAAGAGTTTTACAATGCTACATTTCAAAGTCTCATGCAACGATATGGAATTAATCTCTATTCGACATACAGTAATCTGAAAGCATCTATTTGTGAGCGTTTCAATCGCACCCTTAAGCAGAAGATGTGGATGCAATTCAGCTTGCGTGGAAAATATAAGTGGCTTGATATCTTACCCAATTTGCTAAAGGAGTATAATAACAGCAAACATCGTACCATTGGAATGAAGCCTAAAGATATAACATTGACCAATGAGGCAGGAGTACTTGCGAAGTTTGCTCAACAGGCGAAAATAGTGAGAAAGCCAAAATTTAAGATTGGAGATATAGTAAGAGTTAGTAAGATAAAGCAAGTATTTGAGAAGGGTTATACATCTAATTGGTCAACAGAAATTTTTACAATAAATCAAGTGATGGCTACTAATCCAGTTACCTACAAGCTAAAAGACTATCAAGATCAACCCATTGCCGGTGGTTTCTATGAACAAGAACTGCTCAAAGCTAAATATCCAGACGTCTATCTTGTGGAGAAGGTGTTGAAGAAGCGTGGAAATAAGATTTATGTTAAATGGTTAGGGTTTGATAACTCACACAATAGTTGGATAAGCAAATCAGATATGTAAAGGTTAAATAAATAAACATGTGATATATATATAAGATAAATTCTTTTATTTATAAACCTTCATTTACAATCAATCTTCATTAATTTCAATAGTTTTATAATGCCCCCAAGGTAAAGTATCTGTTTCTCCAGGTATTAAGTATCGCTTATCATCGTAGGGACTTAAAGCTAACTTTTTTGTCTTACAGTTTGTACTACATGTGCTTTAGATTGTATTACACACTGCTCTCTGTGTTGTGTTGACAAATTTAATAAACAATTAACATAGTCATCAAAAGTAATGGTTCTATCAACAACTCCAGTTTTAACACCTTTAACTTTTTTAACATGATCTTGTCCATTTACACGAATGCTGTACATTTTACTACGCAATCCAACAAATTCAGTCATAATTTGACCATTGCATTCATCTTTCATTAGGCCTACAACTTTCTTATTGACTTGAGGAATTCCAAAAATGTTATCAACTGGGTAGTCAGAAGTATCAAAATTTGAAATGTCACGTTTTATCACTTTATATATATCTTCATCATTTATTTCATATATTAAACTATCAGTATCGGTATACAACAGTTTGCAGCGATCCCCGAATTGCTTCTTCATGTAGTTGTAGTGAAAATCATATACTAAAGTCTTTGATAAATCCAATACACAAAGACCTACATAAATTGGCTTATTCATGTATACTTCTGTCTTCTCTAATTCTATGAGAACAAGGTTTTCATCGATGATTGTACGGCTATGGAATTCTGGTCGCGCAATAAGAGCTTCTGCTCCATATCGGCCTTCCCATTTGGTCAGTAATTTAACATTAACTCTTTTTCTTACGTTTTCCATAGTCTTACCAAAAACGGCATTATTCATTAGCTTGTAAAGATTTTTCTCGAAGTCATTTTTAGCTTCTTGTCTCATTTTACTATTTAAATCAATGTATTCTTTAAGCCAAGGTCTCTGATTAAACTGTAATACTCTGTGAATTTTTGTAAGTTTTAATCCATTGGCTAAAGCTTGCTTTAAGTTACGATAATGAAGTACGTATCGCGATTTTGGTTCAACAGTTGTAAGCAATTTAGCTTGTGAGGAGCCTGGTGGTTTTTTATGTTCCGGACAAAATGGTAAGTCTTTGTGCGCATCATGTAAATTTTCTGGATATTCCAAATCGACTTCAAGTATATAGCCTATTGGAGCATCATCTGAAATATTAAAATTTATATGCTCTACATCTTCAATCCATCGAAAGCCACCATATGGCAATGACTGTTGCATAGCCCAGCCGTAAAGATTGTTTACATCGAAATACATGAGATATTTGGAGTCCTTTTCTGCATCATAGTCACTACCCAGGTATTTATTATTAGCTCGGGCATAGCGATTTGAACATTGGCTTACCCCACCTCGTATTCCACGCTCAATGAACATAACTTGATCAATATCAGTGAGCAACTCAAGCTGTATTTTGGTATACTTGAGCATGGCGTCCCAAGTTAGACCTGGAGTTGTATAATAGTGTGCTGGATCCAAACCATAAGCTTTAAGACAGCTATTGCGAAAATTTTCGAATACTTCCGCTAAGAGTAATACATCTGTTTTTAAGTATAAATCTGAATATTCGCCTAAATTTGATATATTAAATGCTGTCCAAACATTTTTTGCATGTTCATAATCTTCATCTGATATGTGACAGATATTCAATTTACTATAGAATTCATCTTTCAATGGTAGTTTTGAAACATTAAGTTTTTCTTCAGAGTCTAAATAATCATAAGGAAATACTCTTTTTCGTTTGAGTAATTGAAATTTCTGTTCGATTAGCGGTTCATCTTGAGAAAACTCTTGCCGCAAAATATCAGTTTCGTCAAGATAAGATGACAGTTTGTCCAATGATGAAGCCATGAATCGAAAGGAATCAATAAATCTAAAGTTAATATCACTACCATCAATGTGTTTCGTGAATGAGATGAAGCGCTCTTTGTTTAAAGGTAACAAATCTACTCGTCCGAGAAAGCTTTGAGAAATATCTTTAATGAGAAAGTGAGAATCATAGCCTGTTAAATTGTGAAAAATAACTGGAATGCTGCGTGAATCTTTATAATTTAGATTGCAATCTTCGTGAGCAGCACCTCGATATCTGAAACATAAAATACACATTGACTGTAAAGTGTTTATTTGTGCGTGCGATATATATATGTGTGTGTGTGTGTGTGTGTGTGTGTGTGTGTGTGTGTGTGTGTGTGTGTGTGTGTGTGTGTGTGTGTGCGCGCGCGCGCGATATATATTAATCTTACCTTCCAGTGAGATGACAATGATCTCGAACACGCTTCTCACCTAAGGGTTTCTCACAAATATGACAAATTTTTGTATTTTGAAAAGCATGTTCTTGCTCCAAAGTTAATGGTTTCATTGGTAATGCACATTTGAATGCAGTCTCTACATTTTCAGCTAAATCTTGCAATTCCTTTGCAAACCATTCAGCAGGATTTGGTCCTCTATAGCTACGATAATATGATAAAGAATTATCATAGCTATATTTTAAGTAATATCCCACACTGAATGCCTCATGCTTTTGATAGGCGTTCCCAACTTGTATAGGTTTCAAGAGACACTCAAAATCTGCATAAATGACAAATGGTACTTTCTCTTTATTATTATAATTTTTAAATTTTAAAAGTTGATCTCTTGGTGTAGGTAGATTAACTTTACACTTGTTGATTTGTGCACTATCTTGTTCATGTAGTTCTAATTTAGAGATATCTCTAAAGTAATGTAGGCATCTATCACATAAATATTTTCGGCCATTACGTTTTGAAAGTTGTGAAGATACCAAGCGAGATAAGTCTTTGATCCAAACATAATGAGATATAACTGTTGTATCTTCCTCCAGTTCTTCTTCTTCATCCTCATCCTCATAATTATTTTGTATCAGAAGAAGGTTTACATGTGTTTCCTTCTTAAATGATATATGAAGTGGTACAACTTTAAATTTTCCACTACACTTTTTTAAAATGTAAATATTCGTCGAGAGATTATTTTGTTTTTCAAACTTTGGAATTTGTTTTGGTCTCATAGGAAAGTCGATTCCCCTAAAATTCAAGTCATTTTCATAGGCTTTGTACGATGATACTCTATTTGCATTAAGGTGTACTGGATGTAAAGCTGATAGTATAGCCCACTTGAAACATTCATCGTCAAAATTGTGTACATTAACACATGCATGTTTTGCTTGTATTTGTGGGGGTAGACTAACGTATGAGCTACCTCGCATCGGAATATACTTGTTGATATTCACAGATAAATTAAGAATTTCACGAAGTGTCCAGCCAGAGTCTCTCTCTTGAAACTCCTCCATGTCTCTCTGAATGGGCTGTTGTACATTATCGGTGAACCACTGTTTCAAATCTGTTGTTGGTAAAATCGATTCAGCCTTGGTATTGAAATACTTGATTTCTACTGTCTCTTCATCAGCTTTTTTTATAACATATTCAGCTGATAACACAGTACACACTTTAAGAGCCTCTTCCTTTTTTAAAGCATTATTTATTCTAGATTTAAACAATGCTGTAGCATCTTTCATGAATGCAGTAATATCCAAGTTTTTTAAATTTGTGATGACTCCAGATCGAAGCCGTTCATTAAAGGCACACTCCACATCTTGCCATCTTACTCTGTCACTACGTCTTTCACGCAAACCTGCACCACTCTTTAATAAACACTTTAGTCTGTCTTGTACACCTTTGAGTAGACCAATAGTGGATATAAATTTTTGTTTTTCAGCGACAATTGTTGCATTTTTACGCAAAAGCAACCTCAAGAGTCTTAAATTCTTATTTCCAAGTTTAATCCACTCGATAACTTCCTCAGGATTAACTTGTTTATATGCTAGAAGCCTATAGGCTTCCAACATTATATTGACAACGTTCGTACAGTCCTTTGCAGACATAGTGATCACTTAGAGATTCCGCTTTATACTGAAGGAATAGCAGCAGCAACGTCGTATTTATAGGGTGTTTATGACGCAAAAATTGATTGGAATCTCTGATAATCTCGTTCTAGAACCTTCACATAAACTGTTTACAAGATCCCCTTTTAATTTGATATTCTTTGCATACCAGACATTATTATTTCAATTCAAATTCTAAGAAGTGATGATGAAGACTGCTTTATACCCTACACCGCAAACACATAAAAATTCTTACAGAGGAGTTGTTGACAGGAAATGGCTGTAATTTTATACCTCTTCAATATGATACACTTGTTCATCATTCGAACTGTTGACAAAAGCGTTTACCCTTTGATATACCGCAAAAATTCTTTTCAAAGACTTGTTGACAAAAAAAGGCTGTAATTTGATACCCTTTCGATATGCCACATTCTTACCGTTATAAAATTTCATTTATGTCTCAATGTATAGTAAATTATTTTAAATCTCAGCAATAAACTCATGCTAAAATTAATTTTATTCTATATCTCGTAAACGGCTCAAGATATCGAAAAAATAATGAAATTTTTGGTTCCTCATGAGACGTGATTATCGGGCCTTCTACCCATTGTCATTGTTAAATAAAATTTTTATTAACAAATTAATAATCCTAAATTTTATAAGACAAAGCGAAAGAGAGTGGATAAGGAGAGCGCAATTGAAATACTCTCCAGTTCCAAGAATCGCGCGGTGCGAATATCGGAACAAAGAGGAGGTGCGATAGATAACGCATGTACGTGGGCATCAATACACGTTCGCTAGTATGTATCAAAATGATCATACATTCTTTTACACACATATGGTGTAATATTTTGCAATATTTAAGCCTAATATTTAATGATGTCATTGCAAATTGGGGATGGGGGATGGGGCATATACGTGGGCATCAATATATGTTCATTAGAAGTTAATGTGTACACATTCACACACACACAGGTGTATATGGCATAATATTTTGCAATATATAATAGGGTGGCGTAATATTTAATGACGTCATCGCAAATCAAGGATGGGGATGGGGGATGCGTTCGCGCAATTGCATCATCGATGCAGGGATGGGGGATGGGGGATGGGGGCACGAAGGTGTTGAATTACAAATAATTAGAGGAGATTTGATATCCTAACCTTGAACTGCTATTTCTTGGATTCTGTAATTTGACACCCATCATCGCATATTTGACATCATACGCAAACGTTTCAAAACGTTTTGGATGCTATTACGTAAGAGCATGCAATCTTCGAGAAGGATCGATGACGTCACTGTCTCACCTGTAATTAATTCGCACCTGTCCGTCTCGACCAATCAGAGCGCTTCTCTGAGTCAGTGGACGAGTGGTGGGGGGATCCAGAACTCTCCTAGCTTATCTACTAACGGATTTTGACCGGAAAATGAGACGTGCCCGGTAAAAATTGACCGAGTAGAAATTGAGATCTAGGCGTACACACACACACACACACACACACACACACACACACACACACACACGCACACACACACACACACACACACAAACACACACACACACACACAAACACACACACACACACACAAACACACACACACACACAAACACACACACACACACACAGACATTTTTCAAAAACCATGTATTTTGATTCCTAACATCTCCGAACACAATTATAACATGTTTTCAAAAATTTAATGTCACAAAGCTTCCTCTAGTTGGAAGCAAAATATTTAATTGAGAAATAAATGAAATCTATGAATTCGTTTTTGAATTCAAATTGTCTACTTTAGTAGCAAGCAGCGTCAAACCTTTCTTATTATAATAATTGTTGTAAAATTATATATATTAAGGAAGTCCATACCAACAAATTGTCAAATTCTATACCAAGATTGATACCTCGATTTTTTTTTCTATCTATTTTATAGCTACAATTTTATTAAAGTAAAATTTCTTTTTTTTTTAGTTGGATTAAATAAAGTGTAAATAAATTAAAATAAAATAATTAACTTCTTTAGTAAGGTCTAATTTCAGAAAGAAGTTTATATATATCGCTTTTGATATATATTTTTCTTTTGTTTTTAATATATCAGTAATTTTATTTCAGGTGGGTGGGGCTTCGCCCCCACACCCCCCTGAGTGGGGGCTTCGCCCCCTACACCACACCAGGGTCTCTGCCCCTGGACCTCGCCCTGCGCCCCACATCAAACCCGTCATACCTCATTACCTACCAACAACAAACATTATTTTTTTGTAGTTGACTTTATCACCCATGTTCATTGTATTTTTTAAGGGAATCGATGAAATAATGAGTAGACAAGATAATTTGATTCATTCTGTGCAACGTTTCGGTAATACAATTATTACCTTTATCAAGGACTGTAAATTTATTTAACTTATTATTTTACAGTATGTCAAAGTATTTCTCTATTTACAATGATAGTCAGACATTCTTACCATATTATTTGGTGTAGTCAAGAGTATAAAGTATGGAATAATTATAAGCACAAGTATTGATCTAGAATAAACAACAAAAACATACATGTTTTTTGCACAAAAATTGAACTCAGCTAGTTAACAATTAAATATATTTTTTACCTCCAGTCCTTCTTATTTTATTTTATTTTAAATTTTGTGGAAAATTTTAATAAAAATTTAAACATCACAATAATACGAGGGTCATTTGACAAGTACCTAGCCTCACCGCCAGATGGTGCCACTATCGCACCAGAAATACACTACAGTGCAGTATCTTCCTGTAAACGGTTACAGACGAAATTTCAGCCGGATCGAAGTTGTAGTTTATTTTTGAGAGCGTGTGAAACCAAATGTGTCCGTTGATTTTTGAAAAAATGGAGAAAGAACAATATCGGTCGGTGATTCGATTCTTGTTTTTGGAAGGGAAATCGCGCAGTGAAATTAAAGAACGCTTGGATGCAGTGTATGGGGATGCTTCTCCTTCGATGGCGACCGTTAAATTTTGGTATAACGAGTTTCAACGTGGCCGTACGTCGGTTTTTGATGATCCACGCCCAGGTGCTCCGAAAACACCCACTACGGAGGAGAACGTGACAAAAATACACGATATCGTTTTGTCAGACCGCCGATTAAAGGTGCACGAGATAGCTGCGATAGTAGGCATCTCAGAAGAACGCATGTGGCATATCCTACATGAGATTTTAGGCATGAGGAAGCTGTCAGCAAGGCGGGCGCCGCGTTTGCTGACTGCAGACAACAAGCGTATCCGTGTGACCAGTTCAGAGCAGTGTTTGGAGCTGTTTAATCGCAATCCAAAAGAGTTTTTGCGTCGTTACGTGACCGTCGACGAAACATGGATTCACTACTACACTCCAGAGACTAAGGAGCAGTCAAAACAGTGGACCTTACCCGGTGAACCTGCTCCGAAGAAGGCGAAGACGGTCCCGTCGACCGGAAAGGTGATGGCCACTGTTTTCTGGGATTCTCAAGGTGTGATTTTTATTGACTATCTGGAGAAGGGCAAAACGGTCACAGGACAGTACTACGCCGAACTATTGAGCCGATTTGACGCCGTGTTAGAAGAAAAACGGCCCCATTTGTCTAAAAAGAAAGTGCTTTTCCACCACGATAATGCCCCGGCTCACACTTCTGCACTCGCCACGGCTAAATTGGTCGAATTACGCTACGAACTGCTGCCCCATCCACCGTATTCTCCAGATTTGGCTCCGTGCGACTGTTTTTTGTTTCCGAACCTAAAAAATTCTCTCGCCGGGAAGAGATTCCACTCCAATAACGAAATAATCGCCGCCACGGAGGCCTATTTTGCAAACCAAGAGAAAACATTTTTTTCAACGGGGTTAAAAAAATTGGAACACCGCTGGACCAAGTGTATTCAACTAAAAGGAGACTACATTGAAAAATAAATTTTATTTTTTTGTATAATTTTGGTGTTTTCATTTGTAGGCTAGGTACTTATCAAATGACCCTCGTAAATTAATACATAAACCAACACAATAATAAATTAACACGTAATAATACATTAACACAATAATAAATTAACACGTAATAATAAATTAACACAATAATAAATTAACACGTCAATTAAGCAAAAGCAGTCAAGATTTTAAAAAGAAGAACCGAGATGTTGATACTTTAACGTGTCAAACGTAAGTGAAATAAAAACAAAATTGAGATTTGAATTTGGCAGAACGACAACTGTCATGTGTACAAACGTCGAATTCAAATCTACATGATCATTTCGGGCTACTAGGCCATATGGCGGCAAATTTGAATTGAATATATAAGGACTAGAGTTTACAATTTTTTACTTCTTTTTAATTTTTGTAACAGCTGATTATAATGTGTATTTAAATTTTGAGTGTCTTCTTTAATGTTTATAGCATTATCTTGTAAACGTATTTGAATCATTTCTGAAATTAATCTTTTTCTCCAGTTAGTTTCATTATCTAAAATTTGGACGTTGTCAAATTCAAATTCATGATTACATATGGTCATATGTTCATTAATAACACATTGTTTGTCTACTTTTTAGGCACGACCGCTTCTCGGGAGAGCCTTATATTTTCGTCAGGGCGAAAATTGTAACACTTCAAATTCTGAAATTTATAACATAAAAACTATTTTCCACCCAAAAGAAGTACATTTTAAGCGTTTTTAGAGATGTATGTATGTCTGTACGTATGTATGTGATCAAGTAACCCGATTATCTCAGCAAAATTTCGACGGATCCAAACGGGCTTTGGGGATTATACTCGTCTAATTATAAGTAACTGACAGTTCTCTACCGAGCCAAATAGATCGACAAATAAAAAAACGCGAGGGCAAATAAAAATATGAAAAAATCGATTTTTGAACATACGGTGAACAAAATTAAATTTAAGTCAAAAACAACAAATGCATCTGCTAAAACTAATTAAAAGACGTATTTTTACATTGAACATTTTTTTCTATGAACAATATTTAACAATGTAATAGCGAAAAAATCGCTAAAATCATCAAAAATAGTCGTTTTTTTGCTATTACTCTACAGAATTTGAATTTACACAAAAATGTTAAATACAAAAGTTATAGATAATATTGAAACAAAACTTTTTCCTATTCGACATTTTTTTGTACGATCAATTCCTAATGAGTTAAATCTAAAAAAACGGTTTTTAACGCCTAAATGTACATAAAATGGCTGATTTTCGTTTATAACTGAGCAGAATTTGACTTTACACAAAAATTTTAAATGTAAAAGTTATAGATAATATTAAAACAAAACATTTTTATATTGAACATTTTTTGCTACGACCAATTCCTGATGAGTTAAATCCAAAGAAACGATTTTTAACGCCTAAGTATACCTAAAATCGCCGATTTTCGTTTATAACGTAGCAGGATTTGATTTTATACAAACAAAAGTTATAGATGATATTTGTCCCATTTAACATTTTCATGTACAATCAGACCCAGACGAACTAAACTTATAAAAACGATTTTTTAGGCACGACCGCTTCTCGGGAGAGCCTTATATTTTCACTAGAGCGAAAATTGTAACACTTCAAAAACGAACAATTTGTTACATAAAAACTATTTTTCACCCAGAATTAGTTCATTTTAGGCGTTTTTATGGTGTATGTGTGTATGTCCGTTCGTATGTAGTCAAGTTTATGGAATATCTGAGCGAATATCCAATAGATCTTAACGAATTTTGGCTCAGATACTCGTCTAATTATAAGTAAGCTCCAGTCTTATATAGAGCCAAATCGATCAACAAATAAAAAAACGCCAGAGCAAATAAAAATTTGAAAAAATCGATTTTTGAACATAATGTGAACAAAATTAATTTTACGTCAAAAAACAACAAATGCATCTGCTAAAACTAATTAAAACGTCTTTTTAACATGGAAAATTGCTTTCTATGAACAATATTTAACAATGTAATAGCGAAAAAACCGCTAAAATCATAAAAAATAGTCGTTTTTTTGCTATTTCTTTACAGGATTTGATTTTACACAATAATGTTAAATGTAAAAGTTATAGATAATATTAAAACAAAACTTTTTCCTGTTAAACATTTTTTTGTACAATCAATTTCTGACGAGTTGAACTCATAAAAACGATTTTTAACGCCTAAATATACATAAAAAGGACGATTTTCGGCTATAACTTGACAGGATTTGATTTTACACAAAAATGTTGAATATAAAAGTTATAGATAATATTAAAACAAAACTTTTTCCTATTAAACATTTTTTTTGTACAATCAATTACCGACTTATTTCAACGATTTGACTTTACACAAAAATATTGAATGCAAAAGATATACTTATGCATAACATCTAAACAAAACTTTTCCCCAATTAATATTTTAATGTACACTCAATCCTGATTATCTAAACCTATAAATACGACACTGTACATATTTAATTTTCGCTTATCCAACATGATTCGATTTGACAAAGAATTATTCAATGCAATAGCTTTAAATAATATCGGAAAAATCAATATAACATTCGAAAGATCATATAATTATAAAAATATAATCATAAGATATAAAATTAAATTTAATTACAATGTTAAAATAGTACATTACAATACTGCCACTGAAGTCACATGTATCGTATGATATTTTATAGCACGTTTAGCTAAGTCCGCTGTCACGCCTATCCGTACCTTAATCAGTCCACTCGCTACGCTCGCGCGCCAACCTCACGGTGCAATAATCGACTACTTAAGTCACGGGTAGGCGTAACTTAAGTGCGGACTTAGGTCACACTGTGGTACAAAATGAGATAAACACATTGAAAACATAATTTAGAAAAAAGAAATATCTATTGTTTACAAAATGCCAAATATTATGTAAACTAAAACACTAATAATATATAATAAGAAATATAAATTGATGTTGAAGTAACAAAAATTAAAAGATTAAATCCCTAAATGCTTTTTTACTTAAAATTATTCTAAGTTGGTCCAAGAAACAAGTTATTTTTTTCTAAAACTTGGTCGTAGACAAGCAGCTAATATTGTATATAATCTAATCTTCTATTAACAATGTGATTAATAGAAGTTCTTCAAGTTTAAACCTTAAGAATAAAATTAAAAAACAAAGATTAAATTTTTGATTAAATATAAAATTGAGCCAAAGAATAAGCAAATATAATATTCCATCCTCACGACTCGTAACCATATTCCTCATGTCACACATTAAATGATATTCGATGACGAATGAATCTACGAAATCATTTTGTGACCATGAATGAAAATCCTTGAGGATATATTTATTATGTTGAAATGTCCCATCTAAATAAAACAAAATAAAAGAAACAATAAAGTTTGTCGTTGGTAGGTAATGAGGTATGGCGGGTTTGATGTGGGGCGCAGGGCGGGGTCTAGGGGCAGAGCCCCTGGTGAGAGTGCAGGGGGCGAAGCCCCCACTCCGTGGGGCGTGGAGGGGGAGCTAAGCCCCCACACCTGAAATAAAATTACTGATATATTAAAAAAGAAGGAATATATATCAACAGCGATATATATAAACTTCTTTCTGAAATACGACCTTACTAAAGAAGTTAATATTTTATTTTAATTTATTTACACTTTATTTAATCCAACTAAAAAAAAAGAAATTTTACTTTAATAAAATTGTAGCTATAAAATAGATAGAAAAAAAATCGAGGTATCAATCTTGGTACAGAAATTGACAATTTGTCGGTATGGACTTCTTTAATATATATAATTTTACAACAATTATTATAATAAGAAAGGTTTGATCCTGCTTGCTGCTAAAGTAGACAATTCGAATTCAAAAACGAATTCATAGATTTCATTTATTTCTCAATTAAACATTTTGCTTCCTCCTAGAGGAAGCTTTGTGACATTAAATTTTTGAGTTGTTGTAAAAACATGTTATAATTGTGTTCCGAGATGTTAGGAATCAAAATACATGGTTTTTGAAAAATGTGAGTGTGTGTGTATGTGTGTGTGTGTGTGTGAGTGTGCGTGTGTGTGTGTGTGCGTGCGTGTGTATGTGTGTGCGTATGTGTGTGTGTGCGTGTGTGTGTGTGTGTGTGTGTGTGTGTGTGTGTGTGTGTGTGTACGCCTAGATCTCAATTTCTACTCGGTCAATTTTGACCGGGCAGGTCTCATTTTCCGGTCAAAATCCGTTTTTTTTTAATGGGGCTATGTGTTTTTGTTATTTTTTTTCAAATTTTCGATTTTTCTCAAAACTGCTTTTTGATTTTTTTTTTTTTCAATGGTAGGGTCCAGTTATTCGAATCGGATGGGTAGCGTTCGAAAGAGAATTAAAATACCTATATTTTCTTAAAAAGTTATTAACAATAACGTGTTTTCTTTTTTAGATGCTTATAACTCCAAATCTAAACGGACAATTTTTTTTCAGAAAAATCATGATAATGGATAATATAAATAAATATAATCTATAATGTTTTAATTCATTTTGTTGGTTAGTTTTTTAGAAAAAAATTGAAAAATGAAAATTGATTTTTGTATATCAAACGATTACAGGAGTAACAATGACTTAATCGCTTCAAAATTCTTTGTAATCGTAGATTTATAAATTTCGTTATTAAATATTAATTAAAGCAATCAACATATTAAGGTTGAGGAATCTACGGGCCGGTGAATTGAAAAAGGTTTTTTTAATTAATGAATAAATATCAATAAAAAATTTATACATTACGATACAAGTGTGATAAACGGCCCATTATTTCATGGCGTAAAGTTAAGACCCGAGCGTAGCGAGGATCCTTTCGCGGCGTGTAATGTGTTACTTAACGCATTAGTATCGTACAATTTTGTATAACACTGTCTGCCTTAAGTCCGCTGTCACGCCTATCCGTGCGCTAAGCAGTTCATTATCGCACCGTGAGGTTAGCGCACGAGCGTAGCAAGTGCGATAAACACGGTCAAATAATGGACTACATATCGCACGGATATTTTTTTTTATTAAATTATACCTACTACTAGAAAGATGGAATTTGCTTAAAAAAACATACGATGCCTGAAATACATTATAGAAGCAGAGTTCTATTATTTTTATACTTAAGTACATTTACGCCAACTAAACATCGACAACACTGAATGATGAGTACACCTGCTAAATCTGACTGATGGCTTTTATAACATTACAGGAGCAGGATTAATTTATCTTTTCATGTTGTAAATTTCAGCCTAATTAATTAAATAGGTTTTCTCTTATGAAATCTGAAGGGGCATGTAATGTGAGCCTGTCCGAAAGATTTATAGAGTATGCTTAAATAAATATTCTGGAAACTTGTCAGAATTATGAAAAGTTTACTATAACCTCTAAAAGTCAATTAATACTGGTAGTTAATGGATGAGCTCATTGTTCATTAACTACTACAATTCGACTGAATTTTACAGATTAAAATAACTTTTTTCACAATTTTTACACGTACTCAGATTTATTGTTATGGCGGGAAAATCTATAGATGTATAGAAGTTTCAGACACACTCACACTACACTACACTACAGTATACGGACCAACATTAAAAACTTAATAAGAAAATTCATCCTGCTCCTACAATATAAAAGCCACTTGTCAGATTTAGCAGGTGTATTGAGCGTTCAATGTTTTCGATATTTACTTTGAGGTGATGTGTCCGTACTTAATCCAAAAGACTAAGAATGATAGAAACCGGCTTCAGTAATGCATCTCAGACATTCCATGTATTTTTGAGTTGACTATCTTTTTGAAAGTACATGTAATTTAATAAAAAAAATAAAAATACAGTTCTATAAAAAATACACAAGCAGTGCCTGAATTAAATCTGAGAAATTACATGACTTATTTCTTTCTTTTTATTAAATTATACCTACAAAAAAAAGATAAAATCAGCTTAAAAATACATAAGATGCCTGAAATGCATTATAAAAGCAGATCTCTATCATTCTTATGTTCTTCTAAATGAAGTTTGAAAAGACATCCTCAAAGTAAATAACAACCGCATCAATGAATGAGGAATAGATCTGTTAAATTTGACTGGTCGCCTCTTATAGTTGCTGCTTTTTCTGATAGGATAATAAAAACCCTGAAACAAAAAATGAAGCTATAGTAATGGTTGAAAGCAATAGATTACTGAAATAATAATTATTCAAAGAAGAGACCACAAAGTGGTCACAGTGAATTAAAATAAATACAGACTAGATCAACTTCCATTGATAATCTATAGAAAGATGAAGCTGACAAGATGTGTGCATCAGGAAACCCTTCACTCAAGGTTACCCACTGTAATGCAATTGTTGAGTTTCTCAAAGTTACCGTTCTCAATTTGGTCCTATTTTTTTGAAAGTCTCCTGCTTTATGATGGTCATATAATGACGCCCTCGAGGAAAGAACAATTATATGAAGACGTGTTGTCTTCTGCAGGAGCTCTTCGCCCTAGGCCAAAAACATAATTACAACAAGAATAACTTAGCAACGGAGGGAGTACAGAGATGCCACACTTCTGTCAAAGGGGTAGTAAATTATTGCAGGATAGATACTAGCTGAAAAGTATAAGCCAATAAACTTTCTTACAGTAAGCTACACACCAGATACTTTTTTCAACGAGTTCAGAGGTTGTCAATGTCCACATAAAATATGTCAATCAATCCAACATATAGCCCCAATAAAAAACGGTAACTGCAGGTGTTTAGGACGCCGTGATGTCGTCTGCAGGAGCTCTTCGCCCTAAGCCAAAAACCTAATTACAACAAGAATAACTTAGCAACGGAGGGAGTATAGAGGAGCCACACTCCTATCAAAGGGGTAGGAAATTATTGCAGGATAGATACTAGCTGAAAAGTATAAGCCAATAAACTTTCTTACAGTAAGCTACTCACCAGATAATTTTTTCAACGAGTTCAGAGGTTGTCAATGTCTACATAAAATATGTCAATCAATCCAACATATAGTCCCAATAAAAAACGGTAACTGCAGGTGTTTAGGACGGCGTGATGTCGTCTGCAGAAGCTCTTCGTCCTAGGCCAAAAACATAATTACAACAAGAATAACTTGGCAACGGAAGGAGTACAGAGAAGCCACACTCCTGTCAAAGGGGTAGAAAATTATTACAGGATATATGCTACCTGTAAAGTAAACGAGAAAATATTCTCACAGCAAACTACTCACAATATAGTGTTAGCGTGTCGATAAGATCATTCATAGCACTGTATATTTACCATGATATGTTGAGAGAATTGAAAGGGATCCTTGCACTCAGAAGTCGAGAAAGCGCATTTGTATTCTCAACTAAGACCTCCTCACCCTCACTTAAAGTTTACCAGAATGTTCACACACAATACAATACATACAGAGGGATTGTGTGTGCAATTTCAGATCGACACAATCAGCCGGTACGGAGAAAATGAGATTTTTCTCAAAAATTTCTTGAAAAAGACACAGAAATTGCAATATCTCCAGACTAGCTGATTATGCATATCGTAATCTTGATATACTGTCCCTCTGCAGGTATTCTATCATGTATAGAAAGTTGAAGATACTTGAAGGGAATGCAAAAGAGATCTTTGCACTCAAAAGTCGAGATAGCGCATGTGTATTCTCAACTAAGACCTCCTCACCCCCACTTAAAGTTTACCAGAATGTTCACACACAATACAATACATACAGAGGGATTGTGTATGCAATTTCAGATCGACTCAATCAGCCGGTACGGAGAAAATGACATTTTTCCAAAAATTTCTCGAAAAAGACACAGAAATTGCAATATCTCCAGACTTGCTGTCTATGCATATCTAAATCTTGATATACTGTCCCTCAGCATGTATTCCATTATGTATAGAATGTTCAAGATACTTGTAGGGAACGCAAAAGGGATCTTCGCACTCAAAAGTCGAGAAGGCGCATGTGTATTCTCAACTAAAACCTCCTCACCCTTTCTCAAGGTTTACAAGAATGTTCATACACAATGCAATGCATGCTGAGGCATTGTACATTAAGTTTCAGATATACTCATTCAGCAAATTGGAGGAAATTACTTTTCTTTGTTAATAATTTCCTCAAAAAGCTCACAGAAAATGCTGTAACTCCACACTTGCTGATTATTTAGATTTGAAACATGGTATATAATCTTTCAGCATGCATGATATGGTAACGTGTGTAAAGCTGAAGATATTTTCAGAGAAAGGAAAGGTATTTGTATACTTGAAAGTCGAAAAAGCTCATGTGACTTCCAACTAAGACTACCTTGACCCTTGCTCAATGTTTAACAAAATGTCTTTGTGAAGAAAAGATGAAAACCCTGCAAGATTAGAAAGGAGCTAGTATTATTGAAATAATACTTACTCAAGGATAAGACCACAACTCAATTAGCAGAGAACTCGACCAACATCAATATCGATCCATACAGCAATTTAGGAAACACAATGACTGCAGATATAAACACTGATGACTGCCGTCTGCCGGACTGCCGTGCGCAGATGGCTGACATGGTGCGGGTGAGAGCCAGATAGGAAGCGAAGCACTGTAGCGATAATACGTACGTAGTAGGCAGCTTTCTTGTGTACACTCCACACTGAAACTTTTCCACTAGAAGTTCGGCCCGGCCTTTTTGTCATCATCCGCGGCGCCGTGTCGCTTACGCAAAAAAGCTACGAGCTATCAGCTGACAAGCCAGACGAGACGTGCAGGTGAGCTGCAGCGCATGCGCATGCGCGCACACTCACATGGGTAAAGCCAATTAGCCAACAAGCCAGCAGTATCACCGCCATCACGTGATTGGCGATGCTATACACGTTACTCATGTGAATATATGATGTTGTAATTTTTATATCGTTTATTGCAATTATTGCGAATTGCGTAAAATCAAGCTCGCATTGTCATCACTTTGCATAAACCTCTATATATTATACGTAATACGTTATACACGAACAATATGACATGACTTGATAACCATTGCGCGGTAACATGTCTGTAAGAGACGGTCACTAATGTTTTTTAGACCGTAAATTTGTCGCTTATTAGCTTTAGGTTGCGCTCCCATGCGTTACGGATAAACTTACGGAATGGTAAAATAATAATGGCGGTGATGCGAAATTTAAAATGTGTTAACTACAAGATTAAATAATACGTAGTAAATGTGGGTCTGATTAGTTATATTATCATATTAATAAATAAAAACAATAATAGTCTTAATAACAATAAAATAATTAATTCCATAAAAGTTACTCGCAATTAATTAATAACATTACATATTTATAATTTATTAATATTCACTTTGTGCATAATCTAATTGATATTTATCTTCTTTCTCTTATTAAAAACATTGTTCATAAACAATAAACAATGTTGTTTAACAGTATGTACATGGTAATAATTCATAATGAGCGGGCCTATTCCGTACGAAAATTTCAACACGCTAATCCCATGGAGTACTTTTTTTTTAGCGGAATGGTTTTCTAACCTCACTTTCGGTTAAAACTTATCAAAATTTGTTGATGTAATGCTAAAATTGCATTAGAATAAATTAAGAAACAACAATTTAATAAATACTGAACAAAAGAAAATTATATTTCCTTAAAATTATTATCAAATTAATTTCTTGAAGCACTACAATCCTCATTCCGGCATTTTTTCTCAATCTCTTGGGAATAGGGCTTTGTAAAAACGTAACGGAAATCCGCGCGCCGTTATTCGAATTGCAAATTCACTCCAATTTTTTCGTTCCGTTTAATTTTACGGAACGCATGTGTGTGTGTGGGATTGCACCCTTACTGTTTGCCATATGGTAACAAAAACTATTTTTTTTTTTTTAATAGTATGCAAAATCATGAGTGCATTGCCCTTCGTAATGACATTATTAATCAATTTTCGCTTTTATAAAAATACAAGGTTCTCCTGAGTATTGCGGTCGTGACTATTATGTAAAAGCGAAGTTTTTACATAGGGAGGGGGCGGGCGACGAGCGAAACGAGGAGCAGGTGTGTGTGGGGCCGGGGGGGGGATGGCGTGCCGAAGGCACGCTGGGGGGCGCAGCCCCCTAGTTTTGTATTGGCAATATGTTCATCAACTCTCACTTTCAGCATACGTTTACTTTCTCCTACGTATGTTGCGTTACAATCTTTACAGTTAATTTGGTACACTATGTTCCGTTGCTCATTTTTTCCGTTTTATCCTTTCCTCTAATGATAAATTGGTTTAAATTATTTTCTATTTTTGGTATTGTTCTTGTACCTAGATTACTTAAACTGTGGGAAACCTTCCCAAAAAATCTTGGTATATATCGTAAACTGATATAAGTTTTATACCTATTATTACACACACACACACACACACGCGCACGCACACACACACGGACACACACACGCACACACACACACACACTCACACACGCACACACACACACTCACACACACACGCACGCACACACACACACACACATACACACACACACATACACGCACACACGCACACACACACACACTCACACACACGCACGCACGCACACCCACACACACACACACATACATACACACACACACACACACACACATACACACACACACACACGCACGCACGCACGCACACACACACGCACACACACACACTCACACACACACGCACGCACGCACACACACACAGACACATACATACACGCAGGCACGCACACACACACATTCAGACATTTTTACAGACATTATTACAGACAAAATATACAGACATTTTTCAACAATCATGTATTTTGATTCCTAACACCTGGAACAACAATTATAAGATTTTTATACAACTCAAAAAATTACTATCACAAAGCTTCCTCTAGGAGGAGGCAAAAATAAATAACATAAAGGAATAGTATCATATTAATATCACAGCGAACATAATCGTATCACAACCGCTTAGTAAAAAAAAAAATACAAGTTCCGGATAATATTTATTCCGGCGTGTCAACTATTAGCTAGGAAGAAAAGGTGCCCGTATGGGCAGCTTCTTATTCTCACGATGAGAGTCTAAGCATCGAGATCGAATAAGTACTGGCGCACCGCCCTCCTAAATCAATATACTATATACTTTTGGTATTTTACTGATTTCAAATTGTTTGTTTATAAAATTTTTATGAGAATGTTTGTATAAGGCTTCAGTGAGTAATCTATTGTTAATTTTTAATTCAGTATCTAAACTTTTAACATTATGAAAATCTATGATATGGTTATTATCTTTTTTATGGATAAACAAAGACAAATTCATATCCCCATCGGTGTACTTTTTTTGGTGTTACTTAATTCTAATACTTAAATGTCTAGTAGTCTGTCCGACATATGATGCATTATTATTACTACAGTCTATTTTATACAAGAAAGTAGTGGAATCAGTTGAAATTTAGTCAAGTATTTTTACGTATATACACAACTTCTTATTGTAGATGTAGATGTAGACGGAACTCTGAAATATATAACTCAAATTATTAATTTCTCAACTAACTCACAAGGAAGGTACCCCAAGTGTAAGTCGCCGATTCGGACGACATTGCAATATGTTGTAGTACATTAAAAAATAAGAGACACGTATTTTTTTTTACGTGCTGATAGACACTTTAAGGGGGTGAAATCTACCCCTAAATTTCACCCTCAAAAAAAGTTTTTTTCAAATATTTCAAAAACGAATAAAGCTAGTTTAATGAAACGGACGCCAAAAGTTGTAGAATAAAAAAGCCTTCAAAACAGCATTACTTTCAATTTTAAGGGTAGCAACCCCTATTTTTTTTTCAAGAAAACTAAGCTTTTCTCATCAATTATCAGCTATAAAAATTATAATAAATTATATATCGCCTGAAAACAGATTTCATTTAAAAGAAAATTAAAAAATAAAGTTGATCTGTCTCGTGGTTTGGGCCAAAATTATTTTTTAGGGGGTAACTACCCCTTATTTATATTTTGTTCATTATTTCAGAAATAAATAAAGACATCTTAATAAAACCAACGCTAAAAATTTTAAAATAAGAAAGACTTCAAAACAGCATTATTTTCAATTTTAAGGGTAGCGACCCCTATTTTTTTTTTTAAGACAACTAAGCTTTTTTCATCATTTTTCAGTTATAAAAATTATAATAAATTATATAACGCCTTAAAACTGATTCCATTTAAAAGAAAATTAAAAAATAAAGTTCACCTGTCTCGTGGTTTTAACCAAAATTATTTTAACTACCCCTTATTTTTATTTTGCTCATTATTTCAGAAATAAATAAAGATACCTTAATAAAACTAACGCTAAAAATCTTAAAATTAAAAAGGCCAAAAATCTGCATAACTTTCAATTTTAAGGGTAGCAACCCCTATTTTTTTAAAGGAAATTAAGTTTTTTATCAATTTTCAGCTATAAAAATTACAATAAATATATCTCTTTAAAAACCATTCCATTGAAAAGATTGACCATAAAATTTTGACCAATAACACAGACAAACGCTATGTAATTTTAGCGCTTTCGGGCAATACGAAATACTAATTTATCATTAATTTTACAAAATTAGTTTGGTTAAACTACTTGTTTAAACGGATTATTGTAAAGCTTTTTCGAAAAACTAATTTTGACTTGAATTCCTCAAGAAAAGTAACAAGTTCATTTAAACTTTTATATGTTGTAATGAACCAAAAAACGGAAAATATTTATATTTTTTATCTGTGAATAATACATTTTAAAGGGGTGCAAATCATCCCCGGAAGTTCATTATGTTCTTACTTCCCTTTATTATATTTTATGTATTATTATAAATACTTCGTCAAAGGCAATCGTACCGTTTTGATACGTGATAAATAAAGCATTAAAAAAAATTAATGTGTGTGTGCGTGTGTGTACGTGGATGCAAGTGATTTTTATGCAGTAAATAAGAGTAATCGCTGATTGTGAATGAGAAAATAATATGTTATTTTTATGTTATTATGAGGCGGATATTTATAGATTGGTGATTTAACTCGTAGTTTCATATATTGCTGGCAAACATTGTATTTATAAATCGGTAGAGTTCCAGTCGTGCAGTGTTGTTTTGTGAAAGTGGTTATTTCTACAATATTGTGGCTGTAATATTGCATCAATTCATTTTTTTTAATGTCAGCAGCACTACAAAACTACAGGTAAATGTCTATTTATATATCAGATCTAATGCATTAATTGTAAGAATTTCGTATCTGTCTATAGGCTTTAATAAAATTATAACAGCTTTTCAGAATTATATTTTGCGTTATTTTTAATGAAAATATTAGAAAGTATGCAATTTCGTACATTGTTACATTTTTTGGAGATACATTTGACGTTATAGAGCACAAATAGTTTAAATTGATTTTTCTTTAATTTTAAAGACTTAAAAAATCCTGATTTATAAGTGCATAAAGTATTTTTAATATTTTTACGAAAATTAAAAAATGTATCAAAATATACTTTATTGTGTATACTGTATTGTTTACTTTCTGTTATTAACAAAATTATAGACTCCTGATTCAATTTTTAGCCAAAATTGTATACGGTACCTTTACTATCAGATGTTTTACAAATAATAAATTTTACATACAAATAATAATTTTAAAGGCATGGTGTGGTTTGTGCACATAAGAATTATGCACATATTTATTGTGCACACTTTAGCATTGGAGTATACACATAGATATAGATATACACCAATGCTAAAGTGTGCACAATAAATATGTGCATAATTCATATGTGGACAAACCACACCATGCCATTTTAAATAACTGAATTTTAATAAATCTAAATTAACAGGCATTGTGCAATACATCTTATCGATTACTGTTTACAAATTAAAAAAAAACTCGATATTACCTTCTTTTCATTTTAATCAAGCGCTTTAGTAAAGAAATATACAGATACGATATTCTTAATAGATTCTTAACAGGATGGCCCAAAGTATAAATATTTGTTTTATTTGTATGTGTCGCCTTTTTAAATGCAACATTATTATCTTGTGAAAATATGGTATTTTTTTAATATTTAAACAAATATTTCCTGGTAAAAAGACATTGGTCGCATGATGGCGTACATCAGTAAAAGCGTACAACGTACAACGTACAAAGCTTCCTCATTGAGAAATATCTATGTTCTCGCAACATAGTAATGTAACGTTTAGAGGGGTAACGCATACAAATTAAAAAAATGTTTTTATTTTCAGCATTCTATATATGTGTGTTGTAAAGATACTATTTCTGTATGCAATTATTCTTATAAATGTTTGATTATTTTAGCACTCAAAATGAAAATTAATCCTCTGAATGTTATTAATTTGCTGCTTGCCTATTTCCAAACACTTGATATTGAAGATAGCCCTTATAATATTAAAGAAATAGAAATAAAAGACCATTTCCAAATGATACTGTTAGATTTAATGGAATCGTCTAATAGCATAGATGTTATAATGGAAAAATCGTTGGATTTTCAAGAAGAATATAAAGAAACAGATGCACGTATTGTGGAAGATGTTGATTTACATACACTTCCTTACTATCCTGAATTACCTACGGATCAATGTACGGGACATGAAGAACCATTGAGTTTTGAATACAAAAAAGGGCTGTAGAATATTGGAGAAGTGGAAAAACAAAAAGAATTTATCGCTTAAAACAGTTCAAAATAGATTCAGGAAAGTCAGTTCTGAAACACAGTTACATCGCTGGGCTCACCAAATCAATCAAGGTGGAACTTACCGAGAAAAAATTGCAAGAATTTGCGATTTCACACTAGAAAATTTTAAAGCTGCTACTGAAGCTGGATTAATAATTCATGACAACGATTTAAGAAGATGGGCTCTACAAGCACGAAAATTAATCGGAAATGAGGACGTAAGATTTACAGCTTCAAAACATTGGCTTTCAAAATTTAAAAACACCCATAGAATTGTTTCTCGAAAAATTAATAAATTTATCACAAAAAAAAAGTATAGAAAATAGAAATGATTTGCATAAAAAAGAAGTAGAATTCGTAACAGAAGTCCAACAATTGATTAATCAAATAGGCGCTGACAATACATATAATTCAGACCAGTCTGGTTTTCAGTTGGAAATGCATTCTGGTCGATCTCTTGCTTTTGAAGGAGAAAAGAAATTACAGTGCCTTGTACAGTCGGTCACATCAACAACTCATAGCTATATTGTACAGCCGACAATTTCAGCCATAGGAAGCTTACTATCACCATTATTTTTAGTATTAAAGGAACGAAGCGGAGAATCTGGACCAATTGTCTCACAAAATTTCTTTGTGCCTACAAACGTATATGTTACATCCTCGACATCTGGAAAACTTAATTCAGGTAAAATCACGTTCTATTAATTTCTAAAAATAAAACGTTAATTATTTCGGAAGACACATTTAAATAAAATCAAAATTTGTAGAACTCTTTAAGGCGTGGTTAAAAGAGGTATATTTTCCTCAAGTTGGACCTCGAAGCATGCTGCTAATTGATTCGTGGAGTGGTCATTGTCCAACGATTGTACAGGAAGTTACGCCACACGATAAAACACTACATCTCAAAATGATACCTACAGGAACGACGGGAAACATACAGCCGTTAGATGTATATGGATTCCGCACATGGAAGAACTATGTTAAACATTTTTCAGACCATGTTTTGCTCATAGACGAAGACTTAAATTTACATTTGAGAAATAATATAATTAAATTACAGTCTTTGGTTCATAACCAATTTTCATCTCCACGATATGAAAATCTATTTAAATATTCGTGGTATAAAAGTGGGTATCTTGTGAATCGACCAGGAGATTTCGATGACCCCGTAAGTTTCAGTTTCGGAGATTCCTGTGCAACGCATTGTGAGATCAATGGTTGTTATAATGTTGCAATTGTTAGATGTTCGTGGTGTAAAAAATCTTTATGCTTAAAACACTTTTTTGAAGAATATCATTATTGTACAACTTACAATCCATAATGCCTCGAGCTATTCGACAAACAATTACTTTTTTGAGAATACTTTAAATTTTTTGTAGTAATAGTTATAATAAAACTTGTGTTGTTAAAAAAAAACCATATTTACATTAGTTATCATTTCATTTTGTATTTTTCTGCAACACGTAACTTTAATTTTTATTATTTTTTTGAAAAAAAATTAATCTCACAAAATTTTGATTATTTACGCAATTTTTTCAGAAAAAAATAATAAACACATTTACCCTCCCTGCTAGAAAAAGTTAGTAGAAGTCGATAAAAATCGATAAGTTTCACCATTGAAGTCAATAAGGTCTCTTAATTTCCTTAAAAAGAGAAAAATAGGGGTTCCGACCCTTAAAATTGAAAGTGATACAGATTTGTGGCCTTTTTAATTTTAAGATTTTTAGCATTAGTTTCATTAAGGTAGTTACCCCCTAAAAAATAAGTTTGGTTAAAACCACGGGACAGGTCAACTTTATTTTTTTTAATTTTCTTTTAAATGGAATCAGTTTTAAGGCGATATATAAGAAACATTGTTTCTATAACTATAAAAGCTCGTCTGTAGTGGTCCTGTCTCTTTTTCCATGAAAGATTCTTGTATCCGGGATCGTATATCCATAGATTATGTTTTCTATAGATTCATTTTGTTTATATGAAACAACACTTTAAGCAATGAATATAGTTCGATCTATCAGCCTTTTACACATCTTTGAGGAACAGATACAATGAGGAACAGATCCAAACGATAATGCGGTCACTACAATATTTTGAAAAATGGGATAGTAAAAATATGTATCGAAATATAAATTTTGCTGTGGATGCTCAAACAAGAAACTGATGATTTGTGTTTTACGTATTAAAGGGGGTCTTACACATAGTGGCTTGTGAGGCCTTTCTAAAAAAAGTATTCAATGAATTTTCATGGGACAAGTCCTAAATTACTTAAAATTCATGCAGTAATGGCTTGAAGCGTTGGAAATATTTTAAGAGTTTTTGTAAATTTTTTGTCGTTGTTAGCATTTTAAAATTATTTAATGAAATATTTTTAATATTTTTAACTCTTTGTGCAATAAATACATGAATTTCAAATAATTTAGAGCCATGAAAAGCCATAAAATCAGCTGATTTTGGCCTCAGAAGCCACTAGGTGTAACACCCCCTAAAGGATACTTATACGAAAAACCCCCATTTTGAAAAATTCATAACTTTTGCAAATATCCGAAAAACCAAACGAAACAAATTGAGTCATTTTCTAAAAGGTTAAGACTTTTTTTTCGCCCAATGCGAGCCGAATCCATTTTATAGAAAAAAGATACAGTGGTGCCAACAATGCGATTTTCGAAAATCGACCATTTTGAAAGAGCTGTATGTTTGCTTCTAGTTCATCAATTTAATCGTTGGTCCAGTGAAAATGAAACCAATTTTTAAGAGAAAGAAAATAGGTCCTGTCCGATCTCAATATCTATAAAACTCGAGGAACTACAAAGGTTGAAAGATAACCTTATATATATATAAGTATGAAAATCTGGTGTTTTGAATGCGCAACTTCCTATAGATTCTATATGTTCCCATGTTAAAAATGCAATCAACTGCCGTTTTGAATGCGGCATTCAAAAATTCAATATATATAGGGATATTATTTCTTTAGTCACGCAATCGTCTGTCTTCGTCTTACACATGGGATTTTGCTAGTTTCCTGCTAAAATGGCGTCGCGCATTCAAAACGCCGGTTTTATTTTACATATATATATATATATATATATATATATATATATATATATATATATATATATATATATATATATATATAAATATAAAATATATATACACTTATATAGGTTTATGTAGCCCACGACTGTCTATTAGTAGCTACAGCCCAGAGTTCCCTATGACAAGTGACTAAAGAAATAATGGACCCTGGGGTTATAGGCTCTAGGTCGGGCCGCATAAACCCCTATATTTAGAAATATTATGAAGCCCGGGCTGCATAATCAAAATTGGGCTGGATAAACCCCTATATATAAAACAACGGGCTTTATAAACCCCTTTCGAGAAATGTGTATATATATATACATATACACACATTTTTCTCCATTTTTTTTTGGTAATAAAGTATTTGGCGTTATATGACAAACTTTGAATTTTTACATTATAAATAGCTTTTTTCTTTTCGTATTTTACGTTTGCACTAAATGTAGCAAAGCAAAATTAGTACATTTCGATACTAGTGCGAGGATTTGATTTTCCCCTCGTGTGACTGTTTGCACCCGAGCGAAGCGAGGGTGAAAAGGTCACACGAGGAGAAAATCAACTTCTCACACAAGTGTCGAACGGTATTTTTTGACACGACGTGCGAGAAGTGAGATTTTTGCACGCATCGTTTAACGCAGCGTGCGAGAAATCGAACTTCTCGCACGGAGTTTCAAAAAAGTTATTATAATATCTGATTAAAGTTCGAAAATTATTATCATATAATAATAGATTCTTTAGTGTTTTATTATATATACTTAGCGGAGACAAAATTATTTTACCCTTACTACAACAAATTGATTTATGATTTTCTTCTTTCCAATATACTGCCGTACAAAATTTACAAACATAACTCATATTACCAAAATATGATTCATACTCTAAATTTTTATTTTTACTACATTTCTGTGTATTTACTTTTAACGTAGAAAAGGATGATGACGCGAGATGTTCAAGGACGAGCTCGACAACGCCTCTCCTACACTATATATATATAAGGGAAAGAGAAAGAAGAAGAGAGAGATAGTGAGAGGGGGAGAGAAAGAACTAACGAAGGCACTCAATCCGTCTCTCGCCGTTTTCTCATGCTCTGTTTGCAGTTGCTGCACTTTTCTTTGGAAAGAAAAAATACGGACAGCGTTCGACTTGTAATTGAACTGTCAAATGAATGCGCATACGCCGCGCTGCGCTCGCGTGAGTTTGGCGTTATCCTTGATTTGAATAATTAAGAAGTTTCCTTTCAAAAGGTTGCTTTGTAATTAATTGGTCTCGTTAATTGCGGAGAAAAGGCGCGCATTATAATAGATGCACGAACGCGCTTCTTGCGCTGATGTCAGAAGGGTGGCATAGTTTGTTTTCAGAAAGCAACCTGTTATTTGTGTATCGAGGTGAAGAACTGACAACGGAGCGATGCAAAAGTTGTCGAAAGAAGTGTCTTCTGCATCACAGAGAGTTGTCATTAGAGGGACAATGCGGAGGGACGCGGAGGATTAACGACTCAATTCAGCTTACAACTATATAGTATAGTAAGATATATATATACATTTCGGAAACCGGTACTTTTGAGGATCTATAGTTTTTTTCTCCAGAGTTCGTATATGCTTGACTAAAGAAATAACTCCCTCTCTGCGTTGAAGGTATTAATAGAAATCCTCAAAAGTACCGTTTCATACCGAAGGAATTTTGAGGATGTCCTCAAAAGTCCGAAAAATCCTCAAAGTATCGAATCCGTGCTGACATAGATCCTCAAAAGCTGCATTTGTTATATATATATATATATATATATATATATATATATATATATATATATATATATATATATATATATATGGCTACGGACGATTGAGGATTTTCTATAGATCTTAATAGATCGTAATAGTTACGTATATCTCCATTAAAACTTTAATAGTTAGTTATTGTTTGGCTAATTATTGTTGTTGTACAAGTTATAGCCCTATCTATTAGAGATATTTCTAACCATATTAAATAATCTTCTAACTATATTAAATAATAGTATATGAAGGTATTTGTCACTTGAGTAGCGTTTTGAGGATTATATTACCACACCAACAGTACTTCGAGGATTTTTAGATACGGTATATGGGGGCAATCGTCACATTAGTGGCATTTTAAGGATTATACTGTTCGGCGCAAGGTACTTTTAGGATTTTTACTAATACATCGTGAATAGATAATATTTACACACATACATGATTTATTAATTATATTTTTTGTCAATCATTGTCTATTGTTACGTATGAGAGGACAGACCAAATTAGTCGCGGAAGAACATGCGACAAGTAGGATTCGGACGCACGATCTCGAGGTTTGTAGGTCCGCGCTCTACCACTGAGCTAGTGTTTCGAAGCTTGCTGAAAGGCCTTGCTAGTGTTTAAGACTTATCGTGAAGCACATGTGTCAGGGCTCAGATGACGGCCAAGCTAAGTACGTGTAACTTCCAGGACTAGGCGGAACGACTTTCTTATCGCTCATGATTTATCCTCAGGGTAAACTTCTTTTATCGACTGCATGCTCGGATCCTCACACGTGGTACTATACTTGATAGGAAACATAATGGAGCGCACTTATGCTTCGCAACTCAAACAGCTATTTTTTGTTATAAACTATTTAACTCATCAATTAATCTGTTCAACAAAATTGGAAATGTAAACTTGCAATTTTTATAAACCACTATCAATATATTCTAAATTTAAATATAGATATTATAACTAATAACTATAACTTATTTAGTCAGAATGAGAACATAAACTTAGATATTAATATATTTAAATAAATGTAGTACGTCTAATGTTGAAAAATCCCAAATTTTAGGCTGCTATTTACGGTAAAACAATCTCTAAATAAACAATTCGAAGGGTGTATAAGCTATCTGGAGTCGGATTAACTCATGCTAATCAAGTAAAATTCGAATATATCGGCATCGTTATATCGTTACGTTTTACGTTATGACGTTTGAGGATTTTCTATAGGCGGTAAAGTTGCGTATTTGTCCATTAAAACTTTAATAGTATAGATAGTATAGATAATTATTGATGTTGTACAAGTTGCAGCTCTATTATACATTTCTAACAATTTAAAATAATCTCAGCTTACGGGTTTTGAGGATGTCTCACAGATACGGCATATTGAAGATTGTGTCACTAGAGTAGCATTTTGAGGATTATATAACCACACCTACGGTACTTTAAGAATTTTTAGATAAGATCAAGGGAGATATTCCCCTCTCGAGTAGCATTTTGAGGATTATATTACCACACCTACGGTACTTTGAGGATTTTTAGAAACGATAGATTGAGGTATTTGCCACTCGAGTAGCATTTTGAGGATTAAATTACCACATCTACGGTATTTTGAGGATTTTTATATACAATATATGAAGATATTCTCCACTCGAGTACCATTTTGAGGATTATATTACCACACCTACGGTATGTTGAGGATTTTTAAATACAATATATGGAGATATTCTCAACTTAAGTAGCATTTTGAGGATTATATTACCACACCTACGGTACTTTAAGGATTTTTTAGATACGAAATATGGAGGTATTTGCCACTTCAGTAGAATTTGAATCTAGATATTATATCTAATAACAATAACTTGTTTAATAAGACATAAGAATATAAACTTACATATTGATATATTTAAATAAATGTAGTACGTCTAATGTTGAAAAATCCCAAATTTTAGGGTGCTATTTACGGTAATGCAATCTCTAAATAAACTAATGGAACGATGTATGAGCTACCTGGAGTCGGATTAACTGATGATAATCAAGTAAAATTCGAATATATCGGTATACCGTTACATCGTTCCATTTTACGTTATGACGTTTGAGGATTTTCTATAGGTGGTAAAGTTGCGTATATGAGGAAATTTGAAAAAGTACCACTTATCTCCATTACAAAAAGTCAAAATTTTTTTTTGAAGGCACACCTTTCAAATACGGTTTTTCCTCTTTTTGATACCTTAAAATGAAAAAAAAAATACCTGCGTTCCATAGAAAATTCGAGGGTGATACCCTTTTTCAGATATGTCAATTTTTTCTTATGGAAATTTAACATTGTCAAAATAGACGAAAAGTGGTTACAACTGAGTAGCCAATACTAAGCTTCAGGATGTATTAATCAATTTTTAACAAAAGGAGAATTAAAGTAGAGGAATAGAGCTTCAATTTAGGCTAAAGATCATCAAAATCAGACAATTTTGAGCAAAGTTAGGTGTTTTTGAATATAACGAAAAAATGCGAAAATACGCGATTTTTCATCGACTTCGGAAATTTCAAAGATTTTAATGATTTTTCGTTGTATTCAAAAGCACCTCACTTTGCACAGGATTGTTTGATTTTGTTGATCTTTAGCTTAAATCATCATAACCAGTTTGAGAATGTATTGGCAAGTAAAACACTTCTTTCTAATGCAATCGGAATACTGTATGAAGGCTTTATACAATGTATTAACATTAAGGACGCGTAATGCTGAAGAACTAAATATTTTTTTCAACGAGGTAATGTCTTAACTTCTTACCTATCTTGCGACAAATTTGAAAGCTCTAGGTGCCACTAAGATAATTTTAAAAAGAAAAGCACTGTTCTCAGTTAAAAAAGGAAGACCGTATTATAAATTTACATAGTTTATGGCTGTTATAGACATCAACCCAGAGAGTCTACCCATTACGTTACTTCGTCGAAATTTCTTAACATCTTGATTGTCTTTAGATTGTTTAAAAATTTCAAATTATCATGAACACCATTTGAATTCCGGAGTTATTGAAACTCTACAATTAGAAAAAAAATATATTGCGGTACGAAGCCTTTTAATAATAAATTAATATTATAGAGGGAAAATCTAATGAATTAAATATTTTGTTATGTCGAGGGAATACCTGATCTTCCTGACACTCTTTCGGCTGTTCAAAATTTTTATATATTTTAACCAGCATGACATTCTCTTGGCCTGAAAAACACTAATGTTTGAAAAAAATGGTATACTGTATGAAGACGATGTGTAAATTATAGTGGTTCAAGACTTAAATCCTAAGGGACTAAATATTTTGTTATTTCTTGGGAATTTTAGCTTTTGGACGTACTTTCGGCTGTTTAAGGGTTTGCAATTATTTTGACCAGCTCGAAATTGATTTAGCAGTAAAAAACTTCCTTATAAATGCAAATGGAATACTGTATAAAGGCTTTGTACAATGCATTATCATTATAGACGAATAGTCAGAAAAACTAAATATTTTGTTCAACGAGGTCATGTCTTAACTACTTCACGATCTTATAATAAACGTCGAGGGAACATCTTAGCTTCCTGACTCTCTTTCGGCTGGTCAAAATTTTTATATATTTTAACCACCATACATTCACTTGGCTAGAAAACACTACTATTAGAGAAAAAATGGAATACTGTATGATAGTCATGTATAACTAATAGCGGTTAGGAACTTAAATCTGAAGAGACTAAATATCGCGTTATTTCTTGGGAATCGCTTAGCTTCTTGAATTTCTTTCGGCTGTTTAGGAATTTGTATTGATCATAACCAGTTTGAGAGTGTATTGGCCAGTAAAACACTTCCTTCTAATGCAATCGGAATACTGTACGAAGTACAGTTTGAAGGTATGTACAATGTATTAACATTAAGGACGCGTAATGCTGAAGAACTAAATATTTTGTTCAACGAGGTAATGTCTTAACTTCTTACCTATGTAACGGCAAATTTAAAAGCTCTAGGTACCACTAAGATAATTTTAATAAGAAAAGCACTGCACTCAGTTAAAAAAGGCATACTGTATTATAAATTTGCATAGATTATGGCGGTTATAGACATCAACCCAGAGAGTCTACCCATTACGTTACTTCGTTGAAAATTCTTAACATCTTGATTGTCTTTAGATTGTTTAAAAATTTCAAATTATCATGAACACCATTTGAATTCCGGAGTTATTGAAACTCTACAATTAGAAAAAAAATATATTGCGGTACGAAGCCTTTTAATAATAAATTAATATTATAGAGGGAAAATCTAATGAATTAAATATTTTGTTATGTCGAGGGAATACCTGATCTTCCTGACACTCTTTCGGCTGTTCAAAATTTTTATATATTTTAACCAGCATGACATTCTCTTGGCCTGAAAAACACTAATGTTTGAAAGAAATGGTATACTGTATGAAGACGATGTGTAAATTATAGTGGTTCAAGACTTAAATCCTAAGGGACTAAATATTTTGTTATTTCTTGGGAATTTTAGCTTTTGGACGTACTTTCGGCTGTTTAAGGGTTTGCAATTATTTTGACCAGCTCGAAATTGATTTAGCCGTAAAAAACTTCCTTATAAATGCAAATGGAATACTGTATAAAGGCTTTGTACAATGCATTATCATTATAGATGAATAGTCAGAAAAACTAAATATTTTGTTCAACGAGGTCATGTCTTAACTACTTCACGATCTTATAATAAACGTCGAGGGAACATCTTAGCTTCCTGACTCTCTTTCGGCTGGTCAAAATTTTTATATATTTTAACCACCATACATTCACTTGGCTAGAAAACACTACTATTAGAGAAAAAATGGAATACTGTATGATAGCCATGTATAACTAATAGCGGTTAGGAACTTAAATCTGAAGAGACTAAATATCGCGTTATTTCTTGGGAATCGCTTAGCTTCTTGAATTTCTTTCGGCTGTTTAGGAATTTGTATTGATCATAACCAGTTTGAGACTGTATTGGCCAGTAAAACACTTCCTTCTAATGCAATCGGAATACTGTACGAAGTACAGTTTGAAGGTATGTACAATGTATTAACATTAAGGACGCGTAATGCTGAAGAACTAAATATTTTGTTCAACGAGGTAATGTCTTAACTTCTTACCTATGTAACGGCAAATTTAAAAGCTCCAGGTACCACTAAGATAATTTTAATAAGAAAAGCACTGCACTCAGTTAAAAAAGGCATACTGTATTATAAATTTGCATAGATTATGGCGGTTATAGACATCAACCCAGAGAGTCTACCCATTACGTTACTTCGTTGAAAATTCTTAACATCTTGATTGTCTTTAGATTGTTAAAAAATTTCAAATTATCATGAACACCATTTGAATTCCGGAGTTATTGAAACTCTACAATTGGAAAAAAAATAGATTGCAGTACGAAGCCTTTTAATAATAAATTAATATTATAGAGGGAAAATCTAATGAATTAAATATTTTGTTATATCGGGGGAATATCTTATCTTCCTGACTCTCTTTCGGCTGCTTAAAATTTTTATATATTTTAATCACCATGACATTCTCTTGGCTGGAAAAACACTAATGTTAGAGAAAAAATGGTAAACTGTATGAACACGATGTGTAAATTATAGTAGTTAAAGACTTAAATCCTAAGGGACTAAATATTACGTTATTTCTTGGGACTTTTAGCTTTTGGACGTACTTTCAGCTGTTTAAGGATTTGTAATTATTTTGACCAGCTCGAAATTGATTTAGCAGTAAAAAACTTACTTCTAATGCAAATGAAATACTGTATAAAGGCTTTGTCCAATGCATTATCATTATAGACGCAAAATCACAAAAACTAAATATTTTGTTCAACGAGGTCATGTCTTAACTACTTCACGATCTTATAAGTAACATCGAGGGACTTTCTTACCTTCCTGACTCTCTTTCGGCTTTTCAAAATTTTTATATATTTTAACCACGATGACATTCACTTGGCCAGTAAAACACTACTATTAGAGAAAAGATGGTATACTGTATGATGGCAATGTACAACTAATAGCGGTTAGGAACTTATATCTGAAGAGACTAAATATCGCGTTATTTCTTGGGAATCGCTCAGCCTCTTTAATTTCTTTCGGCTGTTTAGGAATTTGTATTGATCATAACCAGTTTGAGCGTGTATTGGGCAGTAAAACACTTCCTTCTAATGGAATCGGAATACTGTATGAAGTACAGTTTGAAGCTATGTACAATGTATTAACATTAAGGACGCGTAATGCTGAAGAACTAAATATTTTGTTCAACGAGGTAATGTCTTAACTTCTTACCTATGTAACGGCAAATTTAAAAGCTCTAGGTACTACTAAGATAATGTTAATAAGAGGAGCACGGCACTCAGTTAAAAAAGGCACACTGTATTATAAATTTGCATAGATTATGGCGGTTATAGACATCAACCCAGAGAGTCTACCCATTACGTTACTTCGTTGAAAATTCTTAACATCTTGATTGTCTTTAGATTGTTTAAAAATTTCAAATTATCATGAACACCATTTGAATTCCGGAGTTATTGAAACTCTACAATTAGAAAAAAAATAGATTGCGGTACGAACCCTTTTAATAATAACTTAATATTATAGAGGGAAAATCTAATGAATCAAATATTTTGTTATGTCGAGGGAATACCTGATCTTCCTGACACTCTTTCGGCTGTTCAAAATTTTTATATATTTTAACCAGCATGACATTCTCTGGGCCTGAAAAACACTAATGTTTAAAAAAAATGGTATACTGTATGAAGACGATGTGTAAATTATAGTGGTTCAAGACTTAAATCCTAAGGGACTAAATATTTTGTTATTTCTTGGGAATGTTAGCTTTTGGGCGTACTTTCGGCTGTTTAAGGATTTGTAATTATTTTGACCAACTCGAAATTGATTTAGCAGTAAAAAACTTCCTTCTAATGCAAATGGAATACTGCATAAAGGCTTTGTCCAATGCATTATCATTATAGACGCAAAATCACTAAAACTAAATATTTTTTTCATCGAGGTCATGTCTTAACAACTTCAAGATCTTATAATAAACGTCGAGGGAATATGTGAGCTTCCTGACTCTCCTTCGGCTGGTCAAAATTTTTATATATTTTAACCACCATACATTCACTTGGCTAAAAAACACTACTATTAGAGAAAAAATGGAATACTGTATAATGGCCATGTATAACTAAATCCGAAGAGACTAAATATCGCGTTATTTCTTGAGAATTGCTTAGCTTCTTGAATTTCTTTCGGCGGTTTAGGAATTTATATTGATCATAACCACTTTGAGAATATATTGGCCAGTAAAACACTTTCTTCTAATTCAATCGCAATACTGTATGAAGGCTTTGTACAATGTATTAACATTAAGGACGCGTAATGCTGAAGAACTAAATATTTTGTTCAACGAGGTAATGTCTTAACTTCTTACCTATCTTATGGCAAATTTAAAAGCTCTAGGTGCCACTAAGATAATTTTAATAAGAAAAGCACTGCTCTCAGTTAAAAAAGGAAGACCGTATTATAAATTTACATAGATTATGGCGGTTATAGACATCAACCCAGATGGTCTACCCATTACGTTACTTCGTTGCAATTTCTTAAGATCTTGATTGTCTTTAGATTGTTTAAAAATTTCAAATTATCATGAACACCATTAGAATTCCGGAGTTATTGAAGCCCTACAATTAGAAGAAAAATAGATTGCGGTACGAAGCCTTTTAATAATAAATTAATATTATAGAGGAAAATCAAATGAATTAAATATTTTGTTATGTCGCGGGAATATCTTATCTTCCTGACACTCTTTCGGCTGTTTAAAATTTTTATATATTTTAACCACTATGACATTCTCTTGGCCGGAAAAACACTAATGTTAGAGAAAAAATGGTATACTGTATGAACACGATGTGTAAATTATAGTAGTTAAAGACTTAAATCCTAAGGGATTAAATATTACGTTATTTCTTGGGACTTTTAGCTTTTGGACGTACTTTCAGCTGTTTAAGGATTTGTAATTATTTTGACCAGCTCGAAATTGATTTAGCAGTAAGAAACTTACTTCTAGTGCAAATGGAATACTGTATAAAGGCTTTGTCCAATGCATTATCATTACAGACGCAAAATCACAAAAACTAAATATTTTGTTCAACGAGGTCATGTCTTAACTACTTCACGATCTTATAATAAACATCAAGGGACTTTCTTAGCTTCCTGACTCTCCTTCGACTGGTCAAAGTTTTTATATATTTTAACCACCATACATTCACTCGGCTAGAAAACTCTACTATTAGAGAAAAAATGGAATACTGTATGATGGCCATGTATAACTAATAGCGGTTAGAAACTTAAATCCGAAGAGACTAAATATCGCGTTATTTCTTGAGAATTGCTTAGCTTCTTGAATTTCTTTTGGCGGTTTAGGAATTTATATTGATCATAACCAGTTTGAGAATATATTGGCCAGTAAAACACTTCCTTCTAATTCAATCGGAATACTGTATGAAGGCTTTGTACAATGTATTAACATTAAGGACGTGTAATGCTGAAGAACTAAATATTTTGTTCAACGAGGTAATGTCTTAACTTCTTTCCTATCTTACGGCAAATTTAAAAGCTCTAGGTGCCACTAAGATAATTTTAATAAGAAAAGCACTGGTCTCAGTTAAAAAAGGAAGACTGTATTATAAATTTACATAGATTATGGCGGTTATAGACATCAACCCAGATGGTCTACCCATTACGTTACTTCGTTGCAATTTCTTAACATCTTGATTGTCTTTGGGCTGTTTAAAAATTTGACATTATCAGGAACACCTTTAGATTTCCTGAGTTAGTGAAACACCACAATAAGAAGATAATAGAATACGGTATAAAGGCTTTTTATATTAAATTAACATTAGCGACGGAAGATTTTATGAATTAAATATTTTGTTACTTTGAGGGAATATCTTATCTTTCTGACTCTCTTTCGGCTGTTACAAATTTTTATATATTTTAACCAGCGTGGCATTCTCATGGGCAGTAGAACACTACTATTAGAGAAAAAATGGAATACTGTATAAAGGCCATGTATAAATTATTTCGGTTAGAGACCTAAATCTTAAGGGACTAAATATTACGTTATTTCTTGGGAATTCCTAAGCTTCTTGACTTTCTTTCGGCTGTTTAAATATTTCTAATTATTTTAACCAGTTCGCGATTGACTTAGCAGGAAACCACTTCTAATGCGAACGGAATACTGTATGAAGCCTTTGTACAATGCAATAATATTATAGACGCATAATCAGAAAAACTAAATATTTCGTTCAACGAGGTCATGTCTTTACTTCTTCACGATCTTACGAAAAGTTAAACTCTCTAGGTATCACTGAGGTGATTTTTATCAGAAAACCACTGCTCTCAGTTAATAAAGAAATACTGTATGATGGATTTGTAGAGATTATGGCAGTTATAGACATAAGCCCAGAGGCACTAACCATTACGTTACTTCGTTGCAAATTCTCAACTTCTTGATTGTCTTCCGGCTGTTTAAAAAGTTCAAATTGTCATGAGCACCTTTAGAATTCCTGAGTTATTGAAACTCTACAATTAGAAAAAAATATAATGCTGTATGAAGGCTTTTTATAATAAATTAACATTACAGACGGAAAATCTTATGAATTAAGTATTTTGTTACGTCGAGGGAATATCTTATCTTCCTGACTCTCTTTTGGCTGTTCAAAATTTTTATATATTTCAACCACCATGACATTCTTTTGACCAGGAAAACACTAATGTTAGAGAAAAAATGGAATACTGTATAAAGACCATGTGTAAATTATAGCGGTGAGAGACTTAAATCGTAATAGACTAGATATTACAATATTTCTTGGGAACCTCTTAGCTTCTTGACTTTCTTTCGGCTGTTTAAAAGTTTCGAATTATTTTAACCAGCTCGAGATTGACTTAGCCAGTAGAACACTTCCTTCAAACGCTAAGGGAATAGTGTATGAAGGCTTCGTATAATGCATTTATATTATAGACGCATAATCTGAAGAACTAAATATTTCGTTCAACGAGTAAATGTCTTAACTTCTTCACGCTCTAATGGAAAAGGAAAATTTCTAGATATCACTACGGTGATTTTTAGAAGAAAGCCATTGCTCTTAATTTAAAAAGGACTTAACATTAAGACGTACGGACGTGGTAGTTAAATCATCTAGTAGCAGATATTCAGTTTTCATTTCACTTCTCCCAACTCACTCCATTGGTTATAATCAACCTCGGCAGGTAACGTTATAATGTAGCGATGTATTCAAATTGAATTGATTATCAGGATCCTAATCCGACGTCAAGTAGATCACACAACGCTTCAGGAGTTTAATTATCGGCGGTTTTACCATAAATATGACGCGAGATTTTTAAAAGCACATTAGTTTTACTATTTACCAAGAAAGTTAAATCGTTTACTTAACACAAATACTGTGAAGAGTGGATTTATTCAATTAGTCTTATAAAAAAATTAGTTTATTATTGTATTTTCACGACTCATACGGATGCTTAAGGGAAAGCCCATCAGGTAACGTTATTGTAGGATAGCGATATATTTAGATTGTACTTAATTATCTCAAGCTTCATCGGAGTCGAGGTGATACACCATTCGAATAATTTATTCAGGGATCGTTTTACCGCAAATGGTAGCGCGAGATTTTAAAAACCCAGAATTGCGAAGAGGCACAATCTACATCCAATCGTCTAGTTGTCAGAAGCAGCTTGAAGAGCGGATTCTTCTTCGTTTTTGAGACTCCGTGGTAAACGGAGCAATTTAGCTTTCGGATCATGCTGAAATATAAATAATTTTGTTATAGTTGTTGGTTTGGGACCGTTAAATTCAACGTTACAACATCAGGGATGATTATTGAGCGTATTTAATGGATTTCGGCGGTACGTGTAGCGTTGTCAATTTTCGTCTAGTTTTATTGCTTGCCAAACACGAAATATCAAGAATAAAACTCTTGGCAATCTTAAAGACCGACGAATTAGAAAATTTCATAGCTTAGAACCGAGTGAGGTTTTATAAGAATGTACTTGTGTGATTACAATTTTTTTGGTAGCCTTCTGGCATGCTAGAAGCTCAAGTTTTGTAGTGTTTGCACCATTTTTGACGATGAAAAATGATTTCCGGACGGTAATTATAAAATTTTGGATATGCGAATTTTCGGTGGTGTTGCAACGTTGCAAACTACAAACAAGACTATTTGTGAGCTTGCTCTGAAAGAAAAGCAAAGTGACTTTATAAAGGTTTAAATAATGTGAGAGATTTATTCGACTCATATTTTTACAAAGCTCTCGTATTTTATTACAAATACGCCATTATAAATAGATTTATTTGAATGTTAAATTTTTACAGTTCAAGTATCTCGTTTATTTGCTCTATCGAAAATTGAGAACTAAAATTTATTACGCTGCTTCGTCTGCTTGATGCCGTCGATTTACTTATATGACTTATGTTACTCGTATCCATACTGTCATTTTGATTTTCAAACAGATTTGATAGTACTACGGTAGCTTTTCTGGTTTTAATATCTTCTAACATCACGTTTTTCAATACTACAAATAACAATTCACAGAATATTTGTTATTATTTTAATTTGTATTTAAGCCGAATCCATCTCAAATCACGTGGCCCGCGTATGCCTCTATCTTATCGATTATTTTGGGATGTTGGTATTTTTGTTCTTCTCCAAAAATTATTTGACCCGTATATTTTTATATTTTTGTTGCTATAGAATTCCATGCGTTCAGTAATACCGCGAAATTCCGAGAAAATCCTTACTTAGAAATAAATTTTTTCAATGTAATTTGCAAACAGTTACTGCTTCACCAGTTTTTTAAGCTTTTAAGCGCGTAACACATAATTTCACTCATATTTGAGCTCTCTTTCATAGTATGTATGTTATTTAAAAAAAAATAAATAAATAAAAAATGCCCGAATTATGCACTTTTTACTGAAAAATGCATTTTTCTCGAACAAGCTTATTTTTTTCCTTTTCTTTGTTATGATAGAAAACGTAAATAGATATCTAGGCATATCTGTCAGATTCGGGGGTTTTGACGTGGAATAGCGATCTACTAATGAGATCACACACAAATTTTTCACGCTTAACGCTTATATAGCGATATAACAATGATATAACAGTCGATATAAAGATGTTTATCTTTGTGCGTATATAAGTAGTTCACATGTATGCACATATGTATGTATTTTTTTATTTTTTTATTTATTTATTTATTATGCAAATCCGCATAATCTTCGAGAGACTCATCAAAAATTCATTCACAATGCCAACGATTTGAAGAGCACGTTCAAAAATATACAGATATATACAGTTAAAATAATACATTTACAAGACATTGAAGTAGAAGAGTTTAGAAAAGTAAAAAATGTTGATTGACTTGTGTTACGATTTTAATATGGCGAATAATTAATAATTAGACACAGGAAGACTCGATAAAAAAACGGCACGCGGCTTTACTCGGCGGGGAATTTAACCCTGGACCTTCGGTTTTCATGACGGGTGCTCTGACCGCTGAGCTACCGATGTCGATGCGTCTTTCCTCGAGTCTTCTTTTTTATTTTTATATTTTTGCTGCTGTGTGCAACTCGGACGACCGGCCTTGTCAGCGCTTGCTGAATATGCAATAGTGACACTTTCTACTCCTAAGTATCTCGGAATTCAAAAAACTCATTCACGGATTAAAGAAACGTGCAATGATGAAGTACATTGTTTAATAGCAAAAGCCGCTAAGGTAGTTATAAAAATAAAAAATAAAAAATAAAAAAATACATATGCATATGTGCATACATGTATACTACTTACATACGCACAAAAATAAACCTCTTTATATCGACTGTTATATCATTGTTATATCACTATATATAAACGTTAAGGTGGCTTCGACGAGTTTGAATAAATACTTAAATTTTCCTAAAAACTTAATAAAAATGTTCGTTGAACAATGAAGTTTCGATTCATTTCAAGCGAATATCACGTTAACGACCTCAATTTCGAATAAACTGAGTTTTAAAAAAGTGAAAAATAACACGTAACCTTACGGGAGTAAAAGTTATATTATCTCATTCTTAATTATAAATAAATAAAATTGGTTGAATAAGATATAAAATTAAAGACTTTTTTACGACGTATCTTATGGTGTTATCAAAATGGTAGGTCAACGATGAAAAAAAAGATATCGTTGATTAAAGGTGGATAGGTGCTTCTGCGCATGTGCAGTATCGTTAGGAAGACAGCTGATTCGGCAAATTACCTTTTTCCTCATACTTTTCGACTTAATATCTTTGTTTTTTCATAAGCAGTAGTAAAATAGAGAATTTTTCGTCAAATTTAACTCAAATATTTCAACTAAAAATAAAAAAGAAATTAAACCCACCAGTAGCGCCCCGACTTGATACGCACCAAACGTCGAAGCCACCTTAAGCATGAAAAATTTATCTATGTGTGATTATCTCATTACTGGATCGTTATCCCAGGTCAAAACCACCGAATCTGACAGATACGCCTAGATAACCAGTTACGTCCACTATCATAACAAAAAGAAGGAAAAAAATAGGCTTTTTTCAGTAAAAAGTGCATAACACGGGCATTTTTTTTTTTTTTTTTTAATAACATAACATACATACCGTGAAAGAGAGCTTAAATCTGAGTGAAATTATGTGTTATACGCTGAAAAGCTTAAACAACTGGTGAAGCAGCAGCTGTTTGAAAATTACATTGAAAAAATTTATTTGTAAGTAAGGATTTCCCCGGAACTTTGCGGTATTGCTGAACGCATGAAATTTTGTAGCAACAAAAAAATAAAAATATACGGGTCAAATAATTTTTGGAGAAGAACAAAAATACTTTTATCCTAAAATAATCGGTGATATAGGTATACGCAGGCCACCTGATTTGAGATGGATTCGGCCTTTAATGTAATTTAAAAAGTATTCAATTATACAAACCATCATCTACTATTAAGTTTGCTAATTTCTGTAAGTATACATTATATTTGCTTAGAGTATTATCCAATTTCTGTTTATCTGACAAAGAAGGCTTACATCCACGAAGGAGCATTGACAACATTATTTTTTTTTTTTCATGAGAAATTTTTTTATTTTGATAAATGCATGCAGCAAAATCGTCATAACATGTAAGTATACAAACTTGTATCACTCTATGAAAATAGTTCTCTAAACTTCTTTGCTTCGGAGCTAAAATTTCAGACTTTCCATCGTAACCTGAAATATATAAAATATATAAATATAAAGTGTAAAAGGTGAGTAGTTAAAGCACAAAGAAGAATAACTCAAAAGAAAATGTTCGCGCTACTTTACTGAAAGAAAGGCAGAGTGAGAGAGAAAGATTTGCAGCGAAGCTGGTCAGCCATAAAGTAAGTATTTCTTTGTTAGCGCCGTTGTTTGAATATCGCGTATCCGCGTGGTGCGTGCGAGACTCATTTCTGGCTATTGCGTGCATTTGCGTAGTAGCCAGTAGTTAAGAACTACTGGCTACCCTTCTCGACTACCGTGCAAAGTTTCGGCCTGCGCGTCTCCGTTTATTACTATTAATTTAACTTCATTTCATTCTTATTGAATAAACGCGAACTGACTTTTAAATTGGTTGATTCGGAATTAGTTTCATTTACTGCTCATTTTCCTGATTCTATTCCCCCGAAACCCGCCCTCTACCCTATGCGAGCTGCACCTAGCCGGCATCATCAACGAGAGGTGACGCGCCCCACCGTGCTTGAGTCGCGTCGCCATAGAGCAGAGTATGCTCGCCGCGCAATCGCGGGAGCGCGCGGCTCAGGCCCGTTCTGCATTATAGAGAAGTGCGGGCCTTCCTACATTAAAGTTGTGGAGCGGATGTACCACTCCGGCCTGATAGATTGCTAGCCTACTGATGATTGTGCTCTCTTGATATTATCGGTTCACGCGGACCCCCTAGGTATCCCGTTGCAATTTATATTTAAATATTGACAGTTCCTCAACATTAGTCAATCACTTAAATTCACGCAAAATGATATTATTTACCTTTGAGATCTTTCTGAATTGTTTCTTGATAAATCTCTATAAATTTGATAACTGCTCTACAACTTGAACTGTGATAGTTCTTGTACATCGCAATGACTAATTGTTTCAGATCTTCTTCAGAAAAATTTAAGGACTCAGAAAAATTTTTACAAATACCTGACGTTTTTATAACTTTTATAAATTTAGTATAGAGTACACTATCATACATCAAACCATGATTCTGTGTGAAAGGACTATTCGCCCTTCGTTGAGACTGTTTTTCAAAATTCTCTGTTATATTCATTAATTTTATTAAGTTTTTGAATTTTATTATATTATGAATAAAGTTTTTAGTCACAGTCATATCTCTTATCTGAAAAAAAATATTTTTATTGAAAAACAGATCTATTAACAATTATATAAAATACATATGAGATTGAACTTTGCAGCACTCAACTCGAGTACTTTTACTTTACTTAAATCTCGGTCAGATGGGGTAAGTGAGACACACGTCCGAACGGCAGCAATCTCAACAATTCTAACACCGCAACGCAATCTTACACCTCACAAAAATTTGTATACATTCTTTCCGGTGATAAACTGCAGCTAAAAATAAATTAGCAGCAAAATCGCATGTCCGTAAAAAATTTTTCAGTCCATCTACTGTGCCTAAGCCGGTTCAGATTCGCAAAACGCGCGTAAAATTGACGTCTTTTAAAAATTCTAACACGTAAACACGCCAAATATATGATCTGTTCTTTCTTATGGTGAAAGAAACTTAGGAAAAAAATTATGAACTGAATCGCATTAACGGAAAAAATTGCTCAGCCCATTTGCTACGGCTAAGAAGGCTTACGTACTCAAAACATGTAAAGTCGACCTCTTGCAAAAATTCTAACTCCAAAACGCGATCTTATAACTCATCAAATTTTTATATATTCTTTCTTACGGCAAAAGAAAGTTAGGAAAAAATTATAAACAGAATCGCATGACCAAAAAAATTCCACAGCCCATTTTCTACGGCTGAGGTAGCGGAGGTATGCAAAACACGTAATGATACAAGAACGCTGAAAAAAATGACTGCAGAATCGTATGACCATAATGAGGTGTTCTTGAGAATACAGACAACGAAATTTACTTATTAATTTTGTAAGTTTTTAAATGCTTTGAAGTGGCTCAGGATAATTTTGGAAAAATAATGAAAAATTTAATTAATCGTTAACATAAACGATAACAAGTTATTTGTCATCTAGCCAGCTCAAGAAAGTGATGACTGGGAGAAGTGAAACCTCTATAGATTTTTTTGTGATTAGCTGTTGGATTAAAAGCAGGGAGAATTTAAAATTAAATATGCATTTAAATGAAAATGATTAAAATAAAAAACATTAAATAAATAATACTCAAATTAATATTGGTTGTAGCTTCAAAAAATAATTAACATGTTTTAATTAATTGTTAGTGATGGCTAGATGTAGAAAAGTATTTCAAGACACAATACGATTTTACATGTTTTGCGTATATATATACAAGCTTTTAGAGCCACAGCAAATCAGCTGAGGAATTTTTTCCGGTCATGCAATTAAGTTCATGATTTTTTTCAAACTTTCTTTCACCATTAGAAAAACCATATAAGTTAGAATTTTCGAAAGAGATCGATTTTACATGTTTTACGTATGAAAGCCTTCTTAGCCGCAGAAAATGGGCTGAGAAATTTTTTCCGTTCACGCGATTCAGTTCACAATTTTTTTTCTATAAGTTTCTCTTTCATAAGAAAGAACATATAATATATTCGGCGGGGCGCATATATATAACATATAATATATAATAAATACGCGTACATATAACGCGAACATATAATATATATTAAATACGCGTTCGCGCTTTAGAATTTTTGAAAGAGGTTGATTTTACGCGCGTTTAGGCGCAGTATAGATGCTGAAAAATTTTTTACGGACATGCGATTTATTATTTAACATAATTTTTTGGTTGTGGGCTGTCTATTAACTGTCTTTATTTTGTTTTTGGTTATGTGTTTTAACCGTATAAACCGTGAATATTGCAAAAAAAAAACATTTAGGTAAACGTGTCGAGCGCTGCAAAGTTCAACCTCATAAATACATAATTCGTAATGATATGTATACTCTATTGAAAATGAATACGTAAATTATTTACATAAATTATTCATGTAAATTATTTATGTAAATATGTACATGCCAAATTTAAACTTTTGGTTACGTAAATCATTTACGTAATAATCCATTTACGTAAACTAGCAACATCAGGCGCACTTTGCGCGCTCTTCTTTTGCGTTCGTGATTATACATATATACAATTAATAGTGAAATATTATGAATTTAAAATTTATTTTACTTTTTAACATCAGCAAATTTATCTAATATTTTTTATTGAAACTTGAATTGTATTTATTTTATTTACTCCTACAATACAAAAATTTGGAGGTTAGAAATGTAACTGTCGTGTTTCAACAGACAAAATTTTAATACTTTTCTGCTACACGAAACCAAATTTTAAATCATTAATACTATTTAGATATATATATTTAGTCTAAACATTTCATAATATCAAACTTTGTGGGTTTCATTTGGACCAATCAGCTAAGACCTTGAGCAAAAGGCTACGTCACCGTGGACCAATCACGGGCTCCCTTTAAACGGACTTGACCAATCGCAAAGCTTTTATTTCGGCTTCACATTTCCGTCATCATTCTTTTAAGAGAGGATGGTTACGTAAATCATTTACGTAATAAACCATTTACGTAATCTAGCAACATCAGGCGCACTTCGCGCGCTCTTCTTTTGCGTTCGTGATTATACATATATACAATTAATAGTGAAATATTATGAATTTAAAATTTATTTTACTTTTTAACATCAGCAAATTTATCTAATATTTTTTATTGAAACTTGAATTGTATTTATTTTATTTACTCCTACAATACAAAAATTTGGAGGTTAGAAATGTAACTGTCGTGTTTCAACAGACAAAATTTTAATACTTTTCTGCTACACGAACCAAATTTTAAATCATTAATACTATTTAGATATATATATATATATATATATTTTTAGTCTAAACATTTCATAATATCAAACTTTGTGGGTTTCATTTGGACCAATCAGCTAAGACCTTGAGCAAAAGGCTACGTCACCGTGGACCAATCACGGGCTCCCTTTAAACGGACTTGACCAATCGCAAAGCTTTTATTTCGGCTTCACATTTCCGTCATCATTCTTTTAAGAGAGGATTAGTAAATTTATTTATGAATTTGTTAATTTATTTATAATTTATTATTATATTTAAAAGAGTAGCATTTGTGAATTATTCATAGGAGTTTTTATTATGACGGTTTTACAAACAGAAGATTTTATGAATTAAATTATAGTTACAGAAAATTTGTACTTACTTAATTTTTTAAATATAATAATAAATTATAAATAAGATAAATATAAATAAATTTACTAATTTATATAAATAGTCTCGTAAATGATTTATATAAAAAAAGTTCAAATTTGGCATGTACGTATTTACATAAATAATTCACTTAAATAATTTATGTAATTAATAATTTACGTATTTATTTTCAATAGGGTAGATAACTGCACTGAAATTAGCTAAAAATACATTAAATAAGACAGCTCTTGCACAAATCACATTGTTTCAAGTAGAAGTGTATTAATTACCACTACTAAAATGTACAAAGCAAATCTGTATAAATTAAGTACAATCTGTTACTCACAAGGAGGGGATCAGGGTTACGGAACCTGAACTTTCTTGAAACTTGTAGAAGTTGTAGATAAAATACCATACCATAAACCTCTGCAAAGTTATAAATCCTATAACGCTCTTCAAAAAAAGCTGCAACTATCTAATTTTTAAAAAAGACAATTGGAAATATGTAGTCGATATTAATATTTCTTGTATATTTTACTCTGTTTGTTCAGCAAAATAAATGCGCACATAATTATTCATATTATTGAAATGTACAAAGTATGTCTAAATTATGTGAAATATTGAGAAATAATTGATAGAATCACCCTAACAAAATTTGATTACCTCAATATACAACTCAATAGTTTTTAGAATTTTCACCATGTTACTTCTAATGTTGCATTAATGAATAATATAATCTCATTTCTCTTTTCTAGTAACATAAATTAAAAAAAGTATGTCCTTCTATAAATTTTAATTTTAGAATAAATAAATATTGATTTTCTGCATTCCAACTATTAGCCTCTTTATTCTAAAATCACAGTTTACGGCAGGATATGTTACTTTTTTTAATTTATATAGTACATGGAATATCTGCAAAGTAACATTAAAAAAAAGAAATGAGTTCTTACTTTTTAGTCATTACAAAGACAAAACACTATAGAAGTAATATTGTGTCACGCAAGAAAATAAATGTATATAAATAAATATTATTATAATATTCTTTAATACTATTATATTATTAAAGAAATGTTATCATTTCTTTAAAAGGTTCGCATCCAATTCTTTACTAATATTCAAGACAATTCATGTTAAATGAAATATTTACAAATGTTACTAGGAAATAATAATGAGATTGATCTCTTAATTATTGGAGTTGCAACAAGACTAACATGGTGAAAATTCTAAAAACTTAAGGTAATACAATGTTGTTAATGTAATTCAATATTTCACATAAATTATGTACATTTATTTTGCTGAACAAACAGGGTAACATGCAGAAGAAATATTAATATTGACCACAGATTTCTTATTTTTAAAAAAATTAGAATAGTTATAGTTTTTTCTGGGGAGCGCATTAGGATCTATAACTTTACAGAGGTTTAGCGTATGGTATTTTACCTACAATATCTACAAGTTTCAAGAAAGTTGGGGTCCTGGGACTCTGATCCTCGATCTCCCTGTTCGACTAAAACACGCACGTACTAGTACATCATCATACTTATAAATTAATAACAGTTACTACAGAACCACTACAGAACTGACATTTTTACTATTTTGATTTGTGAATTTCAAAATGAAACAGAATAATAATTTTAAAAAAATGAATGAAAATTTAGAGTAAAGAAAACATAAAATACATAAGAAAGCGAATGTAAAAATTTTTAAATTCTGATGGTAATAAGAAAAAACTATTTAATATTATTTGATTTAAGAAGCATAGTTACCTGCACTTTTTCATTTGTTTCTCGATAAGCACCTCTTGAATCACTTTCACATGTCTTGCATTGACAATACTTATTACTAGCACCGAAGTAATTTTTACTGTAAAAGCATGTTAATTCTTCATCCCTTTTTATTTTACATTTTGTAGTGATACAAATTTTCCCATCTTTATTCCTTTTATACGAACAATTAGCAGAACAATCATGATTCACTAGTGCAACAGGTCCAAGTAATAAAATACATTTATTTAGACCATATTTCATAATGGAAAAATCACTTTTCTTTTTTTCTAAAAATAATTCCTCTTCTGAGGTTAATAAAGCATACTGGGTTAACAGAATATCAATATCAACATTTTTATTAAGATCAACCCTTGCGTTCAATTTTACTTGTCGTTGTAGCACTTGATATCTGAAACATTCTTTCACTGATACTGGAGATTTTGGATGAATTATTTTCAAATACATGAATATTACATCTATTTAACTGCTCCACATCTATACAATTTAACAACTTATTTAAAGTTTGTTCATAATCTAATTTATTTAAAAATTCTTTTATGTTACCACATAACGCTGTTGTATCACACGCACAAATCTTCGAAATGCTCCATATATCCACTTTCAACATTTCAAACCCTAAATATGGTTCCAAAATTAAAAATTTTGATAAATCATCTAAAATCGATAATCTCTTAAAAGTGATTTCTTTGGAAATATTTTTATTCATTTCTCTTTTTTTTTAACATTTACTAATAATTTTATTTTTATTTAACTTAAATTACACACAGCCAATATAACACAAAACAGATTTCTAATTGTACTCTCCGCTTTAAGTATACTCTAAAATATAAAGTATATTGAAAAATATAGTATAGACATATATTTATTTGCTGAATCTATTTTTTCCTAGTTTTATATTATATAAACTGATAAGAATTTTTCCATCGGTCTTACAGTCTTACAAATTAAATTAAAATAATTAATATTTATGGCAGTCAGATTGCCCTTGTTTATAATCACCCCCGCAGAATCTGAAATAAAAACTTAATTAAAATCTGGAAAAAACTTTGTTAGCAAAGGACGATCTGACTGCCCACCACCACCACATTGTCCGACGTTTCAAATTGTCACATAAAGATTTTAGGAAAAAGAATTTAAATTTAGTTAGAGAAACATTTATTAAAAATAGTTATCCCGTAAAATTTATTGATAAAATGATTGATGAGAGAGTGTGGGAAATTTATAATGGTGGATTGAAGCAGCGGGTAGATAATCAAACAAGGAATAGAAATGGAAAGAATGCATATTTTAGTTTACCATATGTTAGAGGTTTGTCGGAAAGGATTAGAAGGGTTTTTAGTAAACATAATATTCAAGTTTTCTTTAGAAATGATAATAATTTAGAAAGGTTATTTAGTAATTGTAAAGACAAGGATGATAAATGTTTGAAATCGGGAGTTGTTTATAAAATTAATTGTAGGGATTGTAATGGTTGTTATATTGGTCAAACGGGTAGATATTTGAAAAAGAGAATATATGAACATCAATATAGTTTACGCAGCTCAAGTTGTACATCGGGTTTGAAAGAACATTGTTTAAATAGTTTGCATTCTTTCGATTTTGGGAGTGTGGATATTTTGGAACAGGGGATTAAGAATAAATATAAGAGGGAAAGCCTTGAAAGTATTCACATTCTAAGAAATCGGAATAATGTAAATTTAATGATAGAGTCAAGTAAATTAGATAACATTTATCATTCTTTATTAATTTAAGTGAGAATGGAAAGTTGGAGAGGGGAATGTGGAGGGTGTTGGGGTAAGAGAAAAGAAGGGGGTATGGGTGCATGGTATATAAGGAGGTGTATCGCGGGTTTTATTTCAGTCCCTGAGGAGGAGCCAGAGCAGGCTTGAAACGTCGGACAATGTGGTGGTGGTGGGCAGTCAGATCGTCCTTTGCTAACAAAGTTTTTTCCAGATTTTAATTAAGTTTTTATTTCAGATTCTGCGGGGGTGATTATAAACAAGGGCAATCTGACTGCCATAAATATTAATTATTTTAATTTAATTTGTAAGACTGTAAGACCGATGGAAAAATTCTTATCAGTTGATATTAAATTGCAGTCGACATAAGTAATATTTTTAATTATATTATATAATTTAAAATTAATTATATTCTTATTTCACAAATTTTAAGAAACAATATATAATAGTTTCAGCTACTTAAGTTACACTATTACCATGAACCATTAATACATAGTTATACTATAGTTATTACATCACGTATTTATGTAAATATTATTTACTTAAGATATGTTATATATATATATAAAATAAAGAATCCTCAGAGTACCGTAGAAGCGAATATAATCCTCAAAATGCTACTCAAATAACGAATATCTCCATATATCGTATCTAAAAATCCTCAAAATACCATAGGTGTGCTAATATAATCCTCAAAATGCTACTCGAGTGGAGAATACCTTCATACATCGTATCTAAAAATCCTCAAAGTACCGTAGGTGTGCTAATATAATCCTCAAAATGCTACTCGAGTGGCAAATACCTGCATATATCGTTTCTAAAAATCCTCAAAGTACCGTATGAAATAATACAATATGCACTTACTAAAACGTTTTGATTTATTGGACACAGTTAAGGTCAAGTTAAATAAAAATTAATTTAATACTAATAATAATAAATAATAGTAATGATTTAATAAATCAAAATACTACATGATATTTAGGTAAAAATTGCCTGATGATTATTTGACATTCATCTGATAATCACTTGATTTTCAGGTGATTTTCAGATGATTATTGCTCCTGAAATTATTTTAATAATTTTATTTATTATTACTCATAGTTATTTTTGTGTGAAACTCCGGTCAAAAATATTCAGCTAGGAAATCCATATAGATTTTCAGCTGAATACCAGGTAGATTTCCTAGCTGGATCGGGTGGATTCACGTAAATTTCGATGGACTTTTTAGCTGGATTCCTACGCTGATCCATGTTGTGTGGATTTCCTACCCATTTTCAGTAAAAATTAAGTAGTGCTGCTTCAGGCCACCGTCAATCTCTGCCGCTAGGCGGCGAGCTGGAGCAAACTCCCTTTACTAAGTAATTAGTAACGTCAAGGGTATATAAGGAAGTCAAATGGCATCGTCAGCACGACTTTTCCAATGTCATTGGAATGTCGAACTACGAGGCGTGCCTCGTTTTTGGAAAGTCTTTACATAATTACAACAAGGCTTGGCTTCTCTTGTTTAGACTTTGGAAAGTCTTTGTATTCGAGAAAGTAATAATATAACTTAATTAAATATTAACAGGATTTAGTTAGAATATTCACCTACATATTCTCAATAGAGCCAACTGGAATTCCAGATAGATTTAGCTGGAATCCACCTGGAATTCCAGCTAGTAATTCACTTGGAGTTTGTCCAAAAAAAGGAGGTACAGCTGGAATTCCAGGTGGATATCCAGTTGGAATCCCAGGTGGATATCCAGCTGGTATTCCAGGTGGATATTTTCAACGGGGCTGATACAAAAATTCTAGTTATTATTATTCTAGTTTGAGATTCTCTTGACAAGTAAAACACTGCTTCAGCTAAACATGGCATACTGTGTGAAGACTTGCCTGAAAAAACTCTCATTGAAATTGATTATATCAGGTTAAAGAATCGAACATATAATAATGGAAAATCTCAACACAATAATACTGGATTTGAAACGATTAGTATTTCAATAAATCAATATCCAAATCAATTTTTATCGGAATAATTCAATATTTTATGCACTTGACTAAATCAGATATAATTCATATTTATGTGCGAATTTGAAACTACAATTCTAATTAAATCGTATCATCGGTAAATAAAATATAATTGATTTATTTCCATAAAATCAAATTAAATCACTCAATTTTATTCGTTTTAAATCCGGTATTTTCGTGTAGATCATAGTCGACTGATTAATCTGATTTAATCAATTTTCATAAGATAATTTTAGCACGGTTTGTATAAATTATTCCGGTTATCAATGTACATCTGAGGAACCAAATATTTCGATACGTCGACAGAATGTTTTAACTACTTGATTTAGTTACGGGCTTTTCACGTAATTTAATGTATCGTTATCAGTATGAGAATTTATTGACAAGAGTAACCCTAAGTTCCGATCGAAACTGAATACTGTATCAAGACTTTGTAGAAATATTTGCAATTATAGGCTTCACCCTACTAAAAAATCTCTCGTGAGATCTCAAGGAAAATCTGAAGAACGATAAATATTTTTTTATTTCGTAGGAATTTCGTAAATTCTTGACTGTCTTACGGCTGATTCCAAATTTCTTGTTATTATTACTGAATTAAGATTTTCTTAACCAGCAAAACACTGCCTTCAGATAAAATCAGAATACTGTAGTATGAAAGCTTTGTACAATAAATTGCACTCATAGATGCAAATCATAAAAGATTAAATATTGTTACGTCAAGGGAATTCCATTACATCTTATGACTGTTTAAAAATTTCTAGTTATTATTTCTAGTTTGAGACTCGTTTGACTAGTAAAACACTGCCTTTATAGATTAAAACTGAATACTGTATCAAGGTGTTATACAATGAATGGCCCTCATGGACGCAAAACCCAAAGGATTAAATATTCCGTTATGTGGAGGGAATTTCTTAACTTCTTGACGAGGTTACAGCTCATTCAAAATTTCTAGTTATTATTACTAGTTTGAGATTCTCTTGACAAGCAAAACACTGCCTTCTACTAAACATGGCATACTGTATGAAGGCTTTGTATCAATTATTGCTATTAGACTCACAACCTGAGGGAGTAATGTTTACGTTACGTCTAGGAAATTTCATAATTTCTTGACCACGTGCAAATATCAAATGAAAAGTGTCGTAAACTAATAATAACAACAAGAAATTTGGAAACAGCAGTAAGACAGCCGAAAAGACATAAAATCACAGGGAAATAAATAAGTATTTCTAGATCTTCAGTTTTTGTGTCTATAATCGCAAAAATTTTTACAAACTCTTGATATATTATTCAGTTTAGAGGGAAACTTATGATTATTCTTGTAAATCCTTGATACAGTATTCCATTTTAATCTCAAGGTAGCGTTTTACTAGTCAAAAGAGTCCCAAACTAATATTAAAAACAAGAAATTTTGAAACAACCGTTAGGTCGTTATGACATTCACTCGACGGAACGAAATATTTAATACTATAGGTTTTGCATCTACGAGTGCAATTTATTATACAAAGCCTTCATACAGTATTCCGTTTTTATCTAAAGGCAGTATTTTGCTAGTCAAAAGTGTCCCAAAATAATAAAAACAAGAAATTTTGAAACAACCGTTAGGTCGTTATAACATTCACTCGACGCAACGAAATATTTAATACTTTAGGTTTTGCATCTATAAGTGCAATTTATTATACAAAGCCTTCATACAGTATTCCGTTTTTATCTAAAGGCAGTATTTTGCTCGTCAAAAGTGTCCCAAAATAATAATAAAAACTAGAAATTTTGAAACAGCCGTTAATGTAAATAACCACTTTTTTGGAGCTTCGGCGCCGAGTTCCATGTATTATGAGTATTTCAAGCATTATTTCATGTAAATCCATTCAGCGATGCCTGAAAAAATCTGCACTAAACTTCTTTTTTTTTGAAAATTTAGCACTAAGGGAAGTACGTTTAGGAAATTGAAACTAGGCAATTTTATCATATATTGGTTGCATTCATGATGTATAAAATTAGTATTAGTCCTTTAGGTTTGCGTCCAAAAGGGCAATTATTGTATAAAGCCTTCTTACAGCATTCCGTTTTAATCTGCAGGCAGTGTTTTACTAGTCATACGAGTTACAAACTAAAAATAAAAACTAGAAATTTTGAAACAACCGTTAAGTCGTTATGACATTCACTCGATGCAACGAAATATTTAATCCTTTAGATTTTGCATCCACGAGTGCAATTTATTGTACAAAGCCTTCATAGAGTATTCCATTTTAATCTGAAGGCAGTGTTTTACTAGTCAAAAGAGTCCCAAAATAATAATAATAACTAGAAATTTTGAAACAGCCGTTAATGTGAAAAGCCATTTTTAGAAACTTCGACGCAGAGTTCCATGTATTATGAGTATTTCAAGCTTTATTTCATGTAAATCCATTCAGCGATGCCTGAAAAAATCTGCATCAAACTTCTTTTTTTTGAGATTATAGCTCTAAACGAAGAGATTATAGCTCGAAGCGTTTAGGAAATTCAGACTAGGCTTGGTTTATCAGATATTAGTTGCATTCATAATTTAATGTATAAAAATTTGTATTAATATTTTAAATCGGTTTGTTTGATGATTTTAAGAAAAATTTTTATTGACTTCAGACCCCCCTAATCAATTTCAATGAGAGAGTTATTGCAGGCAAACCTTCTCACAGTGTTCCATATTTAGCTGAAGGCAGTGTTTTGCTTGTCAAGAGAATGTCAAACTATTAGTAATAAATAGAAATTTTGATTGAGCAATAACCCGGTCTATAAGATAAGAAATTCTCTAGACATAACGGAATATTTAGTCCTTCAGGTTTGCGTCCAAAAGGGCCAATCATTGTATAAAGCCTTCATACAGTATTCGATTTTAATCTGAAGGCAGTGTTTTACTACTCGTGATAGTCCCAAACTAGTATTAATAACTAGAATTGAAACAGCCGTTAAGTTGTTATGACATTCACTCAAAGTAATGAAATATGTAATACTTGAGGTTTTCCATCTATGAGAGCAATTTATTATACTAAACCTTCATACAGTATTCCGTTTTTATCTGAAGGCAGTATTTACTAGTCAAGAGAATCTGAAAGCAGTAATAATAACAAGTAATTTGATATCAGCTGTAAGATAGTCAAGAAGTTATAAAATTCCTGCGAAATAATAAAATATTTATAATTCTTCAGTTTTTGTGTCTATAATCGCAAAATTGATACAAACTCTTGATATAGTATTCAGTTTAGAGGGGAACTTATGGTTACTGGTGTAAAGCCTTGATACACTATTCCATTTTGATCTACAGGCAGTGCTTTACTAGTTAAAAGTGTCCTAAACTAATAATAAAAATAAGAAATTTTGAAACAATCGTTAAGTCGTTATGACAGTCACTCGTCGCTACGAAATATTTAATAGTTTAGTTTTTACATCTATGAGTGCAATTTATTATACAAAGCCTTGATACAGTATTCCGTTTGTATCTAAAGGCAGTATGTAGCTAGTGAAAAGTGTCCCAAAATAATAATAATAACTAGAAATTTTGAAACAGCTGTTAATGTTAATAACCACTTTTTTGAAGCTTCAACGCAGAGTTCCATGTATTATTAGTATTTCAAGCTTTATTTCATGCAAATCGATCCAGCGATGCCGGAGAAAGTCTGCACCAAACTTTTTTTTTGAGATTATCGCTCTAAGTGAAGTGCGTTTTGGAAATTCAGACTAGGCTTATTTTATCAGGTATAGTTGCATTCATGATAATTTGATGTATTAAAGTTGTATTAATATTTTAAATGGGTTTATTTGATGAATTTAAGAAAAATTTTTATTGATTTCAGTCTCCCCTAATCAATTTCAATGAGAGAGTTATTGCAGGCAAACCTTCTCACAGTGTTCCATATTTAGCTGAAGGCAGTGTTTTGCTTGTCAAGAGAATGTCAAACTATTAGTAATAAATGGAAATTTTGATTGAGCAATAACCCGGTCTATAAGATAAGAAATTCTCTAGACATAACGGAATATTTAGTCCTTCAGGTTTGCGTCCAAAAGGGCCAATCATTGTATAAAGCCTTCATACAGTATTCGATTTTAATCTGAAGGCAGTGTTTTACTAGTCGTGATAGTCCCAAACTAGTATTAATAACTAGAATTGAAGCAGCCGTTAAGTTGTTATGACATTCACTGAATGTAATGAAATATGTAATACTTGAGGTTTTCCATCTATGAGAGCAATTTATTATACTAAGCCTTCATACAGTATTCCGTTTTTATCTGAAGGCAGTATTTACTAGTCAAGAGAATATGAAAGCAGTAATAATAACAAGTAATATGATATCAGCTGTAAGATAGTCAAGAAGTTATAAGATTCCTGCGAAATAAAAAAATATTTATAGTTCTTCAGTTTTTGTGTCTATAATCGCAAAAATTGATACAAACTCTTGATATAGTATTCAATTAAGAGGGGAACTTATGGTTACTCTTGTAAAGCCTTAATACACTATTCCATTTTGATCTAAAGGCAGTGTTTTACTAGTTGAAAGTGTTTTACTTGTCAAACTAGTTATGATAACTACAAATTTTGGATGAGCGATTACCCGGTCTATAAGATAAGAAATTCCCTCGACATAACGTAATATTTAGTCCTTCAGGTTTGCGTCCATAAGGGCCAATCATTGTATAAAGCCTTCATACAGTATTCCGTTTTAATCTGTATGCAGTGTTTTACTAGTCATAAGAGTACCAAACTAGTATTAATAACTAGACATTTTGAAACAGTCGTTAAGTTGTTACGACATTCACTGGAAGTAATAAAATATGTAATACTTGAGGTTTTCCATCTCTGAGTGTAATTTATTATACAAAGCCTTCTTACAGTATTCCTTTTGTATCTGAAGGCAGTGTTTTACTAGTCAAGAGAATCTGAAAGCAGTAATAATAACCAGTAATTTGGTATCAGCCGTAAGATCGTCAAGAAGTTATAAAATTCCTGCGAAATAATAAAATATTTATAGTTCTTCAGTTTTTTAGTCTATAATCGCAAAATTGATACGAACTCTTGATATAGTATTCCGTTTAGAGGGGAACTTATGGTTACTCGTGTAAAGCCTTGATACACTATTCCTTTTTGATCTGCAGGCAGTGCTTTACTAGTTAAAAGTGTCCTAAACTAATAATAAAAACAAGAAATTTTGAAACAACCGTTAAGTCGTTATGACAGTCACTCGTCGCTACGAAATATTTAATACTTTAGGTTTTAGATCTATGAGTGCAATTTATTATACAAAGCCTTGATACAGTATTCCGTTTTTATCTGAAGGCAGTATGTAGCTAGTCAAAAGTGTCCCAAAATAATAATAATAACTAGAAATTTTGAAACAGCTGTTAATGTAAATAACCACTTTTTTGAAGCTTCCACGCAGAGTTCCATGTATTATTAGTATTTCAAGCTTTATTTCATGTAAATCGATCCAGCGATGCCGGAGAAAGTCTGCACCAAACTTTTTTTTTGAGATTATCGCTCTAAGTGAAGTGCGTTTAGGAAATTCAGACTAGGCTTATTTTATCAGATATAGTTGCGTTCATGATAATTTGATGTATTAAAGTTGTGTTAATATTTTAAATCGGTTTATTTGATGAATTTAAGAAAAATTTTTATTGATTTCAGTCTCCCCTAATCAATTTCAATGAGAGAGTTATTGCAGGCAAACCTTCTCACAGTGTTCCATATTTAGCTGAAGGCAGTCTTTTGCTTGTCAAGAGAATGTCAAACTATTAGTAATAAATAGAAATTTTGATTGAGCAATAACCCGGTCTATAAGATAAGAAATTCTCTAGACATAACGGAATATTTAGTCCTTCAGGTTTGCGTCCAAAAGGGCCAATCATTGTATAAAGCCTTCATACAGTATTCGATTTTAATCTGAAGGCAGTGTTTTACTAGTCGTGATAGTCCCAAACTAGTATTAATAACTAGAATTGAAACAGCCGTTAAGTTGTTATGACATTCACTGAAAGTAATGAAATATGTAATACTTGAGGTTTTCCATCTATGAGACCAATTTATTATACTAAGCCTTCATACAGTATTCCTTTTGTATCTGAAGGCAGCGTTTTACTAGTCAAGAGAATCTGAAAGCAGTAATAATAACAAGTAATTTGGTATCAGCCGTATGATAGTCAAGAAGTTATAAAATTCCTGCGAAATCAAAAAATATTTATAGTTCTTCAGTTTTTGTGTCTATAATCGCAAAAATTGATACAAACTCTTGATATAGTATTCAGTTTAAAGGGGAACTTATGGTTACTCTTGTAAAGCCTTGATACACTATTCCATTTTGATCTGAAGGCAGTGTTTTACTAGTCAATGAGTCCCAAACTAATAATAAAAACTAGAAATTTTGTAACAACCGTTAAGTTGTTTGAGATTCACTCGTCGCAACGAAATATTTAATACTTCAGGTTTTGCATCTCTGAGTGCAATTTATTATCCAAAGCCTTCATACAGTATTCCGTTTTTATCTAAAGGCAGTATGAAGCTAGTCAAAAGTGTCCCATAATAATAATAATAATAACTCGAAATTTTTAAACAACCGTTAAGTCGTTATGACATTCACCCGACGCAACGAAATATTTAATCGCTTAGGTCTCGCATCCATAAGTGCAATTTATTGTACAAAGCCTTGATAGAGTATTCCGATTTCAGCTGAAAGCATACATTTATAGTCAAAGGAGTCCCAAACTAATAATAACAACAAGAAAATTTAAATCAGCCGTTAATGTAAATAACCACTTTTTTGGAGCTTCGACGCAGAGTTCCATGTATTATTAGTATTTCAAGCTTTATTTCATGTAAATCGATCCAGCGATGCCTGAGAAAGTCTGCTCCAAACTTTTTTTTGAGATTATCGCTCTAAGTGAAGTGCGTTTAGGAAATTCAGACTAGGCTTATTTTATCAGAGATTAATTGCATTCCTGATAATTTGATGTATAAATTTTGTATTAATATTTTAAATAGGTTTTTTAGGTAAATTTAAGATAAATTTTTATTGATGTTAGACTCTCTTAATAAATTTCAATGAGAGAGTTTTCGCGGGCCAACCTTCACACAGTCTTCCGTATTAAGCTGAAGGCGGTGTTTCACTTGTCAAGAGAATGTCAAACTAGTTATAATAACTAGAAATTTTGAATGAGCCATAACCCGGTGTAGAAGATAAGAAATTCCCTCGACATAACGGAATATTTAGTCCTTTAGGTTTGCGTCCAATGGGGCCAATTATTGTATAAAGCCTTCATATATTATTCCGTTTTAATCGAATGGCAGTGTTTTACTTGTTAGAGGAATCTCAACGCAGTAATAATAACAAGAAATTTGGAATCAGCCGTAAGACAGTCAGGAAGTCATAAAATTCCTGAGAAATAAAAAATTATTTATAGTTCATGACATTGTGAGTCTATAACCGCAATAATATATACAAAGTCTTGATACAGTATTTAGTTTCGAGCGGAATTTAGGGTTACTCTTGTCATGAAATTCTCATACTCATAACGATACATTAAAATACGTGAAGAGGCCGTAAGTAAGTCAAGTGGTTAAGAAATTCCAGTTGACGTAATGAAATATTAAGTTCTTGCTATTTGCAGAACGCGTTCATACAGTATTCCGATTTGTTTGAAATGTAGTGGTTAACTTTATGCTTATGCAAATAAAATAATGTTGAGAAAAATCCCAATCTGAAAACACGCAAGGACACAAAAGTTCATTGTTCTAAGAAAAAAAAATATTTACCAGAACTACCAAAAATCGGCTTGTAGATGATGAGGGTGCTTTTAGTAAATACTTAAAAAGATGTGGAGAGCCAGGAAGATGTTGAAGGAGCAGGGTGACCAGGTTGCTACGTTTTTTTTTCTCATTCACACGTAAATGACGCCATGTTCTTTGAGAGTAAGTGAGACTAGAAATCGCCAACTGGCCACCCTGTGAAGGAGCTGAGGTAAGTTAGTCTCTGGCATGTTCGCAGACTACGCGGATCCCATTAGCCTCGACTATGGTTCGTCCCCGCGCATCAAACAGCTGTTTCAGTGAGGCATCAAACGCGAAGATAAGTAAGTGATTGAGGCGTAGGATTACCTTAAGGGGGAAATGCGCCAAGTCGTCATGGATTTCCATCGGTTAGCAGCGATCATCCTCACATACCAAGTCAGTCCGTCTGTGACGGAAAACGGGGCCATAGCTCTGTGCCAGCTCGGAGGGTTGCCGCGGCGATTCTCAGTAAGGTAGTTCTGTGCAACCGAGTGTTCGCTATCTTTCTTTTTTTTCCTCTATTAAATTGACTGTAGTATACGATAATGTATAATTATACTCGTAAATTCCTGGTTTGAATCGCGGTTTCGGAAGCTAAATCATTATTATGAATTTTCTTTTTTATTATTAATTCAATTATAATTTGGTAGTTATTATTTCGACTACGTGTGATTAAGTCACAACTAGGAGTTTCTTTTATACTAGTGTTTGGAATTGCCATAGCAGGTGATTGAACGTTATTGTCATTATTTTTGTTATGAAATTTCTGTATTGAGAACTACAATTGCGCGTGATCAAATCACCATTATACCATTCTCTTAAATATTAATATTTTCTTTGGTTAGGTGGTACTTCACTATATATCTCGTGCGTTACCACATTCAATGACCTATTTGCGAATCGTATTTCGAATTTATTTAGCATTTAATTAGTAAACTGGATTATATAATAAATATTAATAAAAAGCAGAAATATAAAGCGTTGTTCGATCCGGGCGCGACGTCATCAGTGGCAGGGCCGCGTGTGCTTGACTCGGTGATACAATCGGTGAACGAAAAATAACGCCTATTGTCGGAGAATTAGAAATAATGTTGAAAATAAATGGAGTGAGGAAAATGTTGAGTGTCAAGGCCGTCAGAGAGCTTGAGTATGAATTGATAGTTGGCATGGATTTCTTTAGGGATTTTGATATAGAAATTCGCTTAGCTCGGTGTTTATGGCGTGCAACTGACGGAGAGTGGAAGAATTTCGCGGGAGACGTAGTAAAAAAGGATTCGTTAGTGTGTGTTACTGAGTGTGTGGAAATAAATGAGATTGTTTGTGAGGAGCGAGAGATTAACAGGAGCGCGAATATAACCGAAAGCGAGCGTGGTGAACAGTTTAGCGAGGGGGACTTGGTAATACGAAAAACTCACACGCTATCGAGTGCTATTAATAAATTTTCTGCAAAATTTGCGCCAAAGTTTGAAGCACCGTATAAGATAGTCGAAGTAGAATCATCGAGCATGTACGCATTAGAGAGTGACAGTAGCAGTTCACAGTGGTTGTCGAAGGTGCATGTTTCGGAGTTGAAGCGTTATGTGGCACCGAGAGCAGCGCGTAAAGTACCAGTGACATGAGTACTGACATCCTTTATTTTTCAGAAACTACGTGGAGGAGCTAAATACTGGTAGTGAAGATGAAAAATGAAGAGAGAAAAATTATATTATTTTATGTTGTTCATGTAAACCAATTAATATTGTAACGACATTGCGGAATGAGAACAGAGGTGTATTCGTTAGCATCAGATACTATTCTAATAAAGAGTATGAGTGTGTCGTGGGTTCGATTTTTGTATGTGAGTGGTTGTAGGGGAAGAGTCGCGAGATCACCTTTCAGCGGGAAAGGCACGGGTCAGTTAGATGTCTAGGGATCGGCCACAGTCTGATGGAGTATCTGCGGCCTAGCGAGGGGGAGTGCGACAGTGTAAACTGTCGGGTATATATATACATATGTGAAGCGCAGCAGTCTAGACACCGCGGGTATACACTACGCGCGGAGAGTGTGTGTACGTGCGTGTATAGCGTGCGCGAACGTGTTGAACGTTAGATTGTGAAGGGCCGAGAGGACTAATTAGCGCGAGCGTGTGCGTTATAATCGAGAGTGAGTGTGAAGCTGTCACGGACTACACCAAGAGGGCAAGGACAGGCGACGACTTTACCCAGACGAGGATCATCCCGAGCAGCAGAGTCAAGAGGTTGCTGGACATCCTACGCGAGAGGTCGGTTGCCTCTGCTTTCCCGCGTTGAAGGCGCGACGTTTCTAGCAAGAGCGAAGCTAAGAAGTTACTGAAAATTAGGTGTCCACCTACAGTCACCTCCCAAGGTATTTGCGCGAAGTGGCGTGGAGGAAGCGTTGGCGAGATAGAAGCTGCATGAGTGCGGGTGTGCGAGAGAAAGAACCCCGTTCGGGAGTGACGTAGCTGCGCGCGTAAAAGTAATTTCGTAGAGCGAGAAGAGTGCGTGTGATAAAGAGAGATCGGGTAGAAGTACGAAGATAAGGTGCGTATCTTAGTGCATGTGTCGAGTACTTCGAGCAGTGGTGGTCTCCCTTCCTTCAGGGCAAGGTCGAAGGTAAGTTAAGGAAGTATGCGAGGAGTAGATGTATAAGCAAATCGAGGCCGCTACCTCTAGCGGTAAAAAGTTACGTGGGTGGTAAGTCAAAAAAGAAATCAGTATTATATCTAGAAGAAAATTAATATTTATTTAAGAATGAAAATTTTTACAATAACGAATATTGTCATCACTTAAATCTCTTTGATCTTTTTATATATTATGATCTATGATGTATATATAACGTAGTTTGAGTTCTACGATACTGTTTATTTATACTATGATACTATTTAAAATATCATTCAAAATTAACGATCTTAAAAACATTAAACGATTTCAAAAAGTTAGTCTTCTTCGAAATCAATGACTTTACGAACCATATTTTGTATTTCCGCAGGATTATATTTAGTAAAAGTTGGCGACTTATTGTATGCCTCTGTACATTCCGTTATACTAGGAAGCTTTTTGTTATCTATAAAATGTTGGAAATGTACGAAGACGCATTGAGGAACTTTCAGTCTTGTAGTTGGCTGGTTTGAAGACTGATTTTTTTCTTTTTTTCCGTGTTTTTTCGTAATAGATTGTAAGTGGGCTCGTACTTGTGCTGGCGTACGACCGCTCAAACAGGGATTGCTATTTATGCAAGATTGAAGTTCCTTTCCGGAGATTGAGATTTTATTTAAAGCTCTTGCGCCAAATGTTTTTTTAATAATTTCAGTACTCTCTTTACTCCATTCTTGCTTAGTGAATTTATTCCCTAGAAGAAAAATAAACTATTAATAAATTATCGAAGTATACAATATTTAACGTGAATGGTATTATTTATAACAGTTATGTCCTACAGAAGCACGTCAGAAGTAGTATTGTATCATATATGTACCTATTTAAATAACTTTTTAAACGTTCTCCCTTAATTTTTACGTGTTATAATTGTTGTTTACCACTTTTGGCACGTAATGTGGAAAGCCTACTACCTGACCGCTTAATTTGTTAAAAGAAAGAATAAAAGAGTACATAAACAGAAATGCAAATAAATAAGTAGAAAAGAAGTAGCAGAAGCTGAGGAAACGCTATAGTCTATTGAAAAGGTAGTAAAAGTGTAAAAAATTGAAATATGAGACGATAATTTTTAAAGAAATAGAATTCGACTGTTGGAATAGCTCCCGCATTTCTCGTTATGCAGCACGTTCCGAGCATGGTGCTGTCGCTGGAAATACCAGCCCTTATAAACGAACAGGATAGTTGGCAATATTATTTCGAACCGCGCGTAGAGACAATGTGGATTTCGTAAGCACCGCGTAAAGAAGCGCGACAACGGTGGTATATGCTCGTTCAGCAGTATGACGAGATTCGCGAAGCGAACGATACGTCAAGTGAGGGAGCGGAAAGCGAGGATGGCGTATATGAGAACTTGGCAACGCAGAGCCATCATTGGCGTGAAGGAGAGAGCGTGCGCGAGCGAGGAGGAGAGATAGGTCAGAGATCCGACCGAAGCGGCAATGAATCAAATAAATCTCTCGTAGAAGAGAACACACTAGGCATCGGAGAACGAGCGCGAAGGTTAGAAGCATCGTCGCCGGAGAGCGAAGCAGAGCATAGAGAGCAAAGGTCGCGCAAGCGGCGAGTCGAGGACGATGGTATTCACGCGAGTAAGAAGCTTGTAGCTGGAACCTTAAGTTCAACGGCCGCGGAACAGACTGGCGGAGAAATTTTTTGTGAGTTGAGTGATTGCAAAGCAGTACAGTAATCACCTCAGTGACGCAGGAATACTAGGTGCGCTGCCTTGCGTTTATACAGGTGATAGTGATAGTGTCGCACTTAAGCGACCGCCTAGCGAGGAGTCAGGTAGATCGTGCCTACAGGAATTTACTACCGGAGTATCGCCGCGCGATGATAGATGAGGTAGTAAAGAGGCTTGATGACATCGTTAAGCACGACCGCCGTTTTGAGCGAGGTAAGGAGATACGCGGTTGATATGCGCCTCCGTCGCCGGCGGAGCCATGAGCGAATAATAGTCAATATAATCAAGAAGGGCAACATAATAGGCCGGATTATCGCGATAAAACAGAATCGTCGAAACGGGAGGAGCCCAGGACAAGGAGGCCGTTCGTGGAACCTTCACTTGTCAGGGAGTCGAGCATCGCGCTTCTGAATGTCCGTAAATCGTCAGCTATTGGGGCAGGCAAAAAAGGCACATAGTGCGGTAGTGTCCGTAGAGAGAGAATTTAACGTGTACGAAATGCGGATCGCCCGGGGCCCTATTCTATAACTTTAACGGTCGCTACGGAAACATTAGCGTAGTGCCGTTGATAAGCGTTGAATATAAACGTGAAATCATGGAGTGGATTTTAACGAAGATAGCGAAAGCAAACAGGTGGATGATAGTGGTGTCGCGGGCATGGGATTAGATAATTGTTATTATCTAACGGTTGTATTAAGCGGTCATGAGTACAAAGCGTTGCTCAATCCTGGAGTAACCGTATCCCTAACGTTATCGCGCGTAATCCAATTAGTGAAAGGTAGGCTAAAGGAGTATAATTCGGTAATTAGATCGATGAATGGTAAGGCTACACCGGTAGTAGGCGTGCTTCTCTTAATGCTCGAAGTCGATGGAAAGCTGAAAGTGATTAAATTTAAAGTCATTTTTTAATTAGATCATGATTTAATTCTCGGTATGGTTTTGTGTAAATTGTTCGATATTGATGCGCGTTTAGCGATGGTTTCGTGGCGACCAAAGAGCGGATAACAGTTGTGTTTCAGGATTATTTACACGGTAGGTAGAAGTCAAGCCCTTGAGGAAGGCTGATAGTAAATCAATAGTGCGAGCACTTGATGAATTTATTTTATGCAGATGAAAAACGGCGCAGTATTTTTTTATCGATAATGGACGCGAGTTTGATAATCAATATTTGCGAAAACCGTTAGAAGAATACGGGATAAAACCCGTAACTACACCACGTTATTACTCTCAAGCGAATCCGCTGGAGAGAAGTAACAGAACGCTTAAAACGATTATCGCCGCATTTGTCGGAGCCGACCATCGAAATTGGGACGTTCATATTCACGAATTGCGTCACACAATCAACACGGAAATTCAAGCGACGACAAGAGTATACCAGGCCTTCTTGACTTACGGTAGATAATCGCATCCTGTAAAGAGTTTACGTAGAGAGGTAGAAGAAGGAGCGCATCCGATTTTGAGAGGACCACAGGAAGTATGGGTAGATAGAATAAAGTGACTAGTCACGTTGAGAGATTTAGTGGCGCAACACACGATCAGGCGCAAGAAAAACAGACACGGAAGTAAAATAAAAATAAGATTAGCGAGGGGGACTTAGTAATGCGACGAACAGACGTTATCTAGGGCAGTGAAAAATATAGTTTGAACAAAATCTAATTCACTTATATTTGTATAGGATTATGAAAGGAAATCAACGCCAAGCGTCGGAAAGGCCGAGTGATAGGCCGCCTTCCCCTAGGGAAGTTAAGGGGCCCCCGGCTCTTCAGGAGGACGCCATAGTGGTGCTGAGAGAGCAGGTAAAAAGGCTACAATCTTGGAGCTGGTATGAGATGTGAGTTGAGGAGATAGAAGCAGAAAAGATCACCTTCGGCATGATCTGGCTTCTACAGAGTCATCGAGAGAGTCGAGGCTGCAGCCAGAGAGCGCGAAGCATGTGAGATGCGAGGACGAGCAGCTGAGGCCGCAGTACGCCGATTGCAGGAGCCTGTTTTAATAGTGCTGGAGAGAGAAGGACGAGCTCGAGCGCTACCTCCTCGACGCAAGCGACGACAAGCAGATGGAGATCGAGGCGAGCGTGACTGGCAATAGCCCAATGATGCTGGAGGCCGGCGTGTGCGAAGTGAGAATCCCGGAATCTCCCAGGGCAGTGCCAAATGACTAGGATGTTGAATTCGTCGTAGAGGAGTGGCTCGGAAAGCAGCCAGAGAAGCTGCTAGAAGCTCTAGCGGAGTTCTTGCGCAGACGATAGTAGTTAAGTAGTTAGTAAGAGCCGATAGTGGAGCCAAGGGAGAGAATTTCAGGCCCCTTCCGTATGTGACGAATGAGTGAGTGAATCGCTGTTAGGAGCCGTTAGTTGTGCCATCTGGGGAGCACTCGACCCTTGTTTGCGAGACGGACGTGTGGTCTAGCGAGGGGGAGTGCGAGTTTGTGAGCGTCGGGAGTATTTGATATTTTTGTTAAGCACGCGTTTTCTCGCGAGTTTTCGTGTGCAACACTGTGCGAATACACGGGCCCCGTGCTTGGAGGGCGAGAGCGCCGGCAACGGCATTCTTGACTGGAACTTCGGAGAGAGAAGTTGCTCATGCGAACCTTTCGTACGAGTGAGAAGGGAGTACGATCCACTGCGAGCAACCTGGAGGAGAGAGACCAGGAGCACCGTAGAGGTGAGAAATCAGCAACCAGCGCGAACGAGACGACGAGCAGCCAATCATCCCCTCAGCGATTAAGAGAGAGAGAGAGAGAGAGAGAAAATCAGAGTATTTAGAGTATGAAAGAGAGAGGGTGTGTGTGAGCCGCGACGCATTATCCGCGAAATAGCCGGTAGTGGTGCCTTTCCTTTACAGTGGGTAAGAAAACGAGGTAGTTGAGGGGCCTCCTAACACCGACGCACAGTGGGGTATTTTGTTTTTTTTTTCAAAATCAAATATTTTTGCAACCAAAAGGACTACAAGGACGCTCAAGGTCGCATTTGAAAGCTAAGGCAATGTAGATTACAGAAAAATTATCGAGAAATCAGCCATAACCTTTTTTGATCTTGAATAATGTCCCAAAACACGAACTATCTGAAAAATGCAATTTACCTGGTTGCCCTTCTTATAAAGAACTGCTACAAATTCATTGACAGGAAGCTTCTTCGAACAAAATTTATTCTTTCCATTCATCAATTAACTATACTGGCCAGACAAACTTGATCTAGACTGAAATAAACATAATCATTAGTATAGTTACTTGATGGAAAGAATAAATTCTTTCGAAGAATCTTCATGTCGATGAATTCGTAGCAGTTCTTTTTAAGAAGAAAAAACCAATTGCATTTTTCAGATTGTTCGTGTTTTGGGACACTAGATTGAGGTTGAGATAGAGATTTACGCTAAGTTTTATTCAAGGCGAAAATTGAAGTCTTCAGATTGAGATTGAGTTGGGATTGAGGTAGCGGTTTAGGTTGAGATAGAAATAGAAATTGAGGATCAGAGTAAGTCCACGATTTAACTTAAATTGAGTGCTCAGATTGGGGTTGAAGTCGAGGTTAAAACTGCAGTTGAGGTACAAATTGAGATCTACACTGAAGGAGAGATTCAGACATAACGATTGAGATTAAGACCGAGATTAAAATTAGGGTTGTGTTAAATTAATATTGTCTTAAATACCTTCGGATGACTGTACAGATTTCTTTGCATAGCTTTTTGGCTGAACTTTGGCCGCTGAAGATTTTGACGAATCTAGTTTCTTGGAGAATTCTGATGAGGATGCTCGTCTTCGTCATCATCTTCTTCCATATCAGATAAACTTCCACCCTCACACTGAATACGTCCATTGTTCGTTTCTACAAACTCATTTTGAGCTTTCTCTAAAAATTGCGATACTTCTAGAATATCGTTAGTACCAACCGGCTGCCTGTAAATGTTGAGGTGGATTGTTTTTTCATGTCCTATAAATTTACTCAAAGTTTCAATTTGACCATCTGTCAAATTCAACGATATTCCTACTGTTGCAACATGTTTTCTGAGCGTTACACCTCTCAGTAAAGGTGGTACGTCTGCACCACAGTTTTCAGAATACTTTTGTAAAAGTGGCGACGCCTCTATCCATTTAAAGCCGTCAAAACTGTCAGGCAATGCGAAGACATAAGGATTTTTTATATTTATTCCCGTCTCATCACGATAATTGATAAATAATTCAGCACAATCTAACATTCTTCTATCCAATAATACAGGCGTTATTTTTGCATTTTTCTTGCCTCTTATTAAAACTCTGATATATTTATTAGCAATTTTTTTCATTGGCTCTGATAATTTATTATAATATTCTGGATTACTGAGTTTTAAATCTTCCCTATTTTTAACAAATGGGAGTAGTTTAATCCTCGAGAGCTCCCCTGGCCTCTTTCTATTAAATAGCAGAATTGAAATCAGGGTAGTACGTCCCAGTTCAAGCCAAGTTGTGTAATCGAATTCAGTGGACAGCTTTTTAAATGCGTCATCCCTCTTTTCTAATACATATTGATTTAATGTATGTATATCAGATGGGGATGACAACTTAGGCATTCCTTTCTCTAACTCTATTTGTGTTTGCGATTCTGACACCGATTTGCTCACAAAAACAGGAATATCTAAGTTGAGTAAATGTAGTAAGTCTTCAGTTTTTTTTTTCCTCTTGTAACTTCATTCGAATGCAATGGCCGATATGGATTTCACACACGTCCTTTGTGATTTTTGCCACGTTTTGTGCGGCCGCAGGTGCTTTATGATAACCTAAAGAGTGATCATACTGACCGAATTTATTAGAAATTTGAATAAATAGCATGTCATAAGCTGGATCCATTAACGATTTAAAATCTGTCACTTCACTTTTTTCAGCTTTTGCAGACAATAGTATTCGGCCTAAAAGGCGTAACTCGGCTCTTATTTGTTTATTATGGTGATTAGATGTTCTGTGTTTATAGGCTTGGCTATTGCCGAATAATATTATCAGGAGGTCATACCTTATTATGGTCGATACTTCGTCATTTCGAAGCCTAGATGCCACTATGCGTAAATAGATATTGGCCTCGAAATGAATGTCACCAAGAGCAAGATTATTTAGTACATTTATATCTGTGTTGCGATTCGAATCTCCCTTGCATCTTTTCAAATGTTTATGTATACTTTTTGCGCCAAAATGACCAAAGTAATACGAGCAAGCCCGTAAGTCTTGTATGGTTCTTATATTGGAGTTTTCTCTAATACGTCTAGGTAACTGAACGTCTCGTACATCATTCGCTGCGCAGTTTCTTGCAAACGCTCCCTCATTTCGTAGCAATGATAATAGGTGAAGTCGCTCCATTTGCTGCGGATTTAAGTGTTCACCTTTCTTGCGTTTACTAGAAGGCAACGATTTTATTTTTTGTACTATAGGTTCTTTCTTATGAACTAGAAAAATATGCTCAGAAATTTTTTCCTTCATAATCTTTTTACAGAATGGACAGCTATATGTTTTTTGTTGTTTCTCAGCAGTACCTCTTGGTAGATCAGTTTGATTTCTAAAAACAGTTCCTAAGGGATTTTTATTGATTTTATTTAAATCAATAGTATTATTTTTCTGCACAGATTTTGACTGATTTACTGAACTGCTTACAGGGATGATATTTTCCGATAACTGTTCTGACAGTTCCTTTTCTAAAGAAAACTTCGACACTACATCAGAAATCTCGGTAATTGGTAACATGGTTTTCTTTCTTAATTTCGTGTTTGCAGTCTTAGATAATATTTCTGATTGAGAATTATTATTAGTATCCGGAACAATTTGAGATTCTTCATCTGTAACAAACGTTTAAAATAAATTTTTTACAACATTGGTTTTATAGTATTGAGGTTATTTTATTGTTAATAATTTGTCTGAAGTTTGCAACGTTGGAGCGCAACGAAAAAATTTTTCACAAATCAATAGAATGCCTAAAAATCTACAAATTACAGTGAAATCTTTATTTTAATGTTGTATTGGGTTGTAAACCGCTAAAGCTATCGGAAAATTGAAGAATATTACATTTAAGAATAAAAATAAAAGTAATTTTCTAAAATTTCGTTGGACTCCAACGTTGCAAACTTCAAACAGATTGTTAATACGAGTTTTGCTTGTGCCCGTTTGTGTCCGGATTTGTCTGTGTCTAAAATCAAATGTCAAAATATTATTTTACGTACCGCTATTATCTGATATGTCAGGTGAGTAGTTATTATATACATTTTCTTCGACTGCGTTAGTGAAATTGTATGAGGATATCTCATATTTATCAAAATTCTTATTCTTTGATATGAGAATTTGATTTCCAATGATCTTTTTAATATTACTGGCTACTGTCTCTGTCTGAAGACTATTATTATGTTGATTCAGAAGAATTTGATTTTCATTGTCTGCAATAAAAGAAAATATAAAATTTTATACAATCATATGACAGTCGGAATTACAAGAAAAAATTAGAAATTTATGTGATGTGGTATTTTAATTTTATAAGATACTTTTTCATCTCTGTCCAATTAATTTTATGAAATAATAAGTTTACTGAATATGCTTAAAGAAATTTTATATCTCGGCGGGTATAGAAAAAAATGAATTCTTAATCTGTTTTCTTTTTATTGTATTTGGAATGATACTTTTAAAAAAAAGTTTAAAAGTCTAATTTTTGGAGAGTTTAATAGCCTAAAGTAAAGGAAATCGTAGCACAATCTAATTAGAAATATAAAGATATAAGGCTTAGATATTTATCTATATATACATATAGGATTCAGAAATCTTAAGGTACATGATTTTCTAAAAAAAATTATGAATTTAATTCATACAGAATATATAGAATCAATATTTCAAGATTTCACAGTTTTGATATTTTATAGATTTAGGGGATCACGGTTTCCAGGACGTTTAAAGATTTAAAAGGTTTGAAAATATGTAGAATTGAGAATTTCAAGAGTTTAAAGTGCGACCACTGCGAGATCCAAGGTAGGCCGACGTATATTATAGCGTGCGACGATTTGGGAGAGTGACTTAGAGTATATGAGAGAGCGTAAGAGTGAAAGTATCGCGTGTGTACCAGGAGTGCCGAAGACATACGTGCGTACATCATTGTCAAGGAAGAAGGCGAGAGCGGTTGGTGGTGATCAAGCCCTCCAGCGGGGAAGACACGGGTTGCCGTGAGTCTGAACCGAATGTGTATGAGTGAGAGAATACAAGAGTTGTAACGCTGACATCTCCTGCAAGGCAAGCAGACCGGTAAGAGCGATTGGTTTCGATCTGAAAGTCCGCGTAACCCGTGTTGTAAAGCAGGCACGCAAAGACGTCGGTAACGAAAAGCACGTGTGCACGAGAAGACAAAGCCGCGTACCCGAGCGACTGCTAGCGCGAATCACGCCGCGAGAGGAGTCTTAAAGCCAACCGGAATTGTGTGTACGGAGGTAGTTTGTGTAATCTCGCCTGGCTCCTTTATATAAATTCGGCGAGAAAATTAGTGTTAGGAACGTTATTTTGTGAAGGACTGTTGCGTGCGTGGTAATTTCGGGTGATTATACGCGGTGAAATACCGTGTTGCATATGTAGATTACAATTGCTTATATTTTCATTTGTACTCTGGCTATATAAATAAATAAATTTATAAAGTACTAAATTTAATATCAAAATATTGCCTACCCTGATTGATAAGTATTTCATCTGAATTTTCAGGTTGATGTATTTCATGGTCATACAAATCCTGATTACTTGATATTTCCATAGATGACATAAATTCATTAGATGAGTTTGTATTATTATATTGAGCTATGGCTAGAAGGGACATATTGTTTTCGACAAGCATATTTGCGTCAGGTGACCTAAACAAAAGAAAAACATGTGTTTTTTATTGATTTAGGATTTTCTATTTACTATAATGGTATTAGTGAGTAATACATTTTCTTAAACTGATTGCACAAAATTCGATTTTTTATGATTAGTTAGAGTATGCAAAGTGTAGCTTTCTCTCGCTCTGTTCGGACGACAAATTTTCCTCTTGCAGCGATCATCGACTTTATGCACTTCTATCGTAATGTGCTATATTGCGCACTAGTGTGCAAAATAATCATTTTGTAAACTAACGTGAAAATACATTATGTTGGCTATTACTTTGAATACACAAAAGCGAAATCGAAAAATCGAATTTTGCATACTCAATAGGAAAATATGTGGCGCACGTGTTAAGTACAGTACAAATCATAGATTTAGGTACTTTATTGAATATACGGATGAAATGAGAAACCTTATCTTATATCTTCAGAAAGTGATAAATCTTCAACTTCAGGAACAACTAATGCGTTTTCGAAATTAACGTCTTGCGATTTGTATTCGTCAGAAGTATCATTATTTAGAAGAATTTCATCTATACTAACTTCTTCAAATTGGTTTCTTGATAAGTCAAGATCTCGATAGTAAGCTGTTACTAAAAAATAAAAATATAATGCACTGTATGAATTTTACTTAATATATAAAAGTTAATATAATCCAAAATAAAGTACATATACTATTAAATAAATTGTAAATTCAATTAAGGAACGGTCATTAGAGACAAAATGAAGCAAAATACTTTACAAAATACGCCAACCTCTTCTGTTACTCTCGACAGTCGAGTCTCAAGCGACAAGCTAACGAAATGTTGCTACAAACTTTTACGATGTATTTTGTTTAATTTTGTCTCCAATTACACAGCCACACACAAAAAAAAAATGAAAGTTCCAAAAACTTGACCACGGTAGTTATATGTTTTTGGGCTCGCTGATTCCGAATCCCGGATCAGTTAAACCCCATCAGATCTTGGTCAAGGTCATGTCAAGGTCAAATGTACAAAATTAGCGGTAACCAAGGTTTAACAGTGCATACATATGTTTTTGGGGTCGCTGAATTCGAATCCGACGTACATTTGACCCCATGGCACAGTGACCGGAAACGTAAAAAAAATGCATTCAATTCTAAATACAAAACCCTTAAACCCTAAACCCTTAAACCCTAGATCCTAGACCCTTAAATCCTTAAACTCTAAAACCCTAAACCCTTAAATCCTAAACCCTAAACTCTTAAACCCTAAGCGCCAAACACTTAAACCCTAAACCCTTAAATCCAAAATTCTTAAACCCTAAAGTCTAAACCCTTAATCCCTAAACCCTTAAACCTAAAACCCTTGAACCCTAAACCCTTAAACCCTAAACCCTGAAATCCTAAACCCCTAAACCCTATACCCTGAGTTAGTTACATTAAAATTTGTTAGAAGTATTGCAACACGGTGTTTTCGCGCGAATATAAAACCCGCGCGTCCCGAAATACCCCACGCGCAACGCGACACTCCGCAAAAATCTCTCCTCGCCGAATTTATAAGGCGCCAGACGAGGAGACACACGCTCACAATTGCCGGCTGAAACTCACTCTCGATAGGGTGGTTCGCGTTCGCCTACTCAGGTAGCAGGCCTGCTCGCACACGCTTTTCACGCAGCCACTGCGCAGCGTCGGTGCTACGAGGGCTTTCCTCACAACTCGTTCTCTCACTTCCTTCCCCGCTGTTGCAAATGGCGTAGCCAACGTGGGGCTCGTTCTAGTAGATGAAAAGTGCGTAGAGATAATAAGCGCGCGAGGGAGTCAGTACGCGCAGTGCTGCGTTCCTTCCCCCCCGTTTTCCGATCGTCGCAACGTGTTCGCGCGCGTCGAGAAGAGACCGGCTTCGCTGAGCCGGGCACGCTTCTCGGTATCGCGGCGCGCGGCGCGTGCTGTCGCGCGTCGGTTGTCTCGCACGGCATGGAGAATGTCAACAATACCGGGAATAGGACAGGCGCGCGCGGTGTTTACTAGGAAGGATTAGCGAGTTTATTTGAATTTCGAGCATGCGAGCGTGTATTGAGAATTAATATAGAGTCATGGTAAAACCGGAAAGCGAGATGGATCGGCATCAGGCGACGATGCGCGATCTTATGCGTTCGCGCGTTAGAAGAGAGACAAAGCGCAGCATAAGTAGATTATCCGTCGAAGAAGTGTGCGCGGAGTTGAATTTTAACGGGTGCTCGTGTGTAGGGCCGGAAGCGACATTGCGTGAGCGTCTCTTGCGAGCCGCGTTGAGGGGCAAGGAGCCAGAAAACACAATGATTCCCTGGTATCCTTGGGATGACGCGGAAGAAGTAGTGCAGGAGAACGCGCCTGCGGATGCGGCTCAGCCGCCCGGTAGTGACGCCGCGAGAGGAAATTGAGCGCGAGCAGCCGACGACGCATGATAGTGAGGTTGAGAATAGGTCGAGGCGCACGACGATGGCGTCGACGAGCGGCGAGTACGACTCGCAAAGAATCAATGTAATTAGTGAGGATATGCAAATTCATGCACCACCTACTTCCACGGTTACCGTTAGCGCGCCGATAACTACGATAGCTAGCAGCACGATAACGACGGCAACGATGGTCACACCATCGTGTGGCACGAGGCCGACGGTGGGAGTGACGCGATCGCTTTTCGCGATGCAGCATGTACCGCACATGATACTGTCGCCGGAGGTACGCGCGCATCTTAACGGACAGGGACAGTGGGAGTATTACTCGGAGCGATACGTGCGAGGCGTGGCCGCGGAGAGGTACGCAGCAGAAATGGTACACGCCGGCGCAGGACTATGACATGATTCTTGCGGCGGAGAATACGCCGGAGGATGAGAGTTCAGATACGAGTAGTGAGGCTGATAGTGAGGTTACAGATGAACTCGATAGACAAGGTCGTCAGTGGTGAGCTGACGAGAGAGCGCGAGCGAAAGAGGGCGAGCGTAGGGCTAGAGAGTTGGCAGATGCGGATGCGAGGCAGGCAGAGCTAGCGCGGAAGAAAAGCGCGCGCAAGTCACCGGAGAGGGTTCGAGTGGATCGGACCCCCGCATGGACGTGCGCGCTGGTCACGGAAGGGTATTAGGGCAGCAGATAGAGAATACCGAATCAGATGAATCAGATTGGGAGTTAGGACGTAAGAGTAAGCGTAAAGAGAGGAAAGATAAAGCGCGAGCGCGCGATTATCGAGACACGGAGGCAGAGTCGTCGGCAAGCTCGAGCGAAGACTCCGCGCGGTTGCGTAGGCGTGGGTACGACTCGCGGCGTAGGGCTGACAAAAAGGCGAAGACGCGAGGGCGTGATAGGCTAGCAGCGACCTCGTCAGAGAGTGAATCGGAGCGCGACGTGCGAGGCTCGCGTAGGCACCACGTTGACGATGATGGTATTCGCACAGGGAAAATTCTGCGTAGCTGGAACTTGAAGTTCAACGGCAAAGCGAACAAGAAAGCAGCGGAGGAATTCCTGCATCAGCTGAGTGATTGCCGAGAGGGTAATCAGCTAAGCGATGCAGGCATGCTAGGTGCCCTGCCATGCGTTTTCGCGGGCGAAGCCGCGACGTGGTTTAGATTAGAAAAGGCGCGCATTAGTACGTGGAAAGGGGAGTACTGACCCCCCAAGAAGGGTACATCGAAAATTTTAGGTTGATCGTGTCTCACTTTAAACGACCGCCAAGCGAGGAAAGTCAAGTCGATCGAGCGTATCGTAATCTTTTGCCGGAGTATCGCCGCGCGATGGCCGACGATATAATTGAGACTTTGGATGACATAGTAAAATATGGTCGTCGGTTCGAGCTTCGTAAAGAAATTGACGGTCGTTATATATCCCCGCCGCCTCCGGAGATGTACATACAGAGCGCAGGATTCACGGGCCCGCCGAGCGCAGCTAAAGCGCGAGTAGCTGCCGCGGGAGAAGGTAGCGCGCCGACGGAGACCACGAAGCCAAAGCGTGCTGGTAAAAAGCGAGATGAAAAGGGAAGCACGAGTGATGCTAGTGCTAGTGCCGCCGAAGTGATGGGGGTGCAACAGGTACCCGTGAGACCAAACGTGGCTCGCGAAGGGCGAAACATGACGTACGCGGAGGCTACGCGCGATAACGGACGAAACAAGAGTAACATTTACGCGCCGGGAAATTCCCAATCCACGCGTCAGCCGGAGGGAGCGAATTATAAAGAGAATAGGCAAGCGTACGTACCTCGAGCGGAGAGTAATCAGAACGTCCGAAGCGGACAGCAGAACCGGCATATCGCGAAAAAGCGGAGTCGCCTAAGCGCAACGAGAGTGGAGCAAAAAGGCCTTTCGTTGGCCCGTGCTTTACTTGTCAGGGGGTTGGCCACCGCGCTTCGGAGTGTCCTTACGTTGTGTGCTTCTGGTTCAGGCAGCGAGGGCACGTAGCGCGGGAGTGTCCGCAGCGAGCGAATTTGTCGTGCAACAAATGCGGAGCACCAGGAGTGATAGTGCTAACGTGCTCGCGCTGCGCGCCCTTGATGTCGCCGCCGGAAAACGCGAAAGGCGCGGGGTCAAAATAAACCTCGCTCCCCACGCTGGTAAATTCTCGTTCGCGAGGGACGATAGTTTGGAGTTAGACATTGCAGGGTTATTATGCACTCTAGAAGCTAGCAAGGTCGATATGCCTGTAGTTGAGGGAGTAGAGCAAACTAGCAAGAGCGAGACTGTTAGTGGTGTCAAGAGCGTGCGTGAAAATAAGCAAGCGAAGTTGCCGCGTGATTCGCGCGAAAATGAGCGACGAGGCGAGGTTGCTGATGCGTTACCGATGAGAGACGCGAGCGCGAAAAGTGAAATAAAGATAGGCGAAAGTTCGATGGTGGCGAATGCGAGCCACTCTGAGGGTACGGTGCGCGAGCTGGGCGTCGCGAGCGAAACGGAGCGAACGGCGCCTTGCTTAGACTACAGCAATTTCGATCTCGAGTTAGATGAGCGACTCAAACACGGCGCGGAGGAAATGATGCAGGAGTTGCACGACGAGTGCGAGAGTAGAGAGCGTGCGAGAGCGAATAAGATTAAAGCATCAAGCGGCAGCGTTAATCAGATAGAAAGCGCAGAGAATGAACAAACGGACGATAGTGGTGTCGCGGGTATGAGAGTAGATAATCGTTACTATTTAACAGTCGTGTTAGGCGGGCATGAGTATAAAGCATTGTTTGATCCGGGAGCAACTTTATCACTCGCGGGGCCGCGCGTAACGGAGACAGTTAAAGGTCGATTAAAAGCATATGATTCGGTGATAAGGTCAGTTAATGGGAAGGTAACGCCTGCAGTAGGCGAACTTGATTTAATGCTCGATGTTGACGGCGAGCCAAAAATTGGGTAGCGGTGGGAGTTATGGTGCGGTTAACATAACCTTTCAGATGTTTAGTCTAGTAGAATTGCACAATGAACAATATGTTAAGCATTGAAGTCATTTTATTAATTAAAATATATACCTTGATCGATTAAAACCTTAAGTTTTACTCAAAATTAAACATAAATGTTTAAATATCAATATGAAATTTGTGTGAAGCATGCGGCAGTTACTGACATCCCATAAGAACACGGCTTTTAATTACGGCGCCTCAGTTACCGTGCCCTGTGTTAAAAGATAGGGCACAGTAATTGGGGAGGGCACAGTAACTCCCACATCTACCCTAATTAGCGTTAAAGCCGTAGCTGAGTTAGATCACGATCTGATCCTCGGCATGGATTTTTGCAAGGAGTTTGACATCGACGCGCGTCTAGCGAGAGGCGCGTGGCGATCAAACGACGGAGAATGGAAAGATTTTGCGGGAAAAGAAGGGAGCGGAGAAGCGCCGATATTTGCCGAGTGCGCGGGCATTAGCGAAGTTGCGACTAGCGAGCGAGAACTAATAGAGCAACTTGTAGATAGGCTTATTCCCCCCGAGACCGATTTGCCTGGTGTGACTGCTTTGGTAGAGCATCATATTGATATGCAAGGCGCAGCGGCGGTGAGGCAAAAGCCTCGTAGGATGTTCGAGAAAGATGTTCGAGTTTGCGCGGGGTGAGGTGGATAAATTACTACATTCCGGAATTATTGAGCCGTCTGCGAGTGATTGGCGAAGCGCGCCGGTTATTTCGTAGAGAGACGATAAAGGTTGCATGTGTTTTGATTATCCCGATGTTAATAAAGCCATGAAGAAAGACGCGTATTTAATTCCGAATATGGATGCGATTTTAGACCGTTTGCGAAACGCGAGGTATATTTCGAAAATAGATTTACGCCAGGCGTATTATCAGGTACCGCTGGAGTACTCAAGTAGAAAATATACTGCTTTCGCGTTACCGGGCTCCAGGCTATGGCAATTCACACGAATGCCATTCGGCTTAGCGAACGCGCCGGCGACATTTCAAAGATTAATTGACGCGCTTTTCGGGCCAAAGTGTGAGCCTTATGTGTTCTGCTATTTGGACGACATAATAGTGGTGACCGAGACGTTCGACGAACACTTGAGGTGGCTAGAGATAGTTTTGCGTAGAATTGCGGAGGCCGGGTTAGTGGTGCAGCACAAGAAGTGCGAGTTCTGTTGCGCGAGCGTTACGTATCTCGGTTATCTGTTAGATCGTGATGGATTGAGACCGGATCCGGAGAGAATAGCGCCGGTATTGAATTATCCGACGCCGCGAAATGTTAGCGACATGCGGCAGTTTTTAGGTATGGCTGGATGGTATGGGCGTTTTATTCAAAACTACGCCGAAATGAAACTGCCGATTAACAAGTTAACGTTTATTAGACAGAAGTGGGAGTGGGGAGAAGAGCAGGATACGGCGTTTAAAGGTATTAAAGATGCTCTGACGCGAGCTCCTGTCCTAGCGCGGCCGGATTTTACAAAGCCATTCATTATACAGTACGATGCGAGAAATTCTGCGTTAGGCGCGCTTCTCGCTCAAATTTTCGAAGACGGAGAGCATCCGATTGTTTACGCGAGCCGTACATTGACGCCAGCGGAGCGAAATTATTCAACGACGGAGAAAGAGTGTCTCGCGTTGCTTTGGGTGACTAAAAAGTTTAGGCCGTACGTAGAGGGGTATAAATTTACGGCGATTACGGATCACAGCGCGCTAAAATGGTTGAGAAATTTAAAGGACCCGTCGGGACGATTGGTGCGATGGGCATTAGAGATGCAACAATGGGACTTTGGAGTCAAGCATCGTAAGGGCTCATTACACCAGTTTCCTGACGCGCTCTCGCGTATGTATGATCAGGTAGAGGTAGAAGCCGCTGCGTTTGATGAAATTCGTGATCCATGGTACTTGCGCATGCTAAGCGAAGTTCAAGCCGCGCCGTTTAAGTATAAGGATTGGATAGTCGAAGAGGGAAAGCTGTATAAGTATCGCGAGGATCCGCTGTTAGGGGAAATTATAGACGGCGAGGAGAAATTAAAGTTAGTATTGCCGTTTGGGGCGAGAGAGCGAGTAATGCGTGACGCGCATAGTGCACCGTCGTCGGGGCACCTTGGTGTAGAAAAGACGTACGGTCGTATAGCGCGCGAGTATTATTGGAAAGGGATGTATCATGACGTAAATAATTTTGTGCGAGCGTGCGAACAATGCCAAAAATATAAAGTAGTGCAGACGGGAGCGCAAGGATTAATGGGTAGTAGAATCGTGGAAAGGCCGTGGGTAGTGGTTGTCGCGGACTTGATGGAATTTCCGCCGAGTAAGAGTCGGATGAAATATTTGATAGTATTTCAGGATTTATTTACAAGGTGGGTAGAATTAAAACCGATTCGAAAAGCAGACGGAAAATCAGTGGCGCGCGCGTTAGAAGAGTTAATTCTATTTCGCTGGGAGACGCCAGAGTATTTATTGACCGATAATGGACGCGAGTTCGATAATCAGACGTTGCGAAAGGTGTTGGAAGAATACGGGGTAAAACACGTAACAACACCGCCGTATCATCCGCAAGCAAATCCGGTCGAGAGAAGCAATCGAACATTGAAAACTATGATTTCAGCGTTCGTCGGAGCTGATCATCGTAATTGGGACGTGCATATTCACGAGTTGAGGCACGCGATTAATACCGCAATGCAAGCGACGACGCGAGTGTCGCCGGCACTCTTAAATTTCGGTAGGCATCCGCGTCCTGTTAAGAGTTTGCGCCGAGAAATCGAGGGAGCGCGTCCGATTTTGAGAGTGCCACCGGAGGTGTCGGTTGATAGAATTAAACGATTAGATGCGTTGCGAGATTTGGTAGCGAGACACATTGATCAGGCGCGAGAGAAGCAGACGCGAGAATACAATAAAAATAAGCGCGACGTTCAGTTTAGCGAGGGGGATTTAGTTATGCGGCGAACGCACCCACTATAGAGTGGAATAAATAAATTCTCTGCGAAGTTAGCTCCGAAGTACGAAGGTCCGCTTAAGATAGTAGAAATTAAATCGTCGACCGTATATGTTCTCGAGAGTGTTAGTGGGGACACGCGGCGTATGGCGAAGGTGCATGTATCGGAACTTAAGCGATATATTCCCCCTAGGGCCGCGAAAGTATATCCGGAGTGAGTTTAATTCATTTGTGTTTTCTAGGATCATGGAGGGCCAAGGAACAATCAGTGTGAGTTCGCGGAAGCCGGTAGCGGTACCATTGCGGAGTAGCTTCCTGAGCGCGGGAATCGGCCGATTTAGCGAGGGTCTCGCGAAGGCCTAGCGGGGGGAATGCGACGACCTGGTCATCGCGAGCACAAGGCGAGCACGCATGAGCGCCGCGTGCACGATTTTGAATCTGGCGCGCGGGTGGCGCCAGCTGCGTAGCAGGACGAAGGAGAGCCCGCCCCCTCCGGCGCGCGTCGAGCACGCGAAATCAGTCTCCCGCCGATCGCCGATCGGAGAGAGTGTGCGCGCGCGAGCTTTTCGTTGTGAGGACTTGTGAGAGAGAGAGAGAGAGCCGAACTGCCGAGATTCCCTGGGCTAAGCTGCGTGACGAGAGAGCAGCTATAATTCCTCGGTGGACGCAAGGACGGCGACAAGCGTGAACGAGAGAAGCGGCGTAAAGGTAGGAGTGCGTGAGAGTGCGTGTGTCGCGGTGTGTGCGCGAGTACCGCGAACCTTGCGAGCCAGTAGTGGTGCCATTCCTTCCCAGCGGGGAAGGAAGTGAGAGAGCGAGTTGTGAGGAAAGCCCTCGTAGCACCGACGCTGCGCAGTGACTGCGTGAAAAGCGTGTGCGAGCAAGCCTGCTACCCGAGCAGGCGAACGCGCACCACCCTATCAAGAGTGAGTTTGAGCCGGCAATTGTAAGCGTGTGTCTCCTCGTCTGGCGCCTTATAAATTCGGCGAGGAGAGATTTTTGCGGAATGTCGCGTTGCGCGCGGGGTATTTCGGGACGCGAGGTTTTTATATTCGCGCTAAAACACCGTGTTGCAGTATATGCAATTCAAAAAAATTTCAAGCCCATTACTCTTTTTTATGGTAACGAACTATTTTATTGTCAAATAATCTACGAAGTGGATTACGCTTCCGCTTTTTCGATGTTGATGGCAGATCTCGTTTCGACGACCAACAATAATCTGCTAATATGCCATCTTGGTACCTACGCTCCATTTCCTTGATATCTTGGTGAAATCTCTCTCCCTGCTCTTCGCTGTAATCACCTAGGTTTTCTGGAAACTCATCTATATGGGAATGTAGAAAGTGTAATTTTAGATTCATTAGGCAGCCTTGATTTTTGTAACTATTTACTAAATTTAATACTATTTGTTGGTAATTTTGGCTCTTATGATTTCCAAGAAAATTTTTAATTACCTCCTTGAAACAACCATGCTTCTTTCTCTGTATGATTCATTTTCGTAACAAAAATTTCATCATTTATCATCCTACGAATCTGAGGGCCATCGAAAATTCCTTTTTTTACTTTAGCATCACTAGAGTAATGGGCTTGAAATTTTTTTGAATTGCATATACTTCTAACAAATTTTAATGTAGCTAACTCAGGGTATAGGGTTTAGGGGTTTAGGATTTAAGGGTTTAGGGGTTAAGGGTTTAAGGGTTTAGGGGTTAAGGGTTAAGGGTTTAGGGTTCAAGGGTTATAGGTTTAAGGGTTTAGGGATTAAGGGTTAAGCTTTAGGGTTTAAGAATTTTGGATTTAAGGGCAAGGGTTTAGCGTTTAGGGTTTAATGGTCTAGGGTCTAGGGTTTAGGGTTTAAGGGTTTTGGATTTAGAATTGAATGCATTTTTTTTTACGTTTTCGCTCACTGTGCCATGGGGTCAAATGTACGACGGATTCGGATTCAGCGACCCCAAAAACATATGTATGCACTGTTAAACCTTGTTTACCGCTAATTTTGTACATTTGACCTTGACATGACCTTGACCTTGAGGTGATGGAGTCAAACGGACCACGGATTCGGATTCAGCGACCTCGAAAACATATGTATGTACTGGTTAAACCTTGGTTACCGCTAATTTTGTACATTTGACCTTGACATGACCTTGACCATGATCTGATGGGGTTTAACTCCTCCCGGATTCGGAATCAGCTACCCCAAAAACATATAACTACCATGGTCAAGTTTTTCGGACTTTCAATTTTTTTTTTGTATGGCTGTGTTATCATCCCTTAATTGAATTAATTAACTATGAATGTCATGACCGTTAAAATTATTAAATAAACTTTTAAACCAGAAATTATAATTTTATTCAGTCAATACAATTAAAGTATGATTAGATCATTATATTAATGAGATCAAAATACAGATGCATATTCTTTGTTATAAATTTTTTTTCAAATGTCTAGCAAAGATTTTTTAATAGAATCTAAAATTAAAATTTTATCGTTGGTGTTGCAAGAGCATCTAATAAAATAATGGATGTGCTCGCTTACTAAGTTAATCAAAGACACAATAGTCGGTTATATTAAAGAAAACTGCCGAAAAAATTGACAATTCGAAATGTAATCAGAATCCTATAGAAGGACGCAATGGAGAAGACAAATTTATACGATAGCCAAGCAGGTGGTAGAATTAAATTGGTTGTTAAAGCATTGCGACGTATATTAATTGTGTAAATGTTCGTTGTTACTGAAATCGCCGCTTTTGTTTGTTTGTAGTATCATTTATTAACGCTCTAGAAAATATCTCCTTAAGCGCGGACTTGTCAATAGTATTTAATAATTTGAATGTGCCGATTAAAAACATTTCAAAGAAAAAAGAAAAAAATTACGTTTAAATTAAAAATAACACACATACAAAAAAACGATCTTGTTTTCATCAAGCATTGTACGACCATGGTAGCTTGTCTACGGAAATCTCGGCATTTGCCCTATGGTGGTCTAAGAAAAAACCATGGGAAACGCCTTATACAAGATTTCAAGTTCATCATTATATCCATGTCTCGTCAACTGTTGTCCTCAAAGAATAGTAGATGTTGGTAGACCATTCTCAAATGACCGAAGGTTTGGTGACATTCTAATTACCAGAGGAAGCTCATTCCAGGATGTAGGGCCTTCCGCATCAAAAGTATTTTTTTTTAAATCCAACTTACGGAAAGGTACATCAACGATTTAGTGATCCATTCTGAGTGTTCTTGTTGCCATATTTGACTGGAGAGTGAGTTGTTATGATAAATATTCTGGACAAATTGTATGTAGGATCTTGTAAATGAACGTGGACATGAAGTATTTACGTCTTAACTTAATTTTTATTCATTCCAGAGTAGCAAGATAAGGCGTAATATAATCCTTTAACTTCAAACACAGGCAAATCTTATACACCAATTGAAGATCTTCTGAAGTAATCTTTCTTTGTCACCAGTTAGATCATAAATTTCTGCGCTTCCGAAATCCATAATTGGATAGATTAACATTGGTATTAAAGTTGTTCGGATGCCCTTGGGAAGAATGTGTCTTCTGGCTTTTGGCTGATGCAGAGTTCCATAGATTTTTCTAGATCTTTGTTCGACTTCCATTTCCCCAGGATAAATTAGGCGTTCATTGCGTGAGACACTGTCCGATGCCGTCGTGTTTGTATTCAAGGGCATTACCGCTTGCCGCTGAGTTTATTTGTATTTACAGGCGTGCTCGCATATTTTTCTCGATATATTGTAGTCTTCAGTGAGTGAGTGCGTGCCTTCAGGCTGCTGAGTCGCAGTTGTGAAGCGTATAACTGGTGCATATGTTTGATGATGCGGGTGTAGGCGGTCCATCGATTGTCATGGTAGACAATGCTGGTCTGCACAGTCTCGATATCATGTTGAGCTCAAATCAGAATATAATTTTTCTTGAAATTAGAATTAGAACCAATCTTCGGTCATTTAAGAAGATGGTCTACCAGCATCTATTACTCTCAGATAATAGCTGAATAGATATTGTTACACTAACGACCAAATATCTGAGTAACAGCAACATCTATCGTAAATCTTGTCTAAGGTGTTCCCCATGGTTTTTCCTTAGACCATAATAGGGCGAATGCCGAGATTTTCGGAGACAAGCAGCCATGGACCAATAATGCTTGTCCAGAGGATTCAAGAACAATAAAAATTGGCGTCATGAAAATCGATCCGGATCCCTTCCGTTCAGGGGTGCAAAGGGGTGAAATTAGCGGAAAATATTAATTTAAGACAAATTTTATGGCGGAAATCAGTTGGAGAGGATGTAATGTATTAGGAAAAACTTGCCGCTGTCAAAGTCGCCCCGGAACTTCTTCATATAGGGGATGAAGGGGGTGCGAGAACGAAAAAAAGAATCTGACAACTGGGTATATTCGTTCGGGACAAATTTTATTGCTGAATTTAGTTGAAGGGCATCTCGTGGTATTAATCTAATTGTTATGAAATTAAAATAATTAATTCTGGTATTTTTTTCTATAGGTTCAATTATTATAATTCCATCATATATTTAAACAATCTTAGTTTTTATAAGAATCAAGTTAAAAAAATTATTATTTGATATTTCTACTAATTTTTTAAGATCAAGGTATAAATCGAACGTAAATAGTAGGGTAGTATATAAACGACACCATTAAACATTCATAGGTATTTATTTTATAGAAGTCCCTTCTTCTCTTCAGAAAATGACGGCCCGATGTTATGAAGCAATTGAAGAATGATGTGATAATGTGTGAAGAATAGACGCGAAAATTTGCTACTTACGCTATATTTGAATTTTCGAAAATGAATTTTTCTTCTGAAATCATTTTAAACTAAATAATTCAAACTAATATAGAATAAAAAAATTAATTTTTTACGTATACTAATCTATTAAAGAAACCTTGGTTGCCTCGGGGACCTACGATAGCACGCAAAACCGACTTAGTGAATGGACTACACTCGCAGTCGTGCTGTTTTCTCTCTACATTTCCCCCCACTCCACGAGAGGCCTCGCGGCGTGGTGGGCCGGCCGCTCGCTTATCGTCGAGTTTTGGCGTCTGACTTAATTCACTCAACGTTGGTCTGCTGTTATAGTCCAAGCGCTGGACATTTGGAGTGGACATTTCGGCCTACTCGCTATTTTATTCTTGGTTTCTTTTCCTTTCTATACCTCCTGAATCAGATCCTTGCCATCCGCAGTTTCAAAACCGTGATCTCCTTTTGTTATTTAATAATTTATGAGCAATTTCCGCATTTTTGTTTTGTTTTATCGAAATAGCTGGTGGGTTTTAGCAAAAAAGTATAAGAGATCTTTTTTGTTTATTATTAAATTAGACTACAAAAGTAGACCTTACCGGAGTCTCTGAGATTAATAGTTAATTTTCAAATGACCGCCAAAGTTGGAAAAAATCATTTTTTTCATTCTTAAATATTTTTTTGAAAAATCGCTAAAAGGACTTCATAATTGTTATATAACACGCTTTTATCAATGCAAAAGTGCACATCAAAGCCCAAAAATATGTATCGAATATTATCCAAATGTTGAAGGTCGAATTTTTTTTTTGTCCTTAATTGCAAATCATGCCACGTCTACAAAAATCATTTCTCATAATGGGGAAAAATTCTTTGTATAAAGAAACTCTTCAACGTTAATATCCATTTTGAAAAATTAAGAAATTTTCATTTTTATGGATTTTATTGACTTTTAGGCGCGGTCATCTTTTTAGACGCCGTGTATAATAATCGAAAACGCCTTGTTAAGTCTTCTTTTTGGAAATCGGAAGTACACAATTGAAAAGGACTGGAAAAATGCTATTTAAAAACCAAAAAAGTTTATGATCCGATCATTAGACTCGGAAGTATTGATAAAAACGTGTTTACAACGACTACGGGCGTTGTATTTAAAAAAATCCTCCCGGCTTGCGCGTGTAGCTTTTTGATACCATAGAATTTTACTTAAGATCTGAATAACAAATGATTGATAGATTTGATAAAATCATCGTCAAAGTAAAAAAAATATTGCGCGCACGGCAGCGGGAGCTCGTGCCAACGCGCCGCGCCGCAGTGGAAGGGGTAACGTTCGACTATCTCTCTCGCTTTCACGGCCACTGCTTGTGCACATGTGTTTTGATCAATCAGACATTTCTAAATCTGTTTTTCTCAGGAACTATTTGAGTTGGCAAAATTTTTTTCTTTCATTAACATGACACGACGAGATCTATACTATTTTTTTTTTTAAATAATTATTTTTTTTTCAATTTGGTCGAAATATATAGAAAATGGAGACCGATATTCTTGAAGTACATTTGATTTCCTTCTAAATTATGTATTTTAAAACTACTCACGAGTTATTTTTGACTTGCAAATGCGAATTAGAAAACGTAGGTTCTTTTTAGAAAGATTAACTAATTTTACGAATTATAAATAATTTTTTCGGCATTACATCTCGAAGATGAATATAATATAAACATAAATTCTTAAAATACTGTAACGTCGGACGGTCATGTCAACCTTGATATTAACCGCCTTACGTTGAGTCCTTTTTGTATCGGCAAAGGAAAATTTTCCTTTTATCTTTTAGCCAAGATCTTTGACATTTGAACCATTGCCCGTAGAAAATAACGGTCAGATTTTACGTCATGCAGATGCCAGACACTGCATTCCGTCTCATTTTCAACGGAAGAGAAAAAAAATACAGAACACAGAGAGTGAAAACTCTCTTCACAGGCGAAAGCATTTCCTCCTATATGAAAAAGAAGGTTTTACGACCTTACCCCGAAAAGCAGGCCACCCCGGCCGTGCACGTGTGCGCCTACGAGACGCCGAAAAGCCATAAAATTTGACCGTTACAAATTCCTTCGATTTTTCATATTGCAAAATAAATTTTTATATTTTAACTCTTAGTTATTAAGTTATGTTAAATTAAATTTTTCTGGTAACGCTGATATAAATTTTACAAAAATAGACCTGCTAGAAGTAAAGAAATTTAAATAAAAAACAGTTTACAATAAATTCATCTCGACCAAAATCTTACACATTCTTTTATATATTGTTTATAAAAGGTTCAGCCAAAATATATAATGTAATGCAAGATGTCTTCGCGAATTTATTCTGATACAAAAGTATTAACGGCATCTCTTACATATATATGTACATACATAAATATTTATAATATACCTAGGATCTTATTCCATTTTTATTGTTTGTTCGCTTTACTAACTGTTAAGTATAAAGCAAATAAATAATATAAACACTAAATTCAAGTGATTTACCAGAATAATTTAGTTTAAATAGAAAGAATATTTGTACAAAATCATGTATATTCAAACATCTTAAAAAATGTAGCTTCAATAGTCACGTCTACACTTTTAAATTATAAGAGAATAATAACAACAAACACACAACATACAGACACTCTAATTAAAAACAAATATAAATTACATAATAATTTTTAAGAACATTAAAAAAGGAAACAACGAAAATCATGTGAAGCGAGCACAAATTAGAATAATTAATTATAGTTTAATTAGAAAATAAATTGTTTCTTATGTATACCTACGATTATTAATGTATATTAAATATTAAGTATAAATTAAGAAAATAACCATGTGTAATGTTTTAACAAAATAAGTAGGAAAATGATACAACTAACGTCATCTCTATAGAAAATTCAGAACTCTAGCCGAAAAGCTGGGGGATGCTTCTTTCCCCCACGCAGCCAATTAGCCGCGCCGAAGGGCCTTAGGCCCACCCTCATTTTTCCACTCTCGTTTACGCGACCAGTTAGCTGTCCCCAAAATATTGTAAACTCCCTCGCGAGGAGTACTCAGCGCGTTGAGGGAGAAAACCGAGTTGAGCTTTTCCCTCATTTCTCCGCCAACTTCAGTTCCTCACTACCATCGGAGTTGAACAGACAAGTTCATATCACCACTACACACCACTACTAAAGTGTTACAACAGGACAGAATAAAGGCTAAAACGTAAGAAAATTAATTATTGCTTCTCTTTTTATTTTTTCCTTTCTCCTATAAGTTCTCTAAAAGTAGTATTTTCTCTCATTTTTACCCATTTCCAAGGAGCATTCCGACCGTTCTCTGCCGAATGGGCAGAGCTGGAGTTTGTTTGTCTCCTTACCAATACATAATTTTTCCTCCTATAGTTAAAAAAGATACCAAACGTTTATTCGACTTGGCCATCCTAAGCTATTGGTGAAAACCAGGCTTAAATAGGCAAAAGTGGAAATAAAAGTGTTGACGGCCAACTGGACGTCACAATACGATTAATTTCCGCTCTATTCATGTCTTTTGAAATCACTTTAATACTATATTACGCACCTAGGGAGTAAAAGTAAAGAATGTCCCAAATTCCATGTAAATTGTCACCAGAGCGGAAGGCGAGGGTTACAAACATGTGATCTGAGGCATTCTTCGTATTTGCTCCCGCGGTGCGTGCACGATTTTTCAGCCTAACAAGGGCGTAAATACACAAACTTCGCCATGAGCAAAAGTGATACTTTGACCCCCTTGGAAAAAAAGTTATTTTTGAGTTGAGAATACAGATTTGATGATTTCATCAACTTAAAACAATATTATGGTTTTTTAGTGAGCTAACAAATTTCTAGAACAATTTGTATTAAACATATATATAGAACACAAGCAAGTATAAATAAAATAAGTTTAATAATATTTCAATACTTCTTTTAAACGATTTTATAATTTGTTCACTAAAACGCGAATTATAATATAGTTTAAAATTTAAACTAATTTTTAATTCAAATGTCCGACAAAATAAATGTCATAAAAATATTGAAGATACTCTTTGAGAAAGCATTCTGCTAGTTCAGTCAGCAGTGGTTTTATAAAGATGGATTAAGCAGGCTTAAAAGGGTTCCAGGGCGACTTTGACATCGGCGAGTTTTCCCTAATACCATGACATGTCCTCCAACTGATTTCTGCCATAAAATTTGTCTTAAATTAATATTTTCCCGAGATAGATTCGAGTATTTTTCGCTATTTTCGCCCCTTTGCACCCCTGAATGGAAGGGTTCCGGATCGATTTTCATTACGCCAATTTTTTAGAAGCTTACAGTAACCTATTTAAGCAATTTCTGTCATAAAATTTGTCTTAAATTAATATTTTCCCGAGATAGATTTTTTTCGGTATTTTTCGAGTATTTTTCGCTATTTTCTCCCCTTTGCACCCCTGAACGGAAGGGTTCCGGATCGATTTTCATGACGCCAATTTTTTTATAAGCTTACAGTAACCTATTTAAGCCATTTCTGTCATAAAATTTGTCTTAAATTAATATTTTCCCGAGATAGATTTTTTTTCGGTATTTTTCGAGTATTTTTCGCTATTTTCTCCCCTTTGCACCCCTGAACGAAAGGGTTCCGGATCGATTTTCATGACGCCAATTTTTTTATAAGCTTACAGCAACCTATTGAAATAATTTCCGTCATAAAATGTCTTAAATTGATATTTTCCCGCGATAGATTTTTTTTTCTGTATTTTTCGAGTATTTTTCTCTATTTTCGCCCCTTTGAACCCCTGAACGGAAGGGCTCCGGATCGATTTTCATTACGCCAATTTTTTTATAAGCTTACAGCAACCTATTTAAGTAATTTCCGTCATAAAATTTGTCTGAAATTAATATGTTCCCGAGATAGAATTTTTTTTAATCCTGGGTAGGCTAGTAAGGGTGGTTTTAGGGATGATTTGGGGGGAAAATTACTTGGGAAATAACTTATTTTGCAGTTTCTACATGTTTTATGGCGGTCTCTACCAGATTATATGCGAAAAACCGATTTTGAAAATTTTGGATTTTTCGTTCGCGATGAACGTTCAGAACTTCAGACACATCCGAATCTCCCCACATAGCACGTTACGTTTTTGAAACGTTTGTGAAACGTTTCGTTAGGTACCCGAAAACGCTTCCCTAAAAATATAAAAACGTAACAGAAACGTTTTAGAAACGTAGAAATGTCCTAATCTGAAAAAAACTTTTTATAAAATCGTAAACGTCTTTAAATCGTCTCAGAAACGTTTCTGAAATAGAACTGAAACGTTTGTACAAAATTTTGTAAACGTTTTTGAAACGTACACAATCGATTTGACAAAAAGCTTGCTGGAAAATCATTAACGTTCCAGTTTCGTCGCAGCAACGTTTCTTATTGAGTCGGAAACGTTTCTATGCCGTTTCAGAAATGCAGGGTTATGTTGTAAGAACGTCTTAGAAACGTTTGTGAACCGTATTCAAAACATTAAGATTGTAAAGTATTCGATATCCGACCCGCCGATAGATGGCGTAGTTTAGTCTACAAAAGAAAAGACATTTCCAGGGTATATAAGGAACGTCTACTCTAGCAAAGCGTACAAAATACTGTTTGAAGTAATATCAGTGTTAATAACTGACAATATAATTTCGTTGTAGAAACGTTTCTCAAACGTTTCGTGTTATCTGGGATCCCGATAAAATTTTCTAAATTTGTCGATTTATGTTTTAGAGACGTTTCAGAAAACTTTTCTGAAACGTTTCTAATCAGTTTTTGAAACATTTTTGAGATGAATCTGGAACGTGAATAATTGTCCAGTAGGCTTTTCGTCAAATCGATTTTGTACGTTTTACAGACGTTTCAAAAACTTTGTACAAACGTTTGAGTTCTGTTCCAGAAACGTTTCTGAGACGATTTAAATACGTTTACGATTATTATGAAAAGTTTTTTCAGATTTGGGACATTTCTACGTTTCTGAAACGTTTCTGTTTCGTTTCTATATTTTTAGGGAAACGTTTTCGGGTACCTAACGAAACGTTTCACAAACGTTTCAAAAACGTAACGTGCTATGTGAGTCATGACCAAGAAAAATTCAATAACAAAATTCATTAACAAATTTAATTATTTATGTTTATTTTATTTATAATTCATTATTTTATTTAAAAAATGAAGTAAGTACATATTTTTTGTAACAATAATTTAATTCATAAATCTTGTAATACTTGTAATAGCATTATATTAAAAATTCCTATTAATAATTTACTACTGATACTCTTAAATACAATAATAAATTATAAATAAATTTGCTAATTTACGTAAATGGTTTAAGAAAATGAATTATGTAACAAAAAGTCCAAATTTGGCACGTACATATTTACATAAATAATTCACGTAAATAATTTATGTAAATAATTTATATATTTATTTTTAATCGAACAATGTACTTTATCTATAGTAATACATACTCTATGTATATGTACTGTAAGATCTTGTACATGTAATCTACACATAAATCTGTAAATATTAGTCAGGTGTTAACACACGGCTAACAGCTGACTACTGAAAGTACAACTACTATACTATATGAGTTTTGAAAGTGTTTTGAAAGTACAATAGAAATGTGTAGTCACAGTTCAATTGATGATTTTATTAATGAAGTTCAATACAAGAACTTTATAATTAACAAATAAGTTAATTTAAAATAGGCAAAGTTAAGTTTATTCTCACTATTACATATCCATTAAATACACAGATATTAATTTACTTTTGAAGGAAGCAAAGGATATCCTTAATGCAAAAAAATTTTATAATCTTTGCTTTGAATAGAAAGCAACTATCATTTTCCAGATCCAGATGGGCTGACTCTCACAAAGTGAAATAAAGCGAACAAGCAGCATATGTTCATTCGAGTGTATATTTTTTATTTCATAAAAGAAAATATCTGGATATTTAATGTATACTTAAAAAATTAGTTATTTTAAAATAAGAAAAATTAAGTTTACGTCCACTTTTATGTATACATTAAATATCCAGATATTGTAATTTACTTTTATAATTTACTTGGCAGTACCCTATTAAAAATATATCCAGCTCGATACACTGAATTCCAGGTGAATTTCACTGGACGGCACTGAATTACAGCGTATCCAGGATATTTTTAGCAGGTTATGCATTCATAATTCAGGAAGTTAGCCCAGTTCAGCTCAATTATATTGGTTGAATAAAATTATTTAAATTATTTCTCAGTTTATTTCATATAATATAAAAATGTCTCACCTTCATCAGATTTATCTTGAAGTTTTTTATCCTTTAAAACCTTCGATAAAAAATGCAATGTTTCTGGAACAAAAAATGTGCTAATTAATCAAAACAAAATTAAAAATCAAGTCTTAAGGGGGTCTGACACCTTTGACACTTTGTTTTAAGGGGGTCTTACACCTATAGGCCTTTCTGGTCAAAATTACCTAAAGAAATGATACAAAATATTATTATAATACAATAATTATAATATATAGTAAATATAACTGATTTTGAATAAAATGAGCTAAGGTAGATGTCCTTAAACTCATTTTATCCTCAGTTATAGCATTTTCAAGAAAAAAAGTTTGTTGTTACTTTTCTTAGAGACTGGTCGACTAATTTTCATCGGGTAAAAAGCAAATTGTTCATAACTTATGTAGCTATGGGCCTAAGAGTTGCAATTTTAAGGTTTTAATGTTCAAGTATTTTTTTCATGGAAAAAACTGATTTTTTGCAATATTTTTTTCTATTTTTATGAATTTTTACGGTTTTTGTCATGTAAAAATTACTTAAACATTAAAACATTAAAATTGCAACTCTTAGGCCCTTAGATACATAAATTATGAACAATTTGCTTTCTACCCCATGAATATTCTTCGACTAGTCTCTGAGAAAAGTGACAACAAAGTTGAAATTTTAATGTTTTCAGAAATAAGTCTTTAAAGAAAAATACCATATAACTTAATAAATTATCAGCCATCGGATCCCCCATTTCTTCTCCTTCTTGAAACTCAGTTTCCTATACCTAAGACCCGTTCTCTCACATGAAATGGTTTAAATATAAGCTATCTAGCAATGTGTTCATGTATAATCTTATTCCAGCAGCATCCGTTCCACTAAAAGTTATTGCTAACAATATGTCCTTCTTTTGTGTTTTTCAACCATCCACTCTTGAGTCACTTTTTAAAATATCAAACTGAATTATATAATTATTGGTATTACTAAGATACCCTAGTGGAAATGGAAATTGTGCCACAGCATGCCACATCGTGCTAAATTGTGCCATACTGTGCCAAACTATGCTACACTGTGCTACATATGTGCCAATTCGAACATTTGGCAATAATTTGGCACGGTCTGGCACAGTGTCGCACAGTATGGCACGATACCCAAATTTTAAAATAAAAATACCTTTTTCCTCTTTTGTCAAAATCCTAGCACAGTCTGGCATGGATCGCCACAGTCTGACATGGATCAATACAGATTAACATAGTATGGCATGGTGTGGCACAGTTTGGCATGGATCAACAAAGTTCAACATAGTATGGCATGGTATAGCATAGCTTGGCATAGTGTGCCACAGTGCATCGTTGTGTGGCATGGTAAGACATAATCTCAAGTTTTGAGAAAAAAATTCGTTGTCTTTTTAGGAACCTGGCACGAATCGGTAAACTGTAACTGTGCCATACTATGCCAAGGTGTGTCATGCTATGCCATACTATGTTAAACTGTGCTGATCCATGCCAGGCTGTGCCGATCCATGCCAGGCTGTGCCAATCCATTCCAGACTGTGCCAGTCCATGCCAGACTGTGCCGATTCGTGCCATTTATTTTAAAATTTTTGTATCGTGCCATACTGTGCCAAAGTATGCCACACTGTGCCAGACTATGCCATACTATGCCAAACTATGCCAAACCGTGCTAAATTGTTGCCAAATGTTCGAATTGGCATATGGTTAGCACAATATAACACAGTTTGGCACAGTATTGCACAGTTTGGCACGATTAGGCACAGTTTGCCATAGTCTGGCATGATTTCGCACATCAAATTATTTCCAACAGGGTAAATGTGGAATATGTACCAGGTCATATAATATATGAAAGCCCAATTGAAACTTGAGAAGCTAACATCATCCTGGCCAAAAGTGTATTAATACGGTCAAAGTTGATAAAATGACTTTTCCCGTGATCATTTCATTATACATATATTATCCATACGTATAACTTGCATTCATGCCTTTATTATATGTTACTTGTGTACTATAAAGCCTTGCTCCTTTTATGTGCTGATGCGTCTTGATACTCATTGTAGTGTGTAACTCTTTTGAATTAATTGAATAATATCCTATACCGAGCAAAACACAATAATCTCACTTTCATCTTTCTTTCAAAATAGATATATTCTTATTCATTCCATCAGAATTATCACTGCTTTTTTCTTCATACATTTAACTAAATCTTCACAATCCATGTTTTTGGTTTGAACATCTGTATTTAATTTTCATATAGTATAATCCTGTCTTGAATTGTAGCACTTTTCAAATTTTAACAAAACTATCACTGCACGCTTAATATATTATTAAACTTGTATAAACTTTTTGGATACACCTTTACATATAATAAACATATTAAATATTCATTTCTTGATTCACCCACAAATAAGTACAAATATAAAAACACTAAGAGAAAAGCTATGCATGAAAACAAACTCTGCTGAAATCACATGGTTGATGGTTATGTTTATATGGCTGTGCATGGGTTTAAAAGAGAGTATATTAATATAGTGAATTGGTGTCAAATTTTCAACTGTCAGACGGTCACTTTACGAGAACAGATGTGGAAAATAGTCACAAAACGATCCCATTGAGTTTCAAATGACACAATATAGTTCATATCATTTTTATAAGAAAATCCCTTAAATAAATTTTTTTTATTATTTTATTTTTATACTAATATGACCTGACAATAATAATATTTTTTAGATTTCAAAATACATTAATTTTAGCAAATCAAATGCTTTCCTATCAGAAACTTAAAAAAAAAAAATAAATAAAAAAAATAAAAAAGAATAAAAAAAATCAAGGTTTTTCCATTTTAAAGTTATTAGGTTCTTTTAGATATAACTATGTAAAATTTTAAAAATTTTCATCCATACTACTTTTTTCAGGTTCGAAACAACATATATAATTAAAAAATACAATAAAAAAAAATTTGAATTTTTGAAAATTTTTAGGTGAAGACCACCTTAAGGGTAGAGTACAGTCCAAAATGATAAAAAATTCGATTTTTTTTTTATTGCAGAAATGTAATCTATAACTCGTGAACTTTAAGAAAAAACTATGTCGACGCATAAATTTAATAATATAATATTTTTTTTCATATTTTTGGAAAATTGTATTTATTCATTTTTTTCTTGATTTTACGCCATTTTTAGCATAATTTTAAAATTCAAATTTAAAGATGCTTTATCGCTAAATTTTAAATGGTTTTGTATTTTTATGAGTAAGTACTGTATAAAGTGTCTCCCTTGCTACTGCCAAGCCAATAAACTTACGATTTACGAGTACAACGCAATACCAGTTTATTTTAGAAGAAACAGTCAAATTTTTACAATTAAAATTTTTTTTCATACGAAATATTTTTTCATATAAAATATTGTAGAAAGAGCCTTCGTACAGTATATTACATAGTTTTTTACGCGTAGAAAACTTGTTTTCAACAGTCAGATTTATTCATACCCATCCCTAGTATACAGTAAACAATCAAGCAGACGAAAGTCCATATATCTGTTTATTGTCTTTTGGAGTGTTTTTACTGTTTTCAAGAGTTAAAAATGCATGTTGTTATTAGACGTTGGCGTCCAGAAAAAGGACGACCGTCCAAGAGAAAGGCTCTACTGAGTTTAAACAGAGAAAAGTCCAGAAAGAAAGTGGAGCACTTTAATCTGCCAAGTAGAAAACAGTCCATGGAACAGCCACCTGTTGATTTCAACACAGGAAAATTTCTTCTTGTGCATGATTCAGTGTGGTCAAAACTTTTAAAAATATTAAGTGCAGTGAGTGTGGAGAGCAGAAACTTTGTGCAGAATTTTCTGATACGAATGGGCTCTCTTCAAAAATAACATTAAAGTGTATGTCTTGTGGTTGGGTGGCTGGAGAAAGTCATTCAAGCCCTCGTACAGAAACGAAGCCCCGGTCTCCTCATCTAGTGAATAAAAGAATTGTGAATAGTATTCTGTTGGTTTAGGTTTTGCTGCCCTAGAGCGACTTTGTGCTATTATGAATATGAACTGCTTGCCAAAGAATGCCATATTCATTTACTGTTGAAAGCAGAACATAAGAAGCCAGTGCCCTCAAGAATATTATACTTGAAACTGCTCATAAGCAAGTTCATGAAGCACACGATACTTTGGCAGGTAGCAGTATTTGTGATATAGCAGTATCTTATGATAGTACATGGCATAGAAGAGGCTACCAGTCACTGCATGGCATCGGACTTGCAATCCACATTATGACAGGTCTTGTCGTGGACTTTGAAAGTGTTGGAGTGGAGTCGTGGTGCTTCTATAACCGTGCTGTGGCTCGAGGTAATATTCCTCCTAGTCATAGTACCATGTCAGTGCGACTCAGTGCCCATGTGATTAAGTGTATACTGCCAGTGTACGAAAGGCTGACTGATGATCAGCTGCTGCTGAGATGCAGCAGAATGAAAACTCAAAATGCAAATAAAAGTTTGCATGCTTCAATTTGGAGAACGTGTCCAAAGGAAGTATTCGTCTCCAGGAAAAGGATAGAGACAGCTGTTGTCAATGCAGTATCTGAGTACAACAATGGCCTTGTAAAGACTCAGTTGCTGAAACATGCATTGTCAATTGGTGAAGTTCATCCAAGTACTTCTAGATTTGCTGAGCAGCGGGACACTGTAAGGGAGCTGAGGCAATCAGAACCAGCAGCATCGCAAAGGAAAGCAGTACGTAAAAAGAAAAAATATGGGCACCATGAGGACAAAAAAAAAGATTCCTTTTATGAGGCAGGAGGTTTTTGAGCTAAAAATAAGGCAGGAAATATAACCAAACCTGTCACCAGCGGTAAGTATTACTTTTAAATGATGTATATCTTTAAATGCATTTTTCTAATAACTTCATTTTATGATATTCAAAATGTTTCGACCGTTAGAAATTTTTTTGCACCTTTCTGACTTTTGTTTCTACATATTCTGGAACAAATTTAGAAACTTTTCTTCGTGCAGTTTAAGTGATTTGATTTTTATATGTTTAGTTGAAGATTCAAATGTTATTAAAATTTAATATATTTTTATTGTTTTTATTTTAAATTTACTCAATTTGACCGTATAAAAAAAAATATTAATTTAAAAATAATTACCTTTCGAACAATTTTCAGTATTCTGTGCTACAAATATGAACTTTAAATCCCTGGAAGATGCAAAAAAATTTGAGACGGTTGGAGTGTTTTGAATTAAATACTATTTTAACAGTAGTTTTAGGGATAAATCCAAATATAATGGATGAAAGTCCTTCAAAATTGGCAGAAAATTCTATTTTTATATCTAAAATATGTTAGTGTATTACAACTTATATTTTATATAAAGGGAAAAAATTTTTTTTTTCAACTGTACTCTACCCTTAAAGTATAATTTATTTTGGTTTCAAAAATAAAACAAAATACGGACAACATCTCATTTGGTTAAATTACATTTTTTCCCATTTTATACATATATTTAATTGTCTTGATTTTATTTAATTTTTTTTTCTTCTAATATATTTATAATTCTCACACTACTATAAAAACACTGTAAAAAATCTGAAAATTATATTTTTACAATTGATAAACAGATACAAATAAATAATACAATTTAGGAAGATTATTACAAAAATAATAAATAAAAATTTTGAATTTAAAAGAGTCTCGTGGCACCTATACTTATATTACGAATACAGAATAGTAACCTGTTTTTAACAGTATAATATATACTCTCTGTACTCTTGCGTAAACTACATATAAATCTGTAAGTATTAGTGAAGTGTAAGTATTAGTAAAGTGTATAATTAGCAAAGCTGACTGCTGGAAGCACAACCTCTATTATGTGAGCTGCTTTTTTGTATAGATAGTTTTTTTATAGTTTCCACTTTTTTATATTCAAAAACCAGTTTTGAGAAGAACATTTAATTTTTTATATGTGCACGTGTAGTAAGAATCTTTTGAAACTGTTTTAAAAGTGTTTTAAAAGTGCAATGGAAGTGTGTATAGTGACAGTTCAATTAATGTTTTCATTGTTGAAGCTCAATACCAGAACTTTATACTTAAAATTGCAAGAACCAATGCTGAAGACAAATTAAGTTTATGTTTACTTTTATATATACATGGAATATCCAGATATTAATTTACTTTTGAAGAAAGCGAATGATATGTTTAGTGCAGAAAAATATTATAACCTTTGCTTTGTGCAAAAAGCTATTATCATTAACAAGATGGACTGAATCTCAATGCGATCTAATTTTCTATTCTGAAGTGAAAGATATGCACACTAGAATGAATATATAACACATGTTTATGTTACAACTAATGTCAAATGAGATAGAATATATTCAAGCAAAAGTAAAAAGTTTATATCAGACATTATTGTAATATTAGCGTGGGTTTTGAATTTAAGTTCTCAATAAATTTTTCATTTACCTTATTAGACGTGGTAAAATTTTATCAGGAACATGAGAAGAGAACGAGAGAAATTTGAATGATATCAAGAACAAAATGTTTTATACATAATGCTAAAATTTAGACTTTGGTGTCGACTACAGGGCCAGGGAGTTGATGGATTTTAATCAAATTGTTGATATTTTATGTGATTTAGGGCTGAAGAGTTGCATGAGTCAAATTTATTTGTATAAATAATTTTTTACAACCAAAAACTGCTTAATTTCAAAATCATAATTTTGAATTGTTTAAAGAATTTTGAGCAGTTTTTAGATGTAAAAAATTATTTACTCATATAATTTTTAAACGTACAACTTTTCAGCTCAAAACTACATAAATACCAACAATTTGAGCTGAACCTGATTAAAATCCATCAACTCCCTGAACCCGTAAGTGACGTCAATGCCTAAATTTTGAAAAGTCCATATCTGTGGACAAAAAAGGTTTATCACTTCCATTTCTGGCCTATTTTATCATAAATTTTACATACTTTTAGTATGTTTTTCTAAATTTTATTTATAATTCAAATGTCTCTTTTTTGCAGATCATTTTAATAGGAGAATAGGTGTAAGCTCCCCTTAATTAAAATCACAAAGTAAATAAACTTACTATTTTGATAATCGATTGAGGATACTCCCTCAATAGTTATTTCTTCACTTTGATACTTGTCAGCAAGCTTTGATTCCACAATTACCGAACTGCCATCCACACATTTCATCAAACTCCACATTTCGATATTCGCCAATTCTATTATATTTACCGCATGTTTGTTAGTTGCTAGAATCTTCATCTTCATTTTTATTTTTTATAAATTCAATATTTGCTGATTCATATATTTGCTGATAGCCGCAACGATCATACTACTCTTATGTATATAACGAGCGCGGACACTTTCCGAAAGTAATATAGCTTAATTTAGTATCCTATAATAATAATATCTCATAACTGTTTTTTGTACTTAGCTAGACCGTGGTCAAGTATTATATCTACAAATATATATATATATATATATATTAGGCTAGTAAGTTTGAGGAGCTCAACCCCGGTCGGTCAGAGTGGCTAAAGAAATAATAACCCTCAGGTTACCGACTCTAGACAAATAGACTCTAGAAAACCCCTCAAACTTCCGCTCGGATGCTGAATATATAGATTGGAAGTTTGAGGAGGCTCCTCAAACTTCCCATAACCCCTCAAACTTCCAAGCGGGTGCTGAATATAATCCTCAAACTTCCAGAATTTCATATATTATATATATATATATATATATATATATATATATATATATATATATATATATATATATATATATATATATATATATATATATATATATATATAAGTATGAAAATCTGGTGTTTTGAATGCGCAACTTCCTATAGATTCTATATCTTCCCATGTTAAAAATAAAACCGATCATATATACCTTGCCTTCTGTCGTTTCTCGGTTATGCGAGTTTTTCCATGTATAATATACCGGTTTTGAAGAGGCTCTTCATAAGGGGCAAGGTATATATGATCGGTTTTGGAGAGTTTTTTGCCATTTTCTTGAGTCTATATTTCCGGAGTCCATTATTTCTTTAGTCAAGGACCTATAGCAACTCTCAGGAAAAGAACTATACCTCTTCAAAACCGGTTCACCCACATACTTGTACCCAGATAGCACGTTCAGTTTTGCGAACGTTGCAAAAACGTTGCTTTGAAAACTATAAAACGTTTAATTATTGGTGGCAGAAACGAGTTAACAACGTTGTCACAACGTTGGAATGTCCGCCTTTGTGGCAAAAAACTCGTATCAGAAACGTGTTAGGAAGATCGTTAGCGCGCTTTGATCACGTTGCTAGATCTTTTTAATGGCAACCTATCTACAACGTCTTTGAAACGTGATTATTGTCCCTTTGGTATTTTCAATGTAGTTTTCAGTTTTCGTTGTTAAGGGGTTGCTAGAACGTTTACTTGCAATGAGCCTGCAACCTATAAACAACGTTCCCACAACTATTTTGAAAACTCCAATACTTTAAAGCATGTTGCTGCTAACCCGTAGTAAAAATGTTGTTACAACGTTGTCGCAGCAACGTCGCGCTTTACGTGCTCGCAACGTGTCAAAAACGCTTCAAAGAACGAATTAGGAACATCATTCGCAACATTTTAGGAACGTCAAAGCATCGTCATCGATAACCACCAACCTTGGCACATTTTTTTTATAATTTCCTATTCAAATTATTTCACGCAGATATTGCGTAAAATTTGAAGTCCCCTATATATAAGGGGAGTATCAAAAACAAGGCAAGCCTTGTAATTTGGACCCTTCGTAAAAAGAGTCATTTGAAACGTTGAATTTTCACATCTTATATACTCTCGGCCTGCCAAAGTATCCGCGGGAGTCGCAAACTGTGCGCCGCGTAGCGGCAGTGTGGCGAAAGTAGGCTCTTTCAGCGAACATGCGTGCAAATAACACGTTTCAGAAACGTGTTAGGAAGATCGTTAGCGCGCTTTGATCACATTGCTAGATCGTTTTAATGGCAACCTATCTACAACGTCTTTAAAACGTGATTATTGTCCCTTTAGAATTTTTAATGTAGTTTTCATAGTTTTCGTTGCCAACGCGTTGCTAGAACGTTTATTTGCAATGAGCCTGCAACCTAATAAAAAAGGACTTCAAATACATATACGCGTTGAAGCGGAGCGAGCAAACGCGAAAGCGGCGAGAGCCACTACAAAAAACTGGCTGCCAATTCCTTGGAAATCTTCTTCCTCAAACTAATTTATCCATTACAATTTAAAAATTTTAAAATCGAAGTAAATTTTTCATAACAAAAATTTTCTTTTCATTTAAGTATGCAGGAGATAATCGTGCGATGTTTTCACGCAATGAACTAACTTGAAAAATATAAAAAAAGCTGCCTCTGTGTTAATTTCCAGAAGATTGGTTAACTTGCCGCTCAATGCAAAAAGGTAAAAGGTGCAATCTCGGCACCAAATGCTAAAGGCGTCTATCTCAGCGTTCGGTGCAAGAAGGTTAAAATTTAAAACGATAATAATGATTATTAAAGAAAATTACGACCCAAGTATGAGGGGGGTACGGGGACCTGTTCGTATGCAAGGAAATAACGAAGATGTGCGATAAGAAAAATACGATTATTTCAATCATTTTAACCGTAAATAGCCGGAGGATACAAGCTTCATGAAGGTAGGTATTTAAGCAGACATGCGATAAACAAAGTATACAAGGGAAATACAAGGGGGAGGTGATTAACGGAGACGTACGATAGCCAAAATACGATAATATCAACAATTTTAACCCTAAATATCCGAGGGATAGAGTTCCACGCGTATACGGGAGCCAGTCAGACGATTATATAAGGCAAAATAATTATTTAAATAATTCCTACCCCCAAGTAGGCGGGAGATGCCAAATCGACGCGTATACAGGAGCATGTTAGACATGTATCTCCAAGTAGGCGAGGCAGTGGCGTCATTACAACTATGGATGATCTGGATCATCCAGACTCCGCTTACTGCCAAGTATGGAAATCCAGACTGCAGAAAAGGTGTCACTAATGATTTTTTTTACCAATTTTCAATGAACGAAATCTAAACGAAATAAATAAAACCAAGTTGGTGGGATATGCGAATTCCACGCGTATACGGGAGCGCGTCAGACGTGTATACAAGGCAAAATAATTATTTATATAATTCCTAATCCAAAGTAGGCGGGGGATGCGAGTTCCTCGCGTATACGGGAGCGCGTCAGACGTGTATACAAGACAAAATAATTATTTATATAATTCCTAACCCCAAGTAGGCGGGGGATGCGAGTTCCACAAGTATACGGGAGCGCGTCAGACGCGTATATAAGGCAAAATAATTATTTATATAATTCCTAATCCCAAGTAGGTCGGGTATGCGAGTACCACGCCTATACGGGAGCGCGTCAGACGTGTATACAATGCAAAATTATTATTTATATAATTCCTAACCCCAAGTAGGGGGGGATGCGAGTTCCACGCGTATACGGAAGCGCGTCAAACGTGTATACAGTGTATACATGACGAAATAATTTTTTAAATAATTCCTGAGTTCAATTAGGCGCGGGATTCGAGGTCCACGCGTAGACGGTAGCGTCTCAGACATGTATCTCCAAGATGGCGGCTGATGCAAGATCCACGCGTATACGGGAGCGCGTCAGACGTGCATACAAAGCAAAATAATTATTTAAATAATTCCTAACCCCAAGTAGGCGGGGGATGCAAGACCCACGCATATACGGGAGCGTGACAGACGTGCATACAAGGCAAAATATTATTTTAATCATTTTTTCCCCAAGTATTTCAATTTTTTTCTTCAAATTTCAATTTTTTAATATTTCAATTTTTTTCTTCAAATTTTTGGGAGATATCCTCATACAGTATTCCATTTTGATGCCCATGCATTATTTTGTTTACGTAAGAATTTGATCAATTATTATGAAACATAACATTTATAACTGTGCGTCAGTTACATTCAAGAATTTTCGGTTTTTCTTCATATTTGTTGAATATGTTATTTTTCATGTACGGTAAAACATAAGCGTTATTAAGATTTTTCTTATCTCAAATTTCAGCAGGATCTTTTCATACAGTATTCCATTTTGATGCCAACGCTACATTTTATTCATAGAAAAAATTATAACAAATATCATGAAAGGTTACATTTTTTAAAGTGAGATATTTAAGTTCCAGAATTTGATGATATCCCCGACATACTTCAATATATGTATTTTTTCTGGATTTTCCCCAAATATTTCTAATTCTAATGAATATTTATATATATATAAGGTAAATGATAAAGGATTTAAGATTGTTTAATACAATGGCAAATGAAATATTCGTAACTAATATACAAAATCATGATGTCTCTGCTGCTTATTTTTCCAGTACGTGAAAAAAAAACATATTTCGATTTTTTTATTTCAAATTTTTCGGAGATGTTCTCATACAGTATTCCATTTTGATGCCCATGCACTATTTTGTTTATGTAAGAATTTGATCAATTATTATGAAACATAACATTTTTAACTGTGCGTCAGTTACATTCAAGTATTTGCGGTTTTTCTTCCTATTTGTTGAATATGTTATTTTTCAGGTACGGTAAAACATAAGCTTTAGATTTAGATTTTTCTTATCTCAAATTTCAGCAGGAACTTTTCATACAGTATTCCATTTTGATGCCAAACGCTACATTTTAATAGAAATAATTATACTAATTATCATGAAATGTTCCATTTTTTAAAGTGGGAAATTTAAGTTCAAGAATTTGTGGACATCCTCGACATTTGCGAAATATGTGTGTTTTCTGGGTTTTCCCCGAATATTTCTAATTCTAATGAATAATGTATTTATAAGGTAAATGAGAAATGATTTATGATTGGTTAATATAATGTAAAATAAAATATTCGTAACTAATTTATAAAATCTTGAAGCGTCAGCTGCTTATTTTCCCAGTACGTGAAAAAAAGCATATTTCGATTTTTTACTTCAAATTTTTCGGAGATGTCCTCATAGAGTATTCCATTTTGGTGCCCATGCACTTTTTTGTTTATGTAAGAATTTGTTCAATTATTATGAAACATAACATTTTTAACTGTGCGTCATTTACGTTCAAGAATTTGCGGTTTCTCTTCATATTTGTTGAATATGTTATTATGTTGAATATGTTATTATTCATGTACGGTAAAACATAAGCTTTAGATTTAGATTTTTCTTATCTCAAATTTCAGCAGGAACTTTTCATACAGTATTCCATTTTGATGCCAACGCTACATTTTATTCATAGAAATAATTATACTAATTATCATGAAATATTCCATTTTTTAAAGTGCGAAATTTAACTTCAAGAATTTGTGGACATCCTCGACATTTGAGAAATATGTGTTTTTTGCATTTTACCCGAAATTTCTAATTCTAATGAATAGTTATATTTATAAGGTAAATGAGAAATGATTTATGATTGGTTAATACAATGGCAAATCAAATATTGGAAACTAATTTACAAAATCACGAAGCGTCAGCTGCTTATTTTTCCAGTACGTGAAAAACAGCATATTTCGATTTTTTTACTTCAAATTTTTCAGAGATCTCCTCATACAGTATTCCATTTTGATGCCCATGCACTATATGAATGTTGCCCATGCATCAAATATGAAGAAAAACCGCAAATTCTTGAACGTAAATGACGCACAGTTAAAAATGTTATGTTTCATAATAATTGAACAAATTCTTACATAAACAAAAAAGTGCATGGGCATCAAAATGAAATACTCTATGAGTACATCTCCGAAAATTTTGAAGTAACAAAAATCGAAATATGTTTTTTTTCACGTACTGGGAAAATAAGCAGCATGGGCATCATGATTTTGTAAATTAGTCATGAATATTTCATTTTCCATTGTATTAAATAATTCCCACCCCACTCTCTCTCCCTCCCTCTCGCTCAACATCCGTCAACCTAAGTACCAAAAACTTTAATGAGAGCTTAAATATTTTTTTTAAAACAACACGTTTTTTAAAAGCTAATTTTTGAAGTACATTCTATAACAACATAATTTGTCTAGTCCTTTTAATTCTTCTACTCTCTTCTATTCAATAAGCACTCTTTACAAACGGTAATATTTTTTTTCATGACTGTACAAATAATAATATTGCTAATATAAAACTTTCTACGAAAGTATAAAATAAGGGAAGTATAGACGTTTTTTCTGGATAATCTATAAAAAACAACACAATTTGTCTAGTCCTTTTATTTCTTCGAATCTCATCTATTCAATAAGCACTCTCTAGAAACGGTAATAATTTTTTTATGACTGTACAAATAATCTATAAAATAATAATATTTATGATTTTGTAAAAGAAATCAAATAAATACGAATGAAAAAGTCTTTTAATTTTTTGAGTCATTGTATGCTGAACAAATTATATGTAAGTAAGTACATTCAAATTGTTCACTGCAAATCAAACAAACGAAAGTTGTGAAATCAATTATCGATAGTCAAGTAATGCAAACAACTCTCGGAAACTACTGTATGACTGTTTTCAGAAATATATCAAATTTGCTCATCTTTCTGATCTATACAAATTATACACAAGAAAGTACTGAAATCAATTTATTGTAGTCAAGTACCGGCGATAAGTTAACTTGACTGACATAATAGAACTTTTCGTATCTAGCGTGTAAAATTACATTTTACGCCCACGTTGTAACTTCAAAATTATTCAGCCAGCGGGCATAAAATACTACTTAGTGCCCAAGAGGCCCAATAGCTCACATACTCTTACAAAACTTTATAGAACCTACGCACTTTACGCCCGTGTGGGCGAAAATTATTTTAATTATATAACTATAATGCCTTCTCTTTATTTCTAAAATTCATAAGAATTTTTTTAGATATTTACGAAAAGTCAAAGCCTATATAAAAAAATGACATAGTTACCAACACATCACTCTTTTTCATGATTCTTTCTCAATTTTGAACAATATTGCGCACCTTGGGAGGAAAAGAGAAGTCTAGAGCTGCTCTAGCAGGGGTGGCCCTCTGATCTCCCGTACATACTTGCAGTTTACCGGTGGACTACTTAAATATAGAATACAAAATTTTTGCATAAATACATAGGCTTTAATTTTTAATTGGTACCGTTAAGTACAACATCCCTATATCTGCAGAATCATGATTAACTTTTATTACTCACAATATTTTTCTTTGTGTCCGTCCTTTTTAAACGACAATAAAATAAAAAATTCATATAAATTGATAGTCTACTTAAAAGTGCTTTACATTTTACTAACTGTTTTATAAGCAACCTATTGTGTATCCTTTTCTCGCGTGTAAATATCATATAAGATCTCATATGAGAATTTCAGGCATCGCATATATCGTATCAGATCTCATATACGATTTCATCTGCAATTTTATATATTATGGGATTACATATGAGATCTCATATGATACTTTCAGGCGGGTTTGCACTTTCTATTTAAAAACAGAGTGAGAGATTCACGGATCAGTAGTTAATATGTAGAAGCAACCCATTTATACATTTTATCTGATCTTTAAACATGTGAATATTTATATGAAAATGACCATGTGTTACACCTTGAACTGCAAATCGTCGGGCCCGCCGAGTATGTATGGAAAATCGGAGGACCACTCCTGCTAGAGCCGCTCTAGACTTCTCTTTTCCTCCCAAGGTGCTTAATATTATAGAAAGTTCAAAATTGAGAAAGAATCATGAAAAAGAGTGATGTGTTGGTAACTATGTAATTTTTTTATATAGGCTTTGACTTTTCGTAAATATCTAAAAAAATTCTTATGAATTTTAGAAATAAAGAGAAGGCATTATAGTTATATAATTAAAATAATTTTCGCCCACACGGTCGTAAAGTGCGTAGGTTCTATAAAGTTTTGTAAGAGTATGTGAGCTATTGGGCCTCTTGGGCCCAAGTAGTATTTTATGCCCGCTGGCTGAATAATTTTGAAGTTACAACGTGGGCGCAAAATGTAATTTTACACGCTAGATACGTAAAGTTCTATTATGTCAGTCAAGTTAACTTATGGCCGGTACTTGACTACAATAAATTGATTTCAGTACTTTCTTGTGTTTAATTTGTATAGATCAAAAAGATGAACAAATTTGAATATATTTCTGAGAACAGTCATACAGTATAAGTTTCCGAGAGTTGTTTGCATTACTTGACTATCGATAATTGATTTCACAACTTTCGTTTGTTTGATTTGCAGTGAACAATTTGAATGTACTTACTTACATATAATTTGTTCAACATACAATGACTCAAAGAATTAAAAGACTTTTTCATTCGTATTTATTTGATTTCTTTTACAAAATCATAAATATTATTATTTTATAGATTATTTGTACAGTCATGAAAAAAATTATTACCATTTGTAGAGAGTGCTTATTGAATAGAAGAGAGTAGAAGAATTAAAAGGACGAGACAAATTATGTTGTTATAGAATGTACTTAAAAAATTAGCTTTTAAAAACGTGTTGTTTTAAAAAAAAAATTTAAGCTCTCATTAAAGTTTTTGGTACTCAGGTTGAAGGATGTTGAGAAAGAGGGTGGGAGGGAGAGAGAGTGGGGTGGGAAAGAGAAGGAGAGAGAGAGAGAGTTTATATAGTCATGAAAAAAATTATTACCATTTGTAGAGAGTCCTTATTGAATAGATGAGACTAAAAGAAATAAAATGACTAGACAAATTATGTTGTTAGAATTTAACGTACTTAAAAAATAGCTTTGAAAAAACGTGTTGATTGTTTTAAAAAAATATTTAAGCTTTCATTAAAGTTTTTGGTACTCAATTTCACGGATGTTGAGCGAGAGGGAGAGAGAGGGGAGGGGAAGAGAGAGAGAGACAGAGAGAGAGAGAGAGAGAGAGCGGTGGGGGATAATACTTGTCTTAGTTTAAACTTTTGTAAAATGCTTTTTAGATATATTTCACAACATTTTAAGAGAAAATAATAATTACACAGTGTGATAACATTATGATGGTTTATTATAATATAGTATATTTTTAATATCATTAGTAAATGATAGTATTGTTATTCACAAAAGTTTTAAATTTGAATGTTTCTTCAAGGAGCTCGAAAAATGATTACATTAATAAAATTTTTTGAAATAATATAATCAAACGCGTATATTCTTAGGTATGATGATAATTTAACAATACTATTATAGTATATTACGATACGTGTGACTTAAGTGGCCCATTATTGCACGGCGTGAGGTTAGCGCCCGAGCGCAGAGAGGGTGCTAAACGCCGTCTAATAATGAGCCACTTAAGTCACGAGTATCGTATACTATTTTATAGCTCGTGTGACATAAATCCGCCATATTCTTATTTTATTTATTTGTGCTTATTTATAATAATAGTTGGAACTTGGAAGTGTGGCGGAAGGGGGGGGGGCGGCGCAGCCCCCCGCCCTGAAAAAATTAATAAAACATTATTTAAATAATAGAATACCTGATATAGAATATGGTTACTATTGAATCTATAATATTGAATATATACATAAAAAAATCATAAAACTAGATTCTTGGCAATTTGATTTGTATCTTTAACAATAAGTTGAAGTTTATGAAAGTGTAAGATTTGTATACGTTATATCATTAAAGAGAAAGACTTTTAAAACTAAAATCCATACAGTTTAATATTGAATATTTAAAAAGCGCGCGGTCTGCTATACCATAGCAGATGAAACTAACCTATAATATAGACAAGCCTTATTATCATCATTTTTATTTATTCTTTGTGGTTTGTCAACTATTAACGAAGTTTTATTTCTTTTCCTGTTCATTCTTATATGTAAAATCGTATTTTTGAATAGTTTTGGTAGATAATTGGCGTTAATTACGTGCCTGTGACTTAAGTAAATTCATTATTTCACAGTGTAATAATGGGCTACTTAAGTCACAGCTAGCCGTGACTTAAGTGCGGATTTAGGTCACACAGTGCTATAAATTATTGTTAAGTCACATGAAAATATCATTCTTTTTATGTTTTCAGTTTGCAGGAAAAACTTATATAAATACCTTATTTTATACTTTCAAAGATTATTATTAATAAGACAAATTACATAAATACTAAAGGAATTGATATTTTTTTGAACAAATTAGATCTTAAAACGAAGCTTTTAGTTCAGATTTTTATAATTTTTTTTCAGAGCATATTATAAGTATTTTCATTTTTTGGTACTAGAAATTGATTATTAAAGCCTTAAATTAGTTCTACTATAAGACTGCTATACGATAATATTAATTATTTTTTCAATTAGGTAAAGACCCTAAAAAAAGGTCGGATAAGACCAACGTAGTTTATAAGTTCTTTTGTAAATCGTGTCCTGCGTCATATGTAGGAGAAACTAGACGTACAATAAAAATCAGAATTAACGAACATCAAAAAAATAACTACATAGAATCAGTAGTTCCACAACATAAGAATAAATTTCTCCATGATTTTGACTGGGACAATACTAAAATTCTAGATCAGGAAGCTAATTACAAAGAACGTATATTGTTAAGAATGATCCACATTAAGTGCAACAGTAATAACATAAATAAGAAAGAAGATGTTAAATTTTTAAATACGACTTATTTTCCTTTATTGAGACTTTTAAATTAAATTTGTTGTCGTTTGATTTTTCTTTCTATATGTATCTGCGTTTTGTTTGTAAACACAGACACCAACCCTTTACTGTGTATACTATAAATACTGACCAATCTCATGTTTTGAGTTAACATCGACTTCATGTGTACTACGTAACACACGTTATAATTTAAGGTATTAATTATTGTATCACGCGAGTGTTTTAGTTTCTATTAATTACATTCTATTAATTGTTTTTTTTTCTGTTTAATAAAAAATTGTAGCCTGAAGAGGTTGGCAGACCAAGCCAACGAAACGTTGCTTTTTCTAATGAAATCGTTGAATTTTTGATTTCTAATCCTCGCCTCCGTCAGATCGACTTAACTCATTACCTTCTTAGAAAAAATTTGGGAGTGCGATATTTTACTCATATTCTACACATTAATTATTTTTGTAGTTTCGCAATTAATGAATTATCACAATAATTAATTATATTATTCTCAACACTTGGATTTGTTGAAATTATCACTAGAACCCGGTCAAAAATATCCATCTAGGAAACCCAGTTAGATCTATGTCACGTGGAAAATCCAGCTGGATCTGGGTGGATTTACACAGATATCAGTAGATATGATTAGACCACTTGTATTAATAATCCATCATTGCTACACGACTTATAAAATGTGAGAGAAAAAGCTTTCTTGATATTCTTTTATAGTAGAAATATAAGTTCTTGAAATTATTACTGAAACTACTTAAATTAATAGCCCATCATTGCCACACATAATCTTGTAAAATTAAAAATGCAACCAGTTTATGAACTAAGAATCACTGAGAATAAAAGCTTTCTTGACATTCTTGTATAGAGAAAACTTTTTGAAATTATTATCTGAATCTTGTCTAGAAAAATATTTACTAAGAACTCTGAAACATTTTGATGTCTTCCATGGTGAGAAATCATATATTAGATTAACTGAGCACTTTTATTCGTTGAAATTTTCACAATAACATATCATTTTTACTTTTTTCAGTATTTCCATGTTCATTAGGTATAATCTTTTTATTGGCACTTGAATGAATATGTACAACAGCACAGCACTGATATAGACACTGATATTTTCCTCGTTGATTGATACACATAATTCTTCTCATAATTAGTTGATTTCTTGAAATCTTTGAAATATATTGTTATTAACTAACTCACTAAATAATATAACATTTTTATATAAAAATACTGACATATTATATCTAAGGTTAGGTGTCGACAAGATAAGGGTGTGTATATGCACTATATATATAAATATATATAGATATACAAGCGTAAAATAGACGACCACCGGAAGTGTCGTAAGAGCTGCAAACCGGATATCGGAATAAGGAGAAGAAAAATTCGGAAAGGAAACAGCACATAAAAAAATTCAGCTCTCTATATCTTTTGAACGAGATAATATTTTTAAATAAAATCTTTTGATTTGAGTAGAGCAATGAAATGGCTTTCAAAAAGAAGGATATGTTATATAGTAAAAACTAACGCAATATACGCAAAAGCGCATTGAATTTTTCGTACACCCATTTCAATGTACATGTAGCACGGGTCGCTCCTTTAGGCTTCTTCTATACTTGCCTTCGGAGCGCTCCCGCGCTCCTTGATCTTAAATCCTTTATCATTTACCTTATATATATATATATATATATATATATATATATATATATATATATATATATATATATATATATATATATATATATATATATATATATATATATATAAATATTCATTAGAATTAGAAATATTCGGGGAAAATCCAGAAAAAACAGATATATTGAAGTATGTTGGGGATATCATCAAATTCTGGAAATTAAATATCGCACTTTAAAAAATGTAACCTCTCATGATATTTGTTATAATTTTTTCTATAAATAAAATGTAGCGTTGGGATCAAAATGGAATACTGTATGAAAAGATCCTGCTGAAATTTGAGATAAGAAAAATCTTAATAATCTTAACTCGCATCCCCTGCCTACTTGGGTTTAGGAATTATATAAATAATAATTTTGCATTGTATACACGTTCTACGCGCTCCCGTATACGCGTGGTACTCGCATATCCGACCAACTTGGGGTTAGGAATTATATAAATAATTATTTTGCCTTGTATACACGTGTGACACGCTCCCGTATACGCGTGGAACTCGCATCCCCCGCCTACTTGGGGTTAGGAATTATATAAATAATTATTTTGCCTTGTATACACGTGTGACGCGCTCCTGTGTACGCGTCGATTTTGCATCCCCCGCCTATTTGGAGGTAGGTATTATTTAAATAATTATTTTGCCTTATATAACCCTTATAAAAATATCCTATAGAAAATCCTGTAGGAAATGCTATAGGGAATCCTGTAGGCATTCCGTAGAAATCCTATAGGAATCCTATAGGATACTCTATAGGCAGTCCTATATGATCTTCTATATAGCAAGTTCTATAGGAAATCCTATAGGAAATTCTGTAAGTAATTCTGTAGGAAAAACTGTAGACAATTTTACATGGAAAATCCTGCAGGGAATTCTGGAGTATTTTCGTGAAAACAGTTTATAGAGTTTTAGCATCTTATTTAGCGCTGTAACATCGCACAGCAGAATCAGTGGCAAACAGTCCTAGATAAGGAGTTGCACCTAGGGACTGCCGTGCACGACTGCCGGCGCTTATCGATTAAGCCCAGTGAGCTCAGATATCAAAATCAAGGTAATCCTTGTCACATTGACTCTCCGTAAAGTCGTTCAAACGGTTGAATCTCATGGCTTTACATACCCATGTAAATGCGGCTTCTCCAGAGCCTCGTTTATGTATGTTCGCTGTTATACCGCTATGGGACGCAGCAGTCGGGACTCTCATAAACACATTGGAACCGCGAGGGTATGTAAATCCATGAGATTCAACCGTTTGAACGACTTTACGGAGAGTCAAAGTGACAAGGATTACCTTGATTTTGATATCTGAGCTCATTGGGCTTAATCGGTAAGCGCCGGCAGTCGTGCACGGCAGTCCCTAGGTGCAACTCCTTACCTAGGACTGTTTGCCACTGATTTTGCTGTGCGATGTTACAGCGCTAAATAAGATGCTAAACCTCTATAAACTGTTTTCACGGAAATACTCCAGAATTCCGTGCAGGATTTTCCATGTAAAATTGTCTACAGTTTTCCTACAGAATTACCTACAGAATTTCCTATAGGATTTCCTATAGGATTTCCTACAGGAAAAGCGCGAAATTCACATAGGATTTCCTATAGAACTTCCTATATAGAATTTCATATAGGACTGCCTATAGAGTATCCTATAGGATTCCTATAGGATTTCTACGGAATGCCTACAGGATTTCCTATAGCATTTCCTACAGGATTTTCTATAGGATATTTTTATGAGGGTAATCGTCTGACTGGCTCCCGTATACGCGTGGAACTCTATCCCCCGGATATTTAGGATTAAAATTGTTGATATTATCGTATTTTGGCTATCGTACGTCACCGTTAATCACCTCCTCTTAATAAGCTTGTATTTTTCGGTTACTTAGGGTTAAAATTATTTAAATAATAGTACTTTGTTTATCGCATATCTGCTTAAATACCTACCTTCATGAAGCTTGTATCCTCCGGCTACTTACGGTTAAAATGGTTGAAATAATCGTATTTTTTTTATCGCATGTCTGCGTTATTTCCTTGCATACGTACAGGTCCCCGTACCCCCCTCATTCTTGGGTCGTAATTTTCTTTAATAATCATTATTATCCTTTTAAATTTTAACCTTCTTACACCGAACGCTGAGATAGACGCCTTTAGCATTTGGTGCCGAGATTGCAACTTTTTGCATTGAGCGGCAAGTTAACCAATCTTCTGGAAATTAACACAGAGGCCGCTTTTTTTATATTTTTCAAGTCAGTTCGTTGCGTGAAAACGTCGCACGGTTATCCCCTGCATACTTAAATGAAAAGAAAATTTTTGTTATGAAAAATTTACTTCGATTTTAAAATTTTTAAATTGTAATGGATAAATTAGTTTGAGGAACAAGATTTCCAAGGAATTGGCAGTCAGTTTTCGTAGTGGCTCTCGCCGCTTTCGCGTTTGCTCGCTCCGCTTCAACGCGTATATGTATTTGAGGTCCTTTTTTATTAGGTTGCAGGCTCATTGCAAGTAAACGTTCTAGCAACGCGTTGACAACGAAAACTATGAAAACTACATTAAAAATACTAAAGTGACAATAATCACGTTTTAAAGACGTTGTAGATAGGTTGCCATTAAAACGATCTAGCAACGTGATCAAAGCGCGCTAACGATCTGACTAACACGTTTCTGAAACGTGTTATTTGCACGCGTGTTCGCTGAAAGAGGCGACCTTCGCCACACTGCCGCTACGCGGCGCACAGTTTGCGACTCCCGCGGATACTTTGGCAGGCCGAGAGTATATAAGGTGTGAACATTCAGCGTTTCGAATGACTCTTTTTACGAAAGGTCCGAATTACAAGGCTTGCCTTGTTTTTGATACTTCCCTTATATATAGGAGACTTCAAATTTTACGCAATATCAGCGTGAAATAATTTGAATAAGAAATTATAAAAAAAATGTGCCAAGGTTGGTGGTTATCGATGACGATGCTTTGACGTTTTTAAAATGTTGCGAATGGTGTTCCTCATTCATTATTTGAAGCGTTTTTGACACGTTGCGAGCACGTATAGCGCAACGTTGCTGCGACAACGTTGTAACAACATTTTTACTACGGGTTAGCAGCAACATGCTTTAAAATATTGGAGTTTTCGAAATAGTTGTGGGAACGTTGTTTATAGGTTGCAGGCTCATTGCAAGTAAACGTTCTAGCAATCCCTTAACAACGAAAACTGAAAACTACATTGAAAATACCAAAAGGACAATAATCACGTTTCAAAGACGTTGTAGATAGGTTCCCATTAAAACGATCTAGCACCGTGATCAAAGCGCGCTAACGATCTTCCTAATACGTTTCTGAAACGAGTTTTTTGCCACAAAGGCGGACATTTCAACGTTGTGACAACGTTGTTAACTCGTTTGTGCCACCAATAATTAAACGTTTTATAGTTTTCAAAGCAACGTTTTTGCAACGTTCGCAAAACGGAACGTGCTATCTGGGTATATATACATATAACCCCGTAGTTCACAACATTTGGAAGGTCTACCTTTGTAAAGTGCCCAGGGTGGTATCTTCCATCGGTGCGGTAAATCTGGTAGCGTCAATTTAAAACTATCGCGCGCCTCCACGCATCATCAGGGGTTTGTTCCCTTTCCCCTTTTATGCTCCTCTTTTCCCGATATCTACCTCTCCTGTTTCTCTCCACTTTACGAGCATACAGTTGTCGGCTCGTCTCTGTTGTGCGGGTCTTCGCAGTTACCGTATTCGAGTGAGGAGCGCGCACGAAGTTTTCCGACTCTCCGCTTTACACGGCGAACTGCACTTGCACCACGCAGCGAACATACAGTTATCGGCTCGTCCCTTTTGTGCGGAACTTTGCAGCCGCTGTGCTTGAGTATAGAAGCGCGCAGCGGTGGGATAGCCGGTTCAGTTCGAGGCCACTTCGTTTATTAACCTTCAACTCCGTGATTTGTCACTGAGTTTTCCCTCATTATTGCGGATGAGAATTACTGCGCTCTGGTCCACACAATTGGAGGAAGGAGTTTTCTCGTCCACCGCCGATGACTTGACTGTCCCCAATGTCAAGAAATGCAGCAAGTGAACCTTCCCTCTTCAAGAATCTCTAATCTCACACGACAGGATTGCGGGAGAAGACGGACGATCGAAGAGAGAAAAGGAAGGAAAAGGGTGAACGCACCGGTCTACGACTCACTCCCTCAGCTGCGCGTGTTGCATTTTCTTCCTCATTAACCCATCACCGTCACCACGTTTTGCGTGTTATTATTATTATTGAGTAATTTAAACTTGCAGAGGGCGAGGTTTAGCGCAGCCCTACACGTATGGGAGCGTAGGGGTGCCGAAGATAACGATGAGGTTCCAGTAAAGGTAAGAATGAACTAATATTCTTAGGGGATTCAACCAGAAAGAAACAACATTTGGTCACGGGATGACCTTTAGCGGTCATCACGGAACAAAAATGAAAAAAGTTTAGTTTCTCATACTTAATACTTTATTATACGTAGATTAAGTAACGCATTTATATCTTAAACAGTATAACGTTCATATTTGCATGTATAAATGAAGATGAGATGAGATGTAATGTTTTCAGAGATGAACCAAAAATTTCAATGCCGCTGTCATGCTCCAAAACGACACTTTTTCAGAAACTAAACCGCTTTTTGTCGTTATTTAGCTATATAGTGCCGCGCTATCAAAGCCAGTATTCTCGTAATTCATAGAACCATGTAAGTAGTATGGAGAAGTTGGCCGGCTTCGTGACGTGCTACTGTCAACATAAACTAGGAGAAAGTGTTGGTGTTAGATCTTCGATTCTGCACAAGTTTATCTTATGTATCCGTTGGATAAAAATTTTTGTAGGTAGAAAGTCTCAAAGTGGCGCCGTTAATCATTATTAACAAATTTTTTAAACATACGTAAAACTACGTTTTCCATTTAAAAAACTCGTATTCTTTAAGTCATTTCATATAGTTTGTACTTAACAAACATTATTTACTAAACTCTCCCACCCTCTCTTCCCCCTCTCTCTCTCTCCCACTGTACCAAAAACTTTAATGAGAGCTTAAATATTTTTTCAAAACAATCAACACGTTCTTTAAAAAACTAATCTTTTAAATATATTCTATCCACACCATTTGTCTATAGTCCTTTTATTTATTCTGATCTCATATATTCAATAACCACTCTCTACAAATGGTAAGAATTTTTTCCATGACTGTACAAATAACTTTTATTTATTCGAATCTCATCTATTCAATAAGCACTCTGCAAATGGTAATAATTTTTTTCATGACTGTACCAATAATAATATTGTTAATATAAAACTTTCTACGAAAGTATAAAATAAGGCAAGTATAGACGTTTTTTCTGTATAATCTATAAAATAATAATATTTATGTTTTTTTAAAAGAAATCAAATAAATGCCAGTGAAAAAGTCTTTTACTTCTTTGAGTCATTGTATGCTGAACAAATTGTATGTATAGTAAGTACATTCAAATTGTTCATTGCCCCATAGTAATATTGGTTTGGGTTTTCTATCTTGAGTAGTATACGTGTCTGTTCTTGTATTAAAATAACTTTTTCTTGTTCATTAATAATAACTCCAAGGGTCATGAGGGCACTCGTTCATTTTTGTTAATTCAAAATTAGTTTTTTCAGACAGTACACAATTAGAACTCCTCAACATTATTGGCTATAATTATATATATCTTCAAAATGACTCGAAAAAAATCTTCTGGTATAATATCTGTAAAAATAAAAACTCTCACAAAGTATCAAATTTAAAAAAATGATTTTAGCCATTTAACATTTAGCTAGTAAGTACTTATCTAATGAAAGTTATTTTCCCCATTGATTGATAGACGAATAGATCAATTTTTCTCATCACCAGTTGACAACTTGAGATCTTTCAAATACATAACTAATTAACTAACTCACGATATGATAACATTTGTAAAATGTATATCTATAAAATAATAGATAGATAAAAATTTTCTTCTTAGATTGCTAAGAATAAGTTCTTAACCTAAACAATCTAGCAACTTCTTGAGATCTTTGAAATGTGTTATTAACTAACTCACGATATGATAACATTTGTATATAAAAAAATACTGACATTTTGTATGTAAGGTTAGATCGATCAGATACGGGTGTGTATATATATATATATAGATATACAAGCGTAAGATAGACGACAACCGGAAGTGTCGTAAGAGCTGCAAACCGGACGCCGGAATAAGGAGAAGAAAAGTATAAAAGGAAATCGCACATAAAAAAATTCTGCTCTCTATATCTTCTGAACGAGATAATCTTTTTAAATAAAATGTTTTGATTTGAGTAGAACAATAAAATGGCTTTCGATTAAGAGGGATATGTTATATAGTAAAAACTAACGCAATATACGTAAAAGCGCATTGAATTTTTCGTAGACCCATTTCAATGTATATGTAGCACGGGTCGCTCCTTTAGGCTTCTTCTATACTTGCCTTCGGAGTGCTCCCGCGCTCCCTGATTACAAAGTTTTGTACACCTGCCTACATGAACATTATTGCGCAATATCTGTTTTATCATATTCGGTGTAATGTGCAGTATCACATGAATGTATCATGTTCCCAATATCTCGTAAATCGTTCCACCAATTTTCGTCGGACAAACCTCCTCGCACCATGCGTCGCTACCCAGTTCACCACGCACCACCTCCCGCAGCCGAGAAATTCGATAGTACGTTTACGTTTGGCCACAGTACTCGGAATCGGTATTTTAGACAAAACGCATACTAAGTGATTTGTGTCTTACCAAGTTAAACAGCTTATGCATAAAAGTTGAACTTAGAAGTTGAACAATTTTATAAACGAGTTTTCAAACGATCTGAAATTTCGCACACTTCAGTTGTGCATTTAGTCGCACAATGTCGCACAAGTCGGTATTGGGTTAAGATTTCAAGAGGTTGTCATCCTTTGTTTTGGTGAAAAAAATTATTTCAGAAGAAATCGCGTTTTCGCTGTGGCAGCAGAATAACAGTAAAAATCAATTAATTGTCCTGAAATTTGGCATAAAATATAGATTTTTTGATATCTTCAGATCTATTTTGTTGCCCAAAAAAATTCCACTGACACGACCAAATATATTTTCTGAAAAGTACTAAAAATTTTAATCACTTATTACACCTATTAAATACAACATTGGGTTAAAATTTTAATAGATTTTATCTTCAATTATTCTCCAGAAAAAAATTGTTTTCGAAAAATAACGCATTTTCGTTGTCATATAATCATACTTTTCAAGATCATATAATTGCTTTTTGAGATATTGACAAAATTAAAGTTTTGAGATTTTAAAAAAGTGATTTTCTTTGTCTCACGATAACTGGGGTAAGTGTACCAGTTACTGTGCCCTCACCAGTTACTGGATTTTAATACGCATTCAAATGTCCAGTAACTGAATCTTGTCGTCAGCTTAGGGGGCACAATAACTGGCACACTTACCCTGCAGTGACATTGGTTTTATCGCTTAGAAATTTTGTGTGGATGTAATTTTTTGTAGATATTTGTATATTTATGGTATGTAAACTCTTTGATTAAAAAAATTGTTTCGTGATTTTAAGAGATAATCGAGGTGAAATTTTTTTACTATTTTTCTCAATTTCGAATTGTTCGATGCCTGCCTGTTGCTTACACCAAGGGGAAAATTTGTAATGGTAAAAAAAGGTTTTAAGAAAATAACATGTTAGGAATGTTTTTATCAAGTTCGCAATCGAAAAATACTATTTTTAGAAAACGTCTGCGTGTGTGCGTGCGTGCGTGCGTGCGTGTGTGTGTGTGTGTGTGTGTGTGTGTGTGTGTGTGTGTGTGTGTGTGTGTGTGTGTGTGTGTGTGTGTGTGTGTGTGTGTGTGTGTGTGTGTGTGTGTGTGTGTGTGTGTCATACCGACTGTTCAATTTTCTAAATTTTATGTTTCAATATATTTGCTATTTAATGACTGTTAGGCAGATGGCACAGTCGCCACCCAAGACGATCAGGGAAATTAAGCAGAAATGGGTGCGGTTAGTACTTGGATGGGTGATCGCGTTTGCTTCAGCGAGTACTCCGGTTTAGTCGGTTGCTTAGGTGTTGAATAATTGCCTTGTTGACAACTGAGCGGGTGGTGTGGATAAATACAGTTTCAATATCTATGCTTACCTAATGTGATCTGGACATACAAACTGAATTATTGTAATATACCGACCATCACGGGGCGGATTTTTCTAATTAGCATTTATCCCGCGAGGTTTGCCTATAAGTTTTCCCCGGCCACAGGCATAACCCTGGGCGAATGCGGGATAGATTAAGTAGGTAAAAAAGTTTAGGTAAAAAGAGAGGTTCATCAGAAAAACATATAGGGGTGTGTAATAATAATGAAATAAAAATAGTAATGATGTGGATGCATACGCGCTAGGCCAGTGGGCTGCGTGGAAAACACCAATTTAAAGAAAAAGATATGTACAAAACAAATATTGTTTATCTATTACGAATTCACTCGATGCAGGATAAAATTCTCTACCATTTTTTTAAAAAATCATGCGGCTAGTGATATTTAGTGATAAGTTATTTATGAAAACGTAATTTTTTTGTAAATTGATTATATTTCGAAATTAAGAAGAGATATTGAAGTGAATAGTTTTTTGGTTGTAAATTGAGAATAAGAAATTAATAGTATAATTTTCTAAACTTTTTACAGATTATATTTGAAAAAAAACCCTCGCTATCGCTCGGGCAATACTGCACGGTGCAAAAATGGACTGCTAATGGCACGCATAGGCGTGACATGGTGGATTTATGCTGTCAGTGCTATAAAATAATGTATGATACACGTGTCATAAGTCGTTCTTTATGGCACGGCCTTAAGCGCACTCGCTACGCTTAGGCGCTTGGACACGCCGTGCTGTAAAGTGCAACTTATGCCACTAGTATCATAATGCACTATTACTTGTTACACGATGAATGGAGTGAAATGGATATCATCACTTTAACATTTTTGGAGATGTAGAGTTTGTACATTTGTGTGGGATGCAGACAATATACGTGCAATATTTGATCAAGATCATATAATTAGAGATATTTGATATTTAAAATTTATGTATTTTAAAATGTGATTTTCTCTTTTCACACGGAATAAACTTAAGTGGAATTGGTTTAATCGCTTTTTAAATTTGTGGAGATGTAGAATTTATATATTTATATTGTATAATTAATTGCATTTTCTAAATATTTCAATTCAGAATAGTGTTACGGGAAGAAGCTTTGTATACATATATATCGTTAAAGCACATAAACGAAGCGCCGACAATAGCAGCAATTGACTCAGCGTTATATGCGCGGCGCAAAATCAAAGTAGTTCCAAGATTCATTGAGAATAGCCCCACTCATAAGTGATTGGGAAAAGTGGACTACATCGATTTCAATAATAAAAGCGATAGCATTCCGCGACGCTACCAGAAAATAACTAGCTAATGGGCGGGAGACCGAGGCTATAACGCCACCCGAGATAGACTATAGCTAAAGAGAGAAACCGAGGCTATGACCGACGCTGCACGAAAAAGAATTTGACATTAGTTATTACAGTTCTATTGTTTTTAACAAAATCGTGTTTTTTTTTTCTTAAAAAGGTTATAATTCACTAACAAAATGGTAAAATATTTTGAAATAAATCACGATAATGCAGAATATAAATAGCTCTAATCTGTGAAAATTTTAATCATTCTATCGAGTATTTTTTGAGTAAAAAATTAAAAACAGAAGAAAATGAGTTTTCCATGTTGCACGATGCGGGGAGTAAAATTGTGTTAATCGTTTTGATATTTTTTAGACGTAGATTTTCGATAGCTTTTGGCCGAATTCTTTCGGCGAAACAATGGTCCACAAGTTTCAGAGATATATGAGGTTCAAATTTTTTGAACCTTTTTTTAAATCATAATTTTTTGAGAACTGCTCGATCTATCAGCTCCAAATTCATAGACAATTTTGTATGTATTACAGATAATATGTCTGTTAATTTTTATAAATATTGATTAATTTTTGAGATATTCGATGTCTAAAATTTTGGTATTTTACAAAGTAATTTTCTTTGTCACATGATAATTAGAGTAAAATTGGTTTTCATTATCATTTTTAATGTGTTATTAATTTTAGGGAGATGTAGAGTTTATATGTTTATCGTTTAGGGGGTGGCACACTATACTAACACTGATCTAGCGGCGGACCATGTAAGAGTAATTAATATAATAATCTTGAGAGTTCTCATCGAGAGGTACGAGTGAGCAGACGTGTTTACAAATCGCACCGAAATCCGAGACCTTATAGAGTCTATACACGATATAAGGGCTCTGCCCTTATATTCGCGGGTACGCGAGTGCCTTCCGAAATCATAATGGAGGAGTTAGCCACTACGAATTTACAAGTTGCGCAACCAACCAAAGATATACCGACCTTCGTAATAGACAGACCAACAAGCTACGCTGATATTACACAGAAAAATACAACACCCAAAAGAGACCAGGGACTAATTCTGGACTGCGCGAACAATCTAACACTGACCGACTACGTGTGTGCTGTAGGAGATAAAGTCCAACCAAAAAATGTCTTGTTTGCCTCCAGAATATCCAACAACCGGGTCTGTATATATTTATCAACTAAAGAACTTGTGAACGAAATCACAGACCAGAACGAATTCCTATCCATTGAACAAAATAAAATCACTATTAGACCCCTGGTCTCAAGACAGAAAATAGTTATCTTATCAAATGTATCGCCGGACATTTCCAATTTTGAATTCGATAAAATCATTGATACATTAAACGTCAAACGGGCTTCTCCAGTAACAAACCCAAGAGCAACCATAACCAAAGGTGACTTTTCTCACGTCGCCAGCTTCCGACGTCAAGTTTACGTAAATCCAAATGATGTGAAACTAATACCGGAATTTTTTAAAGTAAAATATAACGGATTGGACTACTATATATTTGCAGGTCCGAAATTCCAAAATGTTTCATATGCAAACTAGAGGATCATCAACCTAAGAATTGTCCAAACACAGAAAATCAAGTAAATACACAGAATGTAAACACCAAGGTATCAGACGACACTCTCAGTCCGACAAAGACAAACCAAAATAAACAAACCAATACAACACTACCAATCTCGGCTTCCCATACAGAAACGAACACAGATCCTCATACCACAGAAGAGGAAATAAATAATACACCAATGAATGCTGAAACCAATGCAAAAAGAACGCACTCAGTTATCAGCTCTACTGATTCACAAACACAGCCAAATACTACCGAATCAACTGTCCAAACAATAAACTTAAAAACAAAAGTGAAACAGATACCGACAATCATCCACCCGACCAAGAATGTTCATTATCTAGTACTAGTAACATAACCTCAAATCAAAACAAAAAAAGACTGTACCTCTGGACGAACTAGTTAAAAAACTAATCGCCATTAAAAAGTACTTGAACGATGCAAACACACTACTCAACTACGTACAATTCAAAAGCTTACTCGAAAATGTAAAAGGTACAAAAAACCCAGTAAGCACCATACTCCACTACACAAACGACCTAGACGTCTTCACTGATTTTCTTAACCATGATATATACCCAAATGTTCGAGACAGTTGCATTAAGAACAGATGTACCAAACTTCTCAATAGTATTAAACGCTATAAAGACAGTATTACCCCAGGATAAACTCCAGAGAACTCAGACAGCGAATAGCAGCAGAACAAATCAATTCATACTTCAAATTACTTAATTTAAAAAACAAAAACAAAAAATGATAACAAAATCATTCAGTGGAATCTAAATGGACTGATCGCTCGTTATGAATTTCTCTCCAAATTAATACGAGACCAAAATCCATCAGTATTATGCTTACAAGAAACACATTTTAAAAATACCTACTCCAAAAACATCAAAAACTATAAAACATTTTTCAAAAATAAAATAAATTGTCTGTCCGCTAGCGGAGGCGGAGGTCTATGTTAAAATCTATATCAGCTGTAATGAAGTTCCGCTAAATACCAATCTTGAAGCTATAACTGTATCCATACTTCTTTCTACAAAAACTATATGTGTGTGCAATATATATTTACCAAACAGTACAGTTTTAAGCCTAGAAGAACTTAAAAATCTTATTAAACAATTGCCTAAGCCCTTTATTCTCCTAGGCGACTTCAATTCACATAATATAATCTGGGGATCTCATAAAACAGATGCAAGGGGCAATATAATAGAAAATCTGTTAAAAAATGACAGTATCTCCCTTATAAATACCGGAGAACTCACTCATTTTAACGTTTCTACAGCAGCCTGCAGCGCGATTGACCTAACTATATGCTCCGACAAAATGATCGATCATATAGAATGGTCAGTGCTAACAGACACGTATAATAGCGACCACTTCCCAATCATAATCACAATGGAAAATTCAAATGTAGAAGAAATCTACACACCTAAATGGAAATTCAATCAAGCGAGCTGGGACGATTTCAAAAATACTATCGCAGATGAAATATAAACCTTTAATTCAACGCCATCGACTACTACAGAAGATATAAATGAAATCATAAAAACATTTAACAACATAATTATTACAGCTGCAACGAAGTCCATTGCAATGACGAAAAATAAAAAAGCAAGAAAAAATTTACCGTGGTGGGATAAAAATTGCGAGAATGCTGTCAAAGAAGCTAAAAAAGCCCTTAATCTTTACAAAAAAAGAAAAACCTATGAAAATGAAATAAACTACAAAAGAACAAGAGCAAATGCACGCTATGTACTAAAACAAAGTAAAAGAAAATCTTGGATGGAATTCCTCTGTACTCTAAACAAAAATACACCAACAACAGTAGTCTGGAAAAAAGTACAATCTATCAATGGATCTAAAAAACACAATAAAATTCATAGTTTAGTAAAAGATGATACCACATGCACTACAAATCCAATAGAAATAGCCAATCTACTAGCGGAAAAATTTGCGAAAAATTCGAGCGACTCAAACTTCGATCCTGCATTCCTGAAGTATAAACAAACTATCCAATCAGAAAAGTCCCCCCCCCCAAACTACACAGAACCTAACGAGATCACAAATAATATTAATCAATCCATAAATGCCTTCGAACTATAATGTCCTTAGAAATTGCAAAAATACAAACGCTGGCCCTGATGGAATATCAAATATACTTATAAAAAATCTACCTACAACTGGCATAGAGTACCTACTTAAAGTCTTCAACAACGTATGGAAAAACAATACTTTTCCCAAGATATGGCTGGAAGCTACAATTATACCGATACCAGAACCCAATAAAGATACTCTCCTTACTGAAAACTACCGACCAATAGCACTCACTTGCTGTATGGGAAAAATACTCGAAAAAATCATAAATAATAGACTCAAATGGTTCTTAGAAACAAAACAAATTATTTCTCCACAACAACATGGATTTCGTCAATATCACTCAACAAACGACAGCTTAATAACCTTAGACATGGCTATCAGTGAGGCTTTATCGAACAATCAATATCTCATAGCTGTCGCACTAGACATGGAAAAAGCGTATGATATGCTATGGAGAAAACGCATTACACACCTTCTGAAAAAGATCGGCTTAAACAGCAACATTATCCACTATGCAAACAACATCCTAAATAATCGACATATACGCGTAAAAGTAAATGGTCAGCTATCTAATTCATATGAACTACAGAACGGAGTTCGCCAAGGAGGGGTAATAAGTGTAACATTCTTTTTACTCGCAATAAACAACATAGCACACTCAATACAATTACCCGTGAAATATACAATTTACGCAGATGACATTACTATATTTTTAGCAGGAAAAAACATCGAAACTTCCCAAAGATTAATCCAAAACACTCTCACCGACCTTCAAAAATTTGCCTGCAAATCTGGATTCAAATACTCAAAGACCAAAACCACAGTTACAGTATTTTCGAGGAAAAATGAAAATGAAACCATAAATCTCTATCTGGATAATCACAAACTTGCAGTCACAAACAACATCAAAATCTTGGGACTTCATTTCGACCGAAAACATACATGGGCTACACATATAAAACAACTAAAAATTAAAAGTCACCATAGATTAAACATTTTAAAATCTATAACTTCTAAAATCTGGGGAGCTGACCAATCCGTATTATACAGAACATACAAAGCAAAGATACAACCAACTCTCAACTATGGTTCAATAGTATACGACGCAGCATCAAAAAAATTATTAAAAAGTCTCGACCCAATCCTATTCGAGGGAGCCCGAATAATTACCGGGGCTTTCCGCACTAGTCCTACGCTATATATTTTAGCTGAAGCTAATCTCATACCCCTAAATCACAGAAGAAAAAAATTATGTATAAACTACTACCTCTCACTCAAAGCCACTCCATCTAATCATATATCAAAAATCCTACAAGCCAAAAACTCACACTGCACAAATAAAAACTCACCTAAACCATTTATATATAAGAGTAAAAGAATACATTAACGAATTCGAATTAGAGATACCAGCAATAATACCACGCACCTTTCAAATAACTCCCCCTTGGTCAAATATGTATCTTGAAATCACCAACAACAACTATACGCATCCAAGTGAAACTGACTCTTTACTACAAACAACATTAAAAAGTGCCAAAAATCATACAGACAAAGCAATACTAAACTCCTGGAACAAAGAATGGAACGCTAAGACACAAAACAAAAGATATAAAATCAGAAATAACATATTGGAAAAAACCCAACACTAAACTTTAATAGAAAAGAACAAGTAATATTAAACAGATTGAGAATAGGATATACAAACTTAAGTCATCTTCATCTAATAACTAAAAAAGAACAAGAAAAATGCCATAACTGTAACTTAGAAATATCCGTGCAGCATATTTTAGCCGATTACCCAGAAGTCAAAAAAATAAAAACAGAATTAAAATTACCAACAGAAATTAATAAGTGCTTAAGCGACGTACAAACATGCAAGACAGTTATAAAATTACCTAAAGAAACAAAGTTTTACAACCGCATATGAACAATACTCTTGTATTATATTTTGTAATAATTTATATTAAACTGATATGTGTTCTACTAAATCTTCATCACATGTAAAAATTCTCATCTTGTAAATAATAAATTGTATATTGTTCTGTGGTCGCTAATGACCCAAGTGATTGATGCAACTTAAAATAAATAAATAAATAAAAAAAATAATCTTGCATAATCCTGTAATATCCCATTCTACAAAGTTTTGAGGCAAAAAAAAAACGTCACCCTTGTTTATTTTTGGAAAGAAAATGAAAGAAAATTAACCAAATTTCGTTCCAAGAATAAACAAAGGCGTCATCGTTTTTTGGCCGTGAAACTTCGTTGAACGATGTATTAGAAGTATATATAGGGCAAGTGAATTTGCTTAAGACGCAAATCATAATTTTTTTATTTATAATAATTATTTTGACATGTTTCGCCAATAAAACAGGGTTAGTGGTAAAGTAGGACTATTACACCCTCTTATTTTATTGAAATAAAATAATTGCTTCCTGATTTTCAGATATATTCAAGGTTAAAATTTTTATACGTTTTTTTCAAAATCGGAATTTCTCAATGAAGGCTTCATGTATCACCTTAAAATTTATTGACTATTTTGTATGCGATATGAGCAATTCCTGGGAAATTTCCCTCTTACGTCGCCAAAAAAAATGAAAAATCTTTTTGAATGCACAGTTACCACACAAGATTTTTCTCGTTCTTGAACCTTACAGAACGTGAAAAAACGTGTGTTCCAAGCCGATTGAGTGGTATCATTTTTTTACAGCACTTTTAATTTTTCTTATGGAAATTTAACATGGGAAAAATGGGTGAAAAGTTGCATTGATGAGGAACCAATAACAAGCTATTGAAGAGGCCAAACCAAATTCCACAAAAAAGCGATTAAAGTTGAAGAATAGAGCATTAATTTGAGAGGGCAATCGTTAAAATCGGTCGATTCGGTGCAAAGCTACGTGAATTTGAAAATGGCGAAAAATGACCAAAAATGAGCGATTTTTGCCAAATCATTGTAATTCTTAAAATTTTCGTCATTTTTCGGACTTTTCATTCATTTTCAAATTCACATACCTTTGCACCGAATCGACCGATTTTAACGGTTACCCTCTCAAATTAAAGCTCTATTCTTCAACTTTAATCGTTTTTTTGTAGAATTTGGTTTGGCCTCTTCAATAGCTTGTTATTGGTTCTTCATCAATGACAACTTTTCACCCAGTTTTCCCATGTTAAATTTCCATAAGAAAAATTAAAAGTGCTGTAAAAAAATGATACCACTCACTCGACTTGGAACACACGTTTTTTCACGTTCTGTAAGGTTCAAGAAACGAGAAAAACCTTGTGTGGTAAGTGTGCATTCAAACAGATTTTTCATTTTTTGTGACGACGTAAGAGGAAAATTTCCCAGGAATTGCTCATATATAGACAATACCTTTGTAAGAATTCATCCAGATCATATGGTTACTTTTTGTGATAATTGATATCTAAAACTTTGCTATTTCTGAATATGACTTTCTTCGTTGCACAATAACTGGAGTCAAATTGTTTTGATGGCATTGAAATTTGGTGGAGTTGTAGAGTTTGTATATTATTTATTATATAAGTACTTGGGGTAAAAGAATTCGTTTATGAATTTCAGAAATATTTGGGGTTATGATATTTTTAGCCCTCTTTTCATATAGTGATTTCTCCGGAACGGCTTTATGTATACTAGAAAGTGGGAATGATTTAATTTTTAATTAAAACTCGTTTATTCAACAACTAAAAATTTAATTCTTAGTTAAATCAGTATTAATTAAAGATTACATTTTTGCAAAAATGAGAATCTAGCTCGAATTCAAGATGATTCTGGAGATTTTGCGACCGGCTGATTTCGATTTTGAGATTTATATTAGCACACAATGCAATGCGCATGCGCAGCACATGATTTTTGCACAAATGGGTCTCTAACTTAACTCCAGGGTTCGAAGTAATTCATGAAGGAGCGCGGAAGATCGCTTCCGCGCTCGGATCGCCGAAGGCGAGTATCATCTAATGTAGAAAAAGCCTGAGGGACGACCGTGCTTCATATACATTGTAATGGGTGCGCAAGAATTTTACTAATTTTGTGCGCCTTTCAATAACGTTTTTTAAGATACATAAATATATCAATGGATAGCTGCTTTATTTATGGATAGCTACATGTATAAGAAATTATAATTAAAAATATGCCGCTGTTTTCAGGTGTAACGCCCTGCACGTGTACGTGCGCGGGTATGCGTGTATCGGTGTGCATGAACGAGACAGGAGGCGAGTCTCGGCACGCCGCGTCGGCACGCACGGATACCCGAAAAGTAAACATCTCTCAACTTTGCGCGAAGGACAAGGCCGCGAGATGCTTCCGCGTGCCGACGAAGCAGCAGGCGATTAGTATCGTTTCGGCCATTGTCGCGAGCCATAGCCTACCTCGAGACGCGCTTCACGAGGAGTAGTGCCGAAAGAGTGAGAGAGAGAGACCGGAAGCGTCCCGACTGCAGAGCAAGAGTGCGCCGGTAAAGTGCACGCGAGTGCAGACGAGGCGCAGGAGCGCAGAGTCGAGTGAGAGGGAGAGAGAGAGGGAGAGAGAGAGAGAGACGTCAGCATCGCGGCCGATCCCCTGCGGCCGAACTGCCTGCGAAGGAGAGAGAGAGAGAGAGAGCGAGAGACGCCGGTTCCAGCCTGCGCAGCGGCAGAGGACCCTCCGGCAGCCAAGCCAGCGGCAAGAGAGAGAGAGACGCCGACGGCTACGCGCGAAACCACAAGGTAGGTCCTGGCCAGGGACGCGCGCGCGCGCTCTCCCTGCGGACGATGTGCGTGTACACGGTCGCGCGTACTCGCGTGGGCGCACCACCCGTATCGGCGCGTATAGCTCATACGCGCCGCGTGTATTACAGTTCTTCTGCCCGAAGGGAAATAAAGGTAAAGTCCTTGTTTTAAGAACGCGTACGCGGGTGATTTAATATCTCGATCCCTTTTCCTAGTCGGTGGCGCGGCGGTATAGAATACCACCGGCCTCCGCGGGCGCGAGTACATGGTATTCGCGCAATACTGAGCAGTCGAGGAATCACGCGCGAAATAGAGAAAACGCGACATTGAAGTCGCGCGCTGTAACGCCGGCAGGTACGGCTGCCGACGAAGGCAGCCGACGGCGAGCGACGGCGCGCATGCAAGGACGAGGAGATTTCGCCGAGGGTTGGCACGAGCCAGTGCTCGAGCCCCATTTCTTTGCTGCTTCCTTCATCGGCAATTCCGCTTAGAGGAAGCGAATAACCGCGCCAAACTTACCCCGTTACACAGGTTATATTGAATTAAAAAATTCGAGGGCCGATTTATTGTATTTCCTTTTTCTCTTTCCTTCAGACCTCGATCAGCTGTATTGTTCCGACCATATATATAGATATACTTCTCCATAGATCACAGCTCTGTAAGAGAAAGTATACACACACACACACACACACACACACACACACACACACACACACACACACACACACACACACACACACACACACACACACACACACACACACACACACACACACACACACACACACACACACACACACACACACACACACACACACACACACACACACACACACACACACACACACACACACACACACACACACACACACACACACACACACACACACACACACACACACACAGAACCATCAAGAGTTAAGGAGTGTGATAATGATATAGCAGAAAAAGACACGAGAGAGAGAGAGAGAGAAATATAAACACATTTGTCACAGTATATATTTAGTATAACATAACCTATATCTATCTATATACCTTTATATATATATGTGAAATACACATAACATATTATATATATATATATATATTTATATATATATATGTTTTATGTTAGTTTCTAGGACATTCCAGATGTTTAACGTTGGTTTCGGGGACATTTGTTAATTTTGGGGACAGTCCCTAAATCTACATATGTTTAACGTCAGTTTTGAGGACATCGGCCCCCATAAGAGACATTATTTCTTTAGTCACGTATAGGTATACAGTAACATGGGGTCCTGGGAACTAACGTTATACAAGTTTATATATATATATATATATATATATATATATATATATATATATATATATATATATATATATATATATATATATTTATTGTAACACGTACACCAGTCGCGATTCGAATCTGCCGCGCCAAGGCAATGAGCACGCGCGCGCAACCGGCGCAGCCGAAATGAGGTCTGCGCGCCAGCGCGCTTGCGCTCTGCGCGTGTCAAATCCGTCTCAGAACGCATAATATGCCCGTCATCCGTCGCGAAACTGCTAATTAATTTCTGCGAGTCACGGCATCCATCTTCGTGTAAGCACACCGACGTTGCTCTCTCTATAGTTTTTTATTGTGTTCGCGCCGTTCCGGTACCTAAATTGTATATGGTAGGAGTGGAGGCGCCGTCACGTGTACGTGCGTGTAAGAGAGAGATAGCGAGAGAGTAATCCCGCGCCGCGTGTACCACGGGAGCCAGGAAGATAGCGTGCGAGGCGTCGGCAGCCAGCCCGCCTGCGGATCCTAACCAACGAGGGCGAGAGAGAGAGAGATTGTTTGATTGATTGTTTATTTGATGGCTAAGGACTCCTGGTCCTTAATATCCAAAGGCTAGTACAATATTAAGCATTGGGTATAAGTGTAAGACGCTCGGAGGGGGCATGTCCCCTGTACATATATCACAAAAGTTTAATATAATTTACATAAAAGCGATAAAACAAATTTAAAAAAAAGGAAAGATATATAAATACATAAAATGAGAACGAAGGAGAGAAAGAGTATGTACAAAAGAAAAATAAGAGAAAATAAATTAAACTACGTTGACAGCATTACATAACGAGTTCGCATAACACATACAAGAACCATCGCGCAATTAAAAGGTGCTTATATATCCAGTATTTAAAGCCATTAGGATGCTTGTACCATGCCCGTATCTCGTGCGGGATGTCGTTCCACAGGTAGGCAGCTGCGATCCGAAACGAGCCCCGAAAATACTCAAGCTTGAATTTGTTTATCTCCAAGTCGAGGGGAAAGCGACGCAGACCGCCAAGTTCTCCAGGGGAAATAAAATTAAAGTGATCAGCTAAATGCTGCGGTACGTTAGTATCTATGATACGCGCAAGTAGACAGATGGCTAAAAAATCACGTCTGGACTCGTAGGTTAAAATTTCCGTGTCGCGGTAGTCTGCGGAGATAAGCTCGAAGATCTTCGTGCCAGTGGCAAATCGGAGAGCCGCATTCTTGCAACGAGATAGCTTAAGCGTGAGTTCCTTCGACAAGTCCAAAAAAATTCCTGCACAATAATCCAGGTATGGAAAGACAAGGGTCTTAACCTTTAGAGGACGGGGATTTGGGTTTACTGTTTTCTCTCACTTTTCTATAGAAATCGAGTTTTTATGATGTCTCACATCTCAAAACTAACACATGTAAAGGGTCGATCATGGGCATGGCCCGTATAGGGGCCATCCCGTCCTCTAAAGGTTAATTAATACAAGCTTGGTGCTTTGGGGCAGGTAGCCTTGACATTTTCGAAATCGAGCCAGGGCACCAAAGCATCTACTTGCGGTGATGTTACACTACTCCCTCCACGACAATGTGTTGTCCAGAGTTATGCCAAGCACCTTTACCGAATTGGAGGGCGGAATGACGACACCATTCAACACGATGTCCGGTAAGTGAAGGCTGGTGAGACGACTCATAAAGTTTCTGGAACCCACCCATATTGCTTGAGTCTTAGCCGCGTTCACAAGGAGTCCATTACGAGAAGCCCAAAGGGAAACATTTGCGAGATCTATATTAACTCTATTCACGATATCACTAGCCTCATTGAAATCGCTGCTCAAATAGATGACACAATCATCCGCATACAGGTGATGATTACAGTGCTTCAAGATCGATGGTAAATCGTTGATGCAGAGTGAGAAAAAAGGAGGCCCTAGAAGACTACCCTGTGGTACACCTGCGGTTCGCTCCAGAGGCATAGAGAGCTCGCCATTCGGAAAGGCGACGACCTGAGATCGGCCAGATAAGAAGGAATCAATCCAGGCGCAGGCCACATCCGAAAAGCCAAGTTCTGTGCAGTGTACGAGCGGGAGCGTGTCAGCTCGCCATACTTTAACACCGAGCGCGAGAACAGCAGCTCCGTCGTGCGCCGCAACGTTGTGCGTTTGAATATTAACGATCGCGTGCGAACTAACTCACTGTTCTAATTATCACGTGCGTTGTGCTTGTAGTTATTAGAGATTTTAATATACTGTGATATCTAGTTACTCGTCGCGTTATTCATTACAACCTGTCCTTCTCCCGGATACCGCCGCCTCCACGGAAAAATGACTCCGCCGGTCGTTTTCATGTCTGAGTATAGCGGCCGCGCGCTTTACTCTTCGAGCGCGCGCTTTTCACTCAGCGATCCAATTAGTTGGAAAGCGAAGTTCGTGTGCGATCTTCGCGTTGTTTTCGGGATTACAGGAGCAGATCCCTGGGCAAGTCATTTTAGTCTGACACCCGCGGCACCGTGTTCTAGGGCATCGCCGGCCTGTGGCTTGTTGGGATTTTCCCCCACTAGCCATCCCGTTACAGTAAAAACAGACAATATCATAAAAAAAACACAAAAATAAATATAATTTTCAGCTCAAAAAAAATAAAAAACAATTTTAACCTTTTAGCTGCGGGGGTGGTTGATATATGGACCACTCTAGAGACAAAGAATATTTAAAGTTTTTAGATCAAAATCTGTACGACTGTCTTTTCAAAACTCGGCTTATACGAGAAATGCTATTTGACCTTAAAATAGAAATTTTCAAGGTCAGGATTATCAACAGGAATTTTTTTGTTATTTTTTACGTATTCAGCAGATCAAACTACGTACGAAAACCGTCTAAAAACTTGACTTATAGTAGGAATGAAATTTGACCTTCAAATGGTGATTTTCAAGGTCAAGGGTGTTAAATTTTTTTCATATTCAACGCGTGAAATTACATAGAAATACCCTCTCAAATCTTTATAACAAAAGAGACAAATTTTTTGACATTGTATTTTATGTTGCCTGCGGGGCTGGTCGATATATAGACCAGCTATCACGTCAGCGACTCTATCTGAGATATCCAGTGATATTATGTATACATTTTACGTATTCTGAGAGGTCAATTTGTACTGAAATTTCTCCGCAGCCTAAAGCTTAATGGTCGAGGGAATTTTTGCGCTCGAGTTTTTATTCGGGCGCACATGTAACTTTTTGCTCCGAGAATGCTTCCCGACTTTCTCTCGATTTGCCACGAACTGCACGAGAAAGAGAAAAAAGTTTTATTTTCCGTCCAAAAAAAATAATTCGTATAGGAAAGCCGAGAGAAAAAAAGAAAAAAAAAATTATCGAGTCGAGAAAAAAATTAACTAAAGAAAATTAATTATCGCTAACAAAAAAATTATCGTTAAGAAAAAATTTTAATTGTTATAAAAAAATTTTAATTGTTAGAACCAATTAATTAACGAACAAAAATTTCCGCGATCGATATCTCTCTTCGTCGGCACTCTAGGTCGACGGTCTTTGGCTATCGGTCGCCTAAACTGTCGACCGCACTCTCGCAATAGCACGGCTGTGTCATTCATACGCACACATGCGTCTACGAGCTGCGGCACGAAGAGCCTTTCTTTGCAGCTTACGCTCAGCTACGCTGCTGAGCTTCTTCGCGCCAAGCTTCGCAGCGAATCACGTACGCGCCGGGGGTCCTTCTTCACCTCCAAAACGTTGTAGCGCCAGTTGTAATGGGATGGCTACTAGGGGAAAATTCCAAAAAGCCACAGGCAAGTGATGCCCTGGAACACAGTGCCGCGCGTGTCATACTAAAGTGACTTGACATGGGATCTGCTCCTAAAATACCGAAAACAACGCGAAGATCGCACGCGAAGTTCGCTTTCCAACTAATTGGATCGCTGAGTGAAAAGTGGGCGCTCAGAGAGTAAAGCGCGCGGCCACTAGACTCAGATATGAAAACGACCGCCGGAGTCGTTTTCCCGCGGAGGCGGCGTTATTCGGGAGAAGGACGGGTTGTAATGAACAACGCGATGAGTAACGAGATATCACAGTATATTAAAAACACAAAAGGGTTAGTACAAGCACCACGGAAGTGCTGTTAAAACAATAATTAAGTTCGCGCACGCAATAATCAAGTACAACGGGCTGACACACACCCGCACGTACGCGGAACAGAAAGCTTGCGCGGGGCGATTTCCGTGCAAGCCTTCCACAATAATTATAAGAGGAGAGCACAAGACTTACGATAAAGGATCAGCCGGTGCACTCGACTCTCTCTCTCTCTCTCCGTCGCTTTCGCAGGTGTTGCGACTCTGTCTCTCGCACTCGCTTTGATGAGGTAGGCCGACACGCTGCCGACTCTCCGCTTGCTGTCTTGCTTGTACTCGTGCTGCACACGCGACTCTGTCTCGTCTAGTCGACTCGCGTTTGCTCCTCCATTCTCCACACGCGATAAAACTATATTCTCCGCCCGAACGATAAAAAACCCGGAGAGAGCAGACAAAACGAAGTGGCTCGCACGGTATCATACATCAAGATGGCTGCCGTGACTCGCAGATAGTAATTGGGGGACGTGGTTAGTCCACGGAGTTGCTTATGCAGCCCCACTGCTGCTGTGCTTTGGATACGAGCAGATAGGAGTGGACGAGGTGTTATTGAGTAGTTTCCCAGGATTAACTGTAACAATTAGATTTATTAGTTAGTACGTGAGGATATACAAAAAGGCGACCGGGCAAGGCAAGCGGTCGAGAGCAACTAACTTGCGCCGCGGAGTCGGCACAGAAGACGGGGGCGGGGAGCGAACATTCCCCCACTCTAGCGCTAAGGGGAGGCAGTCCCCACATAATAAGCAGCTTTGCGACGGAAGACGGGCATATTACGCGTTCCGAGACGGATTTGATACGCGCCGAGCGCAAGCGCGCTGGCGCGTGGGCTTTGCTTCGGCTGCACCGGAGTTGCGCGAGTTAAGTGAGGGAGTACGATGGACGACCAAAAGGAGGTGACAAACACAGGTACACTTAACAATAAGTAAGTAGATCAATTGAACTAAAAAACGTTTATTGAATACTCTAAAATGATATTACGTCGTTACAGTGTGAACGCCCGACAGTGACTGACAATCGCCAGTGCGAGAGCAGAGTAAGAAAGTATATTCTATTCTCATCTTCATTGTCTTCTTATCTTACCCTTTGTCTTTGCAGCTTCCGGTATGCAGCGATAACGTAGCCGTGGCTGACCGATGCATCCACGCGCTGAGACGTTGAGTCATATAACTCCTCCATGGCCAAGTTCAAAGACGTCCTCGTCTTTGGTTTCTGATTCTTATTTTGACGCTTGTATATTAAGTAAATTGATGTAATTACTAAGAGCAGTAATACAAGTATAATCGAGCTTGTAGACATAAAAAATTCAACTCCAAATTGATTAAAAGTTGGTATAGTCATTGTGGGCAAAGTCAAAGCTTTCAAAGGCTCAAAATTCAGCTGATGGTCCTTGATAATCAAAGGTGAAATTAGACTGGACTGTTTTATTTCACCGAGGTTGTCGTCGGGTCTGTAACCTTGTACCTGTATATTATTTCCTTGAATCTGGTGTTTTCCTCGAGTCGTTGTCTCATTATTATCATGTTTAATTGTAATAAGATAATTGCTCGATACGAGTGTCAAATTTTCAGATAGTTTGTACGTCAATATTATAGGTGAATCAATTGAAATAATAATTGGCAGGGCTTTTTCTGTTGTAATTTGTTGGCATAGATACTCTTGTTCATACATTAGTTGGCATTTATTAGCAAACAATTTGATTGATGACCCAGCTAAACTCCATGGTGTGGTGATGATTTCTGTTTAATTATTGTAGTTGATTGTAGCAAGTCTTTGGTAAAAAGAGAATTCGATAGAATTGAGGATAGGGAATTTAAAGGGAAAACGGAAATCTAGCAAATTATGGTGATGTAACATTAATTCTTTTTGAGAATAAGTTTCTAATAAGTGTACGCGGATATCTAGTATTTGCTCGTACGTTAATATTTCTAAATCGAATAATTGTTCAGAAAAGATAAATGATTTTTTAATTTTACCGAGTAAGTTAAGAAAATGTTGTTCCTGAATTATAAGAGTAATGACTGCTTCAAACATATTAGATTGTGAAATTTGGTTATTTACATTTTTCCACATATCTCTTAGATTTTTATTGATTACATGTGTATTATTATTTATTTTTTTGCTTATTGTATTTATAACACTTATTGACCTATTTAGAGCAAATACAATTTCTTGTTGTTGATGTTCGAGCGAGTTTAAATAATTATTTATCTTGTCCAAATCGTTGGCATTCGGGTTTCCGAAGACGTATTTTATTACTGTACCCAATCCGTTTACCAGACCTCTCTTCGTTCTTCTGTTCGATGGCATTATTTTGTGTATATTTTGACGTATTTCGTCACATAAAATCTCAGCTTGTTTTAACAGATTGGATTCCTTTAATTCTTGATGAGTAGATAATATCGTATAGGTGCCTGCTATATGTTTGAAACTTTTTAAGAGGGTTGTAATATTAATGTTGAAGTGGAGATAATGATATTTTTCAACTATTCTTCCAATTCCTTGATGATAATCGTAGTGTGTAGAATTTTGGTCAATTTTACTGCTCTTCACTAGCAGAATCGATAGCGTCAGAATTAGTGCCAACTTCATCTTCCTGCTAAGAAAAAGTTTTTCTTAGTCTCTTTGCGCTTCTTAAGTTGTAACGGCGTGGTTGTCCATGAACATAACATTCTAACGAGGGGCTTTTTTGTTTTTCAATAAGTAATTTCTGATAACGCAGTGCTGTTTTGTTACGTTGTTGTTGATGGGTTTTTATATAAATTTCTTTATTTAGTAAATTTTGATTTGCATCATCAGGTAATTTTTGTTTTTCCTTTTGTTTTTTATACAGTTCATTGTAGAAAGGTAAAATGTCGTTTTTGCGGATTTCGTTATATTTTTCGATTGTGTCTGCTTCTGGTTCAATGACATGTTTATGCAATTGCTCATAAGGTCCATACAAAAGGGTGAATGGTGCAAAATTTGTGGAAGAATGAATGCTTTGGTTGTATATCGGGACGGCTGTAGTCATGTGATCTTTAATCGTCTCTGTGAGATTCTGATCTATTAAAATACTTAGTTTTTCTCTCAAAATAGAATCTAGTCTTTCTATGGACCCATTTGACGGGCCTGTTGATGGTAGTTTGGTGGTAATCAATCTTGTGTATTCGGAAAAATTCCTTAAATACTGCAGAATTAAATTCGCTTCCATTGTCTGTGGTGATTTTGTCCGGGAAATTATGATGGAAGGTAAAATGTCTTACTTGGCTTAGTATAGTCGTAGCGTTTCCATCTGGTAAGTGGTAGGCTTGGGCATATTTTGAAAATATATCAATAATTGTGAGAAATTTTTCTTTATCAATGTGAAAAATATCCATGTGTACGTGTTGTAGCGGTCTGTTAGCAATAATGGGACCATAATTTTCTGTCTGATAAGGTCTTCTTTCGCATATGTGCTCTAAACATATTTCACATTGGTTGATGTAGTTTCGAGTAATTCTGTCCATGTTAAGTGTGTAAAATTTTTCCTTAAAATGTGTCGTCGTCTCCTGTATTCCATTGTGATTCTTGCCGTGATATTCTTCAAATTTCTTCATGAAGTTACTTCGATCGATTACAGGTGTATAGATGTTTGTTTTGATTAATTTTAATTTTTCGTTAAAGTGATCCTTTAATATTCTACAAGCAATGATTTCCAAATCCTTGTTTGCAAAATAAATTCCGTATTGTTTATCTGGTTTTGTGGTTTCATTAAGAAATTTCAACAGTTGTGTTTCTGCATCTTTCTCCTTTATTTTTACATCATAATCATTTCCTGATTTGAGTATTATGCTGTAATTGAAAGCATGTATGCTTTTCTCTGTTACAGGTAAGGAAAAGACTTCGTCAGAGGTGTGGACGTTTACCATATCGTCGTCAAGCACTTCGTCTATTTCTTCGGCTGCACGAGATGCGACATCAGGTGCCTGAGCTATCATTGAAAGTGAGTCGTCTTTTTCATGAGTACTGGTTTCTCAGCGACTTAACGCATCTGCTACGGTATTTTCTTTATCTTTCTGGTATTTTATTTCAACCTTTGTTCGAATGTTATGTGAAACTGCAAGGGTAACTGATAATTTCTTCTCTTCGTAGTAGAAGCGATCGTTGTATTTGTTGCATACCATTTCGTTCTTTTGTTTCTCCTCACTGTTCATATTATCAGTTCTTATCTGTGCTTCTGTCTTCGCTCGATGATGATTCACGTTTCCTGTCTTGCATCCTTCTGGGGTATTATTAAGATAATTCATTTCAAATTTGGCTGTACTGAATAGTTGATTTTTGTAATCGATGTTAACTTCCAAATTTCGTAAATCCTTGTGACCGATTAAACTGTCATATGTTTGGTGCCACTCTGCTATAAGAAAGGTGATGGGGGTATCGTCTCCTAATTCGCGCAGAATAGGATAGGTGAGGGCATGAGTAACTTTCGTCGCTTTATGTACTGATTTTATCTCGAAATTGTAGGGGAAAATATATTCAGAAAATAGTTCAAACGCAATTTTCGGGTTTATTATAGATGATGAGGCTCCCGAGTCAATCAAAATTTTGAGTGGCGGATTCGCTGTTAATATGTGGGGCAAGTCGGGTGAATTACTAATAGAGTTTAGGTGTACTATGTGGCTTGGGGTAGTTTCGGCAACCTGAAGAAAATTTTCATATTCGGTAGTTTCCGAATCTTCACAGTAAATCTCTTCTTCATTGGTTATCATCTCATTTTGGTAGTCTGCTGCTTCTCCTTCTTCTTGCTCCTTCTGGTTATGCAATTCTTCGGCGACGAAATTTTATGGTCCAGTGCTTCTAAAGAAATTATTTCCTCTCAGCGTTAAAGCGTTGTTTGGTGGAGTAAAATTATTATTTGGTCTGGCTGAGTTATTATTTTGAGCAGTTGGTACGTTATTTGATGTAGTTGAATTATTATTATTCGGCCGGTTTGTGTTTCTAGTGCTTATCGACATGGGTGTCGGTCGATAATTTTGATTTTGATTATTTTGTCTAAAAGCATTAATTCCGAAGTTCGTTGGGGCAGCAACGGGTTGTGGTTGGTAAAAAGGTGTATTACCATTCCTCGAAGTTACAGGTGAGTTATTAAATGGATTAACTCTAGTAGGGGCGAAAGAATTTGTATTTTTTGATGTTCCTGGTGCACCAAACGGATTAATTTTTCTTGAATTTTCAGTCGTACAAAAAATGTTTGATTTCGGTTTACTATCGCGTTGCGTAACAAAGTCGAGAAAAGCTGACTGTTGTTCGTGATTGTCGTATTGTCTGCATTTTACTAAACACGCCTCTATATCATTTAATTCAAAGTGGATTAAATATGCACGATACGGAGGTAGAATTCCGTTTACAAACGTATTTTTAGCTACTTTGTCGTAAAATGTGTTTTTCAAATTAATTGTATTCTGAACTTCATTATGTAGCTGTATGGGTTCTTTTATTTTGTTTAATCTGTATTTAACCATATCAGCGTATTTTTCGTACGTTTGATTACGTGGCTGATGGCATGTACTTAATCTATTAATTAATAAATCGTCCGAACTGGGGTCGCGGTACCGATTTATTAAAAGAGTCTTACACACGGCCCACGTAGTCCGATTATTAGTAACTATCAAATCTAATGTCTCTCCTCAGATTTTAGATTTGATAAGAGCGAATAACGCTTCGTTTATCGCGGCATCGTTCATCGCTAGATTCGCGGCGAATTTGTCGCACGTTTGTAGGAAGTGCGATAGAAGCTTCGTGCCTCCTTCATACACGGGGATGGCTTCGCGCCATATCGTTAATCTGAGTTTAAATTGATCCATTGGGATTGGAGCTTGATTTACTTTGCGTCTTGCTGATTATTTGCCATTTTGCTTTTTTCGTTTAATTATTTTTAGGCCATCAATCGTATTTATAAGGATAAGGTTAGGTGGGAAGTAGGAAATTCCAAAGACTTACTATTTTTGTTTATACTTCCATGATTCCACGTGAGTCACTGCATACAGGTGGGCTTCAGAGACGATGTAGGTGTGCATCTGCGACGATGGGGTTGAAACACCGGCTGCTTTTTCCGTGATCATTTTCTCCCAGCAGTTTGGAGAAGAATCTGTTCAGCAACCTCGCAGAATCCTGTCCGCGCAGCGCAAGTTAAGTGAGGGAGTACGGTGGACGACCGAAAGGAGGTGACATATACAGGTACACTTAGCAATAAGTAAGTAGATCAATTGAACTAAAAGACGTTTATGGAATACTCTAAAATGATATTACATCGTTACAGTATGAACGCCCGACAGTGACTGACAATCGCCGGTGCGAGAGCAAAGTAAGAAAATATATTCTATTGTCATCTTCATTGTCTTCTTATCTTGCCCTTTGTCTTTGCAGCTTCACAGTGCGTCCGGTATGCAGCGATAACGTAGCCGTGATTGACCGATGCATCCACGCGCTGAGACGTTGAGTCATATAACTCGCGCGAGCGCTCACTGCCATCGCGCGACAGATTCGAATCGCGACTGGTGTACGCGTTACAATTTTACTTTATTTATATTTTATATTTTACTTATAATAATAATAATAATAATAAATTTATTGACCATAAAATAATGTTACAAAAGGTTTAGAGGTGAACTTGTCACCTTTACAAATCCTTAGAACACTCCTACAGAAGTAAACATAGTTACTTGTACATAGGCTGGTCGTAGACTTAGTCTACCTTAAAACTAAAAAAAACTAAAAAAAAAAAAGAAAATCAAGAATATCTAATTATTTCTATATTTTATAATTTGATCTTAAATACCACCGTATAAACTTTGAAAACTTAATAATCTAAATATTATATAATATATCATCACATAATCTATATAATTTATTATCTTAATTACTAACAATTATTGAATATGCTATATACTATATACTATTCACTATGAACTTTTTTATTTTTTTTTTATGAACACTTTGGAAGATGTTAATTCCTTGAGATCATTTGTTAGTTTATTAAATTCTTTTATAGCTACATTGTAACTATTTTTCTCACTTATTCGTTTACTTCTTTTTGGCAATTGAATACTCTTATTTCTAATATTATTATTATTATTTTTGTATAAACAGTTTTATCCACGTTTAAAGATAACTTATTTAGAGCAAGCCATCCAGAAACATCATTTAGATACTGTTTCATTTTGATCCCCGCTGTCGTCCACGTGTCATCACTTGAAATGATGACGGTGTCATCAGCATAGGGCACTATTGATTCGTTTGGCATATCTCTCAGTAGATCGTTTACATAAAGTACAAAAAGTATTGGCCCTAGAATTGTTCCTTGCGGGACTCGAATTGAAATTTCTCTGTAGTTGCTTTTATTTTCATTTATTTTAACTCTTTGTTTACTACCAGAGAGATAGCTTTTCAGCAATTTTAATGAATTACCTCTTATACCATATCTTTCTAGCTTGTCTAACAAAATTTTATGTTTTACCGTGTCGAAGGCTTTGGCTAGATCTAGAAAAGCTGTGATTATAGGTTTACTTTTGTCCAAATTATCATACGGTAAATTCCAAGTTTCTGTACATATAATAATAATAGATTTTTTATTTAAGCTCTCAATAAAAGCCTCAAGTTTTTCAAAATTTGAATTTAAACTTCTAATGTTAATACATAGTATCAAATTTTTTATTTTATTATTCATTTTATTGCAGAGACTTTTATTGAGTTCTTTGACATTTTCAAATTCACTCTCTTTTATAATAACATTAGCTAAATTTAATTCTAAATTTTCATTTAGTTCCTGAGAATCACTGATTTCAATTTCTTTCTGTATTAAATTTTCAGAATTCTTATTGTATAGTAGATTATTCATCATTTTGGCGATTTATTTACTTTGTCATTTAATGAATTCAGTGATTCTACAGAAAGTTTTGTTTGTCTTGCTGTTAATGAAGTTGTACTTCTCTCTGTCGTTGATTTGTTAATGTAGTTGCCTACTTTACCTATGTCTTTTGGAACTACGGGTTGAACGCTGTAGTCTGTAGCGTCAATATACTTCTTTACCATCTTTCTAAAAATTTCACATCTGTCATAATCTGTTGCTTCGTGGATTATTTCATATTTAGTTCCATATTTATTGTGGCTATATGCACAGTTGGCGCATTTTCTGTCTCTTACTACACATTCGCTTGCATTATGCAAACCTGCGCATTTTACACACGTGGCATTGTTGAAGCACTTTTTACTTTTATGACCGTATATTCCACAATTAAAGCAAGGCTTCACATCCATTATGTCATAAACTATACATTTTTGATGTCCAATGTATATTTTGTTTTTATTCTCTCTAATTTCTTTATATATATCAGAAGTAACATCTATTAAAGCTGATTGTATCCCTTTGTTTTTATTTGTATAGGTATACAGTATCGTACAACCATTATTGTGATTGTTAAAATTTCTCTTATTGATGTCCTCTTGTCGTCATTCGCTCGTCATTCATTTCTTCACAGTTTAGAATTCCAACTATTTTCATTTTTGGCTTATTAAGCTCTTCTATATTTACTTTGCACACTCCCGTAAAATGAGAGTTTAGTATTTCCACAGCCTTATCTACACTTTGAGTGTCACATACATTTAAAACTATCTCATCCTTATTTTTCTTTTCAAATACTTTATTTGTTTCTATTGATTTATCTTGAACTAAGTAGTGTGTTATTTTTTGTTTTAATTGTTGTAACGTTTCCTCTTCATTGGTTTTTTTTATTGTTATTCGTGGTATTCGTTTTGGTTTTTGTATTTTGCCTACTGTAATTTCAGCATAGGTATTTTTACTGTAGCTTTTACTTACACTGTCTTTCTCTTTTTTTATTAATTCATTTAGTAGATTATTTTTGTCTAATAGTTGCTATTTTAATATTTTGTTTTTATCTTTTAATTTTTTTGTTAGGTCTCTTAATAATTCGTTTTCTACTTTTATGCTCTCCAGTTCTGTATTTTCAGAAACGTTATCTTGACCAAAGATATTATCTATGTCCATCTGTGTTTCATAGTGTGCTTGTTTTGATTTTTGTTGTAACGTCTCTTCTTGTTGCATTTGAATTATTTGCTGTTGTTGTTCTTCAATTAATCTTTCTTGTTCTTGTTGCTCCATTTCCATTTCTGTAATTATCCTTACAAAACTCTGTTCGTTCTTTGAAACTGCACATTTTGTATAGTTTTTAATTTGCACCAATATAATTTTCGTAACTTGAGTTTGTAATTGTATTCACAATTTTACTCCCCATTGTCAAATGTAAAAATTGTTGTTTTGGTCAATTCTGACCAGATCCGTTGGGAGCAGGAAAGAAAATAGACTACGATGTTAAGTAGTTGCAACGTTTCGTCGACGGGTTTGTCGACCTCTTCAGGCTTTATTAAAAAAAATATATAATAATATAATTAACAGAATGAGCTCACGCTAGTCTTAACTTACAATGGTTGAAAAAATTTAAAAAAATGCGAAACGAATTACCTAAGTTATCGCACAGCGATCCGTCGAGTAATGTGAAAGTACATAGCAACATGACTTATATATATATATTGGCTTCCTACCAAAACGTAAACAATAACAAATTTTGAATTAGATCGAGAATATACTTTACTTTTTATGTAACAGCTTAAAGATAGATTTGTATTCTCTACTGAGATTCTGTGTATCTTCTTTTTTGTTTATTGTATTTGGTGTACTGTTAATAAATAACATTTCAGAAATAAGTCTTTTATTATAGTTATTTTCAATATCTCTAATTGTTACTGCTTCAAAATCAAATTCATGATTATATTCATTTTTATGTATATTGACAACCAACTCATCATTATTATTCTTGCGATGTTCGGCAATTCGTTTATTTAGGGCACGTTTTGTCTCGCCTATGTACCGTGCATTGCAATCTTTACAAGAGAACTCATAAACCACATTCGTTTGCTCGAGTTTGTTGGTTTTATCTTTGCCAAGAACAACTAGTTTTGAGAATTTATTAACTATATTTGGGATCGTTACAATATTGTATTTCCGTAAAAATTTTGAACAATTGTTGTAAAATTTTGAATAAAATGGAAGTGATAATTTAATGTTGTGTCGGTTAGTATTTACAGGACTGTTTCTTTTATTTTGAAAACGAATTTTAAATAGTCTAGATCTTATATGTTTGTCAATAAACTCTGGTGGATATGAGTTCTCTTTAAGTATATTTTTAACCCGCAATATATTTCTATTATGAAAACGTTTATCTGATAAAAGTATAGCTCTATCAATCAAGTTAAAAACTATATTCTTTTTTAATGATATCGGGTGGTTGCTGTAGTAGTTTAAAGTTCTATTAGATGACATCGATTTTGAATACCAGTCAGTGATAATATTACCATCCTGTTTAATGAGAGACACGTCCAAAAAGTTAATATTGTTATTAATTTCAATTTCATAAGTAAACTTAAGGTTGGGATCAAAATTGTTAAAACATTGATTCAATACATGAATATCGTCTTTTTTGATACAACAAATCGAATCATCAACATATCGAAAATAGAACATAGGTATTATGTTGAATTCTGTTTTTAGTTTCTTCCAACAAGCAATTTCTAAATCTTCCATGACTAGATCAGCAAAAAACGGAGAGATTGGAGAACCCATAGGTGTCCCAAAAATTTGTTGGTAATATTTGTTATTAAAAGTAAAAAATACATTTTCAAATAAAAATTTGGTACAAGAAATAATATCACCGAACGGTATTTTACAATTGTTGAGAATATACTGCGCTCGTTTTTCCAAACTCTGGATAACAAGGTCTACAGAGATATTTGTAAAAAGTGAAACCACATCTAAAGATATCAGTATGTAGTTATCTGGAATTTTTATATTCGTAATTTTATTAATTAGATCAAAACTGTTATCTATGTGTGATTTAGGAAGAGGGAAACATGTTTTGAGGTTTTCATAAATTATTTTTGCTAAGAAATGTGTAGGGCTGTTCACAGTTGAAATTATCGGTCTAAAGGATAGTTTTGGTTTATGGATTTTTGGTAATCCATAACATTTAGCAAGAGATGTGTTTGTCTGCGTAAGTTGTATATTATGATATTTTTGTTTTAGAAAGTTGTTATCATTCAGATTTTTCAGAATCCTATAGACATTATTTTGTAATGTATTTAACGGTTTTCTTTTTATTTCTCTGTACACCTTATTATCATTCAATAAACTATTCATTTTTTCCATATAGTCAGATTTCTCTAATGTCAGATTTCTCTGAAAAATCTGAATGATAACAACTTTCTAAAACAAAAATATCATAATATACAACTTACGCAGACAAACACATCTCTTGCTAAATGTTATGGATTACCAAAAATCCATAAACCAAAACTATCCTTTAGACCGATAATTTCAACTGTGAACAGCCCTACACATTTCTTAGCAAAAATAATTTATGAAAACCTCAAAACATGTTTCCCTCTTCCTAAATCACACATAGATAACAGTTTTGATCTAATTAATAAAATTACGAATATAAAAATTCCAGATAACTACATACTGATATCTTTAGATGTGGTTTCACTTTTTACAAATATCTCTGTAGACCTTGTTATCCAGAGTTTGGAAAAACGAGCGCAGTATATTCTCAACAATTGTAAAATACCGTTCGGTGATATTATTTCTTGTACCAAATTTTTATTTGAAAATGTATTTTTTACTTTTAATAACAAATATTACCAACAAATTTTTGGGACACCTATGGGTTCTCCAATCTCTCCGTTTTTTGCTGATCTAGTCATGGAAGATTTAGAAATTGCTTGTTGGAAGAAACTAAAAACAGAATTCAACATAATACCTATGTTCTATTTTCGATATGTTGATGTTTCGATTTGTTGTATCAAAAAGACGATATTCATGTATTGAATCAATGTTTTAACAATTTTGATCCCAACCTTAAGTTTACTTATGAAATTGAAATTAATAACAATATTAACTTTTTGGACGTGTCTCTCATTAAACAGGATGGTAATATTATCACTGACTGGTATTCAAAATCGATGTCATCTAATAGAACTTTAAACTACTACAGCAACCACCCGATATCATTAAAAAGAATATAGTTTTTAACTTGATTGATAGAGCTATACTTTTATCAGATAAACGTTTTCATAATAGAAATATATTGCGGGTTAAAAATATACTTAAAGAGAACTCATATCCACCAGAGTTTATTGACAAACATATAAGATCTAGACTATTTAAAATTCGTTTTCAAAATAAAAGAAACAGTCCTGTAAATACTAACCGACACAACATTAAATTATCACTTCCATTTTATTCAAAATTTTACAACAATTGTTCAAAATTTTTACGGAAATACAATATTGTAACGATCCCAAATATAGTTAATAAATTCTCAAAACTAGTTGTTCTTGGCAAAGATAAAACCAACAAACTCGAGCAAACGAATGTGGTTTATGAGTTCTCTTGTAAAGATTGCAATGCACGGTACATAGGCGAGACAAAACGTGCCCTAAATAAACGAATTGCCGAACATCGCAAGAATAATAATGATGAGTTGGTTGTCAATATACATAAAAATGAATATAATCATGAATTTGATTTTGAAGCAGTAACAATTAGAGATATTGAAAATAACTATAATAAAAGACTTATTTCTGAAATGTTATTTATTAACAGTACACCAAATACAATAAACAAAAAAGAAGATACACAGAATCTCAGTAGAGAATACAAATCTATCTTTAAGCTGTTACATAAAAAGTAAAGTATATTCTCGATCTAATTCAAAATTTGTTATTGTTTACGTTTTGGTAGGAAGCCAATATATATATATAAGTCATGTTGCTATGTACTTTCACATTACTCGACGGATCGCTGTGCGATAACTTAGGTAATTCGTTTCGCATTTTTTTTAAATTTTTTCAACCATTGTAAGTTAAGACTAGCGTGAGCTCATTCTGTTAATTATATTATTATATATTTTTTTAATAAAGCCTGAAGAGGTCGACAAACCCGTCGACGAAACGTTGCAACTACTTAACATCGTAGTCTATTTTCTTTCCTGCTCCCAACGGATCTGGTCAGAATTGACCAAAACAACAATTTTTAAATATAATTTTCGCTTCGTTCGTCAACATGAGGTCTTTATTTATTGAGGTTATGTCTACCTCGGCATGGCCTTTACATATGGCAAGAGTTTCACTTAGCATTATTCCACAATTTCTTCTCACAAAATCCTTCAGGTGATATACATCTTCACAAATAATACAAACCACCGATTCATACTTTGTGTCGTCGTGGCACTTGTAAAATTTTCCTCCGGAGCGATCCGGAGGCTTCTTTCCTTTCGATGCCATGTTGGCACTTGTTATTGCCTATATCATTAAAGAGTCAATATTATTTAATTATTGATTTTTGATTATTTCATCTAGCTATATACATCTTTTTGTTGTGTGTTCAGTTGCGATGACTCCTGCAGTCAGAACTCGCTCGCAATGTTTGTCTCGAGAGGCACTGCTCGTGTGCGTATTGTTAATCTTTAATTTATAGTACCTAGTGCCCAGTATATCGTAATATGCCTTCCACATTACGTCTTATTTATATCATATTTAATTCTGCAGACTATTTTTAGTTTGTCTCTTATTTGCCTTTTGTAATATACATTTATAGTATTTATCCACCAAATATAACTGCAGAAATTAGTTGTTTCTCACAAGGGCTAAAATCTCCGCCGTTATAATACATAGGTATTTAAGTGAGAGAGCACTAATACTTTAATCTAGCCGAGAATGATGAAACTGTTAGTAAAGATGTAATAGTATTAGAATTAAGGAAGTAGAAACACGCATACTCGCAGGTCACGCAGCAACGCGCTGACTTGTTTTGCCGGTGTGCAACGAACGCGTTTAGATCGCGTTCCATGCTCTCTCCTACCCATATTGATTTTAAAAGTATAAGAGCGATTTATTAACAATCAAGAAATAATTAATTTACAGTATGGATTCACAACGTCTACCATAAAGTGCGTCTGTGTATTAACTGTTAATGAATATTGCTAAACTCTAAAAGAATGTTCATTTGAGTCAAACGTAAGGAAAAAGTTTCTTCGCAAATAAATTGTGTATTACTGTCAAACCATTCTTTCCATCACTTTATATGGTATATATAGGCAATATGTATGTCAAATTCCATCAAGTAACTATGATTTGAAGAAAAGGTTATTCAGTAATTTTAAAATGTTTTAAATTTAATATTATAATAAATTATTTTATTAATTTTTTATACAGAAATTGAAAATTAAATCACATCTGTTATTCTTCATCTTAATAAATAAATATAATTAAAATTATGTCATAAATTGATGTAATAATTCTAAATTCTGGCATTAAAACTTTATTAAAGGAATCAGTGAATTAAGTCTGAGGAAGCCACATACCAATGAATTGGAAGTGATTTTTCTTATTTTACAGAATTGGAAACATTAAAATTTTTTTTGAATATAAGTGATACACTATATTTTCTGTGACGTACTAAACTATTTATGAACGATTTTTGCTCAAAATTTGCCGGACACACCCCTTAAACTTGTAGACAGATAAATGACAGGAGGCTCCCACCTAACATGACGCCAATAATTATTTTGTTCATAACAAATAATTACCGTACCCTCGCAACCTACTCCGGAAATAACCCTACGGTTATAATATCCTAATTCAGAAAAACTTTCAATTGTTAAAATACAAGTAACTGATCGAAGGTGTCATTTAATACATAATTTGAGTTTTTTAGGTATAAGTATTCTTTATCAAAAACCTAAAGCAGCACCACCAAGTTTGATGTCATTTTTATTGCCATTTTCGACAAACGTATGGTTATACTTAATAGGAGTTTACATAATTGTATCAACATTATTCTTTGTTATTGGAAGAATGTGTCCTGCAGAATGGAATAATATTTATCCATGCATTGAGGATCCAGAAGAATTAGAAAATCAGTTTACCATGAAAAACTCTTTCTGGTTTTGTATAGGTGCAATAATGCAGCAAGGTTCTGAACTTGCCCCAATGTAAGTATGAAATCCATTTTATATCAGTTATTCCTTCTACATTCCGTCGGCTAAGACGTGAAAGGAGACAATTCGACTTAGAAACAAGAAACCAGATAACTCGGCCGAGTGCTAAAAATCAGACAACTCGGTCGAGCGCTAAAGAACAAGACGAACCGTTCGAAAGTGTATGATAATATTACTTTCTTTATACAGTATGTTCAAAACTTATGCTAGCCAAATAATTTTTTATACCGCAAGCACGATTTTCGCGTTTTTTGAATCCATTAATAGAGCCGAAAGCGACCGCTTGTCGACCAGCGGGCGGTAAAAACTGAAAAGTGCCCGATGCTAGCTGGCGGTGAAAATCGAAAAGCGCCCGCTGCTCGCAGTAGCGGGCGGTAAAAAATGGAAAAGTGCCAGCTGTCGTTTTTGAATGGAGTTTTCAAGATTGTTTAAGAAAATCATCGATATTTTGAAAAAACGCAAAAATCTATACTTGCGTTACAAAAAATATGGTGTGCACCAAGGGCTAAGTGGGTTTTTTGATCTCGTGTTGTTGCAGTACTCGTCTTCAGTTCGCAAACGCACTCGCCTTCGGCTCGTGCTAGCTCACTCTGGACTCGTACTGCAACCCCACGCTCGGTCAAAAGACCCACTTTACGCCCTTGGCACACAATATACTATTCTTATTTTGTTGAAGGTATGTGTTAAAGGTATTTGTATGGCTGAAACAACTATTTATAAGTAAGACGCTTAAAATCATTTTGTATAGCATTACAAGTAATAAGGTATTAATAATTAAATATTTTGTATACAGTTTTTGAAAGCTTTTTGATAGAACAGAAATATGTAATTATATAATTTTTTATGTATGCCGTATACAGAAAATGAGTAAAACCAAAAATCGAACATAAAAGATCCGCTCTTCATGATTAGAATATTATAATATTGAATATTAAATATGTTTATTATTTATGTATAGTAAACCTATTTTTAGTAGTTAGTATTATACTGTAAAAGATGTTGAATGAATAATTATGGGCATACAAGTAGCATGAGCAAAAGTATTTGAAAGGTGTAATAGTTTTTAACATCGAAAATGATACCTCGCCCCCTCCTATCTCTCTTACCCTCTCTCTCCACCCCTTCTCTTTCTCTTCCTCTCTCCCTTTCTCTCTCTGAACAGTTGTCAAATTGAGTACAAAAAACTTTAATGAAAAGCTTAAATATTTTTATAAAACAATCAACACGTTTTTAAAAGCTAATTTTTTAAGTACGATCTAATAACACAATTTGTCTAATCATTCTATTTCTTCTAATAGCATCGGTTCAATAAGAACTCTCTACAAATTGTAATAAATTTTTTCGTCTCTGTACAAATAATAATATTGTTAATATAAAACTTTCTACGAAAGTAGAAAATACGGCAAGTACAGACATTTATTCTGTATAACATCTATAATATAATAATATTTATGATATTTTAAAAGAAATCAAATAAATACCAGTGAAAAAGCCTTTTAGTTCTTTGACTCACTGTATGCTGAACACATTATATGTAAGTAAGTACATTCAAATTATTTACTGCAAATCAAACAAACGAAAGTTGTTAAATCAATTATCCATAGTCAAGTAATGCAAACAACTCTCGCAAACTACTGTATGAGTGTTCTCAGAAATGTATTCAAATTTGTTCATCCTTCTATACAAATTAAACACAAAAAAGTACTGAACTCAATTTATTGTAGTAAAGTACCCATCATAAGTTAACTTGACTGACATAATACAACTTTTCGCACCTATCCAAAATTATTCAGTCAGCGGGCACAAAGTACGACTTAACGCCCAAGGGGCGTAAGAGCTCCCGTACTCGCACAAAATTTTATAGAACCTACGCACTTTACACCCGTGGGGACACAAATTATTTGAATTATATAATATGTAAGTATATTTAAATTGTTTATTGTAAATCAAACAAACGAAAGTTGTTAAATCAAACCTATTATTATTATTATTAGAGAGAGTTGGGGCACATTACGTGGCCTCCAGACGCATGAGTAATCCCTTGGCGTCCCTCAGTTTCGAGTGGATTCAGCCCATCACCTTGTCGTAAAATTGAATGATCCTTCTGGCGTCCTTCACCTCGCTGTTATTTGCCAGTGGAAAGGGGTCCCCCAGGTAAAGACGCCTCCTCTCCACTAGTGCAGGGCATTGGAGGATAACGTGCAATGAAGTTTTATCCTTTTTTCCACAGAATCTGCAAGACGGGTCCTTAACAAGTCCCATCGTGTGGCTGTGTTTCCGCAAAGTGCCATGCCCGGTAATGATACCCACCACGTTCTTTATACTCTTTCTACTCATTGCGAGTATTTGCTCTGCCCATCCCTCCCTCTCTGAATCCTTGATGAAGGTCTTGGCTATTCGACATCCCCGGGCGTTTTTCCACGTCTCCGAATGTTTTTTGGAGATCCATCTGTTAATCTCTGCATTGATTACGGTGTCGCCTATTCCAGTTGCCGGTTCTGGTCCAATTAAGACCTCCTTCCTCGCCTGCCTGGCCAGCCTGTCAGCTATCTCATTTCCTTTTATTTCCATATGGCCTGGCATCCAGAAAATAGTTAGTGGACGCCTCTCTGTCTACCAACCGATTCAGGGTTCGATAACCGTCGTACACTATCCTCGAAGTGGTTGTGTACAGTTTAAGGGCCTCAATGGCGCTCCTACTATCTGTTCCGATATGTAGGTACTCCTCACCGCTCTCCGCTTCCGCCCAGAGAGCGCAGTTCAGCACCCCTACCAGTTCGGATTGCAGTACCGTCGCGTACCGCCCCAGTGGAAAGGTGCAACCCTTCCCCCCCTGTGGCGGTAGACTCCGGCACCTGTTCCCCCTACCCCTTGGGATCCATCCGTGTACCAGATTTCACCGTTGGCTTCTCCCGGCCTGTTGTCCAGTCAGATCTATCCACCAGGCTAATCCGGTATTTCCTATCGAACATGAATACCTTAGTCATCTTGTCGCGGGGCATCATGAAGACGCCTCCGGACTTCAAGAGCTCCGATATTATGCCCTGAAGTTCTCCCCAGAGTCCTTTCTGACTCTGAGCAACCCTCTTGCAGCAGCCGCAGCAATGGTCAGGTGGAGAGGCTCCATACATAGTGCAACCCCTAGGGCAGCCGTTGGCGTGGACCTCCCCGCACCGGTGACGCACCGTAGTACCAAGCCTCTCAACCTTTCCAGCTGGCCTTCTGCTGTTTTCACATGCATTCTATCCCACCGGACCGCCGCTGCATAGGTAAGTCGGGGCTTTATGATTGCATCATACAGCCATTTCATCGCTACTGGTTTTAATCCCCAGTTTCTGCCCATGGTCCTTCGCAGTTGCCATAGGGCTGCGGTGAATTTCCGGCATTTTTCCTTTAGGTGTCTCCCCCATGCCAGCTTGGTGTCCATGGTGATTCCTAGATATTTGACCTCTTTGGATAGCTTGAGTGCCTTCCCATTAAGCATTAGTTGGCATGTTCTATGCCACTTATATTTTCTGGTGAATACGATGACCTACGTTTTATCTGGGTTGACCCCGAGATCCGTGCTCCTACACCAGGCTTCTACAATCTGTAAGTCCCCTTGTGTGAGTTCCATGAGAGTGTGTAGGAAGGGTCCGCACCTTATGATCAATATGTCATCGGCGTAACCCACAACCTTGCATCCTCACTTAGGTTTGTTAACAGATTGTCCACTACCAAACACCATAGCAGAGGCGACATGACCCCCCCTTGCGGACAGCCCGAGAAGACACCGCCCCTTACCGTGGTGTTGCCTTTGGTCACTTCTAGTTGCCTGTTTCCGAGCATATGGCTCGTCCAGTCCACTAGCATATCAGGCACTCCAAACCTCCTCAGGGCATCACTAATGACGCCTCTTGAGGTATGGTTGACAGCCCCTTCTATGTCCATAAAGGTTCCGAAAGCAAAGCCTCCGTTTTCCAGCTGGGGCTGAATTAGCTGCATCACCCTTTGCAGGGCTGTCTCTGTGGACATACCTGCCCTGTATGCGTGTTGCTCCGCATGCTTCCTCTTAAGGCAACATCTCTGATATACCGATCAACGAGTCTTCCAGAGATTTTAAGCAGGAAAGAAGTGAGCAACGACAATTATTAAAGAGTTCTATAAGACTTCGAAAGAGCTCGCATGAATTCGCGAAATAATAAGTATTTATCCCCAAAGTATTCATATTTAATTCTTTAAGAATTGGTGCTATGTCCGGTCGCAAGAATTCATTTAAAGTTCGTCATAGGTTCTTTTTTCGATTTAGTACTCATAAAGAATTCATTAATAATTTTTGTTCAAGTCATATTGTAGTAATAATACTGAACATGTAAAAGAGTTCATTTAAAAAAAAAAAGAATTCATAATGAACTACAATTGCACTATTTTCGAATACAAAACAATTATTATTGTGCTCTTTTTTAAGTCATATAAAAAGCTGAAAAATTGAGTTTTCAGCAGAGTATTCTTTTAGAGTTCAGGGAGACTTCATTCTACATATTTCAATTTATTGCAAAGTAACTTAAAGTATTCAATAATACTGCTTTAAGAATATTCAATATCTTGTCATGAGAATTCATTTAAAGAAGGCCATACGTTCTTTTTTCGATTCATGAAAGAATTCATTAATAATTTTTCTTGAACCCATATTATGGTAATGATCCGAGACAGCAGACAATTCTTAAAGAATTCATGGAGTCTTCGAAAGAGTTTGCTTGAATTAGCAAAATAAGAACAATTGGTTATCAAAGTATTCATTGAGAATTCGTAATGAACTATTATTACACTCTTTTCGCATACGAAATTATTCTATTGAATTCTTATTTAACTTTAATGTAAGCAATAAATTCACTTAGAGTTCCTAAACAGTTCATTCCAATTTTTTAGACTGCAAAAATCGATCTTGTTTTGCAGCTAAAATTTAAATTAAAAAATTTATTTATTTTGCGCAGACATGTCATCAAGTTTTTAGTCCCTATTTGTAAAAGGGATAACAAAAACAAGGCAAGCCTTGTAAATTCGGACTCTGCGTCAAGAGTCATTTCAACGACGGAATTACACGGCTTATATACTCTTGGCACTCCAGTTTATCTGCAGAAAACAGCACCGGCGCGCCGCGTAGCGGATGAATAGCCGAAGCTTGTGTATCGAGAATAGCGTTTCACAAGAATTCTTTAGGAGTACTTTTATGGAAAAAGCGTTCCTTAAGTAACCTTAAAGAGTTCAACAAAAATTCTTTTTGATCATTACGTGATTTTCTAATTTATGAACTCGATGAAAAGAGCTCAAGAGACTCCCTCTATTCTCTAAGAGTTCATAAAGAGTTCATTCCAAGTTTTAGCAAAGAGCTCATATTATATATAGAAAAGTACTCATAATGAACTTATTATTACACTCTTTTCGAATACGAAATTATGCTAGCTAATTTCTTTTTTAACTTTGAAAAGCAAAAATATTCTCTTAGGAAGATGCGAGGTCCACGTATATAAGGGAATTACGTAGATGTGTAACAGTAAGACAATTTTTTAAATAATTTTTTAACCCAAGTAGACGGGGCACACGAGATCCACACATATAAAGGAATTTCGCAGACCTGCAACTCGATTATTTAAATAATTTTCAAACCCAAGTAGACAGGTAACACGAGGTTTTGCATATAATGAAATTACGTAGAAGTGCAATAGTAAGCAAAATAATTATTTAAAATATTTTAAAACCTAAGCTAGTGGCCGCTGGGTGCGAGGTCCACGCGTATAAGGGAATTACGTAGACGTGCAACAGTATCCCAGACATATTTTCAGAAAGTGTTCAGAAAGTATTCAGCAATCTGTGTTCTTTGAGAATTCATTAGTGTGAAGTCAAATTGAATTCAAAATGTATTCTGGGACTTCAAACGAATATAATATGAATACAAAGTGAATATCTGAAAATCTTCATAACTTCTCCAAAAAGAATTATCTGATTCAACAGAAAATGTCAGCAAATTTGAATTCATTTTAAATATATTACGAATATAAGGAAACGTGAACGTTTTTTTATTTAAGAGGAATAGAGGAAAATTATAACAAAAAAGAGGAAGATTTTCATGGAAAAGGGGAAACCGTAACAGTAAACAGACGTAGGCGGGGGATATGAGGTCTATGCATATAAGGGAGTCATGTAGACATGAAAAAATAAGCAAAATGATTATTTTATCCACACGGCGCGTAAGGTCCGTACTGTACGCCCTGCGGGCGAAAAACAGCCTACGCATTTTACGCTCCTCGTGGAGAAAATTAGTATATGCACTACGGGAGTAAGTAAAGAATCCCTCAGATCATTATATGCGATCTGAGACATTCTTTACTTTTACTCCCTAGATGCATAATCTACTATTAAATAACTTTGAAACTCAAATAGCCAGGGAATATGAGGTCCATGCATATAAGGGAGTCATGTAAACATGAAAAAATCAGCAAAACAATAATTTAAATAATTTTTAAACCAAAGTAGGAAAGGGATATGAAATCCACACATATAAGGGAGTCATGTAGACATGAAAAAATTACCCAAAAAATTATTTAAATAATTTTTAAACTCAAGTAGGCGGGGGATATGAGGTCCACGCATATAAGGGAGCCATGCAGACATGAAAAATAAGACAAACGATTATTTAAGTAATATTTAATACCAAGTAGGCGGGAGATATGAGTTTCACGCACATAAGGGAGTCATGTAGACATGAAAAAGTAAGCCAAAATATTATTTAAATAATTTTTAAACCCCAGTAGGCGGAGGATATGAGGTCTACGCATATAAGGGAGTCATGTAGACATGAAAAAATAAGCAAAACGATTATTTGAATAATTTTTAAACTCAAGTAGACGAGGAATATGAGTTCACGAATATAAGGGAGTCACGTAGACATGAAAAAGAAAGACAAACGATTATTTAAATAATTTTTAAACACAAGTACGCGGGGGACATGAGGTCCACGCATATAAGGGAGTCATGTAGACATGACAAAATAAGCAAAACGATTATTTAATTAATTTTTAAACGGAAGTAGCCGGGGGACATGAGGTCCACGCATGTTAGAAAATTTCGTAGACGTGCAACAATAAGCCAAAAAATTATTTAAATAATATTTAAACCCAAGTAGGCGGGGGACATGAGGTCCACGCATATAAGAGAGTCATGTAGACATGACAAAATAAGCAAAGCGATTATTTAATTAATTTTTAACCCAAGTAGCCGGTGGATATGAGGTCCATGCATATTAATTTTAATTTTTAAACCCAAGTAGTCAGGGGACATGAGGTCCACGCATATTAGAAAATTTCGTAGACGAGCAACAATAAGCAAAACGATTATTTAAATAATTTTTAAACCCAAGTAGCCGGGGGGACATGAGGTCCACGCATATTAGAAAATTTCGTAGACGAGCAACAATAAGCCAAAAGATTATTTAAATAATTTTTAAACCCAAGTAGGCTGGGGATATGAGGTCCACGCATATATGGGAGTCATGTAGACATGAAAAAATAAGCAAAACGATTATTTGAATAATTTTTAAACTCAAGTAGACGGGGGATATGAAGAGCTCAGGGCAACAAACAGTCAGCTCATAATGTATTTTCATAAGAAGCTGACCGTTTGTTGCCCTGAGCTCTTCATATGAGTTCCACGCATATTAGGAAACTTCATAGACGTGCAACAATAATCCAAAAGATTTTTTAAATAATTTTCAAACCCAAGTAGGCGGTGGATATTAGGTCCATGCATATAAGAGAGTCATTTAGATATGAGAAAATAAGCAAAAAGATTATTTAAATAATTTTTAAACCAAAGTAGGCCGGGGATATGAGGTCCACGCATATAAGGGTGTCATGTAGACACGAAAATATAAGCAAAAAGATTATTTAAATAATATTTAAGAACAAGTACTCGGGGGATATGAGGTGCACGATTATAAGGGAGTCATTTAGATATGACAAAATAAGCAAAACGATTATTTAAATAATTTTTAAACCCAAGTAGCCGGGGGACATGAGGTCCACGCATATTAGAAAATTTCGTAGACGAGAAACAATAAGCCAAAAGATTATTTAAATAATTTTTAAACCCAAGTAGGCGGGGGAGATGAGGTCCACGCATGTATGGGAGTCATGTAGACATGAAAAAAAACCGTTGCCAATTCTTTGGCACTTAGCTTCCTCAAAATAATTTATCGATTCATTTTATTAAATTGAAATTATAATAATAAATTTTTCACAAAAAAAATAAAATTTTTCTAAATTAAATTATCTCAAATTTATGACTTTTGATACATTTTCATATTTATAAAATATATTTTTTTAAGATTGTATTAACATAATTTTTTAATTTTATCTTATTGAAGAAGAAACTGTTTTGTTATTAATAATTGATGATTTTAATATTTTTTTATGAAAAAGACGATCATAAGAAAAAAAAAAATGTTATCCTCAAATATCTTTAGTCGTAATGAACCGATTTTCTTTGGCAATTAACTCGTTTCGAAGATATAAAATCGTAGCCGTACTGATTAGCGCCTTCTCATATCTCTGATGGACTCGCCACAAATGACCCGTGCTGTGTCGTGCCGTGTCGTGCCATGCGCTTTTGAAAAATGAGTGTGCCGTCTACCAACATTATTGCGTCCGTGCTCCAAGCAACAATGATCAAAGCGTGGATGATCTCAGATCAAAGCACTGACGCAATATAGTTGGTAGACGGTACACGCGTTCTTCAAATGCGGACGGTACGGCATGGCACGGCACGGCATAACACGGTACGGCACGGTTCAATTGTGGTGAGTCCCTGAGGAACAGATATAAAGAACAAGAATAACATGGATTATTATATCTATATATACGATGTACAGACTCTTGTTCCTCGTGTATCTTGCTGTTCGTTGTATATATAGCTGTATATATAAAGATGTCTATGTGCCAAATTTCAAGACGATTGTTTGACTTTTACTCATTTTATCGCGTCCGAAAGAAAATTCACTTGTATTCAAAAATATTTTTTTTCTATGAAAAAAATGAAGATAATCACTTTAAATTTTAACCAAATATAGTCTTCAATGAGTGTTATAAATGGTTAAAATTTTAGGTCGATAAATCCACAATTCTCTGAAAAAACGCAATTCGAAAATTAAAAAGAAAACTTTTTAACCTCAAATAGCTTTAATCGTAATTGACCGATTTTTTTTTTGGCAACAAACTCGGTTCGAAGATGTAAAAAAGCTGTCTCTGTGCCAAATTTCAAGACGATTGGTTGACTTTTACTCCTGGTAACGTATCCGAAAGAAAATTCCCTTGTTTTCGAAAATATTTTATTTCTCGAAAACAAATGAAGATAATCACTTTAAATTTTAACAAAATATAGTCTTCAATGAGTGTTATAAGTGGTTAAAATTTTAGGTCGATAAATCAACAATTCTCTGAAAAAACGCAATTCGAAAATTAAAAAGAAAAATTTTTAACCTCAAATATCTTTAATCGTAATTGAGCGATTTTTTTTCGGTTCGGAGATATAAAAAAGCTGTCTCTGTGCCAAATTTCAAGACGATTGGTTGACTTTTACTTCTGGTAACGTATCCAAAAGAAAATTCCCTTGTTTTCAAAAATATTTTATTTCTCGGAAACAAATGAAGATAATCACTTTAAATTTTAACCAAATATAGTCTTCAATGAGTGTTATAAGTGGTTAAAATTTTAGGTCGATAAATCAACAAATCTCTGAAAAAACGCAATTCGAAAATTAAAACGAAAAATGTTTAACCTTAAATATCTTTAATCGTAATTGACCGATTTTTTTGGCCAACGAACTCGGTTGGAAGATATAAAAAAGCTGCCTCTGTGCCAAATTTCAAGACGATTGATTGACTTTTACTCCTGTTATCGCGTCCGAAAGAAAATTCCCTTGTTTTCAAAAATATTTTTTTCTCTGAAACAAATGAAGATAATCACTTGAAATTTTAACCAAATATAGTCTTCAATGAGTGTTATAAGTGGTTAAAATTTCAAGTCGATAAATAAGATATTTTTTGAGAAATTAATTTATGAAATATAAAAATGTTTTCCTTAATAACAAATGACAGAGTAAAGATAATTCAACTTAACTTTAAAAAAAAGAAATTGTAAGTAATTTGAAGACCTTTCAAAAATAGTTTACTATATTATGTAATAATGGCTGTATGATATGAAAAAATACAAAAAACTAAAAATTCAAAATCGTTTTTTGGTTATAAAACAAAAGAAAAACGGGAAAATGTAAAAATAGGTTAAGCTATCTCTATTCTATGTCCAAACGAAGAGAATAAGCCCTCATCGATGAAAATCAGTCAAATGGTTCAAAAGTTATAGCCGGTACACACACGCACACACGCACACACGCGCGCGCACACGCACACACACACACACACACACACACACACACACACACACACACACACACACACACACACACACACACACACACACACACACACACACACAGACACGAAATTTTTTGCTTCCTCAAAGAGGAAGCTTTGTAATGGTGGAAAAATTTTTCGAACATAAAATGTTTAAAAATATTTTTTAAGACTTGTGGCACCAATATCCGATGTTTTTGAGAAAAAAAAATTTCGTGTCTGTATGTGTGTGTGTGTGTGTGTGTGTGTGTGTGTATGTGTGTGCCGGCTATAACTTTTGAACCAATTGACCGATTTTCATCGATGAGGGCTTATTCTCTTTGTTTGGACATAGAATAGATATAGCTTAACCTATTTTTACATTTTATCGTTTTTCTTTTGTTTTATAACCAAAAAACGATTTTGAATTTTTAGTTTTTTGTATTTTTTCACATCATACAGCCATTATTACATAATATAGTAACTGTTTTTGAAAGGTCTTCAAATTACCTACAATATCTTTTTTTAAAAGTTAAGTTGAATTATCTTTACTCTGTCATTTGTTATTAAGGAAAACATTTTTATATTTCATAAATTAATTTCTCAAAAAATATTTTATTTATCGACTTGAAATTTTAACCACTTATAACAATCATTGAAGACTATATTTGGTTAAAATTTCAAGTGATTATCTTCATTTGTTTCAGAGAAAAAAAATATTTTTGAAAATAAGGGAATTTTCTTTCGGACGCGATAACAGGAGTAAAAGTCAACCAATCGTCTTGAAATTTGGCACAGAGACAGCTTTTTTATATGCTTCCAACCGAGTTTGTTGCCAAAAAAAAAATCGGTCAATTACTATAAAGATATTTGAGGATAAAATTTTTTTTTTTTAATTTTCTAATTGGGTTTTTTCAGAGAATAGTTGATTTATCGACCTAAAATTTTAACCATTTATAACACACTCATTGAGGATTATATTTGGTTAAAGTTTAAAGTGATTATCTTCATTTCTTTTCGAGAAAAAAAAAATTTTTGAAAAAAGTGGTTTTTTCTTTTGGACACGATAACAGGAGTAAAAGTCAACCAATCGTCTTGAAATTTGGCACAGAGACAGCTTTTTTATATCTGCGAACCGATTTCGTTGCCAAAAAAAATCGGTCAATTACGATTAAAGATATTTGAAAAAGAGTATTATATGGCTAATAAGAGATACATAAAGCAATACATATTTACAGTTATTTAATAATATTGAATATATTTATATTATTATTTTAAATAATTATACATTTTTTAGAATATATTTTATATAATTCATGTTACAATACGGTATTAAAAGTCATAAATTTGAGATAATTTAATTTAGAAAATTTTTTATTCTTTTTCGTGAAAAATTTATTATTATAATTTCAATTTAATAAAAAGAATCGATAAATTATTTTGAGGAAGCTAAGTGCCAAACAATTAGCAGCGGTTTTTTTTCATGTCTACATGACTCCCTTATATGCCTGGATCTCATATGCTCGCGTACTTGGGTTTAAAAATTATTTACATAATCGTCTAGCTTATTTTTTCATGTCTACTTGACTCCCTTATATGCGTGGTCCTCATATCCCCCAGCTACTTGGGTTTAAAAATTGTTTAAATAATTGCTTAAATAAGGCAAAATCCAAGTAATTCTTAAACTCATGAAGGCAGGGAATGCTCCCGTATTCGCGTGGAATGAGCACCCTGGAGTTAAGAATTATTTAAACAATTGTTTTGCCATGTATACAAGACTAACGCGCTCCCGTATACGTGTGGAACTCGCATCCTCCGCCTTCTTGGGGTTAGGAATTATATAAATAATTATTTTGCCCTGTATACACGTCTGGCGCGCTCCCGCATACGCGAGGAACTCGCATCCCCCGCCTACTTGGGGTTAAGAACTATTTAAATTATTATTTTGCCATGTATAAACGTCTAACGCGCACCTGTATACGCGAGGAACTCGCATCCCCCGCCTACTTGGGGTTAAGAATTATTTAAATTATTATTGTGCTATGATGAAACTGAAGTTAGCAGCCGCGCCCAGCAGCCAGTTCGAATTTTGAAGGGGTTTTCAACTCAGAAAAAAAATTTCATCTAATAAAGTCTAACAAAGCCAAATTCAGTCATTTTCCAATCTAGAACGTTAAAATAAGATAGAATTATGTCAAAAAAATGATTTTCCGTAATAAAATTGCTAAAAATATTTATTTATAAATCCGTAATTGCAAATTTCGAGCCGGCTGCCAGCCGATTATGCCCCTTTTTCGGCTGTTAAAACGAAACTGCGCCTCTGCAATCTCTATAAATGGATATACATGCTTCCAACATCTCCAGAATGATGTGTAGATAGTTATAAAAAGTGAACACCCCGCATTATTTATTTATAAGCGTTTTATTGCAAATTTCGAGCCGGCTGCCAGCCGATTACGCCAGTTTTTCGTCTGTTAAAAAGAAACTGAGCCTATGCATTCTCTATAAATGGATATACGTACTCTCCATACTCCCAGAAAGTAGCTCAGAAAGTTATAAAAAATGAACACCTTGCATTATTTATTTATAAGCGTTTTATTGCAAATTTCGCGCCGGCTGCCAGCCGATTACGCCCGTTTTTCGGCTGTTAAAAAGAAACTGCGCCTGTGCATTCTCGATAAATGAATATACATACTTCCAACATCTCCAGAAAGTTGTGTAGAAAGTTATAAAAAATGAACAACACGCATTATTTATTTATAAGCGTTTTATTGCAAAATTCGAGCCAGCTGCCAGCCAATTACGCCAGTTTTTCGTCTGTTAAAAAGAAACTGAGCCTGTGCATTCTCTATAATGGATATACATACTTCCAACATCTCCAGAAAGATGTGAAGAAAGTTCTAAAAAATGAGCACCCCGCATTATTTATTTATAAGCGTTTTATTGCAATATTCGAGCCGGCTGCCAGCCGATTATGCCCTTTTCGGCTGTTAAATCGAAACAATAAAACGCTTATAAATAAATAATGCGGTGTGTTCATTTTTTATAACTATCTACACATCTTTCCGGAGATGTTGGAAGTATGTATATCCATTTATGGAGAATGCACAGGCTCAGTTTCTTTTTAACAGCCGAAAAACTGGCGTAATCGGCTGGCAGCCGGCTCGAAATTTGCAATAAACCGCTTATAAATAAATAATGGAAGGTGTTCATTTTTTATAACTTTCTGAGCAACTTTCTGGGAGTATGGAGAGTACGTATATCCATTTATAGAGAATGCACAGGCTCAGTTTCTTTTTAACAGACGAAAAACCGGCGTAATCGGCTGGCAGCCGGCTCGAATTTTGCAATAAAATGCTTATAAATAAATAATGGAAGGTGTTCATTTTTTATAACTTTCTGAGCAACTTTCTGGGAGTATGGAGAGTACCATTTATAGAGAATGCACAGGCTCAGTTTCTTTTTAACAGCTGAAAAACTGGCGTAATCGGCTGGCAGCCGGCTCGAAATTTGCAATAAAACGCTTATAAATAAATAATGCGGGGTGTTCACTTTTTATAACTATCTACACATCATTCTGGAGATGTTGGAAGCATGTATATCCATTTATAGAGAATGCAGAGGCGCAGTTTCGTTTTAACAGCCGAAAAAGGGGCATAAGCGGCTGGCAGCCGGCTCGAATTTTGCAATAAAACGCTTATAAATAAATAATGGAAAGGGTTGATTTTTTATAACTTTCTGAGCAACTTTGTGGGAGTATGGAGAGTACGTATATCCACTTATAGAGAATGCACAGGCTCAGTTTATTTTTAATAGACGAAAAACTGGCGTAATCGGCTGGCAGCCGGCTCGAAATTTGCAATAAAACGCTTATAAATAAATAATGGAAGGTGCTCATTTTTTATAACTTTCTACATATCTTTCTGGAGATGTTGGAAGTATCTGTATCCATTTATAGAGAATGCACAGGCGCAGTTTCTTTTTAACAGCCGAAAAACTGGCGTGATCGGCTGGCAGCTGGCTCGAAATTTGCAATAAAACGCTTATAAATAAATAATGCGGGGTGTTCATTTTTTATAACTTTCTGAGCAACTTTCTAGGAGTATGGAGAGTATATATATCCATTTATAGAGAATACACAGGCTCAGTTTCTTTTTAACAGACGAAAAACTGGCACCATGTATATAACAAAAACATTCGAGATGGCGTCGGAAGGCGGGCTGCCTTCGAGAGAGCCTCCTGATAAAAATCTAGAATTAGTGTATAAATGCCACCCAAAAAAGAAAGTGACACTTTTAGTTTGCATAGTGTGTGAAAACGTGTACCATAAAAGTGATTATGAAAAGTGTAAAGACAAAAAATATATAAGTAATCTATTAGTGATATGCCCAGACCACGTGGAGCTTAATATAACCTTAAAAAATCAAGAAATTAAACTCTGTGAAGGAGCTAAAATATTAATTGCGCAAATTAAAAGTGAAAAGGAGGAACAAATAAAACATAAAATATTAAATGAAATATCTATTATCTCTTATAGTGTACATAAATCAGTAGATAATGAAAAACTACTAAACGTTACGATGCTAACTGAAAATGCTGAACTGGAAAATCAACATCAAATTGAAATTCAGTTACTAAGACAATTAAATCAAGAATTAATGGAAAAAAATGACATATTGAAGCAATTAATAAAAAAGGATAAAAATATCCAGGAGATGGAAATAAAGCAACATAACCAAAAAACATATGCAGAAGTAGCAACTAACAAACTAACAATTAAAAACAAAAGAATACCGAAAATAATTGTGAAAAATATTAAAAAGGACATTAAAAATCCACATGACTTTAAGAAAAAGGTATGTGACGTTTTAATAAAAGAAAAAGATATACAGATGAAACAACTAAAAGTAGTGAACGACAATGAAATTGAGATTAAAAGTATGAATGAAAAAAGTGCTGAAGTAACAATTGAATTACTCTAAAAAAAAGTGTCTAACAATTATAAAACATTTATTGAAAAAATTGAATCCCCGAAGATGAAAATAGTTGGTGTAGACAACTATACTAATATGAATATAGAAGAGCTGGAAGAGGACTTAAATAAAAGAAATTTTATTGCATATCAAGATAAGTGTAAGATACTAAATATAGACAAAAATAAGATTATAAACAAGACAACCATAATAATTGAAATTCCAAGAGAGCTATATAAACATATTAGTGACAATCAAAATAGAATCTTCATTGGATATCAAAGCTGTAAGGTATGGGATTTAATAAACATCAAGCCCTGCTTAAACTGTGGAAGATTTGGACATAACACATTGAAATGCAAAAACACTCTATGCTGCTTAAAATGTGCAGGTCCGCATAAGACTTTGGAATGTGATAATAACTCATCCAACATTACATGTGTCAATTGTTTTTACAGCAACTCGAAATATAACACAAATTTCGAGGTTAAACATATGGCCAATGACACAGAGAAATGTACAATATTTAAGAATAAGCTCAATAGATATATAGATATGATTGATTATCCGATAAGACCTACTATACCAAGATACTTAGGTAAAGTAGGAAACAGCAATCAAGCCACTACGATGACCAGCTTGACTAGCGCAACTATGATAACTTCGCCGTCTAGAGCCAACTTGACTACCGCAACTTTGCTGACTTCGCCGTTTAGAGCCAGCACTGCATCTCTAACACATACGTCACCAAGGAAACAGCAAAATACATAATGGAGCAACACGTCGATCTCATTGAAGAATTGCAAAAAGAAGTAATACAAGAAGAAACGTCATTTCTTGATCTTAAAACTCTCAATAAAAATATAAATAAAAAAGATAGTTTGATATTACAGGTCAATATTAGAAGTCTAAATCACAATTATACGAAATTGAATATTCTTATTAAGAGCTTGAAGATCAAACCATATATAATTGTATGTACAGAAACATGGAATTTACCCAATCCTCACATTTTTGCAATACAGGGATATAAACTATATTACAATAACGGTAACTTAAATCAAAATGATGGTGTCGTTGTATATATAAAAGATTGTGTATCAGAAATTACTGAAATAATCGAAATTGGTAGACTCAAAGTATTAAACTCACGAATAAGTCTAAATAACAACAGTAATCTTGAAATTTCCGCATTATATCGATGTCATGATTTACCGCGCCTTGAATTTATTTTGAATGTAAAATCATATATCAATAGCAAAAGAAATATAAAAAACCACCTGATTATTGGTGATTTTAACATCGATATTATGAAAGAAGATGAATATAGCTTAGAATTATTAGACAATATGATGGAAAAGGGTTTCTTCCCGGGTTTTATACATACAACTAGACCAAATGATAGTGGCGGAAGCGGTACATGCATTGACAACATGTACATAAAAGCTACATCAATAGACACTAAAACTTTTAAACTCTCGATTCCTTTTACTGATCATTATCCACTTTTCTTGAAACTGAATAAGCCACCAAAATTAAAACAAGAAAATATCCAGTATCACTATAATTACTATAAACTTTCAAGTATAGCCATTACAAAAAATTGAAATGTTATAGAGGCAATGCATGATCCCGATGAAGCTACCGCATTCTTGATAACTGAAATACAAGACTGCTTAGAAAAGTCTAAAGAAGCGCATAAAACAAAAAATAACAAGAGATATCCAAGGAAAGATTGGATATCTAAAGCAATAATGATCTCGTGTGAAAAGAAAGAACAACTATATATTAAAATGCGCAATGAACCAAACAATAATCTAATAAAATTAGAATATAAGAATTACACAAAGAGGCTAGACAAAGTTATTAAAGAAGCAAAAATAAAACATGAAAGAAATTTAATTAAGAACAATATCAATAATGACAAGCAACTTTGGAAATACATAAACAAAAAAATGGCAACCAACTTGAAAAAGAATAACACAATAAATAAGATCATTTTAAATAACAATTGCACAATAGAGGATCAGACGCAAATTGCCAATCATATGAATTCGTACTTTTGTAGAATTGGAAAAGATCTAACTAACACCATTGTAAAACCCCATGGTAAGCATTTACAATTACCAGCAATGAACATGAATACGATTTACATTAAACCCACTAATAACGAGGAAATTCTTCAAATAATTGATAAAATGAAAATAAAAATTGTTAATGCACTAACACATATCTTTAATCTTTGTATTGAAAAATCAACATGGCCTCAGACGCTTAAAACAGCTGAGGTACTTCCTATTTTTAAATCGGGTAGTAAAATGGATACATCAAACTACAGACCAATATCTCTAATTTCTAACGTAGCAAAGATATTTGAAAAAATTTTATATGTTCGTTTACAATCATTTTTGGACAGTAATAATTTGTTAGCGCAGAATCAATTTGGATTTATAAAAAAGAAAGGTACCAAAGATGTTCTTAGTTACTTAATGAACATAATCTATAAGAAATTAGACAAAAGTAAACCAATAGCTATTGCATTTTTAGATCTAATAAAAGCTTTTGATACTGTCAACCATGCTATTCTTTTAGACAAATTGTATAATTATGGAATAAGAGGTAAAGCGCATGCACTTATATCTAACTATCTTAGTAACAGAAAACAAAAAGTAAGAATAGGAACAACTGAAAGCTATTATGAAACGATTACTACAGGTGTGCCGCAAGGTACTATACTAGGGCCACTCTTATTCATAATTTACGTAAACGATTTACTAACAAACAGAACAGATAGTACCATTTCATATGCGGATGATACAGCTATTATTTCAACAAATGATAACTGCGAGAAAGTTGAAAATAAAATGAACAAGTACTTAGAAGATATAAATATCTGGCTAGCACTTAACAAACTATCACTAAATATAAAGAAAACTGTGTACATAACTTTTGGTAACTATTGTGATAGTGTTCCCGAAGATATGAACATACGCATACAGGGTAGTAAATTGAGCAGGGTAGAATACTGTAAATATCTAGGTATAATTATTGATTATAGGCTAAAGTGGGATAAACATATTGAATATATAATAAAAAAAACTAAATATATAATATATATACTGTACAAATTATCAACATATATGCAATCTGACACACTCACGACAATATATTATGCATTTCTTCATAGTGTCATTAGCTATGGAAATATTGCATGGGGTGGTGCATGTAAAAACAATTTAAAATTACTACAAAACATCCAAAATAGGATTTTAAAAATTATAAACAAAAATATTTTCAATCGAGACAACCCCTTGAATCTAAAACAAATTTTTACTTCCGAATGTGTTACGTATCATTATAATGAACTTAAGAATTTATACTTAACATCGACTAGCAAAACTAGAAATAAACTTATAATGCCACCAAAGTGTTCGAAAACTGTTAGTGATAAAGATAACTATGTCAGAGCGATACAAGTATTTAATTGTCTTCCGAAATCTGATCCAAATCTTAAAGTTCTAGATATCGAAAAATATTATAATAAGAAAAAGCTAAAAATCTGGATTGGTACTAATATATTCTAGAATTAAAAAAAAAAAATTAAATAAATAAAAAAATAAAAATAAATAAATAAATAAATAAAAATTTAACTTTCCAGTGTGGGTGAGATTAATCAATGTGGAACAAATGTACTACTTATAGTGGAATCTTTGATTCCATGCCTAGTTTGTAAGTTACTTAAGTTTCTTTAGTTTTAAGTACACCGGACCTATGTACAGGTAGCTATGTCTACCTCTATAGGATGTTTGCTACTTCAGACATGTAACTATGTCCTAAAGCAAGCCATAACATGTAATACAATATTTACTACTCTGGTTTAAATAAATAAATAAGTATACACGTCTATCGCGCACCCGTATACGCGTGAATCTCGCATCCCCCGCCTACTTGGGGTTAGGAATTATATAAATAATTATTTTATCTTGTATATACGTCGGACGCGCTTCCGTAGACGCGTGGAACTCGCATCCTCCGCCTTCTTGGGGTTAGAAATTATATAAATAATTATTTTGCCTTCTATACACGTCTATCGCGAACCCGTATACGCGTGAATCTCGTATCCCCCGCCTTCTTGGGGTTCGGAATTATATAAATAATTATTTTGCCTTGTATACACGTCTGACGAGCTCCCGTATACGCGTGGAACTTGCATCCCCCGCCTACTTGGGGTTAAGAATTATTTAAATTATTATTTTGCCATGTATACACGTCCTACGCGCACCCGTATACGCATGGAACTCGTATCCCCCGCCTACTTGTGGTTAGAAATTATATCAATAATTATTTTGCCTTCTATACACGTCTATCGCGAACCCGTATACGCGTGAATCTCGTATCCCCCGCCTTCTTGGGGTTCGGAATTATATAAATAATTATTTTGCCTTGTATACACGTCTGACGAGCTCCCGTATACGCGTGGAACTTGCATCCCCCGCCTTCTTGGGGTTAGGAATTATATAAATAATTATTTTGCCTTGTATACACGTCTGACGCTCTCCCGTATACGCGACGAACACGCATCCCCCGCCTACTTGGGGTTAAGAATTATCTAAATTATTATTATGCCATGTATACACGACTAACGCGCGCCTGTATACGCGTGGAACTCGTACCCCCCGCCTACTTGTGGTTAAGAATTATATGAATAATTATTTTACGTTCTATACACGTTTATCGCGCTCCCGTATACGCGTGAATCTTGCATCCCCCACCTACTTGGTGTTAGGAATTATATAAATAATTATTTTATCTTGTATACACGTCGGACGCGCTTCCGTAGACGCGTGGAACTTGCATCCCCCGCCTTCTTGGGGTTAGGAATTATATAAATAATTATTTTGCCTTGTATACACGTCTGACGCGCTCCCGTATACGCGACGAACTCGCATCCCCCGCCTACTCGGGGTTAAGAATTATCTAAATTATTATTATGCCATGTATACACGTCTAACGCGCACCCGTATACGCGTGGAACTCGTACCCCCCGCCTACTTGTGGTTAGGAATTATATCAATAATTATTTTGCCTTCTATACACGTCTATCGCGCTCCCGAATACGCGTGAATCTTGCATCCGCCGCCTACTTGGTGTTAGGAATTATATAAATAATTATTTTATCTTGTATACATGTCGGACGCGCTTCCGTAGACCCGTGGAACTCGCATCCTCCGCCTACTTGGGGTCAAGAATTATAAAAATAATTATTTTGCCTTGTATACACGTCTGACGCGCTCCCGTATACGTGAGGAACTCGCATCCCCCGCCTACTTGGGGGTAGGAATTATTTAAATAACTAATTTGTCTGTATATGCGTCAGACGCGCTCCCGTATAAGCGTGGAACTCACATCCCCCGACTACTTGGGGTTAGGAATTACATAAATAATTATTTTCCCTTTAATAAATGATCGATGTTCGTTAAAATATAAATCGATAAGATCTTTAATATGTAATAATTCTTGGATGAAATGTAACCTTAAAGAGTTAATTTGTGAAGTTAATATGTAATAAAAACTTATAAATGATAAAAAAAAAATTATTTATTCTTGCAAATTTATTAATAACAATAATCTTGCAAGATCTTGATAAAAAATTTTGTCAAGAAAATGTCTTGCTTTTCAAGTCTTGGTGTTGTCTTGTTTTTTTTCTTCGAATATTGTCTTGATATTGTCTTGATTTTCAAGACGATATGATACAATATTGATATTTATCTTGAGTCTTGTGGAAGCCCTATTTGGAAGGAATTGACATATTTTAATTAATTCTACTAGACGTTGTTATTGTGTGACGGCACAGAGGGCGTGCGTTAGTTGTTGTGTCTACACGCGAGCGCGTGTGCGCGTGCTCCCTTCCTTTTTTTCTTTTCTCGAGTCGAGCATATACACCTGCTCATACGGCTACGTAGCTATAACTAAAATCCGCCCCCCCCCCCTCGTGGATTAGCGTAGTATTATTCATAACCCCTCCCCCCGGGTAAAACGGCTACGTAGTTTATGGACGATCCCTTATATGCGTTGACCTCGCATCCCCCTGCTACTTTGGTTTCAAAATCATTTAAAGATTCGAATTGGACGTCTACGTAATACCATTATATGCATAGACCTCTTGTAAACAGTTCATACACTAGAAACTCATGCAATGATCTAAAAGAATTTTTGTTGAACTCTTTAAGATTACTATAGGAACGCTTTTTAGTAGGAATTATTTAAATAATTATTTTGTCTTGTATACACGTCAGACGCGCTCCCGTATAAGCGTGGAACTCACATCCCCCGTCTACTTGGGGTTAGGAATTACATAAATAATTATTTTCCCTTTAATAAATGATCGATGTTCGGTAAAATATAAATCCATAAGTTCTTTAATATGTAATAATTCTTGGATGAAATGTAACCTTAAAGAGTTAATTTGTGAAGTTAATATGTAATAAAAACTTATAAATGATAAAAAAAAAATTATTTATTCTTGCAAATTTATCAATAACAATGATCTTGCAAGATCTTGATAAAAAATTTTGTCAAGAAAATGTTCTTGGTTTTCAAGTCTTGGTGTTGTCTTGTTTTTTTCTTCGAATATTGTCTTGATATTGTCTTGATTTTCAAGACGATATGATACAATATTGATATTTATCTTGAGTCTTGTGGAAGCCCTATTTGGAAGGAGTTGACATATTTTAATTAATTCTACTAGACGTTGTTATTGTGTGACGGCACAGAGGGCGTGCGTTAGTTGTTGTGTCTACACGCGAGCGCGTGTGCGCGTGCTCCCTTCCTTTTTTTCTTTTCTCGAGTCGAGCATATACACCTGCTCATACGGCTACGTAGCTATAACTAAAATCCGCCCCCCCCCTCGTAGATTAGCGTAGTATTATTCATAACCCCTCCCCCCGGGTAAAACGGCTACGTTGTTTATGGACGATCCCTTACATGCGTTGACCTCGCATCCCCCTGCTACTTTGGTTTCAAAATCATTTAAAGATTCGAATTGGACGTCTACGTAATATCATTATATGCATGGACCTCTTGTAAACAGTTCATACACTAGAAACACATGCAATGATCTAAAAGAATTTTTGTTCAACTCTTTAAGATTACTATAGGAACGCTTTTTAGTAGGAATTATTTAAATAATTATTTTGTCTTGTATACACGTCAGACGCGCTCCCGTATAAGCGTGGAACTCACATCCCCCGTCTACTTGGGGTTAGGAATTACATAAATAATTATTTTCCCTTTAATAAATGATCGATGTTCGGTAAAATATAAATCCATAAGTTCTTTAATATGTAATAATTCTTGGATGAAATGTAACCTTAAAGAGTTAATTTGTGAAGTTAATATGTAATAAAAACTTATAAATGATAAAAAAAAAAATTATTTATTCTTGCAAATTTATCAATAACAATAATCTTGCAAGATCTTGATAAAAAATTTTGTCAAGAAAATGTTCTTGGTTTTCAAGTCTTGGTGTTGTCTTGTTTTTTTCTTCGAATATTGTCTTGATATTGTCTTGATTTTCAAGACGATATGATACAATATTGATATTTATCTTGAGTCTTGTGGAAGCCCTATTTGGAAGGAGTTGACATATTTTAATTAATTCTACTAGACGTTGTTATTGTGTGACGGCACAGAGGGCGTGCGTTAGTTGTTGTGTCTACACGCGAGCGCGTGTGCGCGTGCTCCCTTCCTTTTTTTCTTTTCTCGAGTCGAGCATATACACCTGCTCATACGCCTACGTAGCTATAACTAAAATCCGCCCCCCCCCCCCTTCGTGGATTAGCGTAGTATTATTCATAACCCCTCCCCCCGGGTAAAACGGCTACGTAGTTTATGGACGATCCCTTATATGCGTTGACCTCGCATCCCCCTGCTACTTTGGTTACAAAATTATTTAAAGATTCGAATTGGACGTCTACGTAATACCATTATATGCATGGACCTCTTGTAAACAGTTCATACACTAGAAACTCATGCAATGATCTAAAAGAATTTTTGTTGAACTCTTTAAGATTACTATAGGAACGCTTTTTCCATAAAATTACTCATATAAAGAATTCTTGTGAAACGCTATTCTCGATACACAAGCTTCGGCTATTCATCCGCTACGCGGCGCGCCGGTGGTGTTTTGTGCGGATAGACTGGAGTGCCGAGAGTATAATATTAGTCATGTAATTCCGTCGTTGAAGTGACTCTTGACGCAGAGTCCGAAATTACAAGGCTTGCCTTGTTTTTGGTATCCCTTTTACATTGGAGACTAAAAATGTTATAACATGTCTGCGTAAAATAAATAAATTTGTTTTTAAATTTTGCCGTAAAAGAAGGTCAATTTTTGCAGGCTAAAAATTGGAATGAACTCTTTACCAACTCTAAAAGAATATTTTTGATTTGAATCTGGTAGCCACCGTTCTCCCCGGCAAATAAATTATTGTAATATTTCTTATTAATACTCATATAAGAAATTAGTTACTCATTCTTTATGAACACTTTTCGAACACTTGAAAAAATTTGTACATAAATAAATTATTGTAATATTTATTTCATACTCACATAAGAAATTAGATATTAATTCTTTATGAACATTTTTTGAATACTTAAATTATGACCTATAATAAATTTTACCTATAGTAACTTAATGAAAACGTTTGAAATAACATATTATGACTATTTAATAATTTAATAATAATAACATCATATGATAGCTATAACTTCATGAAATCATTTCCTAAAATAAGTTTTCTCATTTGAGTAGTAATGATTTCATTAAGAACGCATGAACTCTAAAAATTCCTACTGAGTTCTTTCCTGTTATATTATTATGAAAAATACATTAAAAAAATATTCAAAATTAATTCATGAAAGTATTAAAATAGAATTCATATTTAAGCATTATTTATTTTAATAAGAATTCTTCACGAATACTTTATATATTTTTTATATTAATTGTTTTTCTACTTAAAGTATTAAAAGTATTCTCTTTTTATTATAAAAGAATATTTACTTTCTATTCTAAATTAAATAAAAAATAATTCATTAGGAATTCATTTTCGTCATATAGGGATTCTTTTAGAGTATCTAGTGATTGAATATCACCGGACATAACGCCATTCATTAGGAATACTTTCAAAATTGTTTAAGAATACATTTTGAATTGTCCATAGAATATTTTTAGAATTCATTTTGAATACTTTTAATTCATTATGAGTTCTATATGTATTACGGCAAAAGAATTCTATTCGAATTCTTTTTGAGAATTTTTTATGAATACATGGCGAACATTTGTGCTATATGGCAGCCTTCTAAAAGCAATATGGCTGCCTCCTCAAACTCATCTCCCTTTTAATATAGGATTTCTTATGCGTTTTTGTGATTACAGAATTTTGTTCAAATTTATGCGAATTCTTTTTTAACTTATTATGAACATGCGCTATATGCCATTTGGCTACATTTATAAATTTTCAATTCCTCCCTATTACCAACGAATGACCCATATTCTTCATTATGTTTGTTGAAATAAATCGTAAAAACTTATAAAACTGTATATACTTAATGATAACATAAAGATATAACATGAACGTATAATGCGTTCTTCAAGAATTCTAAATTTACTTGTGTAAATATTAAAACGCGTTAAAAAAGAATTCTAAAAATATACATTTTTAGGACCCTTTTGCCAGTTCTTACATTCGCGGTCTCTTAAAGCATTCTGATTGCTGAATAATAAATGAATTCTTTATTAATTACAACATGATTAAATGTGACACATTTTGAATTCATTATAATGTTAAAAAGGTATTAATTTTACACTAAAAACGTACATTTTTTTGAAGTCATAATTAAAGTAGAAAGAAGTCCTTAACAATTCATTTCTTTCCTGTATGAACTCTTTTAGAATACATATCCCTTCCATTCTACCGGACATAGCACCCATTCATTATTAACTCTTTAAGAATAGATTATGAATTACTTATGAATAACCAACAGAATAGTTTCTGAATGTAATTTGAATACTTTTAGTTCATAATGAACTCCGTATGAATTACGATGAAAGAATTCTTTTAGAATTCTTTTTGTGAATTCTTTTTAAATTCATCACGAACATGTGTGCTGTCTTGGTTATGGAGCGGAAATCCTTCGAAGAGGTGTATCTGCTTTTCCCTGGTTTCGGTATGAACACCACCCTCGCCCCCAGTCAAGCAGCGGGCACATGCCTCAGCATTAGGCTCGCCCTGGTCACTTTAACCAGTGGTCCAACTAGGACGTGCTCCACCTTCTTTAGGTGCGCGGGGTATGTCCCGTCCGGTCCAGGTGATTTGTATGGTTTAAGGGAGTTTATGGCCCATTTTATCCTCTCCGGGGTCACTATCTGTTTTGCCAGTTTGCGATTTTGGTGCCATATTGGCGCCCTCAGTCGCCTACCACTCGCCTCCGTGTCCTGCTCCGGGTTCGGCCCTTCCTCATTCTACTCCGTAAAACTGGGGAAGTGTGCCTTCATCAGTAATTTCAGAGTCTCTTCATCTGATGTAGAGAAACTGCCGTTCGGGAGCTTTAGGGAGCCAAGGACAGCCTCTGGATTGTCTGACAGCATTTTGTCCAGTCTGGCAGCCTCGGCCCCTCCTTCAACTTCCTCACAAAAGGAGGCCCACTTCGTCTGCTGGGCCTTCCTAATTTCTTTTCTTTATCGATCCCTCTCCTGGTTATATGCCTGCCAGTCGAGAGGGTTGTTACGTTTCCTGGCTTTTCTAAGAAGGGCTCTAGTCCTCTCCCTAAGAGCAGCCAGGTCTTTATACCACCATCTAACTTGGCCTCTGGGCCTGAGTTTTGTGAGATGGCAGTTGTTGTGATATGCATTCAGTATCTCGTCTTTTAGCATATTGGCGGCTACCTCTAACGTGGGTAATTTGTCAATGACTTTAGGGATGTCCCTAAGGGATTCCGCGAGATCTGCTGAGTAGTTTACCCAGTCCGTGTCTCTGGGGTTTCTTTTCCATTGGGGTCTCTCGGGCGTACCCGCCACCAGATCGAACTTAATCTGTTCGTGGTTTGATAGCGATGGTTTGTCCGACACATTCCAGTTGGCAATCCTGTCTGTAAGGTTGCTGGTGCATAGAGTTATATCCAACACCTCCTCCCTTACAGAATTACGGAAGGTCGGCGTATTGCCAACATTCAGAATGTCTAGTTCTGTAGTCACCAGATATTCCACCAGGCGTTGTCCACGCGGATTGGTGTCAGTACTGCCTCATAGTTGACGGTGTGCGTTCGTGTCACATCCTATCAATAGGGACATACTCGGCGCCTTGCAGTGGTCTACTAGTCGCATCACTTCCATTGGTGGCACGTTCTCATTTTGCCCCCCAACTTTGGGGAAGTATGCCGACGCTATGGCCACTCTTCCGACGCCGTCCATCTCTGTCGTGACCACCATCAGGTCTCCAGTGCAAGTCCCCTGAAACACAACAACCCTCCCAAAACCCTTATAGTGCCGTTCACTATCCATGGTTCTTGGATCAGTGATAGGCCTGTGTGCACCGCAGCCAAGCCCTTCTGCAAGATCGCAGAGGCGCCCTTGCGGTGGTGCAAGTTGATCTGGGTTATTGGAATTGACGGAGGGGCCATTATGCCTGTTCCACCATCATTACCTCAACCACAACTCCTTCTGGAGCCTGGCGAGACACCTTGAAGGTGACCCTACCTTACTCCATCCAGGGCCTATTGTCAAGGGCCTCTAAGGCCCTGACCTGAGATTCGGGCAGCTGGAACACTAGAACATATTTCTCCCAGGAGTCCTGCCTTCCCGAGTCCTTCTTAAGTGGTGACGCCTTTACCGAATGCCATCCGCTCATGTTCAAGGTGGGGTTGTAGGCCCCCAGTCGGTTCATGACCTCGGCCTGCCCCTCAAGCGGGAGCCAGACCGTGGCCTTGTATAACCTCTGGATGAGCTCTACCCCTCCCACCCTGAGTTTCGGGCCCCCGAGCTCAAGGGTGGACACCTTATTTAGTAGCCACTCCTTTGACTTTTGGTCAAATTTACTAACCAATTTATAAGCTACTTATTTTTCATCCTTTTCCCGCGTGTTAATATCATCTGGGATCCCAGTAATAGGGGCAACGCGGCTACTACGCCAGCGCGGCTGCTACTCCACTTACCGACCGACGAGGCTTACCGACCGAGTAGTGCTATAATAATCATATAATGGTACAAATGATCAAAATCTGAGAACGTGTACGACACTAATCGATCAAGCAAAGAATTACAAATTATTTAGTTGTATGTTAAACCTGTGATGGTAAAAATGTTTTGTAGCAGATACGATTTTACCATCGCGTTAGTGGCTCAGTCGCATGGCTAGGGTAGACCCATGGCGATAGCAAGAGCGTATAGTAGGCCGATAAATACAAAGGACACGGCCCATATCCCATTGTGTGGGGAGCATTGGGTATATGTATGCGTTATCTCAAACTGTGTCTAATTTCAATGTAGATATGACAGGCGCAAGAATCGCCGATCTGCTGTGCGCATGGGGCATGGAGCATCGGGCATTTGCATATAATTTTTAAGTCGTGCAAAAGAATAGGTGCAACAAATACATGTTTTTCCATTTTTAAGTTAATAATAACCTATTTGAATCTTTCATTGCGTGCTGAACCATGCACCGGTGCGAGCATACGTTCATCGCATAGCGAGACAAGCTATATGACTCATTACCATACCTCTTCTTTATTCCGATATTCGTGCACGTCTCTTATCGCTATGATTCTTGGCCACGAAAACGAAGACCCCCCTTTCCCGAACGATGTCTCTATTCTGGGCATCTGTTCCGGGGAAGTCTTCTTAGCCAATTCCCTAAAACTGGCCCTAAGGGGGTTGAAGTCCTCCTGGGTCAGTAGGGCCTCAGGGTACTCTTCCGCCGTAGCTACCACGGTCAGGGGGTCCGTCCTCTGGGCGGCGGAGCCCGACCCGGCCACTAGCACCTTTTTGAGGCGCCCCCGACGGACTCGTGCCCCCCGCCACCTTTTGACCGCCTCCCTTGGGCGATCTATGTTCCTCCCTATGGGTCGGGCCTTGGTGGCGCGACCCCTAGGGGGCTCATAAAGGCGACTAAGGTACTCAGAGGTTCGCCAGGTGCCTCTGAGTCTCCGTTAGAGACCCTCCAATACCCCGAGGGCCACGCATCCTATCGGCACGGGTCGCCTGACACCTTCAGATCAGGGGGTGTATATACCCATCCAGTCCACCACTTTGGATGGGGGGCTGCCTGTTGGCCATCGGCGCGATCCATCCCGGGCTAGGCGGTAGCCGGGACTTACCTGCCCTACACTCACTTGGACGAACCCTGTTTCGGGTTGCCATCACATTCACACTAGGCCTCCCGTTTATAGGGGGCCTCCCCACACACCAGGATTACCCGTTTATAGGGCTCCACATGCATGCAGCTACACATCACCTTTGCCCTCTCGCGCCGACTGAGCCTCCCCTATCGAGGTAGGTCACCCGCCTGGCACTCGACAAGGTCCTTCAGCTCCTATGGGAGGAATCAACCCTAGCTGAAATAGGATTTGCAAATAACTGTTAATAACTGCAAATAACTGCAAATAACTGAAATAAACAGTTATGTTTGAGACAGTATAATCAGTTTTTAGCAATTATTAGCAGATATTAACAGTTATTTGCAGTTTTTTGCTGTTATTTACAGTTATTTTGCAGTTTTTAAAATAAATACTGTAGAAATAAAGGTGCTATGTCAACAGTTATTAGCAGTTATTTGCAGTTATTTTCATTTATTTGCAGTTATTTACAGTTCTTGACAGTTATAAACAGTTAATTTTTTCGTTCTAATAATAACTTTATTTATTATTATCATAACTGCAAATTCCTGCAAATAACTGCAAATAACTGCTAATAACTGCTTGTAACTGTTTATAATTGTTTATAACTGTTAATAACTGTTAATAGTACCTTTATTTCTACAGTTAATATTTAATGAAATTGCAAATAACTGCTAATAACTGCAAAAAACTAAGTATACTGTCTCAAATCTAACTGTTTATTTCAGTAATTAGCAGTTATTTGCAGTTATTAATAGTTATTTGCAGCTTTTAACAGTTATTTGCAGTTATTATTTCAGCTTGGGAATTACCAATAGCCAAGTAATTCAAGCAACCCTTCGAAACAAGTGTATGACTGTTCTCAGAAATGTATTCAAATTTGTTCATTCTTATATACAAATTAAACACAAGAATGTACTGTAATCAATTTATTATAGCCAAGTACCCATAACTTAACTTCACTGAAATAATATAATTTTAGTACCTTGCGTGTAAAATTACATTTTACGTCCACGTTGTAGCTTCAAAAATAGTCAGCCAGCGGGCATAAAGTACTTCTTAACACCTAACAGGCGCAATAACTCACATACTCCTACAAAACTTTATAGAACCTACGCACTTTACGCCCATGTGGGCGAAATAGTATATTGTGTGCCAAGGGCGTAAAGTGGGTCTATTTAGACCGAGTGTGGGGTTGCAGTACGAGTCGAAGGTGAGCTAGCACGAGCTGAAGGCGAGTGCGTTTGCGAACTGAATACGAGTACTGCAACCACACGAGGTCAAAAAACCCACTTAGCCCTTGGTGCACACCATATTTTTTGTACCGCAAGTATAGATTTTTGCGTTATTCAAAATATCGATGATTTTCTTAAACAATCTCGAAAACTCCATTCAAAAACGACAGCGGGTGCTTTTCGAATTTTTGATCGTCCGCTACTCCAAGCAGTGGGCGCTTTTCGATTTTTACCGCCGCTAGCAGCGGGCGCTTTTCAGTTTTTACCGCCCGCTATTGCGAGCAGTGGGCGCCTTTAGATTTTTACGGCCCGCTACTGCGAGCAGCGGGCGCTCTTCGATTTTTACCGCCCACTGGTAGACAAGCGGTCGCTTTCGGCTCTATTAATAGGTTCAAAAAACGCGAAAAACGTGCTTGCGGTATAAAAATTATTTTAATTATACAACAATTATGACATTTTTTATTTCTAAAATTCATAAGAATTTCTTCATTTATTTACGGAAAGCCAAAGCCTATATAAAAAAATTACATATATGTAGTTAGCAACAAATCCCCATTTTTCATTATTCTTTCTCAATTTTGAGATTTCTATAATATTACGCATCTTGGGAGGACAATAACCTTTGGAGGACGGGGATTTGGGTTTACTGTTTTCTCTCACTTTTCTATAGAAATCGAGTTTTTGTGATGTCTCATATCTCAAAACTAACACATGTAAAGGGTCGATCATGGGCATGGCCCGTATAGGGGCCATCCCGTCCTCTAAAGGATAAAAGTCTATACCGCTGCTCAACCAGGGATGGTCCTCCATACATCATTCATCAAATTAGGTAAAGATCAAAACTCACCTATAGAAAAAAGTAACATGATTTATAAAAGAGCCGACGGAGCCGACGGAGGTAGCAGGCGTAGGTCATCAAGCGCCGTATAGGCTAAGGTCTGATAACCTCTTCTACTACCTTCCTTTTCCCCCGTCTACAGTTAGACTCCTGCTCGATATATAGCTTATATCTCGAACAGAGCTTCGTGCCACCTTCAATCTCAACTCACTCAGTATACGTCTCGTATTTACGGCGTAATATCAATCGTCCCTCTCTCCTTAAGGACTTGTTGTATATCCTTCGTGCGGCACATCTCTTTTCGGCAACATGGACGAAGAGTTTGCCGATCAGTCGGCCCTTTGCGACAATATAATCGGATATCAATCCATCATGCTAAAGACGCCGAAAGAGAAGCGGTCTATCGGTTGGTTTAAGACATAATTAGACGGCTTAGAGAAGCTTTGGAATGAGTTTTTTCAGGGACATAAAGGGCTTGTTCGAGTAACAGCAAATCACGACGATGAGTCGTACTTTGTTGACGATCTATATGCGCTTGCTTCGACACAGTACAATTTCATAAAACATTACTCCTAAACACTATAAACCCCGGTCGAAGTACGTCTTCTATCCAAGCGGACAATAGTTACTCGGACATCTGCTTTGACGCCCCTAATTATAAAACACCGTTGCCAATCATAAAATTGCCACAGTTTTCCGGAATAAGCTAGAATGGGAGACGTCCAATGGCATGTTCATCGCCGTCGTTCATGACGTACCCTCAATTCCAGCCATCTTGAAACTGCAATACTTGATTCGATCACTCTCGGGCGACGCGGCTAACCGGCTTAAAAACGTGCGAATCTCGCCGGAAAATTATTCGGGCGCATGGCAGACCATGCTGGATAAATATGACGACAAGAAAGCACAGTTAACTGCTCACATGTCAAGTGTGACCTCGTGCTCGTCAATGAGTAAGAGATCTCGGGAAGAGATCGAAAGATTACTGGATGCAATCCGAGCATCTAAGCAAGCCATCGATAATATGAAAATACCTCCAGAGACACTGGGAGAGTTGTGGCTTATACATCACACAGTTCACAAGTTTGATACTGTAACGGGGTTAGAGTGGGAACGCAAAGCCGATACATTAAAAGATTTTCCTACCTTCAAAGAATTCCTTGAATTTTTAGAAGGATCGATTCGCATTCTTGAAGCTGTTTATCCAACAGCCCCGTCTAGTTCAACCGCTCTCTCCAACACCAATTCTTCGCAGAACGCTTCGTCAAATAAACATAAACAGATCTCGTCTCACTCGACGAGCACCTTACAAAATAAACATTCTGGCCCATGCTCCTGCTCTCTTTGCAAGGGAACTCATTTCTTGTACGTGTGCCAGAAATTTCAAGGCATGACTCAACCTCAACGATTCGAATTTTGTAAAAATGAAAGACTATGCCTAAATTGCTTACAGAATTCTCATCCGTTAAAAAATTGCCCCTCAACTAAAAGATGCCTAGTTTGCCAAGGCAAGCATCACACAAAGCTTCACTACGGGTGCATAAGCCCACAAATTGATGTCATTGCAGGCAATAGCTCATCTACACCCGTAATGCCTGATCTCGGTGACGCATCTTCAGTTCACTTTTCGAGTAAGATAATATTGCATAATGCCTCAATTCCCAAAACAGTGCTTTTAGCCACTGCCCAAGTTACCTTAGCTGACTCCCAGGGTAATAAAATCATTGTTCGCGCATTACACGACCCGGGATCCGAGAGGTCCTTTATCACGGAGCGTGAGCACACACAGCTCTCGCCAGAAGTGAAAAGGATCTCGCTCTCTGTCACCGGCGTCGCTGCAGGAGTTTCATCTATTGCTAGGAAAAAACCATACTTTTCTTAAAATCTAAGGAAGATAAAAACTTCAGCCTTAATTTATCCGCCTTAGTCCTGGGCGAACTTACTCGATTGCTGACCAAATGTGAGTTGAAGCAGACCGATTGGCCGCACCTAAAAGGACTTACCTTGGCCGATCCTTCGTTCTTTATACCAAGTCGAATAGATTGCATCCTTGGCGCGGATATTTATCCATTTATTCTGCGTGATGGCATTTTGAAAGGCCCTGCCGGAACGCTAGTCGCTCGTCAAACTATCTTCAGCTGGGTCTTAACTGGGGAATCTCAAACGGAATGTGCATGCCATCATTCATCGGTTAGAATATTCCACACGCATACTGAGCCCTCTCTTGTCCAGCTCGTCGAAAAATTTTGGGAGATAGAAGATCTTCCGCAACATAAGCGTCTCACTCCAGAGGAGCAGTATTGCAAAGATTAATTCGTAAAAACCTCCTACCGTAACGTAGATGGTGGATTCGTCGTCAGACTACCCTTTTCCAAAAAATCGGCATTCATAAGTTCTTGAGATATTGCAGTGGCTTGTCTTATTCGTTCAGAAAAACGAGTATTAAAAAATCCACTTCTTGGGGATTTGTATAATGCATTCATGCTCGAATACCTAGAATTGGGTCACATGGAGAGAGTCCCCTCTTCACCAATTTCTCGTGAAAGTTATTATCTCCCTCACCATGCCATATTTAAACGAGAAAATCCTCAGAAAACCCGTGTTGTATTCAATGCATCGCAGCAAGCCGCTAATCGATTCTCGCTGAACGATGCCTGGCCCGAAGCTCCAAAAGGAAATCACAGTGGTGCTAATACGCTGGCGCTTCTTGAAATGTATCTTTGTTACAGATATAATTAAAATGTTCAGACAGATCCTCATTCATAAAGAAGACATGGATTGACAACGAGTGGTATGGCGGCCAACTGCTAACCAACCAATTCAATACTACAGAGTGCTCACCGTCACTTACGGCACAGGTCCTGCACCCTTCTTGGCACTGAGAGTACTCCAACAGCTGGCAGATGACGGCCAAGCCACACAACCAGAGGCCGCGTCAATGCTGCGTCATCAAACTTATGTGGACGATATTTTTGGTGATGCAGATGACCTTGATTCAGCCACTAAACGACGAAACCAATTGATTCAGTTGCTCGCCTCAGCAGGAATGAGCTTAGGGAAATGGTCTACGAATGACGACACCCTTCTACTGGGTCTCACGTCTGAGAGTACCACTGAGGTTTCAGTCAAGACTGAAGAAATCGTATTTACCCTAGGGCTAAAATGGAGCCCTCAATCAGATCAATTTATATTTATTACATCATTACCCCCAATATCAACTATTATCACGAAAAGAATTATTCTTTCAGACGTAGCGAAGTTATTCGACCCTCTAGGTTGGCTCGCTCCAATTCTCGTCATTGCGACAATCATACTCCAAGACCTATGGATTAGCAAGTTCAATTGGGACGGCCCTATCCAGGGTGACCTCTAGCATCGATGGGTGCAGTTTCGCACGACATTGCCTGACATCTCCAGCATCAAGGTCCCTCGGTGGATCGGCGGTACAGAGCTCTTGGCACCTCCATGGATTGTCCGACGTCTCCAAACGAGCGTACGCTGCAGATATCTACGCTATGGTTCCGGAACAAAGGACGGCGCTACTTATGGCAAAAACTAAGGTGGCTTCTACTAAAGTGGAGACCTCAGCGCGCTTAGAGCTTTATGGAGCAACGCTATTAGTAAGAGTTGCTAAACATCTGTTGCCCAAATTACACCACCAGCCGGACAACATCCATTTCTGGACGGACTCAAGAGTGGTTTTGAATTGGCTAAAAGGACACCCATCCAGGTGGCAAACGCTCGTAGCCAATAGAGTGCGTGAGATAGCCACCTCGTCTCCTCAGGCCAGCTGGCACCACGCAAGGTCCTCACACAATCTAGTAGACTGTGCCACACGAGAACTCACACCTAAGCAAGTGGCTGAAGATAACCCCTGGTGGACAGGTTCACCATGGCTCACGTTACCCAGCTCAGAGTGGCCCGTCACGTCGCCTAGCCTCGAGTGCGAGCAAGGAAACGCGCAGGTGTGCGTTGCCCAGGAGGCACACAAGTCAGAGAGCAACGAGGAATCGGATGGCCTATCCTCGCTGCAGAATTTTTCAAGCAATTCGAAAATTCTGCCCATTTTAGCTTACTGCGGCCGCTGGAGGTTCTCCACGGCTACTAAAAATAATTCAAAATCATATAAATTTTTAACTGTCCAGGAACTATCTTGGGCTCGAACTGCTTGTTTTAGGTTAATACAACAGCATCACTACGCCCCGGAGATTGAATGTTTGCGAAACAATCACTATCAAAGCGAAGCGGCCTAGCTCGACTAGCTCTATTCCTGGATAAACAAGGTCTAATCAGGGTAGGTGTCAGACTGTCCAATGCACCGGTCTCATACGACGAACGTCACCCAATCATCCTCCCTGGTAAAAATATTATTGTCACAAACCTCGTCGAAGAGAATCACGCTACTACGCTACATGGCAGTGTGCAGGTAATGCTATCGCAGTTGAGTCTTTCTCTATGTATCACCAGAGCACGCCAACTGGTCACTGGTGTTTACAGACACTGTGTAAAATGCCTCCGGTTCAACGCCAGGACGGGACAACAGCAAATGGTTCCACTCCCTGCAGAGCGACTCATACCTCAGCGCCCATTTGTAGTGACCAGTTTAGACTACGCGGGTCCACTGCACATGCTGTTCTCTAAAGGTCGTGGCACAAAAACCACCAAAGGCTACGTAGCGATTTTTATTTGTTTTGTTATTCAACCAATCCATATTGAGATCGTATCGGATCTAACTACCGACGCCTTCTTGGCAGCGTATTCCAGATTTACAGCACGCAGAAGGGTTTGTAGTACCATGTACTCCGACAACGCGACAACCTTTAAGGGAGCATCGGCTAAACTCGACTTAATGTTTACACGAGCTTCCGAGTTTACCACCGAAGTGGCTGATCATCTTGCCGTCCGAGGCACGGACTTGGTCTTCATCCCTCCGCGAGCTCCTCATTTTGATGGCTCGTGGGAGGCCGCAATGACGAGCTTCAAATATCACTTCAGGCGAGCGGTAGGAGACGGAACGCTCAGTTATGAAGAACTCTCCACCCTGGCAACAAAAATTGAAGCTTGTTTGAACTTGCGGCTACTCTGTCCGCTAAGTACCGACTAAACGACTTAGTAGCTCTCAGTCCGGGACACTTCCTCGTCGGTTCATCGTGTTTATCACACCCAGAGCCGGGAGAAGAGACACCAAACAAGAGGCTTCTCAATGGATGACAGCTATTAAGTCAATTACGCAACTCATTTTGGGTTCTTTGGAAGAAGGAGGTACTTCATCAGCTGCAGCAGCGTAATAAGTGGCTGAAACCGCAACCCAGCCTTAAGGTAGGCGATACGGTCATCCTCAAGGACGAATTAGCGCCTCCAACAAAGTAGCCCATGGGCCTTGTTATTGGCATTCATCCCGGAAAGGATGGTCTTGTACGGGCAGCTACAATTAAGACAGCCTCAACGACCCTGACTCGCCCCATTGTGAAGCTTCTAAAACTTCCAAATGAAGCTGAAGTTGAAGAGGCCTATCAACAGCATCTCAAGGGCGGAGATTAGCACTAGACCTTCAGAGCAGTCGGCCTTGAATTATTTACACTCTTAACTGTAATAAACTTTACGAATTACCTATGATCTATTGTAAGAGGATACGCGATTCTTATTCAAATACATTGCGCATTTACTTTAGTTTTAAGTCTATTATCATTATAAGAAATTCAATACTTTCCGCTTTTAATTCTAGTTTAAGCTCATTATTAGTATAAGAAAACTTAGTGTTTAAGATTTGGTTATATTTGCTGCCATACAGCAAGGCGGGCGGCTATGTTCACTCTAGAAGCGATTTATTGTAGCCGAGATATTAGTGTCTGTGCGTAAGTACGCTAGAGTCAGCAGAACCCGGAGAGCGTGAGCGAGTTCTGTGTTTACAGCATTAGTATTAAAGTAAATACCGACTATTGAAATGGAAAGACTGGAATTCCCCCCCCCCCCCCCCCCGCAAGTAGACCTGTCCGGCTTCGCTTGCCTACTCTAGCCTGCTCGCGGGCAGACTCCTCGCCAAGTCCTTGCGCGAGACGCACGCTTTTCCCCGTGAAGCTTATACTTGCATCGTTTTTGACCTTTATGGGCCACGTTGGTAATTACATTTCGACCTTGCGTCGGTCTGCCTTAGTTAACTGTCTATTACTTAATTTTCTATTAATTGTATTTATTTTGTGTAAAGGAGTGAAAGTGGAGTCATTAAAGTTCTTCTTTTGTTGTGTAAAACTTGCACCTTCTCTTCCACCAGACCTATCCATCTCTTAAAACTAAGTATAGATTAAAGCTCGAGCATAAAAATTCGATTCAACGCCCAGTTGCAGAGAAAACGCAATGAGCCAGTGGCTCTTAACGCATTTCGATTACTTGGAGTCGGCTCGCCGTTAATCAATATATTTACTGATTTTTGTTCTTATAATAACAATTGCTTAAAATCTTAACATCGTTAGGTATATACTTTTTCCTTATTTTAGTTCTATATGTTTATTTATTTAGCCAGAGTAGTACATAGTAATACATATTATCGTTTGCTGACTACCAGATTTACATAATAAGTCTGGAGCAGCAAGAACATCTTATAGAGGTAGTCAATGCTACCTGTACATAGGTCTGGTGTAATCACTTACAAACTAACTTAAACTAACGTAAAACTAAGATGTCTGCAATGGGAAAAGAAAACAGGTATAAATATAAATATATAATTTGACAATTTTAGTATATAAAACCAGTCCAAAACTTACAAATTTATTTATCTAGATTTAAATTTTACTACAATATATTAGTATTTATCCATATTTCTTTTTCTTTTTTAAATTTTTGGTAATGTCTAAAGCATTTAGGTTCGCATCCCTTTTTGGCAAACAGTTAAATACTTGAAATGCTCTGATATAATTTTCTTTTATCAACAGCAACTTTTGAACACTTAGATGGTTTTGTAATTTTTTTTCTGGTTCTATAAACTGTTTTATGTATATGTCATCGTAGTGGGTTATAACGCATTGACATGCAAAAATATAAGTTAAATTTGACGGGTTATCCTGTACAAATTTCCTGTACAAGTTTTGCTAAAATGTTTTTTTTCTAACTATTTTTGAGAGATTGAAATGTTGTATTGAACGTTTATCGTTCTCATTAATTTAATTATACTTAATAATTTGTTTCTAAGAATAACGCTATGAAGATAGGATTTACACACTTTTCTTAAAATCAGTTTTTACAATCATTTTGGTGATTGTTAATTAATAATGTCTTATGAAAAGGACTACTAATAATTATTTTAATGATAATGCACTTATTATAAAAAAATATGAGAATATTGAAATTTTTCTTTGAATTTAGATCTTTTGTATCATTTCCCCGAAGGTTATTGTTTAAATTGAAATCACGAATCATGATTTGCAATAATTATTATTGATTATGGTATGCAGCATTAGCAATTGGACTACATGTCTGGGCTTACGTGTTTGTATGTGTGTTCCTGTGAGTGTTAGTTTATTTTGCTTACACACAAGTCTAAGTGGTGAAAATGAATGTGGCTCTACTCGTGCTAACCACTTGTGCTGAATGTGTTATTGAACCATTTCTAATGAAATGATCAAAATGAAAAATGCGAATTTCGAAAATTTCGAACACATTGGTGCCAGCCAAACGTCGAGCCCAGGGTTCAATCCCAGTTTGTTTGGGTAAACAAACATTCAGAGTCAAACTGCCGTATAGCTCGTATTGATAGTCACTTGGCATTTTACATATGTACGCATCTGTGCCGCTATTATAGCATAGGCAGCTTTGATTGTGTTAAAGCGGCGAATATGAGTGCGAGCCTCGCGTGTGGATGCACGCGGCTACTTACAAGGAAAGTGTCTGTGTGACTTGTCTCCTCGGTGAATATTTCGCTTTCTCGATGAATGCGAAAGACTGTCATATGAGCGGACACAGCTGATATCTGATACATCCAAGTCACCCTCTTCTTAATCAGCTTGCATTCTTTCAGCTCTAATTTTGATGATATAGTTAAAGCTATTCCGATTCCTTCCGCAAGTCTCGTGACCGTTGAGTGATAAGCTGTTTCGTTGTTATCGCTTTTTCTGGTTCTTCTGTGATGTTATTATTCATAATTTTTGTTCTTTTTTTTGCATCTATTTTATTTGCAATAGGATATTTCAGTATTAACCCCAAACGAAGTAATTTTCTTTAGTATTTGGTGTTTATTTAAACAATAACCATCTTTTTCTTACTAGAAATTTCCTTATTTTTAAATAATTTATTTTTTCTTAATAGTGATTTACATAAATGCATATATCACCAAAATATTACATAAAATATACAAATTTTATACTTAGCTCTAAATCGTGTACAATAACATCATTACATTTACATGTTCATTAATCATAAAACTAGAATGTTGGGCGCGCTATGTGCGCCTATAATGTCGCTGTGTTCTCTTGAGTCGACTACAATAATTGTGTAATGTGACTCATAACGTGAATATATTTGTTAATGTATACTGTTAATTATTCGATTAAAATGATAATTCTAGATACATGGTGGAACGAATTTCATTGTCACGTAGAAACAAAAAAAAATTGACCTCGAATACGGCCGATAGAAGAGAGCATGGAAAATAAAAAGCAAACAGATTTAGGAAAAAAGACAGTGGAGAGGGCATGGGTGCAGTGTGTATAGCGTTATACTCAAAGTACAACCATTTTTACACACTTTAATTATCTATAATTCGTGTTAAACCATATTCTTTCTATATATTCTCTAGACATATTCTATATCATTTCAAAGAACACGATTTTACGTATACATTGCATAAAGTAAACATATTAAACATATGTAAATAAATGTAAATATTTTCTTCATTTTAAATTGTAAACTAATAATAATAATCATAATAATAATTTTTTTTTTTTTTTTTTTTTTTTTACGAGGGAAACAGTGAAATCTTGCATCAGTCCGGTGGACCAAATGCTCCACCGGACCGCCTGGGCCGCATATCCATGCCAGCCCAGGAGACACCGCAAGAGGCTCCGCACTCCCACGGCGTGTGGGATTCCTACCCACTCAAAACACTAACCCTTTCTGCTCTGCACTACTGTACAGACCCTCCCCCGGCACCGTTTTACACATTACTTCAGGGGAGGGCTTGCTTCGCCTGAGCGGCACCTTCTCACTTCAGATCGGCCGTTGAGACCCGCAGAGGTCTTTTTTTCCCGTGAACAGCTACGGCGCCCTGCGGACGGCTGATCTGCTGTTCTCCTCTTCCCTTTTTTGGCGCAAGATCGTCTCCACGTAGGAGGCGACTTTCGCCCATTGTTGAGGACCTTGGTGCATCAGCCTGACTATATTGTCAGGTGATATGCAGCCAAGGTCCCTCTCTAGTGCCCCCCTTTCGACAGTCCACCTTCCGCATACGAAGAAGGTGTGGAACACGTCGTCCGGGAGGCCCTCACAATAGGCGCAGCCTGGCTCCGCGACTTTACCCATCTTATGTAGGTATGCGCGGAACAGGCCGTGCCCCGTCAAGAATTGGGTGAGGGAGTAATTTACCTCACCTTCTTTTCGGAACAGCCAGGTGTCCACTTGTGGGATCAGCCTCGCCGTCCATCTTCCTTTAGTGGAGGATTCCCACCGATGCTGCCAAGCCTGGATGGTATTGGCCCTGGCCGTTCGGTGGGCCTCCACTACCCCAAGAGCAGGCTTCTGCTGATGGACGAAGCGTCTCTCCAGTGCAAGAAGGTCGATGGGTATTACCCCAGCGACCACTAATATCGCGGGCTCGGAGACCGTGCGGTAAGAGCACGCGATCCGGAGTGCTGCTCTCCGTTGCACCGCGGCGAGACGCTTCCTGTGCACGTCTTTCCGCAGCGCATCGGCCCAGACCTTCGCTCCGTACAGCATGACGGCTTCGGTGGCACGCATGAGTAGGCGCCTTTTACAAGGCCGGAGGCCGGCGGTATTGGCCATGAGCCTACTCAGCGAGGATGTTACTGCTGCCGCCTTTTCCGTCACTATGGTGAGGTGTTCCCTGAAGGTGAGCTTGTTATCAAGCGTCACCCCCAGGTACCTCACCGCACTCTTTGCCTGGACCGTCGCGTCTCCTATTTGAAAGGGGCACATGGTATTGATGTGCCTCTTCGTGAGTAGCACGACCTCCGTCTTCTTTGTGGCTAATTCAAGCCCGTGATCCTCCAGCCAGGAGAAAACGCGACGCATTACCCGGTTGAGTAGCAGCCTAGCGAGGTCAACGTCTCTGGCTACGATGACCACCGCTATGTCGTCAGCGTACCCAACCAGGAAGGTGCCCTCGGGCATTTCCATGCGCAGGATCCCGTCATAGAATACATTCCATATATCGGGACCCAGCACGGAGCCCTGAGCTGCCCCAGATGTTATTTCCCTCTTTATTGGTCCATCCTCAGTGTCGTAAGTTATCGAGCGGTGTCTCAGATAATCCCCAAGAATACGTAAGAGATACGCGGGGATACGAAAGTCCCGCTCGAAAGCTTCCAGCGCCTTGTCCCACCTGAGTTAAACGCGTTTTTAACGTCCAAGGTGGCCAGCAGACAAATAGGGCGAGAGTAATGGTTGCCCTGTTCCGTTGACCTGGCGGCATTTACCACCTCCTGGATTGCGTCTACGGTTGACTTATCTCGCCTGAAGCCATACTGCCGCGGAGCCAGATCTCCGAACGCACTTATGGCTGCTTGGAGGCGAGGTTTCAGCAGTTTCTCCAGGAGTTTTCCCGCCGTGTCTAGCATGCACAGCGGGCGGTAGGCCGACGGGCTGTCTGCTGGACCCTTGTCCTTGCTGATGAGGACAAGTCTCGCTGTCTTCCAGCGGGCAGAAAAAATGCCCGCCTTCAGGCAGGAGTTGTACATGTCCAGCAAGAGGCGCGGGTGACTGCCGCCGATGGCTTTCAGCAGCTCTGCTGGTAATCCATCCAGCCCCGGAGCTCTCTTGTTACGCAAAGATTTTATTGCGATGGAGAGCTCCATGTTCGTAAACAGAGGAGTTTCGAACGGGCCGGATGTTGCTGGGCCATCCGGTCTCCTTGGGTGTTCGGGGAAAAGGGCACGTACGATGTTCGTGATCGTTTGCGCATCTTTCGGCGCTGACGAACCGAAGGTCGCCAGCTTGCGCATAACGATCTTGTACCCTAATCCCCACGGATCGTGATCCATCTCTTTCCCCAGCTCTTTCCAGCATCGCTGCCGGCTGGACTTGATCGCCTTCTTTAGGGATTTTTTGGCCGCCTTGTACTCTGCGGCCAAGGGGGCTGCGTCGAGATCGCGTTTTTTGACCCTCTGCATTCTGCGTCGCAACTGCAAGCACGTCTTACGAAGGTCCGCGATGTCGTTCGTCCACCAGTAAGCAGGTCGTCTTGACCCACGCGTTGATTTCCTGGGAACCGTCTCCGCGCAGGCTTTTTCGATGACCTTCATGGTGTAGTCGGTCACCATTTTTGCCCGCGCAGATAGCGGCAGCGATTCCGGGATCTCACGCAGTGTTCGCTGTCCGTGTTCTATCGCCGTGGCAAACCTCTCGTAGTTTATCTTGGCGATGTTCCACCTGGGGGGGCCGCGCTTGTGCGGAAACGGAGCCGGTCTGCTATCACGCACACGGAACGTGATATACATGTGATCGCTTCCTGTATAGTCCTCGATCACATGCCAGCTCTGGATTCGCCCAGCTAGGCGTTCGGTTGCCAGGGAGACGTCGATAATGGTCTCCCTGTAGCCCGGTCGTCTGAAGGTCGACGTGGTACCTTTATTTAGTACCACAAGGTCTAGCCGACTGGCCATATCCATAACCAGCCGGCCCCTATGATCCAACCGAGCTTCCCCCCACTCCGGGGCTTTAGCATTGAAGTCCCCGGCGATAATCAGCTCACCCTGCATCTCCCGTGTTGCATCCTCCAGGCCCTCCAGCTTGGCCTGGAAGTCGCTGATGGTCTGGTTTGGAGTGAGGTATACGCTTATGTAGTGAGTTTGCTGGTGCCTCACCCAAACAAAACCGCTGCCGCCGCCATGACCCGCAATGTGGATATTCTGCGGATCACGGTTCCAGATAGCTGCGGTGCCCAGGTCATCGGCAAACCATCCTGGACCATCTCTGTTTCGATACTGTTCGCTGATTAGTACAATATCAGCGTTTTTCTCGAAACAGATCTGTTCCAGGAGGTCGTGAGCTGCCCTGCTCCTGTGCATATTACCCTGCAGAACTACCGCCATTTTTTCTTGGCATTTGCAAGTGCCTCTCGGAAGGCCCTACAGGCTCCTGATCCCGCCGTATGGTTGCGGGAATCAGGTTTGTCCACTTGTTCTGGACACAGGAAGCAATGTGGGGTGGCATTACATCCTGCGATCATGTGGCCTTCCGCCCCGCAGCGATAGCATCGCTTGCTGCGGTCGGGCCCTTTGCAGTCCGGGCTAAGATGGCCGAAGCCCAGACATTTATAGCAACGGGTAACCGTGGCTCTCCTGCGGATCCTGCAGTTGACCCAGCCTATCTTTATGCGGGCGGTGGCCATTAGCTTTTCCGCAGCCGGTGTGTCCACCGTCACTATGGCCATCCGTTGTGCCCTCGCATTTGGCCTAGTCAAGACAGACTGCAGGAACCCCTTGTAGTCCTGCAGGTCTCTTTTTAAGGCCACTACTTCCTCACTGGACGTGCAACTATCGAGGTCTCTGATCTCCAGGATGACTCTGGGGATCAGTTCCCTAACAACGGTGCAGTCGTTTCCAGTAGCTTCTCTGAGTGCTTCTGAGAAGGCAGTTCTTGTTACTGAATTGCCTTCTTTCAGCTCGAGGAGTACCTGACCTGCTCTTGTTTGCCGGATGGATCGGATCTCTACTCCACTCTCTTCCGGCTTGACAGCCTTACGTATGGTGGACAGAATGTCCGCATACGACTTGCCGCCTGCCGGTTTGAGCACGATCGCATCCGGCTTTGTTACCTTTTTTCCTTCTTCTTTGTCTTCTGCTTCCTCTGCTGTTGTTGCGGCTGCTGTTTCTGTGGCTGCTGCTGCTGTTGTTTCGGCTGCTTCCGCCCTTTTCTACTTTTTACAGCAACCCAATCTTCCTTAGGGATATCCGCCTTTTTCTTCTTCACTTGCTTTTCCCCCGTATCCAGGCTAGGTGGGCTAGAGGCGCCTCGCTTCGTGCCGCCAAGTGGCTCGGGGCCAAGTGACCCTGTTGGTGTCCCCATACTTTCTACCAAGGACATCGTCCTTTGCCTCCTGGCTGGTGTGTAAGCCTTGGCTTGCTTAGCAGCACGTAGTTCCGTTTTCACGGCGCTTTCGAGCTGCTCCAGTTGGTCTACCATAACTGGCAACCCCTTTTTAATATCGTTTTTGATATTAGGGTGAGCTTTTAGCGCCTGCACCATAACCTTGAGGAGCGCTCGCATTTCTGCGAGCACCTTCTCCACCGCAGTCTGGCATACACCTTCTTTCTCCTTAGTTTGTTGGTTGTGTTGGGTGTTTGAATTCATCATGCATAGAATATGTTGTTTAAGACGGTTCGCCCACTATGGGAGCCACACCTCGGTGTGGCTACTATCCCCGCCTATAAGGAACCCTAGTTATGGATGCCGAAGCCGAGAGGCGATTTGTCGGATGGTCACTCCTATCGGCACCTAGTGACTCTACAAAAAAGGTTACGGGATAGGCCCGCGCCATAATGAAACAAAGGTTTAACGTCACCCCTACCGAGTGGGCGATGTCGGGTCCGTTCCAACACCTGACCCAAACCTCGGGCTAGACGGTGTGCGATTTGCCCTACGCAACTTCGGGTATAAGGAAATATTGACCAGGTAATCCTTCAGACCTGCGCCCAACAATGATTGCTTCAACCCCACCATTGGCTCCAGTCAGTGAGCACTAGAGCGGTCCTTTCACATTGAACATGCGTTTATCAATAATAATAATAATAAACGCAGAGGTTAGGTACTGACATCTCGTACCACCCCGGTTAGGGAGTTTACTACTCTCCCTTTGGCTAGTCTAGCGGGAATATCCACAATCCGTCGGCCGCAGCCCATTCGCACAATGCTCATTCATTCTGCCATTCTCACGATTTCTTTGCTCGCGACCGCTTATTCATTATATTCACGGCTGACCAGACTATGCTGGCCGTTCCCCGATCCACAACCTGGGGACGCGCCCCGTAGCATAGAAAAATGCTCATCTATCGTTGCATAGAACCCGGGAATCATAATAATAATAATAATAATAATAATAATAATAATAATAATAATAATAATAATAATAATAATAATACATACATACATACATTAAATATACTATTTATTATAAAATTTCTTTAAAAACGTAATTTTTTACTTTATTATTAACTCGATTAGAACTTAAATAGAATTTTAATCTACTCCAAGAACGGACACGCGAAATTGCAACATATAAATGTCCATGACTAAAAACATCTTTTTGTAAATCAATTAATACATTTGAAAATGTTTGGCCCTGAGCTTTATTGATAGTCATTCCAAATGCCAATTTTATTGGAAACTGTCTTTTTTTGAAAGTAAACGGATACTCATTATCAGAATATAAAGTAATGCGATTTAAAAAAACAACTTGACCCTCTTTATCCCCCACTAAAATTTTACATTTCAATAAATTATTATTTAAATCTAAAATACTTAATGGTGTTCCATTACATAATCCATCATGTATACTAATATTTCTGATAAGCATAACAATAGAATTTATTCCTAAATGCAATTCGTGAGGTGGTAAATTTTGTGGATTCAATGAATTAAGATATTCTCGTAAAATTCATTCACCCATTAAATCATTATCATCACAATGATCAGCGGAATCAACACTTATATATACGTTCATTATAACTATCTAATAATGATACGACAGTTTTATTAATTTCGTTCACGTCGATATTTCGTGCAGCTAATATAACCGATGATCTCATTTCATCATAAAGGTGATTTCTTATCAAATGTCCATACATACAATTAATGAAATGAGAATCAGTAGTTATAGATCGTTCAGGAATATCAATATTATCGTTGTTGTCATTTAAATCACCATTTCCCACATCCGAAACAAATTTTGAAAATGTAATATCTTCATCTATAGCTCTCATATTAGTCGTTAACTTAAATTAATGAAACACATTCCACTCTGGGCAATTAAAAAGTTGCGTCCGTATATAGAGGCCTACGACTTCAAGGTTATCACGGACCATAGCAGCTTGAAGTTGCTCCGTGACCTCCAAAACCCGGTCGGCAGGTTAGCTAGGTGGGCTTTGGAGCTTCAGAATCACAGTTTCATGGTCGAACATCAAAAGGGCTCGATGAACAATGTCCCAGATGCCCTTTCACGAATGTTCGAGGCAGAAGAGCCAGCGGTCGCCGCGTTAGAGCTCGAGCGCGATACAAACGACCACTGGTATCTCAAGATCGTGAAAGAGGTTCAACAGAAGCAGTGAGACTTCCCCACGTTCAAGTTGACGGGGGGGGGGGGGAGACTGTACAAGTACGAACCTAATGAAGTCATAGACGAATCTCTCGGCGACGACGATGCATGGAAGTTAGCAGTCCCTCACGAAAAGCGCCGCGAACTACTGAGAGAATGCCATGACCTCCCAACTGCTGGGCACTTGGGCTGCGAGAAAACTCAAGAGAGAGTAAGGCGGAAGTATTATTGGCCACACATGTCTCGAGATGTAGCCAGATACGTGAACCAGTGCCAAATTTGCCAGCAGTGTAAAGTCGAACAGCGCGCTCTAGCAGGATTCATGGGACGTTGTATAACAGAGCCTCCATGGCAAATCGCGGTCAGCGATATTATGGGACCCCTCCCTAAAACCAAGCACCGCCACGAATACATTCTCATCTCCCAGGACCTGTTCACACGCTGGATCGAAGTAATTCCGATAAAAATGGTAGATGGCAAATCGGTGATAAAAGGGCTAAACGAACGAGTATGCCTGCGGTTCGGAGTCCCCGAGGTGTTTCTCTCCGATAATGGGATTGAATTTAAGAATGCACCGTTGGAGGCATTCTTAAAGGAGAGAAACGTGCATCACACGTTTACACCACCATATCACTCTTAAGCCAATCCTGTCGAGCATGTGAACCTAACGGTGAAGACCATGATCATGTCTTACGCTGAGGAGAATCACCGGTCCTGGGATGAGCATCTGAATGAGCTGGCGTTCGCGTACAATATGGCCGAACACTCTACTGAAAAAAATCGATAAAATCATGACGCGATAAATCGCGTGAGTAATCGTGCGATTAATCGGAAAATTTTTATAAAAAAATATACACCAAAAATATGTATAAAAATTACTTTTAATGAGAACGAATTACTTTCAAAAGTTATAGTTTATATTGAAAAAATTTAGCTGATTTCAGCTGGACATCATGCCAGAACGTCACCCGATTATCAGGTGATTAGCACCTAAAAATCATGTTGATATTATCTCTTAAATAATATGGGTTTTTCATTTTGCTATGAAAAATCGAGTTTCTCTCGCATTCAAAGCAATTAATTAAATTTTTAAACTTTTATCTATGATTAACATATGTATTTAAACCATGATCAGTCCCATGATTTCTCCAGAATCTAAAATGTGCTTTGCTGAAATATTAGAATAAATTATTTATCAACTTAACAGTGTTTATAAAAATAATAGTTTAATGAAATATTTGTAGAGAAAACATTATTTATACTGGTATTGTATTTACATATAGGTACGGTACTTACAATTTTTTCGAAGACAAAAAACGGCAGAAAAGAGAAAGACGATACGATGTTTAACAAGTCTCGGGCTCGCGCTACTCGACGCCGACCCCTGATATCAAAAACACCCGAGGCCAGCATCGAGCGCGCCCTCGAGTACTCAATAATAACTACCTTGATAAGCGTCAGCGACGACTGTGGAATAGAGTTTGCGTAACCCAGGTCCCCACCACGCACATACACATAAAGACCTGCACATGTCAATACTCTCTAATATATATGAAGTCATTTTATAAGTATGTGTGAATAGCCCTGGTAGAAAATTAACCATAAGTTGACCAGAATATGTTTAATTTTGTGGTAATTGGTCAACTTATGGTGAAAATTCTGGCTAGAAACTCCGCGTACTGGCAACAGTTTCTGGTCAGAATCTGACGAATTTGTGGTGAAATAAAATCATTATATTTTAGGTTATGCTCTATATACGTAATGATTCTCACTGTAACACTCAACTGAATGCAACAGGCATAATGAATCTGTCATTATTTAGTAAACAGATTTTTTTCGATTGTACTCCATTTTACATCAAAGCAGAGAAGTAATGAAGAAAATATAATTACAATGATTTTCAATGTATCATTAAATTTTCATTGTGAAAATAAAAATATAATTAGAATTATTTTCAAGTAATATATCATAAAGATATTACCTCTGACAAAGTAAGCTAAGCTACAAATTCCTAAACCCATTTTATGCATCCGTAAAATATTTTCAATATTTTGTCTTTGGTATGTAATACTAATCAGGTGATGGATATTCATGAGATAAAACTCATATCCTTCATATCTTGGTCATATTTTGGTCATATCTATGATTTGAAAAGTTGCAAATATGAAAATTTCCTTATTTCAAAGTTTTTTATATCTGTTATGATTTTTACCATTTAAAAATGACTTATTGAAGTATTTTATTGAAGTGCAACTCTTCGAAAGACAGTAACTCTCATAATGTAAGCTAAGCTAGAAGTTTCGAAAACCATTTCATTCATAGGTAAAGCATTTTCAATATTTTGACTTTCGTATATAACCAACCGGGAAAAGGATTTTTATGAGACAAAGATTATATTCTTTGTATTTTTGTCAGTTATGATATAAAAAGTTTCGAATATGAAAATTTCTTAAATTTAAGTTTTCCTATATCAGTTATGATTTTTACCATTTAAAAATGATTTAGTGAAGTAAATATCTTTTCCGAGCAACCGGATAATGTATTTTTGAGACAAAGCTTACGTTCCTTGTATTTTAGTCATAGTTGTGGTACGAAGAGTTGTACTTCAATAAATTACTTCAAAAAGTTATTTTTAAATGGTAAAAATCTAACCGATATAAGCAAAATTAAATTTAGGAAATTTTCATATTTGAAACTTTTGAAATCATAACTATGACCAAAATACAAAGAATATAATCTTTGTCTCATAAAAATGCTTTACTCGGTTGATACATTACATAAAATATATTAATAAACATGTACATAAAGAGGTTAAGTCGGTATATGGGAGATCAAACTTTTTTTAAATTAATTTATTTAGAGGTTATGAACCGCATCTGTCAATCGTTGTTCACCAGATTCTGACCAGATTTCTGGTTAATTATTGACTAACTTATGGTTAAATGTCTGGTGAATAGTTAGTGAACCGGTCAGAAAAGATGGTTAATTTTTTACCAGGGAGATAATATTTTTAAATGCTTTATATTTCTTTTACCAAATAAACTGATATTCAATCTTATAATGAGTTAGGAAATTGAAAAAATTGGACATTCAACGAACTTTTTTGGATACGCTAGTTTATTCCAGCCTAACACCAGGCAATATAGTTCGTCTAATGTCCAATTTTACAATTTCCTTAATCATATTCTACAAACCATTCAAAACACACCGTAAAAATTATGAAAAATTTTATAAACTCTAATTAAATTTTCTTATTATAACTAAACATTTTTCCATCAATCATTCACAATTAAAATATGTTAAGTTTAAATTCACCTGAATAAGATACTCAGACAAGTAAGAAAATTTTGATATATAGTACTGATTTACAGGTTCTTTGTTAAACATAAGTCTGGGATTCAAGGAACAGCAGCGATAGTATCGGATTTAAAGTTATATGAAATGTCAGTATTTTTTCATACTGCTACCCAAGACATAACAACAACAAAAATTGAATATCAGTGTGCATGTCTTGGACTGTAGTCATTCTATTTGTTTTTTCAAGTTGTAGTTATACTTTGCAAGTATTACGTATATAATACTACAAGTTATTGTTAGCAGTATGAAAGAATACTGACATTGCATATAACTGTAGATCCAATACTATCGATGCTGTCCCTTCAATGCCAAACTTATGTTTAATGAAGAACATGTACACCAGTACTATCAAAATTTTCTTACATGGCCCAGTATCTTATTGAGGTGAATTTCAACTTAATATATTTTAAATGTGAATGAGTGATGGAAAAATCTTTAGTTATAATAAGAAAATTTAATTAGAGTTTATAAAATTTTTCATAATTTGTACGGTGTCTGTTGAATGGTTCGTAGAAGTATGATTAAGGAAATTGAAAAAATTGGACATTACACAAACTATATTGTCTGGTTCTAGGCTGGAATAAAGTAGCATATCCAATAGAATTCTTTGGATGTCCAATATTTTCAATTTCCTAACTCATTATGCCAATGCTCTTTCATATTACAACGCGTACATCAGACGAAGTACATAAGACGAAGCTATTTTTAATGGTATTCTTTTATTAAACAATTAATTACATTTTGTCTTATTATTTAACTTAATCTAAGGTAAATTAACTTATTTTATTTTATTAATTTAATTTATTCTAAGGTAAATTATTCTCAACAAAAAAAGATTGATTATCAGTTCATTCAGTAAAAGATAATATAAAGCATTTCTAATTATTGCCAATTCACATATATTTACAAAGTAACTTCAGATATATTAAAGAGTATTGACATGTGCAGGTCTTTCTGATTATTTTTTTTTATATTTCTGATTTGCAAGTATTTGATATATAGAAGTACAATTTATTTTTATAGAACTTACAGTGAAAGTGGAAACTTAGCACGGATCACACAATAATTTCTATGCCAATAGCGTCATCCTTGGAAATGCACATACAGATAAGTCGACCAAGCCATATTCATTGACGGAAGCCACCCAGTCAACTGAAGAAGAATAAACAGTGGTTGAAGTAACAATGAAAAACTATTAAATATTGGAATGTTACTCACCAGTTGAGGACACGGCAACAAACTTGCAAAAAGGACTTAACTGGAATGAAGTACATTGTAGCAAATATCAGGAAGATTCACCACGAATGGCATAGAAGAAAAAATAACTTTTCCCAGTGAACACAGCGCCTTCGTAGCAGAACTAGGAAAATGAAGAAGCATGAGACATAAGCAAAAATACATTGAAGTATGAGTGCACTGGTTTCACTTAGATGTAGTAAACATTGGAAACATAACCACGAAGATAACAGCTATATATAATGTACTATATATATAATGTATTCGACGGAACTGAACACTAAATAGTTAATTGAACTGAACCTATTGTATAGAAAGCCTCCTGTGCGTACATTTGTATAGAGACAAATCAGGGTGAATCCACACTTCACCACGTTTACTCCTCCCTTACCGCGTATCCGTAATTCCGTAACCTGTCTGATTTTCTTGCAGGCTGTACCTTCTCTACAGGCCTATGGTCAACAGTGTGTAATTCTATAGATCCGCTTCTCACGTACACTATCGAATTCACTAATGAACCACCGGGTGATGGCAGCACGAACTTAGCTCAATTGCCAAAAAGGAAGAAGAAGAAGAAGAATTCTCTAATGGATGCATAGCCTTGTAAAGAAGTACAGCCTACACTGTAAGGGTACGGATACGAGCAAAAGCAAAGGATAGGAGTACGGAGTACGGTGTGGATTCACCCCATGTCCGAGGTCATGAGTTTCGTTGCTGGCAACCGGCGTTCTCTGCAGAGTATATATAGCTGTCATCTTCGTGGTTATGTTTCTAATGTTTACTGCATCTAGGTGAAACCAGAGCACTCACACTTCAATGTATCTTTGTTTATGTCTCATGCTTCTTCATTTTTCTAGTTCTGCTACGAAGGCGCTGTGTTCATTGGGAAAAGTTATTTTTTCTTCTCCGCCATTTGTGGTGACTCTTCCTGATATTTGCTACAATGAACTTGATGCCAGTTAAGTCCTTTTTGCAAGTTTGTTGCCGTGTCCTCAACTGGTGAGTAACATTCCAATATTTAATAGTTTGCCATTGTTACTTCAACCACTGTTTACTCTTCTTCAGCTGACTGGGTGGCTTCCATCAATGGATATGGCTTGGTCGTCTTATCTGTGTGTGCAGTTCCAAGGATGACGCTATTGGCATAGAAAGTCTTGTGCGATCCGTGGTAAATTTTCTCTTTCACTATAAGTTCTATAAAAATAAATTGTACTTCTATATATAAAATACTGTTACATCCGAGACGTATTATAGATTTAGAATTTCATTCTGAAAGTTTATTCACATCAGATATTTCCTGACATATAAACGCGAGAATGCAACGCAGCATTTCGCTCAGTGTGACGTAGAGAGCCATCGACCTCCAGAAGACAGTGGCGTGCAAATTTTTAACAAATCAGCATTTCACAATGCTACCACTTAAATGCTACGCGTATAAGCCGCAACCGAAAATTTCTTAATAAAGATGATCTCAATTTATCATCTATAACCCAATTAAACCGCATAATAAAACTGCGAAATGCATCACGCAAGTCAGTCACAGAAGTGTCTACGACATCGAGAAGTTGAAACCGTAAGCCTTACACATCTAGTAAGCAGATTTTATAAGTTATTGAAATTGTAATTGTAAGCCTTACTCGTCTAGTAAGCAGATCGTATAAGTTATTTATAGTAAATTTATAAAAGCAAGTGTTATAGAAAAGAATTGTAATTGAAATTACAACGCATCGATCTACCAGAAGCCAGCAGATTGTATTGGTAATAAATTATTGTATTTTATATAATAAACCTACATAAAACCAATTACTACTTATTTCCACTTATTTCCGGACTTAACAGTGGTTCCGGTACGAATCGAACATTAGTTCACTAGACTGTTTAAAATAAAAGAATAAAAATAACTATTTTTCGGAACGTCACATTGGTTCCGGTACGAATCGAATATTAGTTCACTAGACTGTTTAAAATAAAAGAATAAAAATAACTATTTTTCGGAACGTAACAGTGGTTCCGGTACGAATCGAACGTAAGTTCACTAGATTTATACGAAAAATAAGACCGGAGTAAGAGGAAACGAATAGTATTTGAAAATTACTAAAAATATCACTACTAACTGATTCCGAGCTTCTCGGAAGAGATATGTTTGAGATATGTTTGATAATCGAAAACTAAAAAAACATTTAGAGAATAAAAGTCATCTAAAAATATTTGATAATCAAGAATACCAAGAACAGCTTGACAATAAAAATCAACTAAAAGAAACTTTGGGTAATCAAGATCATAACGTAATAATCAATCTAAATACAAATCCTAATAAAGTACACCAATTGCAGTTATTTTTTAACTATCCTATCAAAGTAAAATCTAATAAAAACGTCAGAAAACTAAAATGGATATCTAATTATAAAAAATATTTAAAAGAATTATCAAAAATTACAAAACTAAAATTAAAATCTAAAGGTTACTACAATAAATTTGCTATCAGAAAAAGGTTTAAAAAGGGAGACAAACATGGCCTATTCCAAATATGAATAAATTTCAAAACGATCAGCATAATAAGAATTTTCAACGCTATTAAAATGAACAAAATAATATCTTAACTAATTATGAAAAACAAGCAAAGCAATATTATAACAAATAATAACATAACATTTTTGTTTTAGGATGTGGACAACATACTCAATATTAACATCTATCATAATCTCTTCTTATTTTTCTAAATTTAATACAGGATTATAATTGCAGCTGAACTTTTCCATTTGAAGCAAAACCATCCTACTTCTTGGTCAACTAATATATAACCCTAAGGTGATCCAGATTTTACCAAATATACAATTTAAAATTATAACCACTGATCCGTTTGTCTACAATTGCTCGTATCAACTTGTCAGTATTTTATGAAAAGCAACTATATTCCCTAAGAAAGCTAATAATTTTAGAAAAATGCGGTTGAAATAAGATATACTTGAATAATGAAATTTTAGAAATAATACATAAATATTGCGATTAGATATTAATACAAAGTAACTTTGGTCTTATAACAATCAAACAATCAAAAAATTTGACATGTGAAAATGATGTGTTATTAAATAATAAAAATATATAAAGTAATTATTTAATCACAAAGTAGAAAACATTACAGGGACGAATTAACTTATGATCAATTTAATAGCTTATGATTTTATCTTTGAATAACAAAGTATAGAACTAATCCAAAAGGAAAAGAAGTAGAACCCATTCCTAAACCTTTTAACGTATGATAAAAAAAAAAAGATAATAATAATTTGACTAATTTTATGCAAAATTAATCTGTATTTACCTACAAAAAAAAAAAAAAAAAGGAAAAAAAAGGAAAAAAAAGGAAAAAAATTGTTCATACTCATCAAAATTTATTAAAGAGTTTCAGAACAAAAGAAATTATTCAGGTAGCTACGTTCACATTGCTAAGATTAAATAGAATATATGTATTTGGAATGATCAGTTCTTTCATATACTAACATGATCATCCTATATAAGATACACTATTCTGCACTGTATTGAGTATGTAAAACATTTTTCTACTCTAACAGATTGCGTATTCTTTAAAGCAGATATGTGAATGCTACCTATGCCGAAACAAAAGTTCAAGTTCTAAAATGAACTTTTGAAATGACTGAAAGTTTTCAAACAAAGGTAAAATACAATGATGCATAAAAGCAATAACAAGTCAAAATTTATCAATATCATTCCAATTATTCACTTCCTTTTTACGAAAAAAACCTACACCATATATAATTGTATTTTTCTTTTGGAAATAATTATAATACGATTGTTAAAATAATTTTGTTATGATAACATCAAAAGCCCTTTAATGTTATTCTACTTAAACAAAGAGAGGAAAGAAAAAACATATCCCTTGCCAAATATCTAAGCAGGGAGGGAAGTGAATGATCACTTGAATCATTCCCTATATATTTCTCATCGTTTATTTACAAAAAAAAAAAAAAAAAAAAAAATTATTTAATAAGCACATTATTTCTAAGCTTAATTAATGAATGACTATTTTATGTAAATACAGCAAAACAAAAAAAATTATTACATATAAAGTCAAATCAACGTTTGACCAGACAACCTCAAAAATGCTGAAAGGGTCATTTGAAACTTAAACCTGATAACCACTAAATGAAAGTAGAACTGACGAGTATTATTGTTATCGTTATTATTATTATTATCATTATTATTGTTATTATTATTATTATAATTATTATTATTATTATTATTATTATTATTATCATTATTATTATTATTATTATTATCATTATTTTTATTATTATTATTATTTTTACTATAATTATTATCATTCATAACCCGTATTATTATATTTTATCATTTACTTATCAATAAATTTTTGTAACGGGAAATCTCTGATGCATAATAACATTGTTGAATCTCTATGACATTCAACAGTCTAAGGGGGGAGGTGTTACGTCCGGAGACGTATTATAGATTCAGAATTTCATTCTGAAAGTTTGTTCACATCAGATATTTCCTGACATATAAACGCGAGAATGCAACGCAGCATTTCGCTCAGTGTGACGTAGAGAGCCATCGACCTCCAGAAGACAGTGGCGTGCAAATTTTTAACAAATCAGCATTTCACAATGCTACCACTTAAATGCTACGCGTATAAGCCGCAACCGAAAATTTCTTAATAAAGATGATCTCAATTTATCATCTATAACCCAATTAAACCGCATAATAAAACTGCGAAATGCATCACGCAAGTCAGTCACAGCGTACAAGAAACCTGGCGAACTCCGTGTACCTCTACGACATCGAGAAGTTGAAACCGTAAGCCTTACACATCTAGTAAGCAGATTTTATAAGTTATTGAAATTGTAATTGTAAGCCTTACTCGTCTAGTAAGCAGATCGTATAAGTTATTTATAGTAAATTTATAAAAGCAAGTGTTATAGAAAAGAATTGTAATTGAAATTACAACGCATCGATCTACCAGAAGCCAGCAGATTGTATTGGTAATAAATTATTGTATTTTATATAATAAACCTACATAAAACCAATTACTACTTATTTCCACTTATTTCCGGACTTAACAGTGGTTCCGGTACGAATTGAACATTAGTTCACTAGACTGTTTAAAATAAAAGAATAAAAATAACTATTTTTCGGAACGTCACATTGGTTCCGGTACGAATCGAATATTAGTTCACTAGACTGTTTAAAATAAAAGAATAAAAATAACTATTTTTCGGAACGTAACAGTGGTTCCGGTACGAATCGAACGTAAGTTCACTAGATTTATACGAAAAATAAGACCGGAGTAAGAGGAAACGAATAGTATTTGAAAATTACTAAAAATATCACTACTAACTGATTCCGAGCTTCTCGTTTTGCAGTAAGTAGTTGAGAGGATCATTGTAGCATGATCGTTTAAATTTCTGAAGATGAACGTTTACGGCTCGTCCAGATTACTAACATATTAACAGATAAATAAAAAAAAAGGGAAAATAGACGATGTTATAGAAATAGGGAAAGAAGAAAGGATAACCCAAATACAAATAACGTAAACGAATATAAAAAAAAAGATTTCACATAAAGATAAAATCAAAATAAAACAAAATATATAAGTAAATAGCATCACACAAATATATTTAACAAACAAGAAATTTAAAGTGAAAAATTTATATAGGGAAACATTAAGAAACAAATAATTAAATAATATCAGTAAAAACAAATAACTAAAATATTAGTGAAAAAAAAATAAACAAATGAATAAATAAATAAAAAGAAATTGAAATAAATAAAACAAATCCAACACGAAGGAGAAAAATGAAATAATAATACAAAATAATGATCATTGAATGGATAAATATTATACATAAACAAGAAATAAGTATATCAGAAATCAAATTACACGAAAAACATTAAGAATAGAGATATAAAATTGGCAAATAAATAAATAAATTGCCAAATAAATAATACACAAAAAAATATATAGTTGAACTAATAATTAAAGATATTTAAAAAGAAATATTAAGTATACTGATACATAAATAAAAAGAATAAAGAACAAAACATAAGAAACAAATGAAGAGAAATAAATAAAGGGAAATAAGTAATAGAGAATTTACACAATACAAAATAGAAAACATATGAGAGATATAATCAGTGTATAAAATAATCAAGTCATTTTTTATCAAAATAAGGAAATCAAAATAATAATAAAAAATAACTAAACAAACGAAAAGTATTACAATAAAAGTAAGAATATTATAATGAGGAATCATACAAAAAAAAAGATTACAATAAAATATTACATTGCAAAAGGGAATATAATAAAATAAGAAAATGAAAAATATTTAAATATAATATAAAAAATAAACAACACTCAAACGAGAAAATGAAAGTAAGACAATAATAAACAAAATAAAAGATAAATTCCAAAATAAACTACAATAATAATTACGAATATTTAATAAAATGAAAAAACCATGATGAATAATTAAGCTAATACATTTTATAATTTTAAACAACAAAACCATTATTATACTAAAGTATTTCATTGTCAAATTTGCCGAGATCAATATCACGAAGCATTGTTTTGCTCTAATGCAGTTTGTGTTTATTGTAAAAGTAAAGATCATATATCTTATTTTTGCAAGAATGCTAAAAATAAAATAGAACTTTTTTGTAAACTCTGTAATCACAGAGGACATTCTGTAGAGAAGTGTACATTTAACCAAACAAATGAAGATTATTGCCAATACTGTCAAATGATAGGACATGCAGCTACTCAATGCCCTGTTATAAAGAAATATGAACTTGATTGTGAGTATTGCGGAAGCACGGGTCACTCAACTAAAGACTGTCTGTCAGCAGTATGTATGAAATGCAATAAACTCGGGCACTGGATAAAATACTGCCCTATAATCGAAAAAATAATGTGGTGCGCGTTATGCAAGCGTGCGATTTTAAGAAATAGAATAATTTGTCAAATTTGCAACAGAATCGGACATACAGCAAAGTATTGCCCAGAAAGAAATACTCATTCTCAAAATAGCACAAACTACAAAATTTTAGAAAATAAAGAAATTCATCAATTACCAAATACTACAAGAAATTATAACCGATTCATTAACAAAACTCAAGAACAAAATTACAAGCCAAGAAACACAATTTTTAATAATCAACAACCCAATACAGTAAATAGAAAAAGAATTCAATGTGATTATTTCAAAAGAATTGGACATGACATCGACAACTGCAGAAAACTTAAAAATCTTATGATGCAATATAATGCAATAGGAAATCATTGTGATCTTTGTAAAAATCCAGATCATACTACTGAAGAATGTGAGGAAATCAAACAATATCCAAGTATTAATACTGATGAATCATACCATAATGTTACAAAAGAAACAATTAACGAATCAAAAATTCAGAAAAACAAAGTTAATACAACGAATATTGAAAGGTATAATGGTAATGAACTAATTACAGACAATAAAGTAAATAAAATTAAACAGGAAACTAATATCATAGAGGAATCTACAATAATTAATGATGATAAAGAAATCAATTTAATTATCGTACCTTTTATAAAAATTCATGAAATCACTGATGAACCAAAAGATAATAATATGATTATAAAAAATCATGGAAATACTAATGAAATTAATTTTATAGACTTTAACGAAATTTTCAAAAATAATCATGAAATTGAAGAAATTATGGAAACAAATTTAATTGATTCTATTGAATCTACTGTAAAAAATTATGAGACTAATGAAGAAATGAATTTCAACGAATCTAATTTAAAAACTCATGAGGATTGTGATGAAATTAATGTAATTGATTTTAATGAATCCAATATAAATAACCAAAAGAATGAAATTTCGAATGAAAATAATAAAGAAGGTAATAATTCGTTGGAAACAGTAACTTTTTATGATGATCTTAAAGTCATTTTAGACATAACTTTTGCTTTAGCTGAACCATTTTCCGAAGATGATCAAATGGAAACTAAATTCCAACAAAACTCGCTTGAAAATTCGTTAAAAGAGAATATAGCATCAATACATTCAGAAGAGTCTTTATTAAATGATATAAAAAATCTAAAGAACTTATTAAATAATAGTAAAGTAGTTTTCCAAAATGAAAATCAACCAAAAGATATGTTTGATAATCGAAAACTAAAAAAACATTTAAAGAATAAAAGTCATCTAAAAATATTTGATAATCAAGAATACCAAGAACAGCTTGACAATAAAAATCAACTAAAAGAAACTTTGGGTAATCAAGATCATAACGTAATAATCAATCTAAATACAAATCCTAATAAAGTACACCAATTGCAGTTATTTTTTAACTATCCTATCAAAGTAAAATCTAATAAAAACGTCAGAAAACTAAAATGGATATCTAATTATAAAAAATATTTAAAAGAATTATCAAAAATTACAAAACTAAAATTAAAATCTAAAGGTTACTACAATAAATTTGCTATCAGAAAAAGGTTTAAAAAGGGAGACAAAACATGGCCTATTCCAAATATGAATAAATTTCAAAACGATCAGCATAATAAGAATTTTCAACGCTATTAAAATGAACAAAATAATATCTTAACTAATTATGAAAAACAAGCAAAGCAATATTATAACAAATAATAACATAACATTTTTGTTTTAGGATGTGGACAACATACTCAATATTAACATCTATCATAATCTCTTCTTATTTTTCCAAATTTAATACAGGATTATAATTGCAGCTGAACTTTTCCATTTGAAGCAAAACCATCCTACTTCTTGGTCAACTAATATATAACCCTAAGGTGATCCAGATTTTACCAAATATACAATTTAAAATTATAACCACTGATCCGTTTGTCTACAATTGCTCGTATCAACTTGTCAGTATTTTATGAAAAGCAACTATATTCCCTAAGAAAGCTAATAATTTTAGAAAAATGCGGTTGAAATAAGATATACTTGAATAATGAAATTTTAGAAATAATACATAAATATTGCGATTAGATATTAATACAAAGTAACTTTGGTCTTATAACAATCAAACAATCAAAAAAATTTGACATGTGAAAATGATGTGTTATTAAATAATAAAAATATATAAAGTAATTATTTAATCACAAAGTAGAAAACATTACAGGGACGAATTAACTTATGATCAATTTAATAGCTTATGATTTTATCTTTGAATAACAAAGTATAGAACTAATCCAAAAGGAAAAGAAGTAGAACCCATTCCTAAACCTTTTAACGTATGATAAAAAAAAAAAGATAATAATAATTTGACTAATTTTATGCAAAATTAATCTGTATTTACCTACAAAAAAAAAAAAAGGAAAAAAAAGGAAAAAAAAGGAAAAAAATTGTTGATACTCATCAAAATTTATTAAAGAGTTTCAGAACAAAAGAAATTATTCAGGTAGCTACGTTCACATTGCTAAGATTAAATAGAATATATGTATTTGGAATGATCAGTTCTTTCATATACTAACATGATCATCCTATATAAGATACACTATTCTGCAGTGTATTGAGTATGTAAAACATTTTTCTACTCTAACAGATTGCGTATTCTTTAAAGCAGATATGTGAATGCTACCTATACCGAAACAAAAGTTCAAGTTCTAAAATGAACTTTTGAAATGACTGAAAGTTTTCAAACAAAGGTAAAATACAATGATGCATAAAAGCAATAACAAGTCAAAATTTATCAATATCATTTCAATTATTCACTTCCTTTTTACGAAAAAAACCTACACCATATATAATTGTATTTTTCTTTTGGAAATAATTATAATACGATTGTTAAAATAATTTTGTTATGATAACATCAAAAGCCCTTTAATGTTATTCTACTTAAACAAAGAGAGGAAAGAAAAAACATATCCCTTGCCAAATATCTAAGCAGGGAGGGAAGTGAATGATCACTTGAATCATTCCCTATATATTTCTCATCGTTTATTTACAAAAAAAAAAAAAAAAAAAAAAAAAATTATTTAATAAGCACATTATTTCTAAGCTTAATTAATCAATGACTATTTTATGTAAATACAGCAAAACAAAAAAAATTATTACATATAAAGTCAAATCAACGTTTGACCAGACAACCTCAAAAATGCTGAAAGGGTCATTTGAAACTTAAACCTGATAACCACTAAATGAAAGTAGAACTGACGAGTATTATTGTTATCATTATTATTATTATTATTATCATCATTATTATTATTATCATTATTTTTATTATTATTATTATTTTTACTATAATTATTATCATTCATAACCCGCATTATTATATTTTATCATTTACTTATCAATAAATTTTTGTAACGGGAAATCTCTGATGCATAATAACATTGTTGAATCTCTATGACATTCAACAGTCTAAGGGGGGAGGTGTTACGTCCGGAGACGTATTATAGATTTAGAATTTCATTCTGAAAGTTTATTCACATCAGATATTTCCTGACATATAAACGCGAGAATGCAACGCAGCATTTCGCTCAATGTGACGTAGAGAGCCATCGACCTCCAGAAGACAGTGGCGTGCAAATTTTTAACAAATCAGCATTTCATAATGCTACCACTTAAATGCTACGCGTATAAGCCGCAACCGAAAATTTCTTAATAAAGATGATCTCAATTTATCATCTATAACCCAATTAAACCGCATAATAAAACTGCGAAATGCATCACGCAAGTCAGTCACAGCGTACAAGAAACCTGGCGAACTCCGTGTACCTCTACGACATCGAGAAGTTGAAACCGTAAGCCTTACACATCTAGTAAGCAGATTTTATAAGTTATTGAAATTGTAATTGTAAGCCTTACTCGTCTAGTAAGCAGATCGTATAAGTTATTTATAGTAAATTTATAAAAGCAAGTGTTATAGAAAAGAATTGTAATTGAAATTACAACGCATCGATCTACCAGAAGCCAGCAGATTGTATTGGTAATAAATTATTGTATTTTATATAATAAACCTACATAAAACCAATTACTACTTATTTCCACTTATTTCCGGACTTAACAATACTTGTAAATCATAAATATAAAAAAAAAGTAATCAGAAAGACCTGCACATGTCAATACTCTTTAATATATCTGAACTTATTTTGTAAATATATGTGAATTGGCAATAATTAGAAATGCTTTATATTATCTTTTACTGAATCAACTGCTAATCAATCTTTTTTTGTTGAGAATAATTTACGTTAGAATAATAACACAAAATGCAATTAATTGTTTAATAAAAGAATAGCATTAAAAATAGCTTCGTCTTATATACTTATGGCACGCGTTGTAATATGAAAGAGCATTGGCATAATGAGTTAGAAAATTGAAAATATTGGACATCCAACGAACACTATTGGATATGCTAGTTTATTCCAGCCTAACACCAGGCAATATAGTTTGTGTATTGTCCAATTTTTTCAATTTCCTTAATCATACTTCTACGAACCATTGAAAAGACACCGTACAAATTATGAAAATTTTTATAAACTCTAATTAAATTTTCTTATTATAACTAAAGATTTCTCCATCAATCGTTCCCAATTAAAATATGTCAAGTTGAAATTCACCGCAATAAGATACTGTGCCATGCCAGATAATTTTGATAGTACTGGTTTACATGTTCTTCATTAAACATAAGTTTGGCATTGAAGGGGCAGCAGCGATAGTATTGGATCTACAGTTATATGAAATGTCAGTATTCTTTCATACTTCTAACAATAACTTGTATTATATACTTGCAAAGTATCAAGGAGCGCGGGAGCGCTCCGCAGGTAAGTATAGAAGAAGCCTAAAGGAGTGACCCGTGCTACATATACATTGAAATGGGTGTACGAATAATTCAATGCGCTTTTGCGTATATTACGTTAGTTTTTACTATATAACATATCCCTCTTAATCGAAAGCCATTTCATTGCTCTACTCAAATCAAAAGATTTTATTTAAAAATATTATCTCGTTCAAAAGATATAGAGAGCTGAATTTTTTTATGTGCTGTTTCCTTTCCGAACTTTTCTTCTCCTTGTTCAGATATCCAGTTTGCAGCTCTTACGACACTTCCGATTGTCGTCTATTTTACGCTTGTATATCTATATATATACGAGGGGTGTTCAAAAAGTAAGTTTCCCTAGTCTGCCGTTTTGCCCCAGCGCCATCTAGCGAGCTGGGACCGAACATAGTTTTAGTTTAGGATATACCGATAAGAGCGGAACCGGTCTTAGCTGCCGAAAAAATTTTTTTCATCAGTACCGGCTCGGAAACCATAGAGCTACCTGTGAAAAACGTGTCCACCTGTGAGTTGCGTACAGTTATTCGCTTTTTAACTGCAAAAGGGCTTAATGGCAAAGAAATTCACACTGAATTAGTGCATATGTTTAGTGAAAATGTTTACTCACGCATTGTGACAGGGGATGAAACGTGGGTTCACCACACAAACCCTGAAATGAAGCGACAAAGTATGATTTGGAAGAAATCAGAAGAGAGTGCTCCAAAAAAAGCAAAAATCCAGTATTCTGCTGGTAAGGTTATGGCCACAGTTTTTTGGAACAACGAAGGTGTTCTGTTGATTGATTTTCTTGAATCCGGTACCACGATAAATGCAGATCGTTACTGCGAAGTGCTAAATAAACTTAAAAGTGCCGTTAAACGAAAGCGTCCTGGAAAATTATCGAGAAAAGTGTTGCTTTTTCACGACAATGCACGGCCTCATTCAGCAAAAAACACACAAACCTTACTGGAAAAATTCAAATGGGAAATTTTTGATCACCCACCCTACTCTCCAGATCTCGCACCAAGTGACTTTTTTCTTTTTCCTAAATTAAAGGAAAGTTTGGGTGGCCATCACTTCAATTCAAATGATGAAGTGAAAAACATCATTAAATTATTCTTTTAAAAACAGGGCACGGATTTTTATAAACAAGGTTTGTCAAAGCTTGAGAACAGATATAAAAAATGTATTCAAGTCCAAAGGGACTATGTAGAAAAATAGTTTATAAGTCAAACAATAAATACATATGTTACTTTAACCTAAAAATTGTGTTTTGCTTTTTTCCCGGAGCAGGGAAACTTACTTTTTGAACACCCCTCGTATTTATATATACCCCTATAGCACCGAATATTTGACGAATATTCGCTCAATATTTATTTGCCATTTTCACAACTTTCGTTAATATTACCTCAACGTTTATAAACATGGAAGAAACCCTGAGGGAATATTCCTGCAAACCTTGATGACCATTTTTTCATTCCTTTTCCAAAATGATCAGGTAGGCTACCTATTATTGTAATATTGCAGCAATATTCGTACAAGATTAATTAATACTAGACGAATATATAATTAAGTTTCACCTTAAGATTCCTCGATTAAGCAGTATTGCAGCAATATTCATATAAGATTCGTCGACATGAGTGGAGCATTCAATATATTCCCATATAACACTCAATATTGGAGGAATATTGCTTCAATGTTGTTTAGACATATTCGCCATATTCGCTAATGTTCCCTTAACGTTAGTATACAGGTGACGCTAGTATTTAAGTTATTTATTTCACATAGATAAGGCGTAAAATTTTGGGTGCCCATTCCCCATTCTAAACGGGATATCAAAAACAAGGCAAGCCTTGTAATTCGGACTCTTCGTAAAGAGTCATTTAAACGGTTAAATTACACGGCTTATATATTCTCGGCCATTCAGTGTATCTACAGAAAGCGCTATCGGCGCGCCCCATAGCGGTGTTCAAGGGGAACTTGTGATGGATGGCTCTCGATAAGCAAGCTTCAGCTATTTATCCACTACGCGGTGCATTGGTAGCGCTTTCTTTGGTTACACTGGATGGCCGAGAATATATAAGCTGTATAATTCAACCGTTCAAATGACTCTTTACGAAGAGTCCGAATTACAAGGCTTGCCTTGCTTTTGATATCTCGTTTACAATGGGGACTTAAAATTTTACGCCTTATCTATGTGAAATAAATAACTTGAATATACTAACGTCACCTGTATACTAACATTTAGGGAACATTAGCGAATATGTCGAAGCAATATGGAAGCAATATTATTCTAATAATAAGTGTTATAGGGGAATATACATATTGAATGCTCCTCTCGTGTAGATGAATTTTGTACGAATATTGCTGCTATACTGCCTAATCGAGGAAATATTAATGAAACTTAATTATATATACGAGGGTCATTTGATAGGTACCTAGCCTCACCGCCAGATGGTGCCACTATCGCACCAGAAATACACTACAATGCAGTATCTTCCTGTAAACGGTTACAGACAAAATTTCAGCCGGATCGGAGTTGTAGTTTATTTTTGAGAGCGTGTGAAAGCAAATGTGTCCGTTGATTTTTGAAAAAATGGAGAAAGAACAATATCGGTCGGTGATTCGATTCTTGTTTTTGGAAGGGAAATCGCGCAGTGAAATTAAAGAACGCTTGGATGCAGTGTATAGGGATGCTTCTCCTTCGATGGCGACCGTTAAATTTTGGTATAACGAGTTTCAACGTGGTCGTACGTCGGTTTTTGATGATCCACGCCCAGGTGCTCCGAAAACAGCCACAACGGAGGAGAACGTGACAAAAATACACGATATCGTTTTATCAGACCGCCGATTAAAGGTGCACGAGATAGCTGCGATAGTAGGCATCTCAGAAGAACGCGTGTGGCATATCCTACATGAGATTTTAGGCATGAGGAAGCTGTCAGCAAAGTGGGTGCCGCGTTTGCTGACTGCAGACAACAAGCGCATCCGTGTGACCAGTTCAGAGCAGTGTTTGGAGCTGTTTAATCGCAATCCAAAAGAGTTTTTGCGTCGTTACGTGACCGTCGACGAAACATGGATTCACTACTACACTCCAGAGACCAAGGAGCAGTCAAAACCGTGGACCTTACCCGGTGAACCTGCTCCGAAGAAGGCGAAGAGGGTCCCGTCGGCCGGAAAGGTGATGGCCACTGTTTTCTGGGATTCTCAAGGTGTGATTTTTATTGACTATCTGGAGAAGGGCAAAACGGTTACAGGACAGTACTACGCCGAACTATTGAGCCGATTTGACGCCGTGTTAGAAGAAAAACGGCCCCATTTGTCTAAAAAGAAAGTGCTTTTCCACTACGATAATGCACCGGCTCAAACTTCTGCACTCGCCACGGCTAAATTGGTCGAATGACGCTACGAACTGCTGCCCCATCCACCGTATTCTCCAGATTTGGCTCCGTGCGACTTTTTTTTGTTTCCGAACCTAAAAAATTCGCTCGCCGGGAAGAGATTCCACTCCAATAACGAAATAATCGCCGCCACGGAGGCCTATTTTGCAAACCAAGAGAAAACTTTTTTCAACGGGGTTAAAAAAATTGGAACACCGCTGGACCAAGTGTATTCAACTAAAAGGAGACTACATTGAAAAATAAATTTTATTTTTTGTAAAATTTTGGTGTTTTCATTTGTAGGCTAGGTAATTATCAAATGACCCTCGTATATTCATCTAGTATTAATTAATCTTGTACAAATATTACTGCAATATTACAATAATAGGTGGCCTATCTGATCGTTTTAGAAAAGGAATGGAAAAACGGTCATCAAGGTTTGCAGGGATATTCCATCAGGTTTTCTTTCATGTTTATTAACGTTGAGGGAATATTAGCGAAAATTGCGAAAATGGCAAATAAATATTGAGCGAATATTCGTCAAATATTCGGTGCTATAAGGGTATATATACACACCCGTATCTGGTCGATGCCTAACCTTACATATAAAATGTCAGTATTTTTATATACAAATGTTATCATTTAGTGAGTTAGTTAATAATAATGTATTTCAAAGATCTCGAGAAATCAACTAATTATGAGAAGAATTATGTGTATCAATCAACGGGGAAAATAACTTCTATTAGTTAGATAAGTACTTATTATATATATACATACAGATACATAGACAGATTATTTCATTTTGGATGAATTGGAATGGATTTGATTGGAAAAATATAACCTATATAAGCAGCTGTGAATATCAATGGGCAATAGCAATATGTTATAATCAGATAAGTAGCAAACTTTTATTATAAAGTTATAAATCAATTAAGTTTATAATAAGTATTGTTACTTTGTGAAATCTTGTTTTTATTTTTACAGAGTATATCAGAAAATGTAAGGATTATTACCAAGTAAATCTATCACAGTTAAAAAATAGTTTTTAACAAAGAAGAGTTCATTAAATATTATTAATTATTCAAGTTCATCGAAAAAATAGAGTAGGTTAACCGAATCTTCTGTATGTACATGAGTCTCAAGAAATTTTTAAATCTTCAATTGGATTGGAAAATAACCTATGTAAGCAGCTGTGAATATCAATGGGCGATAGCAATATATTATAATCAGATAAGTAGCAAACTTTTATTATCAAGATATAAATCAATAAAGTTTATAACAAGTATTGTTACTTTGTGAAATCTTGTTTTTATTTTTACAGAGAATATCAGAAAATATAAGGATATTACCAAGTAACTGTTAAAAAATATTTTTTAGCAAAGAATTTATTAATTATTATCTTACAGATAATAATTAATAAATAAATTCATCTTATCTGATATCTTACCAGAAGATTTTTTTCGACTCATTTTGGAACTATGGAGATATATGTAATATAGCCAATAATGTTGAGTTCTAATTGTGTACTGTCTGAAAAATCTAATTTTGAATTAGCAAAGATAAACGAGTCCCCTCATGACCCTGGTGGTTATTTTATTATTAATGGACAAGAAAAAGTTATTTTAATACAAGAACAGACGCTTAAGAATAGAATAATTTATATTAAAGAAGATAGTAAGAATATAGTACTACTAAAGAAAGAAAAACCAAACCAATATTATTATGGAAGACCAGGCAAATACAATTTAAGACACAATATTTTTCAAGATGTATCTATACCGGGTGTCCCATTTTAAAACCACCAGGCAAATATCTCGAAAACTAAGGGAGATGGAAAAAAACTTTTAATACAAAAGTTGTAGGGTTCAGAGGGGCCCAACTGATCGTGACCTTGGTTATGACCTTGATGTCAATGATCAAGGATTTTTATTTATGGGGCTTCCTAAAAAATACAGTCTACCGCAACAGGCCAACTACAAGAGATGACATGATTCAAAGGATTACACAAATCTGCTTAAGTATTCCACGTCAAGTATTATTAAATACTGTTAGAAACTTTAAAAGGAGAATAGAATGTTGTCAACAAGTAAATGGTGCAACTTTGAGCATCTTCTTCAGTAAATGGTGACCGAAACACTTGGATCCTATGACTAAATACACATGAACGTGGAATTTTCCAATGAATTTTTAGCTGGCCTGATCATCCCCGACCTTGCCTTAACTGGCCGGGTCATCTCCGACCTTGCCTTAACTGACCGGGTCATCTCCGACCTTGCCTTAACTGGCCGGGTCATCTCCGACCTTGCCTTAACTGGCCGGGTAATCTCCGACCTTGCCTTAGGTGACCGGGTCATCTCCGACTTTGCTCTTAACTGCACGGAAACTGACCATAACTTTGACCATGACCTTGACCCAAAGTCATATCAGAATTTTTCGGTTTTTCTATTTACGAGGTCAAAAGTGAGGGTTGCCATTAAACAAAATTGATTTAAGCTTCAAACGACATCATCCTTGACCTCAAGTTCATGGTCAAGGTCACGATCAGTTTGGCCCCTCCAAACACTACAACTTCTGTATTTAACACTCGTATGCGTAATTATGGGAATGTTTGGATGCGTTGATTGATTTTGATTTTAAACATGACCATGACCATGACCATGGCCTTGAGTCAAGGACATATCTAAACGTAAAATTTTCCGGTCTTTTCATTTACGAGGTCAAAAGTGGGGGTTCCCCATTTGAAAAAATCGATTTGACCTTCAAATGACCTTGATCATTGACCTCAAGGTCATAACCAAGGTTACGATCAGTTGGGCCCCTCTGAACCCTACAACTTTTGTATTTAACAATTTGTCTCGTATACCTAATTATGGGAATGTTTTGATGCGTTTATTGATTTTGATTTTAAACATGACCATGACCATGACCATGACCTTGACTCAAGGACATATCTGAACGTAAAATTTTCCGCTCTTTCCATTTACGAGGTCAAAAGTGGGGATTCCCATTTGAAAAAATCGATTTGACCTTCAAATGAACTTGATCATTGACCTCAAGGTCATAACCAAGGTCACGATCAGTTGGGCCTCTCTGAACCCTACAACTTTTGTATTAAAAGTTTTTTTCCATCTCCCTTAGTTTTCGAGATATTGGCCTGGTGGTTTTAAAATGAGACACCCGGTATATTATTAACATGAAAATTTTTCATACGAGATATAATTTTAGAAGAATGTTGAAAATTTGTCTTTATATCTGACAGGGCAAATAGAGTACGTGGATGTCAATGAAGAAAATGACAGTTTCATTGCTTTCAATGAATCACACATAAAACAAACAACAACTAAGATGTTTATTTAGACAGTATTGGACTCAAAGTACGAAAGAAGTATTATGTTTTGAAGTAAGTTTTTCAAAATTAGAAAAGAAAATTGTGATTTTCATAGATCCTCTATCTAGTTGAAAATTATATTGATAATAAAAATGTTGTGATTATTAGAAAATGACATCTAATCAGTGTTTTGTGTAATAAATAAAATAAAATACCAATATGATGTGTTGCATGAAGTGCATATATAATCAAATTTTATTGATAACAAATAACATAGTGATTGAAAAATGGCATGTAATCAGTGTTTTGTATTAAATAAAATAAAATACCGGTATGATGTGTTGCATGAAGTGCACATATAATCAAATGTTATAAATAACAAATTACAGATTAAAAAATGGCATCTAATCAGTGTTTTGTGTAATATAAAAAAATAAAATACCGGTAAAATGTGTTGCATGAAGTGTTGTATCAAATTTAAAAACTTCTATTTAAAATCAGTTTGAAATGTTTTGAAAATAGCTCAAGTATGTATTAATAAGTAATCACATGTTATTATGAGGTTCATAAAGTTCATAATACGCTTTTGCATACAAGAAAATATTGCTGAGTGATACACGAGGTTATAAATATACAATATAATTTTCAGTGTTTTGTGTAATAATAAATAAAATATAGTATGACGTGTTACATGAAGTGTTTATAATCAAACTTTAAAACTTCTATTAAAAATTAGTTTCAAATGTTTTGAGAATAGAACAAGTGTTTATTGAATAATTATGTGTTATGAGGCTCACAATTTTCATAATAAGTTTTTGTATAGAAGAAAATATTGCTGAGTGACATGTGAGGTTATAAATATACAATATAATTTATGATGCCGATTTGAAATATTGGTCTGAGCCTTAGTTTAAAAAACATCTGTCATCTTCAAAAACCTTAGTCGATATCAGAGCTGTGCTGTCGTACATATTTATTTAAGTGCCAATAAAAAGATTATACCTAGAGAACATGGGAATACTGAAAAAAGTAAAAATGATATGTTATTGTGAAAATTTCAACGAATAAAAGTGCTCAGTTAATCTAATATATGATTTCTCACCATGGGAGACGTCAAAATGTTTCAGAGTTCTTAGTAAATAGTTTTCTAGACAAGATTCAGATAATAATTTCAAAAAGTTTTATCTATACAAGAATGTCAAGAAAGCTTTTATTCTCAGTGATTCTTAGTTCATAAACTGGTAGCATTTTTAATTTTACAAGATTATGTGTGGCAATGATGGTTTATTAATTTAAGTAGTTTCAATAATAATTTCAAGATCTTATATCTCTACTATAAAAGAATATCGAGAAAGCTTTTTTTCTCACATTTTACAAGTCGTGTAGAAATTATGGGTTGTTAATACAAGTGGTCTAATCTAATCTAATGAAATCTGTGTAAATCCACCCGGATCCAGCTGGATTTCCCATGTGACATAGATCCAACTGGGTTTCCCAGCTGGATGTTTTTTACCGGGTTCTAGTGATAATTTCAACAAATCCATTTGGTAATACGTATACTCTTCATGTTGAAATAATAAAGGAAAATTTTTTCAACAAATCCAATTGTTCAGAATAATATAATTAATTATTGGCTCATGGTGTCAACAATTAATTGCGAAGCTATAAAAATAATTAATGATATTATTATGAGACTGCTATATGTAGCAGTCTTATAGTAGAACTAATTTAAGGCTTTAATAATTAATTTCTAGTACCAAAAAATGAAAATACTTATATGCTCTGAAAAAAAATTATAAAAATATGAAATAAAAGCTTCGTTTTAAGATCTAATTTGTTCAAAAAAATATCGATTCCTTTAGTATTTATGTAGTTTGTCTTCTTAATAATAATCTTTGAAAGTATATAATAGAGTACGTATATAAGTTTTTCCTGCAAACTTAAAACATAAAAAGAATGATATTTTCATATTACTTTACAATAATTAATAGTATTGTTAAATTATCATCATACATAAGAATATACGCGTTTGAATATATTATTTCAAAAAATTTTACTAATGTAATCATTTTTCGAGCCCCTTGAAGAAACATTCAAATTTAAAACTTTTGTGAATAACAATACTATCATTTATTAATGATATTAAAAATATACTATACTATAATAAACCCTCATAATGTTATCACACTGTGTAATTATTATTTTCACTTAAAAAGTTGTGAAATATATCTAAAAAACATTTTACAAAAGTTTAAACTGAGACAAGTATTAGTCTCTCCCGCCCTCCCTCCCTCTCTCTCTCTCTCTCTCTCTCTCTCTCTCTCTCTCTCTCTCTCTCTCTCTGCTCAGGGCGTCTTTCCGAGTACCTGGAAGCAGGCACAGATCTTAGCTTTGAAAAAGTCCTCGACTCCAGAGAGTGCTGCGGACTTTCGTCCGATAGCACTTCTCTGCTTCCTTTCCAAGGTGCTCGAAAAGATTGCCCACGGACAAATCACGGAGTATTTAGAGAAAAACAAAATTTTAGATCCCCTCCAGACCGGTTTCAGAAAACACCACAGCACACAGACTGCGTTATTAAAGCTGACTGAAGACGCACGCATGGCCATGGACAGAAAGAAGGTGACGCTTTTGCTCCTTTTTGATTTTAGCAAAGCGTTCGACACCATCTCACCTACGAAACTTATATGCAAGCTTAGACGACTGGGGTTCTCTAGGATGGCTCTCCTGTGGGTAAAATCATATTTACAAGGCCGGACCCAGATGGTGATTTCTAATAAAAATGGAAATTCGGATTGGTTGGACACTAATCTGGGCGTCCCACAGGGTTCAGTCCTGGGACCACTGTTGTTTAGCTTGTATGTAAATGACTTACAGGACTTACTTGACGGTCGCGCGGTAAGTCACCTTTTCTACGCGGATGACCTCCAGATCTATCTACATACGACCAAAGATAAATTCCGCGAGGGCATGGCTCGATTGGCGGAAACGGCACGGCTTGTTGCTGAGTGGGCGGGGAGCTCTGGCTTGCGTCTCAACCCAGGCAAAACGAAGGCAATATTTTTTGGTACAAGAAAGAACGTGAATGATATAAATTCATGGAACTTGCCTGGAATTGAGATACAGGATGGAGTGATCGTCCCATTTAGTGACTTGGTCGTGAGTCTCGGTGTTACACTTGACAGTAAACTCACTTGGAAGCCGCAAGTTGACTCCATTACTAAGAAAGTCAATAAATCCCTCTACAGCTTGCGGTTTATTAGGGATTGTACCACCGAGACTTTACGGAAGAGGCTAGTCTAGTCCTTAGTCCAACCGTATCTGGATTATTGTGCTGTGGTATACCTCGACGCTTCGGACGAACAGAAGGTACGTCTACAACGACTTAGTAATTCAGGTGTGAGATACATCTTTGGGGTTAGGCAGGACGAACACATCACTCCCTACAGGAAGCGTCTCGGCTGGCTACGTATGGACTCGAGGCGGCTCTATTTTGAAGCCCTTTTGCTTTTCAAAATCACTAGACTACGCGAGCCGGAATATTTAGTACAGTTCTTTAAAGCCCATGTGCCGAGACCTTCCAGTAGAGGCGTCCCGCCTGAACTCAATATTCCCAATGTGAGTACAGAGACGGGTGCCAGAGCATTTCAAGTCCATGGAGCCCGTCTCTGGAACTCCCTCCCCTTCGGCCTCCGAAATTCTCCATCGTTAACATCTTTTAAAGGGGCGGTGCGCCGTTACCTTCTTGGTCTTGACACCTAGCTCCCTGTTAGTGGGGGAAAGTGACATCTCGTAACCAAACTGTATAGTTAGTTATAAGATTATTTGCTGTGATTTTTCTCAATATGACTTGGCTCATCGAGCCTTAACACTGTGATAGTATCCTTCGCGGGGGATAAATTAATTCAATAGCTTACTATAGTAAGTAATGCGACGTGGCCTAATGGCCTGATAAAATAGTCATTTTATTTGTGATAAATATTTTTACCTTGACCAAAAATTGAATTGTGATCTATGTATTTTTATACTTGAAGCTTATAGCTGTATATTAACAATTTGTAAATAATTGTAATTTTATTTTTTAGCCCTTGTGGCCGAATAAAGGTTGTTCTATCTATCTATCTATCTCTCTCTCTCTCTCTCTTTCTTCCCCTCCCCTCTCTCTCCGTCTCACTCAACTTCCGTGAAACTGAGTACCAAAAACTTTAATGAGAGCTTAAATGTTTTTTTAAAACAATCAACATGTTTTTTAAAAGCTATTTTTTAAGTACGTTAAATGCTAACAACACAATATGTCTATTCCTTTTATTTCTTTTAGTCTCATCTATTCAATAAGAACTCTCTACAAATGGTAATAATTTTTTTCATGACTGCATAAACTCTCTCCCTCCTTCTCTTTCCCACCCACTCTCTCTCCCTCCCTCCCTCTCTCTCAACATCCGTCAACCTGAGTACCAAAAATTTTAATGAGAGCTTAAATATTTTTTTTAAAACAATCAACACGTTTTTTGAAAGCTAATTTTGTAAGTACATTCTATAACAACATAATTTATCTAGTCCTTTTATTTCTTCGAATCTCATTTGTTCAATAAGCACTCTCTACAAATGGTAATAATTTTTTTCATGACTGTACAAATTATCTATAAAATAGTAATATTTATGATTTTGTAAAAGAAATCAAATAAATACGAATGAAAAAGTCTTTAATTCTTTGAGTCATTGTATGCTGAACAAATTATACGTAAGTAAGTACATTCAAACTGTTCACTGCAAATCAAACAAACGAAAGTTGTGAAATCAATTATCGATAGTCAAGTAATGCAAACAACTCTCGGAAACTGCTGTATGACTGTTCACAGAAATATATTCAAATTTGTTCATCTTTCTGAGCTATACAAATTAAACACAAGAAAGTACTGAAATCAATTTATTGTAATCAAGTACCGACCATAAGTTAACTTGACTGACATAATAGAACTTTTCGTATCTTGAATGACATAATAGAACTTTTCGTATCTTGACTGACATAATAGAACTTTTCGTCTGTAACTTCAAAATTATTCAGCCGGTGGGCATAAAATACTACTTAGCGCCCAAGAGGCCCAATAGCTCACATACTCTTATAAAACTTTATAGAACCTACGCACTCTACGCCCCACAGTGGGCCAGAAAAGAAGAAAAAATTTCTAAGCCTTGCTTTAACTGGTTTTTGAGGATAAGATTTTTTATAATAGTGGATTTTTTTTTTTGATGTGGAGAATAAGGATCCGATGCCTATCGTATATTATTTTCCCTCTAAACCTCGTGGGATACAAAAATACTCGACTAAATCGGTTATTGACGATTGTTGTAATTCGTCGATGCTAAAATACTTATTGTACCTCTCAAAAATAATATTCTTTAACGAACCAGAAAGCATTCTAAAGCTTAAAAAAAGTACTTTAATATAATTCCTTATTCGCACAATTCTGACCAATGCTGTCAAAAGCGTTATACACGGAAAATAATAATTCTTACCACTAAAATAAAAAAAAATTGAGAAATGGATTTTGAAAAACTCTAACTCTGAGCTCGTAAAAGATACAGAGCTATATTACTGCATAATTGTAAGTTATATTTTTTTATACTGCCAAAATTTTTTACATAAAAAAGTTTACTACCATCTAACAATAGAAAAGTGTGAGGGTGTAGAGCTCTGTATCTTTCACGTGCTCAGAGTTAGAATTTTTCAAAATCCATTTATCAATTTTTTTTTATTTTAGTGGTAAGAATTATTGTTTTCCGTGTATAACGCTTTTGACAGAATTGGTCAGAATTGTACGAATAAGGAATTATATTAAAGTACTTTTCTTAATCTTTAAAATGCTTTCTGGTACGTTAAAGAATATTATTTTTGAGATGTACAATAAGTATTTTAGCATCGACGAATTACAACAATCGTCAATAACCGATTTAGTCCAGTATTTTCGTATCCCACGAGGTTTAGAGGGAAAATAATATACGATAGGCATCGGATCCTTATTCTCCACATCAAAAAAAAAAATCCACTATTATAAAAAATCTTATCCTCAAAAACCAGTTAAAGCAAGGCTTAGAAATTTTTTCTTCTTTTCTGGCCCACTGTGCGCCCGTGTGGGCGAAAATTATTTTAATTATATAACTATAATGCCTTCTCTTTATTTCTAAAATTCATAAGAATTTTTTTAGATATTTACGAAAAGTCAAAGCCCATATAAAAAAATTACATAGTTACCCACACATCACTATTTTTCATGATTTTTTATTAATTTTGAACTTTCTATAATATTACGCACCTTGGGAGGACAATAGAAGTCTATAATAGAAGACTATATATAGTCTATATATAGAAGTCTAGAAGAGAGAGAGAGAGAGAGAGAGAGAGAGAGAGAGAGAGAGAGAGAGAGAGAGAGAGAGAGAGAGAGAGAGAGAGAGAGAGAGAGAGAGAGAGAGAGAGAGAGAGAGAGAGAGAGAGAGAGAGAGAGAGAGAGAGAGAGAGAGAGAGAGAGAGAGAGAGAGAGAGAGAGAGAGAGAGAGAGAGAGAGAGAGAGAGAGAGAGAGAGAGAGAGAGAGAGAGAGAGAGAGAGAGAGAGAGAGAGAGAGAGAGAGAGAGAGAGAAATAAAGGGCGGGAGGGCGGGTAACTATAAATTGAAAAAACAAATAGAATGACTACAGTCCAAGACATGCACACTGATATTCAATTTTTGTTGTTGTTATGTCTTGGGTAGCAGTATGAAAAAATACTGACATTTCATATAACTTTAAATCCGATACTATCGCTGCTGTCCCTTCAATGCCAGACTTATGTTTAACAAAGAACCTGTAAACCAGTACTATATATCAAAATTTGCTTACTTGTCCAAGTATCTTATTGAGGTGAATTTAACCTTAACATATTTTAATTGTGAATAATTGATGGAAAAATGTTTAGTTATAATAAGAAAATTTAATTAGAGTTTATAAAATTTTTCATAATTTTTACGGTGTGTTTTGAATGGTTTGTAGAATATGATTAAGGAAATTGTAAAATTGGACATTAGACGAACTATATTGCCTGGTGTTAGGCTGGAATAAACTAGCGTATCCAAAAGAGTTCGTTGGATGTCCAATTTTTTCAATTTCCTAACTCATTATAAGATTGAATATCAGTTTATTTGGTAAATGAAATATAAAGCATTTAAAATTATTACCTCCCTGGTAGAAAATTAAGCATCATTTCTGACCGGTTCACTAACTATTGACCATAAGTTATTTATTTAACCATAATTTAGTCAATAATTAACCAGATACGGTTCATAACTTCTAAATACATTAATTTAAAAAAAGTTTGATCTCCCATATATCGGCTTAACCTCTTTTTATACATGTTTACTAATATATTTTATGTATTGTATCATTTACATAAATGTAACATAAAATAAAATAGACGAAATAATGACTAAAATAACAACTATTACATTTAACTAAAAAAATTTATTTTACGAATATAAAATATAAAATGTGTGATATACTATCACAAATAGAATCATACGCTTATTCGAAATGTGTTTATTTTTATTTTAATGTAAGCAGGGAGGTGTATTGGAAAAAAAATTCATAAAATCTAAATTTTTTTTTTCACTGTTACTAGTCAGATGTAAATATATTATATATTATTTAAAATTGTTTAGCTTGATACTATTACAAAAAACTTTGTATTGATTCTTAAATAGTGTATTTAAGAATCTATACAAATTAATACACTATTTAAGAATCAATACAAATAGTCTTAATCTTAAATAGTGTATTATATATTAACCTAACTCAGCAATGCAAATAAGTTAATATAAAAGCTTTGGATTTTACATCAAATGTCCCCTGTATGAACGAAGAAAATATAATTAGAATTATCATTTTAGGCGTAGATAAACCATTTTCAATATTTTGACTTTCGCGTATAACCAACCGGGTAAAGCATTTTTAAGAGACAAAGATTATATTCTTTGTATTTTGGTCATAGTTATGATTTCAAAAGTTTCAAATATGAAAATTTCCTATATTTAATTTTGCTTATATCTGTTATGATTTTTACCATTTAAAAATGACTTCTTGAAGTAATTTATTGAAGTACAACTCTTCGAACCAGAACTATTATTAAAATACAAGGAACGTAAGCTTTGTCTCAAAAATCCATTACCCAGTTGCTCGGAAAAGATATTTACTTCAATAAATCATTTTTAAATGGTAAAAATCATAACAGATATAAGAACACTTAAATTTAGGAAATTTTCATATTTAAAACTTTTCAAATCATAACTATGACCAAAATTCAAAAAATATAATCTTTGTCTTATAAAAATCCTTTTCCCGGTTGGTTATATACGAAAGTCAAAATATTGAAAAGGCTTTACCTATGAATAAAATGGGTTTCCAAACTTCTAGCTTAGCTTACATTATGAGAGTTACTGTCTTTCGAAGAGTTGCACTTCAATAAAATACTTCAATAAGTCATTTTTAAACGGTAAAAATCATAACAGATATAAAAAACCTTGAAATAAGGAAATTTTCATATTTGCAACTTTTCAAATCATAAATATGACCAAAATATGAAGGGTATGAGTTTTATCTCATGAATATCCATCACCCGATTAGTATTACATACCAAAGACAAAATATTGAAAATATTTTACCGATGCATAAAATGGGTTTAGGAATTTGTAGCTTAGCTTATATTGTCAGAGGTAATGTCTTTATGATATATTACTAATAATAATTCTAATTATATTTTTATTTTCACAATGAAAATTTTATGATACATTGAAAATCATTGTAATTATATTTTCTTCATTACTTCTCCGCTTTGATGTAAAATGGAGTACAATCGAAAAAAATCTATTTACTAAAAAATGACAGATTCATTATGCCTTTTGCATTCAGTTGAGTGTTACAGTGAGAATCATTATGTATATAGAGCATAACCTAAAATATAATGATTTTATTTCACCAGAAATTCGTCAGATTCTGACCAGAAACTGTCGCCAGCACGCGGGGTTTCTGGCCAGAATTTTCACCATAAGTTGACCAATTACCAGAAAATTAAACATATTCTGGTCAACTTATGGTTAATTTTCTACCAGGGCTATTCACACATACTTATAAAATGACTTCATATATATTAGAGAGTATTGACATGTGCAGGTCTTTATGTGTATGTGCGTGGTGGGGACCTGGGTTACGCAAACTCTATTCCACAGTCGTCGCCGACGCTTATCAAGGTAGTTACTATTGAGTACTCGAGGGCGCGCTCGATGCTGGCCTCGGGTGTTTTTGATATCAGGGGTCGGCGTCGAGTAGCGCGAGCCCGAGACTCGTTAAACATCGTATCGTCTTTCTCTTTTCTGCCGTTTTTTGTTTTCGAAAAAATTGTAAGTACCGTACCTATATGTAAATACAATACCAGTATAAATAATGTTTTCTCTACAAATATTTCATTAAACTATTATTTTTATAAACACTGTTAAGTTGCTAAATAATTTATTCTAATATTTCAGCTAAGCACATTTTAGATTCTGGAGAAATCATGGGACTGATCATGGTTTAAATACATATGTTAATCATAGATAAAAGTTTAAAAATTTAATTAATTGCTTTGAATGCGAGAGAAACTCGATTTTTCATAGCAAAATGTAAAACCCATATTATTTAAGAGATAATATCAACATGATTTTTAGGTGCTAATCACCTGATAATCAGGTGACGTTCTGGCATGATGTCCAGCTGAAATCAGCTAAATTTTTTTAGTATAATCTATAACTTTTGAAAGTAATTCGTTCTTATTAAAAGTAATTTTTATAGATATTTTTTGTGTATATTTTTTTTATATAAATTTTCCGATTTATCGCGTTATGATTTGATCGATAACATGACGTGATTATAGACGCGAGTAATCGCGCGAGAGCTTCCTCCTAGAGGAAGCTTTGTGATAGTAAATTTTTGAGTTGTTGTAAAAACATATTATAATTGTGTTCCGAGGTGTTAGGAATAAAAATACATGGTTTTTGAAAAATGTCTGTATAGATGTGTGTGTGTGTGTGTGTTGTCACGGGGTGGATTTTCGGGCTAAGGCACGTTTCACCTGTGTACCTTAGCGGTTCAAATCCATATCTCTCGGTTCAACTCCCGGAGATATAATAGCCAGATTAGGCAACAGACGTTACAACGTCGTGCAATGTTAACCTAATCTGGTTATTTACCGTGCAACACGCAAGTCGAAGACTCGCGCTTTATTTCTCACCAGTGACTCGAACTCCTCTCCTGGTCACTGTTTCGTGTGCCGCCTGCTCAGATGTAATGAAACGTATTCTCTTACGTAACGACCGCGCAGGCGTCGGGGAGCGGGGAATTACTAAGGTCGCGAAATGATAACTCGAGTGGTTAAAGTTAATAACAAAAGACTATGGTTTATTAAATAAAAGAATTTGTGGTGAGATAATGGATCAGAAATATAAAAGAAATGAATTTAGGTTTGCATATTCCCTATCTAAACGGTGCGCCAGCACGTTACCTCTGACGTCAGCTGCCTCGGAGACTGACGTCACACTCGCGGTAATTTACGCCGCGCACGTGAGGTATCATACGCCTCACGTGTGCGGTACTCTACGCGCGCGCTCACCGAGTAAAGCGATGAAGTGTGAGAGCAGTCACGATCGCCGCGCGACGCACACACGTATAAGTGTGAGAGAGAGGGTAGACGGCGGGTTTACACGTATGCGCACCTGTTGCGCGCACTCACCGGCTTTGAAGAAGCCGGTGGTTTGACCTCGCGTTCAATCTTGATGAAGTGCGAGCCCGATGCCTACACTCTCTCCTCGCACTTGCTCTCACCGCACGAGAACGCCTACTCGAAGCCGATGTCCAGGTACGACGAGCCTGGACAAGCGGTTACGCGGAGCTAATACGCGGAGCGGAAGAATGCGTGCACGCTTACCTTTTACCCAATTTAGCAACGGCTCAAGTAGTTGATCGGCCTCGGACGTATCTGGTCTTACTTCCTGAGTAATATAAAAATCTTGATGCTGCGGTGGAGTGGACACGAAAAGTGCTATTACTTCCTCCAGACACTAAGTGGTTTGAGTGCGGCAGGTGATACTAGCCTGTCGCACTTGAACTTTGCACTTTAACGCGCGAAAACCGCAGAAGTACTTCAATACACTATTTTTGTATATCACGAGCAAAACTCTCGTGATTCGCGCTCTGACACGGTACTTATCTTCAAAAGAACGAACGAGCCTTCTTTTAATAACGGGCGAAACAAGGTGGAGCGAAACGAAAAGCGGTTGCAGAATACCGTGGCGAACTATAAGATAGCCGTCGCCTCGCCGCGGTCCGCTAGTCATCACGTCGATGCAGCTCAGATTCTGCATCGACGCGCCATCTCGCGTTCGCGCGCATGAGTTACTTCAACTACGGCTTATACTCGACGTCGGTACGGCAGGCCGTGACAGTGTGTGTATACGCCTGGGTCTCAGCTTCTACTTGGTCGATTTTGACCGGACAGTTCTCATCTTTTTTTTTTTTTTGCGTGATGGCGTGTCAAAAATCTGTTTTTTGACTGGGGCGATGCGTTTTTGTTTTTTTTCAAATTTTCGATTTTCTCAAAACTGTTTTTTGATTTTTTTTAATGACAGGATCGAATTATTCGAATCTGATGGGTAGTGTTCGAAACGGAATTAAAATACCTATATTTTCTAAAAAAAAACGTTTCTATCTGTCACGGTTCTTTTGTTATTAACAAAAACGTGTTTTTTTTTAGAAGCTTATAACTCCTAAACTTAACGGTCAATTTTTTTGAGAAAAATCATGATAACACAGAATATAAATAGCTATAATCTGTTAAAATTTAAATACATTCTGTAGGCTAGATTTTGAGTAAAAAATTGAAAAATAAAAAAATCAGTTTTGTATGTCCAGCGATTACAAGAGTAAAATTGACTTAATGGCTTCAAAATTCCTTTGAGAGGTAGATTTTTTATAGTTCTCGGTCGAGTTCTTTGGGCAAAATGATTGTTCCATAAATTTCAAAGATATTTGAGGTTAAAAATTTTTTTAAATTTTTTAAAAATCGTAATTTCTAGGTTGTGTGGAATGAAGAAACGTCATTGAGTAGGCATTCAATGATTTTTTTTAAATTTCTAAAAAACCAACCAACAAAATGAATTAAAATGTTTAAAAATTATATCTATTATAATCTATTATAATTATGAATTATGCATTATGAATGCATTATATTCTGCATTATTATAATTTACTTGTGAATTATGAACTTTTTAAAAAAACACGTTTTTGTTAATAACAAAAGAACAATGATAGCTATAAATTTTTTTTTTCTTAAAAAATATGAATTATGAAATATAAAAGAAAACACATTTTTGTTAATAACAAACCAACCGTGATAGCTATTTGTTTTATTATAAAATATAGATATTTTACTTCTATTTCAAATGATAACTTTATTTATCAGCTCAAAATTTATATAAATTTGATATAAATAAATAATAACTAAATAAATAAATTTAAAAATTATCAATTTTTAATATTCATAACTGAATTTGATTGTAATTATGCAATAAGTTTTTTAAAAAATTATAAATTTTGTTATTAAAAATTAATTAAAGGAATCAACAAATTACAGTTGAGGAAGCTACGGGCCAATAAATTGGCAGCTGTTTTTCAGTAGGGAGGGCAGCAAGAGGAGATAAATAATTGTGTGGCGCGCATGGACAAGCTCCACGAATTGCAGGTTCGGGCGGCGGCCGACGCCCAAGCGGAGCAGGTGAGACAAGCCAAATATTATGACGCCCATCTTCGACCTCCAGAATTCTGTCTAGGCGATCGTGTATGGACAGAGAATAAGATACTATCCTCTGCAGCTGAGGGGATTTCTGCCAAATTAGCCCCAAAGAACGCGGGGCCATACACGATTGTGAATATTCTAGGCGAAAACACCTATGAGATCCATGGTGAGGATGCCCGAACGATACGTCCCGTTCATGCGCAGCAACTCAAGCGATACGTCTCGGCAGAAGAGCTCAAGGACTACTTGGAGAAAAGTAGTCCGGAAGTAGCCCAAACACTGCGACCGAGGGAATCTTCAGTCGAGCGTGGCGCACCAGCGGACAATTGAGGTAGCCAGGGGAATGATTAGCCTCGGGCGACGGCTAAGAGGCGCGGTCCACTTCGTAAGACCGCGCTATTACTTAGGCCAAGAAAACGTGCGAGCGACCGCCGACCTACGCGTATGGTCTGTCCAACAGAGTCCAAGCGAGGCCCAGGGAGGCCAAAGGGCTCGAAGAAGAAGCCTGCACCTACTGCTGTCGGGACAATTAGCCCCCGTCGAACCCGAGCGTCCTACAAATGAAAACACCAAAATTTTACAAAAAATAAAATTTATTTTTCAATGTAGTCTCCTTTTAGTTGAATACACTTGGTCCAGCGGTGTTCCAATTTTTTTAACCCCGTTGAAAAAAATGTTTTCTCTTGGTTTGCAAAATAGGCCTCCGTGGCGGAGATTATTTCGTTATTGGAGTGGAATCTCTTCCCGGCGAGCGAATTTTTTAGGTTCGGAAACAAAAAAAAGTCGCACGGAGCCAAATCTGGAGAATACGGTGGATGGGGCAGCAGTTCATAGCGTAATTCGACCAATTTAGCCGTGGCGAGTGCAGAAGTGTGAGCCGGTGCATTATCGTGGTGGAAAAGCACTTTCTTTTTAGACAAATGGGGCCGTTTTTCTTCTAACATGGCGTCAAATCGGCTCAATAGTTCGGCGTAGTACTGTCCTGTGACCGTTTTGCCCTTCTCCAGATAGTCAATAAAAATCACACTTTGAGAATCCCAGAAAAGAGTGGCCATCACCTTTCCGACCAACGGGACCGTCTTCGCCTTCTTTGGAGCAGGTTCACCGGGTAAGGTCCACTGTTTTGACTGCTCCTTGGTCTCTGGAGTGTAGTAGTTAATCCATGTTTCGTCGACGGTCACGTAACGACGCAAAAACTCTTTTGGATTGCGATTAAACAGCTCCAAACACTGCACTGTACTGGTCACACGGATGCGCTTGTTGTCTGCAGTCAGCAAACGCGGCACCCACCTTGCTGACAGCTTCCTCATACCTAAAATCTCATGTAGGATATGCCACACACGTTTTTCTGAGATGCCCACTATCGCAGCTATCTCGTGCACCTTTAATCGGCGGTCTGACAAAACGATATCGTGTATTTTTGTCACATTCTCCTCCGTAGTGGCTGTTTTCGGAGCACCTGGGCGTGGATCATCAAAAACCGACGTACGACCACGTTGAAACTCGTTATACCAAAATTTAACGGTCGCCATCGAAGGAGAAGCATCCCCATACACTGCATCCAAGCGTTCTTTAATTTCACTGCGCGATTTCCCTTCCAAAAACAAGAATCGAATCACCGACCGATATTGTTCTTTCTCCATTTTTTCAAAAATCAACGGACACATTTGCTTTCACACGCTCTCAAAAATAAACTACAACTCCGATCCGGCTGAAATTTCGTCTGTAACCGTTTACAGGAAGATACTGCACTGTAGTGTATTTCTGGTGTGATAGTGGCACCATCTGGCGGTGAGGCTAGGTACTTGTCAAATGACCCTCGTAAATTGATGCGCAAATATTTCAAAAACGTTTTACGCAATGATACTAGAATTATTTTAAAGGTTACCTTAATAACCTTTCAGAAAATATTTCTGAAAGGTTTTAGAAATATTTTTTGTTGTTTTTATCTACGTGAAAAAAAATATTGCAGAAAATCTTTTAAAAACGTTCCCCTAAAATTGTAAGAAAAACTGCGGGAAAGCTTTGTAAAACCTTAACTAATATCTCTTGTAATATTTTTTTCATGGTGTCAATAATAACGTATCAAAAAGGAAACGAAAACATTGTTAAAACGTTTCAGGCAATGATACAGGAAATATTTTTGAATGATTGTTATAAAATTTCGCGAAATATTTTTGCAAGGATTCGGAAATATTTTTTCACATTTTCAGTTTCACAAAATAATCCTTCCAAGAATTTTATTTGATACCTTTTCGTAACATTTCATGAAATGTTTCTTTAAAGAAAGTTTGCGAGAAAAATTTCGGTATAGCTTCATAAAACCCCGCAGTAACATTTCATGAAATGCGTTTCACGATGTCAATACCGTATCAAAACCGTTGCATAAACTCTGTTAAAACGTTTCAGGCAATGATACAGGAAATGTTTTTGAAATGTTTCCTTATAAACTTTCGTGAAATATTTTTGCAAGTTTTCGGAAATATGTTCTTATATTTGGAGTTTTATAAAAAAATCTTACCAAGGATGCTTTTTGAAACTTTTTCGTAACATTTCATAAAATGTTTCCTTAGAGAAAGTTTGCGAGAAAAATTTCGGTAAAGGTTCGTAAAACCTTGCAGTAACATTTCTTGAAATGCGTTTTCACGATGTCAATACCGATTCCAAAACGTTGCGTAAACTTTGCTAAAACGTTTCAGGCAATGACACAGGACACGTTTTTGAAATATTTCCTTATAAATTTCGTGAAATATTTTTGCAAGGTTTCAGAAATATTTTTTTGTATTTTCAGTTTTTTTAAAAAATCTTTCCAAAAAGCTTTTTGAAACCTTTCCGTAATATTTCATGAAATGTTTCTTTACAGAATGTTTGCGAAAAAACTTTCTGGAATGCTTTGAAAAACCTTGCATAAACGTTTCTGGAAATGCGTTTTCACGATGTCAATACCGATTCCAAAACGTTATGTAAACTTTTCTAAAACTTTTCAGGCAATGATACAGGAAACGTTTTTGAAATGTTTCCTTATAAACTTTCGTGAAATATTTTTGCAAGATTTCGGAAATATTTTTTTATATTTTCAATTTAATAAAAAAATCTTTCCAAGAAAGCTTTTTGAAAGCTTTTCGTAATATTTCATAAAATGTTTCTTTAGAAAAAGTTGGCGAGAAAAATTTCGGTTAAGCTTCGTGAAACCTCGCAGAAACGTTTCCGGAAATGCGTTTTCACGATGTCAATACCGATTCCAAAACGTTACGTAAACTTGTCTAAAACGTTTCAGGCAATGATACAGGAAATGTTTTTGAAATGTTTCCTTATAAACTTTCGTGAAATATTTTTGCAAGGTTTCGGAAATATTTTTTTATATTCTCAGTTTAATAAAAAAATCTTTCCAAGAAAGATTTTTGAAAGCTTATCGTAATATTTCCGGAAATGTTACTTTACAGAATGTTTGCGAGAAAACTTTCTGGAAGGCTTAGAAAAACCTTGCAGTAACATTTCTGGAAATGCGGTTTCACGAAGTCAATGCCGTATCCAAAACGTTGCGTAAACTTTACTATAACGTTTCAGGCAGTGATAGAGGAAAGGTTTCTGAAATGTTTCCTTATAACCTTTCGTGAAATATTTTTGATAGGTTTCGGAAATATTTTATACATTTTCCGTTTCATAAAAAAATATTTCCAAGAAATATTTTTGAAACCTTTTCGTAATATTTCATGAAATGTTTCTTTAGAGAATTTTTACGAGAAAAATTTCGGTAAAGCTTCGTAAAACCTTGCAGTAGCGTTTGTTGAAATGCGGTTTCACGAAGTCAATACCGTATTCAAAACGTTGCGTAAACTTTACTATAACGTTTCAGGCAGTGATAGAGGAAAGGTTTCAGAAATGTTTCCTTATAACCTTTCGTGAAATATTTTTGATAGGTTTCGGAAATATTTTATACATTTTCCGTTTCATAAAAAAATATTTCCAAGAAATCTTTTGGAAGCCTTTTCGTAATATTTCATGAAATGTTTCTTTAGAGAATTTTTACGAGAATAATTTCGGGTAAGCTTTGGAAAACCTTGTAGTAACATTTTTTGAAATGCGTTTTCACGATGTCAATACCGATTCCAGAACTTTGCGTAAATCGTGCTAATACGTTTCCGGCAATGATACAGGAAATGTTGTTGAACTATTTCCTTACAAAATTTCATGAAATATTTTTGCAAGGTTTTGGAAATATTTTTTTATATTTTCAGTTTTATAAAAAAATCTCTCCAAGAAAGCTTTTTGAAACCTTTTCGTAATATTTAATAAAATGTTTCTTTAGAGAAAGTTTGCGAGAAAAATTTCGGTAAAGCTTCGTAAAACCTTGCAGTAGCATTTCTTGAAATGCGGTTTCACGAAGTCAATACCGTATTCAAAACGTTGCGTAAACTTTGCTAAAACGTTTCAGGCAAAGATACTGAAAAATGTTTTGAAATGTTTCCTTATAACCTTTCGTGAAATATTTTTGAAAGGTTTCGGAAATATTTTTTTATATTTTCAGTTTTATAAAAAAATCTTTCCAAGAAAGCTTTTTGAAAGCTTTTCATAATATTTTCGGAAATGTTTCTTTACAGAATGTTTGCGAGAAAACTTTCTGGAATGCTTCGAAAACCTTGCAGTAACATTTCTTGAAATGCGGTTTCACAAAGTCAATACCGTATCCAAAACGTTGAGTAAACTTTACTATAACGTTTCAGGCAGTGATAGAGGAAAGGTTTCTGAAATGTTTCCTTATAATCTTTCGTAAAATATTTTTGATAGGTTTGGAAATATTTTATACATTTTCCGTTTCATAAAAAAATATTTCCAAGAAATCTTTTTGAAGCCTTTTCGTAATATTTCATGAAATGTTTCTTTAGAGAATTTTTACGAGAATAATTTCGGGTAAGCTTTGGAAAACCTTGAAGTAACATTTCTTCAAATGCTATTTCACGATGTCTATTCCGTATCCAAAACGTTGCGTAAACTTTGTTAAAACGTTTCAGGCAGTGATACAGGAAAGGTTTTTGAAATGTTTCCTTACAACCTTTCGTGAAATATTTTTGGAAGGTTTCACAAATATTTTATACATTTTCAGTTTCATAAAAAAATCTTTCCAAGAAATCTTTTTGAAACCTTTTCGTAATATTTTATGAAATGTTTCTTTACAGAATGTTTGCGAGAAAACTTTCTGGAAAGCTTTGAAAATCCTTGTAGTAACATGTCTTGAAATGCTTTTCAACGATGTCTATTCCGTATCCAAAACGTTGCGTAAACTTTGCTAAAATGTTTCAGGCAGTGATACAGGAAAGGTTTTTGAAATATTTTCTTACAACCTTTCGTGAAATATTTTTGGAAGGTTTCACAAATATTTTATACATTTTCAGTTTCATAAAAAAATCTTTCCAAGAAATCTTTTTGAAACCTTTTCGTAATATTTCATGAAATGTTTCTTTAGAGACTTTTTACGAGTAAAATTTTGGGAAAGCTTTGGAAAACCTTGCAGTAAGATTTCTTGAAATGCTTTTTCACGATGTCTATTCCGTATCAAAAATGTTACGAAAACTTTGCTAAAACGTTTCAGACAATGATATAGCAAATGTTTTTGTAAAGTTTCCTTACAACCTTTTGTGAAATATTTTTGCAAGGTTTTTATAATGTTTCTTGAATGGTTCTGTCGGAATAAATACATCTTTTTGAGAAATTTTTTCAACACCTTTCCATAATATTTCATGAAATATTACATATTTCTTTTCAGAGACGTTGTAAGAAAGATTTCATGAAAGCTTTAGAAAAGCTTGCAGTATTATTTCATGAAATGTATTTTGATGGTCAACTTTTAACATTAATTGAAAAGTTTCTAAAATGTTTCTGTAAGGTTTCTTGTAATCTTACTGAAAATATTTTTGTGAGGTTTCTGTAATATTGCAGGAAGGTTGTGGCAAGCTTTCATGAAATATATCTTGAAAGGTTTCATCAAAACTTTTCATGCTATGTGGAAGGAAATGAGTTTTACGCAGACAGTGGAGCAGCGCAGATGGGCTAATAAAATAGTACATTACGATACATATCACCTAGGTAGCACTTTGTTACACTGGGTGAGTTAGGGCCCGAGCGTAGCGAGGATCCTAATTACGCCGTGCCAGAGTGATACTTAGGTCACAAGTATCGTATAGAATTTTATAGCACTGCCTACCTAAGAACGCTGCCACGCCTATCTGTGTCCGCAGTTGTCCTCTGTTGCACCCTGAGGTTGCAACAAAGAAGAAATTCCTTCCCCAGCCTATTTTGTTTTGGTAATTATTTAATTATCAATTTTTTATTAGCCCGTCTCCGCTGCTCCACTTTCCGCAAAAAAACTCGTTTCCTCTACCTACCTACCTACATTTAAAAATTATTTCGCGCATTAATTTAATAAGCAGCCTGTCTGCGTGCCTTCACTTTCAAGCAAGGAACTCGCATTCTCCGTCTGCATTGGTTTAAGAACTCTCAAATTATTAATTTTATTATCCGTAGCTCGTCTACGCTGCTCCACTTCATTTCGTCGAATTGGCTGCCCCACTATCTACGTAGATTTGAAACTATATATCTTGCTCCTCAATTGCATAGGTTACCCGTCTGCGCGTTTGCATTAAAAAATGTATGGAAATTTTATCCTCCGCCTTTTTTGGTTTAGGACTCATTTAATTATTAATTTTTTTGATGAGCCCGTCTGCACTGCTCCATTTTTTGCATCAAACTCGATCGCTCCTCAACCTACATACGTATAGAAATTGCTTCCTGCATTAATATTTAGGTAGTCTGTCTGCGTGCCTTCACTTACAAGATACGAAACCCGCACCCGCCTAGTTTGATTTCAGAATTGCTTAATTATTAATTATATTATTCATCGCTCGTCTGCGCTGCTCCACTTCAATGCGTCGGAGTGGCTGCTACTGTAAACTTAGACTTTAAACTCTCTTGTTTCTCAATTGCATAGGTTCCTTATCTACGCGTTTGCGATTTACAATGTAGAAATTCATTCCGCAGCCCATTTTGATTTAGTAATTATTTCATTAACAATTTTTTATTAGCCCGTCTGCGCTGCTGCACTTTCGGCGTCACACTCGTTCCCCTACCTATATATGTTAAGAAATGGCTTCCTGCGTTAATTTTATACGTTGCTCATCTACGCGTTTTCAGTTTACAATGTGAAATTTCCTTCCCTAGCCTATTTTGGTTTAGTAATTATTCAGGAATGCTACTCCCTTTTTTTTATTTAAGAGGAATAGAGGAAAATTATAACAAGAAAAGGGGAAGATTTTCATGAAAAAGGGGAAACTGAATCAGTCAATTAGGCGTTTAATAAAGAAAATTGCAGGCGGGAGATGCCAGTTCCACGCGTATACGGGAGCGTGTTAGACGTGAATGCATTGCAAAATAATTATTCAAATAATTCTTAACCCAAAGTAAGCGGGGGATGCAATTTCTACATGTACACGAGAGCGCGACAGACGAGTATATATGGCAAAATAATTATATAAATAATTATTAACCCCAATCAGGTGGGGGAAGCGAGTTCTACGCGTATATGGGAGTGTGTCAGACGTGTATACATGGCAAGATAATTTTTCAAATAATTCTTAACTCAAAGTAAGTGGGGGATGCGAATTCCACATGTTTACAGGAGCGCGACAGACGTGTATACGTGGCAAAATAATTATTCAAATAATTCGTAACCCCAAGTCGGCGGGGGATGCGTGTTCCACGTGAATACGGGAATAAGGCAGACGTGTATACATGGCAATATAATTATTTAAATAATTCTTAACTCCAAGTAGGCGGCGGATGCATCATTCGCGTGGAATTCGCAACTTCCGCCGACATATGGTTAAGAATTACGCGAATAATTATTTTGCCTTGTATGCACGTATCACACACTCCCGCATACGCGAGGAACTCCCCCCCCCCCCCCCCCCCCCGCTGCCCGCCTACTTGTGGTTAGGAATTATTTAAATAATTATTTTGCCTTGTATGCACGACTGACGCGCTCCCGTATACGCGTGATACTCGCATCCCTCGCCTACGATTTTCTATTAAACGTCCCACGTAAAAAAATTTACTATGGCCAAAATATTGGACATAGTATGGGCCAACTATGGGCAAGATGTGGCCTATGAGAAAAATATATGAGCAAAATATTGGCTTGATAATGCCACGACGCCGGAGTCACATTTGGGCAATATTTATATATACTGTGGACAACTGTTGGCTGTATATCAACCATAAATGCCAAGATATGGGTAAAATCAATCGATATACTGGATAACAGTGATCTATACATGAGATTTTTATATAGCTATGTTTTTGTAATTTTAATGTTCTTTTATAGTGGGCAGGCTAAATATTTTATATAAAAATATTAAAATATATATAAAATAAAACTATAAAGCATTTAAGTATTAAAAAACAAATCTGTAAGTATAGTTAGTTTGATAAAAGAACACAAGATGAAAAATAAAATAAAATTATACATGGGAAATATAGGTTTTAGACAAAAATTAAAATACAAAATTATTTTAGAAATATATTTGTTTTATTTATTTATTTTATTTATTAATTTATTAACTTATAAAATAAACTACTGCATTTGTAGCATGCGTTATGGTAAACAGGTAGACGTCGACGTGGGGGACCTCCGATCTCGTCGGACTGGATGTGTCGGCGCTGAACCCATACTCTTCTACAGACGGCGTAGAAATGTGTGATATAGGTACGGTGCGACTATCCTGGAACGCACGTTCCCCCGCTAATGCGCAAACGACGACGAAAGCTATAGGTTCATGCCCACGGACGAATGCACAAGATGGCTGGCTCTTATGGAAAGCGCGGGAAAAGTGGGAAACACGGGCCATGGCGAGTAATGAGCGCTGGACCGCCTGTTTCGCTTTTCCCACTTTTCCCGCGCTTTCCGTAAGAGCAAGCTATCTTGTGTATTTTTCCGTAGGCATGCACCTATAGCTTTCGTCGTCGTTTACGCATTAGCGGGGGAACGTGGAGTCCAAAATAGTCGCACCGTACCTATATCACACACTTCCACGCCGTCTGTAGAAGAGCATGGGTTCAGCGCCGACGCATCCAGTTCGACGAGATCGGAGGTTCTCCACACCGTCGACCACTACCAGTTTGGCATAACTCATGCCAAAAAATGCAGTATTTTATAAATAAATAAATTAATAAATAAAATGAATAAATAAAACAAATTCATTCCTAAAATAATTGTGTATTTTAATTTATGTCTAAAACCTACATTTCTCATGTATAATTTTATTTTATTTTTCATCTTTTTTATCAAACTAACTATACTTACAGATTTCTTTTTTAATACTTAAATGCTTTATAGTTTTATTTTATATTAAACAATATATATTTTAATATTTTTATACCACTCTAACCTCAAAATCACAACTTTGATATGATTTTTCGGCGCTCGTGGTATAAAATACCATTCGAAACTAGTGCGTAAGTCGATTATTTAGGTGGTGTGACTTTTTCGCACTCGTTTCGCTCGTGCAAAAAGTCACACCAGCTAAATAATCGACTTCCCCACCCGTGTCGAAATGTATTATTATATAAAATATTTAGCCTGCACACTACAAAAGAACATTAAAATTACAAAATCATAGATATATACAAATCTCATGTATAGATCACTGTTGTCCAGTAACCGATTGATTTTACCCATTTCTTGGCATTTATGGTGGATATATAGCCAACAGTTGTCCACGGTATATATAAATATTGCCCAAATGTGGCTCCCGCGCCGTGGCATTATCAAGCCAATATTTTGCTCATATATTTTTTTTCATAGGCCACATCTTGCCCATAGTAAATTTTTTTACGCGGGGTCTAATTGACTGATTCAGTTTCTCCTTTTTCATGAAAATCTTCCCCTTTTTTGTTATAATTTTCCTCTATTCCTCAAAAAAAAAGAGTAGCATCCCTGCATAATTACTAAACCAAAATAGGCTGGGGAAGGAATTTTCACATTGTAAACTGAAAACGTGTAGATGAGCAACGTATAAAATTAATGCAGGAAGCCATTTCTTAGGGAGCGAGTTCGACGCAGAAAGTGGAGCAGCGCACACGGGCTATAAATAATAAAATTAAGAATTAAAGAATCGTTAAACCAAACTAGGCAGGAGATGCAGGTTCCGTGCTTGAAAAAAGGCACGTGGACAGGCTAAACCTAAAAAATTAATAAGAACAAATTTTTTAACGTATGTACGTAGAGGAAGCGAGTGTGACGCCGAAAGTGGAGCAACGCAGATGGGCTAATAAAAAATTGATAATGAAATAATTACTAAATCAAAATATACTGGGGAAGGAATTTCTACATTGCAGACCGAAAACGCGTAGATAAACAACCTATGGAATTGAGAAACAAGAGAGTTTAAAATCTAAGTTTAGAGTAGCAGCCACTCCGACGCATTGAAGTGGAGCAGCGCAGACGAGCTATGAATAATAGAATTAATAATTCTGTGGCTTCCCGGAAAAACCACGTAAGGGATGAGTTTTTCAAAATCGGTTTTATGCCTTTTTTCTTATCTTTAAACAGTCCTCTATCATTTAGCCGTGACAGAAATTACGAAAGTGCACTCGTCTTGAATCAGCACAAGGAAAAACTACATATCTCCATTTTTTGTCAACATTTTCCCGGAATAACCACGTATCTCCATTTTTTTAGAATAATTCCCGAAAAAACCACGTAACTCCACTTATTTTTTAGAATAATTCCTGGAAAAACGCGTAACTTCACTTTTTTTTTTAGAATAACTCCCGGAGAAAGCAACGTAACTCCACTTTTTTTTGTAGACTAATTCCCGGAAAACCAATGTAATTCCACTTTCTTTTAGAAAAACTCCAGGAAAAACCACGTAACTCCACTTTTTTTAGAATAACTAAACTATAAAAAATAAACTCCACTAAAATTTTCTTTTATTCCTGTAATAACCACGTAAGTGAAATTCGATTTCTAAAACATGAACGCTATTTTCTCTTCTTACTATAGCAAAAAATATGTTATTTACATTAGCATTCATAGATGCAGTGTTGCATTTAATCTCATTTGTCTCGTTTTTTCTGTGTTTGATTTATAACACCGATGCGAAACCTCCGAAACTAAAACTCGATTTACTTGAAATAATGAAAAGTGGAGTACTGTAAACTTAGGTTTTAAACTCTCTCGTTTCTCAATTGCATAAGTTGCCCATCTACGCGTTTTCGGTTTACAATGTAGAAATTCCTTCTCCAGCCTATTTTGATTTAGTAATTCTTTAATTATCAATTTTTTTAGCCCGTCTGCGCTGCTCCACTTTCTGCGTAAAACTCGTTCCCTCTACCTACGTACATTTGAAAATTATTTCGTGCATTAATTTCATAGGCAGCCTGTCTGCGTGCCTTCACTTTCAAGCATGGAACTCGCATTCCCCGCCTGGTTAGGTTTAAGAATTCTCAAATTATCAATTTTATTATCCGTGGCTCGTCTACGCTGCTCCACTTCATCTCGTCGAATTGGCTGTCACACTACCTACGTAGATTTGAAACTATCTTGCTCCTCAATTGCATAGGGTACACGTCTGCGCATTTGCATTAAAAAATGTGTGGTAATTCCATCCTCCGCCTTTTTTGGTTTAGGAATTATTTAATTATTAATTTTTTTTATTAGTCCGTCTGCCCTACTCTATTCTTTGCATCAAACTCGATCGCTCCCCAACCTACATACGTTTAGAAATTGCTTCTTGCATTAATATTTAGGTAGCCTGTCTGCGTGCCCTCACTTACAAGATACGAAACCCGCACCCGCCTAGTTTGGTTTCAGAATTGTTTAATTCTGTGGCTTCCAGGAAAACGCACTTATCTCCACTTTTCATTATTTCGAGTAAATGGAGTTTTAGTTTCGCAGGTTTTGCATCGATGTTATAAATCAAGACAAATGAGATTAAATGCAACACTGCGTCTATGAATACTAATGTAAATAACATATTTTTTTCCATAGTAACCAGAGAAAATAGCGTTCATGTTTTAGAAATCGAATTTCTCTTACGTGGTTATTCCGGGAATAAAAAAAAATTTTAGTGGAGTTACGTGGGGTTTCCGGGAGTTATTCTAAAAAAATAAGCGGAGTTACGCGGTTTTTCCGAGAATTATTCTAGAAAAATGGAGATACGTGGTTGTTCCAGGAAAATGTTGACAAAAATGAACATATGTGGTTTTTCCTTGTGCTGACACAAGACAACGAGGCCACTTTCGTAATTTCTGTCACGGCTAGATGATAGAGGACTGTTTAAAGATAAGAAAAAAGCCATAAAACCGATTTTGAAAAACTTGTTCCTTACGTGGTTTTTCCAGAAACCCACAGAATTATGTATTCTATTATTCATAGCTCGTCTGCGCTGCTCCATTTCAATGCGTCGGAGTGGCTGCTACTGTAAACTTATTGTTAGATTTTAAACTTTCTTGTTTCTCAATAACACAGGTTGTTTATCTACGCGTTTTCGGTTTACAATGTAGAAATTCCTTCCCAGTCTATTTTGATTTAGTAATTATTTCATTATCAATTTTTTATTAGCTGCTCCCCTTTCGGCGTTACACTCGCTTCCTCTACGTACATACGTTAAAAAATTTGTTCTTATTAATTTTTTAGGTTTAGCCTGTCCGCGTGTCTTTTTTCCAAGCACGGAACTTGCATCTCCTGCCTAGTTTGGTTTAACGATTCTTTAATTATTAATTTTATTATTTATAGCCCGTGTACGCTGCTCCACTTCCTGCGTCGAACTCGCTTCCCTGCCTATATACGTTATAAGAAATGGCTTCCTGCATTAATTTTATACGTTGCTCATCTACGCGTTTTCAGTTTACAATGTGAAAATTCCTTCCCCAGCCTATTTTGGTTTAGTAATTATGCAGGGATGCTACTCTTTTTTTTGGAGGAATAGAGGAAAATTATAACAAAAAAAGGGGAAGATTTTCATGAAAAAGGAGAAATTGAATCAGTCAATTAGGCGTTTAATAGAAAATTGTAGGCGAGGGATGCGAGTTCCACGCGTATACGGGAGCGTGTCAGACGTGTATACATGGCAAAATAATTATTCAAATAATTCTTGACCCAAAGTAAGTGCCACTGTAAAAAAAAATTACATTAACTTTAATGCACATGTGCTGGAAGCAAATTTCAAGCAGGTGCATTAAAACAGTTTAAGGGCGTAACGTAAATTTGATGTAAATATACATTAAATTTAATGCAATGTGCATTATTCTTAATTCAAATCCGCATTACAATTAAGGCAAATCTGCATTACAATTAATGCAAATTTGCATTACAATTAATGAAAATCTGCATTACAATTTATCCAAATCTTTAATGTACTGTAAATGTACTGGAAAATTTCATTGCTACTTATTAAAAAAAATTGCCGTAAACTGAAATTTCAATTGAATCCATAAAACTTAACATAAACGTGTTTGAAATTTCTAGTAAAATTTTACTTGGTCAAAACATTATTTACTTGGTTGAAAAATAATTTTTTTTTCTTTTTATTTAACAAATTATTTTTTTATTTCGTAAAAATAAAAAATTTTTACAAAATTTAATAATGCTACACAGTTTGTAGTTGAAATGATTTATATTGATTCAAATTTATTATAATATATTTACTTACCTCACCCCCCGTCTTTATATTGAGTCAGCAACAATTGTTAATTTATGGATATAACTCTTTAATATTATAAATTTTCGCATTTTCATTAAAGAAACTTGTCTCTTAAATTAATCGCATTGAATATATCGCAGAAAAAAACTTACATAAAATTTTCAACCTAACCGGGAATCGAACCCGCAACCCTTGGGTTACTACGCACGCACGCTATCCGTTACGCTATCGCTCGCTGATTCAGGTCACCTTTGTCATGAAAATCTCCCCTTTTTTGTGATAATTTTCCTCTATTCCTCTTCAATAAAAAAAAACAGAGTAGCATCCCTGTATAATTACTAAACCAAAATAGGCTAGGGAAGGAATTTTCGCATTGTAAACTGAAAACGCGTAGATGAGCAACGTATAAAATTAATGCAGTAAGCCATTTCTAAACTTATATAGGTAGGGGAGCGAGTTCGACGCAGAAAGTGGAGCAGCGCAAACGGGCTAATAAAAAAATCTCCTATTATATTGAAAAGATAATGATCTGTGGTCTGTGGTCTTTGGTCGGTGGTCTTTGGTCGTCCATCCCCTCCCAATAATGTACATTGAGTAAACTTGACATTGAGTAAAGGGTTAAGTGAAGGGCTAATAAAAAAATTATTAATTAAATAATTACTAAACCAAAATAGGCTGGGGACGGTATTTTCACATTATAAACTGAAAACGTGTAGAAGGGTAACCTATGCAATTGAGGAGCAAGATAGTTTTAAATCTAAATTGGCAGTGGCAGCCAAATCACCGCAATGAAGTGGAGCAGCGCAGTTGAGCTATGAATAATAAAATTAATAATTTGAGAATTCTTATACCAAACCAGGCGGAGGATACGAGTTCCGAGCATGAAAGTGAAGGCACGCAGACAGGCTGCTTATTAAATTAATGCGCTAAATAATTTTGAAATGTAGGTAGGTAGAGGAAACGAGTTTTTCGCAGAAAGTGGAGCAGTGCAGACGAGCTAATCAAAAATTGATAATTAAATAATTACCAAAATAAAATAGGCTGGGGAAGGAATTTCTTCTTTGTTGCAACCTCAGGGTGCAACAAAGAACAACTGCGGACACAGATAGGCGTGACAGCGTGCTTAGGTAGGCAGTGCTATAAAATTCTATACGATAATTGTGACCTAAGTATCACTCTGACGCGGCGTAATTAGGACCCTCGCTACGCTCCGGCCCTAACTCACGCAGTGTAACAAAGTGCTACCTAGGTCATATGTATCGTAATGTACTATTTGATTAGCCCGTCTGCGCTGCTCCACTTTCTGCGTAAAACTCATTTCCTCTACATATACGTACATTTAAAAATTATTTCGCGCATTAATTTAATATAGGCAGCCTGTCTGCGTGCCTTAACTTACAAGCACGGAACTCGCATCCCCCGCCTGGTTTGGTTTAAAAATTCTCAAATTATTAATTTTATTATTCATAGTTCGTTTAAGACGCTGCTCCACTTCATTGCGTTGAATTGGCTGCGACTCCCTACTTAGATTTGTAACTATCTTCCTCCTCGTTGCATATGTTGCCCATCTGCGCATTTTCAGTTTACAATGTGAGAATTCCTTCTTCAGCCTATTATGGTTTAGGAATTATTTAATTATTAATTTTTTTACTCGCCGGGTTGTGCTGCTGCACTTTCTGCGTCAAACTTGCTTCCTCTACCTACATATACGTTTAAAAATTATTTCGCGCATTAATATTATAGGTAGCCTGTCTGCGTGCCTTCGCTTACAAGCACGGAAATCGCTTCCCCCTCCTATTTGAGTTCAGGAATTATTGAATTATTCATTTTTTATTAGCCCGTCTGTGCTGCTCCAATTTCTGCGTCAAATTCGATTCGTCTACGTACATATTTAATAATTATTTCCTTATTCATTTTATAGGTAGCCGATCTGCGTGCTTTTATGTTTAAGCACGGAACTGGCATCCCCGCCTTCTTTGATTTAAAATTTATTTAATTATTAATTTCATTATTCATAGCTCATTTGTACTGCTCCACTGTACTACGTCGAACTAGCTGCCACTGCCTACCTAGATTTAAAACTACTTGCGCCTCTCAATTACATGAGTTGTCCGTCTACGTGTTTCCAGTTTACAATGTGGAAATTCCTTTCCCAGCCTATTTTGGTTTAGTAATTATTTAATTATTAATTTTAGCATTAATATCCCGATGGGATGCTCCACTTTTTGCGTCAAACTCGTTACCCCTACCGACTTACGTTTAAATATTATTTACTCATGAATTTTATAGGTAGTTCGTCACTGCGTCCTTACTTTTGTGTGTAAATTTCTTTGCCCCGCCCTTTTTGACTAAGAACTAGTTATATTCGAATGATAATCTTATTATTCGCCCGACTGCGCGCCTCCAATTTTCTGCGTCAAACTGCGTGCCTCCACTTTCAGGTACGAAACTGGCATCCACCGCCTGTTTTGCTTTAAGTATTATTAAATTATTAATATTATTATAATATTATAATATTATAATAATAATATATATTATTATAGCCCGTCTGCGTGGTTCCAGTTTACGGCGTCGAACGCGGTTTTCCTGCCTACTTACGTTTAAAAATCACTACTTGCTTCTTGATTGGATAGGTTGCCCGTCTCCGCGTTTTCAGTTTAATATGTGAATATTCTTCCCTCGCCTTTTTCGGTATAGGAATTATCTAATTATGATTTTTTCTTTTAGTAGCCCGTCTGCGCTGCTCCACTTTCTGCATCAAACTCGCTTCCCCTATTTACAACTTACGTTTCAAAATTACTTGCTTATTAATTTTATATGTAGCTAATTATCAGCGTGGCTTCACTTTCAAGCACGAAACTACCTTCCCCCGCTTATTTTGGTTTGAGAATTATTTAATTAATAATTTATTAATAATAAATTAATTATACAGTTCCTATTTTGGTTTAGAAATTATTCGATTACTAACTTCATATAGGTAGCCTGTTTGCACACCTTAACTATCGTGCGTTGAATTTGCTTCCTCGCCCACTATTGTGGTTTAAAAATTATTCGATTCAGTATTAATATTATTCGATAATTGGTATCAGCCTGCGGGCGCACCTCCATTTTATGCGCAAACTCGCCTCTCATGCCTACTTAGGTTTAGGAATTTTTTGAATATTAAATTTATTGTCAGCCTGCCTGGGCGCCTTCCCTTTTGTGCGTATAACTTGTTTTTCCTGCCTAAGTAGAAGCGTGTTTTTAATTTTCTATGAACACTCAATAAAATAATTTATTTCTTCTAGTTATGTTAAAGAGAAATGTTTGCAATTTTAGTTATGAATACATAAATACCGATTAAAATTAATAACATTTTTCTTCTATGTTAAAAGTGTAAAGCATTACTTTTTATATTGAAATAATATAAGTGTTTCTACCGAGGGTCTGCATTTGCGAAGTGTTTCTAGGTGTTACATTTACCTTACTTAAATTTAGAAATTATTTGATGGATAACTTTACCTGCAGCCTGTCACCTGCTCCTATTACTACCCTGAGTAGAACTTACATATAAATAATTGTTTACAGTTTTTATGCTGGTAAAAAATGATTTAAAAAGATGTTAACTTTGACCCATAGCTGAAAGATTTTGTTTTAAAAAAATTAAACACTGTGTAATTTGGAAGAATTGTGAACTGTTGAAAAATGTTATAAAATGTATGATTTTGGACGATGTAACAATAAAAAATGTTTATTGCTAATTCTACACATAATTAATTACAAATAAATATAATGATTTGAGAAATTATTATCGAGATAATTTCTGTTAATTGTAGAGTATTTCGTGGAAATATTGTTTGAACAACTAAGTAAGCAAGCCCTGCAAAAACTATCTTATTAAAATAGATTCTATTCGATTAAAAAATCCAACATGAAGTAATCGGAAATCTTAATACGAAAATACCAGATTTAAAGCTATTATAATTGATTCATCTGAATCAGTTTTTATCAAAATTAATTGATATTTTTCTCACCTTATTATATCCGATTTGATTCATATTAAAGTTTGAATTGAAAACTTAAATATAAATTAAATCGGATTTAATAAGGTGAGAAAAATATCAATTAATTCTGATAAAAACTGATTTAGATGAATCAATTTGAATAGTTTTAAATCTGGTATTTTCGTATTAAGATTTCCGATTACTTCATGTTGGATTTTTTAATCGGATAGAATCTATTTTAATAAAATAGTTTTTGCAGGGAGTTGGACTCGAATAAATAAAAATTGATTGAATATAAGTATATTTTTTAATTCAAAGAGTTTAAGAGCAACATTCAAAGTAAATACACTTCAACAAGTTTCACGGATCTAATATTTTTAATGACAATTAAATGAACTTTTTCTGGTATTTTATGTTTTTAGTCTGTTATTGTTTGTAAATATATGCTTGGAAAAAGGTGTGAGAGAAAATTAGAACAACATTTATGAAATGACATACAACATTTATTACATTTTATGAAATTCCATGTTTTAAACGTAATTCAGAAATACAATGCAAGAAATTCATTATCGGCTTGGACATTATGGTATTATATTTACTACATATACTCTTACATTTGTTTTGTAATTCAACATAAATGAGATATTTTAATTTTTTTGTTGCAAATACTTTTAATTTATCAATCACCATAACTTAGTCGCTAAAACAATAATGGTATTTATGCCAAACTGCAATGCGAGACTCACAATGATACATATATTGATGATCTCACTTTGGTATTAGTATTAGTGCTAGTGATAATAAAATTTATAATATCAATCTCAATTAAACTGATTTATAGTCCTACTTCTTCGACAAAATGTAGAATACTCTTGTAACTCAAGCCAGTAGTTGCAAACGAATGTCTTTTATCAACAATAAGTTTAAATCAATTATGTGGCCAGTTGCGACTTGAATAAATAAAAAGTATAACCAAAAAAGCATATTTTTTTATTTAAATGATTTCTCCTTTTGATATTTTGATTTTGAGTTCATCTCTTATTGTTTATGATCGATAGATTTTATTCAATGTATTTTTTAAACTCACTTTAGAAATACTTGACGAGAAATCCATCACCTATTTGCACAACATTGTATTATATTTGCTACGCATTTGCAATGCTATTTTTGTAATTTAAAATTAAGTTTCCTAAAAAGTTACTTTATATCATAATACATCAAATATTAACATATTATAAAACTCTAATCAGTCGCTATATAACAATATTGGTATTTGTACCTAACCATAATATGAAGTGCACACAGTACATATTGTACATGTGATTTCCGTTCACCTATTTTAAAGAAAATTTTAAGAGAAAAGTTCTTACATATTAAAGCTTGATCCCAGCCAGAAGTTGTAGACGAGTCTGCTGTAACACAGCACAGGGTATGAAATTACTTTTCACTGTAATTAGTAGACATTGCAATGGCACTTGGGGATTGTTTTTTTTTACATGATGTTTTTCTTCTTTCTAATATTTTCTTCTGCACTAGCCATAAAACTATTTTATAATTATTTAATAACCTGTTGGTGAAAAGCCGTAAACTTAATTCACATCCTTATTGTCCTCTTCGTGTCTGATTGTCTGAATGAATAATCTTCGGTTTATACTTCTTTGATCAATTTGCATTCTTAATATACCATATTCTAAAACAAAAAATGCAGTAGTCAACGCAACTGCACTATGTAACTGTTCTTTTTTACATATTGTTCTTCTTGTTTCTCATATTTTTATCTGTACTAGCCACAAAACTATTCAATGATTATTTAATAATCTGATGGTTGAGAACTGAAAACTTAATGCACATCCGTATTGTCCTTTTTATGTCTGGTTGTCTTCATGAATAATCTTCAGTTTATAGTTCTTTGTCCAATGTACATTCTGAATGTACCGTCTCCTGAAATAAAAAATGCAGCTGAGATCGCAACTGCACTTGGTGATTGCTTTTTTTACTAGGTCTAGTTCTTCTTGCTTCTAATATTTTCTTCTTCACTAGCCGCAAAACTATTTTATAGTTATTTAATAATCTGAAGGTTGAAAACTCTACACTTAATGCACATTGTTATTGTCCTCTTCATGTCTGATGTCTGATTGTCCGAATGAGTAATCTTCAATTTATACGTCTTTTGTCAAAGCATATTCGCATTCCGAATGTACCGTCTTCTCTGAAATAAAAAAATGCACAAAGTATCTATTCGAAAAATAATTCAGATTTATCGAAGAATATTTTGAGTATTTGAATGATTATCCAAATACACAAAATAACTTAAATAATAGCATAGGTTACTTATCTGATATTTCCTCCATCGTTTCAAGGCGTGTTTCTGCATATTGTTGATAATATCAACATCACTTTACTCGTTCACTGCAATTTCTTTAAATTGGAGTAATCGAACTTAACGTGCAACTCAATTTGCCCCAGCGGCCAGACGCCGCGGCCGCCGCGGCGGCTGCTGTGGCAGCGAGTTTCGCGGCTTTACCGCTGTTTGCCACGGCGCGCTTCCGTCGTTCGATAGCTCGTGGCACTTTTGCACAATCGTTTGCCCAACACTGTTCTTCTCTTTCTCTCGAGAGACTTTGTAAGGTCTACATTTGGTGACTTCATTCATACTGTGTGGTGTATCAGAGTGTTATTTCAGAGTACAGCAAGTGGCTGTTTAATAAAGTGTTGCTTTTATATAAAAATTATCGGAGTGTTTTTGTTTATTGCAAGCCACCTTCCAAACTTCCACAAGTGATCCTACTCCAACAGGTTATCGGCCCTGCTCGCGCTTAGTTGGGGGCGGCTGTGCACGGCAGTCCCCGAAGCTCCTTCTAGGAATAAGAAACATTCAGAGCAGGTGCACTGAGAATCCAGAGCTGTTTTTACTGCGAGATTCAGAGTAAGTAGTAATCTTTAAGAGTGCTCTAGAAAAAATACCGCGTCGCGCATGAAAGCGAATTCGCGAGGGAAATAGCGTACCGTCAACGTGAGTGTTTTCGGTGCGAAAATTTTGGAACAGAGGCGACTCGCAAACGTAAAAACCTTTTCAGAGAAAGAGAAGTGCGCGACGAGCGAGGCAAAAAGAAAATCATCAGATTGCGTGAAAAATTCAGAGTTGCGAGCCGCGGAAGACAAAAGCCAACAGTAGAGATTTCCGAGAATCGGCCGGCTCGCTTCGAAAACAAGCTTCTTCCGTGGAAACGCGCGCTACAGAGGTCATGAGAAGATGGCGTGTCGAGCCTACAGTGTGTCGTTACATACACCGACAGCACTAAGGCTGTAGCGGCGGCCATGTTAGGGAGAGAGAGAGAGAGAGAGAGAGAGAGAGAGAGAGAGAGAGAGAGAGAGAGAGAGAGAGAGAGAGAGAGAGAGTAAGAGAGAACAAAATAAAGCGCGTGCGCGCCTATTTTGTTTTACGTACAGAGAACCAGCACAATCGTGTTATGAGTGGGCCGCGATGCTTGTCGTGCATGCCTTGATGTAAACAAACGAGTCTCTTCTCGATAAACTGGACGCCGTGAGTTTAGAAGCCACAAAGTTCTGCGCGTGATGTGGTAGATGACGAGTTTAACGCTGAGCATTGCGCGATGTTAGTCGCTGATACTATTGACACGATTTTTACGAACATATAGGTATATACATGGAGTTTAAAATGTCGATTCAGAGAATGCTTTCCTTAAAACAATTGTATGGACGATCAGCTCGTGCAGACCGAGCTCATGTGTCCGATCGCCCCCACCTATAAAGTAACGAAAACCGCGTTGCGGCTAATTTATTTGGGAGGGAGCACATGAGTGCGGAATCCATAGGGCAAAAAGATCGGAATAATAATTTGCTGTGAGATTCATATTCATGTTTGTGTAAATAAATAAAGAGTAAATGTTTGGCAGGTTAATTCAGAGAGATGGATGGTGAAAATAACTCCACCAACGCCACCTTAAATCCTGAGGAGTAGGACAAAGAGGTACAACAGAAAGTACCACCAGAGTCAAAAGATTCAGAGAGTTCTTTATCAGGTAAAAGAGTACAATAAATCTATTTATAAATGGCACAACACACACACATAAATAAATAAAATATTGAATAAGATATAAATAACAGAGAAAAGAGCAGAGAATAGTTTATATATAATCAGAGATCAGAATATGGATCCATGATACATGTATATGTCTACAAAGAGTAAACGTGTGCATTTTTTTTTCTACTTGAAAGACCAAACATTTTATTTATTTTTTTCTTCTCTTTTCATCAATAAAATAAATTTCAGAGTCAAAATCAGAGAACGGTAAAGAGTTTGACCTGGAACTGGCACTGCAGTGTCTCAACGGTGCCATCAATGACAACACCGATGCACTGAACAAAATGAGAGAGCAGCAGGAAAGGACTGCAGAGCTGCTACCAAGTCTAGCCAATAATATTCAGAAGAGAGGAGAAGAACAGCAACGGATCAGCATGACTTGTTTGGTAAAGATAAAGACTATTTCAGAGCAAATCAAAGAAATAAACATTCAGAGAACGGTAAACCCTCTATCTAGTTCTACCTTAATTGACGCAAATCAGAGTAATAATTCAGACAACTCAAATCAGTTGAATAAAACAATGGAAATTTTGCATTACGAGAAATTTTGGACTAAACAACAAACGTGATCTAAATGTTTGGCTAGATCAGCTAAGTTCAGAGTTATCAGAGTACGAATTATTAGAGTACATAAACAATCCAGAGAAATTCAGAGATGATAATTCAGAAAATACAATTAAAATGAAAAATAAAATCAGAGGCATTATGTTAAGTCATGTTGATACAAACTACTATAAAAAGCTGTTAAATATTAAAGACCCTAATGAAATTTTAAGTAAAATCAAAGAAATAAGACGTATTGAAACGAACACGACTGACATAACTGTCAGACAAAAATTTATATAAAATCAGAAAGAGCAACAAAGAGAAACTATCAGAGTTTTGTGATCGTTTCAATGACATCATTAAAGAGTGTGACACCTGTAATACAACAATACCACTACCAGAAGCAGAGCACTATAAGAGCCGCTTTTTACAATGCAGTGTGTGACACTAGTCATGAGCTAAGATCCACTTACTTAATAAAAAGCCAATCGAATTCAGAGATGACGAAAGAACATATGATTAATTGTCTATTACAGGTGGAAGCACAGAGGTAATCGACAAATCCAGAGGTCAAAGCCAATCAGAGCACTCAAAGTCATCAGAGTCTACAAAGCCACCAGAGTCACCAGAATCAACAGGGTCATCAGAGCACCAGAGGTAAGGATCTGTCAAAGAAATGCCATAGATGCGACAAGTTTGCGGGACACTGGGCTACCGAGTGTCCCCTAGCCAAGTACAGTTCGTGGTTCTGCTACGTTTGTAACGTGGTAAGGGGACACAAGGGAGACCAGTGTCCCAACAAAGTTCAGAGGTATGATGACCAGAGTAATATCAATAATAACAGAGGTAGAGGTAGAGACAAAAGCAGAGGTTCATTCAGAGGCAAAAATAGTCATAGGGGTAAAAATAACCGACACACTCCATATGACAAAAGCAACAGACCAGAGAACAGAGAAAATCAAGCAAATGCAAATTTAGCAGATAAGAGTTCAGAGTTAAAAAATAAAAATAAAAATATAAGTTTTATAGCCGACTCCGGTGCTACAGAGCACTTAACAAATAAAGGGTTTTTACTCAAAGATTTTGTTAAGAGCACAGAAGGAGAAATTAAAACTGCTAATAAAAGTAAGAAAGCAAATATTAAAATTGATGGGAAAGGTAACTTATATTTTAAAAATTCGGAGAATAAAATCATGAAGTTATCAAATGTTATAGCAGCCCGCCATTTAACATATAATTTTCTCTCTCTCAGAAACCTGCTCTCTCTCTCATATACCTAGATGATAAAGAACTTGCAATATTCAACAAAGAAACAAATGAAAATTGCATTACAGGAGTATGTCAGAAATCTAATTGGAGAATGAACATAAACGTTCAGAGTAATTCAGCGTCTGAGGAAGCCAGTGGTAATATACACAGCCACAGCACACCTGATTACCTTGGAAAATTTCCTGTCACAAGCTCAACGTGAATCAGAGAAGGTGAATTGTATACATAGAGGACTTGAGCTTAGGAGGGAGGAAGATCAGGAAATCCCACGCGAAAAACGAGTAATTATTGGCGAAGATACAGAGTTTGGCACAAGTGAAAACAATCTGGACAGAAAGATACTAGATTTAAATCGAACAGTATCACAAACAGACAGAGAGACGTTAGAGAAAGTCCAAGAAAATTGTGATCCAAAGGAAAATGTAAAAAGAATAAGTGAAGGCATGTTATGGCACACAAGACTAGGACATGCTTCACTAGAGTATTTCAAACAACTCCAGAAGTCAGAGGAGAAACTGGAGAAAGTTAAATTCGACAGAGAAGTTTCAGAGTGTGAGTTATGCATACTAGCCAAAATGGGAAATCTTCCATTCAGAGATAAGAGATCTAGAGCAACCTGAGCATTACATACAGTACATAGGGACAAAATGGTTCCTATTAAATCAGTATCATTTCCAGGGAAAAATAAGTTCATCATTGTGTTTATTGACGATTACTCCAGATACGGCAGAGCATATTGTGTCAAACACAAAAACGAAGCTGGAAAATGTTTAGACGAATTCCTGATTTAAATGAGAAATCTACTAGGAAAACAAGGGAAAATATGCTTTATCAGAGCTGACAACGGAACAAAATTTACTGGAAGAGAGTTTTCAGAGATTATGAAAAAGGAAAGTATGAGTAAAGACTTCGCCCCATCTTACACACCAGAGTTGAATGGAACAGCTGAACGGTTCAACAAAACCATTCAGAAAAAAATCAGAGCCTTGATGTTAGATTCAGGTATACCATCAACAATGTGGATAGCAGCCACAGAAGCAGCGATTCACGTATACAACCGAACTCCATATAAGACCAACGCGTTCAAAACTCCACTTTCAAAAATATGTCCAGAGAAAAAGAGTCACTTAGAGAATATAAGGAGATTTGGATGCAGAGCGTATGTGAAAATACCTATTTCAGAGAATAAATTTTCAGAGATAGCTATAAGAACTATTTTAGTCGGGTACACTTCTACAGGATATCTTTTGTGGTACCCACAAAGAAACAAATTTATAAACTCGAGACATGTAAGATGTAACGAGAAGATGGTATACAAGAACCTAAAAAAATCGTCAGAAAAATCAGAGTTTCAGATTACAGAGAACAGAGAAGTTTCAGAGACGCTCGAAGAGAAATACACTAACACTAACCAAAGTCCAGAGACCACAGAGGTTCCAGGCCTTCCCAAGCCAAAACCAGGAAAAGCGCTCAAAAGAAAAGGAGCATAAAGAGGAAACAGAGCCTTCACACAAGATCAGAAAATCACCTACTAGAGAATCAAAAACAAATCCAAAAGGAGATTCAGAGTTTGTATACAGAGCTAAGAGTGTCAACGGAGATAAGGTATCTGAATTAGAGGAAGATGAAATGATTTTTGCGGGATTGACCGAAATTAACCAGAATCCGTCGAACTACAGCGAAGTAGTAGAATCTCCACAGAAGGAAAATTGAAAAAGAGTCACAGAAGAAGAACTGCATTCGATGAAAGAGAATGATGTCTGGAAAATAGTAGATAGACCAACTTCTACTCAGAGAAACGGAAAACAACAGTATAGATTCAGAATCGATCTTTAAGAGAAAAATGGACCAAAATGGACTAGAAAAGTTCAAGACCAGATTGGTCATCAGAGGATTGAGGGACAAGAACGTCTATGAATTCAGAGAAACCTATGCACCAGTATCAAGACTGGCAGTAATGAGAGCTTCCTTGGCCATCATAAATAAATACGATCTGGATGCAGTACAACTTGACGTTAAAACTGCTTTCCTGAATGGAATCTTAGAAGATGACATATACATGGAAATTCCAGAAGGCGTAAGTACCAGAGACTCAGAGAAGTCCAGAGTTTGCAAATTAAAGAAGACATTGTACGGCTTGAGGGTCAGCCCGAAAAGATGGAATCAGAGATTTACAGAGGAAGTATACTTTGCAGAGTCACTGTAAAATGGATAGAGTCTAAAGAGAATCAGGCTGACATTTTGACCAAACTTTTGCCGATACAATCTTACTTATACCTCAGAGAACAAATATTGTAAAATATTTGAAAAATTTAGAGGCAGAGAAATTTTTTTTTATCTGTTTCAGATTCCCATAACCCTTCAGAGGCAGCATGAAGGGAGTGCTGGCGATATACGGCTTCATGCCGCCCCAGACGATAGAACAACTGAGAGAGGTGCCACCTCTTATGCGAAAACAAATTGGTGTGCGATAGGACAATTCTGTCATGAAATTCGGATTCCCTGCATCAAACACTACAGGAGTACATATTTTTTTGATCGAAAAAATTGATAGCCAGAAAGTCTACAATGAAAAAGCCGAAAATACGTTATTTATTCGACTTTCATTTTTCATTTCCAAGGTCACAGGGCCAAATGATCAGTACTGGACTATTTTTCCTTTATTGTACATTACTTCAACTTTAAAATGCAGTTGGATTCATCCGGTTATCGATATGCGTTCGCGAGATATTTCATTTTGTCCATTTTTTTTCAAAATAGAACACTGTGCGGCGAGTCTCTGCGATCTTCTCAGTTTTGGGTCAGCAACTAGGTAGGCGCTGAGCCTTGTGAGTATATACTCTGGGGTATCTGTAGCCATCACAGAATAGGCCAGTACTCCTATGTAATACTCGCGTCTCCTACGTGCCGAGAGCCAACCAAGCTCGAGCAGATACGGAGTGACATGATAGCGAAACGGTATGCTCTGCTCTACGAAGCGTACGCAGGCATGCTGTGCTATCTGAATTTTCTTGGTTCTTGCTTTGTCAAGATGGTTGTATACCGCACAGGCGTAGTCGAGATATGGAAAGACTAAGCTTTCCACGAGGCTTTTCCTTAAGTTCTTTGCCAGCGCGTGGCGGTAGTATCGTAGGGTATATAGGGAGGCATAAACTTTTCGCATGACCAGCTTTACGTGATTCGTCCAGTTGAGGGTGGGGGTTATGATCACTCCGAGATTCTTTGCTTCGGGCTCATACTCCAACGAATGATTGTCAATGACAATCCGCAGTAGCGATGCGAGGTCGACTCTTGAAGTGTAAGTGTAACTTCCGATTAGCATAACCTTGGTTTTCGAGTGGTTCAGTAGCAGGCCATTGTTCCTGGCCCAGTCTGCTACAGCTTGAGTGTCACGATTTACCTGTGCAATGGCTTCATGTATGTCATCGGGAAAAAAGTGAAGGTAGAGTTGGGTATCATCCGCGAATATTATGATCTTTGCATAAAGCAGCACCCTCGGAAGATCGTTGATAAAAATCGAAAATAGAAGCGGGCCCAATACACTACCCTGCGGCACCCCTGACGACGCATGCAACCATTCTGACACCGATCCATCCGAGTCGATCACGGCTTGCAATCGATCAGCTAAGTAGCTGAAGAACCACCGTAGCGGTCAGTGAGCTACATTGAGGGCTCTCAGCTTTCTTAAGAGGAGATCGTGGGGCAGACAGTCGAATGCTTTGGAAAAGTCGAATAGTACTAAAAAGGTTAGTTTGCGGTCATCGATTGCCTGCCTTACATCATCGGGGACCCCAAGCAGGGCCGTTTGCGAACTGTGTCCTTTGCGGTAGCCAGCTTGTCTCGGGTGCAGCAGTCTGTGCGTCTCTAAGTAAGAGAGAAGTTGGCTGTGAACTATGCGTTCCAGAATTTTTGAACATTCTGGTAGCTACGCTATGGGCCTTGTGTCTGATGGTGACTGTGGTGTTTTTGTTTTTGACAAGGGCAAGATCTTAGCTCTTTTCCATTCATCAGGAAAAACTGCGTTAGCAAGGGACGAGTTACAGAGCGTTGCCAATGGTTTGATGAGGGCGGGTGCTACTTTTGCCAGCATGACAGAGGAGAGTCCGTCTACACCATAGGCCTTGGACGAGGAGAAGTGGAGTGCTTCCTTGATTTTGTTGTCGGAGACCGGCCTGAAGTCGAAATAGTGCTGCATGTTTTGGTTGAGGTGAATGTCTCGTGCTTATTGGAAGTCATCCTCACTGAGAGGCGGGTGTCTATTTACAATCGTCGCATAGTGGGCATTAAAGTCCTCAGCTATGAAGTAGAGCAGCGGTGATGGAAGCTGCGATCTGGATAAGCGCATCCCCCTCAGAACCTTTCATTTAGCTTTTGCGTCTGCGGCATCATTCAGGCTATCAGCTAGATACTTATTTTTCGACGAATCCAGCGAATTACACACAAGCGCCCTTAGAGCACGAAACTGCTCATGATCTCTGGGTAACTCTGTGTAACGTGCAATCTTGTAGGCTGCGTCGCGTTTGCGCATGAGGGCTCGTATTGCAGGTCAGACCCACGGCTTATGCTTCGATGAGAGCGTGATGGTTTTGAGCAATGCGACCGCGTCGTAAGCAGCAATGGCAGATTTTGTGAGACGCCGTTCGAAGTCGTTCACGCTCCCCGAGCAGGGGCCAAGCGTTACATGTCCAGTAGAGGACACTGTCAAAAATGTGTTGTTTTGGAACGGAGACAGCAATAGAGAGGTGTCCAGAGATGCTTTCATCATTTGCGTGAGGCGGTTAGGATCTGCCTTTCCCAGGTTTCTAGATTTAAATGTTGCTTCAACTACTGGTGGTGTATTGCATTTCATGGCCATTTCAATGAAATCGTGCCCTACGATAAATGGGGCATCAGATTTGCTGTATGAGATTACGTCTCCGGGGTTTTTGATGAGGAACAGGTCCAGCCATGTGTGCGAGCCACATCCTGGCTGGTGATTAGTAGGACCGGACGGCACCAAGAACAGCGAGTGAATATCAAGCATATTTTGGAGTCATCTGGCTTCTGGCTTTTGTGGTGCACACATGTTTAAATTGAAATCTCCGGTGATAACTATATTTTCAAAATGGGGAAGATAGACAGCAAGACACTCAAAGAAATGCTCGGGGTACGCGGCATGAGGTCAACGGTACACTACTGCGAATAGGATTTTAATGTTACTGATAGTTAATTCTAGTATTAAAAATTCGGGAGTGTTATCATATACTCGCTCAGACGATGCCAGAGACTTTACAGTATAGCAGTCTCGCGCGTAGGCTCCAATGCCTCCACCGCCCATCCCCTCACGGTCCACTCGATGAAATGTATAACCATCTATATTTAAGTGATCATAGCTTAATTCAGATGCAAGAAAAGTTTCAGTAACCGTGAGGATATCAAAATTAGATTCGCAAAACCGAGCTTCGAGTAGAGTGAAGTGAGTAGATAGGCGACTTATATTGATGTGACCGACATTCAGACTGCCTTTACATGCTGGAGCAGAGGTCGGTAGTGCTCGTCATCATGCTACACGGGCCGGAAGTTTATTAAGGTCGGATTCGCGATAGATCGGGATTAGCTTCGAGACGGGTGGTTCACGCATGAAAACTACCAGGTTTCTCACCAATGGTCGCGCATAGTTGAGGTCCTTTGCTCTCGCGACTGCAGCTAAACGTAATTTGTGTACCGATGGGGGCCACAATGCATTAATAAAAGTTTTAGCATTTCCCCCTGCTTTAAAAATGGCCTGCGAATCCATAGATTTCAGCAACGGCGCTTTCCTGAGGACAGTGTCTCGCACTGATGGCGACGTAAAGGTTGCTACAAATCCTGTGGTCGCGCTGGCTAGTGGATCAGCTGGTTCAGAGCGACGAGAGGATTGGCTGCCTATGAATTTCCACTCTCTCCACGCCACCACATGCGGGATGACATCCGGCAATTCGAGTACGTTTAGAATTGCAGCTGTGGCCTCTTTGGAACTTAAGTTGATGGTGACTGGAATTCCTTTAATGAGGACCTCATAAGAATCCACGATAGCGTCCTTCTGAGATACCGCTGCAATCTCTGCACTCACTGCGCTAAGGCTTGCCTGCTGTGCGGCTTGAGCTACTTCCGCTGCATCTACTCTCTTTTCCAGGGCCGATATACGGGAGGTATTACTCAGCAGCTTCGCGTTGACCGCATTACAGTGCGCTACTTATTTTAAAAAATATGGAGGTGCCCCTTCGAAGTCTTTAATGGCAAGGCTACTTACCTCATTGATCGTCTTAGATGCAGCAGGCGGCATACTACTTTCGGGTGACGAATCCATGAGAGACTGGGCTTCTGAGTGGGCCTGGACTGATTGTTGCACTTCTTCACTACAGGATTGCTTGGCTACTAGTAAGACAGATGGTGATGGAGTCGACGCTCTTCTTTTTGCGAAGTTACCTGCGGTAGGAGACGCCAGATTGTCACCCGGTTTTTCACTCAGTTGCTGCGTATCGTATGGTTCGTGATCTGAGTCGTTGGCGCAGCAGCACAGTGACTTAGCGTTGATGAACCAGGCAGGGCTACATCACTTTAAGTGACAACGCTTTTTGCAGGTATTGCACTCAATCCGGAACTTCGAGTCAATTGCTTTCTTGCAAACGATGCAGGATTTGCGCACCGGTTTGTGCATAGCACACCTCAGGATGCAATGATCAAAAATCTTCCCATTAACAAAGAATCCGTAGCGCCGACAGTGACACCTCTTGGGTACCTGCTCAACCTCGGGCGCGGACCGCAAGCAGCTGGGATACTAGGCACCGCGAGCCGATAATGTAGAGTACTAACTGCGATGAAAGAGTAGAAATAGCGCTGACTCACTCAGGTGGCTAGGCGTAAAAAACGTCGCAGCAGACGAGCAGGCTATGCAAGTTGTTGCGCTGGTCCTGATGGGCAACTTTGTAAGGCGTGGGCAGCAGGAATAGTGCAGTGCTTGCTCTACTTACAGCAGTTGTGGAGCCGGTGGTTTTGAGGTTAAGTTGAGCGATGTACTAGGAAATTTGTCCAGGCTCGTAAAATTGCATCATTATGTATGCAATTTTTTGGCAGGAAGCTTGCGGGCCGGTAGGGCTATTTTCCTGGAAAGATAGCACTCCGTGGAGTGAAGTCGATATCAATAGAAGCGATAGAGAGAGAGAGAGAGAGAGAGAGAGAGAGAGAAGCCTTTATTCGCTTTCGCATAAAAAAAAACATACATTCAAATATAATATAAAAACAAAAACGTAGAAAAACAAAATTAAAATAACAATATATAAAATTCACATAATACAATATTCAGTATATATCTCATATAACAGATGTGAAAAAAAAAGTACGTTAATATAGAATACAAAATAGTGTTTGGTCCAGAACCTATCTGCAGATTTTTCTTATCACAGAAGTCGTAAGGTGACGCCACAGTTTAGTGATGAGCGCATACGTCAGATGACGATTTTCTGAGCAATAAATAAAAAAAAGATAAAATTATAAAATTTACAGAGATAAATAAAAAAAAGATAAAATATATCACAGTTTCGGTCATTAGGCCTGGTCAAAAATCTATCACAAAAAGACTAGATTACTAAAGACTAAATTAAAACTAAGTAAGTAGATCCGACGCGAATCTGTACGGAGCCAGCCCAGTCGCCTCCTGTAGGGAGAAATGTGTTCATCCCTCCTAACCCCCAAAATTGATCTCACGCCAGAATTACTCAATCGCTGTAGACGTTTTCGTTGTTCACCCGACGCGTCTGGGTACATAACATTACAGTAGCCCAGGTGTTGTTGGACTCAAGACTGGACTAGCCTCCTGCCGAGAGTCTCGGTGGTACAATTCATAACATTACAGTAGCCCAGGTGTTGTTGGACTCAAGACTGGACTAGCCTCCTGCCGAGAGTCTCGGTGGTACAATTCATAAACCGCAAGCTGTAAAGGGATTTGTTTACTTTCTTCGTTACAGTGTCAAGTTGCGGCCTCCAAGTAAGTTTACTATCAAGTGTAACACCGAGACACACGACTGTATCACTAAACGGGACATTCACTCTGTCCTGTATGTCAACTGCCGGCAAGTTCCATGAATTGATATCATTTACGTTCTTCTTTCAGCCGAAATAAATTGCTTTAGTCTTGCGAGAGTTAGGACGCAGACCGGAGCTCTCCGCCCAATCAGAGACCAGCCTCGCCCCTCCAGAAATTTATTTTTCGTGGTGTGGAGATAAATCTGGAGGTCGTCTGCGTAAAATAAGTGATTAACCGTACGACCGTCTAGTATGTCCTGCAGGCCATTAACAGACAAGCAAAACAGCAAGGGTCCCAGGACAGAACCCTGTTGAACATCCAGATTCGTTTCCATCCACTCAGAATTTCCATTTTTATTGGAAATTACCATCTGGGTGCGATTTTATAAATACGATTTAATCCACAGGAAAGTCATCCGTGAGAACCCAAGCTGACGAAGCTTAGATAGTAGTTTTGTAGGCGAGATGGTGTCAAAGGCCTTACTAAAATCACATAGCAGCAAGAGCGTCGCCTTCTTTCTGCCCATGACCATACGCATATCGTCGGTCAGTTTTAATAAAGCAGTCTGTGTACTGTGGTGTTTTCGGAATCCGCTCTGGAAAGGGTCTACAATTTTATTTTCATTAAGATACTCCGTGATTTGGATATGTGCAATCTTCTCGAGTATCTTTGATAAAAAACAGAGCAATGCGATAGGACGAAAGTCTGAGACATTCGAGGGAGCAGTATTTTTTTTAATGCTATCATTGCGCCTGTTTCCAGATACTAGGGAAGATTCCCTGAGCGATAGAGGAGTTAAATATTTTAACAATGAAGTCGCTAATAATTGTGAGAGCCTTCACGACCACTTTTTGGAATACCTCGTCCACTCCCCTTGTCTGCAAGGAAAAGTATCACATAGCAAGGACAACGTCATTTAGATTGAATGGACTGAAATTGAAGCCCTCCTCATTTGCAAAGAGACTAGTGTCCATTGCAGATAGAACAGTGTCCATTGCATCTTCTAAGTTCTCAAGAGGAGAGGCCGATATCTCCGCGAAATGCTCGTTAAGTTCGCCCAGCGTGAAACCATGAAGCTCCTCCTCTTTACGTTTAGGCAAGAGGCCGAGGTTACGCACTTTCTTCCAGATATTTTTATTATCATCAGACAGGTGGTTAATAAGGAGGGAATTTCTCTCCTGGGCTGTACGCACGTCGACCTCGCTGCAGAGCCGAAGAAACTCATCGAGAAGTTCTGCTCGCCCAGTGCGTTTATAGCGCCTGTGCGTAGTATTCCGCTTATCGACGAGCAGCTTCAAGTCAGGCCGAAATCAAGGAGCATACTTTTTGTTCGGGCAAACCGTTTTTAGAAGTGTCAATTTATTTATTGCTAAATCTAAATTCTCATTAAGGTTTTTTAAAGCACCTTCCAGATCGGATTCAATAGAATTCATGGCTGCCCAATCACAGCGAGGCAGCAAGTCCACCAGAGAAGTTGAATTTATACTTTTAAAGTCACGAAATGCAAAAGACTATTTTGCAGAAGAATCTTTTACAAGAGTAGGTGAGAGGATAACCATAGTGACATCAATGATGATGTGCTTGCCAAAACCGAGAAAACATTCATTCTTGAAGTCTAACACCGTGTCGTTCTCGTCAGTGATGGCTAAGTCAATCCACGTGTCAAAGGTTCGGGTATAGTGCGTGGGACCATGGCGGACTAGCTGCAGTGACAACTCCGCAGCCAGACGCTTGATAGTGTTAGCGTCATCGGATGCACATAACAGGTCCGCATTTAGATCACTCATGATAATTTTGTGGCTAATTACACTGCTGAGATCGCGCAGGACGTTAAACAAGCCGCTGCCCTTCTGCATGGAGATATTCGGGGTTCTGTATATAACATCGATCAAAACTGAAGGGGAGTCGCCCTGCTGTACGCCACAAAATAGATACTCAGGGATTCCAGGTTTATCTGGTGTCTGAGTATTAGAGGAAGCCAATTTATTAAGTTTAACCCATTAAGGGGGCTAGACACCTTTTTTCTCTGAAATAAGAAGTCACATTTTAATACATAAATCTAAACTAATTATTTCATACTTTTTACATATAAAAGTGGGTATATTTACCTTACCTTAAAACTTTCTCCGATGGGCCTTTTATATAGTCCAGAACCATAGTCATCGATGAAACAAGTTTTTTCACTAACCGTAAGCTTTGAAATTTTCCTGTGGATGGATTGACTCCAGATTTGAACTAAATTACTCCTGAATAGTATAATTCTCATATGAGTGTAGGGATTTTTAATTTAATAAGAAAAAAAAAATGTGCTGTTTTTCAAGAGTTTTTTTTTTAATTTTTTAAATTTTTTATATTTTTTCATAATTTTTCTGATGTAAAAATTTTTTCCGACATTTAATCCTAAATCCCTACACTCATATGAGAATTATACTATTCAGGAGTAATTTAGTTCAAATCTGGAGTCAATCCATCCACAGGAAAATTTCAAAGCTTACGGTTAGTGAAAAAACTTGTTTCATCGATGACTATGGTTATGGACCATATAAAAGGGCCATCGGAGAAAGTTTTAAGGTAAGGTAAATATACCCACTTTTATATGTAAAAAGTATGAAATAATTAGTTTACATTTATGTATTAAAATGTGACTTCTTATTTCAGAGAAAAAAGGTGTCTAGCCCCCTTAACGTCTGAAACTGAAAAAATTTAAGTTTGAATTTGTGGTTTTCCTGAGCAGTGAAAAACGTGAAACAATTAATATGACCAACCGTTTCATATGTTTTTGGGGTCGCTCTACAAGATTCCGGCGTCAGAATTTCGATCCGACTTTACGAAAAAAAAAATATGGCGGGTTTTTTGAAAAAAATGTACAAAAATTCTTATGCTTTTTTTAAGTTATATTTCATGTCGAAAGGGGACTTGAGTTACCAAATAAATTGGCACAAAGTGGCACATACTGTTCAAACTTTCAAAATATGCATTTGGATCTTTTTTATTTTCAATATGGCGGCTCCAATATGACGGCAAAAGTGAAAAAAACTTAAAAATTGTGTTTTTTTCAAATATTCGAAGGAAAAGGCTTCAAAGGCAATAAAAATAACCTAAACCGATAGCATATTATCTAATAGATCTGTCTTATGGAGCAGATTTATGAATTGTCTAATATGGTTGTTCAAAATGGCGGCTGTACTACAAAAACCTTGAAAATTTGTATTTTTCTTGGAAAATTTAGGATATTTTTTGAATATTACTTGCAGTAATCGAGTTTTATGATCAGTTTAATTCAAGATTAAATTTTTTAAATTCAAAATGGCGGATGAAATTTTAAAATTTCAGATTTTTCAAAAATAAAAAACACCTTTACCTTTTGCATAAAATTTCAGATCAAAAGAATTCTTATGCTTTCCTTGAGTTTATCGGTTGCTTCTGCCAAAATAATTTACAGACATTTGAAATGATTGTATTGATTATATAATGGTCAACTATGATTTGATCAAGATTATTTTGCGCCACATGAAGAAGTTTGTAAATATTCTAAAAAAATCAATATTATCCTTATTTTTTCTATCTAGAAAGCTTTTCACAACAATTTTTTTACCGTGAGAAATTTTTTTCATAAAATATATACAATTGTTTACATTTTAAAAGTTTTATAATTTCAATCCAAAACATTTTTATTGATCTTATTCCAATTTTCAATAAAATTTTCTTTTCCTAATATATCATAAAATAATAATTCATATTTTGTAGCCTACTAAGATCGAATGTAAAAATCTGTAAAAATTGTAATAATATCAGTTTTACATATTACTTTTCTATTTTGATATTAGTAACGTATCATACTCATAACGATCATCTATTAGCATCAAAATCAGTTTTTCATTATTTTTATATGCATTTAATTATGCCAAAACGCAAGGGAAATCAATTTGACCGTTCTAAAAATGATCCAGGTCCATCTCATATGAATGAATCCTTGGATAGTTCAGATTTTGAAATGAATGACTCAAATGAAGATTTGGATTAGTTTGCAATAATTCTTAATCTGGATTGTTCAGGTGGTGATGATCATTGTGACTAGTCTTCTGGGATGAGTTATGACAAAGTTTATAAAATGTATTCAGAAAATCAGAAAAAGTTAGAAAATGATCATACATATGATTGGATCAATGGTGAAAAAGTTTGTACCGCAGATTTAACGGATGAAAATTTATTATCTAATGCTCAAAAAAAAGAAATTCTTTCTAGTACACTAGTACAACTCTTTGAGAAATTTTTTTCAATTGAAATGAAAAATTACATTATTGAAGCAACAAAAGAAAATGGCTATGATCTTACTTTAACTGATTTGAATACATTTATAGGGATTGTTATATTTTCTTCATTCAATAAAAGAAAGTCCCAACGGGATTATTGGTCCACGGATCCTTTCCTAATTGGCTATTTCTCGTGAAAAGTTCGAAAAAATAAAATCTAAAATAAAATATTCTTTACCATCAGATAATAATCCTAATGATAGAGCATGGCGAGTACGTAATCTAATGAATTTGTTTCAGATAAATATCCTTCAGTTTGGATACTTCCGAACTGCTTTGTCTAGTGACGAAATGATGATCAAATCGTATAGTTGTACAGTTTTTTTCTTTTTTTATTTATTAACCAGAGTAATACAAAATTACATTACAAAAGTAGTCCAGCAGAGGAAGTCACTTCCTATTTGCTGGTCTGGTATATATAATAAACTTACAATCTAAACTTAAAATCTAATACATTTCTATTAGAGCGTATTTGTTTACTCTCCTGTAACTTGGTTACAGGGAGAAACAAATTTTAACTATAAATAAAACAATGTCACTACAACTATCACCAATATCTTATCAGCATAGATCTCGCAGTTGTAGGTGTTTCTGTTGTTGCATTCTTATTTCTTGCATAAATTATCCTTTCATGTTTGTTGAGTCGAGCTGGGCATGTAAGCCCAACTGCACAAGTGACCCTATAATGAGGTAACATGTCCCTGTGTTGGTTACTCGAATCGCATTTACAGTTTGATGTGAAGACTATTTCAACTATTACTACTATATCCTTGTGTTTTAGTTGCGCATCTAGTGGGTACATTGAATTAGTAAAAGTTTGCTTGCCTCTGATTCCTCTATCAAAATAAAAAAGTGCTTTGTTTGGTCCTACATAGGACAGAACCAGGAAACAAAACAACTACAAACAACATCCGTATGACATATGGTGATATTAACTACCTAGTGTAACAGGATGGCTAGTGGGGGAAAATCCCAACTAGCCACAGGCCAGCGATGCCCTAGAAAACGGTGCCGCGGGTGTCAGACTAAAATGACTTGACCGGGGATCTGCTCCTGGAATACCGAAAACAACGCGAAGATCGCACACGAACTTCGCTTTCCAACTAATTGGATCGCTGAATGAAAAGCGCGCGCTCGAAGAGTAAAGCGCGCGGCCGCTATGCTCAGATATGAAAACGACCGGCGGAGTCGCTTTCCCGCGGAGGCGGCGGAATCCGAAAGAAGGACAGGTTGTAATGAACAACGCGACGAGTAACTAGATATCACAGTATATTAAAATCATTAATACAAGCACAACGCACGTGCTGATTAGAACAAATGAGTTAGTTCGCGCGCGACCGTTAAGATTCAAACGCGCGAACGATACGGCGCGCGGCGAAGCTGCTATTATCGCGCGCGGTGTTAAAGTACGGCGGACTGACACACACCCGCACGTACACGGCACAGAAAGCTTGCACGGGGCAATTTCCGTGCGAGCCTTTACAATAAACCCGCGAGAGGAGAGTAGAAAACTTACGTTAGGAAGGAGCAGCCGGTGCACTCGACTCTCTCTCGCTCCCTGTCGCTCGCACAGCAGTTACGCTCTCTTTCTCTCTCTCTCTCTTGCTCGCTGTATTGGGTCGGCAGGCGGGCTGGCTACCGGCTTGTCGCTCGCAGTTTCGTGCGGCTCACGTGGCTCGAGATCGCTCTCTCTCTGTCTCTCTTTCGCACGTACGCACCCTACTCGGCGCCTCCACTACACTCGCGATTACTATAAAAAGCTAGGACGGCGCGGATGAGGTAACTTTTTAGAGACACACTGGAGAAAAGTTCTCGGCACGATGGCAGACACGAAGATGGCTGCCGTGACTCCTATAAAGCCGTGTTGCAGCTTCGTGGGTAGGCGACGGGCATATTACGCGTCGCAAGACCGTTCTAATCCGGTCAGGATGCTCGCGCGCACGCGCCCCCGGTGAGCATGCCTGCTCGGCGCGGGTAATTCGAATCTCGAATTACCTAACTCGCGCACGCGTTACACTAGTTAATATCAGCATATGTCATACGGATGTTGTTTGTAGTTGTTTTGTTTCCTGGTTCTGTCCTATGTAGGACCAAACAAACCACTTTTTTTTTAATTACCTAGGTAGTTAATATCACCATATGTCATCCGGATGTTGTTTGTAGTTGTTTTGTTTTCTGGTTCTATTGTTACTGGTTTTTGTAGTAATTTAATACTATTTTCATTGGCTATATTTTCAATCATATCATATATTTCTTTTATTCAATGGAATAGAACATAATGATGTTCTGTTTTGGTGGATTTTTTATTTTTTCCTTGATTTTCAGTTTATCAGTGCTTTTTAAGAAATGGGTATGCTTAATTCCACGTGGTTTAGGATCATGGCAATAAGGACAATTTTTGTTGTATGTTATTGTTTGTGGATTACTGTTCGAGTTGGGCCACTTAGTAAATTTCCTTATAAAAGATTATACTTTTTTTGGTTGTTTAATTTTTTCGTCCGTTTCTGTAGTAAATAACTGGATTATGCTGTCTGCGATTATGTTCATATTTTTCAAGTATCTATCATTATTGAATTTTTTTAATTTGGTGTTGTTATAATTTGTCATTCATCGGTGTGAGTGAAATTGGTGTCGTATGCATTTGGTTATCGAGCAGATTCTAATATCTAATAATAATGAGTCAAGCATAGTCTTATCCACATGAACTTCCGATGTTAGATAGTCATACTTGACGGTTGTTTTCCTTCCTTTATATTGTAATATTAGGGCATAGCCCTTTCTAGTGTATTTTACTTCATGTAAGATTGATCTGATTTTATTGCAGTCTATTCTAATTTCTTCTCTTGTTGTGTGTTCATAACTTGTTGATCTTAATTTATTTTTATCCATTCTCTTAGTTTAATTTTTCTGTTGTTTTTATTTGTTAGTGTTTTGAAATTATGATGCAGACTGTTATAACAAGTAATGGCCCTTAAATAACTGATCTTGTTACTTATTCTTTTGTTTTGTTTTGGAACTATGATGCATTTCTTTCTCGTGATGCTATTTGAATTTATAAAGTTTTCTTTTAAATCTTCGTCATGTCATCGAAGCCAAGATGGCGGACGAGGGTGTGCTGCTTAAGCAGACCCCTCCGCCAGAAATTTATTACAAATGTCATCCCGGGACGCCAGTGGGAGTTGTCATATGTGTAGTGTGTAACAATGTCTACCATAAAAGTGATTATAAAGAAAAAGAACACAAAACTACTTATCTGCCATAGAAATAATATGTGACGAACATAAGATAGATGACATAACCTCTAAAGACCCACGTGTTGCAGTAGTGCTACTACGGAGGGAACTAGAAAATCTGAGAAACCAAAATGATCTGATAATGACAAGGAACGAAATACTAATAAAAACCAATGCACAGACAGAACAAAAATTAAAACAAGCTGAAGAAGAATTGCTACTAATAAAAGCTAAGGAAATCAAAGGAAATCAAGAATTGACAAGTTTTCCTGAGGAAGAAAAATATCTATTAAAACAAATAAGTACAGAAGTACACAACAATAATCTCATGCTAAACCAAATTTTAGACAAAGAAAACTATACCAAAAATAAAAAAAACATTTGCAGAAGTGGTAGTAAGTGATAAGCAATTAGAAAAGAAGATACAAAAAGTAATAGTGAAAAGAATACAGAATGATAATAAAGGAACAAATGTGCCAGATATAAAACCATATATAGCTCACTATATAAATAAAAATTCATCTATACAAGCAAAAAGTATAAAAATCAAGAACAAAGATGAAGCAATAATAAACTTTATAAATGAGGAGAGTTTGATACAAACTGAGAATATACTTAAACAAAAGTATTCTGCCTACTACAAAATAACAAGAGAATCTATTAAAAATCCCAAGATGAAAATAACAGGCTTTGACAATTTTGAAGACATGGAGATTAAAGAAATAGAGCAAGATATTAACAAAAGGAACTTCAAACACCTAAACAGCAAATGCAAAGTGTTACATATATTTGAAAACATTAAAACAAAAGTTAACACTATATTAATTGAAACACCAGCGGAAGTATATAATCAAATTGTGAGTAATAAATATAGAGTTCATATTGGTTATCAAAATTGCAGAGCATTCGATGACTTGTATCTAACCCCGTGTTTTAACTGTGGTCGATTTGATCATAGTGGTAAAAAGTGTAAGAATACGAAAATCTGCCTACGTTGTGCTGGAAAACATAACACGATCAACTGTACTACCCCAAACGAACACAATTGTGTTAATTGTATGTACAGTAATCATCAATATAAAACAAATTATAATACTAAACACGTGGTAAATGATACCGAAAAATGCGAGGTTATGTTACATAAGATAAAAAAGTTAATTGCTGAAACAGATTATCCAGTGAGACCGCACATTCCAAAATATGTAGGTAAAGTAAATTTTCAATCGCAGTTATAAAACACTGATACAGCTACCGGTAAATCACCGGTCGTAACGACACCAAGAAGACAAAGTAGAATTTTTATCAGTCCGGCAACATCAGCTGGTAATTTATCGGCCACAACCTCACCGATAAATTTAAACAGAACCATATCACAAATTTATTACCCAACAGACTCAGCAACTTCTGAACTTCTGAATTTTGAACATGGATCAAAAACAACTAAATTTTGAAGTTATTTCACAAAAAGAACAAGCTTTTGGTAATGTACAAACACTCAATAAAAGTATCGATAAAGGTAAAAATTTGATTTTATGAGTAAATATTAGAAGTATAAAACAAAACTTTGAAAAACTTGAAACTTTTATTGAATGTTTAGCCGTAAGGCCAAGTGTCATTATATGTACTGAATCTTGGAATGAGCAATATACTCCATTGTATAACATATCAGGTTACAAAAGTTACTATAGTGAGAGTAAAATGAATAAAGCAGATGGAGTTATGATGTATATAAAGGATTGACTATCTGAACACACAGAAATTATAGTGGTCGACAACATGCGTATCTTAAGCTCGGTTATAAAACTAATTGGCACCGAAACTCTAAGAATCTCAGCGATCTATAGATCACACAATATAAAAAAGTATGGATTTGTTCATAGCCTGAAAAAATTCCTAAGAGACCAATTAAATACTAAGAACCATTGTATAATAGGGGATTTTAACATTGATATATTAGACGAAAATTTTAGTAAGACTGACTCAACAGATAACCTTATAACACAAGAATTTTTAAATGATCTCTTGGAACATAAATTGACGCCATGCTTTACTGGAATAACAAGGCCTTCATCTGATAATAAAAGAGGTACCTGCATCGACAATTTCTATATAAAAACTAAAAATATAAATATTAATTCATTGAAAATAACGAACCCATTTAATGATCACTACCCATTATTTATAACTATAGATAAATTAGAAACAAATCAGCCGAACAAATTCAATATGAAATCAATTAATTACAACAAGTTAAAACATGTTGCAAATAATTCAAACTGGTACTCTATATTGTCTATGCAGGATCCTAATCTTGCAGTTAACGCATTAATTGACATGATAAATAATTGTATTGATGCGTCCACTACCAAAAAACAATTGAAAAATAAACTTCCGAGAAAAAATTGGATTACTAGTGCTATTATAGTCTCGTGTACTACTAAAGAGACACTGTATATCTTATGGAAAAACAATCCCACTTCTGAAGCCCTAAAAAAAGAGTATACAAATTACACTAAGATATTGAACAAAGTTATTAAAAAAGCAAAATTTAAATATGAAAAGGAAATGGTAAAACGAAATAGCGGAAACTCTAGAGAATTATGGAACATAATTAAAACTAAATTAGGGAGAAATAGTGTGCATGATAATCCAATAAAATATATATACGAAAACAATCAAAAAATCGAAAATAAAACTGATATAGCAAATGCTATGAACACCTATTTTTGCAAAATAGGAACAAATTTGAGTGCTCAATTTGCTAATATAAATAATAATAACCTGAAACTTCCAGATAGGAATCCTGAATCCATTTTCTTTCGTCCGACAGATTTTGCTGAGATATGCAAAATAATCAATACATTGAAAAATAAATCTGGAGGTGTAGACAATATTAACGTTAAATCATTGAAAATTCTCTCTGAATATATATGTGTGCCCTTAGAATATATCTTCAATTTATGTATTGTGAAATCTATCTGGCCTGACGCGCTCAAAAATGCTGAGGTAGTCCCTATTTACAAGGCTGGTGAAAAATCTAATATCAGTAATTACAGACCAATCTCTTTAATATCGAACATTGCAAAAATTTTTGAAAAAATAATTTATAATAGATTATACCACTTTTTTGGAAAACATAACATAATATCAGAAAAACAATACGGTTTCGTTAAAAATAGGGGAACTACTGACGCATTAAATTATATATCAAATATCATATACGAAAACTTAGATAAAAGTAAACCAATAATTGTTGCTTTTCTAGACTTAGCCAAAGCATTTGACACTGTTAATCATAGAGTTCTTTTAGATAAGCTTGAACGATACGGAGTAAGGGGTAGTGCCTTAAAACTGATGACTAGCTATCTCACAGATAGACAGCAAAGAGTAAAAATTCAAGACTGTAAAAGTGAATATAAAGAATTTACTACGGGTGTTCCCCAAGGAACTATATTAGGACCATTACTTTTTATACTTTATGTCAATGATTTACTAGGAAGTATGCAAAATGACACAATCATGTCCTTTGCTGATGACACGGTTATCATATCAAGTGACAACATGTGGTTCTCAGCTCAGGAGAAAATGTGTGCTTACCTTAATCATGTGGCCAAATGGCTTGCACAAAATAAACTGTCGCTAAATATAGATAAAACGGTCTATATGACTCTCGGAAACTACTGTGATAGTGTGCCTGGCACACTAAACATCAAAATAGGAACGCAATTAATAAAAAGAGTTGAAAGTCATAAATACTTAGGGTTGTATTTCGACTACAATATGAAATGGGATAAGCATATAATAAGATATATCATTAAAAAAACCAAATACCTAATTTTTGTCTTTGCCAAGATAAAAAATATGATGGATACAAAAACATTAATGATAATATATTATGCTTTCTTTCATAGTCTAATCAATTATGGGGTAATTGCCTGGGGAGGTGCGTACGATAATAATATGAAACTAATACAATCAACACAAAACAAAATATTGAAAATCATAAATAAAAATAAATTCTCTCAAACTAATCCACCTCTTGAAATAAAAAAATTATTCCAGTTAGAGTCAATATCCTTACATTATTCTACATTAAGAAATAAATATATAAACAGTGCGAGCAAGACCAGAAACAAAACAATTCAATTACCTAAATGTGATAAAAGAATTAGTGATAAAAATAGCTACAATGAAGCTATAAGGGTCTTTAATGGGCTATCTAAGGATCTCAAAGTTATGAATTTAAGTAGACAATTAATGATATAATTTCAAAATAATCATTAAATCTTAACCAATATATCTAACAAATTATTTAACTGTTATTTATGTACTACAATGGATTTTATCGATGTTAACAAACACTACGCACATACCATTATATAGTTTTTAAGAATTTTGTAGTTTGTAATATTTTTTTTTTTTTTTAGTTTGTAAGTTTTCTATGTACCAGATCTACACACAGGCAATAATATTTGCCTCAGTAGGATTTACTTACTTATGTATATTTCGTATATAATAATGTAATGTAAATATTTTCTGGAAATAAATAAATAAATAAATAAATAAAAATATAATAGAGATTCGTAAGTGAATTGTTGATCTAAATTTAGTGTCTGTTTTTCATTTAAAAAGTTATTTTTGTTTATTATTTTGAGAATTCTGTACAGTAGAGTTTGAAGAGTTCTGGTTATGTTGATGTATGCTTCTCCCCATGCAATTATGCCATAAGACATGATACTATGAAAAAGAGCGTAATAGAACATCCTTAGATTTTGTTGCGATAGTATTTTAGTGAGTTTATAAAAAATAAAGATTAAATATTTCGATTTATTATAAATATTTGTGATGTGGGTTTCCCATCTCATGTTACTATCAATAGTTATTGCTAGGTATTTGGTACTGTCCACTCTTGTTATTTGTGTTCCTTATATACATATGTTTAAATTTCCCGGAGTGCTGTTTCTTGTACTTCCAAATTCCATATAAACTGTTTTATCAATGTTTAAGGATAGTTTGTTTAAGGGGGCTAGACACCTTTTTTCTCTGAAATAAGAAGTCACATTTTAATACATAAATATAAACTAATTATTTCATACTTTTTACATGTAAAAGTGGGTATACTTACATTACCTTATAACTTTCTCCGATGGGCCTTTTATATGGTCCAGAACCATAGTTATCGATGAAACAAGTTTTTTCACTAACCGTAAGCTTTGAAATTTTCCTGTGGATGGATTGACTCCACATTTGAACTAAATTATTCCTGAATAGTATAATTCTCATATGAGTGTAGGGATTTAGGATTAAATGTCGGAAAAAATTTTTACATCAGAAAAATTATGAAAAAATATAAAAAATTTAAAAAAATTAAAAAAAAAACTCTTGAAAAACAGCACAATTTTTTTTCTCATTAGATCAAAAATCCCTACACATATATGAGAATTATACTATGCAGGAGTAATTTAGTTCAAATCTGGAGTCAATCCATCCACAGGAAAATTTCAAAGCTTACGGTTAGTGAAAAAACTTGTTTCATCGATGACTATGGTTCTGGATCATATAAAAGGCCCATCGGAGAAAGTTTTGAGGTAAGGTAAATATACCCACTTTTATATGTAAAAAGTATGAAATAATTAGTTTACATATATGTATTAAAATGTGACTTCTTATTTCAGAGAAAAAAAGTGTCTAGCCCCCTTAAAGCCAGCCAGTTTGATACTTTATTTAGGTTTAGGTTCATTTTTATTTCTATTTCTAGCCATAATTTTGCTTGTACAATTATTGCAGTGTCATCAGCAAAAGACAACATTGAAAGTTCTGGTATAGTTTGAAACATGTTATTTATGTAGATAATGAATAGTAATGGTCCTGATATTGTTCCTTGGGGGACTCCCATTTGTAGTGTATCGAATTTGCTATTTGAATTGTTTACTTTTACTCTTTGTTTTCTGTTATCTAAGTAACTTTTTAGTAATTTGTAAACTTTACCTCTTATTCCATAGTTGTATAGTTTATTGAGATGTATCTTATGATCCACTGTGTCAAGTGCCTTGGCAAGATCAAGAAAGGTGGCTGCTATAGGTTCACTTTGATCTATTTGATTGTATATTAAGCTTCTTAGAGCATTTAGTGTATCTTTAGTACTTTTATTTTTTCTGAAGTCGAATTGATTCTGTGATATAATGTTGTTTTTATCTAGAAAGTTTAGTAACCGTTTATGTAATAGTTTTTCAAATATTTTTGCGATATTGGAGGTAAGAGATATTGGTCTATAGTTGTTTGGTAAATGTTTTTCTTTTCGTTTGTATATCGGAATGACTTCTGCTATTTTTAGTGCATGTGGCCAGACACCATGTTCTATGCATGCGTTGTAGATGTATACAAGTCGTTTGCTGCTGTATTGTTTTAGTGTTTTTATAACTTGTGCATCTATTTCATCTATACTTCCTTTTTTGTTCTTTAAACTTGTGATAATATTATTCATTTCAATTTGGTTAGTTGGGAATAGATACATGGTTTTGGGATTCATGGGTGGCATTTGTAACTTTTCATTTTGAGTAGTTACTATCTTCTCACTCATTTTTCTTCCTATATTACAAAAGTATTCATTCATCTTTTCTGCTATTTGAGTTGAGTCAGTGATTTTTATATTGTTATTTTTTAGGTAGTTTATGTTATTATTAGTATTGGTTTCTTTTCCAAGTTTTTTATTAATTATCTCCCAAAGATTCTTTTGGTTATTTTGGTTCTTTTCTATTTGTTTTTTATCATAGCCATTTTTTGCTTCGTTTATAGTTTGGTTTAGTATATTTACATAATTCTTGTAAGCATCTTTTTTCGATGTATTATGTTGGTCTTTTTTTCATATGTGTTACGTGACGTCTGTTAAGACCTCACGCACTCGTTATAAAAATGTTGTGGTCGTTGCCCTCGAGAATATTAGTTTCACTCTCGCCAAGAGTGTACCTTCGCTTACCTTCGTCCCCTATATTCGCCCAGACGGATATAGCGGCGCAATTGCTTCCTTGTGATATTCGTATTGATCGGGTTACCGTAGTATCTCCCGAATGAAAAAAAGAAATGTACGAAAATGTAGAAAACCGTAAGACATTGTACAAAACTGTAAGAAACTGTATAAAACCGTATAAAACCATTGGTTTTCGGACATTTTATGGGAAACGATTTATACGGTTCTATACACTTTTATACATTTTTACACATTTTTATACATTTAAAAAAATTAAAATTTTTTCCAGAAAATTTTCTTATATATGTACCAATTTTAATGAAATGTAAGAAAACGTATAAAAATATACAAAACTGCTTAAAAGTTTATAAAAGTGTATATAAATGTAAGAATATGTAATATTTTACATTTTTATACATTTTCTTACGTTTTCATATATTTTCTTACATTTTTTTACATTTCCTTCCATTTTTTTACATTTCCTTCCATTTTTTTACATTTCCTTCCATTTTTTTACATTTCCTTCCATTTTTTTACAATTTGTTTTTCCAGACTAATTTGACAAAATTAGTCATATTTGTAAGAAAATGTATAAAAATGTAAGAAAATGTAATAAAGTGTATAAAACCGTAAAAAAAATGTCCGAAAACCAATGATTTTATACGATTTTATACGGTTTATTACGGTTTCTCACGATTTCTTACGTTTTCTTACATTTGTTATTTCCATACGGGCTACTCTCCTTATTTGTTGTCGAGACCGGAGACGTAAGTTCGTACAATACTCTTCGTACCCCAATAGCGAGGGATAATTTATTGATGAAGTGGAATATTGTATAACTACCAGAGTTCTAAGGTATATTGTAAGTTTTAAGAAAGGATAAAATCGATTGAAGGAATAATGAAATTATAACAATGCCTACTATTGGATATCACTTATTTATTACCAACCCGTAAATATTCTGCTAAATTACAATAATAAGACTTACTATCGTTTTATTACACTAGGAAATCATTTATGTATATAAAAGCGTCCTATGCAAATAAGGAATTGTCCCGTATCAATCAATAATTATTTGGGAAAAAGTGAAGGAGAACAAAAGAAACCACACATGCCACTACTTATTCCTCTTACGGTCAATTAATATTCGTCGATACCCGTCGTACGCTAACGCTATGGAGTAATCACTCTATTAGTCCGGCTGTCAGAATCTAAGACTTTATTCAATGTTCGCTACCGCACTGCAACATGACCCTGAGTCTGGGTTAGGGGCGATGCGCGCGTCTATGTGACGATACTGGCGCGCGGCTTAACGCTTCCGTGGAGGAGATATAATCTGACGTCTAGGCGTGTCGTAAACGTGGGACGGGAGCACGCGGCGAGAGCCAGCGTCGTCAAACAGTCTTCTCCAGCACCCCGGATGGGTCTTCCGGATCCAGCTGGGTCCGCGGGTTAAGTATTTCTATATTTATAGATCTAGGTACAGGCGTAGAAATATTATTATCTACGCAAGTAATTATTTTTCTTGAAATATGTGATTATATATTTTCTGCTTCGTTGAGATGCTCCTCGATGTTGCTGGATTTCCTCTATTATATGTGGAATATGGTTTTTTCAATCCTCCAGTATGCGGACACCTTGCTTCTGGGTTCTTGTTCCCTTTTTAGAGGCCGTTACTGCTCTCTGGCTCTTTGCGGTTTGGATCTAGAATGCGCTGCCGGGTTCTGGATGGACTGGCTTCGATGGATATGGCATATCAACGCCCGTACTGCGTAGATTCGCGAACTAAAGTAATCCTCGGCCTACTACGTAGGGTTTAACGAAAGGACGACGATATCGAAGTCCCATTAGGGTACGGTATAGTTCCGATACTATCGATTATTGTATTAATATTAAAAATATTAATCTATTATAGAAAGTGAAAAATTTAATTTTTATTAGTAAACATTATTAATTATTAATTAACAATATATAATCAATTATTAATACAATTATTAATATAATTACTTATTAATATAATTATTAATATACTTAATTAATATTAATTATTGATATACTTAATTAATATTAATTATTGATATACTTAATTAATATTAATTATTGATATACTTAATTAATATTAATTATTAATTAACAATAATAATTAAATAATTATTATTGTTAAATTATTATCCAATTATTGAATTACTAGTTATCAATTATGTCTTAGAAATTCGTTAATTTATTATCGAATCGTTGTTTATTAAGGACACTTTATAAGAAACTTAACTTTCGTGGCATGTGTGGTGATACGCATAAGGGTTGAATGCTAAAGGAATCGATTTGAGGTTTTCCGGGATTTTTCCATTCGATATTTGCAGAGGTTCACAGAAATTAGTTTATTTTTCCCTTAGGGGATTAGTCGCTCGCCCTAAATCCGTTAGTACTAGTAAAAAATTCTTGACCGGATTTTCTTAATTAAAAATTAAATATACCGTTTCGAAGAACAAACAGCAGTTTGTTTACCGATAATTATCTTAAACCAATCGTATGGTATAGAAATGGTATAATGGTATGGTGTGAAATTCTCGTAATAAGCAGTGCTTATAAATTTATAAAACTAGCGAAAATTAAGGGTTATCGGTCACACTTCAGTAGAATCGCGTAACGGTCACACTAGGTGAATTTCACCCAGCGTCGAAAAAGTAATATCTAGCTTCGATAGTGAGTTTTATATATCTAAAAATAATTTGTATGCATTTTTTTCTTTAAGGATTCTAAAAGATGTCCTATGAGTATCAGTAAAGAAAATAAATTTTTATTGCTCCTTTTAAGAAGTATATTTATTTTAAAGATTGAATGCACGAAAAATGTCGAGTTTTAGAGTGTTTGTTTATTTTACTTGAATAATTAATATAAATGAATGAACAATTATGATGACACAAAAATATTGTAGAAAATACTTTTTATTATCTTAATCTAATATAAGTAATGAAAAGTTATCAAAAAGGGTATTTTCAAAGACTAAGCTACTGTCTGAGGAGTTAATACTTTTGTTTAGGTGAATTTCACCCACGGTGACCGATGAGGGTTAAGGGTTAAAATTATTAATTCCTCGTTATTTGTTCTTTAATAGGGCATATTATTTGCCACGAAGTGATCGCTAATCGAGCGAGTTAACATAATTATGCCTTTGCACTCAGAGATAAGGAGTAGGCTGGTCACCTCGCAGTCGCAGGAGGCTGACGTCAACGGCACTTGACTCACACGAGTGAAAAAGAGAGGGAACGCACGCTCGGAGAGCGAAGGTAGCCGTACGTATAAGTATAGGTATATATATACCGAGATACACATGCGCTCGCTGTTAATTATGCATTGAATTAATTTCCTATCTTTGTTTATTTACGGAGTCTATCAAAATCCACGGAGAGAGAATTTACTACACTTTCAAATAATTTCAAGCATCCAGAGAATATATAAATAAATAATTTTATCTTGATAATTTCGAAATTAACCGTTATTATTTAATGTAGACGTATGCGAAATGGATAAAAGATATAAGTATATGCCATAAAATTTTAATTATAATTGTATAATATAGTCGTTAATTGTAATTATGGTCATTACCTAAATTTATTCCCTTTCTTTTATTTTGTTTTCCACTCCTGAGCAATCGATCAATTGACACTGTAATCTTATTAGTCCTGGTCCTGCAGGAAAGTCCACGTGGATTACTCGTACCGTCAATTTGTTAAGCGTTCCTTATTATGAATCTTTCTTGTAAAACTCGTTAATTTTATCGGTTATATTCACTGTTAGAGTATATGCTTCACTAATGCGTAGATGGATATAATATATGTTTTCTATAATTTTCTTTCTTAATATATGTCTTATACCTTATTGTATTAATTATTAATTGAACAAAGAAGCTTTTATTCCGTAACCTAAGGCGTACTTCGTGGTGCGGCTGTATGCGCCGAACTGACTCTCTGCAATTGCCCGGTCGCGAGCTGCACCTCCCCCGATTTTCTTTTCTCTCTCTCTTTCACATTCAGTCATCCCGGGCGGCAACAGGCGATAAGCACCACGCCACCACTTTAGGGATCCGATTTCGCTTTTAACGTGGTGTGCTGCAACGTGACATAGTTGTCAGCACATTCTACAGACGATCGACTTCGGTTGTGAGGCGATTAATAAGGAAACGAATAAATGAAATGAAATTGTGTAAAGAATCAAATTGAAAATTTTCTGAACGAAAAACTATCGCCGACAACTACATCACGTAACAATATGTTGTATAATTTTTCTTTCGTTTCACAAGATGTAATTATGGCTTTGGTTATCCAGCATTTTCTGTGTGTAGATTTTATTTTTTTATTGTTATTAGTTGACTCAGATTCATATATGGATTTTTTAATTTTGAGTATCAGCTGATCCTGTGCATTTTTTGGGTCTGTGGTTATGGAGATATCTCCCCAGTTTATGTTATTACTTATAGTTTTTAATTTGTTATAATTTATTGTTTTGTAATTGGTTTTGTTATAATTCTTTTTTATCTTCTTTATAGACATTAATATCGGGTAATGATCATTAAAAGGTATTGTTATCTTATAACTTTTGTACGCAATTTTATCAAGTTTTAAGTAAATATTGTCTATGCAAGTACCTTTACCAATGTCACTGTTTGCTGGTCTAGTTATTTGATTGAATACTGGGTGATATCCATTTTCTAATAGGATCTGTAAAAACTCTTGGTCTATTATTTTATTACTATTTATGTCTATGTTAAAGTCACCGATTATTAGGTTATTTTTAAATTTTTTGTTCATTATCAACAGTTCTTTGAAATATATTATAAATTCTGTTTTCTTCAAGCTATGACATCTGTATAATGCTGATATTAGTATTTGTATGTTATTGTCCATTATTATTGTTGAATTTATTATTTTAAGTTTGTTAATTTCAGTTACCTCAGTTGTTTCAATTAATTTGTTGTCTATGTACATAACGACCCCATCATTCTGATTTATTCTGCCATTATTGTAAAATATTTTCCAACCATTTATATTGAAGTATTCATGATGATCCATATTCCAAGTTTCAGTGCAAATTTAATACATGGTTTTACTGTAAGGCTCTTTAAGAATGTTAGTAATTTATTATAGTTGTGGTTCATACTTCTTATATTTATGCATACAATGAGTTCTTTTTCAATATTCAGAAGTTTTTTTAGTTTACTTACTGTATCAACTATTATTTCATTGTTTATAATTTTCTTTGTTTCATCCATTTCTGCTTCTTGTATTTGTGAACGTTTGTCCAATTAGTGGTAGATCTCTGAAAGTTGTTTGTCTGATTCTATTTATCATCGGTGTTGAAGTTGTCTCATTTATTGGTACTGTCGGTTCCTCTTCATTTACTTTATCTGTATGTTCTGTATTTTCTACTTTCCCAAAGTATCTTTGATAAGTAGGTTGTAATGGATAATCTGTTGCTTCTATGTATCTCTTTATTTTCTTTTTTAAATTTTCACATTGATCACTATCAATTGCACTATGATTTACCTTATAATTTGTTTTATATTTTTTATTACTATAGTCACAGTTTGCGCACTTTAAAGTGTTACAATTGCATTTGCTTGCTTTATGTGGTCCTGCACATTTAAAGCACATAACCTTGTTCGTGCATTTTTTGCCACTGTGTCCATAGCCAGCACATTTATTGCACGGATTTGTATTAATAATGTCATAGGCTCTGTAATTTTGATAGCCTATTCGAATTTTCCTTCTATTTTCCTTTATATGTTTATATATACTAGAAGTTACTTCTATTATTGCACTACTTGATGTTTGGTTTGTGAAAATATCTAGCACTTTGCACTTGTCATCCATGTTGCTGAAGTTTCTTTGGTTTATGTAAATTTCTACTTCTTCTTTGGTTGAGAAATGCTTATCTATTCCTATTTCTTTCATTGTAGGTTTATTTATTTGTTCTTTTTCAATTTTAAAGTTTCCGTTTAGACTATTTTTTAAATTTAATTCTATTTTCTCTACACTTTCTACCTTCATACAGTTTATTATCACAGTGTCCTTGATTTTAGTATTAACATTTTTTGTTTGTACTGTTTTGTCATTAGTTAAGTAATTGCACACAGTTTTCCCGATATTTGTTTCATCTTTGCTGTTGGTTTTTTTGATGATGAGCTTTGGCACTTTTTTGTTTTTTGGCTTAATATTGCTTTGTGTAACAACATTTTCATATTTTGCCCATGCTTGGTTTTCATTTTTGTTATTTTTTTCTTTTTTTTGGATTAGTAGTTTATTAAGTAGTTCATTTTTTTCTTGCAGTACCTGAACTATTTGTTTTAATAATCTGTTTTCTACTTTTATTTTTCATTTTCACTTAGTTCTTCATAGATGATATCATTTAGTGTTTTTCCCTTATTTGACTCTAGATCAATTTCATTTAATATCTCTTGCTTCTGTAGTTCCCTGTCTTCGCCTTTGTATTGTGCTATAAAAGCAGCAGCAGGTCCTTTCAGTTCACCATATGGTAATTTTGAGGTTAGTGCAAAGTTACGGTGATCTTGGCAGATGACAAATGAGTTGCTTAGAAATTTCAGAGGCACATCAGCGTTATATTTTGTAACTACTTCGTTTGTGTGTTGAAATTCACCACATAAAATACACACTACTGTACCAACTTTTTGAGTTGAGTGCCATTTATAAAATTTATTTAACGTTGCATCGGGCGGCTCCTTGCTACCCGAAGCCATGTTGATGACGAGTGTTCTGAAACAATTCCTAAAAGGTAAGCCAATCAGATTTGGACTCGAAATGTTTGCACTGTGTACTTCTGACGGGTACATGATATGTTTCTATTTGTATTGTGGGAAAAATAGCAGCATTGGAGGTAAAGTTTTGTGAAAATGTGCGATGGGCTCACATGTAGTACTGTATCTACTCAAAGATTTTTTGCACAAGATGTCTCCTCGAAAGATAAGTTCTTACTGTTGGAATTTTGATAACCGATTCACTAATTTTGATTTAGTTTTACATTTGAAAAAAATAGGATTGAGATCTACTGGAACAATTCGAGATAATCGAGTCAAGAAAATGATAAGATTATTTTTGACAAACAAGTGTCTAGAGGTACATATGCCGTAAAGCACGACAAAAACAGTGGTATTATTTATATTTCTATCATTGATTCTAAACAAGTATCGACTGTTTCTAATACAGCAGGTGTTACACCACTTGTATCTCTAAAACGATATAGCTCAGATGCAAAATCCAAAGTGCCAATTCAATTTCCAAAGACAATAGATGTATATAATAATTATATGGGAAGTGTAGATTTACATGACAATCATTGCAATAATTTATTGCCATGTATAAGATCGAAAAAATGGACTCGGATTATTTTTATGCGATTGATTCATTCTACTATTACAAATTCAGTTGTTATATTCAATGCAGCTAATGAAGGTAAATGTAAGAAAGGCACTATGGAATTTGCAATAGAAATTGCTAAATCTTATATGAATGGTGGGATTAAAAATCGTAAAACACAAAATGAGCATAAATCAGTACGAATAACAAAACAAGCGAAATGCTCTTCGTGTGTAATAAAAACTTACAAGTACTGTGAAGCTTGTACTTTACATTTATGTAAAAATTTGCTATCAGCAGAAACATTAATTTAGCATTATTTTTATCATTTATATAAAGGTAAAGTTGAAAAGTAAAAAAAAATACAATAAAATTAAAAAAAAAATAAAAAATAAAAAAAAAATAAAAAAATAATTAAATGACTCTTTTTCGTCAACCTCCACGTGCTGAGACTCGGTAACGTAAGAGAACCGTAACGACGTAGGTAACGTAAGAGAACCGTAACGACGTAGGTAACGTAATCTCATGAAAAATCCAGGTTGAAGATGTATATCTTTATTTTAATCTTTATGAATTTTTTGGCTGAAACAACCGAGAAACTCAAGAAAAGCATAAGAATACTTTTAATCTGAAATTTTACGCGAAAGATAGTGTTACGTGTGAGCCTATCTTGGTTCACGCACGTACGAAGGGTTCTGAGGTGTTCGTATCGTTCCAAGCCGAGACTCGAAACGATGCAATGAAATACAACGAGAGTTAAAGTATACGTGCGTAATTTATTAAAAGACTTATACGCGAGAGAGATAACCTAACGCGCGTTCGCGATGCGACGGATCGACGCCCTATTGTGTCAACTCGAAATCTTCGCCTCTTATCTCCGTCTGCGTCTCTGATCCTTTCTCTCTTCTTCGACCTGACTTTCGTTCTCTCTCTTTCTGTCTGCCTTATGGATGGGCTTCCTTCCGCTTTTATGGCTTCACCTTCGGGTTGGTGAGTGGGGGACCATTGCTCATCGACCGTTCGTTTCTTCCCCCTAATTTGATGTCGACATCTCGTGCAGGTGATTCAGTGCCTCGCGGATTCGCTGTTCTGCTGACTCGCATTGGTTGATGTCATGCGCCTTCGATATTCGACGTCCTCTATCAACGCTCGGCATATTGCTGACCCGGAGTTTATGTTGGGCTACGTGTCTTCGTTCTTCGAGCTTCTGCATGAATCGGTAGTCCGTGGTTTCCGTGTACATGGCCGCCCGCGCTTTCTTTCTGGAAACTACCACTCGTAACACGTCTGAGGGCCACGACATCGACTTCCGGGGCGATGAAACAAGTGATGAGGCGGGTAAAAAAATTCTCTTTTTTCTTCATTTTAGGGGGTTAGATGAGGTATGTTCGTAGAATTGCTGCTAGGGTTGGTTGGAGTTAGTTCGATACTAAAGTCTATATACTGCTAGGGTTGGCTAAGGTTGATGTCGAGCGGTCGCGAGTGTTAACAAAATTATTCATCTTTCTAGGGTATGATGTGTGTATGTTACAGTCTTAATATTCGTGTGTAGTGTTGTGTCTGCGTGAGTGTACCTAACAATACAATTCTAAACCTAACGATGTTTTTCTCTCGCTTCTTATTATGTATTCTTCTCGTACATAGTGTTTGTTAATACTTGGATACATGATATAGTGATATAACAATAGATATGTATATATATATATATATATATTTTTTTTTTTTATTTATGACATTATATAGGATCGGGCTTGCGGCTCCGGTTTTTCTCAACCCGTGGTTCGTGTTGACGGTGTGGCAGGATGATGACTCTCCCTTTCGTAGTAGAATAATGTACCGTTGAAGGTAGTAGTGCTTGCGATGGTGTACCTGGAAAAAGTTCTTTATTGATTAGTAGCGGGGGCTCCCTTCCCCTAGGCGAGAATTTCCAACCCAACGCGAGGACGATTATGATCGCGACGATTGACCCGCCTGAATAAATGACTGCTTGTTTTAGGGCTATAAACTCGCCCTCCACGGCGTCGCGTTGTTCTAGTTCCTGCGCGCGGTTGATTATGTTCTTCAGCTCGTTTCCCAATTCTAGGGAAGCGGGCTGCGCGAGCTTGCTTTGTGGCATGCTATCAGATTCTCTCATTATGTGTTGCAGCATCGATCCTCCGTCGGTAGTGACGTTGGAGATGATGTTGGTGATATTGAGTATATTGCCCCTGTATGCTACAGTTTCGAATTTCGTGATTATTTCGCGATTAGTGAGGAGCCGAGTAGTGTCTGAGCGACCCGAACATCCGGCCGCCAGTTCGAGCAGTCCCACACCCTGAATTATGAGTACCTTTTCGGCTGCCCTTGGACATATAACCATTAATTTGTCTATTTGTTAGTCGAGAACATCGAGGAGTTAGTGGAACCCGTCCTTGTCCAAAATGTGATCTCGAGTTTGACGACTCTTACGTCGCAGGTTGCGAGGTCAGGGATTCGTAGTCCTATAGCGATTGCTATTTCGCATGTTACTTGCTCGGTTACGCTTTGCTCCGGTTCGGTATTTTGGCAGATGTATAACCCCCGCGCCTGTTTGCATTTAGACAGCGCCTCTGGTCGGATATTAGTATACGCGTTATTCGATTGACTAAGTGCGAAGAAGGGAGAGTTGGGCCATATCTACGCGTAGACAGACGATCCGTTTACCGTGGTTTGTGGCATCGGCCACGGTGACGCCTTGTACAGGTCGTATTGGCTGTACCCGATAAGGGGTATGATGCTGTGATAGATTAATCGAGTGTCGTAAAGCATTATTGACAACTCGGCGATCTTTACCAAGTCAGCCAAGGTTCCGTTTTCGTAGGAAATTGGAAACCTGGCGTGCGACACTGATTTTGCTACTAGCTCCGCAGTCTCCTTTACTTGCGCCGGGTCGGTGAACTGTGGATAGATAGCGCCCTGAGCTGCAAACAGTACAGCGTCCGTCAGTGTCTGTATATCTATTTCGTATTGCAGCACCTGTTCTTCTAGGATGTGCAGGGCTTCCGTGAAGACGGTCGCCTTTTCTCCCCTTCTCTGTTCGTTTTGCAGCGTTAACAGGCTTCTCTCGAGGGCATCAGCTCTACCATGTAGCAATCTGAATTCCTTGTATACGATTTCCGTCTGATTGACCAATAGTTTCGATAGTTTTGCTAGCTTTGCGTCGTTCGTGCAATCAGGTCCTTTATCTCCTTTTCGGTGTCTTCATCCAGGATCCCAAAGAGGAACTTGCTGGCCTTGCCGATCCCGTAGAACCATGCGCTATGTTCCCGTCTATGGGCTACTCGCACGGGTTCCTCCATCAGTCCCAATGTCCTTACCATATTCCGATTGCAATTATCAATTTGCTTAAAAACTCTCTCTAGCAGGTGTTTGTGTGAAGCTTCCTGCGGAGATTGGTTCAATGCCTTCCAGTTGTACAGTAACTCCGCTCCCTGCTGCGTCAAGGGTTCTAGATCGATTTGTTGAATTATCCGCCATAAGGTACTGCACACGGCCAGTGGGTTGAGTCTTTCCACTAGTATTCCTGGATTCTCCTTAACGGCTCTTACCGTGGTTTCCTTATTGTTGAGGCCGACCACGGACCTGCAATGAGACTCATCATTTCTTATTATCATATTTTCGTCGGGTATATTTTGTTTCTGTCTCTAAATCCGTACTAGTGGGGTATCGCTTAAGCGTAACGACCTTTGCCCCTTCCCATGGCTGCTAGCCACCGGTCACCCAGGCGTGCTGACGGTCCATTTGTTTTGCCGTCTCGTCCGAACGGACGCGACGCCGTGTTTTGCTGTAACTAAGCGTGCATTGCCGGTAATCGGATCGGACTCTACTCGTAGCTCGGAATGTTTAATTTTCCCGGTATGCTCGTTCCCGAAACCGCTGTAGTTGCAGTCTTCTCACGACGGCCTCTCACATTCTTATTTTCCCCTTGCTGCGTCAGTTCTTCTGCACGGATGATGAAGGTCTCGCGGCTCATTCGCGAGAACGCGAGCAGTGTTGGTCTGCTTGTGTTCACAGCCGACTGTACTATCTTCCTCTACGGTATGGAGTTTTTGTCGATGTGTATTTACGTGATGGGGGTCTTGGCTGCTGCTGGCGTGGCCCTGCAGCGTTGCCGTAGGGCCTCCCGCCGTGTGCCGCGGCGCCTTCAGCCGGGAGGCCGGCGCACACTGGGACCGAAAGGTTCAAAACCACCTAGAGGTCATAATTCTCAACCGAATTTGAAAATTTAAAAACAGGAACTTTTGAGACAAAATACCAAAGACCGTTACGAAGCCTAATTTTGAAAATATGAACCTACAAACCTAATTTATAACCTATAACCCCAAAATTTACACTTGTGATTCCCAAAAATGCTATAAAACTTCAATTTATAAGTCCTTGACACATGCTCTCTTAACCTTGATTCATAAACGCTTGCACCAATAAACCCATGCACCCATAAACCCTTGCACCCGTAATTCCATGCACCCATAAGCCCATGCACCCGTAAACCCATGCACCCATAAATCCATGCATCCATAAATCCATGCACCCATAACCCATGCATCCATAAATCCATGCACCCGTAAACCCATGCATCCATAAATCCATGCACCCATAAACCCTTGCACCCGTAATCCCATGCACCCATAAGCCCAGGCACCTCTAAACCCATGCACTCATAAATCCATGCACCCATAAACCCATGCATCCATAAATCCATGCACCCATAAACCCATGCATCCATCAATCCATGCACCCATAAACCCTTGCACCCGTAATCCCATGCACCCATAAGCCCAGGCACCTGTAAACCCATGCACTCATAAATCCATGCACCCATAAACCCATGCATCCATAAATCCATGCACCCATAAACCCATGCATCCATCAATCCATGCACCCATAAACCCTTGCACCCGTAATCCCATACACCCATAAGCCCATGCACCCATAAACTCATGCATCCATAAGCCCATGCACTCATAAATCCATGCACCCACAAACCCATGCATCCATAAATCCATGCACCCATAAATCCATGCATCCATAAATCCATGCACCCATAAATTTATCGTATTTTTGGGATTTGCAGGTCTAAAATTGAATTGATTGGTTGATGTGATAGGATTATATGACTCCTTAGATTTATAGGTTAATTTTCTGGAAAATCAGGCTTCGTAGGGCTCTTCGATATTTGATAACGAATGTTCCTAAACAAAAATTTTGAGATTCCATTGAGAATTGCGACCTCTAGGTGGTTTTGAACCAAAAAATCCGTATGGCCCCAGTGTGCGGCGTGCGCCTCGTCGCCGAGCGTATCGCCAGACGGCAGAGCCTGGTCCATTTGAATGGCACGTTGGATTTTGGCACCACGTTGAATTCCAAGAAGCGGTGTTCCAAACGGCTGGGCCGTTCCAACAGCGCCACAGCGATAGTTAGGCCTTGCGGCTCTGCAACGAGTGGCTGCAGCCGGAGTTTCCGAGTCCGGATCTGAAGGACCCGGCTGAGCCTGAGGGGGCCTCCGCCATTTATCTTTATCTTACGTATGGGGAGCGGCTCTATCTGGAAATGGGCAGGGCCCATGCAGGCAGCACGATTTACGGCTGGTGTGAGCTGTGCAATGTGCTTCTCCGCGTTTCGGAACTGCGAGTCCTGCTTTGCGTCGTTTTTTCCTGGCTTGGGGCCGGACGCGTCGCAGATTTTGGACTGCAGTTCTACCGAGCATCAGCTGGATCTTCGCAGCTTTGTGTGTGTGGACTGTCAGTGGATTACCCGTCAAAATTTTATTATTGAACGTTATGTAACATTGTGTACTTCTCTTAATTTATTATATTGTGTATCGTGTGATTCTTTCGAAAATGTGAAAACAGTTTTTTTTTCTAATTTCCTTGTTTTGTTCATTTGTCTATCCCCTTATTTCCTTCTGTCCTTATTCCTCCTTTCTTATTATTTTACTATAGCCCCCTTATCCTTACATCATCTGTGTAATTCGCATAACTTTCCGAAAATTATCAGAAAATGATCTAGCAATTATCCAAACATATTCACCAAATATTTTGGTAACCTTGATTTTTCAATGGTTCAAATTAATATTTTATTAATAAATTCAGTACTCCAATAAAGAGAATACCTAAATGACTCTATTGGATATAGTACGTTTACATTTTGTATTTAATTAAGAGTTTGATAAGCGACGGGACCACTGCAAAACTGGTAGGATTCGTTTTATATGGTGTATATGTATATATTATGTTGAAGCTAGGTCATTCTTGCGTGTTGCTCTAAATAAGAATAAATAAATAATTACTTTAGCTCTTCATAAATGAATTTGATTATCATTATGTCTTAATTCGTTGCAAAAGTTATATTTTTTTTTGCTATAGAAATTAATTTGAGGGGATCAGCATTTTAAGTTTGTAATACTTTATGACTATTAGCTAGTGTATATTTTTTTTTTGTAAGAAAGAAATTTGTTTTGTAATATATTACTTGTAGCTCAACACAAATTTTTTCTTTTAAAATATAATAGATCCCATCAAATATTAATAGTTTAGACGTTGTTTATGTTATTGTTGTTTATGTGACGTTTCTCAAAAGTCGCATGAAGTAAATAATCAACTTCCGCATTCGTGTCGAACGATATTTTATACCACGAGCACCGAAAAATCATACCAAAGTTGTGATTTTGAGATTAGAGTGGTATAAAAAAGATAATATTATTAAGTTCGCATAAAAGAGAGAATAATTATTATATCTAGTATAGAGATTTTAGGAAGAAGAAATAAATGTATAAATTTTAAATTCAAATATTGAATTCAATAATTTATTAATACTGATATAAAACATATAAATATATTCATAAAATAACCTTTCATATCAAAATTCAAAGAACTTCAAAAGCATAAAACCATATAACAATAGTTTAAAACATAGCCCAGTTTGAAATACAATTTCTTATATAAAATTATAAAAATAATTATAAAATTACTGAATATTAATCTTAATACAATTTTTAATACATATACCGGGTGTCCCATTTTAAAACCTCCAGGCAAATATCTCGAAAACTAAGGGAGATGGAAAAAAACTTTTAATACAAAAGTTGTAGGGTTCAGAGGGGCCCAACTGATCGTGACCTTGGTTATGACCTTGAGGTCAATGATCAAGTTCATTTGAAGGTCAAATCGATTTTTTCAAATGGGACCCCCACTTTTGACCTCGTAAATGGAAAGAGCGGAAAATTTTACGTTTAGATATGTCCTTGAGTCAAGGCCATGGTCATGGTCATGGTCATGTTTAAAATCAAAATCAATCAACGCATCCAAACATTCCCATAATTACGCATACGAGTGTTAAATACAGAAGTTGTAGTGTTTAGAGGGGCCCAACTGATCGTGACCTTGACCATGAACTTGAGGTCAAGGATGATGTCGTTTGAAGGTTAAATCAATTTTGTTTAACGGCAACCCTCACTTTTGACCTCGTAAATAGAAAAACCGAAAAATTCTGATATGACCTTGGGTCAAGGTCATGGTCAACGTTATGGTCAGTTTCCGTGCAGTTAAGAGCAAAGTCGGAGATGACCCGGTTACCTAAGGCAAGGTCGGAGATTACCCGGCCAGTTAAGGCAAGGTCGGAGATGACCCTGCCAGTTAAGGCAAGGTCGGAGATGACTCGGCCAGTTAAGGCAAGGTCGGAGATGACTCGGCCAGTTAAGGCAAGGTCGGAGATGACCCGGCCAGTTAAGGCAACGTCGGGGATGATCAGGCCAGCTAAAAATTCATTGGAAAATTCCACGTTCATATGTATTTAGTCATAGGATCCAAGTGTTTCGGTCACCATTTACTGAAGAAGATGCTCAAAAGTTGCACCATTTACTTGTTGACAACATTCTATTCTTCTTTTAAAGTTTCTAACAGTATTTAATAATACTTGACGTGGAATACTTAAGCAGATTTGTGTAATCCTTTGAATCATGTCATCTCTTGTAGTTGGCCTGTTGCGGTAGACTGTATTGTTTAGGAAGCCCCATAAATAAAAATCTGGAGATGTCAGAACTGGAGATCTTGGTGGCCATGCTACGGGACCTCCTCTGCCAATCCATCGACCGTTAAACCTTTCATTAAGAAAATCTCTGACAATTCCAGCATAATGTGGAGGAGCACCATCTTGTTGTAGCCACATTCTGGCCCTTGTATGGAGATCAACGTTTTCTAGAAAGAGTGGCAGCTCGTCTCTCAGCAACTGTAAATAAGTATGTTGAGTTACATGACCTTAAAAAAAATAAGGTCCAATCAGACATCCGTTAATAATACCACACCATACCGTTACATTCCAGCGATACTGATGATCAACTTCTCGCATCCAATGAGGATTAACAGGAGACCAGTAGTGGCAATTATGGCGATTCAACATACCAGTACTCTGAAATGTAGCCTCGTCGCTTAAAAGAACATTGTTAAAAAAATTTTCATCATCAGTAATTTGTTGTGTTGCCCATTGGCAAAATGTTATTCTCCGTCGATAATCTTCCACAGTTAAAGCTTGATTTAGAGTATTGTGGTAAGGATGGTAACGCGCATATCGTAAATATCTACTGGCCGTAGATCTTGGAATACCCATTGTTAACTCCATTTCGCGTAAACTGACATGAACATTTAAATGTATCATGACTAGAACAGCAAGAAAGCGAGGATTATTATCATAATCGTGTTCATTCAGTGTCTTCCTTCTTCGAACGAAGTTTCCTTGTCGACCGCGCAGTTCAATGTCACGTATTACCGTATGATCAGGATGTTGTCATTAGCAGAATAGTCAGGCATTCTTTTTTAGTTGTAAATGCAATTATTTATCAAAACACACCACAAAAGAAATAATATGTTATTATACTATACAATATTTTAAAACGAAAAAGTTTAATTTTCTGTGCCAATATAAGTGTGCTCAATTTGAAAACAATTTTATGTAAACAGTAATAATTATTGACTATTACCGATCAATGCTGAATACTACCGGTCACTATTGGATACAGGTGGTCAACACTTATTAACTTTTGTTATTATTTGATATAAGTGGTTAACCCTGGTAAATATTGATAATAGTAAAAATAGTAAAATTTTCCGCTCTTTCCATTTACGAGGTCAAAAATAGGGGTTCCCATTTGAAAAAATCGATTTGACCTCAAATGACCTTGAGCATTGACCTCAAGGTCATAACCAAGGTCACAATCAGTTGGGCCGCTCCAAACCCTACAACTTCTGTATTTAACACTCGTATGCGTAATTATGGGAATTTTTGGATGCGTTGATTGATTTTGATTTTAAACATGACCATGACCATGACCATGGCCTTGACTCAAGGACATATCTGAACGTAAAATTTTCCGCTCTTTCCATTTACGAGGTCAAAAATGGGGGTTCCCATTTGAAAAAGTGATTTGACCTTCAAATGACCTTGATCATTGACCACAAGGTCATAACCAAGGTTACGATCAGTTGGGCCCCTCTGAACCCTAAAACTTTTGTATTTAACAATTTGTCTCGTATGCCTAATTATGGGAATGTTTTGTGCGTTGATTGATTTTGATTTTAAACATGACCATGACCATGACCTTGCCTCAAGGACATATCTGAACGTAAAATTTTCCGCTCTTTCCATTTACGAGGTCAAAAGTGGGGGTTCCCATTTGAAAAAATCGATTTGACCTTCAAATGACCTTGATCATTGACCTCAAGGTCATAACCAAGGTCACGATCAGTTGGGCCCCTCTGAACCCTACAACTTTTATATTAAAAGTTTTTTTCCATCTCCCTTAGTTTTCGAGATATTTGCCTGGTGGTTTTAAAATGGGACACCCGGTATATAGTTACTCTAAGTCATCGGTTTGGACAATTTTTTCAGTTGTGTGAAAAGTTTTCGATTTACAAGAATCATTATTATAAATTGTAACATTACAATTATGAAAAATGAATGTTTTTTTTCATCTTCATTTTCTGTTACGTACACTCCTAAATCTGGAATATTCCGAATTCGGGAAAAAAATTATTTATACGACTAACTGATTCGTTTTTGTTTTATGTCGAATTTTTCATTTTCGAAAAATTTATTTTTGATTTTTTTAATTGTTCGGGATTCAACGCGACCAGCCGAGAGCATTCCCATACTCCGGCCACCTATACATGCGTGAGAGAGACGTGCCAGTCAGCGCTCTCCACGCGTCTCTCTTACCGCCGCTCCTTTCGACCAAGACACACCGACGGCACTTCGCAGCGCCGGCCGGCTCAGTTCTAGCGCGACGGACAAGAGAGACAGCAACGAGCGACGGCAGTTGAGACTGCACAACGGCAGAGTCAATAAATTCACCATCTTATCTCTACACGAAAGCCTTTTCATTTTCCGAACCTTCTACAGTCCACCATCCTTCATTCAACACAAAACATTTGGTCCTTCGAGCCGGATCGAGGGAGGACATCGCCATGGCCACAGCGTAGAAGACACTTTTTTCTATCTTCTACTTCCACTCTCGAGTGGCTTAGAGATAGTCAACTTCTTCTTTCAGGTACGCATCAAAAAGTTTTCGTGGTCGTGGGTGCCGTAACTGTCGCGTGCTCTAGCTTGCAGACTTCGCGCGTACGTTGCTGTCTCTCTCTCGTTATCACGCCGTCGCGCGCGAGGAAGCCTATCACTAAGGCTTCCTAGGGGAAATAGCAGACTCAATTGCTATTTTCCCCATTTCTGAAAGCGCCTTGGAGTGCGTACCTAACGACTCCAAGACGTTGCCAAGAGCGTGCGCTGCAAAGCCAGCTCTAGAGTCATCGCGTTTGTACGGTGACCGGCAGCCATCTTGTCTTGTAGCCAAAAGCATGCGCTGTAAAGCCAGCTTTCGAGTAACCGCGTTCGTACGGTGACCGGCAGATATCAAGACACGGACAGCCAGCGTGCATTGTACACGCACGGTGTCCACAGCATTTCATCACGGACAACCCATGTGCAGCATACTCGTACGGGGTCCACATCACTCAAGGCACGGACAACTCGCGTGCGGCATACACGCTACGGGGTCCACACCAGCCAAGGCAAGGAGTACCCGCGTGGCATCTACACGCTACGGGGCTCACGCGAGTCAAGCCACGGAGTACCCGCGTGGACATCGCTCGCTACAGCACCGAGAAGCGAGGCGTTCACCGGGCATACAGGGAGCTTTCCACGAAGGAGGAAGAGACATCTTCAAGAGGACGACCATAAGGACGCGTTACATTCATGACGCCACGCATGTCGTCACCAAGCATAATTGGAGGGGACGAGTCCATTGTCATAAGCCAGGGGTCGCATCAACGGAACGAAGCTGTACTCGGACGAGTCCATCTTCTTCGCACCCAACGCCGATCCGATTGCGCTCGGATGCCTCGTCCTAATACTTGGACACACGTATCGTTCCAATTTGTTTAATTTAAACTTTGCAACTATCATCTAGTTATTCTAGAACATTTATTACGTTTAATGAGAATCAATGATCTCTATTTAGTCAAAGTACTTTAATTAAAATTGAGTAGCGTTATTTGAGATTAGTACAAGTTAATTGTGTTTGAGTTTACTATAAATTTAATTGTAATATTTAGCTAGTCTTGAGAAAGTTGATTGCAATTTTCGCCTTAGCAAACACTTATGTTACTTGACCTTGCAGTTTTATTGCTGTCTGCTGTTACTTTGTCTTGACTGCAACATCGACTGCTGGATCATATCTGGATGCATTCCTGATTCAGCTGCTGACTACGCTGCAAGGATAGCTGAATACAACGCCTGCAGTAACTTCTCTTCAAACAGTCAACGCTGTGGATCATCAGCTGATTCATTGTGGGAACGTTAGCAGACGCACTCAACGTTGCATCGTCAGGCACATCGTCACCACATACAAGCATAAGTATTATAATCTAGGTTAAGATTTAGTTGTAATAACTCTCACTATCTCTTTCTCTACTCTCGAGTGGGTAAGGATAGTTAACTCAATACCAAAAAGGTTAAATAGTCAAATTTGCTACTAGTCTAATTAACTTTATCTCAAAATGGAGGGACTACATACTAGACAGCTGTTACTCCAAGCTAGAATTAATAATTCATTTCAAAATTTCAAATCTAAGGGTAAGGATAACTTGACGGAAGGTTATGCGGAATCATGTCTCGCCGGACATGAAGCAAATTATGCGACTTTTCAGTTACATCACGAGTCAATTCTGAAGCTCGAGGCTCTTGATAAAAATCACGCCTATTTTACAACTAACCTCTGTGATTTAGTTGAGGATAGCTTTTATGTCCGTCGAGGAGAATTTCTTGATTTCTTAAAGGCTGTTAGAAAAAGAGATGCCAATCAAGGCTCCTCCAATTCGAATGTTGCCCCAGTTGCCACTAGTCCTGCTCATGCAACTAACGTTTCGTTTCAATCGTTACCGAAGGTAGATCTACCCAAATTTTCTGGCAAATTCTCGGATTGGGAAAATTTTAGGGATGTCTTTCGTTCAAGAAATTGCATTATCTTCCCACTCACCTTACAGGTGACACACTTGAGAAAATTAAATCTCTTCCCATTTCTGGTGATAATTATGAACGAGTCTGGACAGCTTTAATCGAATATTACGAAAATCAAGGTCGTATTGTTGGCTCTCACATTTTAGAAATCTTCTCAGTCAAACCCATGAAGACAGACTCTTCTTCGGAAATTAAACGTATTTACAGGGATCTTTACAACCCTGTAGCTAGTCTAACATCCCTTAATAGAGCAGATTCTTTATGTAGTGATCTGATGGTACATTTCTCGCTTAAGCAACTCGATTTGAATACGCGTAAAGAATGGGAAAGACATCTTGGTGATAGTGTTGATCCACTTACATTGGAACAAGTTCAAACCTTTCTTCGAAGTCAAACCCTCACTCTAGAGGCCATCGAGGCAGGAACTAAACCTTCTTCGAACAATAACTCGAAGACACAGTCAACTAATGCTAAACCTCGTAAATCAGAGCAAGATAATGCTCAGTCGGTTTTTTCACATCAAACTTCATCTTCGAACACAATAAAGAAGAGATGTTCGATTTGCAATCAATCTCATTTTACGAACAGATGTGAACGATTTATCAATAAAACGGTTCCTGAACGAAAGGAATTAATTAAATCTTCAAACCTTTGTTACAATTGTTTAGGAAAGCACATCGTTAAAAATTTTACTTCCACTTACCGATGCTTTCTCTGTAAAGCCAAGTATCACACCATGGTGCACTCTGACAACAATCAAGCAATCGGTTTATCGCAGACTGATCAGATTGACTCAGTGTCAAGCACCTCTAGCCCAAACTGTGGCAATTTCGTCATTTGTAAAGACGATCAATCTGCTCTTCAAGCAGTCTCCCTCAATAGTGGAGAAAGTACTAAATGTACAGGAGTACTTTTAGCTACCGCTAGGGTTAACGCCCTTGGTCCTAACGGAACCAAAATTCTAGTTCGTGCGCTCATCGACCCCGGATCTCAAATCTCACTTGTTATGCAAGCCTTGTGTAACTTGCTCTCATTAGATTGTAGAACTAGTCATACGCACATCTAAGGTATAGGTGAAAAGACAGCTGCTGTTTCTTCTAAAGTTGCTCGTCTTACTATGCAACCGCGTTTCAATTCAACTTTCTCTTTGGAAGTTGATGGTATTGTTTTGCCAAAACTCTCTTCGTATAGGTCTCCCGTCGTAGGTGGTATTACTAACTTCGAATACCTAAGAGGGCTGCAACTAGCAGACCCCGCGTATTGCGATCACTCACGCATCGATATTCTTCTCGGTGCAAGCGCTTATGCGCAAATCATTGAAAGTCATATAGTTAAGGATCAGAAGCTTCAACCTATAGCTCTGAGTTCCAAATTCAGATGGCTCTTGACTGGTGATCTCTCTTCATCAACTCCAGAAATAGGGCTAGAATCAATCTCTCTTCATTGTTCAAATACCTGCGAGCAAGAAGCCAAACTTTTGGAGCTCGTACAAGATTTTTGGAGGGCGGAGGAGATAGTCAATGACAAAAAATCTTACTCGCCTGATGAACAGGTATGCGAGGAGTTCTATCAAAAAACTACTCGTCAGGATGAAACAGGGCAATATATAGTAAGTCTACCCTGGAAAAGTCGAGACCAGTTGAGCTCTGCGCATCTCGAGAACTCTTACTCTGCCTCATTACGCGCACTCACTCGACTCGAAGCAAACTTCGCTAAAGACGAGAAACTCAAAATAGCTTATACTGATTTCATGAAAGAGTACATTGACCTTGGTCATATGTTACTTTCTTCAAACTTTGATCCATCAGCTAAAAAATGTCAAGCCTTCTTACCACATCATGGAGTGTGGAAAGAAACAATTACGACAACCAAGTTACGTACTGTGTTTAATGGCTCGAGTAAGTCTAAATCAGGTGTCTCGGTCAACGATCTTCTACACGTTGGACCTAATCTTCTCCAAAATCCCGTCGCTTTGATCTGTGCCTGGCGTAGGTATAAGATCGCTCTTTCAGCTGACGTGGAGAAGATGTTCCGACAAATTGGTGTCGAACAAGTGGATCAACCCTATCAATCTATTTTATGGCGTTTTAATTCTCATGAACCCATTCAAATATATCGATTGACTACAGTGACGTATGGCTTGGCATGTTCGCCTTTTCTGGCCATACGCACGCTTCTGAAATTAGCCGAAGACTATGGCAAAACTTATCCGATCGCAGCTGACGCTGTTCGATCAGAAATGTATTCTGATAATGTGCTTTCTTGTGCACATTCATTAGAAGAAGCTTTGCAGAAACAGGACGACTTAATACAACTCTTTAAGCAAGGTCATCTTAATCTTCGAAAGTGGACTTCGAATAACGCTGAAGTTCTTTCTTATCTACCCTCGAATATGTTAGCCACGGATTCTATTTCTTTATTCGCCTCAGAAACATCTGTACCAATCTTAGGTATAGATTGGCAACCTAACACAGACTATTTTAGTTTTCACATTGAGAATACCCCTTTGGAACTACCATTTACTAAACGTCCAGTTCTATCGAGAATTGCTCGGATCTTTGATCCTATGGGATGGTTAGCACTTGTCGTGATCACTGCAAAAATTATTATGCAGTCGCTGTGGATTCTTAAGGTTGGTTGGGATAAGGATCTCCCTTACGAAATTTCTAATCGATGGAAAGTTTGGTTGCAAGATCTTCATTATATTTCTGAGAACAAGATCCCTCGCTGGAGTGGATACACTCCTACTTGTGAACTTGTCGAAGTTCATGGTTTTGCGGATGCATCAAAATTCGCGTATGGTGCTGTTGTATACCTGCGCTTAATCCAGACACAAGAAGTGCTTGTCACAATGCAAGTGGCCAAAACGCGAGTAGCTCCGCTTAAAACATTAAGCATACCTCGCTTAGAACTTTGCGCTGCGTTGCTCCTTGCTCGTCTGGTGCAAACTTTTGTCGAATCATTTCCCATTAAGGTTGAGAGTATTCATCTTTGGTCTGACTCCGCAGACGTACTCTTTTGGTTGAAAGACCACCCTTCTAGATGGGGTGTTTTTGTAGCAAATAGGTGAGATTCACACTCTTCTATCTAACGCATATTGGCATCATGTGCGATCAGCTGATAATCCTGCCGATGTCATATCTAGAGGTATTGAGCCCTCAAAACTATCCTCGCATAGACTATGGTGGAGAGGCCCCGTCTGGCTCTCAGATAATCATGAACCTTGGTTGAGGTCTCATAACGAGCTCAACTTCAACGTAAATAGTCTCAATCTTCAACCTAGTCACACTCTAGTTGCTAGTAAACGTACTCCAAATTCTGTTGAGAATACTCCAAAAATTTGGAGTCTTATTAATAAGTACTCATCGTTAGATAAGTTGTTACGTATGGCTTCATATTGCTTTCGATTCATTAATCGAGTCAGCTCTAAAATAGAGCGTATGACGTCGTCAAATTAAGGCGTTAGTCTTCTCTCTGTCTTTCAATCCCTACTATGCCATCACACTCCAACTTCTAAGGAGGTTAGTGCTAGTGAGATTGGAAACAGCAAACTTTGTTTGATCCACTTAATTCAGACAGCTTATTTTAAGTCTGAATTTCAACAACTATCTAGAGGACGAAAACTTTCGTCTAATAGCACACTTTCACCATTAAACCCCATGATAAATCATTTGTTCAGGGTGGGCGGTCGTCTAGCGCACTCTCTTCTCGAAGAAGATGCTAAGCATCCTCTTATTTTACCTGCTAAGTGTTATTTTACTACGTTGATTATTCAGGATGCTCTTCAGCGTACTCTTCATGGCGGAGTTCAATTGACACTTGCAACACTCAGACGTCAGTATTGGGTAATTAAAGGACGATCTGAAGTCAAGAAAGTCATCAGCACTTGCATTACTTGCACACGCCATGCCGCTCAAGTGCCAACTCAGTTAATGGGTGACCTGCCAAAGGCTCGAGTGTGTCCCTTTCCCCCTTCGAGTGCTCAGGCGTCGATTACGCCGGCCCCATTCAGCTTCGTATTACTAAGACTGGAGGGAAAGGCACCATGAAAGGTTACCTAGCCGTCTTCATTTGTATGGCCAGAGGCCTACACATCGAGGTTGTCGAGGATTACTGTAGTGAAGCGTTCATCGCTGCTTTTCATCGATTTACCGCTCGTAGAGCTCGTTGCAAAAAACTGTACTCTGACCAAGGTACAAACTTCGTAGGAGCAGATGCTCAATTAAAACAGATGCTCGTAGCATCTTCTTCATTTGCATCGCAAATCGGTAGGTCACTCACTGAAGAAGGAACTTCATGGATTTTCAATCCCCCCAGTGCGCCTCACTTTGGTGGCATTTGGGAAGCCGCAGTTAAATCGGTGAAACATCATATGCGCCGAGTCATTGGAGAACAAGTTCTCACCTTTTCCGAACTCGCTATCCTCATGTGCCGAATTGAAGCCTACCTAAATTCGAGACCTTTAACTGCTCTCACTGATGATCCGTCTGACCTTGATTTCCTTTCACCGTCACATTTTCTTATACAGCGTTCGTCATTTTTAGTGCCAGAAGAAGACCTCACCGACGCCAATGTGCCTCCAGGAAAACGCTGGCTTTTAATCATCCAGATGACGCAACATTTCTGGGCCAGGTGGTCCACAGAGTACTTGACGGCTCTGCATTCACGTATGAAGTGGAGACAGCCGCAACCCCCAGTCACCGTGGGCGAACTCGTTCTCGTTTACAACGAGCTCAAGCCTCCATCCAAATGGCCCATCGCACGCATCACAGCCATTCATCCAGGAAGTGATGGCCTCACCCGTGTCGTCGAGCTTCGCACGACCACTTCAACTCTTCGTCGCCCCATCGCCAAGGTCGTCCGTCTCCACCCTGCTGAATAAGGACCATTCGCCAGTTTGGCGAAGGTGGGCGGAATGTTCCGAGTTCAACGCGACCAGCCGAGAGCATTCCCCTACTCGGACCACCTATACATGCGTGAGAGAGCCGTGACAGTCAACGCTCTCCACGCGTCTCTCTTACCACCCCTCCTTTCGACCAAGACACGCCGACGGCACTTCGCAGCGCCGACCGGCTCAGTTCTAGCGCGACGGCCAAAACAGACAGCAACGAGCGACGGCAGTTGAGACTGCACAACGGCAGACTCAATAAATTCACCATCTTATCTCTACACGAAAGCCTTTTCATTTTCCGAACCCTCTACAGTTCACCATCCTTCATTCAACACAAAACATTAATGATTGGATTTAAATTTTATAAATCGGATGGGTAGCGTTCGAAAGAGCATAAAAAAACCTATATTTAAAAAAAAAAAATTTCTCTAGCTATCACGGTAGTAGTAGGGGTATATCTCAGGCAGACAGGGGGGCGTGGTCTGGGGTACATCTCAGGCAGATCGGAGGAGGAGGGGAGGAAGCGTCTGGCGCCAAACGTCTGGGGTACAACTCAGGTAGATCGGGTGGAGCGGGTGGTGGGAGAAAGTGGGTGGTGATGAAGGTATTGCAAAAGCATATGCAAATATTTGTTTGCAAATTTTTTTCTACTTTTTTCAGAATTTTATAGATATGTGGGGTACAACTCAGATTGGGTGGAGTGGGTGGACGTGGGTGGTGAAGGTATTGCAAAAGCATATGCAATTTTTTTGCAAAAAATTTTTTTATTTTTTGCATAATTTTATAAATATGTGGATGTGAAATGATATTTAAGAAAATTTGAATGAAATAAAATTATTCATAAAAATTTGTTAATATTTTTTGTAAATTTTTTTAGATTTTTAGTATATTTTACTAAAGGAAGAAGTATATAATTATAAATTTTTAGAATATGTTAATTATTTACAAATATTAATAGTTGGAAGGATGTTCTGAAAGGATATGTTTAAAAAAAAGTAAACACAACAAAAATTTTTGGAGGTTTATTTTTGAGAGATAAGATGATACATGTTTTAAAATAGACATAAAAATATACATACAGGAGAAAAGTATAAGATATTATGAGTGATGGTTTACACATTTAGGTTTACAGCATTGATTTTTATGACAACATATAATTTTATTATTTACGAATTTCTTATTTTTAATAATATTATTGTAAATGGATATGCTTAACTTATCGTTACTACGGGTATTTTGTGTAAAAAGTGTACAAAACATATTAAGATTATAAGCACTACGCATATAAAACAAAAAGTTAATACAATAATGGCCGCAGACGTCAGAGTCAAGACTTTGTAGTTGTTGTATATTCCAATGGTAGAAGATGCAGTTTCTTCTGAGTCTGTTGATGTGATATGGAACTGATGGGGGTAGTCCATAGCTGTCGAAGAAAATACCATCTCCAGCTGTGTCGACGTAGATGGCAACCCAGTGTGAACCATGTTTACGGCTTTCGTCGACATTAACAACAAGGGTACACGGTCGAGTCCACACAATCGGAATTTTGTCTGCAGGAAACACTCCCAGAGTTTGTGCTGGTATATGACGCAGAGCTTGCTGTATTTGAAGTGAGTTCATGCTTGGAATGATGATTTTCGTCTAGCGACGTATCCCCACTTTTGACTAAACTGTTTTCTGAGGGTGGGGGTGTTGTATCGATCAGCGTAGTTTCCGTAGAAGAATAAGTTTTTAAATTTTGTATTTTTTCGCACAAATCATCAAGGTGTTGTAACGAACTATCTACTTCGTCTCGTGGCGTTGTTGTTTTTGTTGTTGTTGATGATGATTTTATGGAATGGAGAGTTTTCATGAGCCATATTCGAAGTTTATATGCAAAACCATGAAAAATATTCTCTTTTTTTACCATGATAGAAGCAGAAATGTTCATTTACACGTGGTAAGTTTTTAAACGAAGGGCACATGTACTCCTCTAGATTGATGATTTGTCTTGAAAGAACATTTTCGAGAAAATGTTGTTTTTGGTAACCGCGAACATATATGCGTACGGCGTTTCTGGCTACTTCTTTGAGAGTTAGAATCACATCTTGATTCTCCGTCAAACCACTCGATGCCGTGATGATAAACGGTTAAATAATTATTTGTAGCGAGTATACCTCTTGGTAGACTATTGCTATCACACGGCGGTTTAATGATCCAATGAGCGAAATAATTGCAGTCAACACCAAGAACGGCAACTTCTTTAGGCAGAAAATCGCCGTTTTTATCGTGAAAACCTTGAATGTCTATTATAAAATCAATTTTTTCCATGGTAGTTTGTGCACGTGCGTGGGATGTGAGCTCTCCGGGTTCTTTGAGTAAACTAGCATGAGGAAGCAGCAGCAGCAGCAGCAGCAGCAACAGGAAGTTTTGAGTAGCTGCTGCACCCCTCCAGATGTTTTTTAGAAGGAGTGGGGATTATGAGTTATAGTCTGCGATAACTTGTCTAGACGAATCTATTTCTAGCACGTTGTCGAATTCAGCGTAGAGAACACAGTTTATTGTCTGGGTCAAAGCTTTTTCAAAACCAACTTCTATTCTAAGAATACCATGTTTTACTAGATTCCAGTGGTCGGCAAAGTGTGCAGATAAGTCGGGCGTTAAATCGAAAGCGAATAGACAGTAGCCATTTGTATAATCTGAGCGACTAATGTCGTTTCTTTCGTTCATATAATGTATGCCAGTCCCAGAGAACAATGTGTGATAAGCTTCGACAAATTGAGGAGAATTTCCAGTAAACTTTGGTTGCAAAGGTTTACTAGGAATCTGCGAAACATCGACGTATAACGAAAGAAAGTTGATTGAAAAATTTTGAAAATTGAACGGGTTGAGGGTTCGATCTCCATTGAAAGCTTCATTATTCACGAAACCTAGTATGATTCTTTTTGGTAGTTGGCCTAAAATAACGTTTTCTAAATTTTCACCAGTTATTCCGGTATGTATAGTAAAAGATTTAATTTCTACTCGTGTTATTGGATATTTTGCTGTTGATGAGGCGAGAGTATTTGCGTGAGCTATCAACACAGTAGGGCTCACTTTTACGCGACGAACAAGTAAAGTTGCTTCGTTGATGTGTACAGTGTAATTTACATCTGAATTATCCATTAAACAAAAGCCGTCTTTGGAGCGTACGAGTCTCAAGCGAACTTCTACACCGTTTAATAGTAGTTTGTCTTGATTAAAGACATCGCAGTGTAAATGTCCTATTAGGTCGACAGTTTTACCATCTTGCAAGTATTTGCGTCTTTTTATCAATCCTTCATTTCTTCCAGAAGCTGGCATTTCATCCATTTCACCGGCGACATCGTTGATCCATAAGTTTGTCGTTAGATGTGAAGATTTCGCAGCAGGCCCATAGTTTAGTAGGTGTTCAATGTATGCTATGTAGGGGTAAGCGTTATTTGCTGGAGAGACTAATTTTTGATTAAAATATACATCAACTTGATTGAACACTGAATGTAAAAAGTTGTTGACAGGTGCTACGTGATCATCTTTTTCCTTGTTGTACGGAGTCAGTCGCACTTTCACTTTGAGCAGTGTATGAACAAGATCTAAGTAGTCTTCGTTTTGACCGTTTATGCAAAATTCTATCGGACTCTCGTCGTTCAATGATGACACGGGTTTGCAAAATACCCATCTTGTTGATTCTAGAGTTGTTTGTGTAGGAGGAAGAGAAAATAAATCAAGCTCGGTTTTTAAACACGGCTCGGTGTGACCATGTAAAAATTACATTTTTGTTATTATTATTTTAAATATGATCCAAAAATATCAATGTTTTTCTTATTTTTTCTTGACTTTACTCGCGCACGTTTTGACTTTTTGTTTGGTCTTGTTTTTCTCTTGTTTTTTTTCTTTCCCACACGTTTGCGTTTAATAGTCTTTGAACGCTTCCTTTTTGAAGAGATCCGTTGCAAACCACTTGCACTACGAGACTGTTTCAAATTTTTGTAGGACAAGCCTTTATAACCCGATCCTTTCATAATGTTATCGAGTTTCTCGACTGCTTTACGCCTATGATTTTGACCCGACTCGTTTATTCTATTTTTAAAAGCTTCTTTGAATGGTCTGTTATTTTCCGTAATATCGTCGAGAATATTGACACCAGCGCGTAGAGCTTCTTTACCAACAGTTCGCGCGCCTTTTGCAAGAAACGGTAGAGCACGTCGAAACAGACCTGTGAAGAACGAGCCCAATCCATGCCCTCGCTGTTGACGAGAGCCAACATACACGCTGTTGATTCCTCTACCGCCTCCTCCATACTGATGATGATACTCGTCGTAAAAACTCATAGCGCAAATTCTCTTTTAAAATGTAGCGTCACAGTCAACGTTCCAAACTCGAATGGTATCGATTGGCCAAACTGATCGCTTATATCGATGTCGATTGTTTGGAATCTGTTATTTAAGAGAGGTACATAATTTATTGGATCAAATCTTTTTGCTATTGTAGTGCCAAAATTAAATTTTTTAGCTTCGAGATTTACTATACGAAGTAGAGGTGCGTGTGTATCACCAACTATACATGGATCGCAGAGGTTTGAGTATATAAACAATTGATCGGGAATCGCTCTTGCAAGACTAGTAGGATGTTTTGCCACAGATGTTACATCTGTCGAAGATACTTTTACTTTTGAAAAACCATCTTCAAAGCCTAGAATCCGTTTTACTGAATCACTAAGCAAGACAGGCTGACAAGGCTTACTTTCGGGTTGTTTCTTAACAATTCCTTTTATAGTAATATAACCTCCTTTGTCATCGTAAAGTAATTTAGAGCATTCATTTTTATTATTCAATTGTAAAAGTGATTCGTTTATTGCACTTACAAGGCTATTTATGGAGTTGTATGTACCATGTTGAAAATGTTTTTCTCGCTGACCGGCCCGAGCTTCTATTAATTTGGTATCACCATGGCGAAGATGTAAAGTTGTACAGGGCACGTAAATTTCTGATAGTCCGACTACCCACTTGCCGTGTAATACTATTTCTCGAGGCACGTGTGTCGAGTAATTAGTTTTAGTGTTTAACGGAAAATATCTCATACTACTATTGCTCGGTAGTACAATACTAAATTCATTTCGATTCATTTTTTACAATTTTTTCACACCTTTAGCAGAAATCCAAGAATTGAATTTTTCGGGATAACCAACCCAACTTACAAAATATTGTTTTTTCGCTCCTTTACCACGGGTTTGTAAAATTTTGTGAATTTTGTATACTTGTTTATCGACGCGTTCTCTGTGAACAAGACTAAGTTCTTCTGGGTAGAAAAATCCTTCTATATTTTCTCCTTCAAAATCAGCCAGTTTGTAGATAAATAAGTTTTGTCTTTTTAAAGCGTGCACAATATTAAAAATTTCTTCACTCCAAGATTTTCACCGCCTTTTTCAAATACATTTTTTTGACGGCTTATACGTACATTATCACCTGTTTTATATTTTGGTTTCTTTCGATGAACTTGTTTCCGCGTCGCACGTTCGACTAAATTTTTCTAGCGATGTGAGCATTATAAAAAGTTACTGCTGTGGAGGCATTTTTATAGTACTGTGAGGTGTCTTGTTGTAGGCTGTTATTAATTTTTGTAAAACGGCAATGTATCGGTATGTATTTTTATATGTAAAATATCTGTACATGCGTTCCTTGAGAGTACGTATAAAACGTTCAACCACAGCCGCTTTAACATCTGGGTTGCTCGCGACGCGAAAAATTATATCATTTTCTTTCAAAAATTTTTGTAAAATACTTCCAACAAATTCTTTTCCCCGGTCGATTTGTAACATTGCAGGAAAACGATTTTTATTATTTTCCAGTATTTTCTTTAAAGCTTTTGTAACTTCATGAGTTGTTTTGTCACGTAACGGTTCTGCCCATGCATATTTACTCAAAACATCTATGATAACTAAAATATAAGAGTATCCATCGTTGTAATTTATAAACGATGTCATTTGCATTAGGTCGCCTTCCCAAACTTGATCACGGGCATTAACATCGTAAAATAGCCGTGGAAATGTTCGTCTTATAGTTTCGTGTAATGTGTACGCGTCTTGTTTTGTTAACCATTTTTTAATTTTTCATCTGCTATTTTCTTTTTGTTTATTCTGATTAAATTTCTGGCTCCGGAAAACCCTGCTTCATGTTGTGTATCAAAGTATTGGTTTTCTAAAGTTTTCATGTTAATATTTTATCCAGAAAGCTTTTTGTTTTCCTCGAGGTGTCGAAGAGGCAAATTTGTTATTTTTTCTCTTATTTCTTTCAATGCTAGAGTCTCCAGCTTTTATTACTGTATTGTATAATTCGGATAAAGTTCTGTTGTTTTTACTTTCAAAAAGAGGAGTCTGGTCACTGTCAAGGGTTTCTTCAATAAGGGACTCTTTTTTGCTAGAGTTACAAGAAAAGGAACGATTAGCGAGTTCCCAAATTTCAGGATTTCCAATAAATTCTCGCGGAGTTGTAATATTTTTAAGTAAAGTTGCAAATTCTCTTCTACCTATAGCTTTAACTTTTTTTCTGTTTCTACAAGCATCGTTCACCAAGTCCACTATATTTGAATTTATTATTTTTTCACCATCTATGTACACTACACCACTTTCTCCCCATTTAATTCGATTACTATTATTTTTTAAATGGCTAAGCCATAACTGAGCCTTTTTTTGGTACAGTTTTGGCACACTTTGTAGAATTGGATCATCGTTCATGCCACTGGAATCTTCATAATTGGCTTTGGATGTGTGCACCTTTCGTTTCTCTTCGGCGAAAAATAAGTATTTTTGCAAAACTCTTAAATAAGCTTTCAATCTGTCGTGGTCGCTTGCGTATGTTTTTGAATCCAGGATTTTTCTCATTTCGTCATCTAGACGAGTCAAGTTATCTCCAATCGTTTGTGTACTTTCCAGAGCAGGCAGTGTAGCTGCGGTTGTCAAACTGTTTGTAGTATTAACAGAGGCGGGCTGACCGTCTCGAATTCTGTCGAGCTGTTCCTTGGATATTAAGACCATTATTTTTGCTCTCTCCATTACTTTAAAATAGGTTTGAAAATATTTCTAATATAGGAGTAAGCAGAAATGGTAAATAACTTCCACCTTTTTGAACGAGAAAACGTTTCTTTCCTTTCCAAGAATTTTTACGCAAATTTTTTTTCGTCAGTTTTCTCAAAACACTTTTATATTTTCTTAATTTTTGTTTTTCCACAGATTTGATCGATACAGCACCTTTGAGCACATTTAACGCACATTCACAAATATATTTTATTAATTTTTCATCTGCAGATTGCAACAAAGCAAGACGTTGGTAGTGAAATGATAACACAGCAAATGTGGGAGGACAACCCAAGGCTTGAATAAAAACTCCTTTAGTTAATTTTTTTCCATAAATATCGGCAACGTTTCGTCCCTGGTATGGGACCTCTTCAGGCCATAATACTTAAATAACTAATATCACATCAGAGACGAATACGTCTCTATCGTCGTACGCGTTTTCAGTCTATTGGCCATAGACTTTGTATTCGTCTCTGATGTGATATTAGTTATTTAAGTATTATGGCCTGAAGAGGTCCCATACCAGGGACGAAACGTTGCTGGTATTTATGGAAAAAAATTAACTAAAGGAGTTTTTATTCAAGCCTTGGGTTGTCCTCCCACATTTGCTGTGTTATCATTTCACTACTTATTAATATGGAGAGGAATATCAATACTTATAGAGCAAGACGTTGCTTCTTACCAGAATGATTTAACGCTTCCAAAAGAGCAATATATTTTTTACCAAACGGTGGGTAGCGTTTTCTACGTCGGCGTCCTGTAGACTGATCCATTGCTCATCACACACGAATAAAGTATTCAAAACCTTATGTAATGTTGTTTTTCGGGAAACGAGTTTGTATTTGATGAAAATTTATTTGTGAAATTTTTCCACTGTGATTCAGACTTTTTTTCATCTTTTTTTATCCGAATCGTAAAGTTTGGTGTATGGAATATTGGTTTTTTCAGAACTTTTTGAACCATCCGTCTCGAAGGGTGTTCAAAGTACACTCAGATAAATTTATAATTTTTTATTTATATATATGTATAAATGTTGCATGCTAAAATATATATATGTATAAATGTTGCATGCTAAAATATATATATGTATAAATGTTGCATGCTAAAATATATATATGTATAAATTTTGCATGCTAAAATATGTATAAAAAAATAGATGGGTGAGGGTAAAAAAAATTAAAATACATTTGTATAGACACTGTGACTATATTTCGGTAGATATACATACTGGTACTCATCGTCTGGAAAAATACAAGACCGAAATCTAAACTCATCTAGCGTGCTCTGTTTGCAGTCAATCATTAGATATCCGTGTACTTTAACAGTTGCGTCTTGATAGGCCTCTTGTACAAATTTTGAATCTTCGGGGTAAACGCCCATTCAGGACCTACTACTGCTACAACTACTACCTACTACTAATTCCACTACTATCACTACTACTATCACCACTACTGCTACTTATACTACTACTGTTTCTACTAATACTACACGGAGCATGTTTTTGTTCCTGTGCATGTTATGACTTCGTGTATCGCTGTTTTCCTAATAACATTATTCTGGACGATAATATTGTTGTTATTACAATTTCGCTGGTTAATTAATTTTAAAATCGAATCAAAATTAATTTTTGAAGAATTTTCATAATTTGATCGAACGCCTTTTATTTTACACGTTTCAATAATATTACCAGACTCTGTGAGTACACGGTATGCGTAAAATTTAGGTCCACCAGAGATAAAAGTTTGTATATATGCACCCTCACCATAGACTTCCAACTCGTCGGTTAGATCGATCAACAATGACCCAGTTGGTGGCTCGTATTCATCTTTTTTTACACGACTACTAATAAAAATGATCGAATCGGTGTCATAGTATAAAACGCGCTTACCTAATTTATCTAAATATTCATATAATTTAAGCCGTGTTTGTGCCGTTGTGTATGCAGCGATAGCTACGTTTGTGCAGGGAGAATTCGAAGCTGACTCTTTTTTATAAATCCACGATACATACATTATATTTTCCGTAGGTGAAATGCAATTTTGTATAATTTTTTCTGGATCGTAAATAAATTGTATCAAATTCTCATAAGTTCTAATTATTGATGTTTGAGGTAGATTACTACGCTGGCCATACTTTCCCCAAAACGAATTTAAGCAAAGTTTGGCAACCGAACGCATGCCGTTGTTTTTAGATATATTTTGCACGTCTAAGTCTATCCCTTCACGAATTTTGTAATTTAGAATATACTCTGCTTTTTCTTTTTCTGATACAACATTTTTCGGCCAACCGCTCGCTTCCTGTTTTATTTTTAAAAATGTATTTACGTATTCAGAAAAAAGACCTCCCGACCGCGTCTCAGCATCGTATTTTGTAATTTGATACTGCCAAATAACATCAATTTTTAATATCGTATAACCTAATTGTATAGCTTTTTTTAGTTCTAAGGAAATCCATGTACCTACTAATTTTCTCTCGCTGCTATTGTGAAAACATTCTCCCTGGTACAAATTCTCGCTACATGTTCGACATAAAGAAAAAATTAATTTATTACTTACTTTGAACGGTAAAACTGGATGAAATAAATTTTTGGGTGGTAAGATTTCGCATTTAACTATGCCCTCAACGTTTTTACAAAAGTTTTCAAAATTTATACCTGTTAATTCTAAACACTGCTTACCAACGAAAATTTTTGGGTGATCTATTGGAAAAACACCCGTTTTACATATAAACGGATATAAAGGGCAAACATCAAAATACTTTATAATTTCGTCATTTTCTGCTTGGTAATGCGTAGCTATATTGCCCGTACGTCCCCCATAAAACGCGTCTCGCGGATCTACACTCAAGTTTTGAACAAGTGGATGATCTTTTACAAAATTCTGAAAATCTGAATTTTTTTTTAAATCACTGTCAAAATCACACTCCCACATTTCTATTAATTTGTAACCAAATGAAATTATTTTTTCCGACATATTTTTCGTGTTTTCAAACCGTTGACTCAAGCTTGTTTGGTCAATTAAAATTGTATTGCGCTCCCCTGGAAAGCAGCGCGGACAACCATGGTAAAAGCATCCGTGAAATTGATAAACTGTGCCTTTCGTGTTTAACTCGTGAAGGTAACCATCTACACGCGGTCCTTCGATCAGTACATGCTCGCGAGTTCTTCCAGCATGCACTATCTTGCACCCCTTACGTTTTTCCTCCCACAACAACCACTCGATAGATTTTTGTTAGTATTTATCGGCTCGAACATAACCGTTGTGTGGAATGAGTCCTACTGTATTTTTCTGTAGAAAATTTTTTCTATAAATGCGCGAGCACGCACTCGCGATAGTTACACTTTCGGTAAAAGGGTCGACTTTTCCGACCTGCAAAAATATTTTACGGAATTTCATACAGGATTGTCTCAATATACCGACATCCTGAACACAAAATTTTTTTATTTCATGTTTAAAATTAAATACGCTATCGCAAACGCCTGCATACCATGTCAAAAACGCTTCGCGTTCTTCTTTCCCCATTGAATCGGGCGCATAATAACTAACATCAGGATAACTACCAATGTAATCTTGATTTTCTAACGTATTAAATAGGTGTGGAGAAAAACCTTTTTCCAAACCTTCGGCCAAGTCGAAAGTTTTAGGCAAACTCGACAATTTTGTAATACCGATCTCTATTTTTATTATATTACGCCCGTTTAAAATAACTTCCGGAACCGAATGTTTTTTATTTTCAACAATATATTTTAAAATAAATTGCGCATCAAATGCTTTAGCATTATGCGCAATACAAATAAAATTTTTAAATGACTTTTTCTTATATCTAATTGCGAAATTTAAAAATTTACCTAAACACTCATCACCTTCGTATACATGTTGACGAACTCCACAAAACTGACACAATTTTGTTAAATCATTCTCATGTACGCACGAATCACAACAGAGTTGAGCCACACATAAGTTTGGCACGTGTATTAGGGCTGACTTACCCAAAGGAATATCCTGTCGCGTCTCGAAATCATAAAATATAAAACACGTTTCCGGTTGCCCTGTTTTTGTATTTTTATGCGCGATAGGATTCATCATGCATAGATTGTTTATGTCATGAATCGTTTTACACTGATTGCAGTATGTTTTACCACATTCATGTTTCCTTTTGACTAAATCAAATAACCTGTAACACTCGCGGCAAACTTTTAATGATAAGCAAATGGAATGTTTAACATTTTTACGGGTATTATTTCGCGCTCTTGATCCTACTTTCTTATGGTTGTTGAAACAATTTTGATGAAAAAATGTTCGGCCGCAATCCTCACATTTTATATTTTACGTCTTCTCGCAACACGGTGACGAGTTACAGGCGGCACATATCGCCTCACACTTGTGTTCGAGCAGCCGACGGTATAAACGATTGCATGGAATGCAACAATGCATACGTGATTTTATAGCTAATAAATTTAAAATTAAATTAAAATGATGCTGTTCAGCGTAATACATTATATATATTGTTTGTTCGTACTCTCCAGGCATAACTACGGCTCCATCATATATTGGAGCGACACCTGTGCCAAAAGTTTCATATTCAAACACTTTCAATTTGATGTTTAACGTTTTAAAATATGTTTGGAAACATCTAATTTCCAGAATACCACAGCCATCATTTAAATTTAATTTTACATTACATAATTTTAATAATGCCAACGCACGTTTTTTCTGTTCACACGTCTTTCGTACACGGTTCCACTCTATCAACCACTCTGCACCGCTGTATTTTTTACGAAAACTTCACCGCAAACTAATGCTCGCGGTAAGCACATATTATCACTATTCTGTATGTTGAGAATGGCTCTAGTATTTAATTTTTTACAATTATTTATAGATGGATCGCTCGACCCATTAGGCACATTTACGTAAGATGCTGCAATTGTAAATGTATCATCTAATTTGAAATCTTTGATACTTTGAGATATACGCCCGAACAAATCCCACAAATCTTTAAAATCTAACCTTGCTATTGGCCGAAAATATAATCCTGCTGACCCTTGGGTAAAATCGCTACAATTGATAGATATACCGATAACGGTGCCATCACGGCCTCTTTTCAGATAATCAACAATTTCTCGCATAGCACTTTCCAACCACTCAATCTGATTTCTACTATTTACCGCGTCTTTAATTTTTAGAACTAACTCTCTAGAAACGGTCCTAAAATTCCTATTCATTCGATCGCTATCGGAAATTATTACAAATTTTTGTTCATTACCAGCTTCAATAATCTCCTCATTGCTGACGGTGCGGCTTGGACCTGCTACGTTGCTGTTGACAGGCTCAATGTCGCTCGTACCTGCAACGCTGCTATTGCTACCAGAATTGTCACGGCTAGTACCCGCTACACTCTGGTTGTTAGTAGAGTTGTCGTTGCTTCTAGCCGCTGCACCATCACCTCTTCCGATTTGATTAAAGTTTTCCCTGCCGCTGTTACTCGTACTTGCTCCGTTTTCTACTGCTCCCGGTAACTCGCTGTGTTTAAAAACTGTAATGAAAATAAATGTTAATAACAATAATTATAATTTTTCACGTGAAAAATATGAAAACTAACATCATTTTATGGTTCGGATGTATCACGGAGGGAATCGTGCACACAAACAATTTCGTCATAAGTGGGTGGGTAAAAATGAGCCTCATTTTGAATCTGCACACAGACCCATTTTTGTATTTTGCGTGCAGAATCGTTATACCCACCTAACCCCGCTGTGTACGCTACGAATTAGTAAATTAAAAAAATATTTTTATATTCGTGCTGTTATTTAAAAAATGATTTATTCTTACCTTTACAAATTGCTGCACTAATATCCTTATCATGACACATTCTTTTTGCAGCAGAAGAACCCACGTCCCATGCTCGCCTTTTACGAGCAGGTAGTTGCCGTTCTGCCCTTACAGCGTTTACATCCTCTTCACACTCTGAATCAGTAGCATCTGGACTCGTTCTGTCATGATCCTCGTTCATTATCTGCTCCATAACTGCGTGCGATCGATCGTCGTACATTCTATACACTATAAAAAAATATTTAAAAGTTTAAAAAATGTTCTCATATGTAATAAAATATTAACTATTTTTTTAAATGATTAACAGATTATTCTTACCTAATTGGTTATAATGATCCATTAGGCGACTCAAAGATGTTTTCTTCTGCTCGCCTTTATAAATCACTACCTCGCCGATAGTTAAAACGCACTCCTCGCTTTCATGTAGAGCTAGGTCGTACATCGTGTTTAATTGCTGAGTATTCGCCCTTTGCCCCATTTCTCTTAAAATCGCCAACAATTCGGCCGATTCAAGTTCAGGCAGTCTCGCAAACCACTCCGTCGTATATACTCGTCGGGTCCACGGCTGCCCGATAGTTAAAAAGCCGGCACAGCGCGAAATAATTGCTGCTAATAAATTCAACATCGTGAACACTTTTCTTTTAAATATAAAACCGAATAAAATCGAATAAAATCACTTTTAAACCCAAAAGGATTATACCGAAATAAGAACACTTCTAAATAAAATCACTTTCAAACACAACAAAGATTAAACTAAAATAAGTACGTTTTTGAGCACAAGGAAATTTAAACTCAGAGTAAGAATGCTTCTGATCACTTCCGGACAGCGAGACACTTCAAATCGAAATAAGTTCTTCCTCCCTCATCCCCCGAGTTATAAACCCCATCTCCCCACTTTTCAAATTTTCTCTATAGCTCGAAAATGTGTAAAAATTTTTACAGTTATACGGAAGAATGAGGTCCTACGGTGTACCACATCTTGCGCAATTAAGATCTAATACTTTTACTCTGGTACGCACGTGTGATGACAAAAAATTTCACGTTTCACGAGCTACCATGTTTATGACAGTTACAAGAAGAGAAATACCAGATGTTTACATTTAGAGAAAAAATCTATTTTTAGAACGGCTGACCCTTTTGTTTGGAAAGGATCCTCGCGGCGGCGTGTACCCCACACAGATTAGTCGATGCTTACCGCTCCACCCGATAACATCACCAGCTTCGATCTCTGTATTATTCAGAAATTTTTCTCAAAATCACGTTTTCTTCCAAAGTGTTTGTGCTTCCAAAAAGTGTTTGTGCAGTTTACCTCATTTTCTTCCAAACATATATAATTTAGAATTATGGGACAGGCTATGCTAGCATCGAACGACAACGAGATTTTAAGCACGCCTCCAAACACCCGTCAAAAAAAGAAGAGAATAATCATGGCCGAAACGGAAAACAAAAGTTTCAAAACAAATTTCAACGTTCTTACTACCATGTACCCATTCAATAATTCATGGTCTAAGAAGATAATTGTTGGTTTACATTATGACAAAAACAACAAAAGTTTTGAACCAGTAATTCAACTGCTAAATAATCACTACACACAAGGATTGGAATTAAATTCGAAAACATGGTGCGAAATTCAAAACCATTTTCAAGATATTTCCAATTATTTTAATAATTTGGGAAACATCGAAAGAACAGAAAAAATACAAGTTAACGACGTTGATATTTTATTCACCACCTTTGGCAAACACTTTTCCATGCAAGAGAACGCTGGTGCTAAAAAAAGAAAAACATATTCACCAGCAGTCGTTATGCAAAAACGCACATTTCAAGGATTGAAAATGTCTTTGGTTTGTGTAGACGAAAGATTTCATCGTATCGAACGTATTACTCCTCTAGTCAATAAGTGCAAAGATGTTATCTATGAAGAACGAACGAAATTGGTGGAAAACTCCGAATTAGTTAAAAAAAATAGTGACGAAATCATCAAAATGAAACTGCAAGAAAACATTGAACAAATAAAAACAAGTGTCAAAGATAAATTTAACTCTGTGGACGATGCAGTGTTTCTTAAACACTATTTTGGTATTTTATTCCTTGAATTAATTGCACTTTGTAACGATTTATTTTTCTATGAAATAACAGATATATTTTGTAAAGAAAATCTAGATGGCTTTGAATCTCAATTCATGTAAATATGTTTATTCAAAACTCTATTTTATACGAAATAATAAATAGATCTAAAACGTATATTTTCTCCGTATTTTTTTTTACCTCGCCCCATAAACATCCGTATATCCTCATTTCCTTCAAAACTTCCAATCACCAAGTTCCCCAGATTTTTTCCCACATTTTATTACCATACTTAAAATATAGCACTTTTCGAAACTTGTATAATCTGTAAATAAACACGTCTCCTTTTTAAACCCTCATCGGCGCTCATTTGAAACACGTCGCAGTTCAAGACACGTGTAAAGCTTCTGTCATATATATTTTGCTCGCTTAAAATTCATCCTCCTTGCGCAATATTCAATATTTGTGTTTATATTTCCAACGGATTCCTCTTCTTAATGATACACCCATCCATTCTGTTTTCTCACCCTCCAGCTTCCACTCTACATGCTCCCTTAATTACAACCTCGAGCTCTTAAGCTCACCCGCAACTCGTCTCCTTTTCTAACCCTACATCTGGTCGAAATTCACGACTGTTCAAGACACATGTAAAGGCTTTTACTGTATCTATATTCTACCCGCTTGAAATTCATCATCGTTGCACAATATTTAATATTTGAGTTTATGCTTCTAAAAGATTCCTTGTCCTATCTACACACTCATCAATACAGTTTTCGCACCTTCCAGCTCCCATCCCACTAATTAGGGGCTCGACCACTTCTCTCAGACTCACTACTCAATACACCCGCTTTCCCTTCCACTGTACAACGGATTTTCTACCTGCTTCCGACAGACCTTTTCTACACACACTAAGATTTTCCACAAATGTATTTTCACCATTCTAATATTTAAATTAATTCTACCATTTATTCATAAACTCACATTTATATAATTCTTTCATTAGTAAAATATACCCAAAATCTAAAAAATTTTAACAAATTCTTTTATTATTAATAATTCACTTTTCAGAATATTTAAATTTTATTTCATTCGAATTTTCATAAATATCATTTCGCATCTACATATCTATAAAATTCTAAAAAAAGTAAAAAAAATTTGCATATGCTTTTGCATAACTTCACCACCACCCACTTCCACCCACCATCCACTCCACCCGATCTGAGTTGTACCCCACATATCTATAAAATTCTGAAAAAAGTAAAAAAAAAATTTGCAAAAAAATATTTGCATATGCTTTTGCAATACCTTCACCACTATCCACTTCCTCGCACCACCCGCTCCACCCGATCTGCCTGAGTTGTACTCCAGACCTCTAGCGTCAGACGCACAGTGGCGAATCTGAGCCCAAAAGTGATCAAAATGAATGTTTTAAGAGAATTTTTGAGATAGGGATTTTTTTCTTTACGCGGTTCGATAGGTACGGTAATTACCTATGATTATCCGTTTCCGTTTAAACGATATACCTAAGTCCTTTTTTTTACAGGCTTGAGATCACTATGCGGCAATTTCATCTCAAATATCCTTTATTGTGTTAAAAAATGATGTTCCTCTATTGACTGTCACATTGCAAGTATTTAAGATACGACAGAGAGGTAAAAAAATTATAAAATTTGACAGTGAAAGCTAAAATTTAAGCTCTCATTTGTTAAAAAAAAATTGATTTTTCAGGAAATTGTAAGCAATCGAAGATAGCGTAAGAAAATAATTAAAATTTCAATCCATTCAATCGCTTGAAATGACGAAAAATTTTTAACTCCTTGCCCTTGAATATATATATCTATATGTGTGTGTGTGTATATGTGTGTGAGCATGTGTGCGTGCGTATATGTGCCCGCGCGTGCCTACCTGTGTGTGTGTGTGTGTGTATATATATGTATGGGTTATTCTCTAATAAATTTAAGATAAAAAATTTTTTTTGCTCAAAATTTTTTTCATGTTTTTCTGAATATTTTTAACCCTTCCAAATTTTTTACGGTTTTCAACACAAAGTTTCAGAGCTGGAAATTATCAAAATAGCAGTTCTTATGAATTTTTGTAGTTTTTGTAAATTTTTTACCTCATTTTCCTCCTAAACTATGCATTTTACAGAACAAATAATAAATACACTTTTTTTTAGCAAATAAGCTATATTTTCAGAAAAAGATATATATTATTTATTATTTTATATCATATATTATATTAAATTATACATAAATACATACTTATATGTATAATATTTATTATAAAGGTATTAATGCAAAATAAATGCACAGCTTAAACGTGTCTAAAATTAATTTTAATTGGTTTCTTACGCTATGTTTGATTGCTTACAATTTCCTGAAAAATCATTTTTTTTTAACAAATGACAGCTTAAAGTTTAGCTTTTACTGTCAACTTTTATAATTTTTTTACCTCTTTGTCGTATCTTAAATACTTGCAATGTGACAGTCAATAGAAGGGACATCATTTTTTAACACGATAAAGGATATTTAAGATGAAATTGCCGCATAGTAATCTCAAGCCTGTAGAAAAAAGGACTTAGGTATATCGTTTAAACGGAAACGGATAATCATAGGTAATTACTGCACCTATCGAACCCCGCAAAGAAAAAATCCATATCTCAAAAATTCTCTTAAAACATTAATTTTGATCACTTTTGGGCTCAGATTCGCCACTGTGAGACGCTTCCCCCCTCCTCCACCGATCTGCATGAGATGTACCCCAGGCCACGCCCCCCTGTCTGCCTGAGATGTACCCCTACTACTCACGGTTATTTTGTTATTAACAAAAACGTGTTTTTTTTTTAAATGCTTATAACTCCCAAACTAAATGGTCAATTTTTTTGAGAAAAATCATGATAATGGAGATTGTGAATTGCTATATTCTGTATAAAATTGAATCCATTCTGTTGGTTAGTTTTTGAGAAAAATATTAAAAAATGAAAGAAACGTGTTTTAGGTGGCGACAATTTGCGGGAGAAAAATTGTTTTTAATCGCTTCAAAATTCCTTGTAGAGGTAGATTTTTGGCTGCCACCTGCACCTTTCTTTGGGATAGATAATTGACTCATAAATTTCAGAGATTTTTGAGGTTAAAATTTTTGTAACCTCTTTTTCGAATCGTAATTTCTCGAGAACGGCGGTATGTATCAGAATGGAATAGGTAGCATTTAAAAGAGAATTAAAATACCTATATTTTCTAAAAAAAAGTTTCTAGCTATCACGGTTCTTTGGTTATTAACAAAAACGTAAAACATGAAAAAAGAAAAAAATGAGTTTTGTATGTCCAACGATTCCGGAGGGAAAATTGTCGTAATTTCTTCAAAACTCCTTGTGGAGGTAGATTTAGGATAGCTCTTGGTCGAGTTCTTTGGGCAAAATAATTGGTCCATAAATTTCAGAGATATTTGAGGTTAAAATTTTTTAAACTTTTTTTTAAACCGTAATTTCTCAACGGTTCTATGAATCAGCTACAGATTTCTAGACAGTTTTGTATGTGATATAGATATTATGTATATGTATTCATCAAGATCGTACGATTACTTTTCGATATTCAAAATTTTCCTATTTTACAAAGTTATTTTATTTGTCGCCTGATAACTAGAGAAAAATTGTTTTAATTTTTTTTAATTTGGCGGAGATGTAGAGTGTATATTATTTTATAGCACTGTGTGACCTAAATCCGCACTTAGGTAACGCTTATCCATTACCTAGGTAGCACTTTTTTACACGGCGCGATACTGACTGTACTTAGATTACAGGAACGTAATAGGCGGTAATTTAGTTTAAGAATCATTCTGTGATATACTTTGACTTATTTACTTCATGTGACGTTTCTCAAAAGTCACATGAAGTAAATAATCAACTTCCGCATTCGTGTTGAACGATATTTTTTACCACGAGCACCGAAAAATCATACCAAAGTTGTGATTTTGAGGTTAGAGTGGTATAAAAAAGATAATATTATTAAGTTTGCATAAAAGAGAGAATAATCATTATATCTAGTATAGAGATTTTAGGAAGTAGAAATAAATGTATAAATTTTAAATTGAGATATTGAATTCAATAATTTATTAATACTGATATAAAACATATAAATATATTCATAAAATAACCTTTCATATCAAAATTCAAAGAACTCCAAAGCATAAAACTATATAATAATAGTTTAAAACATAACCCAGTTTGAAATACAAATTCTTATATAAAATTATAAAAATAATTATAAAATTACTGAATATTAATCTTAATACAATTTTTAATACATATATATTATAACGCGTGCGCGAGTTAGGTAATTCGAGATTCGAATTACCCGCGCCGAGCAGGCATGCTCACCGGGGGCGCGAGCGCGCGAGCATCCTGACCGGATTAGAACGGTCTCGCGACGCGTAATATGCCCGCCGCGTACCCGCGAAGCTGCTACACGGCTTTATAGGAGTCACGGCAGCCATCTTCGTGTCTGTCATCGTGCCGAGAACTTCTCTCCAGTGTGTCTCTAAAAAGTTACCTCATCCGCGCCGTCCTAGCTTTTTATAGTTATCGCGAGTGTAGTGGAGGCGCCGAGTAGGGTGCGTACGTGCGAAAGAGAGACAGAGAGAGCGATGCCGAGCCGCGTGAGCCGCACGAGACTGCGAGCGACGAGCCGGCAACCAGCCCGCCTGCCGACCCAATACAGCGAGCAAGAGAGAGAGAGAGAGAGAGAAAGAGAACGCAACTGCTGTGCGAGCGACAGGGAGCGAGAGAGCCACCATGGCCCGATCATCGCAATTTGCGGAATCTGCGATACTCCATTGGGCCTATACACAGCCCGAAGAGGAAATAAACGAGGCCATGCAAGCCCTTGGCCTACAGCAGTCAGATCTGCAGTCAGTAAATATGCTGACAGCGATCATGTGGCTTATGGGCGATTATAGTGCCGCCGATTTCGTGCCAGAGCCGGAGCTGTCGGAGCAGCAAGCGTTTGCTAAACGCGAGCAGTCCCGAAGAGCGTTCATCGACCTAACGTTGATGAACAAGTCTGGGTCGACTATTGTGGATCCCAATATTGACCCAGACCTTCCGCACCCGTTGATAACGCTCCTTGATGACCCGATAGTGATGCAGAAACTCTCGGAGTCTCGGAGGATGAACGCTCCACAACAAGCAGATAATGCAGGGGTGGAGCCAGCGGAAGAGGCAAACGGCCAGGAGGGTTCCGGGACAGAGATATTGAGCTCTGCAGCACCTACCGGGACATCTTCAGCCGAAGCTGAGGGACAGCTTCAACAGCAACAGCTCCAACAGCAACAACTGCAGCAGCAGCAAATGCAGCAGCAGCAGCAAATACAGCAGCACCAAATGCAGCAACAGCAGTTGGAGCAACAGCGACGGCAGCAACAGCAACAACAGCAGGAGCAACAGCAGCGGCAGCAAGTGCTCCTGGAGGAGCAGCGCAGCCAACGACAATACCAGCGCAACTACGAAGAAGAGTCGTTGTTGGCACGAAATGGGCAGCACGGGTTCTGGCAGCAATCGCGAAACCCGCCGCAGTCGCAAAACCTAAAGTGGCCACGATAGCGTGAGTCGCGAACCACCGGGATAGCAGTCGGAGACAATATATTATCGGAGCAGCTACTGGCGGTGATCAAAACACTCGTCGAAGAGGTTGAAGAGCTTAAAGAGAATGTACGAATACTTCAAGTAGCTCGACATCCAACCTCAAGTACGCAATTGGAGGGAGTCCAAACCCCAAGCACGGGCCGTAGACGAGGATCACCACATGTGAACTTCCAAGACACGTTCACGTATGCGGAGTTTAACAGCAGCAGCCCAAGTCTCCAGTCCCCAACAGAGGCTGGGAGGAATAATACCAGAAATTCTTACCAGCGCCAGCCTAGGAATGGTGCGACCCAGGACCCGTCTGAGAGGCATACGTATTTGCCTCAGTAGACGAACCGTGATGTGGACCAGATAGTCCGAAAATGGCACATCAGGTTCTCAGGATCCTCAAAGGAGCAGAGCGTCGAGTTATTCCTAAGAAGAATAGAGGAATGCAGACCTCTAGCTAATCTGACACACGACGAGGTGCTTTCGTCGTTGTCAGAGCTCCTAACCGGAGTAACCGCCACCCATGGCGATCGTAGCCAGATTTCATAGAGGCCATAACGCACATGTATGGCGGGGACAGGGGACATCAGCAGCGCGTCATGGCGGAAATAAACGCGAGGAATCAAGGCAGAAACGAACTTACGCGTGATTACGTGGTAAATCTACAAGCCATGATCCTAAAGTTGGTTCCGGTGCCTAGCATCGCTCAACAGTTAGACAGGTTGCACCGGAACATGCGGCCAGAACTGCAAAAGGTGGTAATGCGAAATCAAATTACGGATTACCGAGGGCTCCTGGACCTGGCCCGGGAAGCCGAATTAGCGCTCGAGGGAGATAAGGTGTATCACTCGCCACCACCGCCCGAGCGCACGTACATACCAGAATTTGTCTACGTGCCAACTGAGCCGTCCACGGATCAGCGGGAAAAGCAGAGTCCAAGCGTGGCGGCGATGGGGCACCAACAGCACGAGCTTCGAGAGAGCCTCGAGGCTATGTTCCGTCGGTTCATGGCCGAACGCTTATCGGCCTTGGCAAAGAAAGGCACCGACGAGAACAAAGGGCAAAAGTCTAGCCCGCCGCCAACCAGAAAACCTAAGAAGAAGGGTAACTGGGAAAATAGGCGGCGGGAGGGCGGGCAAAGTACAAACCAGCCTAGTGGGGGTAGTAGCTCGACCCACCAGGCTAGGCCGCAAAGTCCAAGAAATAATGGACCTCCACAAAGGCAAGAATACCGAAGGGAACCCGGATATGAGCAAAAGGGAGGCAACAAGCCCAATGCTGCCGGAAACCAACAGGGAAACGGCCAGGGGGGCAGGTAAATACGACCACAAACCCGCCCCCAGCTCTCTCACCAGAGACCGAGGGTAACTCGGTCCAATCATCTGGAGTGGAGAGCAAAGAAGTGCTGGTGATTCGACCGAAAGAAGTCAACTAAGAAACTTGCTCGCGATGGTGGCTTCAAGTAGGTGTAGCCGGTTACAGGTTACGAGCACTTTTGGATATAGGAGCTTCCTGGACTGGGATGAATTCTATAGGCCTACAGCTCGTTACGGCCTGTGGAAAAGAGTTAATCCCAGCTAGCGGCCTAACGGCACGAATGGCAAACGGGCAAAGCATAGCAGTGGTTGGCTGTGTGTATCTGCCCATGGTCATGGCTGGCGTGTGCAAAGAAGTGCGCGTCGAAATAATGCCAGATCTAGATACGGAGTGCTACTTGGGGGTAAACTTCATTAAGAAGTTTAGCGCTGTCTTAGACCCCACAGAGAACACGCTGCATCTCAAGGATAACGATGCAAGCGTAAAGTTAGAAGTAGCAGCCATAACCGCAAACAACACCGTGTCTGTATCAGCTATAGGGTTGGGGGACCCAACAGAAGAACAGCGCAAAGAGGTAGAAGCTTTAGTAGCTCAGCTGATCGATAGCAGCCTGCAACCACTAGGGTGTACTTCGTGGATCGAGCATGCAATAGACGTCGGATCTACAAGACCCATTAAACAGAAGTACTACCCGGTATCTCAGAAAATCGAGGAAGAGATGCACAAACAGGTGGAGGAAATGCTAGTCGCGGGAATAATAGAACCCTCGACAAGTGGCTGGTCAAGTCCAGTGGTAATGGTACGCAAGTAAAACGGGAAGTTCCGTTTCTGCGTGGACTTCAGAAAAGTGAACGCAGCGTCAAGGCCAGACGTGTACCCGTTACCATACATGCAAAGCATCTTGCGCAAACTGCAGAAAGCGCGATACATCTCCACGTTGGATTTAAGCAGTGCGTACCACCAGATACCACTTAGTCCGGAGTCCAAAGAGACTACGGCCTTCACCGTGCCTGGCAAAGGGCTTTCCCAATTTATGAGAATGCCCTACGGTCTTTCGTATGCCGGAGCGTCCTTCCAGAGGCTGATTGACAAAGTCATCGGCCCCGAACTCGAACCTTTTGCTTACTCGTATCTCGACGATATTATAATAGTCACAGAGACATTCGAGGAGCATAAAGAGGTTCTAAAAAGAGTTCTGGACAGGATACAGGACGCGGGCCTCACAATAAATCGCGAGAAGAGCGTCTTCTGTCGCGATGAGGTCCAATATCTCGGGGTCATAGTAAATAGAGATGGTTTTAAGCCAGACCCCGAGAAAATAAAGCCCATTATGGAGTATCCGGTACCGAAAAACCTCCGTCAGCTGAGACGCTTTTTAGGAATGGCCTCGTGGTATAGAAAGTTTTTATCGAACTTCGCCACAATTGCTGAACCACTGACCGAATTAACGAAAAAGGATCGGAAATATGTGAGGTCAACGGCACAAGCAGAGGCTTTCCAAAAGCTAAAAGCGCTAGTAGCTTCTGCACCGATTCTACACAGACCGGTATCTAACGCGCAGTTCGTGGTACAAACTGACGCAAGCGATACAGGTCTGGGAGCGGTGCTATACCAAATAATTGACGGCGATGAATGAGTCCTAGAGTTCGCGAGTCGAACTCTGAGCGCAGCCGAGAGGAATTATAGCGTGACGGAACGAGAATGTCTAGCAATTCTCTGGGCAATTAAAAAGTTCCGTCCGTATATAGAGGCCTACGACTTCAAGGTTATCACGGACTATAGCAACTTGAAGTGGCTCCGTGATCTCCAAAACCCGACCGGCAGGTTAGCTAGGTGGGCTTTGGAGCTGCAGAACAACAGTTTCACGGTCGAACATCGAAAGGGCTCGTTGAACAATGTCTCAGATGCCCTTTCACGGATGTTCGAGGAAGAAGAGCCAGCGGTCGCCGCGTTAGAGCTCGAGCGCGATACAAACGACCACTGGTACCTGAAGATCGTGAAAGAGGTTCAACAGCAGCCGCGAGACTTCCCCACGTTCAAGCTGGCGGGGGGGGGGAGACTGTTCAAGTACAACCCTAATGAAGTCATAGACGAATCTCTCGGCGACGACGATGCATGGAAGTTAGCAGTCCCTCACGAAAATCGACGCGGAGTACTGAGAGAATGCCATGACTTTCCAACTGCTGGGTACTTGGGCCGCGAGGGAACTCTAGAGAGAGTAAAGCGGAAGTATTATTGGCCACACATGTCTCGAGATGTGGCCAGATTCTTTTTTTTTCTTGTTTTTTTTTCATAAAAATTTAAAAAAAATGATAATGGGTGACTCCGCTTCTTATACTTCCCTTGTCCCAAATTCCTTCCCGAAAGGCTCCACCGAATTAACCTTATTTTCAGGTACGATGTCGGCCATGGATGGCAGAGCTGCTCACGGTCCCCTAAGCAGCGTCTGGCGGGGGGGTGTAACGTGTGCGCGAGTTAGGTAATTCGAGATTCGAATTACCCGCGCCGAGCAGGCATGCTCACCGGGGGCGCGAGCGCGCGAGCATCCTGACGGATTAGAACGGTCTCGCGACGCGTAATATGCCCGCCGCGTACCCGCGAAGCTGCTACACGGCTTTATAGGAGTCACGGCAGCCATCTTCGTGTCTGCCATCCTGCCGAGAACTTCTCTCCAGTGTGTCTCTAAAAAGTTACCTCATCCGCGCCGTCCTAGCTTTTTATAGTTATCGCGACTGTAGTGGAGGCGCCGAGTAGGGTGCGTACGTGCGAAAGAGAGACAGAGAGAGAGTGATCCCGAGCCGCGTGAGCCGCACGAGACTGCGAGCGACGAGCGGACAGCCAGCCCGCCTGCCGACCCAATACAGCGAGCATGAGAGATAGGGAAAGAGAGCGCAACTGCTGTGCGAGCGACAGGGAGCGAGAGAGAGTCGAGTGCACCGGCTGCTCCTTCCTAACGTAAGTTTTCTACTCTCCTCTCGCGGGTTTATTGTAAAGGCTCACACGGAAATTGCCCCGTGCAAGCTTTCTGTGCCGTGTACGTGCGGGTGTATGTCAGCCCGCCGTACTTTAACACCGCGCGCGAGAATAGCAGCTTCGCCGCGCGCCGTATTGTTCGCGCGTTTGAATCTTAACGGTCGCGCGCGAACTAACTCCTTTGTTCTAATCAGCACGTGCGTTGTGCTTGTAGTCATTAATGATTTTAATATACTGTGATATCTAGTTACTCGTCGCGTTGTTCATTACAACCTGTCCTTCTCCTGGATACCGCCGCCTCTGCGGGAAAACGACTCCGCCGGTCGTATTCATATCCGAGCATAGCGGCCGCGCGCTTTACTCTTCGAGCGCGCGCTTTTCACTCAGCGATCCAATTAGTTGGAAAGTGAAGTTCGTGTGCGCTCTTCGCGTTGTTTTCGGGTTTCCAGGAGCAGATCCCCGGGCAAGTCATTTTAGTCTGACACCCGCGGCACCGCGTTCTAGGGAATCGCTGGCCTGTGGCTTGTTGGGATTTTCCCCCACTAGCCATCCTGTTACAATATCTTTACTCTAAGTCATCGGTTTGGACAATTTTTTCAGCTGTGTGAAAAGTTTTCAATTTACAAGAATCATTATTATAAATTGTAACATTACAATTATGAAAAATGAATGTTTTTTTTCATCTTCATTTTCTGTTACGTACAGTTCTAAATCTGGATGATAATACACAGGCACTTTTAATTTATTTTCCTGGACCTCATCAACAGGTTGTGAAGTAAATTTCTTTTAATGGTTTTCTGGACTTTGAATGTGAATTTAATGTAGTCGCATTCTCATTTCTAATCCCAGCTGGTTGTGGGAAAATTAATTTTTTAGGTTGCATGTTTGTCAAAGAAGATTCTAATTCACCTTGCTGTGTCTGATTTAATATAGTTGTTTCTGATACTATCTTTGCAGTAGAAGTTGATGGCATGTTATTGGCCTTTACAGTAAGTCCACTAACAATTTGGTTGCAAACTTACATCTTATTATTTAAAGATTCAGCTACATATCCGTAAGCAACTGCACTTGACTTCCAGCCTCCATGTCTCTGCAGTGTAATCATATCAGCTCCAGCATCAATCAATAATGTTACAGAAGTCCTTCGAAAGGAATGACGAGTATAATTTTTTGGATTTTCCAGCTTTAAATAAATTGCAATATCCTTTGGCATCGATGCAAACTTATTTATTCCTACAGGTTGTGCAGTACACTTGCCATTCTTGTACCGCAAGAAAAATCTGTCAGTAGAACAGGACACTGGTCTAAGTTGCATGTATTTCCAACAATAATAAAATAATGCACCGGTGATGGTAAATGATCTGGGTACATTATTTTTAGTTTTGTTAATTTTAATTTGCAGAGTTTCTTCATTTTCCAGTTTGATCACATCACTCAAAACTATATTTGTGAATTCAACTCTTCTCAATGCCCCAGCAATTCCAAATATAAGTGCAACCTGTAAAATATATGAATAAATTAATATAATTAATTTTTAAGATAAACAGAATATGAACAAGTTTTATTTACCTTCTCACACAAATACACTTCATCGGGTGCTTCACTCAGGTATTTAGAAATATTTTCCTTCGTAAACACATTAGACTTTTTTTTTATATCCTTTGTTAAGTTTTTTTAAATAAGCTAATAGTCTTTTATATTCCCCAATGTTAATGTAGTTGTAAGCACTAATTGTCAGTTTTAGCATGGAATAGATAGGCCACAAACTTACTGGTGAATATTTTTTTGATTGCTCTACAAAGTACGCCAGAAGTACATCCTCACAAAAGGAATTTGTACCAATGTCCCTTCGCCACTTCTTAACCTTTAGGCTGCGAGAAAATTTCAGTACAAATTGACCTCTCCGAATATGTAAAATGTATACATAATATCACTGGATATGTCAGATAGAGTCGCTGACCTGACTGCTGGTCCATATATCGACCAGCCCCGCAGGCAACGTAAAGTAGAATGAAAGTAATTTCACGCGTTGCATATGAAAAAAATAGTAACAAAATTCTCGCAGACACCCTTGACCTTGAAAATCACCATTTGAAGGTCAAATTTCATTCCTACTATAAGTCAAGTTTTTAGACGGTTTTCGTACGTAGTTTGATGTGCTGAATACGTAAAATATAATAAAAAAATTCCTGTTGATAATCCTGACCTTGAAAATCAGTATTTCAAGGTTAAGAATGTTTTCAGTAATTTTAAAACTATTTGTTATGTATTCAGAATATCAAATTTGATCTAAAAACTTCAAATATTCTTTGTCTCTAGAGTGGTCCATATATCGACCACCCCCGCAGCTAAAAGGTTAAAAGCATTATATGCTGCTGTATATGATTGCCTTGATTTATCTGGTATCATATTAAGAGAAACATCCTGTGCAGCATCTCTAATAGCTTCAGGGACATATTCGCAATCATCAACACTTGAACTATCTGATATTTCCATGTTAACGCGGTAAAGAAAATCAATAAACAAAAATAAAAATGGCAAAGAAAAATGCAAAATTCACTTTATAAATCAGTTTTTTAAATTCACTTTATAAATTACACTTGATAAATCCGTTTTTATCACTCGCTGCGCTCGCACGCTAACTACGCGCCGTGTAGGAAAGTGGCACCTAGGCCACACGTATCGTAATGTACTATATTATATGCGTTTTTGGTGTCACGTCGAACACGACTGACCGCTACTTTTGACACCCGTGCTACCATGTATCCTTACCACCCTACAACCTTTTTACCTTCATGTTACCATGAGTCCTATTTCCTGTCAGTAACGCCACCTAGTAGCAACTGGGTTACCTGCGAGAGCCACAGTTCGCATGGTAACAAATCCTACCTTACCCGTATCTTTACCGCCTATCGATCCAACTGTTGTCCTTGGCAAACGCCACATTTGAACCCGAGTAACCTTATTCCCCACCCGAATCTTTGCCACCCCATGCATAAGATGAGATACCCTACACTCCCCTATCTTTGTATCTGCCCTAGATAGAAGCGCCGGTATAAAAGCCGCATCGCGCCTCCACTCGAGGCAGAAGCTTTTGTTCTTTTTGTTTCGAAGGGCGAAGCCCTTGCCCGACGACTATTTAATTGTAACAATTGGACTTAGAATAATTTCGACTAATTTATCGTATTCGGACTTAGAATATTTTCGAGCCGCATTAATAATTTCAACTAATTTATCGTATTCGGACTTAGAATATTTTCGAGCCGCATTTACTTAGAAATATTTTCGAGCCGAATTTACTTAAAATATTTTCGAGCTGAATTTACTTAGAATATTTTCCGTGTGAAATTAACTTAGAATAATTATCAAGCTTCACTGATTGTAGTCTCGCGAATAATTGTTGATATTATATCTCGACTACAATCAGTGTGTAAGAGTGTAACATAACTTAATGCAATTAATAAACAACACATAATTGCATTTTTGGAGTGTTACTTTATTTCTACGATCCTATCCTTCTGCCATTTGAATCGCCCGCTGTGCTTGGGTCCTGAGACTGCTGAGGGCTAACTGAGAGAACGAGCCAACCGCAACCGCCCCAAAGTAAATAACTCTGTAGATCGCTATCCTTATCTTTTTTCTGTCACTCTAATTGTTTGCTGACGCTGATGTTTGCCGCTTTATGAATTTCGCGCATTAGCATTGTTTATTTTGGTAGTCCGATTAGCTATTTTCACGCGTTCCTACTCCCGTGGTTATTACGTGTAGACGTAAACCGAAACTGGAACATTTATCGCGCTTACTTTACCGTTTTCTCGACATTGTAACACGGACGTTACAATTGGGGGCCCCTCCGGGATAAAAGTGAAAATAGTGAAAAAATTTTTTTTTTATACATACCACAGTTATACAAATTTTCTTTTTCTCTTCGTTTCTTGCGTTCAAAAGAAAAATATAAATAAATTATTAGAATGGTAGCTTCAAACGGTGCGGTCGCTAGGAATTCAGAAGCAACGGAGATTTTGCGGAAATACCTTAGTTTAGAGGAACCTACGTTAGTAACGGCTACGCTCAATGAGTTAGTAGCAGTGCTCAGGACTAGATATCAATCGGCATCGGAAGTAAATGCGGAAAAAATTCGGGATGTTAAGAAGTTGCAATTATCTCTCGCAGAAACGGCGGATAGGGCGTTCGTTGAAAAAATTTGTCAAGATGAAATCATGATAGACATTTTACGCGAATTCATGCATCACAATATTAGTGTTATTGAAATTATGGAAGCAATCTCGAGCGTAGATAAGCATTTGATTACCGAAAAACTCCCGGCTCTAATCGAATCCGATCAAGAATTAACGGGAGACGGTGAAGCTACGCAGTATAAAACAGTATTAAACGCAGCAGACGGGGATAATACACAAAATAAAGTAAGTTTTGATGCAAACTTATTAAATTCGGCAAATTATACTCCGCACGTAGCAGGGGGAAGGGGGCATAGTACGCCATTAGTTGCTAATGTTAGAACAACACTGCCAACGATAATGAATTCTTTGCGCCCAAATGCAACTTTAACTCCGTTAAAAAATTTGTCGATTAAAGATGCACTAGACTGCATACCAAAATTTGACGGTAGCAATATTCCACTTAGTACCTTTTTATTCGGCTTAAGAGAAGCCATTAACATGATTCCTCCAGCAAATGAAGCCGACCTGGTAAAATTAATTAGGCGACGGCTAACGGGAGAGGCAGCAAAGTCAATGGAGGAGATAGTTTTTTTTAATTTGATGGATCTAGTTAAATATTTTGAGGCAAATTTCGGATCGTATAAAACACATCACACTTTGGTGGGGGAATTAGCCGCGGGCAAGCAAAGAGAAAATGAAAACATTATAACGTTTGCAAACAGAGTTAGGCGTATCGCAATAGAATTAAAAGAGGCAGAAAAAAGAGAAAAAAGGGATGATACGGGTTTTACACAGCACGTGGAAGCTGACAAATTAAAATTTTTTGTACGCCGTATGGTTTGGGAAATTAAGAGGCGCATGGGGGTGGCCGCAACTTTTCAGGAAGCCGTAGAAAAAGCGATAGAAATAGAGCGTGAGGTTAGAGATTTAGAGAAAACCGAACCAACGCGTAAAAGTAAATTAATTCAAGAAAATAACAAACTGAAAGCAGAATCGGCTGAAGTTAAGATTATTCAAAATAAACAGACAGAAATTTGTCAATATTGTGGTAAAAGAAATCATATCGCGAAAAAATGTTGGTCGTTAAAATCATTATTACCCCCGGGTACACAGCAATCGGCGACACAGCCGACTACATGGGCGCGACCCGTAGATACGCAAGCGCACGTGTCGGCGCCAGCCGCGAACCCATTGGCTAGCGCGCGGCCGACCACGCCCCAAGTTTCACAAAATCAATATAGACAGTGATCGCACAGTCCCGCAGTGGCACAATCGAATCAAATCAATAATTTTGTTAAACTTTGTAATTATTGTCAAAAAGAGGGACACTGGAAGAATGAATGCTAGGTATTGCAAAGAGAAAATAGAGAAAAATTACAAAGTGAAGCGGGAAACGCGAACAGCCCCGCGGTGCAGGGTGCGACTTAGAAAGCGCGCGCCCACACCAATCAAACACAAATCAGAATTAAAATTTCCGCGAAAGTCCATTTTGTTGAGTATAAATAGTAAGTCACCTATAATAGAAATACCATTTGAAAATTATCAGGTATCGCTCAAATTAATGTTAGATACGGGAGCAGGCCTGTCTTTGCTTAAAATTAGTAAAAAACCTAGTGAAGCCATTGTTTTTGAAAACAAAATTCTTGAACTTAAGGTTATTACTAAGGAATCGATTAACTCGCGCGGGAAAATACCCTTGATTTTCCGCGATTTAACATTGTATTTTCATTTAGTTCTTGACGATTTTCCTATTGAAGAGGACCGGTTAATCGGCAACGAAATGTTAAGAAAATACGTGGCAAAAATTAATTATGAAGAAAATTGTTTGGAAATCGCTTCTCACGTAATCAGTTTACGGTGCACGAGTAGTGTAGATATCGCGCGGCCAATAAACAAAGAGAGTGTAAGTTTGTCACGAACCGAACTACATAAGGAAGTAACGCAGGGTACGATGTGAGGGGATGAGCGCAATTCCGGATGCGGACACGCGAAAAATCCCGTTGCAACTGCTCGATCGGACAAATCTAATATTGTTTTAGGCGAGTGTAGCACTCGGAACGTTTATAGCGATTTACCTGCTTCGCATGAGAAAGTTATTTCAGATGTTTGTCTTTCTTCGCTTAAAAGTATTGCCCCATTTAAGATTTATACCATGCACGTCTTGGAGAAAATTGATTTAAAAAATAAAATTCATGAAAACAAAAATTTGAATTTGAAATTTGAAAAAACTAGTGATTTGGAAAGTTAAAATTGTGAAAGCCAAATTTTGGATTTGAACTTTGAAAAAACTAGTGATTCGGAAAATAAAATTGGTAAAAGCAAAAATCTGAATTTGAACCTTGAAGAAGCTGGCCATTTGAAAAATAAAATTTGTAAAAACAAAAATTTGAATTTGAAATTTGTAAAAACTAGAGAATTGAAAAATGAAAGGACCCCGCACACAATGTATGGGAAAAAATCATTCGGTCAAATTTTTGGGGGTTTTGCCCATGAGAACTTTTGTTCAGGACCTCAAGATCTATCTTTTCCCCAAGTTTGATCCAATTTGATCGAATGATTATTTTCCATACATTGTGTGCGGGATCCTTTGTGAAAATAAAACCTTAAACTGAAAAATTGATAAAAATAAAAATTTGGAAGTTAAGCATTGTGAAACTAAAAACCGGTTAGTTAAAATAGCTAAAGAGCAAAATTTGAGAACTAAACTTAGTAAAAATAAAAGTTTGAAAGAAAAAGTGAACAGAATTATATTTGGAAATAATTTACTTAGAGAGGAAACGCTAACTGATAGCGTACCTCAACAGTATTTGGACTTGTTAAATAAAAATTGGGAAAATAGAGTTAGTGAAGAACGTCTTCTAAAAAATTTGACTAAATTAGAAAGTAAAGTTAATAAATATATTGTGGTAGAAAATAAGAAAAATTTGGAAATTTTAACTTGTAAAAATAGTATGACTGTCAGCAATCAAGGGAGAAGTGTTAGACTGAATATAACAGATTGTAGAGCAAAAATTGTATTGAATAAAAATAGAGGAAAAGTAAATTTTGTTTGTAATAAAATAAGGACTTTTACGTATATTAAATACAATCTAATGAGAAAAAAAAAATTGTGCTGTTTTTCAAGAGTTTTTTTTTTTAATTTTTTTAAATTTTTTATATTTTTTCATAATTTTTCTGATGTAAAAATTTTTTCCGACATTCAATCCTAAATCCCTACACTCATATGAGAATTATACTATTCAGGAGTAATTCAGTTCAAATCTGGAGTCAATCCATCCACAGGAAAATTTCAAAGCTTACGGTTAGTGAAAAAACTTGTTTCATCGATGACTATGGTTCTGGACCATATAAGAGGCCCATCGGAGAAAGTTTTAGGGTAAGGTAAATATACCCACTTTTATATGTAAAAAGTATGAAATAATTAGTTTACCTTTATGTATTAAAATGTGACTTCTTATTTCAGAGAAAAAAGGTGTCTAGCCCCCTTAAAGAGGAGTATACTATCATTACGCGTTTGGATTTCAACGTGTTCATTTGCTCACATTTTACTAATCATTTTTGTTAATGTTTTTCGTCAACGAAACATTTTTATTCATGTTATTCGCCGCACGAAAAAACATTAATTATGTTTCTCAAAAAGCTAAATTTGTGATATATGTTTTTCAGTCAGACAAATTTGTTTTCATATTTTTCAGCAAGACAAATTTTTATTCATATTTTTCAGTAAGACAAATTTGTATTCATATTTTTCAGCCAGACAAATTTTTATTCATATTTTTCAATAAGACAAAGTTGTATTCATATTTTTCAATAAGACAAATTTTTATTCATAGTTTTCAGTAGTACATATTTTTATTAATATTTTTCAGTAAGACAAATTTGTATTCATATTTTTCAATAAGACAAATTTTTATTAATGTTCTTCTTCTGGTGCGTCGATATGGACCAGCCCCGCAGCTAAAAGGTTAAAGCTGAGGACAGCGAAAAAACAGCTTTTTCTTGTGAGCTCGGTTTATTTCATTTTGTTAGATCACCTTTTGGATTAAAAACAAGCGCACCGGTATTTTTGTCACTCGTTCTTAAAGTAATTGCCAGTATGAAAAACGTGGTTCACTTTTTTGATGACATTTGCGTCTACTCTAAAACTTTCAACGAGCACATAGAAACAATCGAGAAATTATTTGAAAAACTGCGCCATGCCAAATTAGTTTTACAACCGGAAAAATGTGAATTTCTTAAACCGGAAATTAATTATTTGGGACATAAAATTAGCAGCGACGGTTTACGCCCGGACCCGGAAAAACTAAAAGCAGTTAAAGAATTTCCAGTGCCTAGAAATCAGAAAAATATTAAACAATTTTTAGGGCTAGCTGGTTATTATAGGCGATTTATTAATGGCTTTGCACGGATAGCCAAGCCTTTAACAGACCTTCTTAGAAAAGAACAACTTTTTGTTTGGGATGAGAGCGCCAAAACGGCATTTGAGACGCTCCATGATAAGTTATGCGAACCACCGGTTTTAGCGCATCCCCATTTCGAAGAAAAGTTTTTAGTAACTACCGACGCTAGCGGGTACGCGATCGGGGCAGTTTTATCGCAAGGAGAAATTGGAAAAGATCGTCCCATAGCCTTTGTGTCGCGCGCGATGAATCAAGCAGAAAGGAATTATTGTATGTTTTCAAAAGAAGCATTAGCAATCGTATACGCTATTACACAATTCAGACCTTACTTATACGAGAATAAATTCACTTTAATTACCGATCACTGGCCAATAGTTTGGTTAAATAATCATAATGATCCAGGATCTAGAGTCACGCGTTGGCGTTTAAAACTATTAGATTATCAATTCGACGTACTCTATAAGAATGGTGAATTAAATCTGAACGCGGACGCACTTTCGCGCAACCCGATTACGGAAAAGGTATGCATAGCTACACAAGTCGGCATAGGGGGAGAGGGGCGCCATCCTGTCGCGAGCAAACAGACAGTAGAGCCGGTCCAGGAACGGCAAACGCCCACCTTGCATGCAATGGCCACGCGTAAGCGTGCGGGCCGCCAAGCCAGTGAAAAGTATAAGCAAGCCATTACAGCTCTCGCACCGCGTAAAAGAAATGTAGCCCCCGTGGTCGAAGAGGTTCAGGAATGCGCGTCCCTTGTCGAAGATAAGGAGGCGTCTGCGTCTCTTGTACGACAAACTGCGGATAGCAATAAAAAAGAAACGCTACACAGACCAATCTCGCCATCTGTCTCAGCGTTCGCGCCCGAGGAAAGTGAGCAAACGGTTATGTCAGGAGAGCTCGCGCGCGGGGAAGCATCCGGGCGCGACAACATCTCGGCGTTTAAAGATCCCTTTTCCGACATGACTTTCGGGGACGAGGACGCGGTCAACGAAAAAAGTATCACGCCGAAAACGGTCAGTCTTCAAGACAATATAATCTATTGTAGAGAGAAACTGTTTATGAGGAAGGATAGTTACCTTTATTTTGTAAGCACTGACGGAGACCCACTCGATGAGGGGTCTAGGCAATGAAAGGATTTAGGGAAGCTTCCGCATTTCGAGAGTTTAGTAATGGGAGAGCCCAAAACCATAAAGGCCAATAAAAAAATGCATTTTGTATTACCGCTTAGGGGCAAAGGTAAAAATAGCTTATGGGATACCTAAGAAATTTTGACACAGTTATTTAGGAAGGTAGCCAAATTGTTAGACATTAACCAAATTGCTTCTTTTAGTATGGCTAGGAGCAGTAATATCGAAAATGTTGAGTTTAAAGATATTTTGACCTGTTTAAGACGTGAATTAGGTAATAATAGTGTTAAAATAATTATTTGCCGTGGACTCATACAGCACCCGGAGCCGAGTAAGAGAGCGGATATAATTCACGAAGCTCATTGTTCGGCGGCGGGTGGGCACAAAGGAGTAACGAAAACTTTGAATAGAATAAAATATAAATATCAGTGGGAGCATTTAAAGGAGGACATACAAGCCTTCATTCAAAAATGCGTTCCTTGCCAGCTTAAAAAATTAGTTCGGGTCAAAACAAAACAGAAAATGATTATAACGGACCACCCTTGTATTCCATTTTTCACGGTTAGTTTGGATATTGTAGGACCGTTACCGAGAACTAAAGACGAATCCGAGTACATTTTAACTATGCAGGATCAATTTACAAAATTCTCGGTGGGAGTCCCTTTAAAAGACCAAACTGCTATTACTGTAGCAGACGCCTTTATTAAACGCTTTATCTGTACTTTCGGCGCACCACAAGCTATGCTTACTGATCAAGGCACCAATTTTCTTCGTAAATTAGTTAAGCGCGTTGCAAAACTATTTAAAATTAAGCAAGTAAAAACTACCGCTTTTCACCCTCAATCTAACGGCATTTTAGAGCGCTCGCACTCGCCACTTAGTGAATTTTTGAAAATGTTTGCCACGAAACATTTAGATTGGGATGAGTGGGTTGAGTTAGCAATGTTTAATTTCAACACGGGCAAACATGAAGGAACCCAACACACTCCGTTCGAGTTAGTCTTCGGGCGCCTAGCGAGAGTGCCCTCGAGCAACACCTTAGAGCCGGAAGATTTATTGCCTACTTACGCGGGGTACATGACAACTTTGGTCGAAAGATTGAGTTTTCTCTAAAGAACCGCACAAGAAAAACTATTATCGGCTAAGCAAAGAGCTAAAGAATATTATGATAAAAAATCAAATCATAAGAATTTCAAAATAGGCGATTTTTTGTGGTTGCAGAGCGGGCCAAAACCGCATAAATTTGAAACTTAATATTCAGGCCCTTACTTAATAATTGAAATCTGGATAAATGGCAATGTAAAAATTCAAATTAAGGAAAATAAGACCAAAGTCGTGCATAGTAATCGCTTACGCTTGTCGCATGTTAAACCGCACGCAGATTCCAAAAGCTTGTAAGAATAAAAAGTAAGCTTAACGTAAGTTAGAAAGTTAACATTTTTATTCATGTTTACAGATGAGAACGTTGATGTTCATCCTTGCAACAACTTTGAAATTGAAACCAGTTTTCAGACTAATAAAGATAACATATTACTTTCATGTTTGCAGATAAAGATTCTTCAAAATTGTACACACAATGGGTTTTTAATTCTTAGCAGTTTTAACTTAGTTCTTTTGAAATTTTTTAGAACAAATGGTAATTTAAAACGAGCAGAAGTGGACGTCAAACTATTAATCGAAGTTACCGGATTTCTGCTGTCCTTTCTAGCATCCGCGCAAGGGATGGGCTACTTTACTATTACGCAATCGAAACCAATCCACGACTGGCATTTGAAAATGCGAATTTGTACCAGTATGTAATTTAAACCAGCGAAATTGGATGAAGAAAAATTATTTTACAAGACGCGTATCAGCAATTAAATGAATCCGATAACACGATAACATACGTAATAAAAATTTTAAATATAGGTAGATTTGCATAGTTTAGGCGCACTAACTAATAATTTGAAAAAGAGTGAGTTATTTAATGACCTGGCCGTTGTCTCAAGGGGGAGGAGTACAATGTACCACCTACAGCTATTTGTTAGAAAATTGTAAAGAAATTATTAGGGCAATGTGGACATCGCGAGACGACAAGGTCAAAATTATGACGGGTGAAAAAGAACCTATATTTATATAATAGAGAATGATTACGCAAGCGAGAGAACGGCTATGGCAAAATAGTTTGAAAGGTTGGATAATAAAGTAAAAGAATTTCTGATTGGAAAATACAAAAACAGAAGTCAATCTTGACTTTAGCTTGAAAAATTTATACGCGTTAATGGATATTGTATTCAAAACTAAACAGCTCGTATCGAACTTATGCGATTTACTGGATCGCCGAAAGGTGCTGTTCGTTTACATCGGCGGAATTAAATAAATCTTTGCTAAGCATAAGAGATGCGAGAAGTTTAGCTTTGCAGTTTTTTCAGCAAAAGTTCGATCTATTTTATTCGATTGGGTTGTGAAAGTAGTTATAGTGTAATAGTGAATTATTTATTGAAAGGATTGTACCTTTTACAAATAAGGACTTTTTTTTTTGTACGCAATGCAATCTTTTCCAGTTTTTCAGACTAAATGCGGATAACAAAACGCTAATCGAGTTTATTATACAACTGCAAGCGAACTATACTTATAATAGTTGCTGATATAGGGAACTGATATTTATGCATAAATCAATGAAAGAATATGTAATGAAAGAGATGCTTTCTTTTTTTTTGTGAAAATCAGTGTTATTTTAAAAATCTTATGTCTTGTGAGAAAATGCTCTTATCAAAAACTATTTATTGCAATTTACCATAGGTAATATATAGTTTTCACAAGAAAGAGGGCGTTATTTTCAAAGGAATGGGTTATGACTTATTTCAACTGTAAGCAAATTTAGGTTAGAAGTTGCTTATTCTGGAAAGTTTATAAAATTCCGATTTCGGACTGTCAAATAATTGAATTTCCAAAGAATGGTAGAATGCTAATTGACGAACGTGATGGATTCAACGCTGTCTATAATGACTGGGACATTAGGGTACTTACCTAATGTTAAATGAAACTTGCACAAAGAATTATCTATTCAACAAAACTTCGAAAATTAGCATAGTGTACACGTGATTGACATTCGAAATGAGATTTCAACAAAAGATTTGTTATACATAGTACTTTCTGTATTTCTTACTCTGATTATTGTTAGCTTTGTAGAAATATTTACCTTTTTAGTCTTTTGCTTACTTGAAAATAAAGATTAAAATAAAGTTTTGGATCGCTATTCTGTATAGGAGTACTGCATTATTGCAACCTTGCGTTGCAATTTTTGTAGGAGTATCGTATTACTCAGAATTAAGCGAAGCGAGCACATCTGTAACGCCAGTATGTAATGCCAGTATGGGTGAAGAAAATAAAGATGGTATTGTTATATCATATAAAAATTATGAATTCTAGTATAAAAATTATGAATTTTAGTACAAAAATTATCAATAGGGAATTTGTAAACTTGAGTAGAGAAAAGTTGTCAATAAAGAAAAGCCGATTAGGGTACCATACGTTCCTTCCAATTTTCCCCTTTTTTTACTAATATTCCTATCCCATCCAAATTGAAACCAAGCGGTTGAGGGAGTGTTCATTCACCAGCTATCGTGCCTGCCACAGTGTCCCCATTGCAACCTTACGACACTACACTTTGCCCGCCAATATTTAATAATCGCCGACACAGCGCAGCTCGTATGACTCTATGCCGTCGCTCAGCTATGGTGGAGTCTCATCGTAAACTTCAAGCAATGTAACGACCTTGGACGTCAACGACCAAAGGGGATACGCATAGCCTTACGGATTCACTTTATCTGACGAACTGCTGTTGTTATGAGGTATATGAAGGTGACATAAATCTAGTAGAGCAAGGTAGACTCACTTCAAAGGCAACCATTGAACTCGACGGGCGGGAGCAGAAGGAAATAACTAGAGGCAACCGTCTACAGTTCCTAATCGGCTGCTAATTATTATTCTATGGTGCGCTGTGGTACGACTCATGTTATGTGCTACAGTGAAGGAGAACTAGGGCTCGGCGATGAACAGGAGGCAACTGCATCTGCTCATAGTAAGGCAAGTGTTAATTTGTTCAAGGGAGGAAATGCCTGGAAGCTACTGGACAATACCGGTCCATCGGCATTGCAAGAGAGAGAATCTGTGTTGACTAAACGAGCTTAATAATCATTGTTACGCTTTCAAATTTGACGAGGACGAGGACGTTGCTGAGTGGAAAACGACGACTATACCATACTTCGCCCGCTACTAGGCAGGCTAACGCAGAGCGAACAGAAAGGGAATACATCTTGCACCTGAAGTTTGGAAAGGAAGGCTTCGAAGACAATCAGACATACAGCGTATGTTAAAATTGCGATACTTGTGAGAAAGGACCAGCAAGCGCCGCCCCGCAGCGCACGTCTTTGGGGGGGACGTGTCACGTCGAACACGACTGACCGCTACTTTTGACACCCGTGCTACCATCTATCCTTACCACCCTACAATCTTTTTTCCTTCATGTTACCATGAGTCCTATTTCCTGTCAGTAACGCCACCTAGTAGCAACTGGGTTATCTGCGAGAGCCACTGTTCGCATGGTAACAAATCCTACCTTACCCGTATCATTACCGCCTATCGATCCAACCGTTGTCCTTGGCAAACGCCACATTTGAACCCGAGTAACCTTATTCTCCACCTGAATCTTTGCCACCCCATGCATAAGATGAGAAACCTACACTCCCCTATCTTTGTATCTGCCCTAGATAGAAGCGCTGGTATAAAAGCCGCATCGCACCTCCACTCGAGGCTGCAGCTTTTGTTCTTTTTGTTTCGAAGGGCGAAGTCCTTGACCGACGACTATTTAATTGTAACAATTGGACTTAGAATAATTTCGACTAATTTATCGTATTCGGACTTAGAATATTTTCGAGCCGAATTTACATAGAAATATTTTCGAGCCGAATTTACTTATAATATTTTCGAGCCGGATTTACTTAGAATATTTTCCGTGTGAAATTAACTTAAAGGAAAGTACCCGAACTGTCAAATTCAAAAAAATTCCAAACCCATATTAAAAAGTAGAGCTCCATGCGAGATTCACGAAACCATTTTTTTTATCGGCTGAGAAGCGCTTTATAAGGGTTAAAATCACCCCTAAAGTTTACCCCCAAGAAACGTTTTTTTGATATATCTCGGCTTCTACTTAACTTTTTTTAACGAAACAAAATGGAAAGAGTTTCTTATTAAAAAGCCAAGAAATCCGTGGTAGTATGAACATTAAGGGTTGCATCCCTTATTTTTTAGAGGGTGAAATTGTGTCTTTTTAAGAATAATTTTTGTTGTGAGAATTCATAAAATAATTAAAAATAGGTCAAAACATTATTTTTACCAACTACAATAAATAACAGTTGGTGTTTTCGGGCATTCTTCGCGAAACAACCCCTTAAGAGGTGGTAAACCACCCCTAACACAAATGAATTAGGTATATTTTTTTGGCAATTATTTTTTTCCTTAAAATGTGTTCTTGAAGTCGTTAATCGGAATCCCCAGTTAGATCCACAATAAAAATTTGAAAATAGTGAATTCAATATGGCGAAAAATTTTTTAGAAATATTTTAAATTCCACGAAAAATAGTACGTGGACCCCCCAGCGGAAATTATATTATGTAAATAAGTGTATAATAATGTAACAATGTTTTGTTACGTTATTCTATTATTTATTATTTTTTTATCATACACTTGTTTATCGTACGATAAACAAGTGTATGATAATGTAGTTGTTTGTAAAAAAGTGTAAGAAAACGTAACAAATTGTACTTTTCTACTGGATTTCGGACGCTTTTACATTTTACCACACTTTATACCATTTTTTAATAATTTCTTACTTTTCCTTACATTTGTCTACGTTTTATTACTTTTTAATTAGTACTCTAAATTCAAATTTTATAGGCATTCTTTCACTTTTGTACATCTTTTTACATTTTATTATATATTTGTACTTTTAATTACATCTTTTTACGTTTATATACAAATTTTGATACACATTTTACATCGTATCACATATTGTACACTTTTTTCAAATAGTTCATAATTATATTTTTATAATAATTTATAATTGTACTTTTATTTAAATAAAGCTATAAATAAAATATTTTCAAAGATGTAAAGGAAAAATACTAAAACGTAATAAAATGTAAATTATTATGTATTAAAAATATAATTAATATATGTTACAAAATGTAAGTTACTGTACAAAAGTTTAAATTTTTACAAATTCTTACAGATTTTTACAATTTATTATCTTTTAATACAAATTCTTATACAATTCTACCAATTTCTAAGCAGCACAACGACCAATTTTAAATCCTACGGGTCAGCCAACAGCAGACGGCAAGCTAGCTAATTATTCTGACGATCATGGATTATATGTTTTACAATAATGATATTCATGAAAAAAATGTTGTAAACATAGCGATTTTTGCACCATGAACATGTTATAATCGCTCGTTTACCACAAATATCGCATGTAATAAAATTAGAATTGAAGCAAAATTTTTTTGGGTTTTCAATTTTTTCTGGCCTTTCATCAATGTAACCGGCGGCGTACCAAGCATATTTAAATAAATTTTGAAACCTGGGACTTGATAATTGATTATGTACTAATGAATGCATTTTGATTATATTATTTCTATCGTGTAAGTTGAGATCCTCATTTGTTAGAATATCATATCCGAAAACGTTCGAACGAAGTTCTTCCACATTCGAAAACCGTAAATATCAAGCGGTTGAAGTTCACTTGTTGTTCTTTGTGGAATTTGTAGAATCGTTAAGGTTTTATATTCCGGTTTTACTTTATAAATTATATCTAGGCAGTGACCTCTCCATGAATCAAGCAATAGGGTACTTGTTATGGTAGTTGATGGAAAATATACATCTTGCGCCCAAGTTTCAACATGTTCTTTAGTCAATTTACCTGATTTCGATGCCATTACAGAAACATTTTCTGCTGCAAATAAATTTTTTCTGACTACAGTTCCAAACTCTCCCTTTGGTTCTTGCATGACTAAAAAGAAGGGTGATAGAAGTTTTCCTTCAGCAGATACAGTAGGTTGGATAGTATAAGAATGAGTTGTCGAATGCACTGATTGCACTATACTTTCTACACTTTTATCTCCTCTAAGATTGAGGGTTCGACCAGTGTGTATTTCGTAATTAAAACCACTTTGGTCGGAGTTATAAACACGTTTTGCATCATATTTTATGATGGCATTTTTTACTGTATTGCGAAATTCCTGTTTTTGTGCTGACCATTCTTCTGAATCATCTATAGATTTTTTAGTAATAATTTTTGTTATTTTTCGAGACACGATATTAAATCGCCGTTTAAATTCATTTAACCAGTGTCTAGAAGCTTTAAATTTATTGAAGTTTAACTCTAATGCTTTTTCTTTTGCCATACGTCTTACATCAATGTCATGAATGGGTATTCTATTTGATCTGGCTACGTTAAATTTTTGTAAACAATATTCGTCAATTTTTTTCAATTTATCGATCCTACTTCCTCCTATTGCCACTTGATCTCTCCATCTACACAGCTGACGTGCTGCTTTTAATTTTTTGAATCGATTTTGGACTGTTTCAAATTTTAACTTGTTTTTACTACTTAACCAATACTCCACAGCTTGCTTCTTGTAGTCAAAATGAATACTCTCTGATTCGGTCCTACATTGATTTTCAGTTTCGGGTGTTATCATATCTTCTGCATCGATATCTTCATGTAAATCATCTGCAGGTATGTCATCGGAAGGTTCGTAGGTATCATCATAATATAGAAATTCTTCCGTTTCTTCGTAAATACTACGATCATTTATACTTGATATTATAATATTATACACTATATTAGCAACATTTCTTCCAGCGTCATTCACAGGTAATTTCTTTTCTTGATCTTGAAACATACTGTTTAAAATAAATAAAACATTCATCGCATTTACCAAATTCATATTTATGGAAAATATTTTCTTTCTTCTTTTAGATACGTTGAGTCGCAGTGTAAACCTGTAAAAGTTTTAGTTAGTATAGCCTTTTTATAGCCATATTAGAATAACAGTTATGTAACAGTAATTCTAAAAATTAAAATTAAAACGTAATTTTTACTATCATAAAATAATTCAATGCACATATTAAGAGTAAAGTTTCACTATCAAAATATTTACAATTGGTACAATAAAGATTCTATAATAGATTTTTACTGAATTTGACTTTCTTAACTTCGGCCACTTGTTCAAAATTTATTGTATATTTTGACGAGATTTATATTTAAAAATGCTGCATTTTATTTAACTTTTCAATATTATATCTATTATATCCTTCTATTAGAAATATTTTGAATAATTATGTAGAAGAAAGAAATTTCAATTATATGGTTACTTACGACTGTTATTATTGTTGTTATCATTCAATTCAAATAGGATTTCGTACTCGTAAAATGTTTACTTGCCATTAAAAATTATAATGCAAGTACCTCCAGACACTTATATTTTCAATTAATACCCATAAAATAATGTTGACATTGCATATTAATTTAACACGAGCGTAGAAAAACGTTCAGTAACGTATATTTGTTTTCGACTGACCGATGTTTCACTTATTTATGAATAAAAGAGGAGGAATCGGGAGATAAGCCATATCAATGCAAGTGTACGTAACCGTGTATATTGCGCAATAACCATGAATTGCTATAATTATCATTATATTAAAAATTTTGTTCATATTAATTTATATTAATAAATCATAAATAAACTTTTCTTATTAAAACCTATCATAATTTCAACAAGCATGAAAATCTCTCCTAGCTGAAATTATAAAATATGAAAGAAAATAAATAAAATGGAATAAATTGTCGAAAAATGTAAGAAATCATACGATACTGGATTTCGGGCATATTTAACAAGTTGTTAAAGTTTCTTACATTTTCTTTCAATTCCTTACGTTTTCTAAATATTTCCTTGTGTAGCTTATTTTTATGAAATTATAAGGAAGTATTTGTTAGAAAAATCTGTAAGAATTAATTTGTAAGAAAAATCTGTCAGAATTAATTTGTTAGAAAAATCTGTAAGAATTTGTAAAAATTTAAACTTTTATACAGTAACTTACATTTTGTAACATATATTAATTATATTTCTAATACATAATAATTTACATTTATTACGTTTTAGTATTTTTTCTTAACATCTTTGAAAATATTTTATTTATAGCTTTATTTAAATAAAAGTACAATTATAAATTATTATAAAAGTATAATTATGAACTATTTGAAAAAAGTGTACAAATATGTGATACGATGTAAAATGTGTATCAAAATTTGTATATAAACGTAAAAAGATGTAATTAAAAGTACAAATATATAATAAAATGTAAAAAGATGTACAAAAGTGAAAGAATGCCTATAAAATTTGAATTAAGAGTACAAATTAAAAAGTAATAAAACGTAGGCAAATGTAAGGGAAAGTAAGTAATTATTAAAAAATGGTATAAACTGTGGTAAAACGTAAAAGCGTCCGAAATCCAGTAGAAAAGTACAATTTGTTACGTTTTCTTACACTTTTTTACAAACAACTACATTATCATACACTTGTTTATCGTACGATAAACAAGTGTATGATAAAAAAATAATAAATAATAGAATAACATAACAAAACATTGTTACATTATTATACACTTATTTACATAATATAATTTCCGCTGGGGGGTCCACATACTATTTTTCGTGGAATTAAAAAAATTTCTAAAAAATTTTTCGCCATATTGAATTCACTATTTTCAAATTTTTATTGTGGATCTAACTGTGGATTCCGATTAACAACTTCAAGAACCGATTTTAAGGAAAAAAATAATTGCCAAAAAAATATACCTAATTCATTTGTGTTAGGGGTGGTTTACCACCTCTTAAGGGGTTGTTTCGCGAAGAATGCCCAAACACACCAACTGTTATTTATTGTAGTTGGCAAAAATAATGTTTTGACCTATTTTTAATTATTTTATGAATTCTCACAACAAAAATTATTCTTAAAAAATCACAATTTCACCCTCTAAAAAATAAGAGATGCAACCCTTAATGTTCATACTACCACGGATTTCTTGACTTTTTAATAAGAAACTCTTTCCATTTTGTTTCGTTAAAAAAAGTTAAGTAGAAGCCGAGATATATCAAAAAAACGTTTCTTGGGGGTAAACTTTAGGGGTGATTTTAATAAATATTATAAAGCCCTTATAAAGCGCTTCTCAGCCGATAAAAATGGTTTCGTGAATCTCGCATGGAGCTCTACTTTTTAATATGGGTTTGGAATTTTTTTGAATTTGACAGTTCGGGTAATTTCCTTGTTAGAATAATTATCAAGCTTCTCTGATTGTAGTCTCGCGAATAACTGTTGATATTATATCTCGACTACAATCAGTGTGTAACAGTGTAACATAACTTAATGCAATTAATACACGACACATAATTGTATTTTTGGAGTGTTACTTTATTTCTACGATCCTATCCTTCTGCCATTTGAATCGCCCGCTGCGCTTGGGTCCTGAGACTGCCGAGGGCTAACTGAGAGAACGAGCCAACCGCAACCGCCCCAAAGTAAGTAACTCTGTAGATCGCTATCCTTATCTTTTTTCTGTCTCTCTAATTGTTTGCTGACGCTGACGTTTGCCGCTTTATGAATTTCGCGCATTAGCATTGTTTATTTTGGTATTCCGATTAGCTATTTTCACGCGTTCCTACTCCCGTGGTTATTACGTGTAGGCGTAAACCGAAACTGGAACATTTATCGCGCTTACTTTACCGTTTTCGCGACATTGTAACACGGACGTTACATTAGAGTAAAAGAATTCGTTTATGAATTTCAGAGATATTCGAGGTTAAAACTTCTTTTGAAATCGTAATTTTTTCGATATATCTTTACTAGAAAATGGAAATAGCGTGTGCTATGCGTGCGTGTTGTTCACTTGCTTTTGTTTTTTATTGAGGGTAATTTACAGCGCGATCAAGTTTTAACTTATTACACTCATTGAAGAATAAATTTTGTTGAAATTTCAAAAGATTATCTTTATTTTTTACTCAAAATATCGAAATTTTTTGTATAGAACATTGATTGGAAAAAAGTTTGCATTTTACTTGCAGAATATGCCAGTATTTTTGTTGAAACCTTTTTGGAAAGTCTCTTGACTGATTGACTTGATTGGTGACTTTATAATAAACATTCATATGTGTAATAAACGAATATATGTAATACAGAGTTTGGTAATTTGTTCCAATTTATTTTTAAGTTTTAAAAATAAAACTAATTGAACATGTGATAATATTTAAAAAAAATTGATTTATAAAAATATCAGGTTGTCGCACGAGAAAAAGAGTAACAAGAATGAATTCTCGAAAAATATATATTAATTTATTACGAATATTCATAAAGAAAATTGGGTATGATACAATTAATTATTGTTATAAAAAATTAACAAAAATGAATAAATACATTATTTTGAGGAAGCTAAGTGCCAATGTATTGGCAGCGGTTTTAATTTCGATTTAGTATGGATAATCTTACATGCCAGAATTTTCGTATCGATAATCTTACGTGATAAAATTTTCGTACATATTTTGTGTTATGTAATTTTTGTTTGAGATTGTCTAATTCCTTACCTTTCGATCTTGTTATAATCCTCTGCTTACTTTATCGATATATCGCTTTTGTTATGAAAGGCAAGTGCTGAGCCTCTGTTTATATTACGAATTTCCTTCGATGCTTGCTAAATTATCTTTTCAAATAATTTTAGAGTTTCCATTTTTGAATTTTATTTTACAATTTTATAATTGATCAGTGTTTCCATGCTCAGCACTTGGCTTACTGCTTTGTAGGTTTTGGTAATTTATTAGGCGCGTTGTTCGCTTCGTCCTAGTGACGTTGTTTTGTGCGATTGATAGTGTTTAATTGTTAATGTTTATTCTTTTTATCGTTTGTGTATTGTTTCATTTTTTTTATTTGTTTATAACTGTTCTTCTTAATTTCATTACTTTTAAGCACTATCATTCGATTTTTGAATCTATTCTTACTTTAATTCGCTGTGCTTGCCTAGCTTATTGCATTCCGCGATTGTTACTTTTTATGTTTATTTTAATCAATTTGTTAGGCGCCATTGTGACGTGCCATCCTGACCATTTTGCATGAGTGCCGTTGCGGCAGTCTTTTGCTCGTCTGCGGATCCTCCCCCAGGCCGGGGAGCGTCGGTAAGGACGCGACGCGACAAATGCGGACTAGAGTGCGCGAGGGGATTCGCACGTTACCAAGAGCCACGCGCGAGTAAGCCTCGTTGATCCCGGACTAACTCATTTTTTAAATGCTCTCCACCACGGGTCCCCTCGTGCAGCTGCTAGAGCCTGGGTAAACTTCATGCAATGGGAGAGGAAATTGCCGGCGACTCGTTCGCCGGATTAATGAAGCGTAGGCAAGCGGTTAAAGTAGTAACAGTTTATATGTATTATCTCATCATTATTTACAGCGGCGCTAAGGCCGTACAAGTGGCGCATCGTTTCGCACTTATCGCTCGCGCTGTGTAGGTGTGAGGTATGCTGCGCGCGCTGTGCAGCGGTCCGCTCGGGGCGAGGCGCAGCGGGGACACCCTCACATGCGCGCGGACATACGGGCGTAATCTACGTGCACGATGAGAGACAGAGAAGGATCGCACTGTCGGCGACCCGGCCCAGAGAGCCAGCTGACTCACTTTCAGCCGACGCAACACCGACGTGCACTTACAGGTTCGACGCCGCCCTGTTCTGTCGCGTTGGCCACGCGTCGGCTGGGCTGGAAGGCGATCGCTCCACTGTCTTCCATCGTGCGCCCCGTTCGCTGGTCGTCGGCTCGATCTCGACGCTCTCGCCGTCGTGTTGTGATGCGGGCGGTGGATATGGCCGGCGGCGCGCTTGAGGAGCGAGGGAGACAGCGGCAGCGAAGTCCGGGGCGTGTCTTTTTGGTACCTGCTCGGAGCCGTGGCCTTGTGGTGCTTCGGACCTCATGTCTTTCCGCCGATCCCTTCGCCGCTCTCCCTCACGATCAGTCACTCTTTCGACTGCCTAATCACGACTGCGTTCTTCCGTTCTTCTCCCTCTCTTCTCACTCTCTTCTTCTTCGTCTTTCTCTCTGTCTCCTACTCTCTCTCTCTCTCTCTCTCTCTCTCTCTCTCTCTCTCTCTCTCTCTCTCTCTCTCTCTCTCTCTCTCTCTCTCTCTCTCTCTCTCTCTCTCACCTTTTCTCCGTTTTCCTATTCGGCCACGTGCCGCTCGTGCGCGGCTCCTGTCGTCTCGCCTCTCGCTTCGGCTGCTTACTCTCTCTGTTTGTGTATATGTTTATGGGTGTTGTTCGCGTTGTTGTGTCTTCGTGTGTGTGCAGGGACTTGTCTCCGTCACAATGTATTTCCTTGATAGCGAACGTTTTTATTGAAGTGCGAATTATTACAGAAAAAATTTATGTTCTGATGAAGAAGGATGCAAATTTAATTTATTGGTATATTATTGATACGCAAATATAAATACAATTACATGTACACTTGTATATATATATGTATATGTTTATTCGTGCCTGTGTGTGAATATTCCATTTTCAAAGTTTACAAAATAAATATAGAAGTAGAAATTTAAACAATTCATTAAGTTATTTCTGCTTTTACGAAATATGTCGTAAAATTAATAAAACAAAATTTCAACGGGCCACCATGTACCAATTAGTCCTAAATTTTTAATGTTTTCTTTCAATGAGCATACCACACCACTTTGTTCAGAACTTAACGAGGTATAGCTGCACCGTATAGCCAACTTTGGAGCCTTCAATCCGCGACCGCACGCTTAGCATGCAATCTGTTCCCCAGTAAGGCTGAGTCCCCATAAGCGCATTGCGAAGTACGAATGTGCGATACCCCTTACTCGTTGCGCAGTACATTCTTCCACACTTATTTATAAAGCTAAAAATATTCGTAAATATTTATAAATATTATAAAAATCAGAATTATTCATAAATATTTGTTGAATGTTGTGAAACAATGAACCGCGCAACGGGCAAATACTGTGCGTCGGACCCATAAGAACATTCAGAAAGGGAATTCAGGGAATAGTTCTTCGGTTCTCCGCAAGGTATTTTACAGTTGGCGTCGCTAAACGCGCGGTTGCGGAACACTCTGAAGTTGGCTGCACTCAAATAATCGTTTACCCAACGCAGCCGGTAACGCAGATTTTCTAGCCGCGTATTTTGATCACTAGAAAACTGGCACTGGGAACTGCTTAGTCTTCGTGAACGACTAGGACCTTCTCTTATGCTGTTGTACATATTTGTTCATGGACCAATCAAATCATTATGTAACTGCAGGTCGTGTCGAGTTTGGTTAAAGTGACTTGTACTTTGCCAGAGTTTATGTCTGTACAGCGGCAATGTGGGCGAAGGAGTATCTGGAGCGGCATCGACCGTTGGAGTAAGTAGCATCTGACTACTTTTAAAAGTGCGTGTAGTACTCCTCTTAAGTCGCACCACGTGATTAATTTCAACATCATTTCTCGTCACAGTCTTCTACCCATTGTTAACGCTTCTCGCGAATCCGCCTAGCTCTGAGAAATCGTGCCGGCGGCTAGCCGGCTGGCGCTCAATTTCGGTTTGTAACACTCAATATACCTTTAATCCCTCTAATCTGCCGAAACGTCTTTCTCTTTGGTGTTGATAAATTTTGGTGTTGGTCAAAGTGTTGTGTAAGAACTGGGAGTTTTATTCTTCCGCCCTCCCCGAATCCCTTTCGAACCTTAATTATACCATTATAAATGGCGACCGCAATGTGGGGTTATTAAACTCGCACTAATAATTTGATAGAAATATCATTTAACTACAATAATGAAAGATTAAAACTTGATTATTATTACTGGACCTATATATTTATACCTAATTATATCGAACACATTTCGATGTAGATTTTTGCTGTGCTTTCCCTATATGTTACCGAAATTCTCTGCCCCAAGCGACAATAAATTGTTTCTTCATTGGCACAATTTATTATTGCTTACATCATTTGGCTTTTGTGCTTACTTGCGTTTCATTTATTGGCTTTTTCTATTTCTTCCCCAAAAATAATAGGGTTTCTGGCATGCATAGTAGAAAGGACGCTGTAGTTAGAATGATTATTACGGTGACATAACATAGCAACTCAAAGAGAATCAACGAATTTTCGATTCATAATGCTATATGTTTAGTCTCGGTATTGCAACTTATTTTCGTTATTGTAATTATACAATAAATTAAAAGTACATTATCAACATTCATAAAGTAAGATTTTGGGATTTCTTTTTTTTTGTAACTTTAAATATTTATTAGTAGTAAAATTAAATTGATATTTCCAAAATTTCGTACAATAGAATATATTTTAAAACAATAGCATTTATTAATATCAAAACGTACTTAGTTTTTCAATTATTTAAAATGAAAATGATTTCGTTAAAGTAAATTATTTATTGATAAACACAAATTAATTTGTCTACAAATTAGATAACAGGAAATAAAAGAAAATTATTATTGTAACAGAATTGTTTTAATTTCTTAAAGTAAAAATAGCTTCAATAATTATCCAATGGGCATAAAACAAAAACAGATTTCCAAAAAGTAAAGTCAAAAATTGTTTTTAAGAAAAAGAGATTCTGTATGAATGAATCGAAATTGTCATTTATAGGTAATTCGCCATTAGATCTATTAATTGAAAACTAGTCGGAACATAATTTAGAAAATATAGTTTGCTCATGTAGATTTAAAGTCTGTAAGAAGTTATCGAATTGTGAAATATAGTCCCCCTCTTCAAACGTAAAAACCTGTCTTTCGTAAGAGTACGGCAAAATGTAAATTAAGCGCGGCGAAGCTGTGTGAATCAGAATCACGTCATCGTCGAAACATTTAGTTCCACGATATTTCAATAAATTACGTCGATTGTAGAAAGTAATTTATTATAATTAGCTTTGAAATAAGTTTTTGGAATTATCTTCCGGAATAAAGAAAATCGCTTTGTTGTCGTGATATTGAAGTAAAATGTTTAGCGATGGTGTACTTGGGCGACGCAAACCCAGCCCGAACATCCGCAAATAATTTTACTCTTTGTCTTTCTTTTTCACCCTCGCTTGCTCTAATCTCACTTACCGTCAATAGGCTCAGGCAAGCCTTGATGCTGAAAAGGTTGGGAAGCGTAACGCCAGGAAAAAACCGCTGCCAATACATTGGCTCGTAGCTTCCTCAACCGTAATTTGTTGATTCCTTTAATTAATTTTTAATAACAAAATTTAAATTTTTTAAAAAATTTATTACATAATTATAATTAAATTTCATAATAGCGTTGTAACCGCTGTGCATAGTGCTTTAATTTTCTTGAGATTCAAGAAATCCTGGTGCAGTAGCTGCCGAGTGCCGTTGACAAGCCTATGATGTGTCAAAGCCCGGTACGTACCTAGATAGTCAATACATATGGCTGTTATACCTAGAGACGACGTTCGCCGCGGTAGCCGGTACAACGCGAGCGCGCAGTGCTGTCACTAGGGACTGTCTACACAGCGTCTCATGTGCCTTGTCTCTTGTCTCATGTCTCAAGTGCGAAAAAAGTCGTTGTCCGCAATCTTAATAATTTATAATCTATGGTCATTTTTTCTGTATAGTTTTCTATTGCCATAAACTATAAATGTATAAGAAATCGGACAACGATTTTTTTCGCGCTTGAGACATGAGTCAAGAGACAAGGCACATGAGACGCTATATGGACAGTTCCTTAGTGCTCTGCACCTTCGATTGACCGCGCTGCACCTCGCTGACTGTTCTTTTGAATCGCAGTGTAATTGGTTGCCATTTAATTATTACGGAAGCGCCTATACGCCACCTCTCGGCACTGTGCCTACCAAATCGGAGCAGCCCTACATACGAGGGCTCAGGTGCCGCACCATTGGAGAGCTGCTTTGATAATTTGTCGCCGTATTGGGCTTAACCTAGAAGTGAACTTGATAAGGTAAATGCTTTATGGATTAGTTTGTCTCCATATTGGGAAATATAGCATTTATCTTTTCTTCACGACATCGATTAACCGCAAGAAGTAGAACTGGACTTGATCAGGTAAATGCTTAATGGATTCTTTATAAATTCTGCCGGGGTGAACCTTTATCTATTTAATGAATGCAGAGGTACATAAATCCATAAATCATTTACCTTATCAAGTCCAGTTCTACTACTTGCGGTTAATCGATGTCATGAAGAAAAGATAAATGCTATATTTCCGAATATGGAGACAAACTAATCCATGTAAGCGCGGTGTAGGCGTGTATGCAGTACTGCGTGACTCGTGACTAACCCACAGCTTGTTGGACCCGGCTGGAATACATACTTGCACTACACGCTACCCCGATCGGAGCGCCACCTACTCTTATACTATTTTAATTATTCATCATTTTTGAATACTTAAAGTCAAGAATTCAATCTTGAAAATTCAAACATATTACATTTTGACGCCAATACTATATACTTTTATAATATACTGATGGTAACATCATTGGAGTTATGAGTTTTTAAAAAAAACACGTTTTTGTTTTTGATGATAACTAAAGAACCGTGATAGATAGAAAATTAATTTTTTTTAGAAAATATATGTATTTTAATTCTCTTTCGAAAGCCATCCACCCCATTCAGATACGTAGAGCCGTTCTCGATAAATTACGATTTTTAAAAAATGTCAAAAAATGTTTAACCTCAAATATCTCTGAAATTTATGGACCAATCATTTTACCCAAAGAACTCGATCGAGAACTATAAAAAATCTACCTCTAGAAGGAATTTTGAAGCCATTAAGTCAATTTTACTCTGTAATCGTTGGACATACAAAACTGATTTTTTTCATTTTTCAATTTTGTACTCAAAATCTAGCCTACAGAATGTATTCAAATTTTAATAGATTATTAGTATATTACATACCTAGGCCAGTAAAATAAGAAATATCTCAGATCACATGTAATTGTCGGCCGAGGCAAAGCAGAGGTTGACAAACATGTGATCTGAGGCTTTCTTTTTTATTGGCCAAGGTGTGTATACTATTTTTCTGCTCGGCGGCGCCGGAAAGCGGCAACTTCGTTTCGCGCAGCGGCCGAAAAGTTGGCGCCTTCCGGCCGCAGGGCAGAAAAGCTATTTATATTCTGTATTATCATGATTTTTCTCAAAGAAATTGACCGTTAAGTTTAGGAGTTATAAGCTTCTAAAAAAACACGTTTTTGTTAATAACAAAAGAATCGTGATAGCTAGAAACTTTTTTTTTTAGAAAATATAGGTATTTCAATTCTCTTTCGAACGCTATCCATCAGATTCGAATAACTCTATCCTATCATTAAAAAACATCGAAAACAGTTTTGAGAAAATCGAAAATTTGAAAAAAAATTTGAAACTGAAGAAAAGCTCGAAAAATATTATAAGGAGTCTGCTCCATCGCATGGCATGGTTCATAAGTGGTTCACTGAATTTCTTTGCGGCCGTATTAGCAAAAGTGGCGCTGAGCGTCCTGGCCGTCCAAAAGAGGTGACTTCTCAAGAAATGGTCGATAAAATCCACGACATTGTACTTAACGATCGTCGATTGTAAGTGCGTGAGATTAGTGAGACTGTAAACATTTCAGTAGGATACGCATGGTACATTTTACATGAATGTTTGGGCATGAGGAAGCTGTCTGCGAGATCGGTGCCGCGTTTGCTCACAGCTGATCACAAGCAGGCTCGTGTGGTTGCGTCTGAGCAATGTTTGGGCATGTTTCAACATAATTCAAAGAAATTTTTGCAACGTTATGTAACTATTGATGAAACGCGGATTCATTATTATACTCCAGAAACAAAAAATCGGTCGAAAATATGGACTGGGCCTGGGGAATCTGCGCCGAAAAAAGCGAAAACGGTTCCATCAGCCGGTAAGGTCATGGCCACAATTTTTTGGGACTCACGTGATATAATATTAATCAATTACCTCCAGAATGGAAAAACTATTACAGGAGAGTATTATACCACATTATTAGATCGCTTTCACGCCATACTGAAGGAAAAGCGGCCCCATCTGGCGAAAAAAAGTGCTTTTCCACCACGACAATGCACCAGCTCACACGAGTGCCATTACAACGGCCAAATTATTTAGTTTACGCTACGAAATACTTCCTCATCCACCTTATTCCCCAGATTTGTCACCCTACGATTATTTTCTCTTTCCTAACATGAAAGCTTGGCTTAGAAGTAAAAGATTTTCGTCAAACGAAGAGATCATTGCTGCGACAAATGAGTATTTTGAGGAGTTTGATAAAAATTACTTTTTAGAGGGTATAAATAAGCTTGAGTACCGCTATAATAAATGTTTACGGTTAAAAGGAGACCATGTTGAAAAATAAATTGGAATTTTTTTTATAAATTGTGTTTTTCATTTCAAAGTGACGAACATATTGAATATATATAAGGGGGGATACCCCCCCCCCCTCCCCCTGCTCGCTCCCCTCGCCAACCCCCCATTAGTAAGTGGACTTTTTATTTATCAGTTTTTATTCTAAAATTAAAAAAAAAATAGTAGAGATTATTATATAGATATTATAAAAAAAAAGTAAGGATCATAAGTCATTATCTAAAAAATATTTAACGTACGAGCATAGGCATCACAGTTTCTAGGAGTAAGGTTATGTGACGTTTTCGACCCTGAAATCAAAGATTAAGTACAAATAACTTTCTGTACGGTATGTGGAAAAATTGTATATTGCCTTCGGTAGCAATGAGGACCACGAACGCACGCGAGTTGTGCCTTCGCTTCGCTTGATCCTGAAATTATGGATAAGCACAGATAATTTTCTGTAGGACTTATGAGGAAATTGTATATCTCTAGGTAAAGGTAATATATGGGCTGAACAGTGACAGAGACTATATAATATATAAAAGATATAAAAAGTCTATCTTTTCCACGCCACCCAAGAGGTAGATAAGTAGGCGCCTTTTTTTTATACAGGTTTCCCCTTTTTTACTATCTTCGAATTCATTTTCCATTAAATATGTCATTTTTTGTTTTTGTAATAAAAAGTTAGTAAAAAAAGGCCTATTCCTCTGTTAAAAAACTGTATAATTTTCAAGTATTACTTTTATTCTATTAAATAAACATATGTTATATTTTAGTTATTTAAATAACATAAATTTTAAACTTGAAAGTCATTCAAAGCATTTGAACTTCATATTGATTTCAAAGGTCGCTCAAAGTATGACGCTAAAAATATTAATTATGAAGGTCGGTGAAAGCAGACCGAAACTTAAATCGAAACCGTTGTTGAATTCTAAAAGTAGATCGATTTTGAAGGTTAAGCGAAAGATCAGTTTGTAAGTCATTGAAAATATATTAATTTTAAAGGTTGTTGAAAGCTAATCTATTTTGGAGGTCTGAATACTGACATATATATGTCATATCTATTTTGAAGGTCGCTAATAGCAGACCGATTTTGAAGGACGCTGATAGCAGACCGATTTTTGAAAGTTAATCAATTTTGGAGGTCTGATAGCTGACCGATTTTGAAGGTCATTGATAGCAGACCGATTTTGAAGGTCGCTGATAGCAGACCAATCTTAAAGGTCGCTGATAACAGACTGGTTTTGAAGATCGTTGATAGGAGACTAATTTTAAAGGTCGCTGATAGCAGACCGATTTTAAAAATATTTTTTAATAATATTGTTGATAGCTGACCAATTAAGACATTTTTTAAAACATTTTTTTTTTAATTTAAAAGTAAATATAAGTAGACCAATTTTGAAGGTCGCTGAAAGCAGACCAATTATCTACTAAGACTTTCAATTAGATTTTTTATATAATTTAAATTATATTCTTTCAATGACTCCTCTAAATATTCATTATACTGATTTCTTTCTTTTATATTTTCTTCTAATTTTGTATTTAATTCGGACAGCCGATTTTCTTCTTCCAATGTATACACGTCCACATATTTTTTTTCTGGATCCCATAATACTGGAAATTCTGTTTTATTTTGATTTAAATAATTATTGTATTCATCTATTAAATTGTTCATATAATTATTGTCCTCGTGGTCATTTTCTAACAACTGCTTATTTAAATCGTCTAAAATTTGAGCTTGCTCAATGGTGTGAACTTCTATAAATTTTTTTTCTTTTGGATCCCAACGTAATGGTATTGAATTTACATCACCTTGGTCTGACATATTTTTTAATTTAATATACTTCGAATTAATATAAATATTATAAAAAATAATTTGTAATTTTATTACATAATAAATATAAGAATAATTATAATTATTCATCAAAAATTTCTTTCCACACAATATTGATAATTTCCTCTGTATTTTCCGAATCATTTTGAATAAATATATTTTTAGGATTCCTACATCTAGATAGTGTAGCACATAATCGTCCATGTCAAAACGATGGTTTTCTAATATAAATACCTATAGCATCAAAACTTTGTCTTTGTGATTTATTTATTGTCATACAAAAAGCTAAGAGGATAGGAAATTGTTTTCTATTAACTATAAATGGTAATGAAGACGATTCTGCAGTAGTTAATGTTATTTTCGGTATAAAAACTTTATTTCCTGATTTTTCACCTGTTATTATTTCAGGTTCTACATTGTATTTAAATAGTCTAATTATTTTTAATCGCGTTCCATTGCATAAACCATCGCTTATACTTAAGTTTCTTATTAACATTACTATCGCATTAATTTTCAGATTTAATTTATGTGGAGGTAAACCTTCACGAATATTATGCAAATATTCAATAGGAAAATTTATGTAAATATTATCATCTGGTAGATCAACACCTTTATATGTAGCAGTATCTATACTAGAATAAGTCATTTCATCAGTATCGATCAATTTTAATATTTTATTATTCAGAATAGATGAATCTTCATTATGAGACGTTAAAATGACACTATTCATAGATAAATTATAATTTATATCTTTATATATTTTCAAACAAACATCGTCAGTTATCCAACTGTTTGGTACTTTGAATGGATTAATTGTTCCCTCTCCAATATCTAATAAAAATGATGCGAATTCTTCATTGTTAGAACGAATATTTTTTTTTAAATTCATTATATTGAAAAGTGGTCAAGTATCTGAATATTTTATTGTTTCTTGTATAATTGTGTTTCTACAACCGTTTTTAATAACTGGAGGATTACATGTTACTGTTATAAATAAGTCAAGTCTCCCAGTATTTCTCGCAATAGCCATTGCATCTTGATAATGCTGTTGCATATATCACGGACTACCAATGTAAGTGGCTAGTAGTATAAAAATATTTCCCAATCTTTCTTTATTTTCAAAGTTATTAGAAATATTAGAAGCATTATTCATTACATTGTTACGTCTGTGACGTATCTCTAAATTCAATTTAACAATGCATATTTATCACCAGTAATTTTCTGACATGCAAATGTCGTATATTTCGTATATGTTTAATGACGTTATTAAATCTCAATATTCATTTCTTTGGCCCACAAAACGATGCGAGTGCGAATTTTAACAGTACAGCAATTTCGGCTACGCAACAGCCAGCGTAACGTAGCGAGCCACTGACCTTGTGAAACCAACCGCTCATCGCAACTTTGTTTAGAATCAGCACTTTTAAATGTGAAATCGAAAGGATGATATTTAAATGTTTACAATTTAAATTTGTTTAAAAAAAGGATTTTTACTCAGCGTCAAAATCATCTTTAACCCAAATTAACCGCTTAATAAATACGGCGACTCTCAACACACAAATTAGTAATCGTGCAAAAGTCGCGAGCTCCGTACCACTCCAGCCGACAAGAGGAGAAGCGAATACTTTATACGGATCAAATACCCTACATTCAATTACGAAGAGAATTTCTTATATCAATAATTTCAATAATCTATCGGTATTATATATTGTTTAACAAAGTTAATAAGTTGTAAATCGCACAGTCTTATTTATAAACCTTATATCTTTCAATATATAGTGCATCTAACTAATCAGCTGTATATTATTTACGAGAGCCTACGCCCAGAATAAAGGTAATATAAATCAAATATCAATTGAAAATATAATATATATATATCGTTCAAATATAATTTGAAGATAAACCATACAAATTTCAATACACATATAAGAGTAGATTCCTCGACACTCAAGACTTAACAGTAGTTCCGGTACCGATCGAACAATCGTTCACTAGACTATTTCAAATTAAAGAATAAAAATAAATATTCTCCGGAACTTAACAGTGGTTCCGGTACCGATCGAAAATTAGTTCACTAGACTATTTAAAATAAAAGAAATAAAATAACTATTTTTCGGAACGTCACATTGGTTCCGGTACACAGTCGAACGAAAAGTTCGTTAGATCAGCTAAATCAAACTTTAAATGTTTTAAAGTAGATAAAATAAGCTCTTGAAAGACGAGGAAAATATTCTTATATAAATACAACTAACATAGAATAAGTCCGAGCTTCTTGCTTTGCAGTAAGAAGTTGGGGGGATCATTGTAGCATGAATCGCCCAAATTTCGGAAGATAAGCAAGTTAGGCTCGTCGAGTTATTAACAAGTATTCAACAAATGATAAATACGGAAATAAGAAAAATTTCTACAAAACAAATGACATTTTTCAAAAATATATTACGCAAAATACAAATACAGTCTAACACAGATTAGAAAATTGAAAAATAAAAATACAAACGAAAAAATTTACGACACTACAAGGAGTAATAAAACAAAGAAGTAAGAAAAATTTTCAACAACAAATTATATAACAAATTATAGCTGAAATAGCAAGTGAAAAGATAAATTTACAGAGTGAAATCAAGATATATTACGCGAAAATAGCAGTCTAATACAAGTAAGAAATTGGAAAAAATCAATAATAAAAAGATATAAAAGTAAAACCAAAAGAAAATACTACAATAGATAAAACAAAATATCATAAAGACAAATTATAATTACAAAAAAATTAAGAACAACGATCACATAAATCGAAAATACAGCACACGAAAAATAAACATAGAATAATGATCAACGCAGCTCAAGAAAACGAATAATAATATTAAACAAATTGATCAATTAAATAAAATTGCATAAATAAACATTACAGTTTAAACAATAAAAGATAAAACACTAAAAACTAAGCAAAGGAAAAAATTTATAAAAGTGACAAATAAATAAATAAATTATATTGTGAAATAAACAATTACAAAATATATACAGAAAAATAGTGGAATTAATAATAAAAACATATTTTAAAACATATATAATGTATAGTATAAACAAAGAAGTAATATGTCATGTCAAATCAGAAAGGTATAGAAAATAAGGGAAACGAAGGGATTATAACCAGACGAACTACCCAAAGAAATCCAGAACTTAAAAAGCAAGTAGATGATATAAATAAACAAACGAACATTTTTGAAAGAAGACCAAAAGTACCAAGATCACCTCCAAATACACAATTAAATAGAACTTCATCGGATATCTACATTAACTCAAAAACACAGGAAAATGAGGAAATACTTTCAATTCCATCAACTTCAAAAATAGATCATAACGAACTAGATGCACAACATTCAGTCAAAAAACAGAATATTAAAAACCCCACACAAAAACAAGATATATCAAATAAAATTATAAATAATCTTTTTATTCCGGAAATAAAACGGGATATATTATCACCAACAAATTTTCATACTCCAAACACACCAAGTCAGAGCCCAGCATTTTTTGAAGAATCAATATATGTAGAAAACGGTAGGCAACACGACTACACGGATATAGAAGGATTTTTTAATGAACAAAGTTTGATTTTGGCTAGAGATAATACAAGTAATAACGAACAGCCAGAAATTCAAATAAACGAAGATTTAATAAATCTAGAACCAGAAATGGCAAATCAAGCATTCAAATTACCACTTAAAGAAGTTGCAAAGTTAGTACCGGATTTTGACGGGAAAAATATCCAACTAGAGGAATATATAGAAAAATTAAAACAAGCAAAAAGAATAATATCGAATAATGATGAATCGAACGTAGTACAGATCCTTAAAATAAAGCTCAAAGGAGAAATTTATAAAGCATTAGCAAATGTAGAAATTGAAAGTATTGAAACGTTTATTAAAACAATACGTAAAATATATCCATCAACGAATAATATACATTCATTATACGGAAACCTAACACAACAAATTCAAAAATCAGATGAAGATGTACTATGTTTTGCAAACAAATTACGAGTGTTGGGTACACAAATAATAGAATTAAAAAATTAGAACCTAATGTAACAGGAGAAATTCTAACAGAATATAAAACTAGATTAAAAACCGACATACTCAGTAGTTTTAAAAAAGGATTAAAACAAGAAATTAGAATCGAACTCGGAGAACACCAAGACATGGATAACGCAGTACAAAAAGCAATTGAAAAAGAATCAAACTTAAAAAAGCAAAATAGCTTAAGAAATGATACTACAAGGATATTGTTTAATTTCGAAACTCCAATTCCAAACACAATTAAACAAGTTTTTTGCCAATTATGTAAGAAAATAAATCACGAAGCATTATTTTGCATGAAAGCCTCATGTGTTTATTGCAAAAGTAAGGAGCATGTATCATATCATTGCAGAACAGCTAAGCACGTAATAAAATTAATTTGCAAATTGTGTAGTACGGAAGGCCGCTCAATAGATGCGTGTAAGTTAAATAAGATGCAGAGTAATCATTGTCAATACTGCCAAAATATGAGGCACGAGGTTACGCAATGTCCTACTATTACAGAATACGAGCTGTGTTGGAGGTATAAGGAAAGAGGACACGATCCGCTTACGTGCAATAATTCGGTAAGAATTACGGAAGTATGCGACGCCTGTGGCAGCGCGTCACACACAGCTAAACATTGCCCGTCAGCATTGTGTAAGTGGTGCAACAACCTCGGGCATTTAATGAAATACTGCACGATAAACAAAGGAACGATATGGTGCGCGATATGTGCAGATGAAGGTCACGAAACCGCGGATTGCGAGAACGTAAAAGTTTTAATTATGCAAAATAGACAACAAAACTCTCAGAATAAAGAAGTTTGTCAATTTTGCGAGATGCCGGGGCATTCAGCAAAAACTTGTAGGAAAATAAGCAATAACCAACAATGTACATTCCCAAGTAACAATTACAATGCCTTAAATAAATCCTATGAACATCGAGATAAAAATAGGAATGGATTTTTCCGAACAAATAACCAGAACAGCAATCATTTTTCAAGGAATTCAAACAGTAATTATCGGGGGAACTTTAATACACAAAGTATAAAATGCGAATATTGTAATTTCACCGGGCATACACTGGAAGATTGTAGAAAATTAAAAAATCTGACGACACAAATTAAATGCTCTTCTTGCAATAAAAATGGACATCAAATAAATAATTGTCATGAAATCAAGATGCTACAAAATAAATTAGATAAATTTTGTAAAATTTGTAAAAACACGAATCACACAACTGAGGAATGTGCGTCACGATCAGTACTTAATCAACAAACTTCGGAAAACTAACAAATTCTTCTGGAAATGAGTGGACTAGAAGGATTAACAAAAAACTACTCAAAGATAGCGCAAATATTAAAGTAGGTACATTTAATAGTGACGGTATCACCAACGGAGGGAAAGACACGGACATCAGAACAAAGAATTTAAAGAATATTACGGAAAACATGGAGAAAAATAAGGCAATAAATAGATCAGAAATTATAAATAATAACGAAATAAATTTAAGTGATTTTGAAATAAATAGTATTAAAAATGAAAAAACACAAGAAAGAATAGCAGCAACCAAAATTGCAATGTATTTTCTGAAATTAGAAAAATCACTGCAGTATATCGAAATAGAACACAACTACACAAATAAAAAATGTAATTTACTTGTAGATAGTGGGGCTCAGTTAAATATTATCAAGGGAAATCAGATACCTTCTAATATAATTTTAGAAAATAGGAAAATTCATTTATCTGGTATTACAGATAAAACAATTGAAACATTAGGAGTAATTAAAATGAATATAAATGGACTGAATATTGATTTCCATGTAGCACCACCAAATTTTTGTTTACCTTACGACGGGATTTTAGGAATCAAAATTCTTACTGAACAAAAATTAAGACTAGACGAGGGCTATTTACAAATAAATCATAGTAAGATCAAACTGAAAGCAGCCCATAAATTAAATCATAATCTTAATACAGTATCTGAAAAGTCACAAAAAACGGATAAAGAATTAAAATCAAGAATAATAATAGAACAGAAGGAAGTTTTAAAGAAAATGTTAGAAAATACGGACGAAAAACAAAGCTTAATACCTATAATTCATGAAAATTGCGAACAAGTAATACAAATAAACGAAAAAACTGGAAATTTTCAAATTGAGGATGAAATGGAGAAATCATCTTGTTTAATATCTTATGAACCTGAGTTAATCAATAAAAATGAAGTAAATATAAATTCAGAAATAACATTATATGATGACGTTATGAAAATTTTAAATACGATTCCAATATTAAATGCAGAAGGAAAGGATTTACAAAAAAAAAATGTTAAATGAAATTCTACCAGAAAATATAAATGATTTACATTATCAGGAAATTTTGGAAAATGACGAAAATAATATTAAGTCATTAATAAATAATATTAATATTGCTTTTGAAAATAATGACCAAGCAATCGATTTTGAGGAAATCGAATCAACAGATTATAAACAATTTTTGACAATAATGAATAAAAAGATTGAAGTAGATTTAGAAGATTATAATAAACTCTATGGAAATGAAAAAGAATATAGCTTTATATCTTATGAAATAGACAATTTACCTGAAGGTTTTCAGATAACAGAAGACTTTAACATAGATGAAAATGAAATTTTAAATTTGGGAGCAATAAATTTTATAGCAAAAAATGAGTCAGTACAAGATTTTAAAGAATATAATAGAGAAGAAAGATTATTAGAAAAAATATGTTACGAAAACTTGCCTGGAAATAGTAAAACAATGATTAAGGATCTAGTATTGAAAAATAAGGATATATTTTGGCTAGAGGGAGACAGTTTAGGATCATGTAATGTAGAACAACATGAAATAAATTTAACAGATGATAAACCCGTATACGTAAAGCAATTTCCTTTACCTCATAAATTAAAAGAAATCGCGATAGAGGAAACTCAAAAATTAATAACAAATGACCTAGTTCGAAACTCAAAAAGTGCTTTTAACGCTCCAGCATGGATTGTAGCAAAAAACAGTTAGCAGACGGAAAAAAACGATGGCGTTTAGTAATAGATTACAGAAAACTAAACGAAAAGACAATTCCAGATCCATATTTACTCCCAAACATTACAGAAATATTCGATCAATTGGGGAAAACTAAGTTTTATTACGTTATAGATTTAAAGTCGGGATTTCACCAAATTCCTATGAAACCAAGTGATATACATAAAACTGCATTTAGCATCAACCCATTAGGACGTTTTGAATTTCGAGTATTACCTTTCGGATTAAGAAACTCACCGCGTACATTTCAAAGAGTTTTAAATACAGTCTTAGGCGATTTAATCGGTAAGATATGCTTCGGATTCATCGACGATATAATTATTTTTGGCGAAACTATGACAGAAGCCAACGAACGATTCAATACAGTTGCACAAAAATTACGAGAAGAGAATTTAACATTAGAACCAGAAAAATGTGAACTTTTTAAAAAAGAAGTATTTTATTTAGGTCACATTATTAGTGAACACGGAATAAAACCTGATCCAAAGAAAATAAAAGCAGTAAAGAAATTTCCTACACCGAAAAATGTTAAAAATATTAGAGAGTTTCTAGGGCTTACAGGTTACTATAGAAGATTTATAAAAAATTATGCATAAGTAACAAAACCCTTAAATATATTGCTAGAAAAAGACGTGAAGTTTCATTGGGAAAAAGACCAACAAAAAGCCTTTGAGGAAATTAAAGTATTATTATGCACAGCACCAATCTTAGAATATCCACGTTTTGATGAACCATTCATTATTACAACAGATGCTTCGAATTCTGCTTTAGGTGCAGTTTTGTCGCAAGGAAAAATTGGCAAAGACCCAGCGATAGCTTACGCATCACGAAGTCTACATAAAGCGGAAACTAAATATCACACCTATGAAAAAGAAGCATTGGCGATAATGTTTGCCATAAAAACGTTTAAAAATTACGTATATGGAAAGAAATTCACAATAGTTACTGATCACAAACCGCTGTTATCGTTAAGATCAGCTGATAATAATACAAGAGTCCAAAAATGGAGACTAAAACTATCAGATTATGAATTTGATATCGTATACAAACCAGGAAAACAGAACGAAAATGCAGATGCTCTATCTAGGAATCCAGTAGAGATATCTGTTATTACCATAGCACAAAATAAGAAAATATTAAATAAAAATAACGAACAACCTAGAATTCTTAGTAACGATGACAAAATCAAAGTAATGAATGAAGATAGACAGAAAATTAAAGGAAAAAGGGGCAGACCTAGGAAAAATGACAAAAAAATGACTACAGGTAGAAAAGAAGAGAAAATTGAGGAAAACAAAGAAAATATAGCGGAAATTAATAATATCATTTATTCTAAAAATTCTATACAATTTAGAAACGATAATATTGTTCATTTAATAAATTTAAAAGTAAAATCATTAGATAAAAATACTGAATTATTAATCAAAAGTAAAAACATAAAACCAAAACAATCACTTACAAAAGATACTATAGATATAATAAATATAGAGAATAAAAGCTATTTATGTTATACATAGATACGTCTGTATCATGTAAATTAATAAAAGAAAATTTAGCGAAATTATTTAATCAATTAAAAGAATTATTAATTACTAAGAATATATGTATTTATAGTATTTCTAGGGATATAGAAATTTTAAATATAAATTGGTTAGAAATAGAGGAAGTATTAAAAGAAATATTTAGCAATACAAATATAAAGGTAATAATATGTTTAAATAATATTGAATATGTAAAAATTGAAGACAGGGATAACATTTTTAAGATGTATCACCCCTCTATGATAGGAGGACATTCAGGTGTAAATAGAACATACAATAGACTTAAGGAAAAATATTTTTGGGAAAACTTAAAATCAGACATCCAAAACAGAATAAAAAAATGCGAAGATTGTCAAAGAAATAAATTAAAGCGGAAAAAGACTAAACAACAAATGATTATCACAGATACACCGGGGAAAACATTCGATAAAATCGCAATGGATATTGTAGGACCATTTAACATTACTAAAAATAATAATAAATATATTTTATCTATACAAGATCAATTATCAAAATTTGTAATTTTAGTATGTTTAAAAGATCAAACAGCAGAATCGGTTTCAGATGCTTTTATAAAAAGATTTATATGTACATTTGGATGTCCAAAGATAGTACTAATCGATAGAGGGGCAAATTACAGGAGTAAAATAATGAAACTGATAGCTAAAATGTTTAAATTTGATAAAATTGAAACTACAGCTTTCTCGCCGCAATCTAATGGTTCATTAGAAAGAGCACACCACCCGTTGTGTGAATATTTGAAAAATTTTTCTACAAAGAAGTATGAATGGGATGAACTATTGGATTTTGCACAATTTCATTATAATACTAGTGTACATACTAGCCATCAATTCACACCATATGAACTAGTTTTTGCCTGACCTACTAGAATTCCGTCTAGCGAACCAGTAAAAAAATCAGAATTATTACCGACCTATTATGGATATTTAGAAAAACTGATTAATAATATGAGAGAAATTGCCTTAATAGCAAAACAAAGATTAATAATGTCAAAAGAAAAATCAAAGATATATTATGACCGATTTATTAACCCAAGAGAATTTAAAATGGGAGATAAAGTATGGTTAATCAAAGAACCTAAACCAGGGAAACTTGAAAAAGATCATTATCATGGCCCTTTTGACATTATTAAAGTAAATGAAAATAATAATGTTGTCATAGACTATAAAGGAAAGGCAAAAACAGTCCATACAAATAAATTAAGCCTTGTTAATAATAAAAAATAATAACATAACATTTTTGTTTTAGGATATGGACAACATACTCAATATTAACATCGATCATAATCTCTTCTTATTTTTTCCAAATTTAATACAGCAATAGAGAATTATAATTGCAGCTGAACTTTCCCATTTGAAGCAAAACCATCCTACTTCTTGGTGGACTAACCCTAAGGTGATCCAGATTTTACCAAATATACAATTTAAAATTATAACCACTTATCCGTTTGTCTACAATTGTTCGTATCAACTTGTCAGAATTTTGTAAAAGCAACTATATTTCCTATGAAAGTTAATAACTTTATAAAAATGCGATCGGAATAATATAAGTTTGAATAATGAAATTCTAAGAAATTTTTACGAAGACAGTAAAAAGATTCACACATGAAAGATTTTAGAAGTAATGCCACGACTAACAATAACATCGTTGACAATTAAAAAAACTATACATTGTTCTTTTCTTTTTTTAACAACAACAAACAAAAATATTGCGATTACATATTAAAATACCTCAGTTTTTGGATGCTAATGAAACAAGCAAAAGTTTTATTTGCAAAAATTATGTGTTATTAAATAATAGAAATATTTAATTAATTATTTAGTCACAAAGTAGAAAACATTTCAGGGATCAAATTAATAACTTATTATTCTATCTATAGTTTTGAATAAGAAATTATAGAGCTAATCCAAAGGAAAAAGAAAATAAAACTATTCCTAAACCTTGCAACCCTAACAAACATAGATAAAAATAATTTGACTGTAATTTTATGTAAAATTAAGCTGTATTTGCCTTCAGAAAAATTGTTCGCACTTATAAGAACAAAAGGAACAAATCAGGTAGCTATACTCACATTGCTAAGATTAAATCGAATATAATGTATTGGAAGTGATCAGTTTCATCATATACTGACATGATCATCCTACAAGATACACTATTCGGCACTGTATTGAGTAAAACAAATATCTACTCTAACGCACTCCGTACTCTATAATGCAAATATGTGAATAGTACTCATGCCAGGAAAGAAATCTTGAGTTCTAAAATGAAAATTGAAATGGCTGAAAATTTCCAGGAAAAAAAGGCAATACAATGATGCATAAGAGTAATAACAAGTCAAAATGAACAAAAGTCATTTCGTCCTATTAACCTTCCTTTTTATCAAAAATACTTACCAATATAATTAAATTTTTCTTTTGGAAATAATTATAATTTTTCTCAGTATACGGTTGAAAAATATTTTTTTATAATGATAATATCAAAACCCCTTTAATGTTATTCTACTTAAACAAAGAGGAAAAAATAATATATCTTTTGCCAAATATCTCAGCAGGGAGGGAAATGAATGATCACTTGAATCATTCCCCATATTTCTCCTCACATTTTTTTTATTACAAAATTATTTAATACACACATTATTTCTAAACTCAGTTAATCAATGACTTTAATTTATGTAAAACCAGCAAAACAAAATTTTTTATACATTAGCGTAATAAAATAATTTAATTGTCGAAATGCGATGTTCAAACAAGATATGATATATCTCTACACAAATTCTAATGCATAACGTATGCTATATTTATTACGTAACGTTTTATTAATCAATTGTTATATAAAATTAAAACCGTAGGCTAAGTGTAGTCTAGTGTTACGAACAAAAATAAATGATTTACTTTATAGAAATTTATAGACGATACGAAATTTTGTTTAAATTTATTGAATTTTTATTATTGTTTTTGTTATTGTTTATATATATAAATTTTTAGTATGGATTTAATGATATGAATTTTTATTATTGTTTTTATTATTTGAATTGTTAGTATTATTGAACGTTTTGTAACAAGAAATTACTGATGGTTCCTATAATTGTTGAATCTCTACGATATTCAACAGTCTAAGGGGGGAGGTGGTACGTCCGTAACGTATCCTTAAATTCCATTTGCTATTCATATTCTCATCAGTAATTTCTTGATCCACAAAATTATGTGATTTGCAAATTTATTGACACCCACGTATCAACTAGTATAGAGAAAAAATTGCAACACAAGGAAATTGTAAACATCCTTCTAGGAAATGAACCACGATTTTAAACGAACCATATTGAAATTATTTAAAAATTTCTCAAAACATTTTATGAAAGACGTTGTTGTAATTTGAAATTATTGTAACAGAAAATTACTGATGGCTAACTATTATTATACTTGTTGAATCTCTACGATATTCAACAATCTAAGGGGGGAAGTGTTACGTCTATGACGTATCTCTAAATTCAATTTAACAATGCATATTTATCATCAGTAATTTTCTGACATACAAATGTCGTATATTTCGTATATGTTTAATGACGTTATTAAATATCAATATTCATTTCTTTGAACCACAAAACGATGCGAGTGCGAATTTTAACAGTACAGCAATTTCGGCTACGCAACAGCCAGCGTGACGTAGCGAGCCACTGACCTTGTGAAACCAACCGCTCATCGCAACTTTGTTTAGAATCAGCACTTTTAAATGTGAAATCGAAAGGATGATATTTAAATGTTTACTAAATTTGTTTAAAAAAAGGATTTTTACTCAGCGTCAAAATCATCTTTAACCCAAATTAACCGCTTAATAAATACGGCGACTCTCAACACACAAATTAGTAATCATGCAAAAGTCGCGAGCTCCGTAACACTCCAGCCGACAAGAGGAGAAGCGAATACTTTATACGGGTCAAATACCCTACAGTGAATTACGAAGAGAATTTCTTATATCAATAATTTCAATAATCTATCGGTATTATATATTGTTTAACAAAGTTAATAAGTTGTAAATCGCATAGTCTTATTTATAAACCTTATATCTTTCAATAAATAGTGTATCTAACTAATCAGCTGTTTATTATTTACGAGAGCCTACGCCCAGAATTATATATATATATATATATATATATATAATATATTTTCAATTGATATTTGATTTATATTACCTTATATATATATATATATATATATATATATATATATATATATATATATATATATATATATATATATATATATATATATATATATATATATATATATATATATATATATATATATATATATATATATATTAAATTGTCGAAGATTAACACAATTTTTTTTTACATGCATACGTTACGATGGAAAGTAATAGAATGAATTTTTTTCGAAATAATCAAAAAAAATTAAGAGTCGAATGTTATCAAGGTTTATTAGGTCATGTTGTTAAGTCTTGAGTGTCGAGGAATCTACTCTTATATGTGTATTGAAATTTGTATGGTTTATCTTCAAATTATATTTGAATTATATATATATATATATATATATATATATATATATATATATATATATATATATATATAATTATCACTTAACCCCTTTATGGAGCCCATCCCTGTATATTAGTACCTACGCCCAGAGTTCCCGTATACAAGTGACTAAAGAAATAATCCCTCTCTGGGTATAGAAACTTCTCTAGATCTAGATCTAGATCGGGCTCCATAAACGCCGTATAAGAATATTTTATGGGACCCGGGCTCCATAAAAGAAAACGAGCTCCATAAATATGCTCATGTGTACAAAAGGGCTCCATAAATCTGGTAAAAGAAATATATATATATATATATATATATATATATATATATATATATATATATATATATATATATATATATATATATATAATTCAAATATAATTTGAAGATAAACCATACAAATTTCAATACACATATAAGAGTAGATTCCTCGACACTCAAGACTTAACAACATGACCTAATAAACCTTGATAACATTCGACTCTTAATTTTTTTTGATTATTTCGAAAAAAATTCATTCTATTACTTTCCATCATAACGTATGCATGAAAAAAAATTGTTGTGTTAATCTTCCACAATATAATAATGGACTAAATTTACCATTTGGTCGATAAGCTAATCTATATGAATAATATTGTAGGATAGTAAGATGTTCCTTTTCTGAAGCGCTTGTTCTTTTAGTGTAACCAACATTCCAACCTAAATCTCCTAAAGAAAATAATATCGGAAACACCGTATTTTTTTGTTCATTATCAGGAATGTTTTTAGGATATACACATACATCGTAATTTTCTGGAATTTCATTTTTCGATACTATTATTGCTCCACATTCAGATGTTAAAGGAGCATTATATCTATGCTTTTGATTATTATTTTTATGGACGAAATACAATTTATAATTTGGGCAATTTTTTAAATTTGATATTTGATATAATTGATTATAATTTTTTGCGTATGGATTACGGTTTAATATTTCAATTAATATTCGTATATGTTCATCACTTAAGGGGGCTAGACACTTTTTTTCTCTGAAATAAGAAGTCACATTTTAATACATAAATGTAAACTAATTATTTCATACTTTTTACATATAAAAGTGGGTATATTTACCTTACCTTAAAACTTTCTCCGATGGGCCTTTTATATGGTCCAGAACCATAGTCATCGATGAAACAAGTTTTCTCACTAACCGTAAGCTTTGAAATTTTCCTGTGGATGGATTGACTCCAGATTTGAACTAAATTACTCCTGAATAGTATAATTCTCATATGAGTGTAGGGATTTAGGATTAAATGTCGGAAAAAATTTTTACATCAGAAAAATTATGAAAAAATATAAAAAATTTAAAAAAATAAAAAAAAAACTCTCGAAAAACAGCACAATTTTTTTTTTCTCATTAGATCAAAAATCCCTACACTCATATGAGAATTATACTATTCAGGAGTAATTTAGTTCAAATCTGGAGTCAATCCATCCACAGGAAAATTTCAAAGCTTACGGTTAGTGAAAAAACTTGTTTCATCGATGACTATGGTTCTGGACCATATAAAAGGCCCATCGGAGACAGTTTTAAGGTAAGGTAAATATACCCACTTTTATATGTAAAAAGTATGAAATAATTAGTTTACATTTATGTATTAAAATGTGACTTCTTATTTCAGAGAAAAAAGGTGTCTAGCCCCCTTAAGTGTTGATTTTTTTTAACCTTCGTTCAAGTGCTGTTACACTATCATAAATATATAACTGTCCACAACAATGTTCATCTTTACCGATACGTAATAAAGTGTTTGGCGTAATGTGACAAATTTGTCCTTGAATTTTTAAATTATAAATTCCTTTTTTCTTTTCATGTTTGACGTTAGCATTAAAGGTTGCAAAACAAAATAAATTATTATAATATCGTATTAAATATCTGAATGTTCGATTATGTAATAACATTTCATTCAATGTTTTATCATAATCACTTAAAGGTGAAAGTATTATTATACCATTATTACAACAATTAGACTTATATTTTTCTTCTTTCCAAAATACTGCTGAACATTTTATTCTACTCTCAACGACCTTCAAAAACGTTCTGCTATTAGACCTCTAAAATTGATTAACTTTCAAAAATTGGTCTGCTACCAGCGACCTCCAAAATCGGCCTGCTATCAGTCCTCCAAAATTGATTAACTTTCAACAACCTTTATAAAATTAACAAACTGATCTTTTGCTTAACCTTCAAAATCGATCTACTTTCAGAGTTCAACAACGGTTTCGATTTAAGTTTTGGTCTGCTTTCAGCGACCTTCATAATTAATATTTTTAGCGTCATATTTTGTGCGACCTTTGAAATGAATATGAAGTTCAAAAGCTTTGAATGACTGTCAAGCTTAAAATTTATGTTAATTAAATAACTATAAAAATGTTTAAATTATAACATATGTTAATTTAATAGAACAAAAGTAATACTTGAAAATTTTACATTTTTTTTTTTAACAGAGGAATATGCCATATTTTACTAACATTTTATTATGAAAAAACAATGAAATATTTAATGGAAAATGAATTCAAAGATGGTAAAAAAAGGGAAACTTCTACAAAAAAAAGCGCGCCTATCTATCTACCTCTTGGGGGGGGGGTGGAAAAATAGACTTATTTGTGTTAAAAAAATATCAATGGTCCTCATTGTTTGGAGACAATATACAATTTTCCCATATACCTTACAAAAAGTTATTTGTGCTTAATCTTTAATTTCAGGGTCGAAAACGTCACATAACCTCATTCCTAGAAACTGCGAAGCTTGTGCTCGTATGTCTATTTTTTTCCGATGATTAGTGCCGTTTATAATTACTTACGGCCCGAGCGAAGCGAGACTCCCTGACGTTAATGTGAAAACAGAATACTTTACGCGTGGTGTGAGAAAAAAAGATCTTTGTCGCATGTATACCGCGATGATAAATACGATTAAAGAAAAAAATGAATATGAGGGTGGTAAGATGGGGGGCGATGGGGGGGCGTGAGGGGTGGTTGACGGGGGTGAGGGCGGCTCAGAGGCTATTTTAATATAAAAAAACTCATAGAAATACGCTGATTTTTACGTTATTTTGAGTGGGGCTGGGGGGGGGGTGAGAGGAGGGGCGGCTGATATTCAAAAACAACACTAACATCGATATAAAATAGGTATATATAGGTATATATATATATATATATATATATATATATATATATAATTATCCCCCCATCCGTTTATGGAGCCCATCCCTGTATATTAGTACCTACAGCCCAGAGATCCCTATGGCAAGTGACTAAAGAAATAATGGACCCTGGGGTTATAGACTCTAGATCGGGCTCCATAAACGCCCGAGAAAAATATTTTATGGGACCCGGGCTCCATAAAAGAAAACGGGCTCCATAAATATGCTCATGCGTATAAAAGGGCTCCATAAATCTGTTAAAACAAATGTGTATATATATATATATATATATATATATATATATATATATATATATATATATATATATATATATATATATATATATATATATATATATATATATATATATATATATATATATATATATATATATATATATATATATATATATTTATGTTTTATGTTAGTTTCCAGGACATTCCAGATGTTTGACGTTGGTTTCGGGGAGATTTGTTAGTTTTGGGGACAGTCCCTGAATCTACATATGTTTAACGTCAGTTTTGAGGACATCGGCCCCCATAAGAGACATTATTTCTTTAGTCACGTATAGGTATACAGTAACATGGGGTCCTGGGAACTAACGTTATACAAGTTTATATATATATATATAACTATACATATCTCTAAAGGGGTTTATAAAGCCTGTTTTTTTATATATAGGGGTTTATCGAGCCCGATTTTGATTATGCAGCCCGGGCCTCATAATATTTCTAAATATAGGGGTTTGTGCAGCCCGACCTAGAGTCTATAACCCCAGGGTCCATTATTTCTTTAGTCACTTGCCATAGGGAACTCTCGGCTGTAGGTACTAATATACAGGGTTGGGCCTCATAAACCCCGATAAACATGTCTATATATAGATATATATATATATATATATATATATATATATATATATATGTGTGTGTAACTCTTGAACGGATGGACGGAATTAGCTGAAATTTCGCGTGAATCTTTGGTATGGCTCACCTTAGAACTGATTAAATTTTGGAGTCGAATAGATAACTTTAAGGTCTTATTTAAAAAAACAATAATTTTAATAAAATTTTTTTTTAATAAATTTTTTTTTTTTTATTTGTTCGAAAGATATGCAAAATCGAGACCGATATCCTTAAAGTACATTTGATTTCCTTCTAAATTATGTATTTTAAAACTACTCAAGAGTTATTTTTGACTTAAAAATGCGGATTTGAAAAAGTAGGTACTTTTTAGAAAAATTAACTAATTTTACAAATTATAAATAACTTTTTCACCATTACATCTCGAAGATGAATATAATATAAACACAGATTCTTAAAAAACTTAGAACTGATTGAATTTTACAGTCAAATGGATGACTTAAAGGTTTTATTAAAAAAAAATAACAATTTTGCAAATTTTTTTCACAAAAATAATTTTTTTTTTTTATTTGTTTGAAGATATGCCAAATGGAGACTGATATTCTTATAGTACGTTTGATTTCCTTCTAAATTATTTATTTCAAAACTACTTACGAGTTATTTTTGACTGGAAATCGCGGATTTGAAAAAATAGAAATTTTTTAGAAAAATAAATAATTTCATGAATTATAAATAACTTTTTCGGCATTGCATCTCAAATGTAGACCGATATTCTCAAGGTACATTTTATTTTCTTCTAAATTATACATTTCAAAACTACTTACTGACAATTTTTGACTTATAATTGAGAATTTGAAGAAGTAGCAACTTTTTCGAACAAGCCAGGTCGAGGCCGTATGCTTTCATCCAGCAGCTGACAATTTCTAGAGTTTCGTTTCATTTATATTAAAATATACATTTAAGAAAATTATTTGATGTACTTAATCAATTCTCTTTGAGAAAGCATTCTGCTAAAGCAGTAAGCAGCGGTTTTTTTCTGAAAAATCGCTACTTTTCCAAATTCGCATTTTTAAATCAGAAAAAATGTGTCAGTAGTTTTAAAGTACATAATTTAGAAGAAAATCAAATGTACTTTGAAAATATCAGTCTCCATTTGGCATATATTCAAAAAAATTGAAAAAAAAAATTATTTAAAAAAAAAATTTTGCAAAGTTGTTATATTCATCTTCGAGATGTAATGCCAAAAAAGTAATTGATAACACAGACACACAAAAAAAAAAATCTGTCGGTTCTGGGATGGAGACTATACTTTTCTTTTGTATTTTTTCCCGCTGATTCCGAATCCGGCGTTAAAAGTAGGGGGTTGGCCGCATATTTTGAACATAACCTCAAAAAACTGTCGAAAAGCCGTGTTTCTGTGGAAAAACTTGAGAATAAAAAAAAAAAACATTGTTTCCATCACATCAAAAATACTTTATTTTTATGTATTTTGGCTTGCTGAATCCAAATTTGTTATGGAAAAAGAGGTTTGACGGCCGAGTTTCGGAGATAACCTTAAAAATCTGTCGAAAAGCAGTGTTTGTGTGGAAAAACTTGAGAAGAAAAAAAAATATTGTTTCCATTACATCAAAAACACTTTCTTTTTATGTATTTTGGCTTGTTAAATCCGAATTTGTTGTGGAAAAAGAGATTTGACCGCCTAATTTCGGAGATAACCTCAAAAAACTACTCAGTTAATTGGGTTACGCTTGCTATACGCTTGTCATCGAACGACCTATGCAAAGGATTTCTACGCCGCTTTTTGTTATTAGATTGTACATCTCTTTTTAACATCCAGCAATAGTCCGACATCATGTTCACGCCATATTTTCCTTACCACCTACGTTCAAATTCCTTCATATCCTGAAGAAATCTTTCACCATGCTCTTCATTGTAGTCACCTAGGACTGGTGGAAATTCATCAATGTGCGAATCGAGAAAGTGGAGTTTTAAATTCATTAAGCAACCTAATTTTTTGAAGTTTTGTTAGTTCTCATCTTTATTGTTACCAAGAAATTTTGTTGCAACATCTTTGAAAACTCAACCAGGTTGCCTTCTCGTTATCATTCATACTTTTGACGAATTCTTCGTTCCTGAACATTTTGCGAATTTGAGGTCCGTCAAAGATACCTTCCTTCAATTTATCCAGAGTTATATTCGTAAAGATAGTCTCTAAGTATATGAAGCATCGCCCTTCTTTATCGAGGCTTTAACAAATTGTTTCATCAGCCCTAATTTGATATGTAAAGGAGGTAAAAGGATTTTGCTAGGATCGACAAGAGGACGATTGATGACATGCTGGAACCTGAAGTAAGTGATGGCCTCGCTGGCCATACTTTTGTATTATAGTATTTTGCTCTATCTCGACTGTCAAACATGCATAAATAGCATAGGTACTTTGTAAAACCTGATTGTTGATCTAGTATCATGGACAATATTTTCAGATCTCCGCAAATCAACCATTCATGCTAACTATACTTTATTTTACTTAAAACCTTTTCGATGTCACAGTATTCTTCTTTGAGTACAGTTGAATGAGCCAATGGTAACGGAGCATACACGTTCGTATTGTGAAGAAGAACTGCCTTCAGGCTTCGCTTGGATGAATCGATGAATAACCTCCATTCTTCTGGCTTGTATAAATTTGGTTTGAACTCATTAATAAGTCCTCGTACATCCGTGCAGTACACTAGATCAGATTTGCCAGTGAAGTATGTTCGAAACGCTTCTTCTCGGTTTCGATAAAATGTTAAACGTCACATTACAGTACGAAACAATCAGGATCAGGTGAGCATGCGATTAGAGAGGTGGCACACCTAATACGCGAGAGTCTCCGTATTCTAATCGTATTGGCTTCTTCCACTACTCCTCACCGCGTGAGCTCCTGTTCCACCGGTGTGAGCGAGGCAACCGCTATCCCTCACTATTTCCCTCTCCCGACCCCCACCACCTCTTTCCTTTCTATCCTAACAGTTATCATTACACTTTAATTTTAATTTATATTCAGTGTCATTTTGGAGTTTGCCCAATCACATAGTTGGGCACTTCCAAAATTGACGATGTGTGGAAAACGTCATAGACTCTGTAAGTTCTCACCATTACTTCATTTTTTTAACAAATATTCTTTCATATATGTATTGCATTTTAATTTCTTAAGTTATTGAAAACTCTAATTGTAATCTATAGTTATTTGGCGACGTAACGTTCGTAATGAGAATTTCAAACTCCTCGTAGACGAACCTAATACGTTATAATATTGTATTTAAGGTATGTTTTTTACATATTTTGTCTAATATTGTTTTTTGTATATATATCTACATGTTTAAACTATGCTTTCGTTGCCCTGAAGAAGAAAGTAACAACACTTTCGAAACGTTGGTGTAATAAATTCATCAAAACAACTTGGTTCGTCTCTAGTCCGTTTTTTACTCCTTCAAATAATATTTTTATAAAATGTAAAAATTGTTTTGGCCAATTCTGACCAGATCCGTTGGGAGCAGGAAAGAAAATAGACTACGATGTTAAGTAGTTGCAACGTTTCATCGACGGGTTGTCGACCTCTTCAGGCTTGATTAAAAAAAGAATAATATAATTAACAGAACGAGCTCACACTAGTCTTAACTTACAATGATTGAAACAAATTAAAAAAAAATGTAAAACGATTTACGTAAGTTATCGCACAGCGATCCGTCGAGCAATGTGAAAGTACATAGCCATATGACTTATACATATATATACATATATATATATCGTCCGAACTTTGCAACGCTGGTATCGACGTCGGTGCGGAGGGCGAAGCTGATTGCTTCGGAAGGGTGATGGGCACCACTGGGTGTTTATCCACTCCCAGAAGTGTAGAGTTAGTCTGTGTCGGGGTTAGCTGGTCCACACCAGTCATAGGTTGGACTGTCCTTGGCTCCGATCGCGTCGAAGCAAGCGCTGGACGAGGTATGGCTGAAATCAGCCATTAGGAGAAAGTCTGCTTGCTCCTCCAGAAGTGGACGGTGCTGTAGAGCAACTGACAAACCACAAGCCACATTGTAGTAATGTGTGATTACTCCTCGAAGCGGAGAGGTGGATGAAATCCTTGATGACTAGCTGGTCGGTCGTTGGATCCTCTCAGCATCAGCAGAGACTCGGGCCCCACGTTGGGCGCCAATAATTGTTACGCGCCTAGTATTAATTATTAATACTTAATAAATAGTATTAATTATATTTATAATTATTAATGTTAATAGACTCTCTGCGCCGGTTTACGCGTAAAACTGAATATAGCGCATTTGAATTTTCCCGCGCTGCGCGCCGACCCGCCTGAGAGCAGTAGGCGGCGCCGCCGCCAGGCGGCGACGGCCCTACTTTTGCGCTCGCCAAAGTAAGTAAGCGCGCTCCGGGGCATATAAGCCCCGCGCACCGACGCCTCGGCAGCCTTATTTCCCCCGACTCCCCCTACATAGTAGGACGGTCTCAGCCTCGGCAGAGTAATTTCGGGTGAATAAAGGAGATTTTTGATTAATAAAAACCTTGAGTTTTTATTTACGAGACCTATTGGTCGCGTTTTTGAAGAGTCTTTCCCGGCTCATTTCCCTACCTCTTCCTACTTATCCTTCCAGTCTGCGCCTTCTGGATTTATGTCCTCCGGCAACTTCCGGGCTCTCGAGGCGGAAAAGGAGCTCCTTCGGCTCCATCTAGGGAACATCGTCCGGGAGCAGGTCTTGGAAAGGCGGCGACTCAGGGAGCATCTCCTCCAGCAGCACCAGCAGGACCCCAACGACCAGGCCCGGAAGTGGGCCAAGGACCGGGCTCAGCTACAGGCCAGCCACGAGCTGGAGATCCGGCAGCTGCGGGAGCAGAGCCGAGCGGAGTTACAGGAACTCTGAGAGCAGGGTGGTGTTGCCTACACCGAGCCAGGTGGTCTCGCCCTACCACCTAGACCCAGGACCAGGGGTTGACATAGGAGGGATAGTGCTGTGTCCTCCCCCTGTGCAACGAGGGAGCATCAGCGACGAGTCGTCGCCTCTGCAGGCACGCTCTGCCTTACAGCTCGCCTCCGGCTCCGGTTGACGTCGAGCGGTTGCTCCGTCAACCCTCTCTAAACGTTCAGCGAGCGCAGCGAGCATACTCCGCTCGCAACCCCCCGAGATTGGCGTCGAGCTATTGCTCCGCCAATCCTCTTCACGCGCTCATAGCACAGCGAGCACTCACAGCTCGCACCCAGCGGTGGTTGGCGTCGAGCTATTGCTCCGCCAACCCTCTCCAAGCGTCCACAGAGCGCAGCGAGCATACATAGCTCGCAACCTGCCTTGATCGACGTCGAGCTATTGCTCCGCCGATCCCCTCTCGCACTAAGAAGCAGCCTAGCGAGCGCCTGCAGCGCCTCCCTGCATCGATAGACGTCGAGCTATTGCTCCGTCTATCACCTACCTATGCTCACAGGATACATCGGATTCGGATAACTTCGCTCCGGCTCAAGTCTGAGCACAACCCTGCGCGCTCAAGCGCTCTCCAGCACTCAGAGTGCCCCTCCTCTTGGTGCGTCGTTCTCTCGCAAACCGAGACAACCGGCCTACACCAGAACAGGCATTCGTGTAAATTACCAGACACAACATCGGTCTGAAGTGCTGTCGGCATACTCGGCATACTCAAAATCGGCTAGCGAGCCGATCCCTCGAGTAGAGCGCTCACCAACGCCCCCCGAGTGCTCACGCCTACATCAAACTATATTTGGGATCGTTACAATATTGTGTTTCCGTAAAAATTTTGAACAATGTTGTAAAATTTTGAATAAAATGGAAGTGATACTTTAATGTTGTGGCAGTTAGTATTTACAGGACTGTTTGTTTTATTTTGAAAATGAATTTTAAATAGTCTAGATCTTATATGTTTATCAATAAACTCTGGTGTATATGAGTTCTCTTTAAGTATATCTTTAACCCGCAATATATTTCTATTCTGAAAACGTTTATCTCATAAAAGGATACCTCTATCAATCAAGTTAAAAACTATATTCTTTTTTAACGATATCGGCTGGTTGCTGTAGTAGTTTAAAGTTCTATTAGATGACATCGATTTTGAATACTAGTCAGTGGTAATATTAACTCAAAAATTTCTCAAACATTTATTAACGATAATAAAAATATATTCTTTACACAATCTGATAAAGGCAATGCTTAGAGAAATTTGCCTATATAGAAAAAAGGAATAGTTTATTGAATGATAATAAGGTGTACAGAGAAATAAAAAGAAAAGCGTTAAATACATTACAAAATAATGTCTATAGGATTATGAAAAATCTGAATGATAACAACTTTCTAAAACAAAAATATCATAATATACAACTTACGCAGACAAATACATCTCTTGCTAAATGTTATCGATTACCAAAAATCCATAAACAAAAACTATCCTTTAGACCGATAATTTCAACTGTGAACAGCCCTACACATTTCTTAGCAAAAATAATTTATGAAAACCTCAAAACATGTTATCCTCTTCCTAGATCACATATAGATAACAGTTTTGATCTAATTAATAAAATTAAGGATATAAAAATTCCAGATGACTACACACTGATATCTTTAGATGTAGTTTCACTTTTTACAAATATCTCTGTAGACCTTGTTATCCAGAGTTTGGAAAGACGAGCGCAGTATATTCTCAACAATTGTACAATACCGTTCGGTGATATTATTTCCTGTGCCAAATTTTTATTTGGAAATGTATTTTTTACTTTTAATAACAAATATTACCAACAAATTTTTGGGACACCTATGGGTTCTCCAATCTCTCCGTTTTTTGCTGATCCAGTCATGGAAAAGTTAGAAATTGCTTGTTGGAAGAAACTAAAAACTGAATTCAATATAATACCTATGTTCTATTTTCGATATGTTGATGATTCGATTTGTTGTATCAAAAAAGACGATATTCATATATTGAATCAATGTTTTAACAATTTTGATCCCAACCTTAAGTTTACCTATGAAATTGAAATTAATAACAATATTAACTTTTTGGACGTGTCTCTCATTAAACAGGATGGTAATATTATCACTGACTGGTATTCAAAATCGATGTCATCTAATAGAACTTTAAACTACTACAGTAACCAGCCGATATCGTTAAAAAAGAATATAGTTTTTAACTTGATTGATAGAGCTATCCTTTTATCAGATAAACGTTTTCATAATAGAAATATATTGCGGGTTAAAGATATACTTAAAGAGAACTCATATCCACCAGAGTTTATTGACAAACATATAAGATCTAGGCTATTTAAAATTCATTTTCAAAATAAAACAAACAGTCCTGTAAACACTAACCGCCACAATATTAAAGTATCACTTCCATTTTGTTCAAAATTTTACAACAATTGTTCAAAATTTTTACGGAAACACAATATTGTAACGATCCCAAATATAGTTAATAAACTCTCAAAACTAGTTGTTCTTGGTAAAGATAAAACCAACAAACTCGAGCAAACGAATGTGGTTTATGAGTTCCCTTGTAAAGATTGGAATGCACGGTACATAGGCGAGACAAAACGTGCCCTAAATAAACGAATTGCCGAACATCGCAAGAATAATAATGATGAGTTGGTTGTCAATATACATAAAAATGAATATAATCATGAATTTGATTTTGAAACAGTAACAATTAGAGATATTGAAAATAACTATAATAAAAGACTTGTTTCTGAAATGTTATTTATTAACAGTACACCAAATACAACAAACAAAAAAGAAGATACACAGAATCTCAGTAGAGAATACAAATCTATCTTTAAGCTTTGAGATGTGAATTTATCGCCCTCCATATTATTCATGTTTGAAAGATACTTATGGATCAGGATGGGGCTTTTTTAATACAAAAAAAGAGACTTGATCTTTTGTGGCCACTAGCCGTAAGTGTTAATATGACTGTACATCGTTATAAATTTTGACTCGTTGACTTGTGCCAACGTTTAAGCCTGAAGAGGTCGGCAGACCAAGCCGACGAAACGTCGCTTTGAAGCATTTACAGAGAAAAAGATCAAGTCTCTTCTTTTGTATTAAAAAAGCCCCATCCTGATCCATAAGTATCTTTCAAACATGACTATCTTTAAGCTGTTACATAAAAAGTAAAGTATATTCTCGATCTAATTCAAAAATTGTTATTGTTTACGTTTTGGTAGGAAGCCAATATATATATATATATATATATATATATATATATATATATATATATATATATATATATATATATATATATATATATATATATATATATATATATACATACATATATATATATATATATATATATATATATATATATATATATATATATATATATATATATATATATATATATATATATATATATATATATATATATAGATAGATATATATAATTTGTCACGGGGTGGATTTTCGAGCTAAAGCACGTTTCACCTGTGTACTTAGCGGTTCAAATCCATATCTCTCGGTTCAACTCCCGGAGATGTAATAGCCAGATTAGGCAACGGACGCTACAACGTCGTGCAATGTTCACCTAATCTGGTTACTTACCGTGCAACACGCAAGTCGAAAACTTGCGCTTTGTTTCTCACCAGTGACTCGAACTCTCCTCTCGTTCACTGGTTCGTGTGCCGGCTGCTCAGATGAAACGATACGTTTTCTCTTACGTAACGACCGCGAAACGTAGGTCGCGAAATAATAACTCAAGCAGTTAAAGTTAATAATAAAAGACTATTGTTTATTAAATAAAAGAAGTTGTGGTTTGATAATAGATCAGAAATATAAAAGAATTGAATTTAGATTCGCGTATTCCCTATGTCAGCTGCCTCGGAGACTGACGTCACGCTCACAGTAATTTACGCCGCGCACGTGAGGTATAATACACCTCACGTGTGTGGGACTCTACACACATAAAGGTGTAAGAGAGAGGGTAGATGGCGGGTTTACACGTATGCGCACCTGTTGGGCGCACTCATCGGCTTTGAAAGAGCCGGTGGTTTGACCTCGCGTTTAACCTTGATGAAGTGCGAACCCGATACCTACACTCTCTCCCCGCACTTGCTCTCACCGTACGAGAACGCCTACTCGAAGGCGATGTCCAGGTACGACGAGACTGGACGAGCGGTTACGCGTTATTACTCGCGTCGCGGATGATGCGTGCACGCTTACCATGTTAGGTCTTCGGCGAATTTGACTCGGTGGCCTAGTATCCTCGCGTGCATCCTCTCGACTCATCTGGCATCGTAGCTCGGTTCTTCATGATCTCTCGAACTGTAGCAATGCCAGGCGATCGGCTCTTCTGCTCGCGGAAGTCACTTTTATTCACAGTACGGCAGGTAGAATCAGCCTGCCGTACAGTCTCGGTATACTTCACGTACTTCCCACGTAAGTACGTGAAGTCACACTTTTCCGGCAGAGTAAATGGCCTCAGTAAAGCACACTACTTCTTTACTGAGGTTGAACGAGTGACAAAACACATTGTCACTCGCGAAATTCGCGATAACAAAATCCGCGAACTCGCACGCGTGTATCTCTCACGAGCGGTAACAACAAGATGGAAGCCGGGCTCTCTCGCGCCGGCCCGCTCCTCGTCTCGTCGATGTAGCTCCAATACTGCATCGATGTGCCCTCTAGCGTTCGCTACCACGAACTTACTAATTATCGACGTCGGTACGGCAGACCGTGACACCCCCCACCCTGACGTCGCTTATCTCCAGATGGGCGACTCTGTACACCAATCCGACGTCGGTTGTACCTGACAGCTTTGTCTCCGACTACCCTTGTCAGCTCTCGAGGTTTTGAGGTTTGGCTCGAAGCTGCTTGAAACTATCGCCAGGTAAAAACTTTCTTCACTCTTCAGTAACTGAAGATTTAGCTTCGGTAAAAGCTTTCTCTTTCTCTAGCTCTACAGCCTGATCTACTTGTAGAGCTAGCAATGCGTGCTCCGTTTTGCTGTCTTGGTTGTCTACCAAGACAGTAATGTTCGCCTCCTCGCGTCGGCGGCCTCTCGTTGGCCACTACTTCATGTATAAACAGCTTATCGGCGCCTGGTACGCTTCAGCCAGGCGACGATGGGGAAAGCTGTATCGTCTTCCTTATTTTCGTAATAATGACCAGGAAGCAGGTGATATAGGCACTCGCTACATTGTCTTCACTTTACATCCTGGCTGTTAATTTATCTGTCTATACCTAATCGGGCCCAGCGCCCGCTGGCGGCTGGGTTTTCGCAGACGGCGGTCGCTCATCGCCGTTACTTCAAACTCCCTCGGTGGTCGGGCGTTGTCGTCATCCTCTTCCGACTTTGCAGGCTGATTTACCTGTGAAGTTAATGATGTATGGTTCGCCTCACTACCTTGGTTGTCTACAAAGATACCCAGGTTTGCTTCCTCTCGTAACCTACGCAGCTTTTTCTTCTTTTTCTCTTGGAATCCTATTCTTATCCTCGGAGATTCTTCGGATTATCGAAACTCAGAATCGAATTTCCGCAGTCATAGTGCTGGAAATGCGAAACGACCTGTCGAGCTAACCATTGCACTTAATCACGTCCGGCTGGTGTGAGGCAGCGCATTCCGGGGTGGCCTTCCCCTGGGGTATGCTCGAATCGGCCAGGTCGTTTCTATGGTCTCCGCCTATGTTACCTGGAGTTAAACACACTCCAAACCAGGTATCGTTACCATCGATTCGTCAAACAAATCGGGAACAAGATACCTGGCGTCACAAAGCGGATGCGGAAGCTAGGCTTCGACGCATCTACGGCACTTGGCGAAACCCCTAGTCACTTTTATCAGTCACTAGTGTGACTAGCCGGGAAGTGACCTGTCAATCAAGGCGCAATTTTTGGTAAAATTATGTGGCCCAAGATGCCACTTGAGGGGATCACCCGAGCTGACCCGGAGTCATTCGGCTTCCGGTCGAGGGGTCCTATCCCTCCGAGGATAGTCTTCTCTCTTCTTTTCGTCTGAACGTCTACGACTTGGTGGATTTTCCTACCTCTCTTTCCACCACTCGTCGAACGATAACAGCGGTACGATGTTTTTCGGCTCCGAAGTATGTTACCTGCCGTCGGTGGAATCTACCGTTGACCTGTCCTGCTCGTCACTTGACGTGAGCTTCTTTGGTTAAACGGTATGTCTCAACATCTATTCTTCAGCGACGACAGGCTATGGCTCTCTCGGCTTCTCAGTAGCCCATCTCGCCACAGCCGCGAATGAGAGCTGAGGGTTGTCTTTGACCTTGTCGACCGTCGTTCTTGCTCTTTAAGGTCCTCCAATGAGTCCTTAGGGTTATCCTTGACCTTTCTCCTCGGTCGTCCTTGCCCTTTATGGTACTCGACCTTAGAGCTGTCCTTGATCTTGTCGACGGTCTTCCTTGCCCTTGTAATGAGGTCTTCGTTTCTCCGTTCAACAATTCTTTGGAGCTTTTGCTTCGACTGCTATGCTAATACGAACTGTCATTGGTCATACCAATTCCTCTTCTCTGACGTAGCAGCCTTGTTTGTATTCTTCGTTTTCTGAAAACAATCGTTGCTCTCTTCTTCGTCGTCACTGCTGAGTTCTATTCATCATTTATTCTTCTCTTAGCAGTGATTTTCCATCATCTGGTGTCATCTTCCTTCTTCGTCGTCCTTTTCATCTATTATTGCGACATATTCTCTCCCTTTCTTGTGCCGCACATTACCAAGGTTTCGACTTGCATTGGTGAGCTTTTAAGCAGCGGTTGAGCCTGCTTACCAACGGAACCTGGGAAGAGGACTGTACCTTTCATGAAGGTTGCCCCTAAATTTTCTATTTTCACATCTAGGGCTTGTACTTCTTCTTCTGGTACAAATTCTTCCGCGTTTTGTACCAGTTATCTTGCTTGCTCGCTTGTCGTTTTCTTTCCACGCGCATTGGTGACTCAGAGCGTGCTTGTGTGTGCGATTTCTAAAGAAATGGGATCGTTCCCTAAGGCGCACCTTCTTTACATAAATAAATAAATATTAAAATATATAAATAATTTATAATATTGGTTTTGTCCACCTAACCTACACGCTCTGAATTGCACCTCTAGTCGCAGACGGTTTGATATCAGTTGCTTGATTTCAAAATGCACTGGCTGATTTTTCTCTTAAATTGCCAGTAATTGGTACTTCGATTTAACACCAATTACTGGTTTGGTACTGTCTTCCGATTTATTATATTTTTCACAAAAAAAAAATTATGCGATTACAATTTTATATTTTACACAAAAAAAATATAAAACACGAGAAAAAAAAAATGTTCTACCAGCCAGTTCACCGCGGGTTCGAATCTACCCCTCAGTTCGATTCTTGTTCACCGGTTCAATTCTTTTGAGGGTATCGCATCTACTAGCCTTCACTAGGCTAGCAACTGGTATCGATTGAACGCTCGTCACAAATTTTGTCGAGTGCTCAATCCCGTGATGCTTCTCTTTCCAATTTCTTAACAGCACAAAAACAATAAAAATCTCGCTCTCAAACTAATTTCGCCTAGGCGCACCGTATCTAACTATTTGTCACGATGTTCAATAAAAAAATAGCAACTTTGTAGCCTACAGCAAATTATCTTGATTTTTCTCAAAAATCTTCGAACTTCTACCCCCAGAGGGTTTACTGTAGGTTGGTTGTTGTACTTTAGTCACTACCTTGCTAAATATCTAAAAAAAATCGGAAAAACGCAAAAAGAAATTTTTGGGATTCGAACTTTGCTCCTTCGAAGTCAAAATTTCACGATATTTCCAAGCACACACACGTTTAGGGCGCCAGTTGTCACGGGGTGGTTATTTGGGCTAAGGCACGTTTCACCTGTGTATTTAGCGGTTCAAATCCATATCTCTCGGTTCAACTCCCGGAGATGTAATAGCCAGATTAGGCAACAGACGCTACAACGTCGTGCAATGTTCACCTAATCTGGTTACTTACCGTGCAACACGCAAGTCGAAAACTTGCGCTTTGTTTCTCACCAGTGATTCGAACTCTCCTCTCGTTCACTGGTTCGTGTGCCGGCTGCTCAGATGAAACGATACGTTTTCCCTTACGTAACGACCGCGGAGGCGGCCGGGAACGGGGAATGACTAGGTCGCGAAATTATAACTCGAGCAGTTAAAGTTAATAATAAAAGACTATTGTTTATTAAGTAAAAGAAGTTGTGGTTTGATAATAGATCAGAGATATAAAATAATTGAATTTAGATTCGCGTATTCCCTATGTAAATGGTGCGCCAGCACGTTACCTCCGACGTCAGCTGCCTCGGAGACTGACGTCACGCTCACGATAACTTACGCCGCGCACGTGAGGTATAATACGCCTCACGTGTGTGGTACTCTACGCGCGCGCTCACCGAGTAAAGCGACGAAGAGTGAGAGCGGTCGCGATCGCCGCGCGACGCACACAATATCAGTGTAAGAGAGAGGGTAGATGGCGGGTTTACACGTGTGCGCACCTGCTGTGCGCACTCATCGGCTTTGAAAAAGCCGTCGTTTGACCTCGCATTTAACCTTGATGAAGTGCGAACCCGATGCCTACACTCTCTCCTCGCACTTGCTCTCACCGCACGAGAACGCCTACTCGAAGCCGATGTCCAGGTACGACGAGCCTGGACGAGTGGTTACGCGTTCTTACTCGCGTCGCGGATGATGCGTGCACGCTTACCATGTTAGGTCTTCGGCGAATTTGACTCGGTGGCCTAGCATCCTCCCGTACATCCTCTCGACTTATCTGGCATCGTTGCTCGGTTCTTCATGATCTCTCGAACTGTAGCAACGCCAGGCGATCGGCTCTTCTGCTCGTGGAAGTCACTTTTATTCACAGTATGGCAGGTAGAATCAGCCTGCCGTACAGTCTCGGTATACTTCACGTACTTCCCACGTAAGTACGTGAAGTCACACTTTTCCGGCAGAGCAAATGGCCTCAGTAAAGCACACTACTTCTTTACTGTGGTTGAACGAGTGATAAAACACATTGTCACTCGCGAAATTCGCGATAACAAAATCCGCGAACTCGCACGCGTGTATCTCTCACGAGCGGTAACAACAAGATGGAAGGCGGGCTCTCTCGCGCCGGCCCGCTCCTCGTCTCGTCGATGCAGCTCCAATACTGCATCGACGCGCCCTCTAGCGTTCGCTACCACGAACTTACTAATTATCGACGTCGGTACGGCAGACCGTGACAAAGTCATGTGTCTATGTACTTTCACATTACTCGACGAATCGCTGTGCGATAACTTAGGTAATTCGTTTTCTATTTTTTTTAAATTTTTTCAACGATTGTAAGTTAAGACTAGTGTCAGCTCGTTCTGTTAATTATATTATTATTTTTTTAATAAAGCCTGAAGAGGTCGACAAACCCGTCGACGAAACGTTGCAATTATTTAACAACGTAGTCTATTTTCTTTCCTGCTCCCAACGGATCTGGGCAGAATTGACCAAAACAATTTTTACATTTGACAATGGGGAGTAAAATTGTGCATACGATTACAAACTCAAGTTAATATTTTTATAATGTTATAATAATTTTTATAAATTTGACTTTTGTGCGTTTTTCTTGATGGGCTGATATAACGTAAATGCTCATCTATTCCTCGATGGCTAATCGGTGAATTCGACTTATGAGGACACAAAAAACCATATATTTATAATGTCAACATTCATAATAATCTTTATATCGCGTATATTATAGTTGATTTATTAGTTATTTTCTTGATGGACCGATATCATGTAAATTCTCCTATATCATACGATGTCTCAGCGATGAATTCAACTTTTGAGGACAGAATAAATCAGATATTTTTATAATGTTCACTTTTAAAATATCTTTTATATGGCATATTTTATAGTTGATTTTCGAATTTTGTTCTTTATGTGCCGATATCACGTAAATACTCCTATCTTATCTGATGTCTAAGTAATGAATTCTACATAGAATTCATTCTAGTTAGAATTTTGATTTGAGACGAATAAAAAATGTCATACTTTGATTTCAGTTTTTGTGTCCCCAAATATGCATGAATTGATATTCATTGCAGAAAGTCTCGAAGAATAGATAAAGATATGTTTTTAATTTTTTAAGTCCAAAGTGTGTTTCTACACACACACACACATGTGTCTGTGTGTGTGTGTGTGTGTGTGTGCGCGTGTGCGTGCGTGTGTGTGTGTGTGTATGTGTGTACGTGCGTACGTGCGTACGTGTGTGTGTGTGTGTGTGTGCGTGCGTGCGTGCGTGCGCGTGTGTGTGTGTGCGCGTGCGTGTGTGTATGTGTGTGCGTGTGCGTGTGCGTGTCTGCGTGCGTGCGTACGTGCGTGCGTGTGTGTGTGTGTGTGTGCGCGTGCGTGTGTGTATGTGTGTGTGTGTGCGCGTGTGCGAGTCTGCGTGCGTGCGTGCGTACGTGTGTGTATGTGTGTGTGTGTGTGTGTGCGTGCGTACGTGCGTACGTGTGTGTGTGTGCGTGCGTACGTGTGTGTGTGTGCGTGCGTGTGTGTGTGTGTGTGTGTGTGTGTGTGTGTGTGTGTGTGTGTATGTGTGTGTATGTGTGTGTGTGTGGGTATGGGCTAGATGTTTGTATTAGACTGATAACATGACTCATATATTTTTTTTTATTAGAATTTAGGTTATGCAATTAAACTCGAAATTTTATTGCAATGAAAATCGATTTCTTTCTTTTTTTACAGACACTATACAATTTTTGTTTTACCTCACTACACTTGGACCCTAACTTCATGTCATAAAATAATGGGCCATTTATAGCACTTGTATCGTAATGAACTAATTTCGTATGCATTGTGAACATAACATCCCGAAGCAGATAAAAATTAATTTGATCTATCACAAATTATCTATACAACGACGTATCCCGCCGCAAAAATGAAGAACGACGTACCTCGGCGCGCTGTTGAAGAACGACGTATCTGGGCGCTTTTGCGGCCAGTACACGGCTAGTATATACGGTGAAATACGTCGTTCTTCAACCGCGCGCCGAAATACGTCGTTCTTCATTTTCGCGGCGAGACACGTCGTTCTTCATCCGCGCGCCGAGATACGTCGTTCTTCATCCGCGCGCCGAGATACGTTGTTCTTCATCCATGCGCCGAAATACGTCGTTCTTCGTCCTTGCGCCGAGATGTTCTTCTTCCTCTCAGCCGTCGATATACAGAGTATTTAATTACATTAAGTATAAACTTATCAGAACTTTTATTAATGGATTAAACATGAAAGTTATACAAATACGTCCTTGGAAACGATGGACATTTTAAAAAGGAGCAGGAGAGAGAGAGAGAGAGAGAGAGAGAGAACAAGAGAAAGAGAGAGAAAAAAATCTAATCAGAACGCCCGAAAATTTCAAGTCAAAAATAAAAAAAAACTCAAATTTTGCTACACTAATAAATTTACGATACACTTTAAAACACACCATCAATACTCTATTCAAAATATACATTAAATTTAAATTAAGAGTGCTCCACCCCTGCGGCGGAAATAGGCAATAGCCAATCAGGGACCGCGAATTTTTCTGCACACATTATGCTTCGAATTTTTATTGAATCGGTGTAAAAATTATCGCATAATGTTCCTTGAACATTAATACACGTTGAAAGACTCTTACATGTTAGCAAAAATTTTTGTAAACGCAATAAAAAAAATAAATAAAATTTGAGAGGTAGCGTCGTCTGCTCGGCGCGTAAGCGACTTGAAGATGCGTCTACTGCGGCTGCGCCGAGCGGGAGTAGGTTTGTTCCCTTGTCGCACGGTTGATTCAAATTCAGTTTTTTCCGTTAACGCAATACACAAATGTACAGTATTTTTAAAATAGGTATAATATTTTAATAGGCATAATAATTTACTACATTCACTAGGATGTTATTTTTTATTTAATTTTTATATAATAATATTCAATTTTTGTGTTTGGAGTAAAATGTGATATAATAATATCACATTCATCGAAAATAATAATATCACGTTCATCGAAAATGTGATATAATAATATCACATTTTCGTGTTTGGAGTATTAAAAATTTCTTATATATTTGAAGGCCTACACTCTCAAATCTACTATTTCAGATTCAATTCCTCTACATACTTAAAAAAAGTTCTTATCACGGAGAAAATACTTAAATGTGAACTAAATAAAAAAGTACCGTGTCAACGGTAAAAAAATTGTGTCGCGTCAGCGTGGTAAAATTCAGTCGCTTCAAAATGCTTTCTATATCAAAATTTCGATAATTTTGATTATAGTCAGTCATTTCCAGGAAATTGTATATCGTTAAAAATTTACCATGTTCCATATCCCACTTAATTGAAAGTCTAAATTAAATTATAATATTTTCTCCGCATTGACATTTTCATTTACAAATGCAAATAATGATATTACACTATTGTGTGATCAGACCCTTGTCATTAAAATCAATTAAAATTTGAAAGTATCAATAAACCTTCTGAAAGGATATACAATACAGTATATTGTATCTCTATATAAAATAAAATTTTAACAATATAAAAATGACAAATATGAAATATTTGTCGCGAATCTTAGTAGCACCTCTACCCTACCTTCAAATCAAGGAAAAAAGCAAGTTCGTCCGCTCTTAATTCCTTATTAAATATTTCATATTTCTCATTTTTATATTGTTAAAGGACCCCGCACACAATGTATGGGAAAAAATCATCCGGTCAAATTGAATGAAACTTTGAAAAAAGATAGATCTTGAGGTCCTGAAGAAATCTATGTTTTTCTAAAGTTTCTTTCAATTTGACCGGATGATTTTTCCAATACATTATGTGCGGGTTCCTTTTATTTGGACTTCGTGGAAATTGTGTTAATGTTCCAACTGATGTTGACAATAATGTTTCAATTTTACCATGAGCAATGGATAATATCCAAACCGTTCAACTTCAACTAATGAGAAGAATGACAGATAAAAATCCATATTCTTTTGAAACCATAAGACCAAGAAAAGTATACCTTGCTGCAGATTATTTAACAAATCAACCATTATATCATTTACGTAATATTATACTTTCTAACAATTGGTTAGAGGAACAAAATAACAACGAAAGAAATATCACAATAAATACATGTGAAGAAGTAACTAAAAAAAACTTAATAATACAACTCAACAATAATAATAAAAACTTAGATAATGATGATTGGAATGAGACTATAAATGACGAACCAATAAATCCTATAAATGAAGAAACACTATTATTAAATGAATTTGTAGCACTCAAGTTTGCTCCTGGAGAAAACAAACGACCAATATCTCTATATTAGATAATGATTTAGAAGAATTAGCATTTCCCACTATTCATTGTGGACATCGACGAACCTTAAAAATAAAAATTAGTTTAACACAAATAGCTAAATCAGAAGCTCGTATGTTTGATAGACGGTGTGCTTTACATATATCCTGTCTTATGTTAAGCCATTGTAGAACACGTTTAGATAAATTAGTTTCAAATATACAAATAGCATTGAGAAAAAAAAGCTTATCATCTGGTCCAATCACAGCACAGCACGTTTTGAACAGCAGTGCATTACAAACAATGATTCAACATAATGATGGCTTCAGAATTTTACAAGTTGATCGATCTAGTCCTGCTTTTTGCGAATATAATAAAAAAAAGTATTTAATATGCTGCGCCGACTTGGCGTGCCCCATATATTTTTAACGGTATCAGCTGCTGAAATGAAATGGACAGAACTAATTATAATGTTGAAAAAAATACTATATAAAGAAGAAATAAACGCAAAAAATTGCGAATAATTAACATGGCAAGATAAAATAGAACTTATATAAAGTGATCCAGTCACATGTGCTCGATATTATAATTATCGAATCCAAGAATTATTTAAACTTTTAAAATGTAAAAATGGAATATTTAATGAATATGATCTTGAAGATTTTTATTATAGAGTTGAATTTTATCCTAGAGGGAGTCCACATATTCATTGCATGTTGTGGTTAAAAAATGGACCGCACTTTAATAATCGAGATGAAAATTCTATTCATAAATGCGAAAAATTTATTGATAATTGTATGACTGTATACAACGATCCAGAAATATCAGGATTAATAAATTATCAAGTACACAAACACAATAATACTTGTAAGAAAAGACTTTGGAACAGATAACAATTATTGCAGATTTGGATTTCCTCAATTTCCAATGAACGCAACAAAAATATTATTACCAAATAAAAATAAAAATATAAAAAAGATTTAAAAAAGTTTATTGAACGTAAATGGTATGATATCAAGGAACGCGGGAGCGTTCCGAAGGCAAGTATAGAAGAGCCCTAGGACGACCGCGTGAATATATACTTTGAAATGGATGTACGAGAAATTCAATGCGATTATATACCTATTGTGTTAGTTTCAACTATATAACATATCCCTCTTAATCGAAAGCCATTTCATTGCTCTACTCAAATCGAAAGGTTTCATTTAAAAAGATTGTCTCATTCAAAAGATTTAGAGATCTGAATATTTTTATGTACGATTTCCTTTCCGATTTTTTCTCCACATTCTTCAGTCTGCACAAACTATACATTTTTGTCCGACCGGTACATAGTATAGCATTTTTGTCCGACCGACTAGAAGAGAGAGGAGGAAAGAGAGAAGAGCGACGGAGAGAGAGAGAGAGAGAGAATCCGTATATGGTATATATATATATATATATATATATATATATATATATATATATATCTGGTCAATCAACCTAACCTTGTTACTTTATGTATACATACATAATAACTTTCAATATTTACGCATTAGTTCCGTATACAATCATCATCATTTATACAAGTCATTTATACAAGTCATATTGAAAAGACTTTTTACATCGTTGAAATTCGATTTAAATTGACTTGGTGTATATTATAATATATATATATATATATATATATATATATATATATATATATATATATATATATATATATATATATATATATATATATATATATATATATATATATATATATAAAGACCTATAAACGTTATTTCTGGTAATCTACAGGGTCCTATAGTTTATCTCTTCAGAGTTCCCTATATAAGCGCGTGACTAAAGAAATAATATCTCTGGGGTGTGGGACTAATACCACGTCCCGGAAATAACAGTTGCAGACACAGATTTTCCGGGACGTCCCGGAAAAAACAGCGCGTCCCGGAAATAACAGCGATGTACAGTGTAAACGTCCCGGAACGAACCGTTGCAGATAAATATATATATATATATATATATATATATATTCAGATATATTTTCAGATAAGTAGCAAACTTTTATTATAAAATAAAAAAATAATGTTCTTAATATAAGTATTGTTACTTTGTGAAATCTTTTTTTTGTTACAGATTATATCAGAAAGAACAAGGATAACTGACAAGTAGATTATACATAATAACTTTCAATATTTACGCATTAGTTCCGTATACAATCATCATCATTTATACAAGTCATTTATACAAGTTATATTGAAAAGACTTTCTACATCGTTGAAATTCGATTTAAATTGACTTGGTGTATATTATAACTACATGCCAGTTCAATTGGACTCCAGTGTTTTATAATTTGTCATAAAACAGTTTGTTTATAGTATACTTCACGTGTTACTTTAAACAATTTTGAATGTTTACATTAAGGTATAATATGGAATTACTGTTTTTGTAAAGAGAATATTTTTTCTTTATCAAATTTTTCATTTCAATATTTTACATCTTACTATAAGAATATAACAAATATCATGTACTAGTAGGAAGGTTTTAACTTCAAAAAGCATCTAATTCTTAGTTATTCTTAAAGCAATTGTCATCATGCAAATTTTTCATTAGTATACAAGTTATTTTGCATCTTTAAATTGTTGATATTTCTCAAGCAACTGACTCTTTTAAAAATAAGCGCATGTAGGATTTTATTTGATACCTTTTGATTGAAATATTCTTGAGTAAAGCCAGTGCTCAAATTTGCATGAATTGCAAACTTGTTTTTCAGGTTTTATTCTTTACATCTCTGATAAGTAAGCATTGACATAATCATTGATACTTTGAATGAATGGTATTTATAAATGATATGTATGCCTAAAAATAATTTTATATCTTCCATAATAAAATTTTTATTTTATTTGTATTGCAGTATTTCATACATTTGTACTAATTAAGTATTGATATATTTTTGTTTCAGGCTATAAAGTAAAATACAAGTGGAATGTAAGATGTCATAAAGAAAAGATACAAAAACAGTAACGACATTTCTTGCCAAGCTAAGAGTGGATTTTTTTGTTGAAGTAATTTAGATAAAGATTTTTCTTTGACAGTTATTAAAATGCATGTTACGTGCAAATGTTTGAATGTATCCATAAAGACTAAAGGGAATGAATTACGCAATGTCAATGTTGATGATATCGAACTTGATACGAATGAACAAGCTACATTCTTCAGCAATGTGAGTATTAAACAATTTCTCACTACAAGTATTGTATCCCTTGATGATTTTGATTAATTAAAAGATAAAAGTTCAAATATATTTGAATTTATCTGAAGAAAGTATAAAAAGACTGTTTAATATCTTAAACTAATTTCCTTTTATTAGATTAAAAATATGTTTGATTTTTAATCAAATCTTTTTATTATGATTGTTCTAGAGTTAAATAAAACGTAATATATCATTAAGTATTAATTTTCCATAATTTCTTTATTACAGACTCTCGCTATAGTAAATGAACTAGAAAATATAACAAAAGAGCAACCAGACCTAGTGGAAGTTCGGAATGTTGGCCCATGGGCTATTCATCATTGTTACAATTGTATGATGTATACCCATGCAGTGCATAGGGAATATGGAGCATCTAAGGTTTTAATCAACACCAATATTATTGTAAGTAAAAATGAGAAGATTTATTTTATCAGCATTTGGAAATTGACTTAATATAATGCAAATATGTTATTTTATCAAATTAAAACTATATAATTATAATTCTTAGACATCAGAGGATGAGATATTAAATCTTAAAACTAGTCCTAACTACAGTCCAATCTTTAGGATAGTAGTAGACCATAGTAAGATAGATGATCTTGATCCACATGAACAACCAACTAAATTTTCTGGTAAATACTTGTTTTTCATACTACCTATTGATTTTTATGGGCCTGAAGTTTGCAACGTAAGAGTGCAACGAAATAAAAAAAAATAGATTTTACTTCAAAGTTATATTAATTCATTTTAATTTCGTGTGAAGATTTAGTATTTTATAGTATAAAATAACTTTACGAGAAAGGTTAACATCACATTTTTTATTATCTAACAGCTTTAATTAATTCTAACAAATTATTTTGTTGCATTCCAATGATGCAAACTTCAGACCCATGATTTTTTTTGCCAAATGTTTAATTTCTATATTAATTTATTACCAACCAATTTGATACTTCAACTTACTTTATTTTTTACTAAGAAAATTCTTATTGTTACAGTGTCTCAACTATCAAGTAATTTAAGACTGGCTCTTGGAGGACTTGATCAACAACTTGAAGAAGCCATTCAGCAATAAGCTGTTTCAATAGATGAGAGAATACGTGCATATACTATGGAGCAGTATCAGATTTTAGAGGGATTTAGGGAACGCGCCCATAATGAGCATGCTCTTCTTTCAAGGTAATATATTGCATTTAATTATAGTCAACTAGTAAATAAGTAATAACATTGTTATTATATTAAACATTATGTAGTTATTAAACTGATCAATAATCTTATCAATAACTGAAATAAAAGATTACTTTAGGGTTATAAATCAGTATAATTTAATAACTTTTTGTTTTTTAATGCAGGTTAATCTGCACTGAGCAGCAATCTATTGGTGGATCTACTAATTTAGAGACCCCACCTGCAACCCCTGAAACTATTCAACCAAGTAAAACTACCTCAGCAAGTGACTCTGTTGATGCAACATCTCGTTTCATTTCTAAGAATATTTCACATCTTCATCAATCATCTGTGCAAACATCTAAGGATATTCATGCAGTTGTAAGACAATGATAATTAAAATAATGATGGAATGATAAAAAAATGAGTCAAACTTTTCATTATTGTTATTTATTTTTCAGAATGGAAATAGTGACAATGATACACGAATAAAGGAACAATACAACATCTATAATAGTTATGATGGAGAGGCTATGTTTATGCTTGAAGGCATGGATGATACCCCACTACCAATCAGACATTTGCAAGCATCTGATCAAGAATCTGATAATGATGGTATTTTATATTTCTTGTTTCATTTTCGTACAGTTTTGTTAAATTATTTCTTTTATTTATTATTGCATTTTTATTAGATTCAGGTAATGAAGCAATGCACATACTACGTAATCAAAGGAGTGGCCATCCTACATTAGCAAAATCATTGCCTGTTACTGTGCCTGCTTTTCATTCCTTTGGTCAACGTTTAATACAAGAAGAGGATGATGAACAAGTAAGGTTTTCTAATATGTATAAGATATTTATAGACTTATAGTAAATATAATTAGATTGACGATTTGTTTTAATGATACGTGATTATCTCGTAATTTTTATAGCATGATTATATAAAACTCAAAAGTTATTGATACGATTTTCAAATGAAATATATCTTTGATCAAGTACATTAACACTTTGAGTACTAACTGTAAAATTGAATGACTTCTCCCAGGTGCTGAGGTCAAAATAGTGAAATTAAAAGAAAAAAAAAAAATTAATTCGTTATTTCAGTTGTATTTATGAAACCCTAGTTTTTCGATAAAGTATTTTCATCATTTATAAATCTTGATGTCTATGAGCCATGAGCAATTTACCAAACGAACAATTTATATAATTACTAGTCTACATTAACATTACTTATTTATAAAAAATTCTTGATCGATATATGAATCATGTAGCACTAATTTTGTTATTTTTTTTTCAGATTTCTAGAGATCCTATGGATCCTCACAATATACAAGCTTCTATAAAGGCCTTAGCCAAGAGCGTACATGGTGATACAGTTTTCGGCGACCTACCTCGTCCAAGATTTTCAACTCAAATCTGACTTGACGAGCCTTAGGATTGGTATGCGTGTTTGAAAGTCGAAGAGACAAATGTGATGTTACTCTTTTTTTATTACTATGACATGTACGTCGATCGTTATTTTTATTTTTTAATGTTTAAGAGATAGCAGCAGTGAATATAGTTGTACGTGAAAAACGACAAATGAAATATTTTATTACTTAGTAGAATACTGCTGCTCTTTCAATTCTTACAAAATATTTTCAAACTTGTTAGACGCTACAAAGTCAGTTTAATGAAGTGTAGATGACGTATTTTAAGTGTTTTATACATTGCGCCGGTGATTTATAAAGTAGTACCTTGCTTGTTTTCAATTGTACCGACTACTCTAATTTTTTTTTTCTTTTTTTTTCATCGAATTAGTAAGAATCTAAGTGTACTTTGAAAGAATGATACAACCCACCGTTTTTTTAGTAATTTTATAAACGTGTTGACGACTGTTGTTTAGAAAGGAAATTTAAACTCTTGTTTACAGAAACGGAGCCACATTTTTATGAAATGTATGTATAATAATGAATTTAGAAAGGCTACTGTATTAATTATGTGAGAATTGATTATAATTTTTTTAATGAATTTCGATTATGATTTTAATAACAAAGAATACTAATTCATATTTAGTGCGTAAAAAGGTACAAATTTATTAACATTATTGTTTTAAAATTAGTTGGTACCCTATCAAAAGTAAAGGAGACTCTCTCGCCCTCTATTTCAACCTCTCTCTCTCTCTCTCTTCCTCTCTCCCTTTCTCTCAATATCCGTCAAACTCTGTACCAAAAACTTTAATGAGAGCTTAAATATGTTTTAATACAATCAACACGTTTTTAAAAAAAAATAATTTTTTAAGTACGTTTTAACAACACAATTTTTGTCTAGACCTTTTATTTCTTCGAACCTCATCTATTCAATAAGCACTCTCTGCAAATGGTAATAATTTTTTTCATGACTGTACCAATAATAATATTGTTAATATAAAACTTTCTACGAAAGTATAAAATAAGGCAAGTATAGACGTTTTTTCTAAAACTGCAAATCAAACAAATGAAAGTTGTGAAATCAATTATCAATAGTCAAGTAATGCAAACAACTCTCGGAAACTACTGTATGACTGTTTTCAGAAATGTATTAAAATTTGTTCATCTTTCTATACAAATTAAACACGAGAAAGTACTGAAATAATATAAAACTTTCTACGAAAGTATAAAAAAAGGCAAGTATAGACGTTTTTTCTGTATAATCTATAAAATAATAATATTTATGATTTTTTAAAAGGAATCAAATAAATACCAGTGAAAAAGTCTTTTACTTCTTTGAGTCATTGTATGCTGAACAAATTATATGTTAGTAAGTACATTCAAATTGTTCACTGCAAATCAAACAAATGAAAGTTGTGAAATCAATTATCGATAGTCAAGTAATGAAAAAACTCTCGGAATCAACTGTATGATTGTTCTCAAAAATGTATTCAAATTTGTGCATTCTTCTATACAAATTAAACACAAGAAAGTACTGAAATCAATTTATTGTAGTCAAGTAACCGTAAGTTAACTTGACTGACATATTTGTGCATTCTCCTATACAAATTAAACACAAGAAAGTACTGAAATCAATTTATTGTAGTCAAGTAACCGTAAGTTAACTTGACTGACATAATAGAACTTTTAGTACCTTTTGTGTAAAATTACATTTTACGCCCACGTTGTAACTTCAAAAATAGTTAGCCAGCGGGCATAAAGTACTACTTAATGCCTAACAAGCGCAATAGCTCACATACTCCTACAAAACTTTATAGAACCTACGCACTTTACGCCCGTGTGGGTGAAAATTATTTTAATTATATAACTATTATGCCTTCCTTTTATTTTTAAAATTCATAAGAATTTTATCAGATATTTACGAAAAGTTAAAGCCTATATAAAAAAATTACATAGTTACCAACACATCCCCATTTTTCATTATTCTTTCTCAATTTTGAAATTTCTATAATATTACGCATCTTGGGAGGACAATAGAAGTCTATATAGAGCTGCTCTAGCAGTGGTGGTCCTCCAATCTCCCATACATACTTGGCGGGCCCGACGGTTTGCAGTTTAAGGAGTAGACATGGTCATTTTCATATAAATATTCTATGAATATGTTTAAGGTCAGATAAAATATATAAATGGGTTGCTTCTACATATTAAATACTGATCCGTATTGAATTTATTACTCTGTTTTTAAATAGAAAGTGCAAACACGCATGATAATATCATATGAGGTCTCATGAGAATATCGGACATCAGATCTCGTATGAGAATATCGGACATCAGATCTCTTACGAGATTTCATTTGAGATCCCGTAATAAGTAAAATTGCAGATGACATTAATATATGATATCTCATATGCGATCTGATGTCCGAAATACTCATATGAGATCTCGTATGATATTTACACACGGTAAAAGGATGAAAATTAAAATAGGTGGCTTACAAAATGGTTAATAAAATCTAAAGCACTTTTGAGTAAACTATAAATTTATATGCATTTTTTATCGCATTCCCGCTTAAAAAAGACGGACACAAGGAAAAATATTTAGGGTAATGAAAGTAAATCATGAGATTATGCACTTGTATAGGGATATTATAATATTTAAGCGGTATCAATTAAAAATTAGAGCCAATGTTATTATTTATAGTGGGCTTATAGGTATAAACATTGTTAATCAATTTATGCAAAAATTTAGTAAGTATTCTACATTTGTAAATGTAGAATACTACAAAGCCCACCGGTAAACTGCAAACCGTCGGGCCCGCCAAGTATGTATGGGAGATTGGAGGACCACCACTGCTAGAGCAGCTCTATATAGACTTCTATTGTCCTCCCAAGATGCGTAATATTATAGAAATTTCAAAATTGAGAAAGAATAATGAAAAATGGGGATGTGTTGGTAACTATGTAATTTTTTTATATAGGCTTTAACTTTTCGTAAATATCTGATAAAATTCTTATGAATTTTAAAAATAAAAGGAAGGCATAATAGTTATATAATTAAAATAATTTTCACCCACACGGGCGTAAAGTGCGTAGGTTCTATAAAGTTTTGTAGGAGTATGTGAGCTATTGCGCTTGTTAGGCATTAAGTAGTACTTTATGCCCGCTGGCTAACTATTTTTGAAGTTACAACGTGGGCGTAAAATGTAATTTTACACAAAAGGTACTAAAAGTTCTATTATGTCAGTCAAGTTAACTTACGGTTACTTGACTACAATAAATTGATTTCAGTACTTTCTTGTGTTTAATTTGTATAGGAGAATGCACAAATATGTCAGTCAAGTTAACTTACGGTTACTTGACTACAATAAATTGATTTCAGTACTTTCTTGTGTTTAATTTGTATAGAAGAATGCACAAATTTGAATACATTTTTGAGAACAATCATACAGTTGATTCCGAGAGTTTTTTCATTACTTGACTATCGATAATTGATTTCACAACTTTCATTTGTTTGATTTGCAGTGAACAATTTGAATGTACTTACTAACATATAATTTGTTCAGCATACAATGACTCAAAGAAGTAAAAGACTTTTTCACTGGTATTTATTTGATTCCTTTTAAAAAATCATAAATATTATTATTTTATAGATTATACAGAAAAAACGTCTATACTTGCCTTTTTTTATACTTTCGTAGAAAGTTTTATATTATTTCAGTACTTTCTCGTGTTTAATTTGTATAGAAAGATGAACAAATTTTAATACATTTCTGAAAACAGTCATACAGTAGTTTCCGAGAGTTGTTTGCATTACTTGACTATTGATAATTGATTTCACAACTTTCATTTGTTTGATTTGCAGTTTTAGAAAAAACGTCTATACTTGCCTTATTTTATACTTTCGTAGAAAGTTTTATATTAACAATATTATTATTGGTACAGTCATGAAAAAAATTATTACCATTTGCAGAGAGTGCTTATTGAATAGATGAGGTTCGAAGAAATAAAAGGTCTAGACAAAAATTGTGTTGTTAAAACGTACTTAGAAAATTATTTTTTTTTAAAAACGTGTTGATTGTATGAGAACAGATTTAATCTCTCATTAAAGTTTTTGGTACAGAGTTTGACGGATATTGAGAGAAAGGGAGAGAGGAAGAGAGAGAGAGAGAGAGGTTGAAATAGAGGGCGAGAGAGTCTCCTTTACTTTTGATAGGGTACCAACTAATTTTAAAACAATAATGTTAATAAATTTGTACCTTTTTACGCACTAAATATGAATTAGTATTCTTTGTTATTAAAATCATAATCGAAATTCATTAAAAAAATTATAATCAATTCTCACATAATTAATACAGTAGCCTTTCTAAATTCATTATTATACATACATTTCATAAAAATGTGGCTCCGTTTCTGTAAACAAGAGTTTAAATTTCCTTTCTAAACAACAGTCGTCAACACGTTTATAAAATTACTAAAAAAAACGGTGGGTTGTATCATTCTTTCAAAGTACACTTAGATTCTTACTAATTCGATGAAAAAAAAAAGAAAAAAAAAATTAGAGTAGTCGGTACAATTGAAAACAAGCAAGGTACTACTTTATAAATCACCGGCGCAATGTATAAAACACTTAAAATACGTCATCTACACTTCATTAAACTGACTTTGTAGCGTCTAACAAGTTTGAAAATATTTTGTAAGAATTGAAATTAAAAATACAGTTGATTTAATCGCAAAAAAGATAAAAAAGTACAAAGTATTACATCAATTAAGGAATTTTTAGATTATATCCAATTAAATGAAAAACAATATTTAAATATTATTGAATTTAACGTTAAACGACCTACAACTTTTTAAAAAAGAAATAGTGATGAATTAAGAATTAATTCCTATAACAAGCTGATTTTAACTCTAATGAAATGCAACATGGATATACAATTTATATTAGATCCATATGCTTGTATTGGTTACATTATTAACTATATCGGAAAAAGTCAACGAAGTTTGTCAAAAATAATAAAGGATACTGCTGATGAAGTTCGAAAAGGAAACTATTCTCTACAACAACAGTTACGTAGTATTGTTAACGTTTTTATAAATAAAACCGAAATTTCAGCACAACAAATCACTTGTCATATTTTAAGCATCCTTTTCTCTGTTGCCTGAAAACAATGTATATATATCAATACGTCTCCATCAAATGAACGATGTCATTTATTAAAATCAAAACAAAAACTCGAACAAATATTATCCGAGGATCCAAATCCTACTGATATAATGGAACCAAATATTACAGAGCACTATATAAATCGTCCTGATAATATAGAAACATGGTGCTTAGCTGACTTTGTTGCAAAATGTCAGTATTCAAAGACTAAGAGAAAAAATATTCATGATGAAAATGAAAATGACGACGACTATTTCAATGAAAACGGACAATCAGAATAAGAACATAAATGGTTAAAATTGAAAAATAATAATGGTTTTATTTATTTAAAAAATACTTATAAAATTATTAGATATCGAAACTATAATATTACAGGACGAACATAATTTCTATAGAGAACAATTAATGCTATTTAGTAACTGGAGAAATGAAAGTTATATAATAAATGATGACCCATCAAAAATTCAGACATTATACGGAAATAAAATTCACGAAATTCTGAATAACAGAAGAAAGTATATTTATTTTGAAACAATTGAAACAGAAATGGAAGATGCCTTACAAGATATCCAAAATGAAATTGATAATGAAATTAATGATGATGTTCCTAATAAAAATGACTGTATTGTAGATGCTCTAGAGATTTATGAAATCGATCAACCAGCGACTGATATTGGACTTGAAATTCCTAACAACTTTAATACTGTTGATATCGTCCAAAACATTAAATTACTACGACAAATTTCTAATGATGAGTATTATGCTCTTATTCGTCAACTTAATGATAGTCAATATAGATATCACCATAATTTCACATATCATTGGAGAAACAACTCGGATAAAAAAATTTGTCATTTTGTATCTGGTAATGCAGGTGTTGGTAAAAGTAAATTAATAGAAGCAATAACTCAAACAACAATAAGACACTACAACAATATTGTCGGCAATAATCCTAATGATATTAGGGTACTCTTATGTGCTTATACCAGAAAAGCTGCTTATAATATCCATGGTATAACTTATTCAACTTTTTACTTACCAGTAAATAATGAAACAATGAATCGATTACCACCAGAAGTTCTTAGTAATTTAACTACTAAATTATATAATTTGAAATTTTTAATAATTGATGAAATATCAATAGTTGGACGTAGAGTTTTTGATCAAATTAATACACGACTTTTTTTTCATTCAAAAGAACTGTTTGGAAGAATATCAATAATTACTTTTGGTGATTTTAATCAATTGAAACCAGTAATGGATGGATGGATATTTGATGTAAATAATAAAGACCCATTATCAATTTTAAGTGGCCCTTATTTATGGAGATTATTTTCTATATATGAATTAAATGAAATTATGCGACAAAAAGACGATCACTTATTTGCAACAGCATTAAACAGTTTGGCAAATGATACTTTATCGAACGAAATGAATGAATTACTCAAATCAAGAGAAATTCAAACATTAATTAACCTTTAGAGGACGGGGATTTGGGTTTACTGTTTTCTCTCACTTTTCTATAGAAATCGAGTTTTTGTGATGTCTCACATCTCAAAACTAACACATGTAAAGGGTCGATCATGGGCATGGCCCGTATAGGGGCCATCCCGTCCTCTAAAGGTTAACAATAACTGTTACCCACCACAAGAAGCTGTACATTTATTCTACACGAATAAACGAAAAAATGAATTCAATAATATATGTTTCAGTAATTCAAATACCGAAAGCTATATCATAAAAGCCATAGATATGTTTTTATAATTATTTCATAATGCTTTTGAAAAAAATAAAACTGATGTATTGAATAAAATAAAAAAATTATCTTCTCAAAAGACTCAAGGTTTACCATATGAAATTACTGCTAAAACAAATGCTAGATATATGATAAATGTAAATATTGACGTTGAAGATGGAATTACGAATGGAGTTTGTGGACGTCTCGGACATGTAACATGGGGACAATATAAAATTGGAGAAAAACTAATTTTGAGAGTATATATTGAATTTGAAGACTTAAATGTAGGCAGAATGGCAAGAAACAAAATGCAAAAACAGATGAGAAAATATAATATTAATGTTCACTGAACACCTATTGATTACCTAACTAGAACTATATCCACACGAAGTAATAACGTGTACAAAGTTTTAAGAAAACAAATACCAATAACTCCTGCTGAAGGAATAACAATTCACAAATCTCAAGGCAGCACTTATAAGAATATTGTGGTTCATATAGAAAATAATTCTATGGATACCACGTTACTTTACGTAGCTTTCAGTAGAGTAACATCTCTCAATGGCTTATTTATTGAAGGAATTTACACTCCACCAAATGTAAAATCTAACGATAAAGCAAAAAATGAAAGAAATCGTTTGAAGATAGAGAATCCATTACAGTTTGGTCTCAAATTTCCTCAAGATTTTAAAACTGTACAAAATATAATTGTAATGTTTCATAATGTTAGATCATTAAATAAACATTTAATTGATATATCGTCAGACAGAGCTTTTATAAATGAAGATATATTATTATTTGTAGAAACGTGGACATTAAAAAATGATCCATTATTCATTGATGGATTTGATCTATTTTCAACTCAAGATTGTAAAAATAATCAACAACATTTCGGCAATGCAGTTTTTATAAAAATATCAATTTTAGAAAATAATTATGTACATAAATTTTATGATGAACACTTTCAAGAAAAAATAAGTATCACAGGACTTTTTATAAATGATAATGCGGTAATATTTGTTTATAATAAAATATCTGAATCATATAATCAGTTACATTTAATGATTGCTCAAGCCTCTATGGCAGTTAAAAATAATAAATCTTATAAAAATATTATTATTGTAGGAGATTTTAACATTAATCTAAAAGATAATGAAAATACGAAAGTAAAACAATTCATGACTTTAATGTCAGAATTAAAATTTATTCTTGTTACACCTGAAAATCATTCATCTACAATATATAAATCACAGATAGATTATTGCTTTTCGCTTTCAAATATAATACAAGCATTTTATTATGAAACGGCATTTAGCGATCACAAAGCAATATGGTTTCAATTATAAAAATTAAATATTCAAAAATGATGTAAAATAATTACACAATTAAAATTATTAATAAAAAAAAATTAGTAAAATAAAAGGCATGGTGTGGTTTGTGCACATAAGAATTATGCACATATTTATTGTGCACACTTTAGCATTGGAGTATACACATAGATATAGATATACACCAATGCTAAAGTGTGCACAATAAATATGTGCATAATTCTTATGTGCACAAACCACACCATGCCAAATAAAAATAATACTAAAATATAACTTCTTTGTATTGTTACTATTAATAATAAATAAATAAAATTAATTACTAAATATAAACAATAAAATCATCCTCCTCAAAATCCCTACCTTGACGAAGTCCTTTACCTGGACGGGTGAGGAGGCTTATGACATCAAATATAATTTCGTTTAATTTTGATTTTATTGTAATAATTTGTATTCTCTTATGATTTCTGATATATGAATGTGATACTATATTTTATTGAATTTATATTTTATGATTTGATATCTAACTAAAGGGATCTATATTTCAAGCATTTTTTAATAAAAAATAAGTCCATTTAATGTTGCTCTATATAAATAAAACAATTTTTTTTTTAATTTTAAATGTAATCTTTATTTTATTAGGCACGACCACTGGTCGGGAGAGTCTTATTTATTATGCATTAACGATTATATGCATAACAGATTAATCTAAAAGTTATTTACATATATGCATATACCTAATGTCTAAAATTATTTTTTTTTTCTGATTTTTTTAAAAGATCGTAACAGTATTGATGATAAAGTATGATAAAAAAAAAGAAAGAAGATAGGAGGGAGTAAGGGCGCGTGGAGCGCGAAGGGGGCGCAGGGCGGGGTCCAGGGGCAGAGCCCCTGGTGGGGGCACAGAGGGCGAAGCCCCCGCTAGGGGGTGTGGGGTGGCGAAGCCCCCCCCAAAAAGGAAAAAAACACTGAAAAAAAACTAATGTTGGGAAAAAATTGTAAATTATTTATTATCACACACACACACACACACACACACACACACACATACACACACACACACACACACACACACACACACACACATACACACACACACACACACACGCACACGCACGCACACGCACACACACACACACACGCGCACGCACACACAAACAAAAACCCTTAAATTCTTTGTTTTTAATAGAAAATGTATACCTATGTTTATAAGATGATATCTATAGATATACAATTCCTATTAAAAACAAACAATTTAAACACATCAGTTACTAGAAAAGTACTAGTCATATGAAAAAATGGTAAAGGAACTTTTTTCTTAGAATTTTGCGCTCTACAGGATTATGTTTACAGACGCATACATTTTCCGAACCAGTTGTATATAGACATACTGAGGTAGACACTGGCGGATCGCATCTCGCAGGTCGCATGCGTTTTTCCGCTGTGTATGTGTGCGAACGCATGTGGCACATATAGTCGAGGTAGCTGTCACGGCTGCTGCAATCCTGCAATAGTACTCATGTGCACACAGCGCTATACTATAGATTGTCGTTGCCGTTTTGCCGAATGCATCAGTGTTGAGTTGTTTTCGTAAGGCCCGTTACACGTAAAAAGGAGCAGGGAACATATACAGTAAATAACATGGGTTAGTATATATACGAGGAACAGCGCTTATTCCTCGCCGTTCGTCGTATATATAGATATAGCAACCCATGTTATTTCTATATCTGTTCTCTATTACATTTTGCGTGTAACGGACCTAACGGTCCTAATTCTGCAGTTTTCACCTTTTCGCTTCGCGGCATTAATGCATGTGAGAATGTGCTGCGAGTATATTTTCGTAATTGAGATTGTATATATAAGTATATGTAGTTAGGAACACTCGTGAGCAGCTATAGAGTCCCCACCTTTCGTTAGAACTGAATCAGGGAGCGCGGGAGCGCTCCGAAGGCAAGTATAGAAGAAGCCTAAAGGAGCGACCCGTGCTACATATACATTGAAATGGGTCTACGAAAAATTCAATGCGCTTTTACGTATATTGCGTTAGTTTTTACTATATAAGATATCCCTCTTAATCGAAAGCCATTTCATTGCTCTACTCAAATCAAAACATTTTATTTAAAAAGATTATCTCGTTCAGAAGATATAGAGAGCTGAATTTTTTTATGTGCGATTTCCTTTTATACTTTTCTTCTCCTTATTCCGGCGTCCGGTTTGCAGCTCTTACGACACTTCCGGTTGTCGTCTATCTTACGCTTGTATATATATATATATATATATATATATATATACACACCCGTATCTGATCGATCTAAACTTACATACAACATGTCAGTATTTTTTTATATACAAATGTTATCATATCGTGAGTTAGTTAATAACACATTTCAAAGATCTCAAGAAATTGCTAGATTGTTTAGGTTAAGAACTTATTCTTAGCAATCTAAGAAGAAGAATTTTTATCTATCTATTATTTTATAGATATACATTTTACAAATGTTATCATATCGTGAGTTAGTTAATTAGTTATGTATTTGAAAGATCTCAAGTTGTCAACTGGTGATGAGAAAAATTGATCTATTCGTCTATCAATCAATGGGAAAAATAACTTTCATTAGATAAGTACTTACTAGCTAAATGTTAAATGGCTAAAATCATTTTATTAAACTTGATACTTTGTGAGAGTTTTTATTTTTACAGATATTCCCAGAAGATTTTTTCGAGTCATTTTGAAGATATATATAATTATAGCCAATAATGTTGAGGAGTTCTAATTGTGTACTGTCTGAAAAATCTAATTTTGAATTAACAAAAATGAACAAGTGCCCTCATGACCCTTGGAGTTATTATTAATGAACAAGAAAAAGTTATTTTAATACAAGAACAGACACGTATACTACTCAAGATAGAAAAACCAAACCAATATTACTATGGGGCAATGAACAATTTGAATGTACTTACTATACATATAATTTGTTCAGAATACAATGACTCAAAGAAGTAAAAGACTTTTTCACTGGCATTTATTTGATTTCTTTTAAAAAAACATAAATATTATTATTTTATAGATTATACAGAAAAAACGTCTATACTTGCCTTTTTTTATACTTTCGTAGAAAGTTTTATATTAACAATATTATTATTGGTACAGTCATGAAAAAAATTATTACCATTTGCAGAGTGCTTATTGAATAGATGAGATTCGAATAAATAAAAGTTATTTGTACAGTCATGGAAAAAATTCTTACCATTTGTAGAGAGTGGTTATTGAATATATGAGATCAGAATAAATAAAAGGACTATAGACAAATGGTGTGGATAGAATATATTTAAAAAATTAGTTTTTTAAAGAACGTGTTGATTGTTTTGAAAAAATATTTAAGCTCTCATTAAAGTTTTTGGTTAAAATTTAACTCTATGTTTTTTTATTAATCGAGAGTAATGAAACAATAATTTTTCTCATGTAATTCAACAGAACTTGACTATTTACAAAAATTTCAAATACAAAAGTTATGGATAATATTGAAACAAAACTTTTTTCTCTATTTAACGTTTTCATAAATAAAAGTAATAAATCATAAAAAGATTTCTATAAAAATTATGATAACTACGTTTTTAATTTCAAATATACCTGCAATCATGATACTTATATTCAATATTTCTATGTACACTTTAATCATATCAATTAGTACATATTAAATTAATATACATAATAGAATATATTTAAAAATTTATCTAAATATACTTATACATGTAGAATTAAAACGTAAATCTTCTACAAAATAGAAGAAATAAATGTGTAAAAGTAAATGAACAATTTTTATTTAAACTTTACTGTAGATGTATTTATGTTTATTTTAATCATGCGATTTTTGCAATAATGGAAGAATAATGTTCTTCTGAGCACTGCTGTCGTACCTATTATGTAAAAACGAAGTTTTTACATAGGGAGAGGGGGGGCGACGAGCGAAGCGAGGAGCAGGTGTGTGTGGGGGCGGGGAGGGGGGGCTGGTGTGCCGAAGGCACGCTGGGGGGCGCAGCCCCCCTAGTTAATAGCGATGGCGCACCGGTCTTCGAAAGCTCCAAATTTTCTATGTGGTCTATCCAACTAATTATCAATGAATTACCTATTAAGGTAAGAAATTCAAAACCAGTGACATGTATTTTGTGGTTTGGGAAAGACAAACCCAATATGAATATTTTTTTAAAACATTTTGTTAGTTTAATGAACAAATTAGCTAATGTTGGTATACGATTGAAAATAAATGACGTTGAAATAAGTATAAAAGTGTATACGTTATGCTGTTGTGTAGATTCGGCTGCACGACCTATGCAAGGTATGGTTCAGTTTAATGGTTCTTTTGGATGTAGTTGGTGTCTGCATCCGGGTATATACGTACCAGGTATTCGACATGGCTGTATCAAATACACTTTAATCAACGAAATATCTCAACAAAGAACAGAAACTGAAACATTTTATCACATGCAACTGAGTCTTACATCAGTCAATCCAGTTTTTGGTATTAAAGCACCCAATTGTCTAATAAACTTAAAAAAGTTTAATATCATATCAGGTTTTGTATCTGATAGTATGCACTGTATTTCTCAAGGTATAGCACAACAATTTACAGTATATTGGGGGTTGAATCAATTAACATGCCATATTCGTTAAGTAAAGGAGATATTGCTGAAATTGATAAGATGGTAAATAATATCAAAGTTCCAAATCAAATTACCCGATTGTGTCGAGGTCTTGCACATAGAAAATGGTGGAAAGCAAGGGAATGGGAAAATTGGATTTTTTAGTATAGCATCCCTGTTTTTCTGTCTATTCCTCACATGGTAATTTTTGTTCAACACTGGGCGCTTCTAGTGGAAGCATTCTACATTCTTAATTAAGACGGTATTACCCGTGATCAGTTAATTTATGCGTCGACAATTTATTGAAACGATTTGTTACTTATACACAAGTTCACTATTCGGAATCTGCTATGACGTATAACATTCACGAGCTCCTCCATTTAACTCAAAATGTTGTGGACTGGGGTCCATTATGGGCCCATAGCGGGAATAGATTTGAAAGTAATAATGGTTACTTACTTTGAACAATTTACGTTGCAAAAGGAGTTATTCATCAAATATGTCGTTCTTTAACTATGAGCCAAAGTGAACTCATTTTACCAGAACATATTGCTACAAGACCATCTTTCACAATTCATTCCTTCATTTTACATCTTGACACAAAATCTTTCCAAACGTCAGTGAAGTTTGGATATTCAAGATACTTCGGACCAAATTATCCAACTAGACAAATATGGATTTCACCGGGTGATGGCACCACGAGCACTTTAGCTCTATCAGCCAAGAAGAAAAAGAAGACAAATATGGATCAATCAATTACAATTATCAAGCAGCAGTCGAACATTCAAAAAATGCTCAAGGATAATTGTGTTTATATGTCATATAAAAAAACCGATTAATGTCAGATAATTCACATGCTCTTACTGATGACGGACGATATTTGCATTTACAAGATTTTATAGTAGACTATGTTACGTTAAATGAGTATGCGTTATGCAGGGAAATATATATATATATATAGAAAATATTTATGATACGTTATCTATAAAGAAGATCATTCAAATTTCTCAAAACATTAGTCCAATTGAGATTTAAAAAATCACTAAAATTTATATATTTGTATTAACATTATATATTTGAGGCGTTTCGCCTCAACTCTCCCAGCGCGGCGCGCTAGCGTCAAATCATGCTATTTTCAAGTCGTGTTTACGATATCAATATGCATTTCAAAAAATTATGTGATAAGCGTTTCCGACGTATTTTTTCCTCAGCTTTCCAATGGCGTAGGTGGTTTTTCCGAAATTTTCCATTTTCCCCCCCAACAAGTATAAAACATACTATATCTCGAAAAGTATATTTTTAATATTTTTTTACCCCTAGATCGAAAGCTGAGCATTTTCTACGTCGGAAAGGTTTTGTTTCAGAATTTGCTCGAATGTTTTCTTAGAGAAACAGAACGCGAAAGAGCAGACGCAGCGTCTCCTTCGCGCGGGGTTTTCGGCGCGCTGTACACCGCGTGGACTAGATGCATTTCGCTCTCTAACAACCACTTAAAATTTTGATTTCCTTAATAATAGCAACAATAAACTAGTATTTATATTAATAATTCTTTTTTTTTAAAGTAGATAATTTTATTTTGTTTTGTTTTACGGGTTTTTTAGGGAAGATTTGATATTCTGAACTCATTGACGTTTTTTTTAGTATTAATGTTGTTTTATTCATTGGAATAACGGCATGGTACTGTAAAGTTCCCGGTATAGATTTAATTTTACTTAACCTTGATTTTAGTTTCAAAACGGCTTTTTCATAGGTCTCTTTAGTGCTGTAAAAAACTTTAGTTTCTTTGCAATTACGTAAAGCCCAGTTGTAAAGGTCTTCTGGTGTTAAAATATGATTACTCGAAGAGAGTTGAAGACTTGCTCTTTTCGCCCCTCTTTTCAAATTTGCGCCTATACCATCGCACGCACCTTTACCGTGCGCTGTTGCATGAAAATGCCATTCAGCAGGAACTCCAAAATCTTTTTGATGAAACAGAAGATTTTGGAAGGTAGACTTGTTCTTAAAATGCTGACCTGCTCCATCAGTTAAGTAATAAATTTTCTTGACTATGAAATTACTTTTTAAATACGATATTATAATTTTTTGATATTCATAAACAGCAACAGTATCGTGATTTAGATTATCAGAAATTATAGCAATGCTTATATGTTTAAGATCTTGATTTTCGTTATAATATACCACTGTTGTAAAAACTGTTGCTTGATTATTGTTCCAGTGGAACGATTGTGTTGAATTTTGCACTATAAACGCATAGTTTTCTGCAAAATCACAACAAACAAGGAATTCTCCTTTTTGAAGGTTTTTTTTCAAATCGCTTAAGAAAAGATATTGTTCTCTCGCAAAGAAGTCATGAGTTTTAAATTTTATTAATTTTTCTCCCAGTATGTTCATGAATTCATAAACATTTAAAGTTGTAGATACTATTGTGCAACGATCTGTCTGAAGCCATGACTCATACTGTATTTGAAAAATATCATTTCTCTCAAAACATTCAAGCAAATGTTTCCGTAATACAGGCATATTGGGGCAATCTAAACAGTCTCCCAAGTAACATTTCGAACTAGCATTACTACATACGATTGCTTGGATGCAATCGTGGTAGTTTTTAAGAAATAGTCGAGTACCTTCAGTTAAACTCTGTAAATTAATAGCATTTAACATCAGCTTGATATTTTCGTGGTGTACACATACCCATACATTATGCGTACCACTGCTTCCCGCTAGAACACAATGCGGCGGCCTCAATTGAGTAAATTTAGTGAAGCCAATATTAACAGATTCATGCTCTTTTTTAAATAAACAATAAATTTCACGTAAATTACCAAGTAGTAACCTTTTCTGTACATGTTCTCTTTTACCATTATCCTGCTTAACAGATATACAATCTTTTAATCCGGGCATTACACGACTAATATCGTCTCTCTCATAAAAACGTTTAACTGAATCTACACTTTCAACTGGAAATATTTTGCCCCTTTTCTTTTCAGGTTTTGAAAAAATTCCATTTTCAGTTACTAACTTTTTCGCTTCTCGAGCTTCCCACTCAGTACAACCGAACTCTCTGATTAAGTCTCTGCGAGACCAAAAATCAGGAGCAAGCGTGAGTAGCTGAATTTTATCTTCCTTACCCGGTGATTCTAAAAATTTTTTTTTTAATTGGTTGAGAACTGCCACGCCTGCTTTATGATATTCATCAGTACATTCAATTTTAGCTTTTTTGGCATCACATGAAGGTAAATCTAACTTATGTTTATAAAGTTGACGTTGACAGTTGGAACAAATTTTCGCGTTTTCTGGTACGAGGGGATACGGACTCCTAAATATTGAAGGAAAATTCGACAAATTTTTACGCACAGAGTGATTAATTTTATTAAAAGGATTTATGCATTTCAGCTTCAAAGCTGGATCCATTTTAGTAGCGAGAAAATAAATGCAATAAATAAACCAAAAATAAATTATGATTTAATCAGCAAACACACGAAGAACACAAATATAACGGAAACAGCGTTAAAATTCTTAAACAATTTCAAGGATAACAAAGATCGAAAATTCATCAGACTTATATAATTGGATATAACAAATTACTCTCGGGTAAAAATTTTCTATACGCAAGCCACCTATCGGGTAAAAAGTAAGTGAGAAGCGTTGCGTCTGCTATTTCAAATTGATTGTAATGTTTTTGCTTCCTCAAAGAGGAAGCTTTGTAACGGTGAAAAAAATTTTCGAAAAAAAAGTCTTCAAAAAGATGTTTTATGGTGGTATATGTGTATATTATTTGATTTTGATGATTTTTGATTTCGTGGATGTATGTATGTGTGTGTGTGTGTGTGCGTGTGTGTGTGTGTATATTTCAACTCTTAATATCTCCGAAACTAATCAACCGATTTTCGTCGGGTAAAGCTTATTCGCTTCGTCTTGCGGCAAAAGGAAAGTACCCTGATGGATTTGGGATTTTATTGATTTTCTTTTGTTTTATAACCAAAAAACGATTTTGAATTTTTAGTTTTTTTGATTTTTTCGTATCTTATAGTAATTATTACATAAAATAATATACTTCTCTTAAAAGGTATTCAAATTACCTACATTTTCTTTTTTTAAAATTTAAAATTTAAAATATCTTCACTCTGTCATTTGTTATTAATGAAAACTTTTTTATATTTAAAAAATTAATATCAAAAAATAATTTATTTATCGACTTGAAATTTTAACTGTTACTTATTACACTTGTTGGTGGCAATATTGTGTTGCAATTTTAAGTGATTATCTATATGAATATATATTATACATTTATTTTCGAGAACTATCATTTTAATATTTTTATATAATGTAGTAAATTAAAATATCAAAACGTATTAATAGTGCCATTTTTAGCCCCTTCTTTTATCTCTTCTTAATCTCAATTTTTTAAAACTTGGTGGTCTGTCAAAGCTTTTTTAAAATAGGTACGTAATATACTATTTTGCAAGAAACTGGTATAAGACGCATCGGTTCAAAGTATTATTGAAATTCTTTAGCATTCCTTTTTATGAAAAATGTATTTTCAGAATTTCAATTTTTAATTAGGAAACGATGAATTAGTTTGAGGAAGCTAAGTGCCAAAGAATTGGCAGCGGTTTTTTTTTTGCGAAATAACCTATGAAAATGTCAATCGTGCATATAAGTGAAATTCGAAGTGCAAAAAGATATTCCATAAAGAATTAAAAATGATAAATAAAAATAATAAGGTTACTAGAGAGCGAAATACATCTAGTCCACGCGCTGTACAGCGCGCCGCATACCGCGCACGAAGGAGACGCTGCGTCTGCTCTTTCGCGTTCTGTTTCTCTAAGAAAAACATTCGAGCAAATTTTGCAAAAAATCCTTTCCGACGTAAAAAATGCTCAGCTTTCGATCTAGATGATAAAAAAAAATATTAAAAATATACTTTCCGAGATATAGTATGTTTTATACTTTTTGAGGGTGAAAATGGAAAATTTCGGAAAAACCACTTACACCATTGGAAAGCTGAGGAAAAAATACGTCGGAAACGCTTATCACATAATTTTTTGAAATTCATATTGATATCGTAAACACGACTTGAAAATAGCATGATTTGACGCTCGCGCGCCGCGCTGGGAGAGTTGAGGCGAAACCCCTCATTTGTATTAACTAATATTAATTAGTAAATTGTATCAGTATTTTTGTGCAGTGCCAAATTTACACCATTATTAATAAAAAAAAATTGCGTGTAAAGTAGTAATAAATTTTCCATTTTTTCTACGACTTTGGTACCAGAATCATTGCTATATATTAAAATTACAAGTTAGTATTATATATAACATACTGTCACAATGACGATCATTTATTTAAAAAATGTAAATACAGCTATGTATATTTTATAATACTTGTGTGTATAATAATAATATAATTCATTTATTAAAAATTTGAATATTTTTTTAAGCTCAAATACATTTTTCCACGTCATTAATAAAAAATATTACCTTATTCTTTTCACCTGAACAAAGAACACCAAATTGAATCAGGTGGTATTTATAGCCCAAAAATACCTAATTTTCTCAATCCAAACAATACCTGCATCCCTAAATTGAAAACACCTGATTTAATTGGATGATATTCATCATCGAATTTTTTCACATGAAAAAAACACCTGATTTTTTAAATTCAAACAACAACGGCTTCCTTACATAAAAAAACACCTGATTTAATCAGGTGATGTTCATCACCTAATTTTTTCACATGAAAAAAACACCTGATTTTTTCAATTAAAGCAGCACCGGCTTCCTTACAGAAAAAATACCTGATTTAATCAGGTGATGTTCATCACCTAATTTTTTTACGTGAGAAAAACACCTGATTTTTTTCAATTAAAGCAACACCGGCTTCCTTACAGAAAAAACAGCTGATTCTTTCAGATGAAAAAAAACCTAATTTCCTTCATGTGTCTAATTGGGCCAAAAGACAGTTAAAATAATCGATTGTTCTTTTTAGGTGAAAATATCACATTTTTTTCAACAGGGTCATGTTTAAAAATAGAGATAATTTAATCATGCTAAATAAATGACTTTACAAAACAGTATTTGTTATAGGAAAAAATGTTACAGAACCCGAATAGAAATAAAAACCGTACGATTCTGTTACATTCACGTAGGTATGTATTTATTCGTGTACGTTCGCGTACGTTTGCGTACATTTCGGTTACGATTCGAACATTTTTTACGCAAACGTACGTGAATGTACGCGAACGTATTAGTCCAGTCAAATTGGCTAGAAAAAGGGTGATTTTCGAACAAAATTAATATTAGGATACGACAACATTTTTCTTGTTCAGTGGACAAATACAGAGCTACTGTAAAAAAAGATATTCGCAACTCCTGGCGGAATTGTTTATATCATTGTTTAAAGGGTCAAAATGTGGTTTCTTGCATTTTGCGAAAAAGCTAATGCTCGCATGAAGTTCAATGTATGGAAGAAGTTGTAGGAATTAAAAAGACCTAAAAAACGAGCTATTATTTATTAAGATTCGTCAATTATTTACGTCGTAAATTGAGTAAAACAATTAAATTTAAGTTTTTCGATTTTTTGCAATAAAAAATGTTCTATTATAGTTATTGATTAAAACTTTGGATATTTGGATAGGTCTTTTCAAGATGAAAAAAATACTATTTTGACATTTGCGATAACTCAATTATTTATTGCTTAAATCCATTTTGCAACAAAAAACACTTTTTTTTTTTAAATTAATTATTACAGGAATGGGAGGTCGCATCGACATGGGGTTAAGCTTATTCTCTTCTCAAAGAGTTGTACTTTAATTGCTCCATAAGAAGTATATTGCGTTTTTTAGTTAAAGCTATGAAAAATGGCTTCACAAAAAGAGCAGGTAATTGACGCTAATCGCTCGACCGCGCGCTGCCTAAAATCTGAATTAGAGACTTTAAAATGACATACGCTGAAAAATTTAACTTCTCTCAGCAACTAATTAATGGATTTGAATGATTCTTTCTTTAATTTAGGGTAGCACTAAAAATTATGACGACCTATCCTAATCGTTTTTTAATAAAATTATCTTTTAATCTGTAATTGTTTATTTAACTATTCATTTTGCAAAAAGAACCAAAAATTAAAAATATTACTTATGTCGACTGCAATTTACTATCAACTTATAAGAATTTTTCCATCGGTCTTACTGTCTTACGGGCCGGAGCGGGCTCGAAACGTTGGGCAATTTGGTGGTGGGTGGCAGTTAGATTGTCCTTTTCTAACAAAGTTTTTTCCAGGTTTTACTTAAGTTTTTATTTCAGATTCTGCGGGGGTGATTAAAACAAGGGCAATCTGACTGCCATAAATATTAATTATTGTAATTTAATTTGTAAGACTGTAAGACCGACGGAAAAATTCTTATCAGTTGATAGAACCAAAAATTGATATTCTTCTAAATTTTTTCAATGTAATAATTGAAGTTATTTATTATTTAACATTTCTTTTCATTTTTAGTAATTTTGAGTAATTTTGAGTAATTATTTAAGGTGAAAGGTATGTAAATAATTTTAATTAAGGGAATTTTAGTTATACTCTTTATTAATAATTAACATACTGCAATTCGCTTAATTCAAACATTAATGAAAGAACGGTTCAATAATAAATAACTTCAATTATTACATTGAAAAAATTTAGAAGAATATCAATTTTTGGTTCTTTTTACAAAATTAATAGTTAAATAAACAATTTTATTAAAAAACGATTACGACAGGTCGTCATAATATTTAGTACTACCCCAAATTAAAAAAACCGCTGCCAATTGATTGGCCCGTAGCTTCCTCGACCGTAATTTGTTGATTCGTTTAATTAATTTTAATAACAAAATTTATAATTTTTTCAAAAATTTATTGTATAATTATAATTAAAATCATTTATGAATATTAAAAATTGTTAATTTTAAAATTTATTTATTTATTTTTTATTTATATCAAATTTATATAAATTTTGAGCTGATAAATAAAGTTATCATTTGAAATAGAAGTAAAATATCTAAATTTTATAATAATACAAATAGATATCACGGTTGTTTTGTTATTAACAAAAACGTGTTTTTTTTTTATATTTCATAATTCATATTTTTTAAGAAAAAAAAATTTATAGCTATCATTGTTCTTTGGTTATTAACAAAAACGTGTTTTTTTAAAAAAGTTCATAACTCACAAATAAATTATAATAATGCAGAATATAATGCATTCATAATGCATAATTCATAATTACAATAGATTATAGTAGATATAAAATTATATGTAAGTAAGTACATTCAAATTGTTCACTGCAAATCAAACAAACGAATGTTGTGAAATCAGTTATCAATAGTCAAGTAATGCAAATAACCCTCGGAAACTACTGTATGACTGTTCTCAGAAATGTATTCAAATTTGTTTATCTTTCTATACAAATTAAACACAAGTGTAGACGAGTAACTGATTCGCTGACACGTTGTATGGTTTGTAGGTTTGGAAGGCCAGGAGAGTAAAACACTTGACACAGTCTTTGCCTCAAATTAATTGTTTTATTCAACTTAATTAAATACTATGCACAGTGCCAAAAGGCAGGAGAATAGTGAATGTGGGTTTTAATAGTTCGTGCGTGTTTCGTGTCGTGTTGACGCGCTTGTGGCTCGCGAGAGACTGACACGCGGTCGAGCTGTAACGGACGAATTGGGTGTGTTTGAAATATTATTGCTGTATGTATGATGAGACTTTAGGGGGCATGAAATACGATAGCGGAAAACTTAGGCAGCTTTCCGAACATCCCGCCCGCCTTGGCCAGGAACTGGCGAAATGTTATCCACCTGCGGCATGATGCTGATCTTCGCTATTGGTCGGGTGTAGCTAGATGATGCAGTCTTGACTTCCACGACTCGAACCACGCCGTCTTGTCCAGGGTGCACAGCAGTGATCCGAGCCAACGGCCATTTGCATGGTGGATAGAGTTCGGAGCGCAGCAGGCAAAGATCGCCCACCTTGACTGGATTTTCCTTGTTATGCCATTTTGATCGAGTTTGTAGATGTTGGAGATACTCCTGAGACCAGCGTTGCCAAAATTGCTCGTGCATGTGGCGGAGCATTTGCCATCTATCCAACCGAGGCACCGCAACGTCAAGCAATGAAGGCTCAGGAACGGTGAGAGTCGGCTCACCGATCAGAAAGTGACCAGGGGTCAATGAATTTAAATCCTCTGGATCATCTGAGAGAGGTTGAAGAGGGCGCGAGTTGAGGCACGCTTCGATTTGGGCGAGCAGCGTCGTCATTTCCTCGAAGGTTAAAAGAGCTTCCCCAATTACTCTTTTGAGATGAAACTTGACAGATTTGACCGCTGCCTCCCAAAGGCCTCCAAAGTGCGGAGCACCAGGCGGATTGAAGCGCCACTCAGTTCCATCGGTAGCCAGAAACCGCGCAATTTCGGCATGTTGAGTGCCAGCTTGATTGAACAGGAGTCTGAGTTCTTTATCAGCGCCGATAAAGTTGAGACCACAGTCGCTTGTGAGTGAGGCGCAAACGCCTCTTCTTGCGGTGAAGCGCTTATACGCATGCAAAAAGTCAGCTGTGGTGCAGCTCGAAACTGCTTGGAGGTGTACTGCACGGGTGGAGAAGCAAACGAAGACGCAAATATACCCTTTGTAGGATTTCGCAACTCTGCCTTTTGAGAACCGCAGATCGATAGGTCCCGCGTAGTCCACGCCTGAGTGCAGGAACGGTCGAAATTGCTGAACTCTTTTGAAGGGCAGATCGCCCATAAGCTGCGTGGTAGGCTGAGCTCGTTGACGCCAGCAACGCGTACACCTGAAGATTGTTGATTTAACGTCTTGTCGTCCACGAAGAATCCAAAAGCGTTGTCGGAAGTGATTGAGCGTGAGCTGCGTGCCTCCGTGAAGCGTCTTGGAGTGAGCATCTAAAACTAAAAGTTTGGTAAGATTCGAGGTTTGAGGTAAAATTAAAGGGTGCCGTTCATCTGGGTGTAGTAATGAGTGCCTCAGTCGTCCACCAACTCGGAGGTGTTCCTGAGCATCCAGGATAGGATAGAGGCGGATCAAGGCGCTTCTGCGAGGCAATGGATCACCCTTGTTTAAACAGCTGATTTCTTCGGCAAAGTGAATATGTTGCACCCAATGAACTAGTCCCAAGAGTGCTCGCAATAGGCAATTGGGCGTGAATGTTGTAGCTTGCCAATTTATTGATTTTGCTCGTTGCAGGAATTGCAGGCATCGAGCAATGGTATTTACAAGTCGAGAAAGCGAACTAAATCTAGTGATGACTTCAGGATCTGCTGGCATCGCAGACACCGTGAACCACGAGAGAGATCGTCGCTCTAGCGTTTCATGCGATTCGTCAAGGTCACACGTACTTGAGCTATTCCAGGGTGTACTCGAGCTGATGAGGAATGCTGGGCCATGAATCCACATGGATGATTTGACCAAGTCTGATGCCAAAATGCCTCTTGATGGCAAATCGGCAGGATTTTCGACTCCAGGCACGTGAAGCCAGACAGCATTTGAGAGTGTTGTCTGAATCTCTGAAACTCGATTCGCTACGTACGTCTTCCAAGTAACGGGCGGTTGCTTGACCCAGGCGATAGTGATGGTAGAATCCGTCCAACAAAAACACTGCGCATTCTCGAGACAAAGGGTTTGACGAACTCGCTTCATAAGACGCACGAGCATCACTGCGCCACAGAGCTCCAAGCGTGGCAAAGATACCTGCTTGAGCGGAGCTACTTTGCTCTTTGAGGCCAGTAAAATGCTTTGGACGTTGCCTTCCTTGGAGACAGTACGCAGGTAGAGACAGGCAGCGATAGCTCGTTCCTATGCGTCAGAAAAACCATGAATTTCCGAAAAGGCAGTATCGCTGGAGCTCCCGGCCCAACGAGGCACCGAGAAGTGGTGAAGGTGTGGCAGGTCATCGATGAGCAGAAGCCATCGTTGCCTTAAAGTCGAAGGCAACGGATCATCCCATCCGATTCCATCGCACCACAGTGACTGCATGAAGATCTTGAATGATGTCGTCACGGGAGTGATCCATCCAACCGGGTCGTACAGTTGAGCGATCATGGAGAGGGCTTTTCGTTTGGTGAGATTCTCGTCGCTTGCAGGGAACTCAAATTTGAACGAGAAGACGTCGAGCAAAGGGTGCCAAGCCACGCCCAGCATGGGTAAGGTTTGTTCTTCAGGCCATGAGAGAAGTTGAGTGCCTGTTTGCTGAGTCTCAGGCACGTCAGCTAACAGTGCTGGATCGTTGGCTGTCCATTTGCTGAGTGAGAATCCGCCTGCCTTGAGCAGTTCCACAATTTCGGTCTTGAGTGCGAGAGCCTCCTCCAGAGTGTCTGCTCCAGCAAAGATGTCATCGACATAAATCTGATCCAGTAGTACTTGAGCGGCACGAGGGAACTTAGCACCTTCATCTTCGACTAATTGCCTGAGCGTCCTGAGAGCTTGATACGGTGAAGGGCCAAGGCCATAGGTGATGGTGCAAAGATTGAAGACGGTAATTATTGTTCCTATGCGCCACAAGATTTGCTGAAAGGCTTGATCTTCTTCGTCGATGAGAATCCTCCGAAAGTGTTTCTCGATGTCGGCGGAAAATGCGAGGCGAAAGACTCGCCAGCGTAGTAGCACGTCGAATGGGTCGAGTTGGAGCTTCGGACCGACGTGAAGGCACTCGTTGATGGGAAGTCCAGAAGGTAACTTGACCGATCCATTGAATACAACTCGCAGTTTGCCGACATCACCATGTGTCTTGAAAATTCCATGGTGGGGCAGCAGAAAGCTGGGTGAGTCCTTGGAGACTGATTCCCGAGGTGACAACTCTTTCATGTGACCAAGAGAGCGGTACTCCGACATAAACTTGTCGTACTTCGCCTGAAATTCAGGCTGCCTTATAAACCGATTCTCGGTTCTTAATAAGGCACGAAGGGCAGCTTCTTGAGAGTTGCCAAGGTTATCTATGTTGGGCTTGAAGGGTAGACGTAGCACATATCTGCCATCAGCAAGGCGTTTATGTGTAGTTACGAAGTGATTTTCGCAATCACGTTCGTCTTTAGAAAGAGTTGCTGAAGTATTGAGTATCACCTCCTCCTGTTGCCAAAAGCGAGTGAGAAGAGCTGCTAGATCCAGATCGACGTGACATGAGAGGCTAGATACGGTGGCTGGATCGCTCGATGCAGTGCTCACAGCACCTGTAAGTATCCAGCCAAGTCCAGTTGCTTGAGCGATGATGCCATTATCGCTGGCCTTGCGAATGCCTTCCTCTATCAGCTGGGGATAGAGATCAGCGCCGATGATGATTTCGATTGGATCGGTTGAGTCCATTCTTGGGTCGGCAAGAGTCACACCGTCCAAGAAGGCATCGGTAGATGACACTGATTGAGCAACAGGAACGTAGTCGGTGAGACGAGGTAAAATAAGTGCAGTCAGTTTCCATCGATGACTACTTTCAAAGTGAGGCGAGATTAGAATCGCCGACTTTGATTTAGCTGTATAGCTAGGCGTCGCACCAACGCCGGTGACAGGCACGAAGGCTGACTGGCGAGGCGCTCTTATTCTCTGAGCGAGGGATTCAGCAATGAACGAGGCTTCCGAGCAGGGATCTACAAGCGCTCGTGCATAAGACGTGCGGTGGTGATCGGACGATACTTGAAGTAATGCCGTGGCGAGCAGAATGGCTCGTGACCTTGATGAAATTTACGTAGCATGAGATGTAGTGCCTATGGAGGCTGGAGGGTGAGCAGCAGAGGTGGTCATGACGGAACTAGCAGACGATCCGTCGGTTGCTTGGAATTGAGCGGTACTTGGCCCAGAATTGCGATGGAGCAGGGCAAACCGATGTACTCCAAGGCAATTAAAGCATAGTTGCTTTTCTAAAACAAATTTGTGACGATTATCAAGGGAACAAGCGAGAAAGTTTTCGCACATATTAATGTAATGTTCTCCTTGACAGTAAGAGCAGCGACGAACACGGTGCGTTGCAGCATTGTGCACGGTAAGTACAGGTGCCTTAGATTTCTTCGAGACCGCAGATATCTTCCTTGCCGACGGCTGGTGGTCGGCCGGTAAGGCAGTTCCTGACTCGGCGATGTCTCTAGTCCCTCAATGCGTGCTTTGAGAAAACTATCGAATTCATCCCATGTTGTGGGTGTAGAGGTATCTCCAAGGAGCAGATCCCAGTCTCTCCAGGTCCTTGAATCGAGACGGCTTACGGTGAGATGAACGAAGAAATCATCCATTTTGTCCATCGGTCTGTTCAATGCCTCCAGAGTTTCTCTGACTTCTGTAGTTCCGTTTCTAAGTGCCTTCAGGGCACTGGAAGATTCGGTGGAGGCAGGAGCGAGCTGAAACAGGGACTCCAAACACAGATAAATTAGTTTCCGCGTGTTGTCATAATGTTTTGTCAATCGGGTCCAAGCGCGAGCGTAGTTGTCGTTCGTGACAGGAATGTTTTTGATGAGGTCCGCCGCTTCGCCCGAGAGACTGCTTTTTAGATAATAGAGACGTTCAGCATTGGTTAGTTTAGGATCATGCTTCAAGAAGGCCGAAAACATGTCTTTGAAAGGCGCCCATTCAGCGTACTTGCCTGCGAAGTGAGGGATGGAGATGATCGGCATTTTCCGAGATGACGATTCGTGAGCTGGAACTGCAGCGGTACCTCCCGGTGCTCCACTTTCCACCAGCGCATCTAAGGCATCGAGGAATTGACCCTTTTGCTCTAGAAAAACTTCTTCTGCTGCTTCCATGAAGTTGTCCGTAAAGTACGCGTTCTTGTCATCTTCTTCGGTTGCGACATCTATAGTTTGTTCGTGCCTGCTTTGAATACCAGACCATCTTTTCTCGAGCTCTTCCAGTCTTGAACGGATTGATCCTTTGGACGTTTGCTGACCCTTTTTCTTGAGGTTGAGGAAGGCGCGGAACATCAGATTGGCTTCTTTCTTTTGCTCTTCAATAAGGTCGCTTGCTTCCGACGGCATGACTAGTCCGCTTGAAGCGAAAGAGATTTTTGGTTGTTTCTATCGCAAGGCGGTGCGATAGACGAAAATGTCAACACTTTAAGGTAGAGTGGACAGTTTCTGAGAGGTGTTTGCTAGTGCGAGAACGATAGTCGGCACGGTAGGCTCAGCTACTATCGAACCGCGAAGGGGAATGCGAATGCCTAGAGGCAGCAAACGCAGAGTTGCGAGCCCGCGTTTCGGAGCGACCACAACACTGAGATGGCTTGAGCTAAGCCAGGAGCGAGCGAGATGTAAACAAAGCTCGCTCGTCTCGTCTTACACACACGCACTGACACAGGTAGAGACTGGTCGAGAATATGAAATTGGAATTCTTTTGGTTTTTTTTTCCAATTGGCCTTTCCGCGTATTCTTCACTTGATTAAACTCTTGATGATAAGATCCTAGCGGTTTTCAAGGCAGGATCCGGCTCGAAGGACCAGAAATGTAGACGAGTAACTGATTCGCTGACACGTTGTATGGTTTGTAGGTTTGGAAGGCCAGGAGAGTAAAGCACTTGACACAGTCTTTGCCTCAAATTAATTGTTTTATTCAACTTAATTAAATACTATGTACAGTGCCAAAAGGCAGGAGAATAGCGAATGTGGGTTTTAATAATTCGTGCGTGTTTCGTGTCGTGTTGACGCGCTTGTGGCTCGCGAGAGACTGACACGCGGTCGAGCTGTAACGGACGAATTGGGTGTGTTTGACATATTATTGCTGTATGTATGATGAGACTTTAGGGGGCATCAAATACGATAGCGGAAAACTTAGGCAGCTTTCCGAACAACAAGAAAGTACTGAAATGATATAAAACTTTCTACGAAAGTATAAAATAAGGCAAGTATAGACGTTTTTTCTGTATAAATCTATAAAATAATAATATTTATGATTTTTTAAAAGAAATCAAATAAATACCAGTCAAAAAGTCTTTCACTTCTTTGAGTCATTGTATGCTGAACAAATTATATGTAAACATTCAAATTGTTTACTGCAAATCAAACAAACGAAAGTTGTGAAATCAATTATCGTTAGTCAAGTAATGCTAACATCTCTCGGAAACAACTGTATGACTGTTTTGAGAAATGTATTCAAAATTGTTCATCCTTCTATAAAAATTAAACACAAGAAAGTACTGAAATCAATTTATTGTAGTCAAGTACCCATAAGATAACTTCACTGACATGATAGAACTTTTCGCACCTTGCGTGTAAAATTACATTTTATGCCTACTTTGTAACTTAAAAAATATTCAGCCAGTGGGCATAAAGTATTACTTAACGCCTAAGAGGCGCAATAGCTCACATACTCCTATACAAAACCTTATAGAACCTATACCCACTTTACGCCCGTGTAGGTGAAAATTGTTTTATGACTATTATGCTTTCTTTTCATTTCTAAAATTCATAGGAATTTTTTCAGATATTTACGAAAAGTCAAAATGTTGAACTTTCTATAGTTCTATAATATTACTCATCTTGGGAGGACAAGAGAAGTCTAGAGTTGCTCTAGCAGGGGTGGTTCTCCAATCTCCCACACATACTTCGCGGGCCCGACGGTTTGCAGTTTACCGGTGAGCTTTGTAAATATAGAAATCTAAATTTTTGCATAAATTTATTAAAAATGTTTATACGTATAAGTCCACTATAATTAATAAATAATTACAATGACTCTAATTTTTAATTGATACTTATCAAATATATCATCCCTACATATGTGCAGAATATCACGATTTACTTAGATTACCCAAAATATTTTTCCTTGTGTCCGTCGTTTTTAAACAGGAATGAAGTAAAAATGCATATAAATTGTACTAAAAAATCTACTCACAAGTGCTTTAGATTTTACTAACCATTTTATAAGCCACCAATTTTATCCTTTTCTCGCGTGTAAATATCATATAAGATCTCATGTGAGTATTTCAGCCATCAGATCTCATATGGGATCATATATATATATATATATATATATATATATATATATATATATATATATATATATATATATATATAATGTTATCTGCAATTTTATATATTATAGGATGATCTCATATGAAATCGCATATGAGATCTGATGTCCGATATTCATATATATGAGATCTCATATAATATTTTCACGAGGGTTTGCAATTTCTATTTATAAACAGAGTGATACATTCATGGATCAGTATTGCTTCCTCAAAGAGGAAGCTTCGTAATGGTGAAAAAAATTTTTGGAACAAAAAATGTTTAAAAACATTTTTTAAGACTTTTGGCACCAATATCCGATGTTTTTGAGAACAAAAATTTTCGTGTCTGTGTGTGTGTGTGTATGTGTGTGTGTGTGTGTGTGTGTGTGTGTGTGTGTGTGTGTGTGTATGTGTGTGTGTGTGTGTGTGTATGTGTGTGTGTGTGTGTGTGTGTGTGTGTGTGTGTGTGTGTGTGTGTGTGTGTGTGTGTGTGTGTGTGTGTGTGTGTGTGTGTGTGTGTGTGTGTGTGTGTATCGGCTATAACTTTTGAACGAATTGACCGATTTTCATCTATGAGGGCTTATTCTCTTCGTTTGGACATAGAATAGAGATAGCTTAACCTATTTTTTCCTTTTATCGTTTTTCTTTTGTTTTATAACCAAAAAATGATTTTGAATTTTCAGTTTTTTTGATTTTTTCATATCATACAGCCATTATTACATAATATAGTAAACTGTTTTTGAAAGGTCTTCAAATTACCTAAAATTTCTTTTTTTAAAAGTTGAATTATCTTTACTCTGTCATTTGTTATTAAGGAAAACATTTTTATATTGCACAAATTAATTTCTCAAAAAATATTTTATTTATCGACTTGAAATTTTAACCACTTATAACAATCATTGAAGACTATATTTGGCTAAAATTTCAAGTGATTATCTTCATTTCTTTTCTAGAAAAAAAATATTTTTGAAAAAAATTGCATTTTTTTTCGGACGCGATAACAGGAGTACAAATCAACCAATCGTCTTGAAATTTGGCACAGAGATAGCTTTTTTATATCTTCGAACCGAGTTCGTTGCCCAAAAAAATCGGTCAATTACGATTAAAGATATTTGAGGTTAAAAATTTTTCTTTTTAATTTTCGAATTGCGTTTTTTCAGAGGATTGTTGACTTATCGACCTAAAATTTTAACCACTTATAACACTCATTGAACACTATATTTGGTTAAAATTTCAAGTGATTATCTTCATTTGTTTCAAAGAAAAAAAATATTTTTGAAAACAAGGGAACTTTCTTTCGGACGCGATAACAGGAGTAAAAATCAACCAATCGTCTTGAAATTTGGCACAGAGATAGCTTTTTTATATCTTCGAACCGAGTTCGTTGCCCAAAAAAATCGGTCAATTACAATTAAAGATATTTAAGGTTAAAAATTTTTCTTTTTAATTTTCGAATTGCGTTTTTTCAGAGGATTGTTGATTTATTGACCTAAAATTTTAACCACTTATAACACTCATTGAAGACTATATTTGGTAAAAATTCCAAGTGATTATCTTCATTTGTTTCAGAGAAATATTTTGTGATAATTATATATATATATATATATATATATATATATATATATATATATATATATATATATATATATATATATATATATATATATAACGTCAGTAACGTAATTTAGGATATAAATTATTTTTAATTATGTATACGACACAATGAGAACAGGTGCCACTGATTTATTTCGCATCGCGTTTATTTAATGAATAGGAATTATAAATATATATATGTGTGTGTGCGTGTGCGTGTGCGTGTGCGTGTGTGTGTGTGTTTAATTACTTAATTAAAAATAATTTATATCCTAAATTACGTTACTGACGTATAATATAATAAAATAATATTAAAGAGGATTAAATTTGTTTCCACTTTTATCGGTTTTAATCCGTTGTTTCTAGCAGGCCAACTCATATAAACTTGAAATGGGTCTTAAGTTTGCATTGTTTGAATACAACGAAAAAATTTTTAACGATTGATTAAAATTATTACACAAATGAAATTTTATCTAAACCATTGTTTTAAAGTCATTTTATAATATAAATAAATAGATATACATGCAGAATCAATATTATTCAGTATAAACGTGAATTAAAGTAAATGATTTTTTATTTCATTACACTCAAAAGTTGAAAAATTCAGACCCATAACTTGAATAAAAACAATAGATATTAAAAACTTGAATAAAGACAATATGTAATAGGAAAATTTACAAGATAACGTCACAAATTATCTCTCAAATTTACATAACATTATCTAAGGTCAACTTTCTAGAATTATTATTGTAATATAATCACTGTAATCAGCTTAGACCTTACCTTATATATCTCTCTCCCTCTCTCTCACTCTATCTCTCTCTCTTTTTCCTCTCTCCTCTCCTCTCTCCACTCTTTCTCCTCTCTCCTCTCCTCTCTCCACTCTCTTTCTCCTTTTCTCCTCTTCTCTCTCTCTCCTCTCCTCTTTCCTCTCTCTCTCTCTTTGACGGATAGCCGGGGTTAAACCCAAGGGCGTCAATAAGTGATAAATAAATCTCTGGGTATCTTTCTCTTATTCTTATCACTTCTTCAATTAAGTTTGAATGAGAAGGTCAGATATATTATTTACGTACGTGTTCACTAGTCAATGTTATCATGAGAACTAATAAAAACATCAGCTGTTATTCTGTTATTTATTAAAAATAAGGTATCCTAGCAACTATAGAAGATGAACGTATAACGATCATGTCAGATGAAAACATTACGTTCGATTGACGTGTATTTAATTACTCTATCGATATTTAAAAGAAATTAACTTAAAGTTTTATTACATTTTATTTAAATCAATTCTATTATATATAAATGTATTAATATTAGAATAAAATTAGATCAAAATAACTTGAGCTTAATTTATTGTAACTGTAATAACATTATTTTTGCACGTAAAATTTGCGTAAAATAGTATTAATCATAAATGCTGTACACTATATTCAGATAAACTAAGTGCTGGGCAATTGTAAAAAAGTCAATTTGGAAATCATCAATTTTTAATAACAAATAGTTTCTTCTTCAATAAGATAAAATTAAAAAATTATATTAATATAATCTTACAAAAATATTCTATTAATATGAAAATGTATTTTTTAAAGTCATAAATTTGAGATAATTTAATTTAGAAACTTTTTTATTTTTTTTTGTGAAAAATTTATTATTATAGTTTCAATTTAATGAAAGGAATCGATAAATTGTTTTGAGGAAGCTAAGTGCCAAAGAATTGGCAGCGGTTTTTAATATGTAAATGCAACCCATTTATACATTTTATTTGATCTTTATATATGAAAATGACCATATGTCTACACCTTGAACTGCAAACCGTCGGGCCCGCCAAGTATGTGTGGGAGATTGGAGAACCACCCCTGCTAGAGAAACTCTAGACTTCTCTTGTCCTCCCAAGATGAGTAATATTATAGAACTATAGAAAGTTCAACAATTTTGACTTTTCGTAAATATCTGAAAAAATTCCTATGAATTTTAGAAATGAAAAGAAAGCATAATAGTCATAAAACAATTTTCACCTACACGGGCATAAAGTGGGTATAGGTTCTATAAGGTTTTGTATAGGAGTATGTGAGCTATTGCGCCTCTTAGGCGTTAAGTAATACTTTATGCCCACTGGCTGAATATTTTTTAAGTTACAACGTAGACATAAAATGTAATTTTACACGCAAGGTACGAAAAGTTCTATTATGTCAGTGAAGTTATCTTATGGGTACTTGACTACAATAAATTGATTTCAGTACTTTCTTGTGTTTAATTTGTATAGAAGGATGAACAATTATGAATACATTTCTCAAAACAGTCATACAGTTGTTTCCGAGAGATGTTAGCATTACTTGACTAACGATAATTGATTTCACAACTTTCGTTTGTTTGATTTGCAGTAAACAATTTGAATGCTTACATATAATTTGTTCAGCATACAATGACTCAAAGAAGTGAAAGATTTTTTAACTGGTATTTATTTGATTTCTTTTAAAAAATCATAAATATTATTATTTTATAGATTTATACAGAAAAAACGTCTATACTTGCCTTATTTTATACTTTCGTAGAAAGTTTTATATCATTTCAGTACTTTCTTGTGTTTAATTTGTATAGAAAGATAAACAAATTTGAATACATTTCTGAGAACAGTCATACAGTAGTTTCCGAGAGTTATTTGCATTACTTGACTATTGATAATTGATTTCACAACTTTCGTTTGTTTGATTTGCAGTGAACAATTTGAATGTACTTACTTACATATAATTTGTTCAGCATGCAATGAATCAAAGAAGTAAAAGACTTTTTCACTGGTATTTATTTCATTTCTTTTACAAAATCATAAATATTATTATTTTATAGATATTATACAGAAAAAACGTCTATACTTGCCTTATTTTATACTTTGGCAAAAAGTTTTATATTAACAATATTATTATTATTTGTACAATCATGAAAAAAATGATTACCATTTGTAGAGAGTGCTTATTGAATTGATGAGATTCGAATAAATAAAAGGTCTAGACAAATTGGGTTGTTTTTTTATAGATTATGTAGAAAAAACGTCTATACTTGCCTTATTTTATACTTTCGTAGAAAGTTTTATATTAACAATATTATTATTTGTAGAGTCATGAAAATTCCCATTTGTAAAAAGTGCTTATTGAATAGACGCGACTAGAAGAATTAAAAGGACTAGAGAAATTATGTTCTCTAAAGAATGTACTTAAAAAATTAGCTTTTAGAAAACGTGTTGATTGTTTTAAAAAACTATTGAAGCCCTCATTAATGTTTTTGGTACTCAGTTTGACGGATGTTGAGAGAGAGAGGGAGAGAGAGGGAGAGAGGGAGATAGGGGAGGGAAAGAGAGGAAGAGAGAGACAGGGGAAGAAAGGGAGATAGGGGGAGGATGAGCGTGAGACTAATACTTGCCTTAGTTTAAACTTTTGTAAAATGTTTTTTGAGATTGATTTCATAACTTTTTAAGAGAAAATAATAATTAGATTGTGTGATAACGTTATGAGAGTTTATTAAGGTATATTTTTAATATCATTTTAAAATGGTAGTATTGTTATTCACAAAAGTTTTAAAATGGTAGTATTGTTATTCACAAAAGTTTTAAATTAGTTTTTACTTTTGTAAAAAAATTTTTTAGAGATCGTGATTTCACAACTTTTTAATTAAGAGTAAAAGTACATTATAAATAATGTTTGTTAAGTATAGAACTACACTTTAATTGATTTCACAACTTTTTGTGTTTGACTTTCAGTATCCGCGTGAAAGAAATTTAGTTCGACTTTAGAACGCAAAAATTTATTATTGGTTTGTAGAATTCCTTTTCATAAAATAAAACGTAAATAATTTTTTAGGATATTGTATAGTTTCGGACAATAATTCCTATGGTTTCCGAAAAAATTCTTATCGTTTGTAAAAGTTTTTGTAAAGTGATTGTAAAGGTTTTGGAAAAGAATTTCTCGTTGCTTGCAAAATTTTTTTTCACCATACCCTGCCCGAAAGTGCCACTTTCATTCCCGTCTCAAACGCAAATGTGGTATTTTCGGCCCAGGTATGGTGAAAAATAGTATACGTTCCACTGGAGTAATATTGGCCAGCCCATATCTCGTGTTTGCAACCCTCGCCTTCGGCTCGGGTGGCAATTTACACGAGATATGGACTGTCCAAGTTTTTTCTCCCTAGGTGCGTAATATACTATTTTGTCTAGCGGGCCGAAAGTACCACTTTGGATCCCGGCGCCCGATCGCGAAGGTTGTATTTCCAACCTCGCTAGGCTAAATATAGTATACGCTCCACGGGAGTAAAATTGGCCAGCCCACAGCTCGTGTTTGCCTTCGGCTCGCCTGATCGGCTCGGATGGCAATTTACACGAGCTGTTGACTGTCCAAGTTTTTTCCTCCCTTGGTGCGTAATATACTATTAAAGGATTGTAGAAGTTTTGTAAAATAATTTATTAAAGGATTTTTTAAAAGATGTAGTGATGGACCATTTTTGGAGATATTTTGTATAGAAAATATAATAATGAATAATTTACAGAAATGATTCTGTTATTGGAAGTACGACTTTAATTTAATGAGTAATACTACAGACAAGAAAAATGATTTTTGTAAGAAAAAGAAAACATTTTCATAGCAAAGATACATACAAATAAATATTGTAAAGAGATAAAGAGATAATTTAAATAGCAAAAATCAGTTTTGTGAGAAATAGAAAGTGTTTTTATAGGAATTATAGAAAATAGTTTAAAAAATATTTTTTAAAAGTGTTTATTATATAATTGTTTCAAAAAGCATTTAAGCTTCCGTCAAGTTCTTTGTAGAGAGTTGGACAGTTGTTGAGAGCAAGATTGTTTCGATAAAAACATTAAACTTATATTAGTATTTCAGCAGAGAATTTAAAGTTGTTAAAAAAGATAACAATGATATATTTTTTCTTTGTAGCTTTTGTAAGGAATAAAAGCCAAAAGTACAAGTTATCAGAATTACAATTCAAATCTCTGTATCACCAGCTGATTCTCTTGCTTTTATAAAACTCGAAGCTCAAAGTTGGCTGAAAAGTTGAGTTCGCATGTCAACTGCCATTTCCATAGCAGCAGACGGTACAAAGTTTTTTAAAATCTACTCTTTCGCATCTATTTCTCTGAAGTCACCTAATCCTCTAGCCTAAAAATGCGAAGCGGAAAGTTTGCCAAGTTAACTACCATTATGTAACAGCACCTGATACTAAGTTTTTTCACAAAACACTCTTATACATCCATTTGCTCTTGTTTTTTTTGACAAATTATTATTACATTATTAAATTTGTGTTAAAATTTACCTCTAGCCTTCTATTGCACATTCTAAAGCTGGAATTCATTTCATTATTTTGCTAACCACACATTTCTTTTTCATAATATTTTTTTTTCATCATACACATAATCTTGTAAAATTAAAAACACAACTAGTTAATGAATTAAACATTATTATTATCTGAATCTTGTATAGAAAAATATGTACTATAAACTTCTCTGAAACATTTTGACATCTCCTACCATGAGAAAATCATAAAATAGATTACTGAGCACTTTCATTCCTTGAAATTTTCGCAATAACACATCATTTTTGTTCTTTTCAGTACTTCCATGTACATTAGACATAATCTTTTCATTGGCACTTGAATAAATATGTAAAACAGCACAGCACTGATATCGACTAAGTTTTTTAAAGATGACAGATGCTTTTTAAATCAAGGCTCAGACCACAATATTTCAAATAGGCATCATAAATTATATTGTATATTTATAATCCTCACGTGTCACTCAGCAATATTTTCTTCTATGCCAAAGCTTATTATGAAGTGTATGAACCTCATAACGCGTAATTATTTATTAATACACACACGGAGCGCTCATTTTAGCTATGGCAGCATAAAGTTATTGCCTGCTAATACATCATACTGTTAGCTGCCACAGGAGCAAACAATGCGTGCGTGGAAAGTAACGCCACCATACCAGTGTAGCTTGGAAACTGTCGAGCGTCAATAGCAAGAGGTTCATACTATGGTGGTATGAGATTCTTGCAATCGAGGAGTTGCGTTTGGCACCGTTGCACAAATTCCATACTCTCGTGGTATAAACTTGCTGCTTTCGGCGCATGGGGGTATCTCCTCCTACGGTAGCGCTGCTCTACTATGCTAGTTAAGTATAACAAAAATGGATGCTTCTATAGCGCGAGAGCTTGTACTATCGTAGTTAAATTGAGCTCTCCGTGCACTTGAGCTATTTTCAAAACATTTGAAACTGATTTTTAATAGAAGTTTTAAAAATTGATTATAAACACTTCACGTAACACATCATAGCAGTACTATAGTTTATTTATTATTAGACAAAATACTGAAAATTATATTGTATACTTATAACCTAGCGTGTTACTCAGCACTATTTTCTTCTAAGCAAAAGCTTATTATGAAGTTTATGAACCTCATAACACATAATTATTTATTAATACACACATGTTCTATTCTCAAAACATTTCAAACTGATTTTAAGTACAAGTTTTAAAATTTGAAAATATTAAGAAACGATGGTGAGGGTCAACCCAGGATGTAAAAAATCACAACTCAAAGTTTCATTCTAAAATCACAACGTTTCGCTAGTCTGCTTTTCTAGCCTCTTCAGGTGAACATTTATTACACTACATAACAAAAAGTAAAAACATTATAATCGCAACATGGTCATTTTTCGTTGTACACATATGAAAAATCAAATAAAATTACATACATTACATAACTCGTTAACAGATATTTTAAGAGCCGAAGCTCTGTGTCAGAACCTCTATACAGACTACATCGCCGCCGACGACTATTACACTGAGTATTAGATATATAACTCTCGATTTCTAAGAAAACATAAACAAACCAATGCTTGACTACGAATCAAAACACATTATAAATGTATAAACGATGAAAACTGGCGTACTTATCATAGCTATAGTGTAGCAAGATGATTTTTCTTCCATTTAATATCAAATTTATTCAAAATTCTCTTCAATCTTTTATACTGACTGTTTAAAAATTGCGTGTCTTCCTGTCTGTTAATTGTGTTATCAATCCAATTTATATGTAGCATTTCAGATATAAGTCGTTTTTTCCTATTACATTCTCTATCTAATATTAATGTGTTGGCCCAATCAAAATTGTGTGTAGGATTTTTTTTGATATGTTGTGGAACAGGAAGTAATTTATGGGGGTCTAATTTTAATCCATCTATTACAGATTTTTTGTGCTCATTGATTCTCGTTTTCAAGCATCTTTTATGGGTTATTCATTGGAGCAATGAAACTGTCATTTTCTTCATGGACATCCAAGTCCTCTATTCGTCCTGTCAAATACGAAGACAAACTTTTAATATTCTTCTAAAATTATATCTCATGAAAAATTTTCATGTTGAGAATACACCTTGGAAAATATTGTATTGTAAATAGTATTTGCCTGCTCTTCCATAGGCTAATATTGGTTTTGTTTTTTTTTCTTGAGTTAGTACTATATTCTTACTATCTTCTTTAATATAATTATATTCCTAAACGCCTGTTCTTATATTAAAAGAACTTTTCTTTTCCATTAATAACAAAATAACCAGCAGAGTCATGAGGGCACTCGTTCATTTTTGCTAATTCAAAATTAGATTTTTCAGACAGTACAGAATTAGAACTCCTCAACATTATTGGCTATATTACATATTCAAAATAGAAATAAGGCTTTCAGCATTTGTCTACGTTGTACAACCATCCAAGTTAATTCAAAATCGAATTTCAATGACTGTAAACAAATCTTGTATAATCTGTAAATATAAAAAAAATTCACACAAAGTATCAATTTTTTTAAAATGATTGTAGCCATTTAACATTTTGCTGTTCAATACTTATCTAATAAAATCCCCGTTGATTGATATATGAATAGATGAATTCTTCTATCACCAATTGACTACTTCAGATCTTTGAATATATATTAATTAACTAATTTTAATTTTAAACTAACTCACAACGATATGACAACATTTGTATCATCTGTGTGTGTAAATAAGATGTGTAAGGTTAGGTCGTCATCGCCCAGACACGGGAATATATATATATATATATATATATATATATATATATATATATATATATATATATATATATATATATATATATATATATATATAAGCATGGGAATATATATATATACACACACACACACACAAAAGTATATATAAAATACTTATCTATAAAGTAATATGCACACATCCCATCCTATCAGCTGATTTGTACATTTACTTTAAGTAATTGCCACCTGGTGTTAGTTTCTTTATTATAATTTTGAACAAATTGTTGTGTAATACAACGGGCCACAAGTTGTTGGTAGAAAAGCAATTCTCTAGCTAATTTCTCATTGTGTTTTTCACAAATTGTATTTCGAAATTCTTGAGTACGTTTTTGAAATTTAGATGTGAGTAAATTAGCTTCTTTCGTCTTTCTTAACTCCTCAACATTATTGGCTATATCTCCAAAATGACTCTAAAAAAATCTTCTGAATATCTGTAAAAATTAGATCTCTTCAACATTATTGTCTATATCTCCAAAATTACTTGAAAAACTCTTCTTGTGTATAATATCTATTCTGTAAAAGTAAAAAATCATACAAAGTATCAATTTATAAAAAAAAAAAAAATGATTTTAACCATTTAAAATTTGGCCAGTAATAAGTACTTATCTAATAAAAGTTATTCCCCCGTTGATTGATGGTACATGAACAAATGAATTCTTCTTATCACCTGTTGACTACTTGAGATGTTTGAAATATATTTATATTATTAATAACTAATTTTAAACTAACTCACGACGATATGATAACATTTATGTAACATCTGTGTGTAAGGTTAGGTCGTCGTCCCCTAGACACGTGTGTGTGTGTGTGTGTGTGTGTGTGTGTGTGTGTGCGCGCGCGCGTGTGCGTGTGCGTGTGTGTGTGTGTGTGTGTGTGTGTGTGTGTGTGTGTGTGTGTGTGTGTGTGTGTGTGTGTGTGTGTGTGTGTGTGTGTGTGTGTGTGTGTGTGTGTGTGTGTGTGTGTGTGTGTGTGTGTGTGGGTGTGCGTGTGTAAACTGCAAAAGGAAACCGGAAGTGGGAAGAAAACTAGGTCTGACGATGAGAAATGGAGAACTAGAAAATTCGAAACCAGACATAAAATTTTTCACTATTTATTATATTTAATATGAGAACATCTTTCTACATGAAACTTTTTGTGCAACATAGTATAGCCACATAGCATGTTATTATTTTAAATTTAAGTTAAATGAAAGCGATTGAAAATTGCAGTAAATATTAGAAATTCTCGGTCAGGCATTTCAATGTATATGTAGCACGGGTCGCTCCTGAGGCTTCTTCTATACTTGCCTTCGGAGCGCTCCCGCGCTCCTTGATTTTTAAACATTTTAATTCATTTTGTTACACATCATTGGAGTTATGAGTTTAAAAAAAAAACACGTTTTTGTTTTTGATAATAACTAAAGAACCGTGATAGATAGAAAATGAATTTTTTTTAGAAAATATATGTATTTTAATTCTCTTTCGAATGCCACCCACCCTATTCAGATAGATAGTGTCGTTATCGAGAAATTACGATTTTAAAAAAATGTCAAAAAATTTTTAACCTCTAATATATCTGAAATATATGGACCAATCATTTTGCCCAAAGAACTTGCCCGAGAACTATAAAAAATCTACCTCTATAAGAAATTTTGAAGCCATTAAGTCAATTTTACTCTTGTAATCGTTGAACATACCAAACTGATTTTTTCATTTTTCAATTTTTTACTCAAAATCTAGCATAAAGAATGTATTCAAATTTTAGCAGATTATAGCTATTTATATTCTGTATTATCATGATTTTTCTCAAAAAATTGACCGGTAAGTTTAGGAGTTATAAGCTTCTAAAAAAAAACACTTTTTTGTTAATAACAAAAGAACCGTGATAGCTAGAAACTTTTTTTTTTAGAAAGTATAGGTATTTTAATTCTCTTTCGAACGCTACCCATCAGATTCGAATAACTCGATCCTATAATTAAAAAAAATCAAAAAATAGTTTTGAGAAAATCGAAAATTTGAAAAAAAAAAACAAAAACGCATCGCCCCAATCAAAAAACGGATTTTTGACCCGCCATCACGCAAAAGAAAACAAAAAAATGAGACCTGTCCGGTCAAAATCGACCGAGTATAAGCTGAGATCAAGGTGTATACATACACACATACACACATGCACACACGCACATACGCACGCACTCACGCACGCACCCACCAACCCATATACACACACACACACACGCGCGCGCTCGCGCGCGCGCGCACGCACGCACGCACCGACCCACCCACACACACACACACACACACACACACACACAGACACACAGACAGAAACAGAGACACACACACACACACACACACACACACACACACACACACACACACACACACACACACACACACACACACACACACACACACACACACACACACACACACACTCATAAATGTATTTTGATTCCTATCACCTCGGAACACAATTATAACATGTTTTTACAACAACTCAAAAATTTACTATCACAAAGCTTCCTCTAGGAGGAAGCAAAAGAATCATTCAAATCTATTAATTAGTTTCTGAGAAAAGCTAAATGTTTCAGCGTATGTTATTTTGAAGTCTCTAATTCAGATTTTAGTCAGCGCGCGGTCGAGCGATTAGCGTCAATTACCTGTTCCTTTTGTAAAGCCATTTTTCATAGCTTTTAACTAAAAAACGCGATATACTTCTTATGGAGCAATTAAAGTACAAATCTTTAAAAAGAGAATAAGCTTCACCCCATGTCGATGCGACCTCCCATTCCTGTAATAATTAATTTTAAAAAAAAGTGTTTTTTGTTGCAAAATGGATTTAAGCAATAAATAATTGAGTTATCGCAAATGTCAAAATAGTATTTTTTTCATCTTGAAAAGACCTATCCAAATATGCAAAGTTTTAATCAATAACTATAATAGAACATTTTTTATTGCAAAAAATCGAAAAACTTAAATTTAATTGTTTTACTCAATTTGCGACGTAAATAATTGACGAATCTTAATAAATAAGAGCTCGTTTTTTAGGTCTTTTTAATTCCTACAACTTCTTCCATACATTGAACTTCATCCGAGCATTAGCTTTTTCGCAAAATGCAAAAAACCATATTTTGACCTTTTAAACAATGATATAAACAATTCCGCCAGGAGTTGCGCATATCTTTTTTTACAGTAGCTCTGTATTTGTCCACTGAACAAGAAAAATGTTGTCGCATCCTAATATTAATTTTGTTTTGAAAAAAATCTAATTTGACTGGGCTATATGCGAACTTACGAAAATCTGCAGTAACGTGTAAAATACTACAAAAACGTACATTTAATAAAAAGATTATTTTTAATATTTAAAAATGTCATACTTCAACGTACAGAAACGTAAGAAAATGTACGCCATCGTACAGAAACGTACGAAAACATACGCCATCGTACAGATGCGTACGAAAACGTACGCAAACGTACGCGAACGTACATAAATCTACAGTATCAAGTACAAAATTACAAAAACGGCATTTGCCAAAAAAAAATTATTATTAGACAATGTCATACTTCAACGTACGAAAACGTAGGCGAATGTAGAGAAATCTACAGTATCTAGTAAAAAAAGCTATAAAAACATACATTAGACGCAAATAGTTATTTTCGATACAAGTGCGAAAAAGTGATTTTATCCTCGTGTGGACGTTTGCGCCCGAGCGAAGCGAGGGTGAAAAGGCCACACGAGGATAAAATCACTTTCTCACTCGTGTATCGAACACTATTTTTTTATACGACGTGTGCAAAGCTCGATTTTGCGAGCACGGTTTTGGCCGAGCGTGCGCAAAGTGGACGCTTTGCGCACGGAGTGTGAAAAAAATTATTTTTCTAGTTGCAAAATTTCATACTTCAACGTTTATCAACATTTATTTAATGTTTAAAATGTATAAAGCCATACGTATGCGTATATATAAGTACGTTCGCGTACGTTCGCAGACGTTCGCCTACATTCGCCTATGTTCGCGAACATTTGCGTACGTTCGCGTATGTTGGCGTACGTCCGCGTACGTTGGCGTACAGAACTATTTCCTTATCAACCTTTATTTCGTGTTTAAAATGTATAATGCAGTACATATCCGTATATATAAGTATGTTTCCATACGTTTGCGTGCGTTTGCGTACGTTTGCGTAAGTTCGCGTACGATAGCGTACGTTTACGTATAATACTGTATAAAATGTCCGAATCGTATCCCAAACGTACGGGAATGTATGCGAACGTACGCAACGTACACGAACACACAGTACTGTAAATTTTTTCCAATCGGGAATGAAGAAATTTTCAAATTGATAAGAAATATATTTAGTTTTACTATATTTTTATAACTGAATTTATAACAAAATACTTATTGTTTTATACTCACTTCTATATTATTGTAGAGGTAATTCAACAAGAATGCTGGCAGGATGTTGGTGGTTTTTTTGCTTAATAATGGTATCTTCGTATACAGCTAATTTGGCTGCATTTCTAACAGTAGAGACAGTGGAACGACCAATTAAAAATGCAGAAGATTTGGCTAATCAAAATATAATCAAATATGGAGCTAAAAAAGGGGGATCGACACTAGGATTTTTTGAGGTTTCTTTTTAACATCTTAACATTGACAATTTTTATTATAAAAAATAAAGTTTGTATCTTTTTAGAACACTAACTCATCAACATTTGCAAAAATGTATCAATATATAATGGATAACGCAAAAAGTGTGTTAACGTCAGATAATGACGAAGGAAAAAAAAAAGTTCTCAATGAAAATTATGCTTTTCTAATGGAATCAACATCTATTGAATACATTCAAGAAAGGGAATGTAATCTCACACAAATTGGTGGTTTGTTAGATCAAAAAGGTTATGGAATAGCTATGAGAAAAAGTATGTATTCCGTTTATGTTATTAAATTGTAGAGGTATTATTCATACTAAAACTATATAAAACTGAAGGAATTATAATTTTGGATACATTCTTTTTTAAATATAAAATTTTATTTTAATTTTGTTTACCGATTGAATAAAATATGCCACATTTCCAACTCTGTCTAATTTTAGTATCATGTCCCAAATTATAATAAAATTTTACAAAAGAATAAACGTAGGCAAGTATGAGTGTCTTATCCCTCTCGTATACGTGAAGTAGAATTCGAAAATTTAGTTTGATTGACTTCAAAATTTGAACGTCAAATATTATTTGTAAATAAGTTTTTAATTTTAAATGAAATTTACTATAATTATTATTGTCAAGAAGGCAGCGAAGGACTGTAATGAGGGCTCCAAACTTTCACTTATAAATGTTCTTATTTTATTTCACTCACAAACATTACAGAAATTAAATTCGGTAGCGTTATAAATAAACACGTATATTTGAGCTCGGATGTTGCTCGTGCGACGCTCGAGCGAGTACTGACTCGACCGGCCGCTGCCGCTGCATGTGATGCCTCCCTCCCCCCTCCCTTTTTCGGCGGCGCGCTTTTGACTGCATCGACATGTACCGCCGTTTCCCTTTCGTTTCCTGGAACAGAGATCAAATGCGAATGCGACCAGCAAGGGCTATGAAAGGAATAAAACATTAATTTTAAACAAATAAATTTTCTTTTTTTTTTCTTTTCTTTGAGGAGCAAGCACCGCACGGACGTCGATGACGTCTCACCAGTCCGCATTACCGATGCTCGCGAAATCACCCTATCGGGTGTTCGACCTCAGAAGGCGTCCTTCCTCGGTCTGTCCCCATTACCGGGAATTTCGGCACCTGTACAGACGTCTTCCTAACGGTCATCCGCATTACCAGGTGCGGTCGTCGACAAACAATTATAATACAATTAAATGAATAAAAGGAAAAATATTTCCATTTGTACTAATAGTTCATGGTTGCCGCGAGTAGTTAACACGCATTTACTTACATTGTTTACTACAAATCAAACAAAAGAATGTCGTATAATCAATTATCAATTGTCAAAATAAAATACTTACGACAAATAATATTTAAATCCTTTTATTCTCGTCTCTACTATAACGGCCATTTTATAGCCTGTAAAGCGAGTCAAAAGTGGCGTCTGATTCCCTCTTTTACTTTATTCCCGCATAATGCGGGAATGAAGTAAATTATCTGGAATAAAGTACTTTTCTTCCCGCATTTACGGGAATAAAGTAACATAGTCTAATTTTTTACGTTTATGGTGAATTGGATTAAAACTAACAAAATTATAACACATATGTAACACGGGACTAAAGTCGATCATTCCCTTGGGTGATCACCGCCCTCGGCAATAATCTGTGACTTTAGTCCCTTGTTACATAATGTACTATTATTCTCGCATTATGCGGGAATAAAATTAATTAGCGGGAATGAAGTAACATAGTCTAATTTTTTACGTTTATGGTGAATTGGGAGTTAAAACTAACAAAATTATAATACATAAATACCAAATAACTTTTCAAATCTATGAAGTGGCCACAGCGACGATGGGAATAATGTACTATATGCAACACGGGACTAAATCGATCATTCTCACTTCACTACGCTTGCTCGGGCAGTGAACTAACCCGTGGGAATAATCTGCGACTTTAGTCCCTTGTTACATAATCTACTATTATTTATTCAATGTAATATATTAAATCTACAATTAAATAACGAAAAAACTAAATAGTACAAACTCATCTTTATTTACAATTTATAATTGCATAATTATATAACATAAAATAAAATATTAAGTTTTTTTCACAAAAGATACTTAATCACAGCGCCATTATTATTTACAACAAAATATTTTTTGATCCATATGATCACAAATAAAATTATTTCTATTTTAATTGACGTACTCAGAGCAAAAACGGGTTAAGCTGTGTGTATAAGCATAGAACTTAAGGTGGTTCCATGGAGATCAGAGTTGATTCAACACATATTTGGAATTACACACGTAGGTCAATAAAGACATAACGAATATCATATCCAAATTTCAGAGCATTTTATCGTTTGACTTCTGAGTAATTGCTGTGTAAAGTTACACGGATTACATGGGAGATATATCTATATATATCGAAACTGTCGCGTTATGTATCTGTTTACAACAATATCTAAGCCACGAGATTCAAGTCAGACTTGGAATTTTATGTGCACATAGAATATATCTGTGGCTTCCAGGAATAACGACCTAACCCACTTGGGGATCAAAATTGAGTTAGCCTCAGAATTTATACCTTCTGACTACCCTTTTTCATATAGACTTGGTCCGGCAATCTGAGACGCGTTCAAAGAGCAAATATCAGCTAAGTGCATAACCACTTAACTACACCTGTGCCCGGAAAAACCACTTAACTGAATATTTATATTTAATTAAAAGCACCGTTTTGAAGTTAATACTACGCAATAAACAGATTATGACATACCTATTTTTATAGCAACAAAGATCAAAGGTAATAGATAATAGAAGGTAACACAACAGCTTTGATTGCCGGGCGATGGGGCGAGTGTGCATAAACAGTAACCGAGTAACGTTCGGTATTCGGTTTACCGAATTCCGTTGACTTCACGCATATTCCGTTGGGAGGCACATGCGTGCGAATGAATATTTAAAAAAGAATTCGTATTCTATGTTTTAAGTATAGAAATAACTATGTTATTTATCTTATTTGAACAATTTCCCTAAACCACTTAACTGCACAGTTACCGGAATAACGACTTAACTGCATTGTTTTGTTTGTTTATACAAAGAATAAAAACGTATTCTAGCAGCTGATAGTCGGGTTCGAAAGATATTCGATACCTTTGGAAATGTTTACATTGTTATGACTCATCTCGCGCATTTCGATCTTACATATGAAGTGTCATGACAGAAATTTTAAAATGTCAATTTCTCGAAAACACGTACAAGTGGGTTAGGTCGTTAGCCACAGATATAATAAGGAATGTTTTTACGCAAGAATGAAGTAGATTTATCGTTTTAAAACTCTGGAAAATTTTCAAAGATTTATCAATTTAACCGGGACCAGTTTTCCATTTTTTTTTATTTCCTGTACAGCTTTACCACATTCTTCTTTACAATAATATTTACTTTTTTATTTTACAGTCACTTACAACATTCTAACTTTTCAGCTTGGCCAGTTTTAATTCTTTGTAACTGATGTTCTTTGTTTTCAATCAAGTATTAAACTTGAAATATAATGTTTCATTTCTATTCTTCGATTGTCATATTCAAGTATTATTGCCTTCCCCCATCAACATTCCAAAAATAATAGAATAAGCTAAATTCTAAGCTCTAGTATGATCTCAATATAATCTTAAAAAGTCTTCTGATAATGCATCTTAAAAGTTTTCCCAAAGTTCGTCTGGATGCACAGGTTGGCAATGAATAATAATACGAACAAATAACAGACGTATACTATCTGGCATCATCCAACTTGTAGGTTCCTGAAAAGCTAGACTTCATTCCTCATCATCTGTAAGACCTAACGCTAAGAAAGCTTCAGAAAACTTCACACTGAATACGCCGTTTACATTTCTTAATTCACCAAAACTCTTTTGCCTCTACAATTTATTAAAAATAATCTTAATAGAAATAATTCTATCTGACTTAGACTTACGGAATAAATACGTCTAATACAATTATAATGAGATTTCTGTTTTGATCGTCTATAAACTTTATTATCATTTTCATTATGTTGTTTAAAAAGAGAATGAGCCAGAATTTCAGTATAATATTATCTAGCTGAAAAATCATGTTTATTCAAATTAAAATAAACTAATAATTCACTGCTTCGATTTAATGCAGCCTCCACTGCTAGATCATCATTAATATCATGAATTATAATTAACTGTTGTTGAAGTTAACGAACTGCTAAAAATGTATGGTACTATGACTTTTACACTGTTATGGTGTAACGTCCGTGTTACAACGTCGCGACAACGATAAAGTCGGCCTATTTCGGTCTACGCCTACACGTAATAACCACGGGAGTAGGAACGCGCGAAAGTAGCAGTTCGGACTTTAAATAATAATGCAGATAATAGCGATAACTATTAAGGGACAAGCGGTAGCAGCAATTAAGGCAGACAGAAGAAGGACGGTAACCTTGTAATTTACTTACTTTTCGAGAGATGCGCTTAGCTCGTTCCCTTAGGCAGCTCCAGTCGTAGCCGCACGGTCCAAGGATAGCGGGAGATTCAAATGGCAGAAGGACAGGTTCGGTGAAATAATATTAAATCAAAGTGTGATCTAATAATGTTTATTAAATAAGTTGAAGTTACATTACAACTGGTTTAATACTGATTGTAGTGGAGATACAAGGTCAACAAGTATTCACAACACTACACTCAGAGAAGCTTAAAATAAAGGTTTCTAAGTTAATTCTGTTCGAAAATATTCTAAGTCAGAATTTTCAAGAGCAGAAAATATTCTAAGTGCAAACACAATACGAATTCGTCGAAATTATTCTAAGTTTAAAAGAGCAATTATTCGTCAGACAGGGGCTTCGCCCTGCGAAAGAAAATGAAGGAAAGCTTCTGCCTCGAGTGAAGGCATACGGTTGCTTTTATACCCGCGCTCTTAATTAGGACAATACCAAAAAAGGAGCGGTTTTCGTTAGCAAATCAATATTGGTATGGGGTGCAAGTGGGAGGGGTTTCTAGGAACTAAATATTGTGGTTATGGAGGGTATATGGGAGAGGTTTCAGGAACTAAAATGTTGAGGCCCGTGCAAGGGTGAGGTCAAAGGCCTGGGTTAGGTGAGCGATCGATACGAGTGCCAAGTTACTCTATGATACGAGTTATCGTTCAAGCTGCTACTGTCGGTAGGCAACTTACCGACTGTCGGCGTTGTATTGTAGGAGGACAAGGAAAAAAGGCTAGATGTGTGTGGAGGTTCCACAAACTATATGGGTGGTGACGTGCTGTTGTACACGACGTGACACACCCCCCCTAAAGACATGCTCTGCGGGGCAGCGTTCGCTTGTATCCTCCGCTCAAGTGTCACAATTTTGATATACGCTGTATGTCTGTTTGTGTTCGAAGTCTCCCTCTCCTTTAGGTTCAAGATGTAACCTTTTTCCATTCGCTCTGCCTTGACCTACTTCGTAGCGAGCGAGGCATTAGTAACTTTTCCACTTCGCAACTTCCTCGTCCTCGTCGAATATAAATGAAAGCCCTATCGTGCTTATTAAGCTCGTTTAGACGACGCAGATTTCCTTTCTTACAGTCACGATGGCCAGGTCGTCAGTATTATCCAGTGATTTACAGACATCTCCTCCCTTGAACAAATTAACATTTGCCTTGCTAAGGCTGATGCAGTTGCCACCTGTTCTTCGCCGGGTCCTGATTCTCCTTCAGTGAGTCGTATCCCACAGGACCAGCAGCAAAATGATTCGCAGCAGACAAGGACTGCAGAAGGTTGCCTCTGGTTTTTCCCTTTGGCTCCCGCACGTCGTGCTTCAATACTTGCCATCTTTAGAGTGACTCTACATTGTCTCATAACAACAGCAGTTCTTCAGTTACGTGAATCCATCAGAGCTATACGTACCACCTTTGCTGCGTTGTATCGGTGATTACTAAGTGTTGGCGGGTAAAGTGTAGTGGTGCAAGGTTGCAATGAGCACGATGTAGCTAGAATGATAGCTTGCGAGAGGAAACTTCCTTGGTCATTTAGTTTCGATTCTGATGGAATGGCAACATTTTTGAGAAAGGAAAAGTTGGAAGGAAGGCAGCTTATTCTAATCGACTTTTCTTTACTGGCAAATTTTCTCTACCCCAAGTTAACAGAGTCCCTATTAATAATTTTTATACTATAATTCATAATTTTTATGCTATAATTCATAATGTTTACACTACAATTCATAATTTTTATACTATAACAATGCAATGTTTATTTTCCTTAACCCTACACCGCAGCGTTACAGATATATGCTCGCATCGCTGGTTTTAAGCCATTACTTAACGGGTAAGAGTGATGATTTCAATTCTGAGTAATGCGATACTCCTACAAAATTACAACCCAAATTTATTTGTATCTCTATTTTCAAGTAAGCGAGAAACTAATTAAGTAAATATCCCTAAAAAGCTACCAATAATCAGAGTAAGAAATACATAAAATATTATACATAACAAATCTTTTGTTCAAATCTCATTTCGAATGTCAATCGCGTGTACATTAAGCAATTTTTCGAAGTTTTAATTGTTTAATATATAATTCTTGTACAAGTTCAGTTGAACATTAGGTACCACTATGTCCCCGGCATTATAAACACCGTCGAACCCATATACCTCTTGTTCGTCAATTCCACGCAGTTTCTAGTCTAAATTAGCTTACAGTTGAAACAAGACATAAACGTTGCTAATCATTCTTTGAAAATAATCCTCTTTTCTTTGTGAAAACTGTAGATTACACAATGGTACATTGTCGTAATTAGGTTTTGCTAAGAGCATTTTCTCACAAGTTATATTTTCCACATAAAACTCATTTTTCACAAAGAAAGAAAGTATTTACATACATTACATACTATTACATACATTTCATGAATTGATAAGAATAAATAACGATCACCTAAATCGACCACTGCTATATTGTATTAACGCACTTAGTGTTTTGTCATCCGAATTAGTCTGAAAAAACCGGAATAGGTTATGAATTTCGTACATAAATAGAAATGTTCTACTTATTCGTAAACGGTGCCAAAAATTTCAATAAATGTTTTTTGTTGTTGTATGATGGGATCGTGGACTGGAGAGGTTCACAAATGAATAAGTTTTCGTGTAGAGAAAATAGCTTTATTGAAAGCGCCGTTGTGCCTCTCGGCGTACACGTGTTGCTGCTGTCTCCCTCGCCGTGGCGCGCTGAACTGACGCAGGCCGGCGTCGAGAAGTGCCGTCGGCGTGTCTTGGTAGTTGGGGGGGGGGGGGGCGATAGAGAGGCGCGTGGCGAGTGCTGACTGGCTGCGCGCCTGCTCGAGGCGAACATTGCCTTATAAGGCTCGATGACGACAGCGTCTCGCATGTTCGAGGCTTTGAATCGGCAACATTCCGCCCACCTTCGCCAGACTGGTGAACGGTCTCGATCCTTGGGTTGGAGGCGGACGACCTTGGCGATGGGACGTCGAACTGTGGAGGTGGCCGTGCGAAGCTCGACGACACGGGTGAGGCCATCACTCCCTGGATGGATGGCTGTGATGCATGCGATGGGCCATTTGGATGGAGGCGTGAGCTCGTTGTGAACGAGAATGAGTTCGCCCACGGTGACTGCGGGTTGCGGCTGTCTCCACTTCATACGCGAATGCAGAGCAGTCAAGTACTCTGTGGACCACCTGGCCCAGAAATGTTGCGTCATCTGGCTGATTAAAAGCCAGCGTTTTCCTGGAGGCACATTGGCGTCGGTGAGGTCTTCTTCAGGCACTAAAAATGACGAACGCTGTATAAGAAAATGAGAAGGTAATAAAAATTCAAGGTCCGAGGTCATCGGTGAGAGCAGTTAGTGGTCTGAAGTTACGGCATGCTTCAATTCTGCACCTAAGAGTCGCGAGCTCCGAAAAAGTGAGAACTTGATCTTCAATGATGCGACGTAAATGATGCTTAGCCGATTTAACTACGGCTTCCCAAATGCCTGGGAGGATTAAAGTGCCATGACGTAGCTTCTTGAGCGAGAGACTAAGTAATTGAAGACAAAAATGAAGAAGAAGCGTCAACCATCTGTCTCAGCTGACCATCAGCACTAACAAAGTTTGTACCTTGATCAGAGTATAACTCTCTACAATGACCTCTACGAGCGGTGAATCGATGAAACGCTGCAATAAAGACTTCACTGGAATAATCCTCCACTACTTCTATGTGGACGATTCTAGTAGCTGTGCAGATGAATATAGCAATATACCCCTTCATTGTGCCTTTACCTGTAGTTAGTAAGTCGAACGTTGATAGGACCGGCGTAATCGACACCAGAACGTTAAAAAGGCGAGGAAGGTCTCACGCATGACTTGGGTAGCTCGTCCATTAATTGAGTAGATACCCGAGCAGCCTGGCGTGAGCATGTGAGGCAGGCTCTGATGACTTTCTTAACCGCGGATCGACCTTTCACTATCCAGTACTGACGTCTGAGTGTGGCAAGCGTTAATTGAGTGCTACCATGAAGAGTGCGATGATGAGCATCTCTAATTAACAACGTTGTAAAGTGACAAGCAGCAGGTAAAATTAGTGGATGCTTAGCATATTCTGCGAGAAGAGAGTGAGAGAGTCGACCGCCCACCCTGAGCAAATGATTTTGTATCATGGGATTTAATGGCAAGAGTACTCTTCGTTGAAAGTTTACCTTTTCACTGTAACGGTTGGAGTTCAAATTTAAAATACGCTGTTTGAACTAGATAGATCAGACAAAGTCTGGTGTTCCCAATCTCACTAGCACTTATTTCCTCCGAAGTCGGAGTGTGATGGCATAGCAGGGATTGAAAAACAGTACAAAAACTAACAACCGAACTTGCAGTTGCTTCACGTTCAGCTTTCGTGCAGATTCTGTAGATGAATCTAAAACAGTACGCCGCTAGTCGATATAACTTATTTAACGACGAATATTTATTAATAAGACTCCAAATTTCTGGAGTATTCTCGACAGAATTTGACATGTCTTTGCTCGCGACTAGAGCATGACTAGGTTGAATATTCAAACTATTTACCGCAAAATTGAGCTCATCATGAGCCTTTGACAATGACTCGTGATTTTCGGAGAGCCAGGCGGGACCTTTCCACCATAAACTGTGCGAAACTAACTTTGAGGGTTCAATACCTCGTGAAATGACATCGGCGGGGTTGTTCGCTGATCGCGCGTGATGCCAATATGCATCAGGTAGCAGAGTATGAATCTCTGAATACCTGTTGGTTACAAATACACCCCATCTAGAATCAGACCATAGATGAATGCTCTCAACCTTCAGTGGGAAATATTCGATGAACGTTTGAACCAGTCGTGCAAGTAGCAACGCAGCGCATAGTTCTAAGCGAGGTATGGTCAGCGTTTTAAGTGGAGCTACTCACGTTTTGGCCACATGAAGTGTGACTAAAACATTTTGGTTTTGAATTAAGCTCAGATAAATTACTGCACCATATGCAAGTTTTGATGTATCTGCGAATCCGTGAATTTCAATTCGTTCAGATTGTGAGAGAAAGTTCCTCATCCCAACAAACCTTAAGAATTCATAGTAACTGCATAATAATTTTAGCAGTGATCACCACGGGGGCTAGACATCCCATAGGATCGAAGATCAGAGCAATTCTCGAAAGGACTGAACGTTTGGTAAATGGCAGGTCAACGGGAGTATCTTCTATGTGAAAACTGAAATAGTCTGTATTCGGTTGCCAATCTATACCCAGAATTGGAACAGATGTTTCTGAGGCAAATAAAGAAATGGAATCTGCAGCTAACATAGTCGAGGGTAAATAGGATAGTACTTCAGCATTATTCGAAGTCAACTTTCGAAGATTGAGATGACCTTTTTTAAAGAGTTGAATTAACTCATCTTGTTTCTGCAAAGCTTCTTCAAAAGAGTGTGCACCAGAAAGCACGTTATCTGAGTACATCTCTGATCGGACGACTGCAGCTGCGATTGGATAACTTTTGCCATAGTCTTCAGCTAATTTAAAGATAGTGCGTATAGCTAGAAATGGCGATCATGCCAAACCATACGTCACGGTAGTTAATCGATAAACTTGAACGGGTTCACTCTTCTCAAACCGCCATGAAATCGACTGAAAAGGTTGATCACATTGTTCGACACCAATCTGCCTGAACATTTTCTCCACGTTAGCTGAAAGAGCGATCTTGTACCTACGCCAAGCACAGATCAAAGCGACGGGATTCTGAAGAAGATTGGGCCCAACGTGTAGGAGGTCATTGATAAAAATTCCTGATTTAAAGCTACTGGAGCCATTGAACACAGTACGTAATTTGGTTGCCCTACTTGTTCCTTTCCACACACCATGGTGGGGTAAAAAGGCTTGAGAGTTGCTAGATAACGAATCAACATTCGATGAGAGTGACGTATGACCTAAGTTAATGTACTCTTTTATGAAATCAATATAAGCTAATTTCAATTTTTCGTCTTTAGCGAAGTTTGCTTCGAGACGAGTGAGTGCGCGTAATGCGGCAGAATGAAAGCTCTCGAGATGAGCAGAACTCAACTGGTCTCACCTTTTCCAGGGTAGACTAACTATATATTGCCCTGTTTCATCTTGACGAGTTCGATAAAAATCCTTGCATGCTTGTTCGACAGGCGAGTAAGATTTTTTGTCAGCGACTATCTCCTCTATCCTCCAAAAATCTTGTACGAGCTCCAAAAGTTTGGCTTCATGCTCGCAGCTGTTCGAACAATGAAGAGATATTGATTCTAGCCCTATTTCTGAAGGTGAAGAAGAGAGATTTCCTGTCAAGAGCCATCCGAGTTTGGAACTAAGTGCTATCGGCTGAAGACTTTGGCCCTTAACAATTTGATTTTGAATGATTTGCGCAAAAGCGCTTGCACCAAGTAGAATATCGATACGTGAAGGTTCGAGATACATGGGGTCTGCTAGTTGCAGCCCTCTTAAGTATTCGAAATTAGAATTACCACCTACGACGGGGGGCTTATAAGATGAGAGTTTTGGCAAAACTATAGAGTCAACTTTTAGAGAGAAAGTTGAATCAAAATGAGGTTGTATAGAAAGACAAGCTACCTTAGAAGAAATAGCAGCTGTCTTTTCGCCTATACCTTGAATGTGCGTGTGACTAGTTCTACAATCTATTGAGAGCAAGTTACACAAAGCTTGTGTAACAAGTGAGATTTATGATCCGGGGTCGATAAGCGCACGAACTTGAATTTTGGTTCCGTCAGGACCAAGGGCGTTAACCCTAGCGGTAGCTAAAAGTACTCCAGTACTTTTAGTACTTACTCCACTATTAAGGGAGACTGACTGTAAGTCAAGTTGAAAGTCATTGGAAACGACAACGTTGCTACAGTTTTGGTTAGTTGTGCTGGACACTGAGTCAATCTGATCAGTCTGCGGCGAACTGATTACTTGATTGCTGTCAGTGAGCACCAAAGTGTGATGCTTAGCTTTACAAAGAATGCATCGGTACGTGGAAGTACAATTTCTAACGTTGTGCTTCCCCAAACAATTGTAAGAAAGATTAGAGGATTTGATCAATTCCTTTCGCGCAGGAATCGTTTTATTGAGAAATAGTTCACTTCTGTTTGTAAAATGAGATTGATTGCAAATCGAACATTTCTTTTTTGATGGGTTTGAATATGAGGTTTGATGTGAATAGACCGACTGAGCATTGTCATGCTCTGATTTACGAGATTTTGAATTAGATGATTGAGTTTTCGGGTTATTATTCGAAGACGATTTAGTGCCAGCTTCGATGGCCTCTAGAGTGAGGGTTTGACTTCGAAGAAAGGCTTGAACTTGTTCCAATGTCGGTGGATCGACACTATCACCCAGGTGCCTTTCCCATTCTTTACGAGTATTTAAATCAAGCCGATTTATCGCAAAGTGAACAATTAAATCACTACCTAACGAGGGCGCTCTATTTAGAGAGGTCAGACTTGCGATGGGATTGAAAATTTCCCTATAAATCCGTTTGATTTCCGACGAAGAATCTGCCTTCATGGATTTTACTGAAAAGATTTCTGAAATGCGAGAGCTAACAATGCGACGTTGATTCTCGTAATATTCGATCAAAACTATTCACGCTCGGTCATAGTTATCACCAGAAATGGGAAGAGATTTAATCTTCTCAAGTGCCTCATCTGTAAGGTGAGTGCGAAGATAATGTAATTTCAGAGCAGGTGTTAAGTCTTCGCGACGATGTATGACCGAACGAAAGACGTCTCTAAAATTTTCCCAATCCGAGAATTTCCCCGAAAACTTTGGTAAATCTACGTTCGGTAAAGATTGAAATTAGTTGCATGAGCAGGACTAGTGGCAACTGGGGCAACAGTCGATTTGGAGGAGCCTTGATTGGCATCTCTTGTTCTAACAGCCTTTAAGTAATCAAGAAATTCTCCTTGGCGGACAAAAAACTATCCTCAAACAATTCACAGAGGTTAGTTGTAAAATAGGTATGACTTTTATCAAGAACCTCGAGCTTCAGAATTGACAACTGAAAAGTCGCATAATTTGCTTCAAGTCCGGCGATACATGACTCCGCATAACCTTCCGTCATGTTATCTTTACCCTTAGATTTGAAATTTTGAAATGAATTATTTCGATAGAACGATTAATTCTAGCTTGGAGTAACAACTTTCGAGTATGTAGTCCCTCCATTTTGAGATCAAAGTATACTGACTAGCAAGAACTTGACTATTTAATCTGAGTGAACTAGTAACTTACTCTACTATTTCCCCGAAGGTAGTATTAGCGTAAAGACAATTTCTTACAGCTAAGACTTAAGCTAAATTACAATTCTTATGCTACTATGCGTAGAAAGGTGTGTCGTTGACTGTAGCTGCGGGAGCTCCCACGGCGAATCAGATGATGATTCACATCGTTGACTGCTCGAAAAGAAGTAACTGCAAGCAATGAATTCAGCGACTCCTTGCAGAATAGTCAGCAACTGAATCAGGAAAGCATCCAGGTGTTGACCTCAGTTGAAAGCAATGAAACCTCTTATTATGTGCAGTCGTCGTCCAATGAAACTGCAAGGTCACATAACATAAGTATTTGCTAAGCCAAAATATTGCATTCAATTTCTTCAAGACTAGTTAAATATTAAAAATTAAATTAAATAACTCAATCTCAATTAACTTGTACTAATCTCAAATAAAATCTACTCAATTTTAATTAAATAGTTCTAATTTGAAGCTAAATGTTCTAAAGTTTAACTAAGTAATCCTAATATTAATTTTAAGATCGTATCATTAAATTCTGATTAAATAGAATGAAGCGGCTCGATTGACTAGAGGACAAGTCGCAGAATAAATTAACATAAAATTGGAACGATACGTGTGTCCAGGTAGTGGGCCGAAATGTTCGAATGTAATCCTCATGCGCCGCAAGTGAGCACGAACGGCAGCCATGCGAACGTAGTAAATGGACTCGTCCGAGTTATGTGGCAAACCCCGGTGGATCACCAAGGAAAGGTAACACACACACACAGGTAACACTCGCCAAAGAAAGTAAGTAAACGAACAAAGGGTGTTGATTAGAATAATGATTTATTAAACCGTCGTTACAGGTTGGATGCCCGACAGAGACTGGCGATCGTCGATGCGAAGTGCAGTAAGAGAGTATAAAGAGAGTATATACAGTGGGAGCGTCCGCCAGAAACCAGCCAGCGGGAGCGTGGGACGCATTTTTCATGCAAAACACGCTCTGCTCAACTCGCCCGTAATCGTATTCTGAGTCTCTCAAAAAAAAAACAAGAGATATATATCGATAGACTTTTTCCTGCTCTTTCCAATGGTGCTATTGTTTTTATTCCGAAACTTTTTATTCTTGTCGAAAATTCAAGTTGAAAGTTCAGAGACATTTTTCTCAAAGTATATCATGTTTTTTTTTCAAAATGCATATGACCATTCGAAAGTACAAGTCTTAAGCTACAAAATCCTAAATTTTCAAATTGGAGAAATGAAGGGCTCAAAAGTAACAAGATTAAAAAGACAGCGGTGAGTAGCCGCGCGCGCTCTTCGCGCTGCGCTCGGACGCGCCGCACGCTCGGGATAGGTATAATGAGCTCGTAATCGTATTTTGAGTCTCTCAGAAAAAACAAAAGACATATATCGATAGATTTTTTCCTGCTCTTTCCAATGGTGCTATTCTTTTTACCCCCAAACACTTTCTTCTGGTCGAAAATTCGAGTGGAAAGTTCAGAACCATTTTTCTTAAAGTATAACATGTTGTTCTTCAAAATGCATAGCACCATTCGAAAGTAGAAGTTATAAGCTACAAAGCCCTACATTTTAAAATTGGAGAAACGTAGAGCTCAAAAGTAATAAGATTAAGAAGACAGCGGCGAGCGACTGCGCAAACTTTTTGCGCTCGACCCGAGTGTGCTTTTATAAACGTAGTGCATATTTTCGTTGTTTCCTATTAAAAGCATTACACAATGTTTTATCAGTGCATCATATATTACGTTTTAAATATATTAATTTTTTATTAAAACCGTAATTCTTTTATTTTTATTTGCGATTATTTTTATTGGTCTTTTGACGATACTCTTGTTTTTCTTAATTCGAGTTTTAGAGGGTTCGGCTTTTTTAACTGGTGGATATAATTGAGAATCTTTGGATGTTGAAAATCGTTTTAGTTCTAACTTTTTAGTGTTAGCTAATAATCTAATACAGTGAAACGATTGAGTTCCAGGCACTGTTTTCGCTGAATCTAGCCTTTGTCTTAATTTATCTGTAGCCTTAGCATATTCATCTTTTGATGGAAAAAAGCATAAAATATTTTCGAAGTATTTAGTCGCCCACTGGTAAAGATCTTGCGGCGTCAATATATAATTATCGGATACTTTCCGCAAACTTGCACGCCTAGCATTACTTTTTATAGAAGCACCGATTCCATCACATGCATTTTTTCCGTGAGCAGTCGCATGAAAGTGCCATTCAGCTTCAACGGAAAAATCTTCTTAATGATGAAAAAGATTCTGAAAATTATGTTTATTTTTAAAATGTTGTGCAGCTCCATCAGTAAAGTAAATAATTTTTTTAACGAAATCAAAAGATTTTTTAAGGTAATCGATTATAATTTCTTGAATTAGGTAAACTGCCACAGTATCATGAATTAAGTTGTCTGAAAAAATCGCCATACTTTTGTGTTCAATTTTAGAATCTGAACCTTTGTAGTAAATAACTATTGTTGCCAAAATACATTGATTATTATTATAGTGGAATGATTGTGCCGCATCTTGTGCAATGAACGCATAGTTTTCCGAAAAATCTAGGGAAATTAAAAATTCTCCTTTGCTTAAGGATTCTCGTAAGATTTGAAAATAAGATGACTGCTGTTTGGAAATGAAAGAATGAGTTTTGAGTTTATGTAAAAGAGGAAAAAAGATATCAGTAAATAAAGAACTAGAAACAATTTCAGTTTGCAATCTTGATCTATCAGTAGTTTTCCACATTTGAAATTTTATTTCATTAACCCCAGACCTTTCAAGAAATAGTTCAAGTTCCGTTTTTAGAGGTTCAATACCAGGATAATTTTGACACATATTTAAGTAACATTTCGCTGTTGATGTTTTACAAACTATTTCAGCTATAGAATCTTCCTAAGTATCCATTTTATCAAAAGAAACTCCTGAATTTCTTATACCGGCTAAGAGGAGTTTGACGTTTTGATGATAAATGCACACACACACTGAATGCGTACCACTAGCACCAGCTAAAACACAATATTTAGGGCGACATTCGGCAAATTTAGTGAATCCTATTTTTGATTCGGGATACTGTTGTTTATACTTTAAATATAACTCTCTAAGATTGTACAAAACAAGTCGTTTCTGAACATAGGTCTTTGTGCCATCATCATTTCGTATACACTTATTATCTTTATAACCTAGCATGATTCTACTATTATCGTCATTTTGATAGAAAAGTTTTACTTCGTTTACAGTATCACATGATATTTTTCGGTTTCCCCTTTTATCAACTAAAAGGGATAGACTATCTGACAAACATTTTGTTACAAGCCGACGGGATGAATTAGAAAAATTAGCAAATTTACGAGAACTCCACTTTTTTGGGAGTAATTTTAAAAGTAAAATTTTTTCATTTTTCGACAAATTATCATCGTGAAACAATTTTTGTAAATTAGAAATAATTTCTCTAGATTCTTCCATTGACACTACATTTTCTTCCTCAATTTTCGCATCAAATTTTAATCGACAAGAATCACATATTTTATCTTTATCTTGTAAGTTCGGGAAACGAGCTTTCATTTTTTCAGAAACAAATCTCAGTTTAGATGAATGCTTTGCTTCATCAAAAGGGTTACAACAGCGATTGAAAATCTTTGACATTTTAAAGTTCTTTTTTATTATGAAAATAATAAATATTGAGAAAGAAAACATTTTCAGTGGGTGATAAATACCTTCCAAGGAGCTTTTTTAAGTATTGGGAATGACTCCGTGGTCCCTCTAGTGGCAGAAATGATAACAAGTGAAAATGATGCAACGATTAAAGTTAATAGATATATACTGTAACGCTCTGCCGGGGATCAAGGCAGAGGCTCGCGGGTAATTACTAAGTTCCCAGAACAACAGGTTAAAACTCTAAGTACTTTATTAATATTAACCTAATGTTAATGAATACACTAATACGGGCGCCAGATGCACGCGTCACTCGCACGGTTCTACGACTTCGCCGGCTAGCTCCCGCCGGGAGCAGAAAAATCGAGCTGCAGCTGGCGCGAGTTCGTAGTCTCTCGCGACTCCCGACTCGGACACGCACACACACTACGCGAGGAACAACGGGAACGGGAAATAAAAGGGGCAAATCTCGGCCAGGAGTTTCCGCTGCTGCAGACCTCTCTCTCTCTCTCTCTCTCTCTCTCTCTCTCTCTCTCTCTCTCTCTCTCTCTCTCTCTCTCTCTCTCTCTCTCTCTCTCTCTCTCTCTCTCTCCTTCTCACTTCCACAGCCGACCCACGACGACGACCGTTGTTGCAGCTCTCTCTCTCTCGGCATCGACGACGCTGGTTAGGACACACACGCGCGAGGTTTCCGGACGCCAAATCTGTGTAGCGGCACGCGGCACGGCGGTAGGCGACAGAATGGTTATCCCGGCCGGTGCGCTCGCGCTGCTCTGTCCGCCGTCCCCTCGTTCGTCCATAGGCCGTCGTCTTCACTGCGGCGCGCGCGAGCAGTCTCTAACCTGCCGATGCTGTGCTCGCGCCGTCGTCGACCGGCCGATACAGCCCTGAGTCTCTGCGTCTCTCTTTCTCGCTCCTTCTCTCTCTCTCTCCCGGCTGGCATCGGCTGCTGCTGTCAGCCGCATGGGAGAGCGGGACTCGCTGTCGTCCTCCTGCAGCTTGTTCCTGCTCTAGCTGCTGCTGGTCTTCTTTTCCCTGGGCGAGCGGTAGAGAGGGAAAACGTTTGGGGAAGGTTCGTGCCGGGACACGGGTGCGGGGAAAGACAGTGTGCGCGTAGGAGTGTGTATGCATGCGTGTGCACGTTCTCGCGCGTCGGTCTGTCGTCTTTCGCAACCGCCGTGCTCTCGCCCCCTTGGTTTCAGTAACAGACAATTTGCCATGTTACAATACGCATACAGAGGCGCGTCCAAGAGCAGAACAGATTTCACGCGGCCGCTCGCCGCTGTCTTTTCAATCTTATTACTTTTGAGCTCTACGTTTCTCCAACTTGAAAATGTAGGGTTTTGTAGCTTATAACTTTTACTTTCGAATGGTGCTATGCATTTTGAAGAACAACATGTTATACTTTAAGAAAAATGGTTCTGAACTTTTCACTCGAATTTCCGACCAGAAGAAAGTGTTTGGGAGTAAAAAGAATAGCACCATTGGAAAGAGCAGGAAAAAATCTTTCGATGTATGTCTTTTGTTTTTTTCTGAGTGTAGGGATTTAGGATTAAATGTGGGAAAAAATTTTTACATCAGAAAAATTATGATAAAATATAAAAAATTTAAAAAAATTTTAAAAAAACTCTTGAAAAACAGCACAATTTTTTTTTTCTCATTAGATCAAAAATCCCTACACTCATATGAGAATTATACTATTCAGGAGTAATTTAGTTCAAATCTGGAGTCAATCCATCCACAGGAAAATTTCAAAGCTTACGGTTAGTGAAAAAACTTGTTTCATCGATGACTATGGTTCTGGACCATATAAAAGGCCCATCGGAGAAAGTTTTAAGGTAAGGTAAATATACCCACTTTTATATGTAAAAAGTATGAAATAATTAGTTTACATTTATGTATTAAAATGTGACTTCTTATTTCAGAGAAAAAAGGTGTCTAGCCCCCTTAAGGATAGGAATTTTGATAGTGTATACAATAAAATTTTGTGTGGATGCAATTGATCCCTGAGCAAAGCGAAAATCTAGCAAATTATGGTAGTGTAATATTAACTCTTTCTGAGAATAGATTGACAATAAATGTACACGTTTATCCGATATTTGGTTGTACGTTAATATTTCTGAGTCGAATAATTGTTCATTGAAAATAAATGATCTTTTAATTTTATTAAGTAATCCGAGAAAATGTTGCTCTTGGGTTATGAGAGTCATGACTGTCTCAAATAGATTTGATTGCAAAGTTTGGTTATTTACAGTTTCCCATATGTCTTTTAAATTTTTATTAATTATATTCGTGTTGTTATTTATTTGGTTGATTCTTGACGCTAATGATAGTAGTAGATAATGTGGATTTCAGGAAGCTGATGGCCAATACTACCAGGTGATTAAATATTACAATTTTTATTTTTTTTTATTTTTTACTCAACAATGTGTTGAATAAAAAAATTTTTCTAATATTTAAACACCTGGTAGTATTGGCCATCAGCTTCCTGAAATCCTTGTTATTTATTTGTTTACTTATTGTATTTATTACGCTTATTGACTTATTTAAAGCAAATACATTTTCCTGTTCTTGATGTTGTAGCGAATTTAAGTAGTTGTTTATCTTTTCTAAATCGTTTGCATCTGAGTTCCCAAAAATATATTTTATTGCTGTGCCTAATCCGTTTATTAACCATCTTTTCGTTCTCATGTTTGATGCCATTATTATCTGTAGATTCTGCTGTATTTCATTACATAGAATTTCGGCTTGCATTAATAAACTCGATTCTCTTAATTCGCCTTGGTTAGATAATATTGTATAGCTAGCTGATATATGTTTGAAAGTTTTCAAAAGCGTAGTAACGTCGATGTTGAAATGTAGGTAATGATAACTTCCAACTATGCTTCCAGTTCCTTGTTGGTAATCGTAATGCGTCTTATTTTGGTTGATTTCGCTACTCCCCGCGAGCAGAGCTATGAGCATCAAGATTAGTGCCGTCTTCATTGTCCTGTAAAGAAGAAGTTTTTCTTATTCTTTTGGCACTTCTTAAATTATATCGGCGTTCTTGATCATGTATATAGCAACCTAACGAGCGGCCTTGTTGTGTCTCTACAAGTAATTTTTGATATCGTGGTGCAGTTTTGTCGCGTTGTTGTTGATGGGTTTTCATGTAAATTTCTTTATTTTCTAACGATCTGTCAGGACTATTAGGTAACTTTTGTTGCTCTTTTTGGTTTTTATATAGCGTGTCATAAAAGGCTAAAATTTCATATTTTCTGATTTCATTATATCTTTCTATGGTATCGGCATCGGGCTCGATAATGTGTTCTGTAGTTCGTCATAAGGTTCATATAACAGTGTAAAAAGCGTATAGTTAGTTGTAGAGTGTATACACTGATTATATTTTAAGAGAGCGGTAATCATAAGATTTTTCACTGTTTCTTTTGGATTTTGATTGGATAAAATACTCAATTTTTCCTTTAGGGTTGAATGCAGTCTTTCTATGGGTCCATTCGATGTATGTCTGTTTATCGTTGTTTGATGATATTGAATTTTATGTATGCGACAAAACTCCTTAAATACTGTTGAGTTGAATTCACCTCCGTTGTCTGTCGTAATTTTATCCGGAAATTTATGGTGTATATATTTATGGTGTATATCTATAATTGTTAAAAATTTACCCTTGTTGAAATGAAATACGTTCATCTATATATGTTCGAGCGGTCTTCTAGCTAAAATATGGCCGTATGTTTCTGTTTCATATGGGTTTTTCTCATACTTATGCTCTAGGCATATCTCACATTGATTTATAAAATTTTGAATAAGTCGATCCATATTAAGTGTATAGTGTTTTCTCTTAAAGTGTAATAAGGTCTCTCGAATACCGTTATAATTTTGATTATGATATGTCTCGAGTTCTTTTATGAAATTACTGTTATCAATCATAGGTGTATACGTGGTTATTTTGATTCGTTTTAATTTTTCATTGAAATGATGCTTCAATATTCTATACGTAATTCTTTCCAATTCTTCGATCGTAAAGTAGATACCATATTGTTTATCGGGTTTAATATTTTCCTTGAAAAACTTAAGTAAATGTGTTTCTGCGTTTGATTTATTAATTTTCACCGTGTATTGTACTTTAAGTTTACCTTTGTTTACTTTTAAGTTGTAATCATTTCCTCCTTTTAAGATAATGCTGTAATTAAAAGCGTGGATATTTTTGTCTGTTATAGGTAGTGAAAAGGTCGGATTTTCGTCAGCTGTGTGGACTGTTGCCATGTCATCGTCAAATATTTCGTCCATTTCTTCGGGTGTGACAGGAGTTTCATCAGGTGTTTGAGGCACCATTGAGAGTGAGTCTTCTTCTATTGTTTTATTAGCATTAATTTCAATTCGACTCAGTGCGTCGGCGACATAATTTTCAGATCCCTTTTTGTATTTTATTATGTAATCGTATTCTTCTAATCTTAGTCTCCATCTAATCAGTCTAACGTTAGGCGTTTTTAAAGAATATAGCCAGGTTAATGGCTTATGATCTGTTTCAATCGTAAATTTCCTGCCATAGATATATGGTCTAAATTGTATGCATGCTTCTATTATTGCCAGTAATTCTTTCTCTATCGCCGGATAGCTTTGTTCGGCTGGGTTTAATATTCTTGAATAACACGAGATAAGATGTTGTTCTTGGGATACAACTGCACCTATTGCTAAGTTTGAGGCGTCGGTTGTGATAGTGAATGGGTGAGTGGGTGTGATAAAGTCTGGATAGACGAGCACTGGTGCGTTAGTGATCAATTCTTCGAGTTTCTCAAACGCTTCTTTATAGTCTTTATCTTCTGGATCTATTTTTTCTTATCTCTTGAGTGCTTTTGTCATTGGTTTCGTTATTCTTGCGTAATTTTTTATGAACTTTCTGTAAAAGTCGGTTAGTCCTAAAAATATTCTAACTTCTTTTTGGATTTTAGGTATCGGATATTTTAGAATTGCTTTGATTTTATCGGGATTTGGTTTGATTCCGTCTGCTGTTATTATATGGCCTAAAAATGGAACTTCTTTCCTTAGAAATTCACTCTTAACTAATTGAATTTTTAAACCGTATTGCTCTAGTTCTTCGAATATTAGCTTGAGATGTTGTAAATGTTCTTGGAGTGATTCCGAAAATATTACTATATCGTTCATGTAAACAAAGCAGAATTTATGTAGATATTTCATTAAAATGCTATCCATCATACGTAGAAAAGTAGACGGAGCGTTTTTTTAAGCAAAAAGGCATTCTGACATATTCATAGTGTCCGTTTTCTACGGTAAATGCTGTCTTTTCAATTGAATCTTTGTTGACGGGTATTTGGTGGAAACCTTGTGCCAAATCTAATGTACTAAAGTAAGAACATTTGCCCAGATTTTCTAGAATGTCGTCCATTCTAGGTAATGCATATTTGTCTTCGATGGTGTTGTAGTTTAATTTACGATAACCTATTACCATTCTCCATTTTTTTTCTTCCACTTGCATCTTCTTTCTTCGGTACAATCCACAAGGGGGATGAGAATGGTGAGTTGCTTGGTTGAATAATTTCATCGTTTAACAGTTTTCTGATTTGAGTTTGAATTTCTTCTTCTAGATGGTATGGGTATCTAAAACTCTTTACATAGGCTGATCGTCCTTTGTTCTTATATTGTGTAAAACCGCAGAAGTCGCTGATAATTTTTTATTTTCATTGTAGAAACAGTCTTTGTACTTCTGGTATAGTGTTGTAAATTTTTATCTTTCTTCTTCGTTCATATGATCCTTTCTTATCTGTAATTCTATTTCTTGATGATGATTCACTTTAACATTTCGATGATCGTCCGATATATTTTTAAAGTAATTTATTTCAAATTTAGATGTGCTCAAAATTTGAGTTTTGTAATTAATATTCGCTTCTAAATTCTGCAAATCCTTATGTCCGATTAAACAATCGTACGTAAAGTGCCATGTTGCTATTAAGAAAGTTATAGGTATGTCGTCACCGTATTCACGTAATATATGAAAGGTAAGCGCATGTGTACCTTTCGTCGTATTGTGCACCGATTTAATTTCGAATTCGTAAGGAAATATAAATTTTGAAAATAGTTTATATGCAATTTCTGGATTCATAATGGATGATGAGGCTCCAGAATCGATGAGAATTTTAAGAGGTGGATTTGTCGTTATTATGTGTGTTAATTCACGATTCTGTGCTTCTAAAGAAGTTCGTTCTTGGCTTAAAGTTATTTGGTGAATTATTCGATCTATTTGTTGGGTTAATGCCTTGTTTGTTAGTATTTCTTGTACTAACTGACATTGGTGTTGGTTGGTAATTTTGTTGTCTTGGTAAATTATTATTATTATTTTGACCAAAATTGTTATTACCATAATTTGTGGGGATAAATCCAGGTTGTGTTTGTGCAAATGCGGGTGTCGGTTGCAAATAAAATGGATTTACATTTCTTGAAGTACTTGATAAATTATTTGAAGGGTGAATAATTTTTGGATTACTATTAGTCGCAAATGAGTTTGTACTTTTAGCATTGATTGTACCGAATACGTTGGGCTTAGGTTTGTTATCACGTTATCATTAAAGTACGTTCGTGGTATTTAAGTTTTTTTTGGGAGAGGCGGATATCAAACGAACCAATGTTTAGCGAATATTGTTTTTTTATTTGCCGACGTTTCGGGAGCGTTAGTATACTCCCGTCTTCAGGGCATAAACTGAATAACTGTTTATGCCCTGAAGAGGGGAGTATACTAACGCTCCCGAAACATCGGCAAATAAAAAAACAATATTCGCTAAACATTGGTTCGTTTGATGTCCGCCTCTCCCAAAAGAAACTTGTTATCACGTTGTCGTGCAAAATTGAGGAAAGCACTTTGTTCTTCATGGTTGTCGTATTTACGGCATTTTATTATACATGCCACAACGTCGTCTAAATCAAAATGTAGCAAGTAAGACTGATAAGGCTCTTTAATACCATTTATAAAAGAACTTTTGGCTACGTTTTCATAAAATGTATTTTTAATACTTATAACATTAGCGTCTCGATTATTTAACTGTATGGGTTCCTTCAATTTATTTAGCCTGCTTTTGATTTCGTCCGCGTATTTTTCGTAAGACTGATTTGTCAATTAACAACATACACTTAGTCTGTTAAATAGTAACGCCTCCGATCTTGGGTCACTGAATCTATTAACTAAAAGCGTTTTGCACTCGGCATATGTTGCCGGATTATTCGCGACAATTAAATCTAGTGCTTCACCGCGAATCTTTGATTTGATTAATGCGAATAATGCCTCGTTTATTGCATATTCTGCAGTTGCCACATTTTCGACGAATTTGTCGCACTTTTGTATAAAGTGTGAAATGAGTCTTGTACCTCCTTCATATATGGGAATCGCGTCGCACCATGTCGTAAGTCGGAATTTAAATTGTTCTAATGTAAGATTTTGTTGATTATCCCCGTTATTTGCCATTTTGCTTTATCTTTGATTATGCTTCACGTAAAATCAATTGCACTTAAAAGGATAGGGTTTGGTAGGATATAGGAAATTTCAAGGACTTACTAGTTTGTCTTTAATAATTCCGGGTGAATCTCCACTTGCAAGTGGACTCCAATCTCGACGTAGTATAGGTTCCGTGATGATGGACGTTGAAACGCCAACTGCTTCCTCACTGAAGATTTCCGTCACCAGGTTGAGGGAGAATCTGAGTTTTGCAGCTTTACGATCCTGTCTCGGCAGCGCCAGTTATGTGGCAAGCCCCGGTGAATCACCAAGGAAAGGTAACACACACACAGGTAACACCCGCCAAAGTAAGTAAGTAATCGAACAAAGGGTGTTGATTAGAATAATGATTTATTAAAACGTCGTTACAGGTTGGATGCCCGACAGAGACTGGCGATCGTCGATGCGAAGTGCAGTAAGAGAATATAAAGAAATTATATGCATAAAGTATATATGAAAAGTATATATTACATCGTCATTGTCTTCTGGCTTCTCTTTGTCGATGCAGATTCTATTCGGAGCAATAAGGAGGCTGGCTGGCCGATGCGTCTAAGTACCTATGTGGTGATTCATATAACTTCCGCGCACAGCTCCGTTCCGCTAGCGCGCTCCCCGGCGAATGATAATGGACTCGTCCGTCTCCGAAGTGCAAGGCGATGACGTACTCGGCTTCCTGGACGTCACGCATCCTGATTGTCGTCTCCTTATAGACGACCTCCTTCCCTCGTGCAAAGCCACTATATGCAGAGCGAGCGCTGTGCAGCTTGATGCAGTGGCAGCGGGCAGGCTCCACGTGGGTAGACCTTGTCTTGAGTAGTGCGAGCCCCGTAGCGTGTACGCCGCATGCGGGTACTCCGTGTCTTGGATGATGCGGACCCCGTACGTGTACGCTGCACGCGGACTGTCCGTCTGTTGGCTCGTGCGAGCCCGTAGAATCGTTGCCCTTGTCGTGGACGATTAATTGATCATCATACGATCGCGATGATTCTAGAGCTGGTTTTACAACGCACGCTCTGGCTAGAAGTTGCCACTTGTAGCTTTAGCTTACAACAAGATGGCTGACGATCACCATACATGCGGTGATTCTAGAGTTGGCTTTGCAACCCACACTCCGTCACGATGTCGCTATGAAGTCGGTTTGCACGCACACTCCGCGACGTTTTAGAAATGGGAGAATAGCAGTTGAGGTGCTATTTCCCTTCGGAAGCCTTAGAAGTTGACTTCCGAGTGCGCGCAACGGCGCACAGTCTAAGATTTTGGACAAAAATTGGAAGGTAGTGTAATTATTAACAAAATCGAATAATTATGGTGTCTAAAGAAAGGTATTGCCTTTAAGAATAAAGTAAGGCTACCGCGACAAAGATTTATCATGAATTGAAACCGTTTTAATAGGTAAAACATTAAACCTGTATATTTCCTAGAACACTGTGGTATGTCTTCAAGATGTAGATAGAGAAACACAGCATTTCTTGTATATGTTTCTTAGTAATTTTTAACATGTAACAGGCCTTATGTGTATATAAATATTTACAAAGTTATTATTTTTGTGAAATTCAAAAAACATTTTTACTAAAAATTGATAGAAAATTGCACTCAAACATGGAATGCATTAAGAATAAAAATTCTGAAAATTGCTATTTTGTATTTTTATGGAAACATGAAATTACCTATAAGTTCATATGCTACCACAAATAATAAGTAGGAAAAAATTATAATAAACAAAATTATTGTTAGCATTGAATGAAAAGGAAATACAGAATTAAGTTTCATGAAGCTAAGTGTCAATCTATTTGCAGCGATTTTTTTCTATCCATACAAGTTTCCAGATTGATACTGATTTGGAAAATTGTAGGTTCAATAATGTGTAGGTTGACTAATCTCTATCGCGGCAGCCTTACTTTCTTCCAAAAGACAATACCTTTCTTTAGACACCATAACTATTTCATTTTCATAATAATTTCACTACCTTGCGATTTCTGTCCAAAATTTACACTGTGCGGCGTGGCAAACGAGAGAGAGAGGGAGCAATGAACGCGCGAAGTCGGCATGCAGGCATATGCGACTTTTGCACCACTCACGACTACGTGAACTTTCAGGAAGGCATACCTTGTAGAAGACGCTATTCCTGCGCTCCCCGAAGGTTACGCAGAAATAGAGAAGAAATTTTCTTCTTCGTGGCCATGATGAAAAGATATCCTTACACGATCCGGCTCGAAGGACCGAATGTTTTTTGTTGTTGTATGATGGGATCGTGGACTGGAAAGGTTCATAAATGAATAAGTCTTCGTGTAGAGAAAATGGCTTTATTGAAAGCGCCGTTGCGCCTCTTGGCGTACACGTGTTGCTGCTGTCTCCCTCGCCGCCGCGCGATGAACTGACGCCGGCCGGCGTCGAGAAGTGCGGTCGGCGTGCCTCGGTAGTTCGGGGGGGGATCCAGTAAGTCGCATAACTTCGATACGAGCTGTTTAGTTTTGCAAACGATATCTATTATATCTATTAATGTATACAAACTTTCTAGGATAAAGTCAAGATTAGTATCAATTTTGTACTCTTCCCACAGTACGTTTTTAATGTTTTTTTTTGCCAGTTCAGGCGCGCTGCGCACGCTCTTCCTTTACCTTGCTTATACCTATACAATTAATATTGAAATATTATGACTTAAAAAATTTATTTTATTTTTTAATATCGGCAAATTTATCCAATATTTTTTAAATTAAAACATGGATTGAATTTATTTTAGTTTATTCCTACAATACCAAAAATTTGGAGGTTAGAAATTTAACTGTAATCCGAACAGTATTCGTAGTTCTTCATTGTTAACTAGAGATAAGATTTAAATACTTTTTGTTATACAACACCAAATTTTAAGTTCTTAATACTATTTATGACTTATATTTTTAGTTTAAATATTTCATATTTCCAAACTTTGTGGGTTTTATTTGGACCAATCAGCTTGTTTTGCTTATTTTAAAATAAATGTTTCGATGCTATTTTGATTTAGTTATATTTTTTTATTTAAAATCAATTTCATTTCTTTTTTTTTTAAATTCAAACCTCTCAATCTCAAACAATTCATAAAGCAAATCTTGGCGCCTATTCTATATATACCGATCAAACTCAAGCCTTTAACTGCTCCAACATGGCCGCTCATCACTTTTTTAATAAGGATTTCAAACTGCTATGTGATGCCAAGCTCTCGCTCGCTTAATCGTTTTAAATTATGCATGTAGTTTCTCTTTCGCCAGGCATTATTTTGATCTTGTCGTCTCGCAATGCTCAGATTGCCCTATCAATTTCTTTGTAATTATCTAACCATAGCTAGTAGGTGGTACGTTGTACTCCTCCCCCCTTGGAACAACGGCAAGGTCATAAAATAACTCGCTTTTTCTTTTTTTTTTTGTTAGTTAAGGCGTCCAAACTGCGTAATTCAATGTCTAAAAATATTTATTACTTATATTATTGCGCTGTTTGATTCTTTTAGCTGCTGATACAAGTCTTGTAGTTGCAGTAATTTTTCTCTGCTCATTTTTGCTGATAGATTTGTGGACCCAGTGTTGACGGAAGTCAGCACACCCCATTTTTCTTGATAAAGACCACTTCTTACGCATTTCCAAATACCAGTACGGGATTGGTGCCGATTGCATAATAGTAAGGTAGTACATCCACTTACGCGGATGCTACAATGCGTAGCTGAAATCCGCAGACCTTGATTAATAGTTTGATGCCCATTACTGCTCGTTTTAAATTACAATTTGTTACTGAAAAAATATTTTAAAAGAACAAGATTTTAACTGCTGAGAATGAAACACCCATTGTGTGTAAAATTTTGAAGAATCCTCATCTGCAAACATGAAAGTAATGTTATCTTTCGAAAAATTTTAAAAATTTCATTTCATTTGCCTATGCTTTTAGGATATGCTTGCGGTCTAACATACGATAAGCGTAAGCGGTTCTATGCACGACCTTGGTTTTGTTTTCTTTGATCTGAATTTTATCGTTTCCATTCTCCCAGACCTCAATTACTAAGTATGGTCCGGAGTATTGTTTTCAAATTTATGCGGTTTCAGCCCGCTTTGAAGCCACACAAAATCTCCTATTTTAATTTCTTTCGAATTTGCTTTTTTATCATAATAGTTCTTAGATCCCTGTTTGGCTAACAACAACTTTTCTTGAGCGTTTTCCTGCATGAAACGCAGCCTTTCTTCCAAAGCCGTCATATAACCCGAGTAAGTAGGTAGCAAATTTTCCGGCTCCAGGGGATCACTTGAAGGAACGCGCGCCAGACGACCGAAAACCAGCTCGTGCGGCTTGTGCTGAGTTCCTCCGTGTTTACCTGTGTTAAAATTAAACATAACTAACTCAACGGACTCGTCCCAATCTAAGTTTTTAGTTGCAAACATTTTTAAAAATTCGCGAAGTGGTGAGTGAGACCTCTCCAACGAGCCGTTAGATTGCGGGTGAAAAGCAGTGGTTTTGATTTGCTTAATTCTAAAACGTTTTGCGACGCGTTTAATTAGCTTGCTCAAAATGTTCGTGCCTTGATCAGTGAGTATTGCCTGCGGAGCGCCGAAAGTGCAGATAAAGTGTTTAATGAAAGCATCGGCTACGGAAATTGCCATTTGATCTTTCAGTGGGGCGCCGACCGAGAACTTCGTAAATTGGTCCTGCATCGTTAAGATGTCCTCCGAGTTGTCCCTAGTTTTGGGCAACGGCCCCACTATATCCAAGCTCACCATAAAAATGGAATACACGGATGGTCAGTAATAATCATTATTTGCTTAGTTTTTACCCTCACTAATTTTTTTAATTGACAAGGGACGCATTTTTGAATAAAGGCTTTAATGTCTTCTTTCAGATGTTTCCATTTGAATTTGTATTTGATGCGATTAAATGTTTTCGTAACGCCTTTATGGCCGCCCGCTGCCGAACAAATAAGCTTCACGAGTTATATCCGTTCTCCTACTAAGTTCCAGATGTTGTATGAGTCCTTTGCAAATAATTATTTTCATATCATTTTTAACTAATCCGCCCCTCATGCAATCTACATTTTCGATATGTTCACTTTTTGCCAAGCTAGTTCAGACAATTTGATTTTCGTTCAATAATTTATTCAGCCTATTAATTGCTCGCGTTAAAATTTCCAAAGTTTCTGAAAGGCTATTTTTACTAATTCCTCTGAGAGGCAACACAAAATCCATCTTTTTATTGACTTTAATGACTTTGGCTTCTCTGAGCGTTAGGTTTTCCAAGCGTGGTAGCTTCCCTACTTCCTTTAATTGCTTAGACCCTTCGTCGAGTGGGCCTCCATCCGTGCATGCAAAATAGAGGTAGTTCTCTTTCGTCCTAAAGAGTTTTTCTCTACAATAAATAATATTGTCGCGGGAATGGTCAGCTCTTTGAGTCGCCTCGCCCGGTTCGATGCAACTTTGGTCATTAAGGGTTATATCTGTGAAGGGTGCAGAAAATTCCAGAGAATTTTCTACCGCGTTAGTTTTCCCACTTTTACGAGCGATTCGCTTTCTTCCGTGTTGCCGGCGCTAACACCTGACGACACGGGCCTAGCTAACGTTTCATTTTTTTTATAGCGGTCCGCGTCCTGGGTTTTAGTGAACGCGACGATTTCGTTATCTTGAACAGGACATGCGCATTCCAAAGCTTCCTCGGGGCCACCTTTCTTTTTCGCGGCTCGAGAGTTTTAATGGCCTGCTTATACCTTTCGCTGGCTTGGCGGCCGGCGCGGGTACGCCTAGCCATTGTGTGTAGGGCGGGTGCGTTACTTATTTGATTGTTTGGGTGCGCCTGCGCCGGGTCAGCAGCTTGGTTGCCAGCGACAGCATGGCACCCCTCCCCCCCTATACTGACTCGCGTCGCGACACATACATTTTCGACAACTGGGTTGCGCGACAAAGCGTCTGCATTTAAATTCGATTCTCCTTTCTTGTACACTACATCGAATTGATAGTCCAACAATTTTAGACGCCAACGCGTGACCTTTGATCTGGGGTCATTATGATTATTTAACCAAAGTAACGGTCTATGGTCGGTGATTAGCATAAATTTCGTAAATTGGTCCTGCATCGTTAAGATGTACTCCGAGTTGTCCCTAGTTTTGGGCAACGGCCCCACTATATCCAAGCTCACCGTAAAAAACTGCTGCCAATTCATTGGCATGATGCTTCCTCAAACTAATTTATCGATTCCATTTTTTAAATTTAATAAACAAAATTAAATTTTTAACAACGAAACTTTATTAATAAATAAAGCTGTCTTCTTTGTTATTCTTTGTTGTTAGTTAAACAATTTTACTTAATACAAAAAAAACCTTGCACTGAGTACCATCCTTTATTGCTTTTTTTTTATTTTACATCTTGCATACTACCCTCGTGGTGGCGTGGTGAACTATCGTTGACCAGGCTTTAACGCTGTATTATAGAACTGGCTTGTCTGCGCCATGTTGGCTATGGCTAAGGCATACCTATATATAGTGGCCACTTATCTAAAATTAAAAATAAAAAAGCAAAAGTTCACCTTCAAAATGTGAATACATTCTATAAATTTCATAAAAGTGTGAAATATCTATGGTCACAAAAGTCAAATTTTTTTTTTTGGCAAAGAACTGAATCTTTAAATATAAAAAAGCTCATTCTCTGCCAAATTGAATTGATTTTTTCTTATGTTATCGTAAACGAAAGAAAACGCACCTCTTTTCAAAAATAATTTTTTTCTCGGAAACAAATCAAGATAACCTCTTCAAATTTTAACACAGTGTTGTACTCGGAAAGTCTAATAAGTGGTAAAAATTTTGAGTTAATCAATCGAATATTCTTTTTAAAAATGCAAATATAAGAAATTTATAAAATATTTTAATCTCAAATATTTTTGGTCACAACAATCAGATTTTTTTGGGCAAAGAACTGAATCATTAGATATAAAAAGCTAATTCTCTGCCAAATTTAAAAACGATTCATTGACTTTTACTCCTGTTATCGTACAGGAAAGAAAACCCAAATCAGCATAACCTCTTCAAATTTTAACGCAATGTTGTACTCGCAAGTGTAATAAGTGATAAAAATTTTGAGTGTATAAATAAAAAAATTTTTGAGATATTAATTAAAGAATTATAAACCATATTTTCATTAATAACAAATGACAGGCTAAAGATAATTTAAATTTTAAAAAATGGAATTGTAGGTAATTTAAAGGCCTTTTAATAACAATTTAGTTTATTAAGTAATACTGGCTGAAAAAAATTAAATATAAAAAAAAACGAAAAATTCTGTTGAAATATGAGTAAATTTAGCTTAGTCACATAAGGAATGTATGTATGACTGAGCTCCACTGTACAAGTTGAGTGGCACTGTACAGTAGTGCGTATGCGAGCAAGGTGTCGCGCACGCACATCAGACGATTATAAGACTCCATCGTAGCAAGACGCGCTACCAGGCGCTCCGGCGTCTCACATATATATAAACACTGTACATATAGTAAACTGAATATACTTTTTGTGTCTTTTCGTACATCTGGCTTATTATTATTCACCCATACACCTCCAAATTCATCATGGTAGAAAAGCGTGTTTTGTATGTAAAAAAATTATCTTTATAACAACATTCGGGGAAATTATAAAGATTGGAAAAATGGCTCATCAGTAGAAGTTTGAGAAAGTTCCTTTGGGAGGTTATGGAATACGTGGCAGCGAAGTAAAGAGTGAATTAAAAGTTAATGAGGATTTAACTGAAGAAAATAAAGACTTAGAAAAAGAAGAAAAATTTGTGGAAAACGATTTGTGAATATCGTAAAGAAAATAATAAGTTTGAATGCAGTGATTAAAGCCATTGGGGAAAATAGACGAGTCAAGATGACGGACGAGTTCAAGATGACGCTACTGATTTTCGATGGGAAAGATTACAGCACATGGAAGAAAAGAATTTCCATATTTCTAAAACTGAAAAAATATGAAGAAGTTATGCAAAGAGAAAGAGCCGATGGAGATAATGAAGCCACGTGGAGTGAAAAAGATTTAAGAGCAATGAACTACATATATGGTGCTTTGTCAAACAGATAAATTGAATTTATTGATGAAGAAACGACAAGTTATAGAATTATCAAGAAATTGGATAAATTATATTTGCGTTAATCAACGGCATTACAAATTTTTGTACGAAATAAATTAGAGAGGATAAAACTGAAAGACTATAATGAAGCAACTGAATTTTACAGTGACTTTGAAAAGTTAATTATTGAATTGAAAAATGCAGGTGCTAAACTTAATAAAAAAGAAAAACTGAACTATTTGTTGAGAACACTACCAAGTTCATTAAGTTATATTGGAGATTTAATAGATGTGTTACCCAAAGAAGATCAAACTGTTGATTATGTGATTAATAAAATCAAGTTGTACGAGGACAAAGAAAAGGACGAGAATATAAATACGAAAAATAAAACTGGAAATTCGAATGTGTTCAAAAGCGAGATGAGGAAGGACCGAACTTGTTATAAATGCGGATAAACCAGGCATATTCAGTACGAGTGCATGAGTCAGAGCAACACCGAACATTCCTGGAGAGGCTCTAGAGGACGGAGACAGCAGCAACTGCGAGGAGGCGCACGATACCAGCCCCAGCAACAGCAGCGAGACAGCAGCTATAGCAGAGGTAAAAGTGCTTACCGAGGCCGAGGCGCATGTCAACGAGGACGCGGCGGTCAACAACTGCAAGATCGTCAAAGCGCAGACCAGGGAAGAATGTCCTTCACTACAGAGGTAGAAAATAGAGTAGGATATAATGTCGAAGTAAATAATTGCGAAAATAAATTGGAATGGATTCTAGATAGTGGGTGTTCAGACCATATCATAAATGATTATTTTGTAAACGTAAGTAAATTAGATAATCCGATAAATTTAAAAGTGGGAGATGGTCGAACGCTAAAAGCAACTAGTGTAGGAAATATTAAAGCTAAATTCGTAACTAATTTTAACGAAAAAGAAATAGGATTAAAAGATGTTTTTTCGTTAAAGAAATGGATAGAAATTTGATGAGTTTTGGAAAAATCGCGAATAAAGCTAAAATAATTTCAATGGGAATAAACAAAATTATTTAACAGAATATCAAAACAAGGGAATGACTTTGAAAGAAAAATATCACAAATTATTAGGGCATGTAAATTTTGGATATCTGAATATTTTAAGTAAAAATAATTTAGTCGAAGGTTTGCCAAATAATTTAGAAAATGAATATATGAAGTGCGTCACGTGTTTACAAAACAAAATAACTAATACTAGTTTTGAAAACAATAGACACAGAGCAAAGGAAATAGCTGAAATTATTCATGCCGATGGAAACGGACCGCATAGTACAGTAGGTTATATGGGTGAAAGATATTTTCTAATTTTGATTGATGATTTTAGTAAAGCTGGAAAAGTTTATCCAATTAAAGAAAAAAATGAAGTTTACGAGTGTATTGTAACGTACGTTAATCAATTAGAAAATTTAACAGGAAAAAGAATTAAGCGATTAAGATGCGATGACGGGAGAGAATTCATAAATAAAGATATATATATAATTTTGCTAAAGAAAAAGGAATTTATATTGAACCGTGTCCTCCGTATGTTCACGAGTTTAATGGAACTGCGGAAAGGTATAATAGGTCAGTAATGGAAACAGCTAGATATTTATTATCTGATGCGAAAATGCATAACAGATTTTGGCCAGAGGTAGTTTAAACAGCAGTCTACTTGAAAAATAGGACACTAGCCAATACATTTGAGAAAAAGACTCCGTATGAAATTATGATGGGAGAAAAACCGGATATTAGAAACTTGAAATTATATGGAAGTAGAGTTTTCGTGAGAGTTCCAGAGGTTAGAAGAAGGAGTAAATGAGATAGAAAAGCTGATTTAGGAGTATTAGTTGGTTATGAAAACATAGGTTATAGAGCCTTGATTAACGATAAAGTAATTATAGCAAAACATGTAGATATAATCGAAGAAAATATAATGTTGGTTGGATTTAATGATAACGATGAAGTAAATGAAAATGATTTAATTGAGAATGAGATACATCCGGAACTTCAAAATGAAAAGGAAAACAATGAAAACAATGATTATAATGAAAGAGAAGTTAATGAAAATAACGAGCATGTGTAAACTTTACCTAGTACTAGTGATAAAAATTTAAGAGTAATGAGAAAATCCGAAAGAAAGAAATGTCCTATAAATAGATATGGAAATCCAGTAACAAACTGTATTTACGTAAATTACGTTAGTGTAGACAATCCGGAAACATATAATGAAGCAATAGATAGTAGAGACAGCGAATATTGGGGAGAAGCGATGAATAAAGAAATTGAATGCTTAAATAAAAATGACACATGGAAATTAGTTAAAATGCCGAAAGATAAAAGGGTATTAGATTTAAAGTGGGTCTATACAAAAAAGGCTAATAATAAATTTAAGGCTAGAATTTAGTACGTGGATTTCAACAGAGAGAAGTGCTGGACGACATTTATTCGTCAGTAGCTAGAACGCAGACGTTGAAAATATTGTTGAATTACTGTGTACAAGATGAATTTACGATAGATCAAATGGATGCCGAGTCAGCGTTCCTAAACGGAAAAATAAAGTCCGAAGTGTATGTGAGACAACCTCAAGGTTACGATGATAACACAGGCAGAGTGTGTAATCTAGAAAAAGCTTTGTACGGATTGCACGAAAGCCCACGAGCGTGGTATGAACGTTTAGACGAGTATTTAGGAGGACTAGACTAGGATTTAAGCGTAGTAAAATTGATTATTGTTTCTACTTTATGGAAAGCAATAACAATAAAATTTAATTAATAATTTTTGTTGATGATTTACTAATTTGTAGTAAAAATAAAAAAATTGATAGAATTAATTAAAAGAAAATTAGCAGTTAAGTTTAGAATGAAAGATATGGGCCAAATAAAAACTTAGTTAGGTATAAATATTGAGTATGACGGCGAAAAGAAAAGTATGAAATTAGATCAGAAAGAGTATATTGAATCAATAGCGAAGAAATATGAAATTATATGCGACTCCAATGGAGCAAAACTTAAAATGTGGACCTGCTCTATCAGTATCAAATCATATTAAGTATAGAAATTTAATTTGTGCACTTTTATACATAAGTTCAATTACTATACCAGATATATGCTACTGCGTGAATTATTTAAGTACATTTCAAAATTGTTATGATCAAGGTCATTATAAGTACGCTCTAAGGATATTAAAGTATTTATATTATACTAAAGATATAAAATTGAAATATGAAAGAAATGTACAGCCTGATATATTAGATTGTTGTGTTGATGCTGATTGGGCAGGGGATATAGTAGACAGAAAATCTACAACGGGATATGTTATAAGAATGAATGGTAATACTATATTTTGGAAGTTAATGAAACAAGATATTGTAACGAAATCGTCGACAGAAGCAGAGTATGTAGCGCTATCTGTATGTGTGAGTGAGCTAAAATTAATAAAAGATTTGTTAAATGAATTTGGAATTGAAATTAAAAATGCAATAAGAACTTGTGAGGATAATGCTGGTGCGATTAGGATAAGCAAATATGGAAATTTAACGAAAATTTCTAAATATATAGAAACTCATTTTCACTATTTACATGTGAATTATTTGAAAGGAATAATTGATGTAGTTAAAATAGAGTAAGAAGAAAATCCAGCAGATATCTTCACAAAGTCTTCGAGACGAATTAAGTTTGAAAAGTTTAGAGAACATTTAAAGCTATGTTATGATCATTAAAGGAAAGTATAGGAAAAAGTGTAGTATTGGAAAAGCTAAATTTAAGGAGGCTTGTTGAAATGTGAGTAAATTTAGCTTAGTCATATAAGGAATGTTTTTTTTTCGGGGGTAGGTGGGAATTTCATCAGCCGTGACTGATGATGTCGTCAGTAGGCTGCCATGATATTACTCTCATCGAATATCCAGCGGGGCCGTTCCCTCAGGATATGCGGGATTTTAAGCAACCAGTCACCTCTAAGTGCAGTGATTGGTCCAGGCCGACATATGTCTGCCTGCACTAAACCCACCTCCCTTTCAAGACTACACTATTGTATAGTACCCCGCCCCTGGAACCGCGTTAGCATTACTTCAGTGGCTGCTAGTGTGCAGTCATCTTGTTTTGGATGTTCTGGAAACTTCCTTACGTTCTAGACATATTCTACATTTGTTCCGCTCTTTTTTTCATCAGCACATTCTGAACATAATTGTCTACCGCTGTCCAGGCCTGTTTGTTTTTTAACATAACGGACACTACATTTTCGGGCGTAATTGCCGTGTCTTCATCCTCTTCGAGTTGCCGAAATTTCCGGGCCCACCTGTCACACCGAAACATCGTGTGTTCCACTGTGTCGTCCTCCGTGGAGCAGTACTGGCATTTTGGTGTTTCTTTCCTCCCCATGCGGTGTAGATACGCGGCAAACGTCCCGTGTCCGGTGAGGAACTGTGGGAGGTAAAAGTTGACCTCTCCGTGTTTCCTCTGCAGCCAAGGTTTGATTTCTGGTATCAGCCTGTGAGTCCATCTGCCCCATCTGTCCGAGTCCCAGACTTTTTACCACTCTCTCTCCGTTTCTTCGCGGAAGTTTCTTCCTGCGTCGTTGCCAGACTGCTTCGCTTTATATATAGTTCGGCGCTCTTCTGCGTGTAGGGTTATGGGGACCACTCCCGCGCTGACATTTATGGGGCTGTTTGCTACTGTGCGGTACGCACTTGTCACTCGCATCGTACCGATTCTTTGCGCTGACGTTAGGCGCTTTCGGTAACACTTCCTTTGGAGCGCCTCTGCCCAGGCTTCTGCTCCATACAGGAGGATGGAGTTAATGACGTCTATAAGCAGCCTTCTCGTCCTTTCTCTCGGCCCACCAATATTGGGCATGATCCGCGATAGCGCAGCAGCCACTTTTTCGGCCTTACTCGCTGCTTTGCGGATGTGCTCCCCAAAGGTGAGCGGGGTGTCTATCCAGATTCCTAGACAGCGCGTGCATGGTTTCGCTGCTATAGCTACCGATCCGATCTTCGTGGTGTGCGTGCGGTCAAAATTCCTACGTCTTGTGAGAACGACCACTTCTGTTTTCTCCGATGCCAGTTCAAAGCCGTGTTCCTGCAGGCAGTTGGCGATCCTCAGGATGGCCCACTCCACTTTGTGTTTGGCTTCTTCTTCGGTCCCGGCTGTCACGTTCAGCGCTATGTCGTCAGCAAATCCTGTCAGGTGCGCCCCATCGGGCATTTCCAGGCGTAGCAGCCCGTCGTAATCAAGGTTCCACATGTCTGGCCCTATTGCCCTGCGCCACCCCTGATATTATGATCGCTTCACGTTTGCCTTCTGTCGTCTGATACTGGAGTGTTCTATCCTGGGGACAGTTGTTCAAAATCCTTCTGAGGTACTCCGGTACTCCATGCGTCTGTAAGGCTTCCTTTATGTCCTTTCATCTCGCCGAGTTGAACGCATTTTTAACGTCCAGTGCTACTTGGTGGGCCTTCGTGAGCACCACGCTTACAGCCGTCACCGACAATCTGCCAGTTCGGAAGCCGTATTGGTCTCCTGCAATACCTCCCGCTGCCTCCACGGCCTTCCGTACTCGTTCGCGGAGAAGTCGCTCTAGGATTTTCCCGATGTTGTCTATCATGCAGAGTCATCGGCGGGCCCTTACCCTTATCAAGGAGTACCAGCCTCTGTGTCTTCCAGCGTCTGCCGAATATCCACACGCGTAGGCAAGCATTAAATATATCAAGCAGGATGTCTGGTTTTTCCACCGCTATGATCCTCAGCACCTCGTTGGGGATTCCGTCGGGGCGGCTTTCCTTTCTGGCAATCTCCTCGTTACTGCTAGTAGCTCTCCTTTGGTGAACAGGGGTACCTCCTCCTCAATGTGGATAGGACGAGTCTCTTCTACGGGATGTTGTGGAAAGAGTACCTCGATGATGTTTGTCATCGTTTCGGGGTCCATCAGTCCGACAGGAGCCATATTTCCTATTTTCTTGGTGACTATGTGGTAGCCCAGGCCCCATGTATCCCTGTCCACCTCGTCACAGAGTTTTTTCCAGCACTTATATATGCCCTCTTTTATTGCACGCACTAGTCCCTTCTTTGCATCCCTGTATACCGCCATTTTTTCCTCAGCCTGCTCACGGTGCTGGGCTCGCTGGGCTTGGCGCCTGAGCCGATGGCATTCCGCTTTCTTCTCAGCTATGTCCCCGTTCCACCAATATACTGGTCTGGGGTGTCGCCTGGTGGATTTCCTCGACATACAGGTGTCGCACCACTTTCCGATACGCCGCATATTGAGTTTACGCTCTATGAGTTTCTCGACTGACCCCTCGTTCGTTGTCTCTCCTATCTGGGACGATGTATATTCTGCTTCTCTTAGGGCTTTCCGCAGCGACTTTTCATTGAGGCGTGCTGCATTCCACCTCGGGCCCTGCGCTTCGTGAGGCTGTCCTGTGTTCGAGATTTGCCCCGCCTGGATGCAGTATGTAATATACTGGTGGTCACTGGCCGTGAAATCTTCCAGGGCCCTCCAGCCATGCGTTCGCCCAGCAGTATCAGAGTCGGCAAGAGTCAGGTCTATTATAGAACCTCGAGTGCCGGTTCTTCGGAAGGTGGTCGTGTTTCCGGTGTTTATTACCACCAGATCCAGTCTCGCAGTCATTTCGACGACTGCGCGGCCTCTAGCGTCAGTTCGTTCCATGCCCCAGGTCACCGCCTTGGCGTTCAGGTCGCCTGCCACCACTATGTCTTTCCCGAGACCAGCTAGGAAGTCCTCGAGTTCTGTGAGCCTTTGTCTAAAAAGGTTCATCGTGATGTTCGGTGAGATATAGCAGCTCACCCACGTGGTGGTGCGACCAGATTTGATCCACAGGAATCCGTTTCCCGAGCCATTGTCGGTGATAGGGAATTTTTCGTGATTTCGGATCATGATGGCCGAAGTTGCAGTCCTGTCAGCGTACCAACTTGTGCTATCCTGATCTCTGTACTGTTCGCAGAGACTCAGGATGTCCGATGTCTGCTTGCGGAGGTTCTGGTCCAGAAGGTTCTGGGCCAGCCACGAACGGTTAAGGTTTGCCTGGAGGACCGTCACAGTCATTTTTTTGTCTCGGTCTTTAGAGCCACTTTGTAACTGGCACACCTGTATGATCCTGTATTTTTAGGATATACATTGTATGTTGTTTAAATAACATTTTTCTCTTTTTTATAGCTGATTTTGGCCTCAGAAGCCACTAGATGTAAGACTCCCTTAAGACTTATGAGGTTAGGGCTTATAGGTTTAGAGTTTATGAGTGCATGACTTACTGGATCAAAGGTCAAGACTTCACGAGTAAAGGGCTTACAAATTAAAGGTTTATCGTACTTTTGGGATTTGCAGGTCAAAAATTCAATTGATTGGTTGATGTGATAGGATTACATGACTCCTTAGATTTATAGGTTAATTTTTTGAAAAATCAGGCTTCGTAGGGCTCTTCGATATTTGATAACGAATGTTCCTAAGCAAATATTTTGGGATTCCGTTGAGAATTGCAACCTCTAGGTGCTTTTGAACCAAAAAATCCGTATGGCCCCAGTGTGCGGCGTCTCACATGTACATAAACACTGTACATATAGTAAACTGAATATACTTCTTGTGTCTTCGTACATCTGGTTTATTATTATACACCCATACACATCCAAATTCAACAAATTCAAAATCGTTTTTTGGTCATAAAAAAGAATGTATAAAATCAGAGAGTAGGTTATTCTATCTCTATTCTCCTCCGAAACGAAGAGAATAAGCCTTTTCCGATGTAAATCGGTCGAACAGTTAAAAGTTATAGCCTGTACACATACACACACACACACACACACACACGCACGCATGCGCACACACACACACACACACACACACATACACACACACACACACATACACACACACACACACACACACACACACACACACACACACACACACCCACACACACACACACACAAACACACACACACACACACACGCGCGCGCGCGCGCGAAAATTTTTTTATCAAAAACAACAGATTTTAGTGACAAAAAGAAGCAAAATGGAATACACGGATGTTCAATAATAATCATTTTTTGCTTAGTTTTTAACCTCACTAATTTCTTTAATTGACAAGGGACGCATTTTTGAAAAAAGGCTTGAATGTCTTCTTTCAGATGTTCCCATTGAAATTTGTATTTGATATGATTAAACTTTTTCGTAACGCCTTTATGGCCGCCCGCTGCCGAACATTGAGCTTCGCGTATTATATCCGTTCTGTTACTTGGTTCCGGATGTTGTATGAGTCCTTTGCAAATAATTATTTTCTTTCATATCATTTTTAACTAATCCGCGCCTCATGCAACCTAAAATATCTTTAAAATCTACACTTTCGATATCTTCACTTTTTGCCAAGATAATGGACACAATTTGATTTTCATTCAATAATTTATTCAACCTATTAATTACTCGCGCTAAAATTTCCAAAGTTGCTCAAAGGCTATTTTTACTAATTCCTCCGAGAGGCAAGACAAAATGCATCTTTTTATTGTCTTTAATGACTTTGGGTTCTCCGAGCGATAGGTTTTCCAAGCCTGGTAGCTTCCCTACTTCCTTTAATTGCTTAGACCCCACGTCGCGTGGGCTTCCATCGGTGCATACGAAATAAGGATAGCTATCCTTCCTCATAAAGAGTTTTTCACTACAATGAACAATATTGTTGCGGGAAAGGTCAGTTCTTTAAGTCACCTCGGCCGGTCCGATACAGCTTTGGTCTTTAAGTGTTATATCTGCAAAGGGTGCAGAAAATTCTAGAGTATTTTCTACCGCGTTCGTTTCCCCACTTCCATTTTCCCTTGATTCTACGAGCGGTTCGCTTTCTTCCCTATTGCCGGCGCTAATACCTGGCGATACGGGCCTAGCTAACGTTTCATTTTTGTTATAGCCGTCCGAGTCCTGGGGTTCAGTGAACGCGACGATTTCGTTATCTTCAACAGGACATGCGTATTCCAAAACTTCCTCGACTACAGCGGCCACCTTTCTTTTTCGCGACTCAAGAGCTTTAATGTCCTGCTTATACCTTCCGCTGGCTTGCTGGTCGGCGCGAGTACGCGTAGCCATTGTGTGTAGGGCAGGCGCTTTACCTACCTGATTGTTTGGCTGCGCCTATACTGACTCGCGTGCGTTTAAATTCAATTCCCCTTTCTTGTACACTACATCGAATTGATAGCCTAACAATTTTAGACGCCAACGCGTGACTCTTAATCCTGGGTCATTATGATTATCTAACCAAACTAACGGTCTATGGTCGGTGATCAGCGTAAACCTATTTCCGTAAAATATTGTCTAAATTGCGTAATAGCGTACACGATTGCCAATACTTCTTTTGAAAAGTTACAATAATTCTTTTCTGCTTGTTTCAACACACGTGACATGAACGCTATAGGACGATCCTTCCCGATTTCTCATTGCGATAGAACCGCCCCGATTCCATACCCGCTTGCATCCGCAGTTACTAAAAATTTTTCTTCAAAATGCGGATGCGCCATAACTGGAGGCTGGCATAAATTATCGCGCAGTTTTTCAAATATCGTTTGCGCGTTGTCGTCCCGCACAAATTATTGTTCTTTTCTAAGTAGATTTGTTAGGGGCTTGGCTATTTGTGCAAAACCGTTAATGAACCGCCGATACTACCCAGCTAGACCTAAAAATTGTTTAATATTTTTCTGATTCTTGGGTACTGGGAATTCTTTAACTGCTTTTAGTTCTTCCGGATGCGGGTGCAAACCATCGCTGCTAATTATATGCTCCAAGTAATTAATTTCCGGTTTAAGAAATTCACATTTCTCCGGTTGCAAAACTAAATTAGCATGGCGCAGTTTTTCAAATAATTTCTCGATTGTTTCTATATGTTCGCTAAAAGTTTTAGAGTTCACACTAATATCATCAAAAAAATGAACTACGTTTTTCATACCGGCTATTACTTTAAGAACGAGTGATAAAAATACTGGCGCGCTAGTTCTTAGCCCGAAAAAGCCGTATCTTCAGTTTTAATTTTAATTTTATGATAACCCGCATATAAATAGAAAACCGAAAAAATTTCGCATCTCTGGGTTGATCCAAAATGTCAGCTATATTAGGAACTGGATGATTATAATCGAGAATAATGGCGTTCGACTTTCTAAAATCCACTACTACCCGAAATTTTTTCTTGCCGTCGGGTCCCGATTTTTTGTCAACGCACAACACCGTGCCGAGTAAGCGCTTGTCGAAGGCTCGACTATCCCTTTCTCCAACATTTCTTTGAGATGTCTATTGATTTCTTCCTTTAACATGGGTGGGTGCCTAAATTGTTTAATCCTAATTGTAATATTTGTAGTGGTTGGAATTTCATGCTCGACCACGTTAGTCGCGGGCATAGCGTCACCTGCTAAATAGAATCTATCCGCGAACTTAGTCAATAGCGCTTCAATGACTACTCGCTGACCCCGAACTTCGTGCTTGATTCGCAACATCTCTTTCAATTTTGTCACCTGATCGATTCCAGTTAGTGCTTCCCCACCCCTCACGTACATTATGTTCTGGGTGGATGGCGTGGCTTTTTTATAGCCTCGCCTATCTACCCTATCTACTTTTTTAATGTGGTGCGGACGCGGTCCGTTTGCAAACCGAGCACCCTAATCCATTAATTTTTCTTTTAATGTGATGTAATGATTGACAAAAAGCACATAAAATGTCGGCAGAAATATCGTTGCTTGTCACGCGATGCACTCTTAATTTACTCAAAAGGGGAATGGCATAGTAACAGACAACTGTCAAAGCATTTCCATATAAATATACTACGGGGGTTCTTCGAATTGCTCATAAGTAAGCCAACGCTTTTATTTTTACACGCAGGCCTTCTATGAGTTGGAAAAGCTGCACATTGTCACGTATTTTAATGGGTGGCGAAAGGCTCGCCACTCTATTACTTCCGAGTTTTCTAGTTTGACTTTTATTACATAACGATCTTTCTTACTCATTTATGGTATTACCAATTGTTCTAAAACTAATTTTCTTTATTTTAGGTTATTTATATGTTGCTTGCTTACGATAGCTTGTTCTAAAAGCTTTAACTTTATTGATCACAAATGCTATTTTTGTACAATTTTTGCTAACGACTTTTGGTATTTTTTCGATACCTTTTTATTCAAGACACCGTTTTCTTGAGCGTTGCCACCTTTACCATCTTTTTTAATAAGATGCTCCATTTTACCTTTACTACAAGAAATTTATTTCTACTAAGATTAACGAACAAATTACAATTTCCTCGAGGTTTTCTATTTTTCAAGCTAGTCAAATCAATCACGAGAACATGTTCACTAAAGTTAACTTTCTGATTTCTGTTTGACAATTTTGACTTCTTGTCATTTACACCGTATCTAGGAGATTTTTCACAGAGCAAAATGCTTTTCCTAATTGTTTTACGAATTTTATCCTTCAAATTTCCGTATTTGTTGGATTTCTTTCGTATTTTATTTGGAAATTTATTGGTTTGGTGCCATTTATTTTCCAAATGTCTATTTTTATCAAGCAAGTTTCCGTGTATTTTATTAACACCCAACAAATTTTTCAAATTACAATTTTCTGCAAACAAATTTTCGGGCCCGAACAAATTTTTCAAATTTCTATTTTTACCAATCAAATTTTCCGAATTTTCAATTTCACCATTTTTTTTATTTTTACTAATAAAATTTTCCGAATTTTAATTTTTTCATTTTTTTTATTTTTACTAATCAAATTTTTCAATTTTTCTATTTTTCCATTTTTCTATTTTTACTAATAAAATTTTCTGAGTTTTCAATTTTTCTAGTTTGTCTATACAATTTTTTATTCTGTAGTTTACCTATAGATTTTCAATCAAATTTGTTTAGGATAGATGTACAGATATACAGGATAGATATACAGTGTACTGAGGTGAAGCATCAATTATACCAGATAAACAACATCTATTAACATCTAAGCGTTCATACAGGGTAGTTATATCATAAAAAACATGGGGATTCCTTAGCCCGCCTGCAACGGCGCTGGTTTTTTCCGCCCGGACCAGTGTTGACGGATTTTTCGCTTATCCGGAATTGCGATTGTCCCTGCTCACTATACCTTGGGATTCCTTATGCCGGTCAGTTCGCGTTCATTTTACGCTCCCGTCGCTTTTTGATTTAACGATATTTATGCAACTCGTACACCGCAATATGATTACGTGAGATGCAATGTCTAAAATATTTTCCTCGTAATTAATCTTTGCCCCATATTACCTCAATATTTCACTACTAATTAAGGGAGTTCTATGGTAAACAGAAATAACGCTAAGACAATTCTGAAATTTCGCACATTGGTTAACTTTTACATGAAAAGCTCTCATATAAATTTTTAGAAGGCTAGGCTACCTAGAAGTCAAGAAATAAATGTTTTAATTTTTCACTTTTTAACATGGGCTCTTATGGGAAGTCACGATTTCGTTGTGTTCATTTGCGTATAAGAAAGAAATTAACGCTAAGATATTTTTGAAAATTTATGTAATAGAAAGACAAATATCTTATGAAGATTTATTTTCTTGCAAAAGTATCATTGGATGCCTCTAATTTACGGAAAAAAGTTTAAAAGCGAAAAACATACATTTAACTTCAATATATGAGTCACATGAACTTCTCAATGGAACTTTATATCGATATTTAAGACTATTAAAATAGATATAATTATCTAAAATGAAAATATTATTGGTATTTAGTGTAAGTTTATTAATAACAACATCTGTAATAAAGTAAATCAACAAGAGATAAAATGTGTACTTGTTTTGACTGGTGTGGTTACCATAGAACTCCCTTAAGGGGGCTAGACACCTTCTTTCTCTGAAATAAGAAGTCACATTTTAATACTTAAATGTAAACTAATTATTTCATACTTTTTACATATAAAAGTGGGTATATTTACCTTATCCTAAACTTTCTCCGATGGGCCTTTTATATGGTCCAGAACCATAGTCATCGATGAAACAAGTTTTTTCACTAGCCGTAAGCTTTGAAATTTTCCTGTGGATGGATTGACTCCAGATTTGAACTAAATTACTCCTGAATAGTATAATTCTCATATGAGTGTAGGGATTTAGGATTAAATATCGGAAAAAATTTTTAAATCAGAAAAATTACGAAAAAATATAAAAAATTTAAAAAAATTAAAAAAAAACTCTTGAAAAACAGCACAACTTTTTTTTCTCATTAGATCAAAAATCCCTACACTCATATGAGAATTATACTATTCAGGAGTAATTTAGTTCAAATCTGGAGTCAATCCATCCACAGGAAAATTTCAAAGCTTACGGTTAGTGAAAAAACTTGTTACATCGATGACTATGGTTCTGGACCATATAAAAGGCCAATTGGAGAAAGTTTTAAGGTAAGGTAAATATACCCACTTTTATATGTAAAAAGTATTGAATAATTAGTTTACATTTATGTATTAAAATGTGACTTCTTACTTCAGAGAAAAAAGGTGTCTAGCCCCCTTAATGCGTCCTCCTCGATCGGGAAATTATGAGGGACGAGATGAAAATATAAAGTCAAGTCACGAAATAATAAGGGTACTTTACCGCAAGAGTTAATTGACTCTTTTGTAATGCCCTTGAGATCCAATATTGCTTCCTCCTAGAGGAAGCTTTGTGATAGTAAACAAAAAACCGCTGCCAATTCATTGGCACGTAGCTTCCTCAAACTTGATTTACTGATTCCTTTAATTAATTTTTACTTCCAATATTTAAAATTTCATACTTTATTTTGTACGATGTAAACGGCTTTTCTCTTTCAAATGCCACCCATCACATTCAGATACATAGAGCCATCCTCAATACATTTAAAAAAAATTGGGAAAATTTTATGGAAAATATTAACTTGAAATTTTTTTAAATATCTTTGAAATTTAAGGACCAATCATTTTGCCCGAATAACTCGACCGAAAACTATCCAAAATCCACCTCTACGAGGAATTTTGAAGCGCTTAAGTCAATTTTTACTCCCGCAATAGTTGGACATACCAAACTCATTTTTTTCATTTTTCAATGTTTACATTTTTATTAATAACAAAAGAACCGTAATAGCTAGATAAATAATTTTTTTAGAAAATATAGGTCTTGAAATTCTCTTCCGAATGCCGCCCACCCGATTCAAATACATAAAGCCGTTCTCGAGAAATTACGATTTTAAAAAAAAGTGAAAATTTTAACCTCAAATATCTCCGAAATTTATGGATCAATCCTTTTGCCCAAAGAACTCAATCGATTGTGATACAAAATGTACCACTAAAAAAAATTTCAAACTGATTAAGCCAATTTTACTCTAGTTATTGAACGATAAAAAAAAACACTTTTTTTTATAAATTATTTTTTTTCTCCAAAAATAATGAATAAAAAAACCTAAAAATTTAGTAAGTTATAGTACTCAGTATTCTTTATAACCAAAAAAATATTCATGTTAATATCTTTTTTTAATTTTGAAATATAACCTATTTACTAAAAATGACGTTTTCATGAATAACTTATGACGAAATATAGCTAATTTTTTTTTTTTTTTTTTTTTATATTGTAGAGAATTTTTTTCAGGATAAAGAGAATTTAATGTATATAAATAATATTTGTTCAAAATATAAAAAAAATTGAAAATAAAAATTTTGAAAATTTAAAAATGGCGATAAAAAACAAAAAAATCGATTTTGACAAAAATAAAATATTGACCCCAATTGTTGAAGCAAAATCTGAAAAAATGATCACTCTCTCGTTAAAATCGGTTGAGTAGATCATGAGATATCAGAGTATACGGACATACATACACACACACACACACATCCATACGGACATTTTCTAAAAATGGTGTATTTCGATTCCAAATTTTCTATACAACATTCCTAAGACATTATCTCACAAACTTTTTTTTTTACTATCACAAAGCTTCCTCTAGGAGGAAGCAAAAGTTTATGAGATAATGTGTTAGAAATGTTATTTAGCAAATTTGGAATCGTAATACACTATTTTTAGAAAATGTCCGTATGGTTGTATGTGTGTGTGTGTGTGTGTGTGTGTGTGTGTGTGTGTGTCTGTGTGTGTATGTGTGAATGTGTATGTGTGTGTACTGATATCTCATGATCTACTCGACCGATTTTATCGGGAGAGTGATCATTTTTTTAGATTTTGCTTCCACAATTGGGGTCAATATTCTATTTTTGTAAAATTAAATTTTTTTTTTTTTATAGCCATTTGTTAATTTTCAAAATTTTTATTTTCGATTTTTTTAATATATAGAACAAATATTGTTTATATATCACGAATTCTCTGTATGTAGGATAAAATTATCTACAATTTAAAAAAAAAAAGTCGGTAGCTATATTTCGTCATAAGTTATTCATGAAAACGTAATTTTTTGTAAATAGGTTATATTTCGAAATTAAAAAAAGATATTAACATGAATATTTTTTTGGTTATAAAGGATATTAAGTACCACAACCTACTAAATTTTTAGGTTTTTCTATTCATTATTTTTTGAGAAAGAAAATAATTTATAAAAAAAAGTGATTTTTTTTGTCGTTCAATAACTATAGTAAAATTGGCTCAATCACTTTGAAATTCTTTGTAGGGGTAGATTTTGTATACCAATAGAGTGAGTTCTTTGGGCAAAAGGATTGATCCATACATTTCGGAGATATTTAAGGTTAAAATTTTTTTCAATTTTTTTTAAATCGTCATTTCTCGAGAACGGCTCTATGTATTTAAATGGGGTGGGTGGCATTCGAAAGAGAATTAAATTACCTATATTTTCTAAACAAAAATTAATTATCTAGCTATCACGGTTCTTTCGTTATTAACAAAAACGTAAAAATTGAAAACTGAAAAAAATGAGTTTTATATGCTCAACTATTACAAGAGTAAAATTGTCTTATTCGCTTCAAAATTCATTGTAGAGGTATATTATTGATAGTTCTCGGATGAGTTCTTTTGGCAAAATGATTGGTTCATAAATTTCAGAGATATTTGAGGTTAAAATTTTTCTAGACATTTTTAAAATGTATTTCTTGAGGATGGCTCTGTGTATCTGAATGGGATGGGTAGCATTTGAAAGAGAATTAAAATATTTATATTTTCTAAAAAGAAAAATTTTTTAGTTATCACGGTTTTTTATTATTAACAAAAATGTAAAACTTGAAAAATTGAAAAATGAAAAAAAATCTGTCTATCAAATTTTTTAAAATACAACCCCTCACATTATAACAGCCTTTCCACATAACGCATTCAATATAACACATGTAGCTTTTATATATCTTCAGATCGAGTTCGTTGCCCAAAAAAATCGGTCCATTACGAAAAAAGATATTTGAGGTAAAAAAATTTTTAAAAAAATTTTCGAATCGCGTTTTCTCAAAAAATACTTGATTTATCTACTTAAAATTGTAACCACTTATTAAATTTATAGAAGACTATATTTGGTTAAAATTTCAGGAGATCTTCATTTGTTTTTTAGAAAAAAATTATTTTAGAAAAAATTTGCGTTTTCGTTATTGCACGATAACAAAGCAAAAATTATCCAATCGTCCTGAAATTTGGCACAGATGTAGCTTTTATATATCCTCAGATCAAGTTCGTTGCCCAAAAAATCGGTTCATTATGAAAAAAGATATAACGCACAGTTTAAGCTGAATCTTTACTAATTTTTAAAAGTGACGGACCGGCGCCCGTAACCAACATTAATTTGAGCGATGCCCTGTAATTTTCAAAGTACAATTCCACAACTGGGGACTTACTATTTATGCTCAAAAGCACTGATTTCCTAATGAGCTTTAATTTTTGTTCGTATTTTGTCGTTCCGGGCGCGCATTGTTCGTTTGCCCCCAGGTCGCACGCTGTGCCGCGGGGCCGTTCGCGTTTCCCGCCTGGCTTTGCGATTTTTCCTGCTTTTTCTCTTTAGCTCTGGATATAGGTTTTTCCAGTGTCCATCTTTTTTACAATAATTACATTTTTTAATATTGTAATGCTGTCTCGCTACGGCAGGGCTAGATGTTCGAGGTCTGTATTGATCCCTTAGTGCTTGGGGCGTGACTCGTGCGGCCGCCAATGGTCTGGCACCTGGGTTTGATGGCTGCGCGAGAGCCATCATAGGCTCCGCCCAAGGCACTGGTTGCATCGGCGGTGCTTGTGCACTCTGAGAGAGCAAAGATTACAAAACCCAACAATTTTTGGCAATATGATTTCTCTTTTCGCAAAATTATCAAATTTCAAGGGTTTTATTGTGAACTACTCTAACATCAGCTGATCCGTTAGTGTTTTTATTACTATCTTTATTAACTCTATTCATATCCACCGTTTCCGCTTTCTCAAAGCTCGTTACCCTGCAGCTCGATTTCTATCGCTTTTTCTACAGCTTCTTGCAACGTCTGCATCACGCCCATACGTCTTTTAATTTCCCAGTCCAAACCGCGCTAAAAAAATTTCAATTTATCAGTTTCTACGAATTGTCTAAACTCGTGACTATCTCTTTTGACCCCCTTTTCGGCTTCTTCCAACTCGATCGCGATGCGCCTGACTCTATTTGCGAATGTAATTACATTTTCTCACTGTTTCTGCTTGGCTGCGGCAAGTTCCCCAATTAATTTTTGGTGAGTTTTATAAGACCCAAAATTGGATTCAAAATATTTTATCAATTCACTGATGTTATCAAAATATAACTTTTCCATTGACTTTGCCACCTCGCCCGTCATTTAATTAATTTTGCGAAGTCTATTTCATTGACTGCTGGCACCATGCTAACTGCTTCCCTCACACCGAACAAAAAGGTGCTAAGCGAAATGTTGCTACCATCAAATTTGGGAATGCAATCGAGCGCATCTTTAATTGAGAGATTTTTCAATGGTGCCAAAGTTGAATTCTGGCCCAATGTATTAATGTTGTTAGTGAAATTGTTCCTAAGCGTTTGTATTTACGGTGTGCTATACTCTCTTTCCAAAATCGGAGTATTAAAATGTGCGTTATTATGTAAGCTTGTACCAGTCTCGGTTTTAAACGCTGAGCTATCTATATCATCCGCAATTTCCTGCTTGTTTTCTAATAACACTGTTAATTTGTTTGTAATTGTGAGCTTTTTCGTGCTTGCTATTGCATCGACCATTTCTTTAACACAAATATTTTGCTCCATAAACTCTTTCAAAATATCTATCATAATATCATCCTGACAGACTTTTTCTACTAAGGTCGCTTCCACGGTCTCACTTAGCGACATTTGCAATCTTTTTACTTCTGTAATTCTCTCAGGATTAGTTTCTGACCTGACTTGGTATCTCATTCTTAGTACCTCTACTAACACATTAAGTGTCGCATTCGCGAGGCTCGGGTCTGTTACGGCAAGCGTTTGCCTCAAAATTGCAGTGGCTTCTGCGTTTCTTGCTATGGTACCGCTTGACATTGCCATTTTTTATAAATATTCAAATGCAGAAAGAGAGGAAGAGAACAAAATTTGAGGTATTCTTTGATTAGAAAAAAAAATTATTGACACTACTCTCGCTTTAATCCCGGAGTTGGGCCCCCAATTGTAACGCCCGTGTTACAATGTCGCGACAACGATAAAGTCGGGGCAATAAATGTTCCTGTTTCGGTCTACGCCTACACGTAATAACCACGGGAGTAGAAACGCGCGAAAGTAGCAGTTCGGACTTTAAATAATAATGCAGACAATCGCGATAACTACTAAGCGACAAGTGGCAGCAGCAACTAAGACAGACAGAAGAAGGACGGTTACTTACTTTTCGAGAGATGCGCTTAGCTCGTTCCCTTAGGCAGCCCCAGTCGTAGCCGCACGGTCCAACGGTAGAGGGAGATTCAAATGGCAGAAGAACAGGTTCGGCGAAATAATATTAACTCCAAGTGTGATATAATAATGTATATTAAACAAGTTGAAGTTACGTTACAACTGGTTAAAACCTGATTGTAGCGGAGATACAATGTCAAGAAGTATTCACGACACTACAATCAGAGAAGCTTATAATAAAGGTTTCTAAGTTAATTCTGTTCGAAAATATTCTAAGTCAGAATTTACAAGAGCCGAAAATATTCTAAGTGCAAATACAATATGAATTCGTCGAAATTATTCTAAGTTCAAAAGAACAATTATTCGTCAGGCAAGGGCTTCGTCCTGCGAAAGAAAATGAAGGAAAGTTTCTGCCTCGAGTGGAGGTATGCGGTTGCTTTTATACCCGCGCTCTTAATTAGGACAATACCAAAAAAGGAGCGGTTTTCGTTAGCAAATCAATATTGGTATGGGGGTGCAAGTGGGAGGGGTTTCTAGGAACTAAATATTGTGGTTGTGGAGGGTATATGGGAGAGGTTTCAGGAACTAAAATGTTGGGGTACGTGCAAGACTGAGGTCAAAGGCTTGGGCTAGATGAGCGATCGATACGAGTGCCAAGTTACTGTATGATACGAGTTATCGTCCAAGCTGCCACTGTCGGTAGGTAACTTACCGACTATCGGCGTTGTATTGTAGGAGGACAAGGAAAAAAGGCCAGAGGTGTGTGGAGGTTCCACTAACTATATGGGTGATGACGATCTGTTGTACACGACGTAACAATGGTTTATTTAAGATACGATAACATGCTTCAACTGGGCTAACATATCGCGTTTCTATAAATTACGAACCTCATCGTGATGTATTGCCCTCTCATTATTGAACTCTTCAACTATGATATTTGCAGCATCGTAACCGTTATAAACATATTTATACGAAACTTTCACGGACTTTACTTTGGACACTATTTGAACGTTTATATGACAATTGAATATGCGTAATAAACCAGGACAATATGGTCCTAAAAATCGATTACCTACAGTTTGATTTCCACACATAATATTTTCCCATCATTTCTTCGTTCTAATGCTTCCTTTCTGGAACTTGAGAAAGGAAAAGGATGGATTTGTGGAGTGAGGGAAAAGCTAAAACGAAAATTTTCCTTTTTTTTTGTTCTGCCCTACCCTCCTGATTAATTTTCTCCAATACTACTCGACTCTGTTTAAATACAATAATATAGCTAATTCTTCCAACTGCTCGAGTTTCTTACTAAAATGCTAACATCTACTAAACTATAACCTTGATTAATTATACTGTGGCGGTCGAGTTATTGTATCTCTGACCTGCGCTCCCTAGAGTTTCAAGATTAACATAGTACTGACTTAACGCTATATATATATAATTTTTACTATAATTCTAAGTTTTTCTTTACTGCCAAATTTTCTCTACCCCAAGTTAACAGAGTCCCTATTAATAATTTTTATATTATAATTCATAATTTTAATACTATAATTCATAATTGTTATGCTATAATTCATAATTTTACACTATAATTCATAATTTTTATACTATAACAATACAACGTTTATTGTCCTTACTCTTACACCGCAGCGTTACAGATAAATGCATTGCTGGTTTTAAGCCATTACTTGACGGGTAACAGCCCGCCTAAATCGGTCACTGCTATATTGTATTAACGCACTTAGTTTTTTATCATCCGAATTAGTCTAAAAAAACCGGAATAGGTTATGTAATTGCAGATATAAATAAAAATGTCCTATTTATCCGTAGACGGTGCCAAAAATTTCAATAAATAATTCATTACCTACGTAAACTATATTTACGCTCACCAACTGATTCAATAAAATAGCTCCAAAATTTGATAGAAAAAACGGCAAAGTTAACTTATCGTATCTCTTATACTAGGCAAAAATTTATTTAATTCTACACTTGTAAACAGCACCTTTTGGTGATCCAGAAAGTCGCATAAGTTCAATACGAGCTTTTTAGTTTTGCAAACGATATCGATTAATGTATACAAACTTTCTAGGATAAAATCAAGATTAGTATCAATTTTGTACTCTCCCCACGGTACATCTTTAATTTTTTTCTTTTTTTTTCATAGCCAATTCAGGCGCGCGGCGCACACCCTTCCTTTACCTTGCTTATACCTATACAATTAATATTGAAATACTATGAATTAAAATATTTATTTTATTTTTTAACATCGGCCAATTTATCCCATATATTTTTATTAAAACATGGATTGAATTTATTTTAGTTTATTCCTACAATACCAAAAATTTTGAGGTTAGAAATTTAACTGTAATCAGAACAGTATTCATAGTTCTTCGTTGTTAACTAGAGATAAGATTTCAATACTTTTATTATACAACACCAAATTTTAAGTTATTAATACTATTTATGACTTATATTTTTAGTTTAAATATTTTATATTTCCAAACTTTGTGGGTTTTATTTGGACCAATCAGCTTGTTTTTCTTATTTTAAAATAAATGTTTCGATGCTATTTTGATTTAGTTATATTTTTTTTATCTAAAATCAATTTCATTTCATTTTTTTTTTTTTAATTCAAACCTATCAATCTCAGACAATTCATAAAGCAAATCTTGGCGCCTATTCTATATATACCAATCAAACTCAAGCCTTTAGGTGCTTCAACATGACCGCTCATCACTTTTTTAATAAGGATTTTTCAAACTGCTATGTGATAGCCAAGCTCTTGCTCGCTGAGTCGTTTTCGATTATACATGTAGTTTCTCTTTCGCCTGGCATTATCTTGACCTTGTCGTCTCGCAATGCTCACATTGCCGTATTAATTTCTTTATAATTTTCTAACCATAGCTAGTAGGTGGTACGTTGTACTCCTTTTCTCTTGGAACAACGGCAAGGTCATAAAATAACTCGCTTTTTTTTTAAGACATCTAAACTGCGTAATTCAATGTCTAAAAATATTTATTACTGAAAGATGTTATATATATATATGGGTAACTTCACGTCAAAGTATATATATATATAGCGGTGAGCATGCCTGCTCGGCGCGGGTAATTCGAATCTCGAATTACCTAACTCGTGCACCCGTTACAATATATATATATATATATATATATATATATATATATATATACTTTGACGTGAAGTTACCCATATATATATAACATCTTTCAGTAATAAATATTTTTAGACATTGAATTACGAGTTTAGATGCCTTAACAAAAAAAGCGAGTTATTTTATGACCTTGCCGTTGTTCCAAGAGAAAAGGAGTACAACGTACCACCTACTAGCTATGGTTAGAAAATTATAAAGAAATTAATACGGCAATGTGAGCATTGCGTGATATATATATATATATATATATATATATATATATATATATATATATATATATATATATATATATATATATATATATATATATATATGGGTTACTTCACGTCAACTGTGACAGGTCGAAATTTTAAAATGGCCTAAAATGGGGTTTTCTAGTTCTAAATTAGCCCCAAAATACAACCCTAGTGTATAAGAGCGAAATATTCAATGGTTAAAAAGTTAGAATCAATTGAAAATTAGAAAATTTTGATTTTTTTCAAAAAACAGAAATTTTAAGTAGAATTGTAAGTAGAATTTCTCAGAATTTTTCCAGATTGATGTCAATTATACTGTTAATTTATACGTAAGAAAATACCATACAAAATATGCTTAAGGCGGTTGTGACATGATTAATATGCCTCGACAGAGGCTAAAAATTTGATACAAAATGTTACTTTTAAAATGAGACCTTGATGAAAGTGGAATAAAAACTCAGAAATAAGTAATAGACAGCTGAAACTGTATACATGAAAATATATGTATATATATGTATATATATGTGTATATATACAGTTTCAATTGTCTGTTACTTATTTCTGAGTTTGCATTCCACTTTCATCAAGGTCTCGTTTTAAAAGTAACATTTTGTGTCAAATTTTAGCCTCTGTCGAGGGATATTAATCATGTCACAACCGCCTTAATCATATTTTGTACGGTATTTTCTTACGTATAAATTAAAAATAAAATTGACATCAATCTGGGAAAATTCTGAGCAATTCTATTTACAATTTGTAAACTTTTTCCCATTTAATGTGCTATACAAAAAGTTTCAAGATTTTTAGTACAAAAATCATGAAAATTGCTGTTTTTTGAAAAAAATCAAAATTTTCACATTTTCAATTGATTCTAACTTTTTAACCATTGAGTATTTCGCTTTTAAACACTAGGATTGTATTTTGGGGCTAATTTAGAACTAGAAAACCCCATTTTAAGCCATTTTAAAATTTCGACCTGTCACAGTTGACGTGAAGTTACCCATATATATATATATATATATATATAACATCTTTCAGCAATAAATATTTTTAGACATTGAATTACGCAGTTTAGATGCCTTAACAAAAAAAGCGAGTTATTTTATGACCTTGCCGTTGTTCCCTCGGTCTCTGGTGAGAGAGCTGGGGGCGGGTATGTGGTCGTGTTTACCTGCCCCCCTGGCCGTTTCCCTGTTGGTTTCCGGCAGCATTGGGCTTGTGGCCTCCCTTTTGCTCATATCCGGGTTCCCTTCGGTACTCTTGCCTTTGTGGAGGTCCGTTATTTCTTGGACTTTGCGGCCTAGCCTGGTGGGTCGAGCTACTACCCCCACTAGGCTGGTTTGTACTTTGCCCAGTTATGTATTTTGTATTTTCCCAGTTACCCTTCTTCTTAGGGTTTCTGGTTGGCGGCGAGCTAGGCTTTTGCCCTTTGTTCTCATCGGTGCCTTTCTTTGTCAAGGCCGATAAGCATTCGGCCATGACCCGACGGAACAGAGCCTCGAGGCTCTCTCGAGGCTCGTGCTGTTGGTGCCCCATGGCCGCCAAGCATGGACTCTGCTTTTTCCGCTGATCCGTGGACGGCTCAGTTGGCACGTAGGCAAATTCTGGCATGTACGTGCTGGCGAGTGATGCACCTTATCTGCCGCGAGCGCTAATTCGGCTTCCCGGGCCAGGTCCAGGATCCCTCGGTAATCCGTAATTTGATTTCGCATTACCATCTTTTGCAGTTCTGGCCGCATGTTCCGGTGTAACATGTCTAACTGTTGTGCGATGCTAGGCACCGTAACCAACTTTAGGATCATGGCTTGTAGATTTACCACGTAATCACGCGTAAGTTCGTTTCTGCCTTGAGTCCTCGCGTTTATTTCCGCCATGACGCGCTGCTGATGTCCCCTGTCCCCGCCATACATGTGCGTTATGGCCTCTATGAAATCTGGCCACGATCGCCATGTGTGGCGGTTACTCCGGTACCAGGTGGCTGCTACCCCAGTTAGGAGCTCTGACAACGACGAAAGCCCCTCGTCGTGTGTCAAATTAGCTAGAGTTCTGCATTTCTCTATTCTTGTTAGGAATAACTCGACGCTCTGCTCCTTTGAGGACCCTGAGAACCTGATGTGCTATTTTCGGACTATCTGGCCCACATCACGGTTCGTCTGCTGAGGCAAATACGTATGCCTCTCAGACGGGTCCTGGGTCGCACCATTCCTAGTCTGGCGCTGGGAAGAATTTCTGGTATTATTCCTCCCAGCCTCTGTTGGGGACTGGAGACTTGGGCTGCTGCTGTTAAACTCCGTATACGTGAACGTGTCTAGGAAGTTCACATGTGGTGATCCTCGTCTACGGCACGTGCTTGGGGGTTGGACTCCCACCAATTGCGTACTTGAGGTTGGATGTCGAGCTCCTTGAAGTATTCGTACATTCTCTTTAAGCTCTTCAACCTCTTCGACGAGTGTTTTGATCACCGCCAGTAGCTGCTCCGATAATATATTGTCTCCGACTGCTATCCCGGCGGTTCGCGACTCAAGCTGTCGCGGCCACTCTAGGTTTTGCGACTGCGGCGGATTTCGCGATTGCTGCCAGAACCCGTGCTGCCCATTTCGTGCCAACAACGACTCTTCTTCGTAGTTGCGCTGGCATTGTCGTTGCCTGCGCTGCTCCTCCAGAAGCACTTGCTGCCGCTGCTGTTGCTCCTGCTGTTGTTCCTGTTGCTGTCGTCGCTGTTGCTCCAACTGCTGTTGCTGCATTTGCTGCTGCTGTATTTGCTGCTGCTGCTGCATTTGCTGCTGCTGCAGTTGTTGCTGTTGGAGCTGTTGCTGTTGAAGCTGTCCCTCAGCTTCGGCTGAAGATGTCCCGGTGGGTGCTGCAGAGCTCAATATCTCTGTCCCGGAACCCTCCTGGCCGTTTGTCTCTTCCGCTGGCTCCACCCCTGCATTATGTGCTTGTTGTAGAGCGTTCATCCTCCGAGACTTCGAGAGTTTCTGCATCACTATCGGGTCATCAAGGAGCGTTATGAACGGGTGCGGAAGGTCTGGGTCAGTATTGGGATCCACAATAGTCGACCCAGACTTGTTCATCAACGTTAAGCCGATGAACGCTCTTCGGGACTGCTCGCGTTTAGCAAATGCTGGCTGCTCCGACAGCTCCGGCTCTGGCACGAAATCGGCGACACTATAATCGTCCATAAGCCACTTGATCGCTGTCAGCATATTTAATGACTGCAGATCTGACTGCTGTAGACCAATGGCTTGCATGGCCTCGTTTATTTCCTCTTCGGGCTGTGTATAGGCCCAATTGAGTATCGCAGATTCCGCAAATTGCGATGATCGGGCCTTGATGTCAATTGGCTGTGCGCTTCCCCACGAACTTATTTTACTAGCGCGAGTAGTATCTGTATTGATGGCAGAGAGATTGCCTATTCAACCCGTGAGCTAGCTTTTTCACCGCGAACCCGGGTTATTTTCTAAGAGCTATGGCGGTTGCTCTTAACCTCGATAACGCACGAGGGTTTCCCGTACACGGCTTTAAAAGAACAAAAGCTATTTTTGTAATTAATTACTATTTGTAATTAATTACGCTCAAATACTCGCACTTGTAATTTTAAAATAAATATATGTGAAAATATTTATATATATATATATGTGTCAAAACGGACAATATCACCAAAAAACACAAAAAATAAATACAATTTTCACCTAAAAAAATAAAAAACAATTTTAAAGTTCGAGGGGATTTTTGCGCTCGAGTTTTTACTCGGGCGCACAGTCAACTTTTTGTTCCTAGAGTGCCTGCCGATTTTCTCTCGTTTTTCTACTAACAGCACGAGCAAAGAAAAAAAAAAATTTTTATTTTTCGTCCACTAAAGAATAATTCGTATCGAAAATACGAGAGGAGAAAAAAAAATTTTCGAGTCGAGAGAAAAAATTAATTAAAAAAATTAATTATCGCTTAAAAAAAATGTTGGTCGTTAAAAAAAAATTAATTGTTATTAAAAAAAAATTTTTAATTGTTAAAAACAATTACCCACGTACAAAAATTTTGCGATCAAGATCTCTCCTCGTCGGCACTCTAGGTCGAGGGTTATTGGCTATCGCTTGCCTAACCTCTCGACCGCACTCTCGCAACAGCACGGCTGTGTCACGCACACGCACACACGCGCCTATGAGCTGCGGCACGAAGAACCTTTCTTTGCAGCCTATTCTCAGCTACGCTGCTGAGCTTCTTCGCGCCAAGCTTCGCCGCGTATCACGTACGCGCCGCGGGTCCTTCTCCACCCTCAAAACGTTGGACGCCAGTTGTAACAGGATGGCTAGTGGGGGAAAATCCCAACAAACCACAGGCCAGCGATGCCCTAGAACACGGTGCCGCGGGTGTCAGACTAAAATGACTTGCCCAGGGATCTGCTCCTGCAATCCCGAAAACAACGCGAAGATCGCACACGAACTTCGCTTTCCAATTAATTGGATCGCTGAGTGAAAAGCGCGCGCTCGAAGAGTAAAGCGCGCGGCCGCTATGCTCAGATATGAAAACGACCGGCGGAGTCGTTTTCCCGCGGAGGCGGCGGTATCCGGGAGAAGGACAGGTTGTAAGGAACAACGCGACGAGTAACTAGATATCATAGTATATTAAAATCATTAATACAAGCACAACGCACGTGCCGATTAGAACAAATGAGTTAGTTCGCGCGCGACCGTTAAGATTCAAATGCGCGAACGATACGGCGCGCGGCGAAGCTGCTATTCTCGCGCGCGGTGTTAAAGTACGGCGGGCTGACACACACCCGCACGTACACGGCACAGAAAGCTTGCACGGGTCGATTTCCGTGCGAGCCTTTACAATAAACCCGCGAGAGGAGAGTAGAAAACTTACGTTAGGAAGGAGCAGCCGGTGCACTCGACTCTCTCTCGCTCCCTGTCGCTCGCACAGCAGTTGCGCTCTCTTTCTCTCTCTCTCTTGCTCGCTGTAATGCGTTAGCAGGCAGGCTGGCTGCCGGCTCGTCGCTCGCAGTCTCGTGCGGTTCACGGGGCTCGAGATCGCTCTCTCTCTGTCTCTCTTTCGCACGTACGCACCCTACTCGGCGCCTCCACTACACTCGCGATAACTATAAAAAGCTAGGACGGCGCAGATGAGGTAACTTTTTAGAGACACACTGGAGAGAAGTTCTCGGCACGATGGCAGACACGAAGATGGCTGCCGTGACTCCTATAAAGCCGTGTTGTAGCTTCGCAGGTACGCGACGGGCATATTACGCGTCGCGAGACCGTTCTAATCCGCTCAGGATGCTCGCGCCCCCGGTGAGCATGCCTGCTCGGCGCCGGTAATTCGAATCTCGAATTACCTAACTCGTGCACCCGTTACAATATATATATATATATATATATATTTATATATATATATATATATATATATATGGGTAACTTCACGTCAACTGTGACAGGTCGAAATTTTAAAATGGCTTAAAATGGGGTTTTCTAGTTCTAAATTAGCCCCAAAATACAATTCTAGTGTTTGAGAGCGAAATATTCAATGGTTAAAAAGTTAGAATCAATTGAAAATTAGAAAATTTTGATTTTTTTCAAAAAACAGAAATTTTCATGATTTTTTTAATAAAAATCTTGAAACTTTTTGTATAGCACATTAAATGGGAAAAAGTTTACAAATTGTAAGTAGAATTGCTCAAAATTTTTCCAGATTGATGTCAATTTTATTGTTAATTTATACGTAAGAAAATACCATACTAATATATATATACATACACACACACCATGGGGCGCGAGCGGGGGCATGAGGAAGGTAGAGTGATTGCCGCTCGTTATCTTTTTCTACGATCTTCATTACTGGCACCGTGTACAAAGCAGAATATCTGCAGTCCTCTCACGCGCCCGTAGGGACTGCTTCCCAAAAGGCGTATGCGTACACCATTTCTATGCAACGATCATCCGTAAAAGGACACACTGTACCGGTTACTAACTTGATTTTATTGTTGTTTAGATTAACCGCGTTATAGCGCTCTTCCAGACGGATGGGTACGTAACCGTGTACTACTACATCCGAGATTTCACCGTAGGGATCCGCATAATGAGCAGACTGGCGGGCATATTGACACACAAACCGTCCGCTTTCAATGAGCCGGCAAAAGTGAGGGGATGCGTTGTAGTGTCATTGATTCTCAAATTTTGAATAACGTTATCTGCGATCAAGACCGATTTATGCAAGTGCATTTTCATACACTCGTCTCGCGTTACTTCGCGCAAATATCTCACTTCCCCGTTTTTTACGAACGACATATGCGACCACATGCCGCAATGACCGACCATTCTTTCAATTTCAATTTTACAATATCTCACTAGTGTGTCCGCGTGCTCGTTTAATTGCAAAAGACTTATTTCTACTCGCGTAATATTGATTATTGTTTCGGGGATGTCACATTCCCCGACGTTAACCAGAGAAAAGGTAGTGAAATGGTGAATTTTTGACCGCAGTCAAAACCGATTAATCCAAAAACAAAATTATATTTTAGAGATGTAGCCATGATAAGTATGGAAATCCTCATCTGTAAATAGTAATCAATGTGTTAAACTTCTAGATAAACAAGCTTAATCATTAACATTAATCCAAGCTTTCAGGTGGCGATTGCGGTTTAACATGCGAAAAGCGTAAGCGGTTACTATGAATGACTTTGGTTTTCTTTTCTTTGATCTGAATTTTAACGTTTCCATTATCCGAGACCTCAATTACGAAGTACGGCCCGGAGTATTGATTTTCAAATTTGGAGCCACACGAAATCGCCTATTTTAATTTCTTTCGGATTTGCTCTTTTGTCATAATAATCCTCAGCTCGTTGTTTAGCCGCCAATAGTTTTTCTTGAGCGCTTTCCTGCAAAAAAATGCAACCTTTCTACCAAAGCCGCCATATAACCCGAGTAGGTAGGTAGCAAATCTTCCGGCTCCAAGGGGTCACTCGAAGGAACGCGCGCTAGTCGGCCGAAAACCAGCTCGTGCGGCGTGTGCTGAGTTCCTTCGTGCTTACCAGTGTTATAGTTAAACATAGCTAACTCAAACCACTCATCCCAATCTAAATTTTTAGTTGAAAACATTTTCAAAAATTCACTAAGTGGTGAGTGTGACCTCTCTAACGAGCCATTAGATTGCAGTGAAAAGCAGTAGTTTTAATTTGCTTAATTCTAAAACGTTTTGCGACACGCTTAATGAGTTTACTCAAAAAATTTGTACCTTGATCAGTGAGCATCGCTTGTGGAGCGCCGAAAGTGCAAATACAGCGTTTAATGAACGCATCGGCTACCGAAATGGCCGACTGATCTTTCAACGGAACGCCGACCGAGAATTTGGTAAACTGGTCTTGCATCGTTAAGATGTACTCTGAATTGCCTGTAGTTTTGGGCAAGGGCCCCACTATATTTAAGCTTACTGTAAAAAATGGAATACACGGATGGTCAGTAATAATCATTTTTTGTTTAGTTTTTACTCTCACTAATTTTTTTAATTGACAAGGTACGCATTTTTTAATAAAAGCATGAACGTCTTCTTTCAAATGTTCCCATTGGAATTTATGTTCGATGCGATTAAACGTTTTAGTAACGCCCTTATGACCGCCCGCTGCCAAACAATGAGCTTCGCAAATTATATCCGTTCTCTTACTCGGTTCCAGATGTTGTATAAGCCCTTTGCAAATGATTATTTTTAAATCACTTTTAACTAATCCGTACCTAAAGCAGCCCAAAATATTTTTAAAATCTATATTTTCGATATATTCACTTTTTGCCAGACTAATTGAAACAATTTGATTTTCGTTAATTAATTTATTCAATTTATTAATTGCTCGGGCTAAAATTTCCAAAGTTATTGAAAGGCTATTTTTACTCATTCCTCTGAGAGGCAAAACAAAATGCATTTTTTTATTAGCTGTAATGGCTTTGGGTTCTCCGAGCTCTAGATTTTCCAAGCGAGGTAGCTTCCGTACTTCTTTTAACTGCTTAGACCCCTCGTCAAGTGGGCTTCCTTCAGTGCATACAAAATAGAGATAGTTATCCTTCCTCATAAAGAGCTTTTCCCTGCAATAAACAATATTGTCGCGGGGGTAATCGGTTCTTTGGGTCGCTTCGGCTGGTCCGATACAGCTTTGGTCTTTAAGGGTTATATCGGCAAAGGGTGCAAAAAATTCAAGAGAATTTTCTACCCTGTTCATTTCCGCCCTTTCATTATCTCTTAATTTTACGGGCGGTTCGTTTTCTTCCGTCTCGCGAGCGCTAACACCTGGCGACACGAGCCTAGCTAACGTTTCATTTTTTTTATAGCCGTGCGAGTCCTGGCGTTCAGTAGACCTGACGATTTCGTTGTCTTCTACAGGACACGCGCCTTCCAGAATCTCCTCGGCTACTGGGGCCACCTTTCTTTTTCGCGTCGCGAGCATTTTAATGGCCTGCTTATACCTTTCGCTGGCTTGACTTCCGGCGCGGGTACGTGTAGCCGTTATGTGTAGGGCGGGCGTGTTACCTATGTGGCTGTTCGGGTGCGCCTGCGCCGGGTCAACAGCTTGGTTGCTAGCGGCAGCATGGTGCCCCTCCCCCCTATACTTACTTGCGTCGCGATGTAGACGTTTTCTACCACAGGGTTACGAGACAAGGCGTCCGCATGTGAATTTAATTCTCCTTTCTTGTATACTACATCGAATTGATAGTCCAATAATTTTAATCGCCAACGCGTGACTCTAGATCCGGGGTCATTATGATTATTTAACCAAACTAACGGCCTATGGTCGGTGACCAATGTAAATCTACTTCCGTACAAATATGGCCTAAATTGCGTAATAGCGTATACGATTGCCAATGCTTCTTTTGAAAAAGTACAATAATTCTTTTCGGCTTGATTCAATGCACGCGATACGAACGCTATAGGACGATCCGTTCCGATTTCTCCTTGCGATAAAACCGCACCGATGGCGTACCGGCTTGCGTCCGTAGTTACTAAAAACTTTTCTTCGAAATGCGGATGCGCCAAAACCGGTGGCTCACATAAATTATCGCGCAAAGTTACAAATGCCGTTTGCGCATTATCGTCCCACACAAATTGTTGTTCTTTTCTAAGAAGATTCATTAAAAGCTTGGCTATTTGTGCAAAACCATTAATAAATCACCTATAATAACCAGCTAGTCCTAAAAATTGTTTAACATTTTTTTTATTTCTAGGCACTGGAAATTCTTTAACTGCTTTTACTTTTTCCGCGTCAGGCGTAAACCGTCGCTGCTAATTATATGTCCCAAATAATTAATTGCCAGTTTAAGAAATTGACATTTTTCCGGTTGCAAAACTAAATTAACATGGCGTAGTTTTTCAAATAATTTCTCGATTGTTTCTATGTGCTCGCTAAAAGTTTTAAAGTACACGCAAATGTCATCAAAAAAATGAACTACGTTATTCATACCCGCAATTACTTTAAGAACGAGCGATAAAAATACTGGCGCGCTGGTGTTTAACCCAAAAGGTGATCTAACAAAATGAAATAAACCGAGATCACAAGAAAAAGCTGTTTTTTCCCTATCTTTTGGTGATAACCCGCGTACAAGTCGAAAACCGAAAAAAAATTTGCATCTCCGAGTCTATCCAAAATGTCAACTATATTGGGTACCGGATGATTATAATCAGGGATAATGGCGTTCAACTTTGTAAAATCCACAACTACCCGAAATTTTTTCTTGCCATCAGGCCCCGGTTTTTTGTCAACGCAGAATACCGGCGCCGAGTAGGCGCTTGTCCAAGGTTCGACTATCCCTTTCTCTAACATTTCCTTGACCTGCCTATTGATTTTTTCCTTTAATATAGGTCGGTGTCTAAATTATTTAATCCTGATCGGAATATTCGTGGTGGTCTGAATTTCATATTCGATTACGTTAGTCGCGGGCATAGCATCTCCTGTTAAATAAAATCTATCCGCGAACTTAATCAATAGCGCTTCAATGTCTACTCGCTGACCCCCCACTAAATGCTTGAGTCGCAAGAGCTCTTTTAATTCACTCGATCGATTTCCGTTAGCGTTTGTCCACCCCTGACGCACATTACGTTCCGAGTTGGCGACGTGGCTTTTTTATGGCTCAGTCTATCTATCCTATCTACTTTTTTAATGTGGTGCGGATGCGGCCCGTGCTTCCAAACCGACCACCCCAATCCATTAATTTTTCTCTTAATTTGATATAATCAATGGCGGAAAGTGCATAAAATGTCAGAAGAAATATCGTCGCTAGTCACGCGATGCTCTCTTAACTTGCTTAAAAGGGGAATGGCATAACAACGGACAACAGTCAAAGCTTTTCCATATAAATGTACTAAGGGGTCTCTTTTGGCTGCTTGCAAGTGAGTTAATGCTTTTATTTTTACATGCAGGCCTTCTATAAGCTGGGAAAGCTGCACACTGTCACATAATTTAATACGTGGCGATAGGCTCGCCACTTTATTACTTCCGAGTTTTCTAGTTTGACTTTTATTACCTAACGATCTTTTCAATTCACCTATGGCATTACTAATTCTTTTAAAACTAACTTTCTTAATTTTTAGCTTTTTATATGTTGCTTGATTATAATAAATTGTTCTAAAGGCTTTAACTTTATTAACCACCAATGTCACTTCTGTACAATTTTTTCTAACCACTTTTGGTATTTTTCCGATACCTTTTTTATACAAGACAACGTTTTCTCGCACGTTGTCGTTTTTAACATCATTTTTAATACAAGACTCAATATTTTTCTTACTTTTTCCACAAGAACTTTATTGACTCTACTAAGATTACCAAACAATTTACAATTTCCCAAAACTATTTTTCAAATTTTTGTTTAACAATTTTCACTTCTTGCTATTTACGCCGTACCAAGATGCTTTTTCACAGAGCAAAATGTTTTTTCTAATTGCTTTACGAATTTTATCTTTCAAATTTCCATATTTGTTGGATTTCTTTCGTACTATATTTGGAAATTTACTGCTAAAATGCCATTTAATTTTCAAATTTCTATTTTTATCAAGCATGTTTCTGTGTATTTTATTTACACCGAACGAATTTTTCAAATTTCTATTTTCACCAATCAATTTTTCTGAATTTTTTAATTTTTCCATTCTTTCTACTTTTACTAATCAAATTTTTCGAATTTTCAGTCATTCCATTTTTTCTATCTTTACTAATCAAATTTTGCGAATCTTCCATTTTTTTAATTTTTCTATTTTTACTAATCAAATTTTCCGAGTTTTCAATTTTTCCACTTTTTCTATTTTTACTAATCAAATTTTCCGAATTTTCAATTTTTCTAATTTTTGTATTTAATTCACTATTCTGCAGTTTACCCGCAGATTTCTGATCAATTTTGCTTACAACAGGTGTGACAATATACTGAGGAAGAACATCCATTATACCAGATAAACAACATTTATTAACATCTAAGCGTTCATGCGGGGTAGCTATATCACAAGAAACATTGAGGTCACTTAGCTTGCCTACAACAGCGCTGGTTTTATCCGCCCGGACCAGTGTTGAGGGATTTTTCGCTTGTCTGGAATTGCGATCGTCCCTGCTCACTATATCTTGGGATACCTTACGCCACTCGGCTCGCGCTAATTTTACGGTCTCGTCGTTTTTTGATTTAATAATATTTATGCTATCCGTACACCGTAAGGTGATTACGTGAGACACGATGTCTAAAATATTTTCCTCGTAATTAATATTTTCTCAGCATCTCACTACCGATTAACACGTCCTCCTCGATCGGAAAACTATCTGGGACGAGGTGAAAATACAAAGCCAAGTGACGAAATAATAAAGATACTTTACCGCACGAGTTAATAGACTCTTTAGTAATGCCTTTCAGCTCTAATATCTCGCTTTCAAAAACAATTGCTCCGTCGGGTTTTTTACTAATTTTCAAAAGTGACGGGCCGGCGCCCGTGTCCAACATTAATTTGAGAGTAACTCCATAATTTTCAAAGTACAATTCCACAACTGGGTACTTACTATTAATGTTCAAAAGTACTGATTTTTTAATCAGTTTTAATTTTTGTTCGAATTCTCCCGTTCCGGGCGCCCATTGTTCTTTTGCCCCTAGGTTGCGCCCTGAGCCGCGGGGCCGTTTGCTTTTCCCGTCTGACTTTGCAATTCTTCATGATTTTTTTTTCTAATTCTGGACATAGATTTTTCCAGTGTCCTTCTTTTTTGCAATAATAACATTGTTTAATATTGTAATTGCGTCCCGCTATGGCAGGGCTAGATGACCGCGGTCTATATTGATCCCTTTGTGCTTAGGACGTGGCCGTCCGCGCGGCCGCTAATGGTCTTGCCCCTGTATTTGATGGCCGTGCGAGAGCCATCATTTAGGCCCCGCCCAAGGCACTGGCTGTGTCGGCGATGCCTGCGCAGTCTGAGGGAGCAAATTTTTCAAAACCCAACAATTTTTTGTTACGTGATTTTTCTTTTCACAAAATTGACAAATTTCTGCGGTCTTATTTTGCACTACTCTAACATCCGCTGATCCGCTAGCTTTTTGGTTACTTTCTCTAGTGATTTTATTCTTTTCCACGGTTTCATTTTTCTCAAAACTCGTTACTTCGCGCTCTATTTCTATGGCTTTTTCTACCGCTTCTTGAGACGTTTGCATCACGCCCATACGTCTTTTAATTTCCCAATCTAAACCACGCGAAAAAAATTTTAATTTGTCGGTTTCTACAAACTGTCTGAACTCGTTACTATCTCTTTTATCCCTTTTGGTGGCTTCCTTTAGCTCGATGGTGATACGCCTAACTCGATTTGCAAATGAGATTGCCGCGGCAAGTTCCCCAATTAATGCTTGATGAGTTTTATAAGACCCGAAGTTGGCTTCGAAGTATTTTACCAAGTCATTAATGTTGTCAAAGTATAACTCTTCTATTGATTTAGCCGCCTCACCCGTCAAACGCCGCCTAATTAACTTTGCTAAGTCTATTTCATTAACTGCTGGCACCATGCTAACTACTTCCCTCACACCGAACAAAAAGGTGCTAAGTGGAATGTTGATACCGTCAAATTTGGGAATGCAATCTAGCGCGTCTTTAATTGAAAGATTTTTCAATGGTGCTAAAGTTGAGTTTTGGCGCAAAGAATTAATGTTGCTAGTAAAATTATTTCTGAGTGCTTGTGTGTATGGTGTGCTATATCCTCTCCCCAAAGTGGGAGTATTAAGATGTGTGTTATTATTTAAGCTTGTACCTGTCGCGGTTTTAAATGCTAAGCTATAGATATCATCCGTATTTCCTGTTTGTTTTCTAATAATACTGGTACTTTTTGGGTAATCGTGAGTTTTTCTGTGCTTGCCACTGCATTGATTATTTCTTTAACACTAATATTTTGCTCCATAAATTCTTTTAAACTATCGATCATAATATCGTCCTGACAAACTTTTTCTACTAAGGTTGCTTCCACTGTTTCACTTAGGGACAATTGCAATCTTTTTACTTCTGTAATTCTCTCCGGATTAGTTTCTGACGCGATCTGGTATCTCATTCTCAGTACTACGACTAATTTATTAAGCGTAGCGCTCGTGAGGCTTGGGTCTGTTACGGCGAGAGTTAGCCTCAAAATGGCAGTGGCTTCCGCGTTTCTTGCTATGGTACCTTTTGACGTTGCCATTTTTAATAAATATTCAAATACAGAACGAGAGGAAGGGAAAAACAAAATTTGGACTTTTCTTTGATTAGGGAAAAAAAATTATTGATACTACTCTCGCTTTAATCCCGGAGTTGGGCCCCCAATTGTAACGTCCCTGTTACAATGCCGCGATGACGGTAAAGTCGGCGTGATAAATGTTCCTGTTTCGGTCTACGCCTACACGTAATAACTACGGGAGTAGCAACGTGCGAAAGTAGCAGAGATCGGACTTTAAATAATAATATAAACACTCGCGAAACTAATAAGCGACAAGCGGCAGCAGCAATTGAAACAGATAAGCAGAGAAAGGAGAGCAATCTGAAAAGTTACTTACTTTCTGACTGACGCGTGTAGCTCGTTGTCTCAGTCAGACTCAATAGCAGCGGGAGATTCAATGGCAGGAAGACAGGCTCGGCGAAATAATGTTAACTTCAGGTGTAATTTAATAATGTTTATTAAATAGAATAAAGTTAAGTACAACTGATTAAATACTGATTGTAGTGGAGATATAATGTCAGCGAATAATCGCGGCACTACAATGAGAGAAGCGTTACAATAAAAGTTTCTAAGTTAATTCTGCTCGAAAATATTCTAAGTCAGAATTTACAAGAGTCGAAAACATTCTAAGTGCAAATACAATACAAATTCGTCGAAATTATTCTAAGTCAAAAAGAGCAATTATTCGACGGTCAAGGGCTTCGCCCTCCGAAAGAAAATGAAGAAGAGCTTCTGCTTCGAGTGGAGGCGTGCGGTTGCTTTTATACCCGCGGGCTTAATTAGGACACTGCCAAAAGGCGGGGATTTGGGATTAAATCAATATGTGGGAGAGGTATGTGGGAGAGGTTTTCCAGGAATTATAATATTGAGGACATGTGGGGTTTGTGGGAGAGGTCTCGGGAAAAATGTTGGGGCATGTGCAAGAGTGAGACAAACAGGCTCTGCTCGGCTAACGATCAATACGGCACGTGCAAGAGTCAGACAAACATACTCTGCTAATACGGCACGCGCAAGGGTGAGATCAACAGCCCCTGCTCGCTGAGCAATCAATACGAGCGCTCGGATACTCTATGGTATGAGCTGTCGTTCTGGCTCTTACAGGCGGTAGGCAATTTACCGACCATCGGTGTTGTATCGCCGGAGTACAAGGAAAAAGGCTAGAGGTGTGCGGAGGTTCCACTAACTATAAGGGCGGTGGCGATCAGCCGTACACGACGTGACAACTGTATAAACTCTCCATCCTTCTCTTTCGCACTCCACTCACTCTCCCTCCCTCCCTCTGTCAACATCCGTCAACCTGAGTACCAAAAACTTTAATGAGAGCTTAAATATTTGTTTTAAAACAATCAACACGTTTTTTAAAAGCTAATTTTTTAAGTAGGTTCTATAACAACATCATTTATCTAGTCCTTTTAATTCTTTTACTCTCTTCTATTCAATAAGCAATCTTTACAAATGGTAATAATTTTTTTCATCACTGTACAAATAATAATATTTACGAACAGTCAAAGTCTATATAAAAAAATTACATAGTTACCAACACATCAATATTTTTCATTATTCTTTCTCAATCTTGAACTTTCTATAATATTACGCACCTTGGGTGGAAAAGAGAAGTCTAGAGCTGCTCTAGCAGGGGTGGTCCTCCGATCTCCCATACATATTTGGCGGTTCCGACGATTTGCAGTTCAGGTGTAAGACATGGTCATTTCCATATAAATATTCATATGTTTTGTAAAGGGATGGCTAGTGGGGGAAAATTCCAAAATGCCACAGGCGAGCGATGCCCTAGAACACGGTGCCGCGGGTGTCAGACTAAAGTGACTTGCCCGGGGATCTGCTACTGGAATCCCTAAAACAACGCGAAGATCGCACGCGAACTTCGCTTTCCAACTAATTGGATCGCTGAGTGAAAAGCGCGCGCTCGAAGAGTAAAGCGCGCGGCCGCTACACTCAGATATGAAAACGATCGGCGGAGTCGTTTTCCCACGAAGGCGGCGGTATCCGGGAGAAGGACAGGTTGTAATGAACACCGCGACGAGTAACTAGATATCACAGTATGTTAAAAACATTAATAATTACAAGCACAACGCACGTGCCGATTAAAACAATAAGTTAGTTCGCGCGCTACAGTTAATATTCAAACGCGCGAACGATACGGCGCGCGGCGAAGCTGCTATGCTCGCGCGCGTTGTTAAAGTATGGCGGGCTGATACCCGCACGTACATGTCACAGAAAGCTTGGATGGGGCGATTTCCGTGCAAACTTTTACATTTAACGCGAGAGATGAGCGTATAAGACTTACTTTTAGAAGGAGCAGCTGGTGCACTCGTCTCTCTCTCTCTCTCTCTCTCTCTCTCTCTCTCTCTCTCTCTCTCTCTCTCTCTCTCTCTCTCTCTGTCTCTCTCTCTGTTTCTGTCTCTCTCCCTGTCTCTCTCCCTCTCTCTCTCCCTCTCTCTCTACCTCTCTCTCTCTAGTAGACGCCTCCACTCCACTCGCGGTAAATCTATATATAAAAAAAATGGACGACGCGAACGCGGTAAACTTTCGAGAGACACGGGAGAAATGTTCCCTGAGTGATGGCAAACATCAAGATGGCTGCCGTTACGGCCATATTACGCATTGCGAGACCGTTCTAATCCGGGCGGGATGCTCGCGCGCTCGCGCCCCCAGTGAGCATGCCTGCTCGACGCGGGTAATTCGAATCCCAAATTACCTAACTCGCGCACGCGTTACACCCCCCCGCCAGATGCTGCTTAGCGGACTTGTGAGCAGCTCTGCCATCCATGGCCATCGTCGTACCTATACGTATGGTGGTAAGGTTTAGGAGAAGGAGTTTCGAAAAGGGAATCAGGACGAATTTATTTATTTATTTATCCAGAGTATCACATACATTACATTACATAGTAACCCTGCAGAGGAAAATAAATTCCCTGTTTGCAGGTCCGGAGTATACTTAGTACTAATAGATTCCTTAAACCTAGTACTACATACTAGATTTTAAAACTATTGGATAAATCATCTTCATTTTTTAACAGTATTATAAAAATTTATACATAGTAATAAACAGTAATAAATATATATGTTCTATGCACTTAACTTCGCTTTAGACTTTAATTCCTATAACACCGTTATAGTATCAAATCTTTTCAAGGAAATATAAGGATCATTCTCACGGAATATTATTCGTAATCCATTTTTTTAACTTGTAATTAGTGGCTCTTTTGTCTATTTCTAGCGTTTTGAACTCGTTTGGCAGTAGATTGAAAGTCTTTATTGCAGTTATATAATTGTTTTTATCGCTCACTCTTTTGTCCATTTTCGGCAATATGATAGCTTTATATCTAGTCTTACTATTTGAGTTTCAAAATAAATTTTTCATTTCATTGTAATGATATTTTAAACATTCCCATGTGTATAGCTGCTTAATATTCATTGGTTTATTTTGCACGAAAGTGTTTTTGGACACTAGTTTGAGTAATCTGTTTTGTATATTTTGGAGCAAATGTTGATTGTTTTTATAGACACCACCCCAAGCTATTATCCCATAATTGATAACACTGTGAAAAAAGGCATAGTAAATAACTTTTAACGTATTTATTTGCATAAATTTATTGATTTTGTAGAATATGAAACTTAAGTAGCTTGTTTTTTTAATTAGATAGTTAATATGTTCATCCCATTTTAGATTGTAATCAAAATTGACTCCTAAATATTTACACTAGTCCACTCTCTTTAGTTTTTCTTTGTTAATAAAGATATCAACATTTTTTGGAACACTGTCGCAGTAATTCCCGAAAGTTATATAAACAGTTTTACTTATATTTAAAGTTAGTTTATTCAATGCGAGCCCTATTGCTACTTCTTTTAGATTTTGATTCATTTCCTTTTCTACTTCTTTCCATGTTTTACCCGCCGATATAACTGCTGTATCATCAGCATACGTTAAAATTGAGTTTTCTGGCATCGTTGTCAGTAGATCATTTATATATATTATAAAAAGCAGTGGGCCTAGGATTGTTCCTTGTGGCACTCCCATAGTTACTGTAATCGGTTCACTTCCGCTTTGGTCAATTCTTACTATCTGCTATCTATTTGATGAGCAGCTTTTCATCAATTCGTAAGCATTGCCTCTTATCCCGTACGCTTGCAGCTTGAGTAGTAGTATATTATGATCAACCGTATCAAAAGCTTTGGCAAGATCTAGAAATGCGACTATTATTGGCTGACTTTTATCTAAGTTATTATAAATTATTTTCGTAATATAGCTTAAAGCATCTTTGGTTCCTTTGTCTTTTATGAATCCAAACTGTTTTTCACTTAATATTTTGTGTTTGTTAATAAAACTAAAGATTCTTTTGCATATGACCTTTTCAAAAATTTTGGCGATATTCGAAATTAAGGATATAGGTCTGTAGTTTTTAACTAATAATTTTTTCCCTGATTTGTAAATTGGTATCACTTCAGCAGCTTTAAGGGCATCTGGCCATATTGAATTTTCAATGCATTTATTGAAGATGTGTGCCAAGGGATCAGCTATATGATCAGATATTGTTTTAAGTGTCTTAGAATTTATCTTATCAACTCTCCCATTCTTGAATTTCAAATTTTGGATAATTCTTTTAATTTCGAGTTCATTTGTAAAATTTAGAAATATTGAATTTATGTTGCGTGGTGGTAATTGAAAAGAATCGTTACTTGGAGCAATAATTTTGTCACTCATTTCTTTGTCCATCCTGCCGTAATAGTCATTCGTGTTATTTGCAATTTTGGATGGTTCTTTTACTCTCTCCATGTTTTCATTATAGATTTCACGTATAATATTGTCTTTTTTACCTTTGTTGCCAAGTTTGGAATTTATAATTTTCCATAGCTGCCTTGGATTACCTGAGTTTTTTTCTATAAGTTCCTTATCATATTTTATTTTGGCATCTTTTATAACTTTGTTTAGGCATTTTACATAGTTTTTATATTCATTTTGTAATCTATCGTTCATTGGATTCTTTTTGAGTTTTTTATACAATTCGTGCTTTTTTTACAAGATTTTAGTAATGCCCTAGTAATTCATTCTTTTCTAGGTGCATACTTGACTTTAGCCTGGTTCCTTATTGATAGTTCTTGACAATGTTTTATTTCATCTATAAAAAGGTCTATTGCTTCGTTTGGATCCTCGATATGCTTGTAATCCTCCCAGTATTTTTGATTTCCTATAATACCTATTTTTTATAGTTTAATGAATAACTAGTATTCTTATTCTCCATGCCTGCGTCCATTAGTGGTTTTTTTATATCTATGAAAAGCTCTTTTACATTCGTTGTCTGATTTACATTTTTTTTTACGTATACGACTACACCATCTGATTTGTTAACATGGCTATGGTTGTAATATATATTGTATCCATTTAGTCTGTAATATTGATAGTACTCTAGATTATCGGTGTCAGCACATACAATTACATATGGTTTGATTTTAAGCCTTTTAATCAAGATTTGCAATTTATCAAAATTAGTTTTTAAACCTCTTATATTCATATATAAAATCAGATTATCTGTTGCTTTTCTTTCTTTATTAAGAGACTTCAAATCATTATATGTAACTTCCCGTTTGTATAATTGTTCGTGTATATCTTCTAATACTTCTAATACGAATTGGAGTCACTGTTTTTTTTTTATTAAAAAAAAACATAAAAAAAACTCTTCGGGGCCTCACCCTCTTCAGCTGCGGCCAGGGCAACGTCCTCCAGTGCGGTCAGGGCAACGTCCTCCGCAGCGCGCGAGGACTTACTGAGTCGCCGCGCCTTCTCAAGGGCCTGCTCCACCGCGACCCAGGCCGCACCGACTTCATCAGTCGGTGCTCTTTTTGGAGCATGGGTTGGAGCATTACCTCCCTTTCCTTTTGTGGCCCGAGCTGCGCCGGCGTCAACTTCCGGCGCACTATGCCGGGCTCGGGCCATTTCCTCTTCGGGGACTTGGCTTGCACCAGTCGGCTCGGCTGCTGCCACTCCTTGATGCCGGGTCCCGCTCTCCTCCCGCTGCTCCTTCGGGGGATGAGGTCGCCGGAGCGGGGACGGACCGGCGCCTGTGTTGGCCGGCCCCGAGGGTCCTCTTCTTGGCTCCGGCGCCTCTATCTCCTTGATCACGAGGGTGGAGGGCTCTTCCACTGGTGAAGATGTCAGCGTCACCGCATCAATACCCGCCACCACCTGCTCCAGGAAGTCGATGACGGCGGGGGCAGGTTGACACTGGATTAATCCAGTGATCAACCGCTTCGCCGTCTCCGCTACCTCTCGTGCCAGGCCTGGCATGTTCTGCAACAGGTAAATTGATCCCGGAAAGTGATGAGTATGGGATTCGGAAATAAAGGACGAACACGGGGACGGCACAATTCCGGGACGGCACAGTTAGAACTTTTTGGACGCTCGGGTTCGACGGGTGTTAACTGGCCCGACATCAGCATGTGCAGGCTTCTTCTTCCAGCCCTTTGGCCTCCCTGGGCCTCGCTTGGACCCTGTTGGACCAACCACACTCGTAGGTCGGCCGCCGCTCGCACGCTTTCCTGGCCTAACTAATAGCGTGGTCTTGCGAGGTGGACCGCGCGTCTTAGCCGTCGCCCGAGGCTGTACATTCCCCTGGCTACCTCTGTTGTCCGCTGGCGCGTCACGCTTGACTGAAGAGTCCCTTGGTGGTAGCGATTGGGCTACTTCCGGACTACTTTTGTCCAAGAAGTCCTTGGGCTCTTCTGCGGAGACCTATTGCTTGAGTTGCTGCGCATGGACGGCACCTATCGTTCGTCCATCCTCACCTTGGATCTCATAGGTATTTTCACCTAGAATATTCACAATCGTGTATCCCCCGCGAGCTTGAACGTTGGGCAGTCTCGCGGCTGCTGTTGAACCTCTTTCACGATCTTGAGGTACAAGTGGTCGCTTGGATCGCGCTCGAACTCTAACGCGGCGACCGCTGGCTTTTTTTCCTCGAACATCCGTGAAAGGGCAGCTAGGACATTGTTCAACGAGCCCTTTCGATATTCGACCGTGAAACTGTGGTTCTGCAGCTCCAAAGCCCACCTAGCTAACCTGCCGGTCGGGTTTTGGAGGTCGCGGAGCCAAATCAAGCTGCTATGGTCCGTGATAACCTTGTAGTCGTAAGCTTCTATATACGGACGGAACTTTTTAATTGCACAGAGAATGGCTAGGCATTCTCGTTCCGTCAGCCTATAATTAATCTCGGTTGCGCTTAGGGTTCGACTCGCGAACTCTAGGACTCTTTCATCGCCGTCAATTATTTGGTATAGCACCGCTTCCAGATCTGTATCGCTCGCGTCAGTTTGCACCACGAACTGCGCGTTAGATACCGGTCTGTGTAGAATCGGTGCAGAAGCTACTAACGCTTTTAGCTTTTGGAAGGCCTCTTCTTGTTCTGTTGACCACTCCTATTTCCGATCCTTTTTCGTTAGATCGGTCAGTGGTTCAGCAATTGTGGCGAAGTTTGATAAAATCTTTCTATACCACGATGCCATTCCTAGGAAGCGTCTCAGCTGACGGAGGTTTTTCGGTACCGGATACTCCATGATCGGCTTTATTTTCTCGGGGTCTGGCTTAAAAACATCTCTATTAACTATGACCCCGAGATATTGGACCTCATCGCGACAGAAGACGCTCTTCTCGCGATGTATTGTGAGGCCCGCGTCCTGTATCCTGTCCAGAACTCTTTTTAGAACCTCTTTCTGCTAAACCATACGTATAGGTACGACGACGGCCATGGATGGCAGAGCTGCTCACAGGTCCCCTAAGCAGCGTCTGGCGGGGGGGTGCGATCTATTTCTGTATTTTCGACTCGTAGCGGTCAGCGAAAATAAATACATTGATCTGCCCGCGCCAAGCGGCGGATCCCGCCTTCTTGTCTGCGCGGAACGCGAAGCGTATTTTTATGTAAAGTCTTTTTTCAGTCAGTTTTGGTTTTAAGGAGAAGGTTAGCGGCAGGTACTTTCGAAACCAGCCTATTCAAATCGCTTTTCGTTTAAATTCACCCGCGCGCGAATCACTGCACCGGACTAATCAGCAGACGGCCAGTGGCCATAAGCCGTTACAGCTGATAGGCGCAGTGGTTTAAACTCGCCAAGTCGAGGTGACGGCCGTAAACAAAAACAGACAAGAAGACTCGCGGCGCGCATAGAAACATAAACACAACAGCAGATTTCTTGTTTTTGTAGGTGTTTATGTTTATGCTCTGGCAGTGTCGTGTATATTTGTCCCGAGCCTTTTAAACTGCTGTAAAGTCAGGGCGAGAGCATTTGAACGACGATTGTAGTTGTTTTCGTTGTCATATGGCGAAATTAAATTCCTTTTCTTTGATGCGAATAGTGTGACCGTGCCTGTGCGTGCAGCCGGTCGAAAGTGAGAACACTTTCATTCTTTTTTTTTTATTGCGGGATTTAGTCAAATCGGTATCTTCGCTAAAAATTTTTTTTTGGAATTGCCACGCTCTCTCCCTAGCTAGCTGCATCGAGATACGTCGTTCTCGAGCGGCTTGGGACAATTGTGTGTGGTAGTTAGGAGGCTAACATTGTAATTTGCGTAACAGACGGCCAATTTGAGAGAGAATCTCAGCAGTTAGTTGTGCACAAACATAATTCGTCACTAAATTTTTGTATAATCGGTCTAGCTTCAAAAGATAGAATCATCGACCTCAGAAGAACTAGCCGAACCGATGGAGTAGTGGCCCAAAAATCTAGAGCTGAGCTTCCAAGCTGTAATAGAACCAAATATAGATCTAGATTTAAGAAGCACTGGATGAATCGAGAGGGATTCTAGGCGAATCACTAAATGGCTGATGGGAAATTACAACCCGGCCCACTTCACAGAAGAAATAAGTGGAAGTGCAATTGAGCAGTTCACAAAGAAACTCGAATTAAGGAATAAGTATGTCAATGGAACGATCCTCAACGCCAGCGGAACTCCATAAGTGAACAACGCTGCCCATCCCTCGACCCGCAGCCTGTTTCAGCAATTGATGTCAAACAAAACAGTCGACAACAACTTGCGGATTTCCATAGAAACGCATCTCTCGCAGATTAGGAACCAAACAATAAGCAGTCCCCCTGACGTCAGACACGAGGCTCTCACGTCACGATGGAGCCCTTCAACGCCGTCGAGAGGACCGAGTCAAGTACAGGTGCAACTAAGGTGCAGCACAGGCTGGGGGAGGGGAGATTTTCCGATTTTCTCCCAGTCCGAAAAATACGAGAACACGAGTCGCTCGGGGAATGCAGACAGCACATGGATTTCGGGCAGCTGTGCAACAACCTCACCAGCGCCATCAACTTCAGCTTCCATCGACGAAATCGACTTCGGAGTAGGCACAGCCTGGGGGAGGGGAGATTCTCCAAGCTTCCCCCTGTTCGAAATGTCTGAGACAGCGCATCGCTGGTCATATACAGACTGCTCCATGGCATCGGACGGCTGTGCCGAATACCTCTAAGCCCAGGAAGACGGAGTAAATACAGCCTGGGGGAGGGGAGATTCTACAAGCCTTCCCCCATCCGAGATGTCTGATACAAGTAGCTTATTGAATATATCGATACCGGACGGCTGTATTAGGTTTTTCCAGACTCCTGAAGACAACGATCATGCCAGTCTTCCAGGGAGTCACAAGGGAGACCTGAAAGATCTAGAGACAACACAGCGGACGATTACCTCGCAATACCGTGACGTCTCAACGCAAATGGAAGTTGGGCGTCATTGCGACTGCAATTGTAATCGAACGCGCGATTTGGAAGAGGAGAAGTTTAGGCGCCTGAGCGAGGAAGTGCGGCGGCTGTACGATGAGCTACGCCGGCTATGCGCGCAAATATCGCTGCTTTTAAAGGCTGCAGCGCCTAAAAAGAAGGGTCCGGCAGCCGCGAATAAGCATCCGGCCCAACAACAGCCTTGACAGAGTCAACGGGCGGCAAAAACGAAAAAGGCATCCCAGGACCCGAAGCCGATAGGTACGCAGGGTCGAACGAAAAATAGCGTCAACTCGATGGCTCAATCGCCGATTGCTCCAAAGCTTAACTTATTGAGCCAGAGCGATAACGTCGACCGTGTACCATATTCAAAAGCAGATCCAAATCCGCACTATTGGCCGGAGGTTTCGTATGGACGCTGTCGATGGGGGTCGAAAAGCACAGAATCGATCAAGTCGGTGGCATCAAGTCGATACTCACCGAGAAACCATTCGTCAAATGCTTCGTCGAGGACTGCGGTGGACTCTCACAACTTTTTCACGCCAAGTCCAGTAAGAAAGGTATGCTAGACGTGCAAGTCCCCGACACACCTCCGATGGGTCTGTCTGGAGTGGCAAAAGAGACCGAAGATAAGAAGAAGATGAGAAGACCAGCCAAGTTAACCTGCGAGGAATGACGGCAATCGTCGACCGGTGCCTCAGCGTCAGAAGAGCCAACAGGCTCCGGTCCATCAATCGTCGTTCGGCTGGTCCCGACCGCCGTCGGAATTTAGCCGAAGCACGGTGACGAGCGACCTACCGTGCGCGTGCGTGCGATCCCTCGATGTGGATCGTGTGGTTGTCGCTTTAGTGCAAGCGGTTACCACCGCGTTTCCGGGTCTGTCGCTCGACCCATCATCGTCTTCAACGACGTCGGGATGTTCTTAATGAGAGCCTCGGTATCGAGTTGCTTTTCTCCCACTACGCAACGTCTGGGAGGAATATATAACGGAGTTCCTGGATAAAATACGGAGAAATAAGAATCTCGGTTCTTCGTATTTTATCGAACACGTTTCGAATTCGTGCATCTCGAGAGTTTATTGACATCGGTCGAACTATGTATTCGCGAGCTGCGCGCGGGGACTGTGCGACTTTGGCGGTTGCAAAGTCGCGCTCGATTCATTTTTGAATGAGATTCTCTCGGGCCGTCGAACCGCGCGGACGCAAACGTAGATCGTCCGAAGATAATGGTCACCGTGCGATACACCGGTACAGCGCAGCGCCCGTCCACGTACCGTCTACGGAGAGCAGCGTACGTGAACAATCCGAGCCACTCCCGGGGTCTGAAGAGACTCTAGGTGCAGGCTGGATGTTAAGACTCAGCCTGAATACTCCGAAGTAGACCGGAGGGTAAAGCCTGACGCAGGAGCGGATTCGTGAGCGGGCGACTCTGGGAGTGCACTCCTCTCCTCATAAGCCACTCTGTACTTCCCGCGCAGCGATCTGTTTGTGTATTTTAGAGTCGCAGCGGCGAGTGGCCGGTGGTGCGTTCACCGGTCCCGCGGAAATAAATACATTGATCCGCACACGCTGAGCGGCGAATCCCGTCTTCTTGTCGCCGCGCAACGCAACGCGTTATTTTTATGTAAAGATTTTTTGAATAGACCTTGTTAGTGTTTCTCTATGTAACTGAGGCTAATCTTTATTTACTGAACTAACCTAACCTTCTCCCGGACGACTGCTCTTGTGTCGAACTGGTTGCACCGCGACTCGGGCCAGTGGGTACCAAACTGCCGTTGGACCCTGCCGGCGAGCTGAAAGAGTCGTTGCAGTCTCCGTCTCGGCAACTTATGCGCGTCGGTTCTTGACATACTTGTGCTCCGCCTCGACAGTCTCGCAACTTATGCGCGTCGGTTCTTGATATACTTGTGCTCCGCCTCGAATCTCTCGTAACTTATGCGCGTCGATTCCCGACATACGACAGTCGGCTATCGACTTGTGCTCCGTCTCGGTTCTCTCGCAACTAATGCACGACTGCTCCCGTGTCGAGCTGGTCGCACCGCGACTTGCGCCAGTAGATCCCAACATCCGATTAGACTCTGCCGGCGAGCTGGCAGAGTCGTGGCAATCTCCGTATCGACTCTCTCGCAACTTATGCGCGTCGGTTATTGACATACGCTAGTAGGCTGGCGTCTTGGGCTCCGTCTCGGCTCTCTCGCAACTTATGCGGGTCGATTCTTGACGTACGCCATTAGGCTAGGGACTTGTGCTACGTCTCGGCTCTCACGCAACTTATGCGCGTCGGTTCTTGACATACTTGTGCTCCGGCTCGACTCTCTCGCAACTTATGCGCGTCAGTTCTTGAAATACTTGTGCTCCGCCTCGAATCTCTCGCAACTTATGCGCGTCGATTCTCGACATACGCCAGTGGGCTAGCGACTTGTGCTCCGTCTCGGCTCTCTCGCAAATTATGCGCGTCGGTTCTTGACATACTTGTGCTCCGCCTCGACTCTCTCGCAACTTATGCGCGTCGGTTCTTGAAATACTTGTGCTCCGCCTCGAATCTCTCGCAACTTATGCGCGTCGATTCTCGACATACGGCAGTGGGCTAGCGACTTGTGCTCCGTCTCGGCTCTCTCGCAACTTATGCGCGTCGATTCTCGACATACGCTAGTAGGCTAGTGAGTTGTGCTGCGTCTCGGCTCTCTCGCAACTTATGCGCGTTGGTTCTTTACATACGCTAGTAGGCTAGTGACTTGTGCTCCGTCTCGGCTCTCATGCAACTTATGCGCGACTGCAAGCGTTCTGAGCTGGTGTTACCGCGAATTGCGCCGGTGGTTACCAAACTTCCGTTAGACTCTGCCGTCGAGCTGGGGAAGTCGTGGCAGTCTCCGTTTCGGCTCTCTCGCAACTTGTGCCCATCGGTTCTTGACATACTTGTGTGACTGCTTCGAGAGAGAGAGTGTTGTAGTCTTGTGTGACGGCTTCAAGGGAGAGAGTGTTGAAGTCTGGTGTGACGGCTTCAAGAGAGGGAGTGTTGAAATCTTGTGTGATGGCGAGTGAGAGAGGGTTGATGTCTTGTGTGACGGCTTCGGGAGATGGGGTGCAGGAGTCTTGCGTAACAACTCAGAAGAGAGGCGAGCCTTGTGTGATGGCTCAGAGGAAGAGGAAGTTGGAATTGTGTGGAACCACTGCGGACAGAGGAGAAGCAAAGCCTGGTAGAGCAACTTCTCGGCAGAAAAACGACTCCGCTGGTCGTTTTCATATCTGAGTCTAGCGGACGCGTGCTTTACTCTTCGCGTGCACGCTTCTCACTCAGCGATCCAAAAGTTGGAAAGCGAAGTTCGCGAGCGATCATCGCATTGTTTTCGGGATTCCAGGAGCAGATCCCCGGGCAAGTCATTTTAGTCTGACACCCGCGGCACCGTCTTCTAGGGCATCGCTGGCCTGTGGTTTTATGGGATTTTCCACCATTAGCCATCCCGTTATAATGGCCCCGATATAATAGGTTTAAAGTTCAGATAAAATGTATAATGTGTTGCTTCTACATATTAACTACTGATCCGTGGATCAGTCTGTGTAAGAGATATGCTTCAAGAGCACGCAACGTAGCAAGCCGCTACGCCTTACACACACAGCGAGGAGCTGGCATTGTATGCCAGCGACTACGGGAGGGTGCCACGCGCCGTGCAGAGCAGCGCAGCGGACAGCCTGCCGTCTTCCTCTCTACCCCCTTCCCCTACCACATGAGAGCGCGAGTGACGCCGCTCTCTCTCTCTCTCTCTCTCGTGCCGAACGCCGATCAAGCTGGACGCATTGCCTTCGCTACTCAACTTGTGCCAACTTACTTTCAGAAGAGCATCAATAAAATCAGATTATTTTATACAAGTGTCTGGACTTCTTTATTTGAATATACCCGATCCAACAGGTTATAGGCTCAGCCACGCTGTGATTTTTGGACAAACTCAGAAGAAAGGTGGTAAGTACCTGAGTTTTGCGAGGCTAACCTATAAGCGCGGCCATGTTGAGTTTCTGACCGCATGGCAGTTTTTTTCAGACGCGAGTTTTTTCGGACGAGCTAGTTAATTTAGAAGCGATTAATTTAGAATACGCGACAAATAGCTCTCTTGCATTAGAATAGATAAAATAGCAAGTTGAAAGAAATAACTAAGATTATCTTCAGAAATTTAACATTAAGTATTCAAAATAAAATCTATTAAGAAGCAAAATCATACGAGATTTTGACGTGGCGTGTGAGGTTTTTATGAATTGTGGTGCGCGTGTGAGACGCGATTAAGTGAAATGTGCATGTGGATCCAGATTTAAATTACTTCGTGTGCAAAATTCAGAGATTCGGAGGGAGTGAGAAATTCGTTGTGACATATGCGCTGGGTGCACGTACGGACACGCTCACGCGGTCGGAGCGTTAACAAAGACAGACGCCATTTTTTTTTCTACCAGACGGGCGTACACACACACACACATACAAATTCTCAGAAATAAAGTCAAACGCGACATATACACTGTAATAACGATACGAGGCGTAGATGATACTGTTGTACAGAGAATTCTTGCCATCATGTAAAGTCGTTACAACCTTGTGAATTATTGAGACTGTGTAAGTGCACAGCCAATCCTCTGACACTATTGGCGTCATTGCTGTGCGTGACGTCACGATCGGAGGGAGCACGAGCGCGGGCCCGGTACACTCGGAAGTAACGGCTAGCTTTGACCTTACTAGACTTGCTGTGCGGTCTAGTACGGGGAGAAGCAATAATACAACTAAATAGATAAAAGATATTATTTTATATAGAATAAATATTTGGCATTCCAGAATCAAGAAGTTCAGAGGTTAAGAAGATAAGAGAGAGACAGAGATATACAGAATGTCAAGCAGAGGAGACAAAATACCAGAGAGAGACACTCAGCCCGGAGACGTACAAAGTAATTTGTTTATATATATATATATATATATATATATATAACTTAGTACACCGCTACCTTCCAGGACAGCTACAGGTTTTCTGCAATAGCAGTAGGTATAAAACGTTAAACAGTATATAAGTGACTAAAGAAATAATATCCTTCAGGGTGTTGACTAACACCACGATGCCTGCGGCGCCCCCTTTCAGTTCCGCAGTACTTTACGTTGATTTCGGAAAAATTTTACGGAAAAAAACGTTGTGAAAGAAACCCTAAATGTCCTGAATAATACAAAAATATCCTGAAAGGTAGCGGTAAACATATTCCTAATTCAGTACAGTCCTGAAAACATGAAAATGTCCTCAAACATAGCGGTGAACAGAAATATATATATATATTAAAATATAAATACATAATTACCTCTATCTCAAATTAAATAAAGTCATTTACACAGTGTAATGAAAATAATATTAATATATTACGATTATTATAAAGAAAACATAACGAAATTAATATTGCTATTATTCAGAGCAGAATGTAAATAATTAACATAAGAGAATCAGAATACAGATCTGTAAAATTGTTCTTTAATTCAGATTATTCAAAAAGACCAAATATTTATAAGAATAATTATTTACATGTAATCAGACGAGAACACAACATCATGTCCAAACACGCCGCCCGGTCTACCACACCCTCCACCAATAAAGCCGTCAAAGAGAGCGAAACATGACGTGGATGTTTGGTTTCGCGCAATGAAGGAGAACCACGAAGAAATGAAGGAGATGATGGCAAACATGAAAACTTTAATGGAGGGGCAGCAAAAACTCATGGAGACGATGCTCGAGGTGGAAACGGCGATAATCAGACGACTAGAGGTACCTCAACCCATCCATAACTCCACCACCGTAATCCCAGATAAAAATACTAATTCAGAATCAGAGACTAACAATAAACAAACACTCGAAAACAGCATGATAGTAGAAATAAATGAAACATTTAAAAACGTTACTCAGATGTTAGAATCGAATAAAAATAATCAGAAGGTTAACATCAAAAGAGATTATAAATTAACACAAAAGGTAGTTTTAAATGTGTGGTTAGATTACCTCTATTCAGAATTAAGAACAAATGATTTAATGGACATAGTTGATGATAATATACAAACACCAACAAATTTAACAGAAAAAGAAATAGAAAAGAAAAAATTAGTAGTCAGAGATATTATCATAAATCATTTGGACGAAAACTATCACAAGAAAATTTTGAACTTAAAAGATCCCAAAGAAATTTTAATTAAAATCAGAGAATTCAGAAAAGTAGAAGCAAACATGACAGCTTCCTCAGTCAGGGCTCAATTGTATCGTTTAAAAATAAATAAGAAAGAAAAGATAAATGAATTGTGTGATCAATTTGACACAATTATAGGAGAGTATGAGAGTTGCGATACAATTGTTCCACTTTCTGAGGAAGAGAAAAGATGAGCCTTTTACCAGGCGGTTTCATGCGATAACTCTGACTCCGTTCAGCCTAACTAATCAGAAGACAAACTGACAATAAAGAAATGACTTTAGAAGAAATTAAATCACTTCTTTGACAGTTGGAAGCAGAGAAAAAGAGCTCAGAGGAAACCGAGGTCCCAGAGCGAATTTAATTCAGAGTACACCAGAGTGGCAGTCGGGGCCGTATGCAAAATGCTTTCGGTGCAACCAGAGGGGTCACATGGCACGAACTGCCCGCTGAAGGCACATAACAGATGGTTCTGTTATTTCTGTAACGCTGAGACCGACCACAAAGGCACTAACTGTCCTAACAAGGGGACAGACAGGCACCCAGAAGGTTTGATAACAATTATAATAAAGATTATACCACACAAAACAACACAAACAAATACACACAATTCAGAGGTAACAAACACATCAGAGGGAGAGGTAATAACAGAGGCAGAGGTGTTGCTATAAGAGGTGGTGGAAGGGGAGATTTCAGAAGCAGGGTATGTAAAAGAGGAGCAAATCGGGGCGCAAGAGGTGCAGCTCAAAAAACCTTAAAGCAAGGAGCAACAGCGTATATTGCAGGTACGATTAACAATAATCATAAACTCAAATCAGAAACACAAATTACATTTATCGCAGACTCAGGTGCCACCGACCATATTGAAAATAAGCGTATTATATTGAGCGATTTTAAACAATGCACGGGAAAGTTTATCAGAAGCGCGAACAAAAATGACTCAGCGAATATTCAGATAGATGCAAAAGGAAATTTAGTTGTAAAATCAAATATTAAGGGGGTCGGACACCTTTAGAATGACGAAAAATCATTTTTTTTTATTACATATTTTACTAAAAAAACACTTGTAGAATATGTCCCAATTAGTTTTAAAGCATTATCTATTTCTGTTTTAAAAATATACACAAAACACTGATAAAGCTTTTCATTTGTTTTTTGTTCAAATTACATTTTTCCCCTTGTATACATAATTACATAATCATATATTAGTTCTACTAATTTTTTTTTTCATTTCACTATTCTTAATATATTTAAAATTCTCACTCTAAATATCTGTCTGTATATACTTTAAAAGATCCAAAAATAATATTTTAATCATTAATACAAAGATACAAAATAAATAATATAATTTATGGACGGTATTTTTGACAAAAATAAAAATTTGATTTTAAAACTTATATAGCAGTTAAGTTGGCACCGTAACAACCTGGCTTATCAACGACAGGCTCTTACAGGCTCACAGCTCACTCCTTTATTGTAACAGTGAATCCACATTGCATGCCATATGCCGTATGCCGTATACCGTCAGAAAAATAGTTGTCCGAAATCTATAATATTTATAACTCTATGGTTAAAATTCCTATAGGGCCCTCACACAGCTCTGAGGAACAGATATAAAGTACAAGAATAACATGGGTTATATATCTATATATACGAAGAACAGCAAGGAACAAGACTCTTGTTCCTTGTGAATCTCGCTGCTCCTCGTATATATAGATATACTAACCCATTTTATTCTTGTACTTTATATCTGTTCCTCAGAGCTGTGTGAAGGCCCATAGGATTTATAACCATAGAGTTATAAATCCTATAGATTTCAGACAACAACTTTTCTTCTGACGGCATACGGCATACGGCATGCAATGTGGATTCACTGTAACAGAGCTGATTTTAACCTATGTAAGAGTCCGCAAGCAATGTAAACATGCACAGCTGTCATTTCAAATAAACACTGTGATATCAGCATCAGCACCTTTTCTATACAAAGTGTTGTTCTTAATTTTCATTATTTCCAACGGATTTTGGAGTAGACATTTAGTGTATTATAATACGTAAAAGTATTTTAAATCAGTTTTTAAAAGTGTTTGAATAATACGTGTCACAGTTGAATTAATGTTTTAGAAATAGCTTTTAGTACTTGAACTTTTATTGGAAACTTTATACTTAAAATAACAGGGATTGATACTAAAGAAAAATTAAGTTTATATTGACTATTACGAAAAACATTTAGTGCACAGATTTAAATCAACTTTTAAAGGAAGCGAAAGATATGCTATTGTGCAGAAAATGTTATGGAACCTTCGCTTCTGCCAGAAAGCTACCATTATCAGCCATTGCCTGAATCTCACTATGATATAATTGACCTTTTTATTTTCTGAAGTAAAAACAATTATGCACTGCAATAAATATGTAACAGTCGTATTCTCTTTATTAAGTAATAATATTATATGTGAAAAAGAATAATGAAGGACAAGTAAAGAAGTTCACCTTATCAGACATTAAAAGAAGATCAATATAGGAATGTTGCTGCTATAAACATTTTTTTCAAGCATTTGGCTATGGCGATACTGGCTTCATTACATGCATGAAGGATTTTGGATTTCTCAACACATTCTTTATTTACCTCAGTATATGTACAAGAATCTAATATATGTAATAAAGATTATTAAAAACATATGGATTTAAAAGCACCAAAGGATCTACATATTAAACCACTTAACAAACTTGACTGACTGATGTGGATATGACTGGTACGCGTGCTCATAGCTTACAAGTCTGATAGATCGTATACTGAGGTACCAGAATATTTGTTCTAAATGTAAAATATTTTGAGCGAAGAACAATATTATTTTGTATTTCAGGGTAGAGATGGAGTTAAGAAATAAAGAAGAAGAAATAAAGAAGTATTTTAGTAATTTTATCTTTAAAGCTGTTTTCTACATAATGTAAAATTTTGAGCTCTGCCGTCGACTCCAGATTCAGGAACTGCATATATTTTAATGGGAGATGTCCTAAAATTTTGGTATTTTATATGTCTATTGACTGAAGAGTTGTATGTATCCAATTTATTTGATTAAATAATTTTTTACGGTCAAAGATTGCTAAAAAATCTGAATTTCACTTAAATTTAAGATTTTTTAGCAATTTTTGACCGTAAAAAATTATTTAATCAAATAAATTAGATACGTACAACTCTTTAGTCAATACTCATATAAAATACCAAAATTTTAGGACTTCTCCCATTAAAATATATGCAGTTCCTGAATCTGGAGTCGACGGCAAAGCCAAAATTTTGAAGTGGCCATATATTTGGTTAAAATCGATCAAAATTTTTTTTTGGGCCTCATTTTATCATAAATTGAATATATTTTTAGGATATTACTTCTAAATATTTCTAATTATGAAAATTAATTTTTTTCAGGTCATTTTATGAAGAAAATTGTAAAGGTGTCTGACCCCCTTAATAAAGATGAAATAATTATTTTGGAAAATGTAATATCAGCAGAAAATATATCACAGAATTTAATCTCTCTCAGACGATTTGCAGATGTAGGTTTAGGAATTTATTTAGATGACGAAATTCTGAAAATTTTTGATAAAAATACAGGTGCTGAATATATTACAGGGAAATATGAAAAGCCAAATTGGATAATAAATTTGGAAGTAGAAAAACAAAGAAATATTAACAATGTAAATGCAGATTACAAAAAATATTCATGCATAGCTAGGTTAGTTACTTTAGAAGAGTTTTTGCAACAATCTCAGACGGATGTTATGAACTTAGATTCAAACAAATTATCAGACGAGAATACAGAGGAACTTAAAACACACACGTCCGAGATTGGGAGGGAGAATCAAGAAAAACTCGTTCAAACTAGACAAAATATCAGAAGCCCCCAAATAACTAGCGATTTCTTAATGAGTCTATGGAAATTCTAAATTATAATGAAAAATCAGAGGATAATAAAAAGAATAAATTAAATGAAGGTATGCTATGGCATATTAGATTAGGACACGCCTCTTTAGGTGATCTCAAACAGATGCGAAAATCAGACGAAAAACTAAAAGGAATTAAATTCGACAAAGACATTATGGATTGCGAAGTGTGTATCATGGCGCAGATGGAAAAATTACATTTTACAGAGAATAGAACCAGAGGATCTAGACCACTAGAAATGATACACACGGACACTATGGGACCCATAAAGCCAGCTTCATTCACTGGTGGCAACAGATTTGTAATTGTATTTGTGGATGACTTCACTAGGTTTTCTAAGGCTTACTCGGTCAAACACAAAAATGAAGCTGGTGATTGTCTTGAGAAATTCCTAATAACTACAAGAAACCAATTAGGCAAAGATGAAAAAGTTTGTTACATCAGAGCAGATAACGGAACAGAATTCATCGGAGGCAAATTCTCAGAAGTAATGAAACAAGAAAAGATAGAGTATAATGTAGCACCACCACACACACCCGAATTAAATGGAACTGCAGAGAGACTTAATAAGACATTGCAAAACAAGATCAGAACTTTAATGATAGATTCTGGCTTACCAGAAAGCATGTGAATTTTGGGAGTAGAAGCCGCAGTCCATATCTACAATAGAACTCCACATAAGTCGTTAAACTCGGAGACGCCAATAAATATCCTAACTCCAAAAGTTAGAAATCACTTAGAGAAAATCAGAAGATTTGGATGTGTAGCATATGCCAAAATTCCCATAACTGAAAGAAAATTCTCAGAAAGAGCAATTAAAGCCATAATGGTAGGGGACTCACAGACAGGCTACGTTCTTTGGCATCCTTCAACTGGAAAATTCCTTCACTTCAGACATATCAGATGTAATGAAAAACTGGTCTACAAAGACATCTACAAAACACAGCCAGAACAGAATAATAAATCAGAAGAAACAGAAGAATCTAAGGATCCAGAAAAAGAAATAGCACCATTATACACAGAAGAGAAAGAAACTCAAGCAGAAGAGATTCAAGAAAATAAACCAGAGGAAAAAGAATCAGAAAAGAAACAAAAAGATGAGAGATCAAAGAAAAGAAAAGCAGAAGACAAAAAGCCAGAAAACCCAGAAGCTGATAAACGCAAACAACCCAGAAGAAATGCGGAAACAACAGAAAACAGAGAAAAATACATGGCAATCAGAAGAACCCAAACAACAAAACAACTAGAGGATACAAGTTTAAGATTAAACAACAAAGTAGCAACATCAAACCTTGTAACAATGAACGATAGAAACAATATAGAGGACGAAATCAGACATGATTTATCGCAATCATCAATAAAGATCCAACAACATACTCAGAAGCTATGGATTCAAAAGACAAAATTAAGTGGTTGGAAGCTATAAATGATGAAATAAAATCAATGGAGGAAAACAGAGTAAGGCAATTTGTTGATAGACCCTCTACAACAAAAGATGGCAAAAAGGTACACATAATAGATTCAAAATGGGTCTTTAAAACGAAAACTGGAGATCAAGGTGAAAATGTATACAAAGGCAGATTAGTAATCAGAGGCTTCAAAGACAGAAATGTATACGAATTGTAACAGATTAGCGATAATCAGAGCGGCGTTAGCCATAATAAATAAATACGACCTAGAGGTATTCCAGATGGATGTCAAAACCGTTTTTCTGAATGGAACACTGGAAGAGGAGATATACATGGAGATTCCAGATGGTATAAACTGTGATGCAGAAATCAGAAGAACAAAAGTATGCAAATTACAGAAAGCTCTATATGGTCTGAGAATCAGTCCAAAAAGATGGAATATAAAGTTTTCAGAAGAAGTACTAAAACTAGGACTGGAAAAAGACATAAATGAACCATGCCTGTTTACCTGGAGAAAAGATGGAAAAGTAGTTATGTTAATTCTATACATTGATGACATACTACTAGCAGGTAATGATAAACAAAAATTAGAAGAAATCAGAGAGAAACTAAGTCTTGTATTTAAAATGAAAGACTTAGGAGAACCAGAGAACTTCTTAGGAATGAGAATTATTAGATACAGACAAAATAAAACCTTGGCATTAAAACCGACAGAATACACAGCGAAAATCTTGGAAAGATTTAACATGACAGAATGCAAAAATCAGACAACACCCATGGTGACGAAAATCTAACAGCTATGACAGACGCAAGCTTTAGAGATTGTTCAGATTCATCTTTCACAGATGGTTATACAATAAAACTATTTGGTGATACAATTATGTGGAGAAGCCATAAACAGACGTATGTGACACTGTTAACTTGCCAAGCAGAGTCTCTTGCCATGAGTGATGCATGTCAAGAACTTGTATCGTTAGACAAAGCAAACAGAGATATCACAGGCAAAACCATGTATCCAGTTACAATATGGTGCGACAATAAGTCAGCCATTGATTGCACTCAGATGGATGGCAGTCACAAACTTAAAAACTTTGATGACGATCTAGAAACAATCAGAAGTAATTTAGAAAATAGAGAAAGATCAGGGAGTAAAAGTCATATGGCAGTCACTCACAGTGACTATATAAGTCATGTGTCTCAGAAGAAAAAGTAACAGTCAGATGGGTTTCTACTAAAGAAAATGAAGCAGACATAATGACTAAACCAGTTCCCTTTGATACGCATAAATATCTAAGAGATAAAATAATGAATTCAGAATAGTTTAAAAATCAGAGAATTGGCTATATACACTATTACACATAAAATATAATAATAAATATAAAATCAGATGGATATAATATATATATATATGTGTAATTTTCTTTATTTCAGAGATGACTCCAAACAACACAAATGAAGGTCAAAACTCCTAGTTTTTTTTTATATACCAGATGTATAGTTTGTATTCTTTTAAAATATAAATAAAATTCAGAAATGTATCCAGAGTAATTAGGTTATTTAGATTGAGTTTAATACCTAAAAATATACATACATAAACAAGACTCAGAGTATAATTCTATAAGATAATCAGAAGATACGATAATCAGAACTTGCGTACCCTCGAAGGGAGGGAGTGTAAGAGATATGCTTCAAGAGCACGCAACGTAGCAAGCCGCTACGCCTTACACATACAGCGAGGAGCTGGCGTTGTATGCCAGCGACTACGGGAGGGCGCCACACGCCATACAGAGCAGCGCAGCGGACAGCCTGCCGTCTTCCTCTCTACCCCCCTTGCCTACCACATGAGAGCGCGAGTGACGCCGCTCTCTCTCTCTCTCCTGCCGAACGCCGATCAAGCCGGACGCATCGCCTTCGCTACTCAACTTGTGCCAACTTACTTTCAGAAGAGCCTCAATAAAATCAGATTATTTTATACAAGTGCCTGGACTTCTTTATTTGAATATACCCGATCCAACAGTCTGTTTTTAAATAGGAAGTAGAAACCCGCCTGAAAGTATCATATGAGATCTCATATGTAGTCACATAATACACGGTAACCCATTTTAATCGCCGCACCCGGATTTCTCGGAACCTAAGCCAGATAGAGAAAAATGGTTCAGACAAAAGTTATAGGGGACAAAGGGGGCCACATAACGGCGCTAACGTCCTTGACCTTGAAGTTGACCTTTGAGGTTATTTCAAGATTAAAGTGGTTTTTTCATATGGAAATATCTAGTTTTTACCCCGGACTCGGAAAGAGCGGGAAATTTTACGTTCAAAATCATATTGAGACATTCTTTCCAAGGTCATTTCAAGGTCAAATCTAGGTCAAACTCAGAAAAGTCCGTTTAAAATCGTTTTTTTCCATGAACCACAGGCTAAGCTGGTTCAAATTGATCGTAGGCTTAATAGAGGAAGCCACACATCCAAAACTTACATATCTTAGTAAACGAAACTCAAACTCGCACATCCTAACCCCATACACTTCATGCCCTCACATGCTGAGCTGTTACATCCCGGTCCCACAACCATATCCCACACCTGCCAGTCCCACACATCCCTATTCCGCGCATGCTAATCCATACACCTCAAACCCACATATCCTGAACCGTGCAAAATTTTTCTCAAGGGCAAAATGAATTTTTATGGAAACTTTAAGATCATTGAAGCTTCTGTTATAAATGTATTAACCTTACTTTTTGCGCTACCCAGAAACAACGACGTGGACGTAGTAAGGATTGTTTCCTTTGTGGTGCTTAATTAATGTGAGTCCCCTTGCCTCTCACTGGTCGGGGTGCTTGATTATAGTGAGTCCCCTTGCCTCTCACTGTTGGGGGAGCTTGATTATAGTGAGTCCCCACGTCTCGCAGTAATGTAAATAAATTTTTATTTAACCTCGAAGCAAGTGTTCCAAATAACGAACATTTGCTTCAAGGTACATAGTCAAACGCCTTTTAAAAATGGCGAACTGTGTTCTGCAAAGTTTGTCTCGGAATGGCAGCGCATGCACGACGAATCCTATCCTCCATATCTGCTCTTGTAGTGGGTTGTTGCTCAAAAACAGCATTATTTAAATACCCCCATAAATAGAAATGTGGTGATGTAAGATCGGGTGAGCAAGCAGGGCAGTTAACCGGACTTCCTCGACCAATCCATCTGTTACCATACAGCTCATTCAAAAAAGCACTTGCAATTCGAGCGAAATGTGGTGTTGCGCCGTCCTGCTGGAGCCACATTCTTCGGCGCGTTTCTAAATCAACATCTTCCATCAATCCAGTTTGTACATCTCTTATTAGCGTCAAATAGGTATGTTGATTTACATTTGATTAAAAAGGATAGGGGCCAATCAAATATCCATTGATAATCCCGCACCATACCATAATACTTCAACGTCTTTAATGGTTTACAGTTCTGACGCAATGAGGATTCACATCAGACCAATAATGGCAATTATGGCTATTCAGTTCCCCATCACTTTGAAATTGGGCCTCATCAGAAAAAAGAACAAAGTTAAAAAAGTCTGGATCATTTTCTATCATTTGTAAAGCCCATTGGCAAAACACAATACGCTGTTGGAAATGCTGAAACTGTAGCTCTTGAACCAAAGTAATATGATACACGTGATGTTGAAGCACCTTCATAATTCTTAAAAAAGTATTTCTTGGAATACCAATTTCCATTTCGACTCGACGAGCGCTAATGTGTCGGTCAAGATGAATTATTGCAAGGATAGTTACAATTCGATTATCATTTTCATCATACACATGGCGCCTACGTTAGCGAACCATGTGTACACCACGAGCTCTTTGAGTTAAACTTCTGATAGCTCTATCGTCAGGATGACGGCTGTCAGGATAGCGTTCAGCATAAAGTGTTGCCGTACCATGATAATTATTTTGGCTTGCTCCTAAAACCAAAATCATATCAACGATCTTGTTGGGCGGATAGTCAGCCATTTCAGAGCCAGCTATTAATTACTATTAAATTTAAATAGTAAAATGGTATCAAAAATATTAATAATTATAAGGCTCGTCCGTATACGATCGCATCTAAAAAGGAAAAACGTTGGAAAATTACGGTAACTTTAATTAGCTAACTGTAATTGGAATAAATACTTTGTTTGTCACACTTTTTTAATTTTAAATTTTAAAATAAAATAATCGTTAAAACATTAAAGGTATTCAATTCAATAAAGCATTATTTCTTATTTTAATTGTAATAAAACTAAAACTTCCTTTTATTTTTTTGTTTTATGTAAATAACGTGAATTAGTAGCGTTCGAATTTCAGAAATACTAATTTTGATAATGTAATCATTAAAAACACATCTACGAAGAAACTAGGTTCCGTCAATGGTTCTTTTAAATTTATTTTTCAGCTTCTAGCAGGATAGTGGAGCACCACATTTCACGCTCATAATAACAGCATTTTTTAATAAACACTTTAGTATTAGATGGATTGGTTGAGGAGGTCCGCTGAAATGGCTTGCTTCTTCATCCCATACTTCACCATCAGACTTTTGTTTATGGGGGTATTTGAAAAATGCTATTTTTGAGCAACAACCCACTACAAGAGCAGATATGCAGGATAGGATTCGTCGAGCATGCGCTGCCATTCCGAGACAAACTTTGCAGAACACAGTTCGCCATTTTCAAAGGCATTTGACTATGTGCCTTGAAGCAAATGGTCGTAATTTCGAACACTTGCTTCGAGGTTAAATAAAAATTTATTTACATTAGTGGGAGGCGAGGGGATTCACTATAACCAAGCACCCCGAACAGTGAGAGGCAAGGGGACTCACTATAATCAAGCACCCCGAACAGTGAGAGGCAAGGGAACTCACTTTAATCAACCACCCCGAACAGTGAGAGACAAGGGGACTCACTTTAATTAAGCACCCCAAAGGAAACAATCCTTACTACGTCCACGTCGTTGTTTCTGGGTAGCGCAAAAAGTAAGGTTAATACATTTATAACAGAAGCTACAACGATCTTAAAGTTTCCGTTAAAAAATCATTTTGCCCTTGCGACAAATTTTTCAGGGTACAGGATGTGTTGGTTTGGGGTGTATGGGATTAGCATGCGTAGGGTAGGGATGTGTGGGACTGGGGGGTGTGGGGTATGGTTGTGGAACCGCGGTGTAACAGTTCAGCATGTGAGGGCATAAAGTGTATGGGGTTAGTATGCGCGAGTTTGAGTTTTGTTTACTAGGATGTGTAAGTTTTGGGTGTGGGGGTTCCTCTATTAAGCCTACGATCAATTTGAACCAGCTTAGCCTGTAGTTCATGGAAAAAAACGATTTTAAACGGACCTTTCTGAGTTTGACCTAGATTTGACCTTGAAATGACCTTGGAAAAAATTTCTCAATACGATTTTGAACGTAAAATTTCCCGCTCTTTCCGAATCTGGGGTCAAAACTAGATGTTTCCATATGAAAAAACCACTTTGACCTTGATATAACCTCAAAGGTCAAGTTCAAGGTCAAAGGCGTTAGCGCCATTATGTGGCCCCCTTTGTCCCCTATGACTTTTGTGTGAACTATTTTTCTCTATCTGGCTTGGGTTCCGAGAAATCCGGGTGCGGCTATTAAAATGGGTCACCGTGTATATAAAATTCAGGTGACATCGCATACGAGATCTGATACGTGATATGCGATGCCTGAAATTCTCATATGAGATCTTATATGATATTTATACGCGGGAAAAGGATACACAATAGGTTGCTTATAAAATGGTTAATAAAATCTATAGTGCTTTTGAGTAGACTATATATTTATATGCATTTTTTATCTGATCCCCGCTTAAAAAAGACGGACACAAGGACAGATATTTTGAGTAATGAAAGTAAATCATGAGTTTCTGCACATGTAGGGATATTATATTTAAACGGCATCAATTAAAAATTAAAGCCAATGTAATTATTTATAGTAGACTTAAAAGTATAAACATTGTTAATGAATTTATTAAAAAATTTTGTATTCTATATTTAAGTAGCTCACCAGTAAACTGCAAATCATCGGACCCGCCAAGTATGCATGTGAGATCGTAGGACCACCCCTGCTAGAGCAGCTCTAGACTTCTCTTTTCCTCCCAAGGTGCGTAATATTATAGAAAGTTCAAAATTGAGAAAGAATAATGAAAAATAGTGATGTGTTGGTAACTATGTAATTTTTTTATATAGGCTTTGACTTTTCGTAAATATCTGAAAAAATTCTTATGAATTTTAAGAATAAAGAGTAAAGGAATAAAGAGTAAAGGAATAAAGAGTAAAGGAATAAAGAGTAAAGGAATAAAGAGTAAAGGAATAAAGAGTAAAGGAATAAAGAGTAAAGGAATAAAGAGTAAAGGAATAAAGAGTAAAGGAATAAAGAGTAAAGGAATAAAGAGTAAAGGAATAAAGAGTAAAGGAATAAAGAGTAAAGGAATAAAGAGTAAATGAATAAAGAGTTAAGGGGACGCCGGAGTCAATGTATTTTAAATGGAGGGTGACATATCCTATAAATTACGAAATTGAAAGATCATAATTTTTTTAAAGACTTGAGCGCGCTTCGTACATAAATTTTAAGTATTTTCCCAAAATTTTAGGCCAATCGGTTAATTATTCGAAGAGGAAACTTTGAAAAACTAACTGACGGGACGTCGGCCTCCCCTTAATAATAAAAGGTTATATAATTAAAATAATTTTCGCTCACACGGGCGTAAAGTGCGGGATCTATAAGCAGGGATCTGCTTATTTCTTTCAATCAAAATGCCAACACTTTCACTTACGCAAACCATCGAGCGTCAGCTCGAACTATTTAATCGAATCTGCAATTCAAGTACCAATATCAAGAAAGTGGGCAAGGACAATATTATTCGTGAGCTTCTCGAAGCTAAGCTACAGATATCAGAGAAAAACTGGAACGAATTCCAAGAAAAGCACACTATTGCCCTATCTCAGAAATTTGAAGGCACTAGTTAGAGTGATTATTTTGTCAATGATTGCTATGGTGTAACAGAAGACGGTTATATCAATTCAAATGTCTATATAGCCCAATCGCTTAAACAATTCCCTCAACCGGATAGTGTGCCTATTGTACAACAAACAGTTCCTACAAGAAAGTTACACAATATCGAAGTTCCTACTTTTTCCGGGAAATTTACTGACTGGCTCGATTTTAAAGATCTATTCAAAGCTACCATCATCAAAGATGAACGACTATCTAATTCAGAGAAACTACAACAATTGAAAACGCATGTTCAAAGAGAAGCAGCCGATATGCTCAAAACAATTCAAATTACTGATCTGAACTTTCCCATTGCCTGGAAAAAGCTAGAAGACCACTATACAAACAAACGTCGATTTATTGCCACCTATACTAAGACACTACTCGATCCGCCTGACGCAAGTTCCGATCCTCCATCTCAATTACAATCCCTTCTTAACTCAACGACAAATTCAATCTCAGCTTTAGAGCAGGACAATCAACCAATGGGATGATCTTCTTGTACCTATCATTGCTCGTAAACATTATTTCAAAACTTTGCGCGAGTGGGAAACACAAGTCAGTAAGAGCGCCGATCCTCCCACTTTTTCACAGCTTTGTCAGTTTATCACTGAATGTATTGACCTTTTAGAAACCACCTCAGTGCCTAATTTGAGTAAATCTAAAACTCCAGAAAACAGATCAATTAGCTCTTATGCTACGTTTACCGACAAGTGTGTCTTTTGTGCAGACGCACATTTCATGACTCGTTGCGACGCCTTCAAAGCCAAAACCGCCAGTGAACGAAAAATCTTCGTGAAAAAAAGGAAGTTATGTTTCAATTGTCTTTGGTTTCACCCGATCAGTAATTGCCGATCTGACAGAAGATGTATCATATGTAACAAACAGCACCATACGCTTCTTCACGAAGATACAAATACAAGTTCTCATGTGTCCAACATTGAACCAATTCATAATCACGTCGCTTTCACTGGTCCTTCTTTTACTACCAACACTGAGCTGTAACTAAGTTTAGTAGCTCAAAGCTCCAGTGTAGTACCTGTTCTTCTGGCTACCGCTTTGGTGAAACTACGTGGTGCTGATGGCAGAATTCGTACTGCTAGAGCTATGATAGATCCTGGATCCCAAAGTTCTTTTGTATCCTGTATTATTAAAGAAGCTTGAACAACCATACTTTGCCACCACATTGCCGTTGAGTGGTATTGGCGGTTATTCTCACATCCCTGCTAAGGGCCGCACAACTTTGCAACTTACATCCGCTTTCAACCCTAAAGCACATTTGCAATTAAACGCACTAGTTATTCCCTTTATTACTAAATACACGCAAAGATGCCATAAACTAAAGAATGCCTGGACCCATTTGAAGGGATTACAATTAGCGGACGATTTCAGGGAAACACCTGCTGAAATTGACATCTTACATGGGGCCGACATCTTCCCAGAGATCTTGCTCGACGGACTGGTCAAAGGACCTTCCGGAACTCCAATGGCACAACGCACGATCTTTGGATGGATTATTAGAGGACCTATTGCCAAACTCAAAACTTCAAAGGCTCCGATTACAGCAGCTCATACTTAGTTTATACATGTCCATCTTATGCAGCTAAACTGTATTTCTTATTCGTCTACTGTATGGATGAAAGCGGGCGGAATGTTCGGAATTGTAGTACCCGAAGTGCCCACTAGATGGCAAGCACCAAGCGCGCTACCATCAATGAAAAACATCACCCCGCGTGCTTAAATGGAGGCCTGCGGCGTCCACTTGCCAGGTGCTTTATGCACATGCCTTATTACTTTGCCCCTATCGATTTTACCTATACTTTGCCTTACTGCCGACACTTTGCCTACATTTATTGCCTACAGTTACATTGCCTGTACTTTGTTGTCTTATTTGCGAATAAGACACTTTATACTTTGCATATTATTGCGACATCTTATTTGCGAATAAGACATATTATTGTAGTTGACTTTATCACCCATGTTCATTGTATTTCTTAAGGGAATCGATGAAATAATGAGTACACAAGATAATTTAATTCATTCTGTGCAACGTTTCGGTAATACAATTATTACCTTTATCAAGCACTGTAAATTTATTTAACTTATTATTTTACAATATGTCAAAGTAGTTCTCTATTTACAAAGATAGTCAGACGTTCTTACCATATTATTTGGTGTAGTCAAAGGTATAAAGTATGGAATAATTATAAGCACAAGTATTGATCTAGAAAAAAGAACAAAAACATACATGTTTTTTGCACAAAAATTGAACTCAGCTAGTTAACAATTAATTATATTTTTTACCTCCAGTCCTTCTTATTTTATTTTATATTAATTTTTGTGGAAAATTTTAATAAAAATTTTAACATCACAATAATAAATTAATACATAAACCAACACAATAATAAATTAACACGTAATAATAAATTAACACAATGATAAATTAACACGTAAATTAAGCAAAAGCAGTCAAGATTTTAAAAAGAAGAAACGAGATGTTGATACTTTAACGTGTCAAACGTAAGTTAAATAAAAACAAAATTGAGATTTGAATTCGGCAGAATGACAACTGTCTTGTGTACAAACGTCGAATTCAAATCTACATGATTATTGAGGGCCACTAGGCCCTATGGCGGCAAATTTGCATTGAATATATAAGGACTAGAGTTTACAATTTTTTATTTCTTTTTAATTTTTGTAACAACTAATTATAATGTGTACTTAAATTTTGAGTGTCTTCTTTAATGTTTATAGCATTATCTTGTAAACGTATGTGAATCATTTCTGAAATTAATCTTTTTCTCCAGTTACTTTCATTATCTAAAATTTGGACGTTGTCAAATTCAAATTCATGATTATTTATGGTCATATGTTCATTAATAACACATTGTTTGTCTACTTATTTTGTATTGGCAATATGTTCATAAACTCTAACTTTGAGCATACAGTTATTTTCTCCTGCGTATGTTGCGTTAAAATCTTTACAGTTAATTTTGTACACTATATTCGGTTGTTCATTTTTATCCGTTTTATCCTTTCCTCTAATGATAAATTGGTTTAAATTATTTTCTATTTTTGGTATTGTTCTTATACCTAGATTACTTAAACTGTGGGAAACCTTCTCAAAATATCTTGGTATATATCGTAAACTGATGTAAGTTTTGTATCTATTATTATTATTGTTGTTATTATTCTTGTTATTATCAGTATATTTTATTTTATTAATTCTTTTTGTTGGCGATCCAGCGCCTCGACCAGCGAGACGCTGACGTCACCAAGCCTTAAAAGGCAATATACGGTGCGCAGCCAATGAGCGCCCTCCACGCGGTCCTCTCTCACCGCCCCTCCTCAACAAAGTCTCGCCGACGGCACCTCGCAGCGCCGGCCGGCGACAGTTCCACGCGCGACGGCAGAGAGAGAGCAGCAACACCTGTACGCCGAGAGGCACGACGGACTTTACAAATAAAGTTACTTTTCTCCACACGAAACGCCGTCTATATTTTGAACCTCTACAGTCCACGATCCATCCATTCATCATTACATTAAACATTGGTCCTTCGAGCCGGATCGTGGGAGGACATCGCCATGGCCACACCAGAAGAAGAAACTTCTCCTATCTTCTACGTCCACTCTCGAGTGGCGTAGAGATAGCAACTCTTCTTTCAGGTACGCATCAAAGTGTTCGTGGTCGTGAGTGCCGTAACAGTTGCGTGCTCTAGCATGCCGACTTCGCGCGTATGTTGCTGTCTCTCTCTCTTTCGTTAATTCGCCGTCGTGTGTACTCGGAAGCCACCTTCTAAGGCTTCCTAGGGGAAATAGCACATTCAATTGCTATTTTCCCCATTTCTAAAAACGCCTTGGAGTGCGTCGCTATCGACTCCAAGACGTTGCCAAGAGCGTGCGCTGTAAAGCCAGCTCTAGAGTCATCGCGTTCGTACGTTGACCGGCAGCCATCTTGTCTTGTAGCCAAGAGCGTGCGCTGTAAAGCCAGCTCTCGAGCCACCGCGTTCGTACGGTGACCGGCACATATCAAGACCTGGACAACCAGCGTGCATTGTACACGCTCGGGGTCCACAGCATTTCTAAAACGGACAACCAGCGTGCATTGTACACGCACGGGGTCCACATCACTCAAGCAAAGGAGTACCCGCGTGCAGCGTACACGCTACGGGGCTCACACACATCGAAACAAGGATTACCCACGTGGAGCCTGCTCGCTGCCACTGCATCAAGCCGCGCGGCGCTCGCCGTGCATTTAGCCAGCTTTCCACGAGGGAAGGAGAGACGTATACAAGAAGACGACAATCAGGACGCGCTACGTCCGGGAAATCGCATACGTCTTCACCAAGAGGATTAGGAGGCGGACGAGTCCATCATTCGCCACAGGGGGCGCGCTTCAACAGAGCGAAGCGGTGCTCGGACGAGTCCATCTTCTTCGCACCCAACGCCGATCCTATTGCGCTCGGATGCTTAGTCCTAATACCTGGACACACGTATCGTTCCAATTTGCTTAAATTAAATTTAGCAACTATCGTCTAGTCAATCTAGTATATTTATTCCATTTTAATGAGAATTTAATGATCTCTATTTAGTCAAATTACTTTAATTAAAATTGAGTAGCCTTATTAGAGATTAGTACAAGTTAACTGAGTTTGAGTTTATTATAAATTTATCGTAAATTTATTTGGTCAGAATTGACCAAAACAACAATTTTTACATTTGATAATGGGGAGTAAAATTGTGAATACAATTACAAACTCAAGTTATTATAAATTTAATTTGTAATATTGAACTACTCTTGAGGAAATTGAATGCAATTTTTGGCCTGGCAAATACGTATGTTAATTGACCTTGCAGTTTATCACTGCCTGCTGATGCATTGTCTCGCCTCCAAATTCGACTGCTGATCTACACCTGGATTCATTTCTGATTCCGTTGCTGACTTCGCTGCATGGTTGCTGAATTCAACGTCGGCAGTTCCTTATCTTCAAGCAGTCAACGTTACGGATCATCAGCTGATTCCACGTGGGAAGTTAACACACGCAGTCAACGTTGCGACTTCAAGCGTATCTACACGTCCACACTAGCATAAGTATCATAACCTAGTTTAAGATTTAGTTGTAGTAACTCTCACTATTTCTTCTCTCACTCTCGAGTGGTTAAGGATAGTTAACTAATCTTAGTTCACATTGTTAAGTCAAGTTCTGCCGCAAAATCTAATTATTTGATTTCAAAATGGATGACTATCATCTTAAACAGCTGTCGCTTCAAGCACTAATTTCCAACTCTTTTAAAAACTTCAAATCTAAAGGTGAAAATAATATGACTAAAGGTAATGCCGAGTCACGTCTTGCCGGACTTGAGAAAAATTATGATACTTTTCAACAGACTCACGAGAAAATTTTGCGTCTCAAGGACCTTGATATTAAACATGACTATTTTTCATCTAATCTCCGTGATTTGGTTGAGGATAACTTCTATGATCGCAGAGGAGAATTTCTTGACTTTCTAGATCACCTTAAAGAAAAAGCAGCCTCCGCTCAAGCTGCTAATTCCAATGCTGCTGCAGTTACTCCAGGGCCCACTCAAACTTCTACCAACTCTTCGTTTCAATCGTTGCCTAAGATAGATTTACCTAAATTTTCAGGTAAATTCTCAGATTGGGAGAATTTTAGGGACGTCTTTCGGGCTCTTATTCATCGTCGTGAGGACTTGTCGCCCGTAATGAAGTTGCACTATCTTCGCACTCACCTTACGGGTGAGGCACTGGAGAAAATTAAATCTCTTCCAATTGCTGGTGATAATTATGAACGCTCATGGACAACTCTAACTGAGTATTACGAAAATCAACGTCGTATTGTTAGTTCTCATATCTCGGAAATCTTCGCAGTCAAATCTATGAAGGCAGATTCCTCGTCGGAAATCAAGCGGATTTATAGGGAAATCTTCAATCCCATCGCCAGTTTAACATCCCTTGATCGAGCTGCCTCATTAGGTAGTGATTTAATCGTTCACTTTGCGATAAATCGACTCGATTTAAATACACGTAAAGAATGGGAAAGACACCTAGGTGATAGCGTCGATCCACCAACGATGGAACAGCTTCAAGCCTTTCTTCGTAGTCAAACTCTAACACTAGAAGCCATCGAAGCTGGCTCTAGATCATCTTCAAATAACTACCCTAAATCACAATCACCTAACTCAAAGCCTCGTAAATCAGAGCAAGACAATGCTCAGTCGGTCTATTCACATCAAACTTCAGCTAATACCTCATCAAAAAAGAAATGTTTATTTTGTAATGAATCACATTTTACAAATCGATGTGAACGATTTATCAATAAAACGGTTCCTGAACGTAAGGAATTGATTAAATCTTCTAATCTTTGTTTCAACTGTTTAGGGAGGCACAACGTGAAAAGTTGTACTTCCAACTACCGATGCTTTCTTTGTAAAGCTAAGCATCATACCATGGTGCACTCTGACAACAATCAAGCAATCAGTCCGTTGCAGACTGATCAGATTGACTCAGCGACCAGCACCTCCAGCCCCAACTGTGGCAATTACGTCATCACAAAAGTTGATGATAAACCTGCTTCTCAAGCAGTCTCCCTCAATAGTGGAGAAAGTACTAATTGTACAGGAGTACTTTTAGCTACCGCTAGGGTTAACGCCCTTGGTCCTAACGGAACCAAAATTCTAGTTCGTGCGCTCATTGACCCCGGATCTCAAATCTCGCTTGTTACACAAGCTATGTGTAACTTGCTAACTCTAAACTGTAGAACCAGTCACACGCACATCCAAGGTATAGGTGAAAGGACAGCGGCTGTTTCTTCTAAAGTTGCTTGTCTTACTATACAACCGCATTTTGACTCAGCTTTCTCCTTGGAAGTTGATGGCATTGTTTTGCCAAAACTCTCGTCGTATAAGCCTCCCGTTGTAAGAGGTAATACAAATTTCGAATACTTACGAGGGCTGCAACTAGCAGACCCCAAGTATCTCGATCCCTCACGTATCGATATTCTACTCGGTGCTAGCGTTTATGCGCAAATCATTGAAAGCCAGATAATTAAGGGTCAGAAGCTTCAACCTATAGCTCTGAATTCCAAACTTGGATGGCTCTTGACAGGTAATCTCCCATCCATAACTCCAGAAATAGGGCTAGAGCCAATCTCTCTTCATTGCTCAAATACCTGCGAGCATGAAGCCAAACTTTTGGAGCTCGTACAAGATTTTTGGAGGGCGGAGGAAATACCCGTCGACAAAAAATCTTACTCGCCTGACGAACAAGCTTGCGAGCACTTCTATCAAAAAACCACTCGACAGGATGAGTCGGGTCGGTACATAGTAAGCCTACCCTGGAAAAATCGTGACCAGTTGAGTTCAGCTCATCTCGAAAATTCTCATTCTGCCGCATTACGCGCACTCAACCGTCTCGAAGCAAACTTCGCTAAGGACGATAAACTCAAATTAGCTTATACGGAGTTCATGCAAGAGTACATTGACTTAGGTCATATGTCACTCTCTTCGAATGCTGACTCGTTAGCTAACTGTTCCCAAGCCTTCTTACCACATCACGGTGTGTGGAAAGAAACAAGTACGACAACCAAATTACGTACTGTGTTCAATGGCTCGAGTAAAACAAAATCAGGTGTTTCGCTCAATGATCTTCTTCACATAGGACCTAATCTTCTTCAGAATCCCGTTGCTTTGATCTGTGCTTGGCGTAGGTACAAGATCGCCCTTTCAGCTGACGTGGAGAAAATGTTCAGACAAATTGGTGTCGAACAATGTGATCAACCTTTTCAGTCGATTCTATGGCGTTTTGACAAGAGCGAACCCATACAAATTTATCGATTAACTACAGTGACGTATGGTTTGGCCTGTTCACCCTTTCTCGCTATACGCACGCTTTTGAAACTAGCCGAAGACTATGGCAACACTTATCCAATTGCAGCTGAAGCTGTTCGATCGGAAATGTATTCAGACAATGTGCTTTCAGGAGCACATTCGTTTGATGAAGCTTTGAAGAAACAAGAAGAGTTAATTCAACTCTTTAAACAAGGTAATCTCAACCTCCGAAAATGGACCTCAAATAATGCTGAAGTTCTTTCTTATTTACCCTCGAATATGTTAGCTTCAGATTCCATTTCATTATTTGCCTCAGAAACATCTGTACCAATTTTAGGCATAGATTGGCAACCTAATACAGACTATTTTAGTTTTCACATTGAGGATACCTCTCTTGAACTGCCATTTACCAAACGTGCAGTTCTGTCCAGAATTGCACGCATTTTTGATCCTATGGGATGGTTAGCTCCTGTTGTGATAACTGCAAAAATTATTATGTAGGCATTGTGGATTCTTAAGATAGGATGAGATGAAAATCTTCCTTGCGAGATTTCTAATCGCTGGAAAAACTGGTTGCTAGACCTCCCTTTTATTTCTGAGATTAAAATCCCTCGATGGAGTGGATACACTCGAAATCGTGAACTTATTGAAGTTCATGGGTTTGCGGATGCATCCAAATTCGCATATGGTGCGGTAATCTATCTGCGCCTAATCCAAAACAATAAAGTTCTAGTCACACTTCAAGTGGCCAAAACGCGAGTAGCGCCACTTAAAACTCTAAGTATCCCTCGCTTAGAACTTTGCGCCGCATTGCTACTTGCAAGATTGAGCCATACGTTCATCGAGTCTTTCCCATCAAAGATTGATAGTCTTCATCTATGGTCAGACTCAGCGGATGTACTTTTCTGGCTAAAAGACCATCCCTCTAGATGGGAAGTCTTTGTCGCTAATAGGTGTTCAGAGATTCACACCCTGCTACCTGACGCATATTGGCATCACGTGCGTTCAGCCGCTAACCCCGCCGATGTTATATCACGAGGCATAGAACCATCAAAGTTGGCTTCTCATCGCTTATGGTGGCAAGGCCCCGTTTGGCTTTCTGAGAGCGTCGAACCATGGCCTAGGTCACATGATGAGCTCAATTTCAACGTAAATAGTCTCAATCTCCAATCTAGTCACACTCTAGTCGCTAGTAAGAACACTCCAGTTCCTGTCGAGAATACTCCAGAAATTTGGAGTCTCTTTGAAAAGCACTCTTCATTAGATAAGCTGTTAAGGATGGCGTCGTACTGCTTCAGATTCGTTAATCGAGTCAGCTCGAAAATAGAGCGCACGACATCGTCATGTCTAAGCCGAAGAAACTTGTACCTATCTTCTATTCTCACTCTCGAGTGGTTTAGAGATAGTCATTTTTCTTCCATTCAGGTTATTGCTAGTGAGATTGAGAACACCAGACTTTGTCTGATATATTTAGTCCAAACTGCATATTTTAAGTCAGAATTTCAACAATTATGTAGAACAGGTAAACTTTCGACTAAAAGCCCTTTGTTATCACTAAATCCCATGATAAAAAATCATTTACTCAGGGTGGGCGGTCGTCTGTCTCACTCTCTTTTAGAAGAAGATGCTAAGCATCCTCTTATTTTACCTGCTAAGTGTCATTTCACTACGTTACTAATTCAGGATGCTCACCAACGTACGCTTCATGGTGGTGTTCAGTTAACCCTTGCTACACTCAGACGACGATACTGGATTGTTAAGGGACGAACTGAAGTTAAAGGAGTCATCAGAGCATGTACTACTTGCTCTCGCTATGCTGCGCGAGTGCCCTCCCAATTAATGGGCGAACTACCTAAAGCTCGTGTTTGTCAGTCGTCACCTTTCGAACGCTCTGGCGTCGATTACGCCGGGCCTATTCATCTGCGTCTCACTCAATCTAGAGGTAAAGGCACGATGAAAGGTTATATTGCCATCTTCATTTGTATGGCCACCAGAGCCGTTCATATTGAGGTAGTTGAGGATTATTCAAGTGAGGCGTTCATCGCCGCTTTTCATCGTTTCACGGCTCGTCGAGGTCATTGCAAGGAGTTATACTCTGACCAAGGTACTAACTTCGTCGGGGCAGATGTTCAACTGAGACAGATGGTAGATGCTTCGTCAGAATTCTCTTCTCAAGTTGTTCGGTCTCTTACAAAAGAAGGAACCTCCTGGATTTTCAATCCTCCCAGTGCTCCCCATTTTGGAGGCATTTGGGAAGCAGCCGTTAAATCGGCTAAACATCACATGCGCCGAGTCATTGGGGATCAAGTTCTCACTTTCTCTGAACTTGCTACTCTTATGTGTCGCATTGAAGCATGCCTTAACTCCAGACCTTTAACCGCTCTCACTGACGATCCTTCTGACCTTGACTTCCTATCACCATCACACTTTCTCATACAAAGATCTTCATTTATAGTTCCTGAAGGAGATGTCACCAACGACAACGTTCCAGCAGGAAAGCGCTGGCTCCTGATCAGTCAGCTGGCCCAGCACTTCTGGAAGAGATGGTCAACGGACTACCTGACGTCCCTGCAATCCCGTCAGAAGTGGAAACAACCTCAACCACCAGTCACTGTAGGCGAGCTCGTGCTCGTTCGAAGCGAGCTCACGCCTCCAGCCAAGTGGCCCCTCGCCAGAGTTACCGCCGTCTATCCAGGGAGTGATGGAATCACTCGCGTGGTCGACCTGCACACGGCCACCACAAATCTTCGCCGACCCATCGCCAAGGTTATTCGACTCCTTCCCAAGGAGTAAGGACCGTTCGCCATTCTGACGAAGGTGGGCGGAATGTTGGCGATCCAGCGCCTCGACCAGCGAGACGCTGACGTCACCAAGCCTTAAAAGGCAATATACGGTGCGCAGCCAATGAGCGCCCTCCACGCGGTCCTCTCTCACCGCCCCTCCTCAACAAAGTCTCGCCGACGGCACCTCGCAGCGCCGGCCGGCGACAGTTCCACGCGCGACGGCAGAGAGAGAGCAGCAACACCTGTACGCCGAGAGGCACGACGGACTTTACAAATAAAGTTACTTTTCTCCACACGAAACGCCGTCTATATTTTGAACCTCTACAGTCCACGATCCATCCATTCATCATTACATTAAACACTTTTTTTAATATGAAATTCAATAAATTTGATTGGATATGAATTATTTAGTAAAAATTTTTTAATTAATTGTTCATTTTTTTCCTGAAATCTTACATCGGCAAGTAACAAGGCCCTGTCCGTTAAATTATATACCATTGCTCTTTTTTGGCTTATTGGGTGATCGGACTAAAAATTAAAAAACCATCCCGAAAAGGTCGGTTTGTGATACCAATTCGTAATAATACGTTCTTTTTCTCTCATTAGTTTAACTTCTAAAAAATTAATTTGTCCATTTTCTTCAACTTCATGTGTAAATTTCAATCTTTTGTCACGTCGAGCACGACTGACCGCTACATTCGACACCCGTGCTACCATCTATCCTCACCATCCTACAATCTCTTTTCCTTCATGTTACTATGAGTCCCATTTCCTGTCAGTAACGCCACCTACTGGCAACAGAGTTACCTACGAGAGACAATCACTCTCGCGTTAACATGACCGTCCGCCAACGAATCCTACCTTACCTATAACATTACCTCCTATTGATCCAACCCTTGTCCTTGGCACGCGCCACTTTTGAACCCAAGTAACCTTATCCCCCACCCGAACCGTTCTCACCCCATGCAAAGATGAGATTTCCTACACTCCCCTATCTTTGTATCTGCCCTACATAGAAGCGCGGGTATAAAAGCCGTATCACGCCTCCACTCGAGGCAGAAGCTTTTGTTCTTTTTCTTTCGTAGGGCGAAGCCCTTGTCCGTCGCTTATTTAAATTGTAACTTGGACTTAGAATAATTTCGACTAATTTGTCGTATTCGGACTTAGAATATTTTTGAGCCGAATTTACTTAGAATATTTTCCGTGTGAAATTAACTTAGAATAATTATCAAGCTTCTCTGATTGTAGTCTCGCGAATAATTGTTGATATTATATCTCGACTACAATCCGTGTGTAACAGTGTAACGTAACTTAATGCAATTAATAAACAACATATAATTGCATTTTTGGAGTGTTACTTTATTTCTACGATCCTATCCTTCTGCCATTTGAATCGCCCGCTGCGTTTGGGTCCTGAGTCTGCCGAGGGCTAACTGAGAGAACGAGCCAACCGCAACCGCCCCAAAGTAAGTAACTCTGTAGATCGCTATCCTGTATATTTTTTCTGTCTCTCTAATTGTTCTCTGACGCTGACGTTTGCCGCTTTATGAATTTCGCGCATTAGCATTGTTTATTTTGGTAGTCCGATTAGCTATTTTCACGCGTTTCTACTCCCGTGGTTATTACGTGTAGGCGTAAACCGAAACTGGAACATTTATCGCTCTTACTTTACCGTTTTCGCGACATTGTAACACGGACATTATACTTTCATGGTAAGAGTTGAACACATCAAAAGTGTCCTTTATTTTATTTTTTAGTGTGCACATAATAATGTCATCTACATATCTGTAATAAAAAACCGGTTTACATTTAAGCTTTTTTAAACACTCATCTTCCAAATCAACCATCACAATATCGGCAAATATAGGGCTGATGGGACTACCCATAGGGGAGCCAAATATTTGCTGATAGTACTGGCCATCGTATTGAAAAAAAGTGTTTTTCATAAGAAACTCAGATACATCTATAACTTCATTAAGTGGTATATCATATTTTTTCTTGATGTGTCCATATCTCCTATCTATGCTACTTTTTACTAATCCCATTGGGACATTAGTGAAAAGTGAAGTGACATCTAGTGATATTAGTACATGATCATTTGGAACTACAATGTCTCTGATCATGGCTATGTTTTACATATGAATTCGGTTTTGGAATGCTATCGCGAATAATGTTATCTAGTGTTTTTGCTAAATTATACGTTGGACTATTTATACATGATACTATTGATCTCAGTGGAGTATTGTTTTTATGTATTTTTGGTGAACCATATATTTTCGGTAATAGTGTATCTGTTTGTGTAAGTTGATTTTTATGATATTGTTTTTTTAAATATTTATTATTGTTCCAATGTGTCATGATATTCTTAACTTCTTTTTGTAGTTTATTCAATGGGTTTTTCTTGAGAGTTCTGTACGTACTAACATCGGTCAATAATTCATTCATTTCTGTTTTATAAGTACCTCTTGCCAAAGCTACAGTTACATTGCCTTTGTCTGCCATTGTGAAGAAAATGTCATGATTTGTTAAGAAGGTTTTTGCTTTGTTCAATTTTTGTGCAAATATCCTGTCCTCAAGTTTTATGTGAGTCTATTTATTCATGTGATTTTGCATGTTATTAATGATTTGACTTCGAATCATATTGTTAATATCATTGGAAAACTATTATTTTCAAGTAACTGTTCAACACTTTTTATTATACTTATGGCTGATGTTTCATTAATATCTGTACATTTGTTATATTTTTGTCCAAGGGACATAACATCAATGATATCATTATGTATGTTTATATTAGTCATATTGTGAAACCATTTATTATCGTTTGAACAGTTACTTGCGTTATTTTGTTTATTTTGCTTGTTGTTGTTAATTTTACTTACAATGTTATTGAATTTTTTTTGTATGTATATCGTCCTGATTTTTTCTCATTTTTTCAATACATTCTTCATTTTTATTTAGAAATTCATTAACAATATCTGTGGGTACTATTTTAACTCATTTATCTTACAAAGTTTGTTTCTTTTTTTCTAAATGGTAGATATGTATATTAAGATCTTCTATTTCAATATTTAAGATTTTGCTTTTTGTTTTGTTTATTTACTTGTCGATATAAGATTTCAGGAAAAAAATGTACAATTAATTAAAAAATTTTTACTAAATAATTCATATCCAATCAAATTTATTGAATTTCATATTAAAAAAAGAATTAATAAAATAAATTATACTAATAATAACAAGAATAATAACAACAATAATAATGTTTTGTATTGTGATGATGATGGATCGTGGACTGGAGGTTCAAATAAATAAAGGCGTTTCGTGTGGAGAATAGGGCTGCTTTATTTAAACAGCGCCGTTGTGCCTCTCGGCGTACAGTGCGTTGCTGCCTCTCGTGCCGTCGCGCGTGAACTGACGCTGGCCGGCGCTTTTCGATGAGTCGGTGGCGTACTTTTGTAGATGGAAGGGCGCACAGAGGGATGCGTGGAGAGCGCTGACTGGCTGCACACCTGCGCAAGCCGAATGTTGCCTTATAAGGCGCGATGACGTCAGCGTCTCGCTCGTTCGAGACGTTGGATCGCCAACATTCCGCCCACCTTCGCCAGGCTGGCGAACGGACCTCAAGTGGTAGGCTGGAGGAGAACGACCTTGGTGATGGGGCGACGAAGAGTGGTGGTGGCAGTGCGCAGATCGACCACGCGAGTGAGACCATCACTCCCTTGATGGATGGCTGTGATGCGTGCGAGGGGCCACTTAGCCTGAGGCGTGAGCTCGTTGCGTACGAGCGCGAGATCACCCACGGCCACTGGATGCTGCTGTTGCCTCCACTTATTTCGTGCCTGCAGTGAAGTCAGATATTCTGAAGACCACCTCGTCCAGAAATGTTGAGTTAGCTGGCTGAGCAAAAGCCAGCGCTTTCCTAGAGTCACATTGGCATCTGTGAGGTTTTCTTCAGTCACTAAAAATGACGAGCGTTGATTTAGAACATGTGATGGAGATAAAAGTTCTAGGTCAGAAGGATCGTCCGTGAGTGGCGAACGCGAGCCTTGGGTAACTCGCCCATTAACTCAGAAGGCACTCGAGCAGCATAACGAGAGCAAGTAATAGACGCTCTTATGACCTTCTTGACTTCAGCGCGACCTTTCACTATCCAATACTGACGTCTGAGAGTGGCAAGCGTTAATTAAGTGCCACCATGAAGAGTGCGATGTTGAGCATCCCTAATTATTAGAGTAGTAACGTGACACTTAGCAGATAAAATAAAAAGATGCTTGACATCTTCTTCAAGAAGAGAATGAGACAATCGACCACCCACCCTGAGCAAGTGATTTTGTATCATGGGTTTTAGAGATAAGAGTGTGCTCTTTGACGAAAGTTTTCCTGCTCTAGATAGTTGTTGAAATTCAGACTTAAAATAAGCTGTCTGAATTAAGTGGATCAAACAAACTTTGGTGTTTCCAATCTCACTAGCACTAACCTCCTCAGAAGTCGGAGTGTGATAGCGCAGTAGAGCTTGAAGAACAGAAAGAAGACTAACGCCTAAATTTGACGACGTCGTACGCTCTATTTTCGAGCTGACTCGATTAATGAATCGAAAGCAATACGAAGCCATACGTAACAACTTATCTAACGATGAGTACTTATTTATAAGACTCCAAATTTCTGGAGTATTTTCAACAGAATTTGAAGTATTTTTACTAGCGACTAGAGTGTGACTAGGTTGAAGATTCAGACAATTTGCATTAAAATTGAGCTCGTCATGAGACCTTGACCAGGGTTCATAGCTATCAGAGAGCCAAGCGGGACCTTTCCACCATAAGCTATGCGAAGCTAGTTTAGAAGGCTCAATACCTCGTAATATGACATCAGCAGGGTTGTCCGCTGATCGTAAATGATGCCAATATGCGTCAGGTAATAGAGAGTGTATCTCTGAACACTTATTTGCTACAAAAACGCCCCATCTTAATGGATGATGTTTCAACCAAAAGAGTACGTCTGCAGAGTCAGACCAAAGATGGGTACTCTCCACCTTTAAGGGGAATGACTCGACGAGAGTGTGAGTCAGTCATGCAAGTAACAAAGCAGCGCAAAGCTCTAAGCGAGGGATGCTTAGCGTCTTAAGTGGTGTGACTCTCGTTTTTGCCACTTGAAGTGAGACTAGAACACTTTGATTTTGAACTAAGCGCAGACATATGACTGCACCGTATGCAAATTTGGATGCATCTGCGAATCCATGAACTTCAAAAAAGTTCACAAAGCGGTGTGTATCCACTCCAACGAGGGATCTTGATGTGACTAATAAAATGAAGATCTTGCAACCACGTCTGCCACGGATTGGAGATGTCGAGAGGAAGTTCTTCATCCCACCTAACCTTAAGGAGCCACAAAGATTTCATGATGATCTTAGCGGTAATCACTACAGGGGCCAACCACTCCATAGGGTCAAAGATCCGAGCAATCTCGAGAGCACGGAAAGTTTGGTGAATGGCATGTCAACGGGAACATCTTCAATGTGAAAACTAAAGTGGTCTGTGTTAGGTTTCCAATCTACACCTAAGATTGGTACAGATGTTTCTGAGGCAAATAACGAAATAGAATCTGTAGCTAACATATCCGAGGGTAAACAGGAGAGTACTTCAACATTATTTGAAGTCCACTTTCGAAGATTGAGCTGACCTTGTTTAAAGATGTAACCGAGTAAATTCAGTTCCCGAGTTTCGCGCCGAATTCTACTCGCATAGAACCTGGATTAGAAAATGAACTCTAGATCGCGCTATCATAAATGCGATGCTCGAGGCGTACTCGCTCTCTGTCCGCACTCGCCTGCCGAACCTTCACCACTCTCTCCCTCCCTTTAATCGCACACCAAGCCTACGACTGTTCCGATCAACTGGTGCCCATCCTCCACAGTACCGAGACCCTCAGCGGCGACGTCGGCCGAGGCAATTATCAGAAGGACACTGAAGACGAGACCAATATCGTCAGGTAGTCCATGGTATGAGGGATGGAGGATACCAAAGGGACTTAGCTAATGCAGCAGCCAGTCGTCACGATCAACGATCTATGAACGCTACATCAACTGCAAGCGAGTGATCGTCAGAGGTGAATCCTAGAGGAGTGAGTTCGTCAGGGCAGTGGCTGACCGTGACGGCCTACGACCAGTACCGCTATCGAAGTAAGCGAGCGACCGTTAATCATTATTCTTATATCATTTGTAAAACTCGGTTACGAAGTTGTATCACGAGCGTAGATATCTAGAAAGATTCAGTATATTAACTTGTGGTTTAAGATATCCGTGTTTTGTACTACTACAAATATTCTAATTTTATACATCATATGACACACAATATATTTAACATTTTATGACATTGTACCCTGTGTTAAATTATTTATCTCTTGCCGTAGTAGTAACGTAATCAATATAACAATTACAAAGAGTTGAATTAACTCATCTTCTTTTTTCAATGCTTCATCAAGTGAGTGTGCACCAGTACGCACATTATCCGAGTACATTTCTGATCGAACAGCTTCAGCAGCGATTGGAAAAGTTTTGCCATAGTTTTCGGCTAATTTCAAGAGAGTTCGTATGGCTAGAAATGGCGAGCATGCCAATCCATACGTCACGGTAGTCAGACGATAAGTTTGAACAGGCTCATCGTTATTGAAACGCCATAAGATTGACTGATAGGGTTGATCAACTGGTTCGACGCCAATTTGTCGGAACATTTTCTCCACGTCAGCTGAGAGTGCGATATTGTACCTACGCCAAGCACAGATCAAAGCGACGGGATTCTGAAGAAGATTAGGCCCAACATGTAGGAGGTCGTTGACCGAAACTCCTGATTTAGTTTTACTTGAGCCATTAAATACAGTACGTAACTTGGTCGTACTATTTGTTTCTTTCCACACACCATGGAAAGGTAAAAAGGCTTGTGTGGTGTTAGATAACGAATCAAGGTTTGCGAGTGACATATGACCTAAGTCAATGTACTCCTTAAACTTTTCGCTCCGGAGATTTTTCCTTTAAAATTGACCTCGCATTTTAGCTGAATTTCATGACTTAAGTGAATGAACTTCTTATGACAAGTCGCCACACGGAGTGCTGGTCCATATATGGACCAGTCCCGGAGCGAAACGGTTAATAAAGTCGGTATAAGCTAATTTCAATTTTTCGTCTTTAGCGAAACTTGCTTCGAGACGATTGAGTGCGCGTAATGCAGCAGTGTGAGAGCTCTCGAGATGAGCAGAACTCGACTGGTCTCGACTTTTCCAGGGTAGACTTACTATATATTGCCCTGTTTCATCTTGACGAGTTGTTTTTCGATAAAAATCCTCGCATGCTTGTTCGTCAGGCGAGTAAGATTTTTTGTCGACTGTTATTTCCTCCCCCCTCCAAAAATCTTGTACGAGCTCCAAGAGTTTGGCTTCATGCTCACATTCGTTCGAGCAATGAAGAGAGAAAGGGTCTGGCCTGATTTCTAGGGATGAAGTGGAAATGTTGCCTTTTAAGAACCATCCGAATTTAGAGCTTAGTGCTATCAGCTGAAGGCTTTGACCCCTAACAATTTGGCCTTGAATCATTTGTACATAAGCGCTTGCACCGAGAAGAATATCGATACGTGAAGGTTCGAAGTACTTGGAGTCTGCTAGCTGCAGCCCTCTTAAGTATTCGAGGTTCGAAATACCACCTACAACGGGAGGCTTATACGAAGCTAATCTTGGCAAGATTATAGCATCAACTTCTAGAGAATAAGTTGAATCAATATGAGGTTGTATAGTAATACAAGCTACATTAGAAGAAACAGCAGCTGTCTTTTCGCCTATACCTTGAATGAACAAAGCTTGTGTAACAAGTGCGATTTGAGATACGGGGTAGATGAGCACACGAACTTGAATTTTGTTTCCGCTAGGGCCAAGGTCGTTAACTCTAGCGGTAGCTAAAAGTACTCCTGTACATTTAGTACTTACTCCACTATTAAGGGAGTCTGCTTGAGAAGCAGATTGATAGTCTGCTGAGAAGACGAGATTGCCACAGTTTGAGCTAAAGGCGCTTGACACTGAATCAATCTGATCAGTCTGCGATGAACTGATTACTTGATTGCTGTCACTGTGCACCAAAGTGTGATGCTTAGCTTTGCAAAGAAAGCATCGATACGTGGAAGTACAATTTTTTATATGGTGCTTCCCAAAACAATTAAAGCAAAGGTTGAAAGATTTAAGAGACTCTTTCCGCTCGGGAATCGATTTATTAAGAAATTGTTCACATCGATTTATGTAATGCAGTTTATTACGTAGCAAACATTTCCGTTTCTGATTGTTTTTTGCGTTTTGCGGTGACGCTTGATGAGAATAAGCTGTATGAGCATTGTCATGTTCTGGCTTACGCGATTTTGAGTTGGATGATGGAGTTTTAGAATTATTGTTCGAAGAAGTTCTAGTACCTGCTTCGATAGCCTCTAGAGTGAGAGTTTGACTACGAAGAAATGCTTGAAGTTGTTCCATTGTCGGTGGATCGACACTATCACCTAGATTTTTTTCCCATTGTTTACGAGTATTTAAATCAAGACGATTCAGCGTAAAATAAACAATTAAATCACTACCTAAAGAAGCCGCTCTATTTAGAGAGGTCAGACTAGCGATGGGATTGAAAATTTCCCTATAAATTCGTTTGATTTCCGACGAAGAATCTGCCTTCATGGATTTAACTGAAAAGACTTCTGAGATGTGAGAGCTAACAATGCGACGTTGATTCTCGTAATATTCGATTAAAGCTGTCCATGCTCCAGAAATTGGAAGAGATTTAATTTTCTCAAGTGCTTCACCTGTAAGGTGAGTACAAAGATAATGCAATTTTAGAACAGGCCTTAAGTCTTCGCGACGATGTATGACTGAACGAAAGATGTCTCTAAAATTTTCCCAATCCGAGAATTTCCCCGAAAACTTTGGTAAATCTACCTTCGGTAAAGATTGAAACGAAACGTTAGTTGCATGAGTAGAACTAGCGGCAACTGGGGCAACATTTGAATTAGAGGAGCCTTGATTGGCATCTCTTTTTCTGATAGCCTATAAGAAATCAAGAAATTCTCCTCGACGGACATAAAAGCTATCCTCAACCACATCACAGAGGTTAGTTGTAAAATAGGCGTGATTTTTATCAAGAGCCTCGAGCTTCAGAATTGACTCGTCATGTAACTGAAAAGTCGTATAATTTGCTTCAAGACCGGCGAGACATGATTCCGCGTAACCTTCCGTCATATTATCTTTACCCTTAGATTTGAAATTTTGAAATGAATTATTAATTCTAGCTTGGAGTAACAACTGTTTAGTATGTAGTCCCTCCATTTTGAGATCAAGTTAATTAGACTAGTAACAAATTTGACTATTTTAACTTTGATATTGAGTTAACTATCCTTACCCACTCGAGAGTAGAGAAAGAGATAGTGAGAGTTTTTACAACTAAGTCTTAATAAGTGTATAATAATGTAACAATGTTTTGTTATGTTATTCTATTATTTATTATTTTTTTATCATACACCTGTTTATCGTACATTTATTTACATAATATAATTTCCGCTAGGGGGTCTACATACTATTTTTCGTGGAATTTAAAATATTTCTAAAAAATTTTTCGCCATATTGAATTCACTATTTTCAAATTTTTATTGTGGATCTAACTGTGGATTCCGATTAATGACTTCAAGAACCCATTTTAAGGAAAAAAATAATTGCCAAAAATATATACCTAATTCATTTGTGTTAGGGGTGGTTTACCACCTCTTAAGGGGTTGTTTCGCGAAGAATGCCCAAACACACCAACTGTTATTTATTGTAGTTTGTAAAAATAATGTTTTGACTTACTTTTAATTATTTTATGAATTCTCACAACAAAAATTATTCTTAAAAAAACACAATTTCACCCTCTAAAAAATAAGGGATGCAACCCTTAATGTTCATACTACCACGGATTTCTTGACTTTTTAATAAGAAACTCTTTCCATTTTGTTTCGTTAAAAGAAAGTTAAGTAGAAGCCGAGATATATCAAAAAAACGTTTCTTGGGGGTAAACTTTAGGGGTGATTTTCACCCTTATAAAGCGCTTCTCAGCCGATAAAAAAATAGTTTCGTGAATCTCGCATGGAGGTCTACTTTTTAATATGGGTTTGGAATTTTTTTTAATTTGATAGTTCAGGTACTTTCCTTGTCAGTTTTGAGCCCTCTTTCACGTTCTCTATGTTATTTAAAAAAAAAATAAAAAATGCATGAATTATGCACTTTTTACTAAAAAATGTACTTTTTAGAAAAATGCATTTTTCTCGAAAACCCCAATTTTTTTTTGCACAATTTTCTTATGTCCTGATAGAGGACCTATCTAGATATATTTGTATATATAAATACCTATCTAGATATATTTGTGGGATTCAGAACGTTTGCGCTGGGATCGCGATCACTAATGAGATAACACAGAAACAAATTTTTCACGCTTAACGCTTATATATAGCCAATGATATTACAGTCAATATAGAGATGTTTATCTTTGTGCGTACATATACATGTACGTGCGCCTACTTGTATGAGTATATGTACTAGTACATTTGTCCGGTAGATGGATATGGTTTGACTTAACATTTACAAAGAAAAGTTCGGTTTCTGCAATATATCCACACATCTCGTCTTATTTAAAACCATCATCTTTTGGAAAATTATTACATATTTACACCTTATCAACTCAACAACGATGTCTCAATATTACTCAACGGAGAGAATCAAATGTGCAGACTTTTTACACTACTTCCGTACGTTTCAAACAACTTGAGGATCTTGCTTATTCATTGAAGCACCTCTATCCTAATTTACCTTTGACACCCTCTACATATCTGTGTTAACATTGTTACAATCGTGCTTTAAAATTGGTGAGTAGCACTGGCAATGAATTTATAACGGATAATGAAGTTACCGACAACGTAGTTGATAGAGATGAAGATTTTTTACCAAGTACTCCAGAACGCATCGAAGAATTTAATAATTAAATAAGTACATGATTCTTAGGTTCTGTATTGCCTCTTAAGAGAAAAAATCTTATACGTGAAAAATCACTTGAAAATTACGTAAAAAAGAAGAGAAAAATATACTTTCAACATTGTCTAATACCCTTGATGTGAAGTAGAACAATTTTTATGACGTTCTATAACAGCAAACGAATCAACTATATGCCATTGTACAGAATGTATTTAAAATCTTGGTTTAGCCTTGCAAAAGTGTTCTACGGTATCAGAAAAAATAAAAGTTCTGACTTTGCTACCCTCCTTAATGAACTTTGCTACTCATCCTTAACGAAAAATGAAATTTCATCCTTATTTCCAGATATAACAATGTACATGATCGAAAGAGCGAAAAATATTCCGAACCAGAAGCATACACAGGCCATCCAATTGATGAAAGGACCGAAAAAATTGTTATTGAATATTATATAAATGACGATTTTAATTGTTCAAGAAAGAGTCCCAATAAAAGTGACGTTATTATCGTTAAAATAAATGATAAGAAAGAGAAGAAAATTAGACGTTTTCTTACTCGAAGTCTGGAGGCAACGTATAAAGCATTTAAAAATGATTATCCCGAATTGAGAATTGGTAAATCGAAGATTTATAGTTTGCGGCCAAAATATGTCTTACTTTCCCCCATCAAAGAAGTTTGTCTCTGTATCTATTGCGCAAATTATGATTTATTTCTTAAGAGCTTAATTAATTTCAGAGGGAGTAACGTTACCGAGTTGGATGAAATTCGGTCACAAATAATAAACGCCATAATGTGTTCTGAGCCATCTGATTTATGCTATTTACAAGAATGTAAAATTTGTCCAGGCAGTAATGGAATTACTATTCATGTTTTAAAATTCCAAGATATAGAAGGCACAGAAGAAATTACATATGCTTTGTGGGATAATGGAAACTTGATTAAAAAATACTGTCAATTTCTGCTTTTAAAGATGAAATTTCGGTTTGGACCATGAAGGTTAGTACTCACATGTATGTAAAAAATATACAACGCGAAGCTATAAAAGCAGAAAGAGAAAATGTTAAAAAAGACCCACATCATTTAGTTCTTCAAATAGACTTCGCTGAAAACTGGGCTGTGATTCATAATAAAGCTGTTCAAGAAAATCATTGGGTTAATGAACAAATTTCTATTTTCACAGCAGTGTCTTATCAAGGGGATTCGACACAATGTTTCGCAGTCATAAGTTATGACCGAAAACATGATTCAGCGTATGCTTTGCTAGGAGTACAAAAACTTATAAAATTCTTGAAAGAAAATTGTTGTGATTCAATTCAAAATCGCTTTCAATTAGATGAATTAAAACGAGCACCGTATGATATAAAATGTTGTTCTCTGCTACTAGACACGGCAAAGGAGCTGTTGATGGTGTGGGTAGACTTGTAAAGCATTATGCTACTTCGCATAATCTTCGAGAGCCCCTTGAAAAAGCTGTGCAAAAAGCAAATGATTTTGCAATACATGTTCTAAAATAAACTGATGCTATTAAGATAATACATTTACGAGATATTGAAATAGAACAATTCAGAAAAGAAACAAATATTGATTGGCTTACAACTCCAAAGTATCCTGGTATTGAAAAAACTCATATATGGGTTAAAAAAACATGTGATGATAAAATACATTGTTTAACAGCAAAGACCGCTGATCATCGGCTTACTAAATTAAGAACAATGAAGCAGAATAACAAAGGTAGTAAAATAGGTGTAAAAATAAAAAAAGTATAAAAATAAAAAATCTACAAGACGCAAATAAAAAAAAAAAACATACTTATGTGTACCTATATATTACATACCCACAAAGATAAATACCTTTATATTGACTCTACTATCATTGACTATATATAAGCGTTAAGCGTGAAAAATTTGTTTCTGTGTTATTTCATTAGTGATCGCTATCCCAGTGCAAATGTTCTGAATCTCACAAATACATCTAGATAGGTATTTAGGTCCTCTATCACGACATATGAAAATTGTGCAAAAAAAATTGGTGTTTTCGAGAAAAATGCATTTTTCTAAAAAGTGCATTTTTCAGTAAAAAGTGCATAACTCGTGCATTCTTATTTTTTTTTTAAATAACATAGAGAACGTGAAAGAGAGCTCAAAACTGAGTAAAATTATCTGTTACACGCTTAAAATCATAGAAAACTGGTGAAACAGTAGCCATTTGAAAATTACATTGAAAAATTCTTTTTCTAAGTAAGATTTTTCTCGGAATTTTTCGGTATCGCTCTGAACGCATGAAATATTGATAAAACAAAAAAATAAAAAAATACGTGTCAAATAATTTTTGGAGAAGAACATGAATAGTTTCATTCTAAAATGATCGGTGACATAGGCATACGCGGACCACCTGATTTGCGATGGATTCGGCCATACATACCTTATTTTATACTTTCAAAGATTATTATTAAGAAGAAAAATTGCATAAATACTAAAGGGATCGATATTTTTTTGAACAAATTAGATCTTAAAACGAAGCTTTTAGTTCATATTTTTGTAATTTTTTTTCAGAGCATATTATAAGTATTTTCATTTTTTGGTACTAGAAATTGATTATTAAAGCCTTAAATTAGTTCTACTATAAGACTGCTACATGATAATATTAATTATTTTTGTAGCTTCGCAATTATTTTTTATTTATAACATTAGCAAATTTTTTTACATAAACAAACAGTTATTTTACTTTAAATACATAGTGGATGATACGTAATCACATATATTGTATAAGATTGTACTTAAATTAAAAAAACCGCTGCCAAACTTAATTTACTGATTCCTTTAATTAATTTTTAATTCCAATATTTAAAATTTAATACTTCAGAAAGACAGAAATAACAAAACTCCAACATAATTTATTCAAATTTTTATAGATTATATAGATTCTGACCAATCACCAAAGCTCAATGAGTGTCATATTTGTATTCATGGATTGTGAATTATATCTATTAGTTATTGTCAAAATGTAAAAATGACCGTCATGTAAGCAATGTTGGTAATTTTTATATTTATGTATTGTAAATTATGACTATCAATGACGATAAAGTTATTGTCATAATTACTTAAAAGTTAGAAAATTTTGTCAAACGATCATTCCACACACTGTTAAAAAAGTTCTGAAATTTAAGAAAATTTAAGATATAATTATATCTTAAAATTAATAATCTTGTTATTGAATGTGAATTAATATTCAGTATTTTGAAATTTAATACTAAATTTTATGAAATTTAATAAATACGTACATTAATTTTAATATACTAATCTATTAGAAGTAAATTAATGTATACGTTTATTAATGTTAGATTATAACGAATGCTCACACATACACTCCCATGCGATTTATATAGTTGTATGGTGCGGCGCTACGGGCGAGCCGCTTTGCGTTTCAAGAGAGAACGCTCTCATGTATTAGTATAACAGAGTCTCTGTTGCGAACAGGACGTGTTCTTATTAATAAAGGTTCCTTTTGTATTTTAGGCTGTGTTCTTTTCTTTTGCGTTCACACCCAGCCACATAAAACTCTAACAGGTTATGGTCCCTGAACTGCTTCCACTGCGCATAGTGTAGCTACAATAAACAATAACCGTTGCAAAATTATATTCGGGTGTGCTAGTGACGGCGAGTTCTCTCTGGTGGGATTTTCCTCGTGTAGTCAAGGAATCTGTACGTATATACGAAGGCGAGCATTCTAAAGGCGAGAGAGATGGATGAGTAGGGTGAAGGTTCACTCATAAATTTCAAGGATGAAGAAGACAGTAAGTAACAAATATTATTGTTTGCAAAATTTCACATGAATGTGAAAAAGGATTTAAAATTCGGGTGCATTGAATGTGGTGAGCGGAGTCGTTTGAAAAATCAGGCAAGTTAGCGCGATGCGCGTGTGGTAAAAATTTGATTATTCGCTTGTGTTGCGTGGTAGTGAAAATGGCGTCAACGATCGTTGAAGAACTCAAAAGGGTTTTGTGCGTGAGAATACGGGGCGTGTGCCTCGATACGCTTGCTTGCCCCGTAACCGAAAGTGTTTTTGTTTTTCCGGGAACCGGCGGGCGCGCGCTGGCTACGCGCGCTCGGTGTGTGCCGCGGGAGGGGCAGGCGGAGAGAAGGAGAGAGAAAGAGAGACGATCGGCAGAGTGGGGATGCCACTCTCCTAGCGAGCCGCGTCGAGCGTGTGTTCGTGTGCATGTGTCGCAACTGCCGCGGAGATCGCATAGAACGATGTATGTGCGCGTAACTGGTGTGTATATCTCGCTCGCACAAAGGCGCGAAGTATGATATGCTGATATAGTGTACGGACGAGAGTTATAACACATGACGAGTTTTGGGCGAGTACACTTAAACGCTGTTTCATGCGTGTGTTCTGTATGTACATATACAGCACGTATATGTAATTGTGAATATCGGGTAACTGAATAAATAAGGCGCGTATGTAAAGGCGAGGAAACGTAAACTATAGTTGCCGATTCTTGTTGTCTCGTCCGTCGGCGTGTGCGCGGCGCGCGCGCGCAGATCTGCATGCTCTCTCTCGATTCTCGGCGCGAGTTCTTCTTCCCCTTGTGTGAGATTATTTTCTTTGACGCACATACTCGCTCATTATATATATATATATATATATATATATATATATATATATATATATATATATATATATATATATATATATATATATATATATATATATATGTTTGTATTTGTACATACAATTTAAGCATGCTTAAGGTGTGAATAGTAGAAGTTAGATAGTTGCGCACGGGTGAGAAAAATGAAATGTATTTGATTCTGGGGAGATATTTAAAACTTTAATAAATAAAAATCAACCGGTTGAACTAATCTAAAGTCAAACATTTTCAGAAAATTGTGTGCTGTTGAATCTTTGGGAATACCTTACACGCACTTTCAAATTGAATGAGATCCATACTGATGAAAATGTGACCTTAGAGGTCAATGACGAGTCGTTGATTCTTAAACTCTCGTCAGGAAATGTCTATGAAAGTGGTGAGTTTCTTGAAATACATTAAGGCGAGAGTATACGTGTATTCATAGACAATGCTTGTATGCAATAAAAGTGCCAGTGTATTATAGCCGGCATATAATTACACAATTTGTATTTGCACTTATTCTTATGCATCCGAAAGACTCTGGGTTGAGTAGGGAGTGAGTACTTGTGTTCAGTATCTCACGACTAAGCTCTCCTAGGACAGGCATGGAAGAGATCTTGCGTTCGGATCCTTGTATGTCTGTTCGTTTTGAAGTCAGCCATACTTGTGTTCGGTCAACTGATTTCTTAACTTTCTGTTCTTGGCATGTCTATATATATAAACCTGTAATACATTATTTCTTCTCTTTAATATACAGGAAAAAGGATGCTTACCCCGACTCAGTGGGAAGGCCTGGTTAAGTGGTGTGGAGAGAAAGTATTAGCTGATCAGCCCTTATTAATGCCAAGAATTAGTCCAGAGTCGCTAACCTTAACTCCAACAGGCGAAACACCAAGTGGAGATAATTTGACAAGGACGAGGAGTACAATTAATTATTCGACAGGAGAGAATGAGACAGGCGGGACAGGAGAAACTGAGACAGGAAAGACTGAGACAGGCGAGGTAGGTGTGAATGAAAAAGGCGGCGAGGTCACTCATGGTGAGCATCTAGTAAATGTTTCTGATGCTTTACTTGGCGAGTTTAAAAGTACCCTCGACACTACCAAAACAGGTAAATCCTTGCCAAAAATAATAAGTAATGAAAAGACCATCATTAAAACTAAAATTATAAATAAACAACTTTCCAATAATAAAACCAAATCCTCTGATGAAAATAATGATAATAATTCTATATCTAATGTTATAGTACTGGAGAGATTAGAAAATCAAGAAGCAAAGGTGGGTGAGTTAATCTCAGCCGTAAACAGGTTCTGCCAAGTTTCCTCTGACACAATGGAATGTTACAAAGAGACAATGAAAAGTGTCAATGTTGAGTTAGCTACAAGCAGGCGTGAAAGAGTCGAGCAAAATAAAAAATTCATTGATTTGATGTCCATAATCCGCGAGGATTATGCAGTACAGATCACTCGACTAAATGACATGGTAGTTAAGCTCGAAGAAATTCAGGAGAGTTTGCTATTTGAAGGCGAGGATGATGAAAGAGAGGTAATAGAACATACGGGAAATGATAGTCGACTGTTTGGACAAGGGAATTCTGCATATCTGAAAGCAGAAGTTGATAAGCTAGTAGAAGAAAAATTTGATAAATTAAGGTTAGATGAATCAGCTCTGGGTCAGGATGGTATAGCTAAAAGTTTAAAAGATTCAATAAAATTGGAAATTGTTAATAAAGGTGCGAATTTTAAACGTGAATATAAATTAAACAATAGTATGAAATTTGAACTCTTTTACGACTACTTTTCCTCAGAGCTGAGATCTAATGGCTTGTTGCATGTTGTGGACAAGAAAATAACCTCAAATGTAACAGATGTGAAACTTATTGAGGAACAGTGTTTTAAGGTGCGTGACATTCTGAATAATCACTTAGAGCTACATTATCACTCTCAGGTGATGCACTTGCAAAAGCCAGATGGGATTTTAGAAAAATTAAAAGAAATTAAAAGATGTGAAACTAATGTAACGTCCCATACTGTACGAAAACAGTTATACAGCATGCAGTATGTCATTGGCAAAATTAATGCTGCAGATTTCTGTAATAAATTTGAAGATACCATTAGAAATTATGAAAACTCTTCAGGCGCGGTACCTTTATCTGAAGAAGAGAAAAGAGATGCATTTTACAATGCAGTCATGGTGTCGGCTCCGAGTGTTCAAACAATCGATTTCATATCTAAACGAACTAAAGATAACAGAACGTCTTATGACGAATTAAAACTCATTGTAATACAGGATGAGGCAGAGAAAAATCAGACGAGCAATACAGCAGGTGCGTCAGGCGGGCAAACACAGACGAGAGCAGCGAATTTTGCGAGTCGTGAAAACACTCGTTGCTTTGAATGCCAGGGACAAGGACACATTGGTCGTGATTGTCCCCATAAAGGCATGGGCATCAAATGCTACCGTTGCAATCAGTTCGGAAATCATAAGGCTCTAGATTGTCCGAATGCACAGGCGAGACCAGACAACAGGCGAGGAGGAAGCTTCCGAGGAAATCCAAGGTATAAACATTCAAATAATAATTCCAGAGGGTTTGGTAGAAATAATCGAGAGCGAGTTGCTAAGAGAAAGTTTGAAAATGGCAATACAAATAATGCCAAAAGGGGTCGTTACAGAGGTAGAGGAAAGGGAGGTTTCAACAATAAACAAAATTATACCGATAAGCAGCAAAGTCAGGGAAAATCCGATCAACCCACTGAGAAAACCTCTGACAAAGGTAAGCTCGATTTTAATGATTTAATAAATGCTAACGATAAACTCGAGTTTCCTTTACTTATAAACAAAAACCCACTTAAAGGCGCGGAAGTAATGTAAACAGACCTGACTAGTAATGATAAAAGCAAATTGATAACCAAGTTCTTAGCTGATTCAGGTGCGACAGAACATCTTACACACTCAAAAATTATGTTTAAAACATTCGATGAATCTAATTATGGATTGATTAAATGTGCAAATAAGGATAGTTCAGCAGACTTAAAAACGGAGAGAGTAGGAAATGTTGAGATAAAATTAGAAAATGGTAATATATTAAAAATTGATAAAGTTATTTTTGCTGAAGCACTTAAAGAAAATTTACTTTCTTTAAGAAAATTTGCCGACATGGGTTTAGGTATTTACCTAGATAATAAAAACATTGATATTTTTGATCCACATTCTAATGAAGTATTTTTATCAGGTGTGTATAGTCGCCCGTATTGGTTAATCGAACTTGAAATAAATAAGAGTGATGAGTGTAATGGAAGAATGCCTCAAATTATAAACAAATATATATTAGCTAATTTAGCCTCAGAAAATAATGATGAGATAAAATATGTAACACGCAGTGTAACTGCTAAAAGGAAATTGCTTGATAATGAGAAAGAAGTTCATGAAATGAAATCTGAACCTAATGTTGAAATTCTAGAAAAGTTAGATAAGACAGATGAGAATGAATCCGGCGAGACTTCAGGAGAGAAAGTTCAATTTCTGCATGAAGATTTGAACAGCCACTATTCTGGTGAGAAAGATGTGATGGATAAGACCAAGAAAGCTCATTATGAGCATTCCAATTTTGACACTACTATCTGGGATCGTGAGATTCGTGATGTGGATGAAATGCCTTATACTGTTTTGAGTGAAAAAGAAACACCCTTGTCAATTGTCAATAAGAAATTCAATAAAGAAAATAAGGCAATGTTATGGCATGTAAGGTTCGGTCATGTATCTGTAGATTATCTAAAAGCTTTGCAGGCTAAATTTTCGGATAATAAATAATTAAATAAAGCGAGTTTTCATGATGTTATAAAAGATTATGAAGTGTGTGCAATAGCTAAATTTAAGACATTGCCATTTCCTTCAGTACGTAAAAGAGCCACATCCCCTTTGCAAATTATACACTCTGACATAATGGGTCCCATTTCTCCGTCATCTCATCCTAAAGGATATAGATTTATATCTGTATTCATAGACGACTTCTCCAGGTTATCGATGGCTTATCCTATGAAGTCTAAAAGTGATACAGGGCATTGTTTTGAGATGTTTGTGAGAAGTACGAGAAACTTGTTAGGCAGTGATGCCAAAGTATGCTATCTGCGTACTGATCAAGGCTGCGAATTTACAGGTGGGTACACCGTAGAAGTTCTTAAGAACTTAGGTGCAGAGTTGCAGCTATCCAGCCCTGATACGCCTGAACACAATGGAGTTTCAGAGCGGTTTAATCAAACCATTCGGAAAAAGGTGAGATCTTATATATATGATGCTAAGCTTTCCGAAAATATGTGGGACTTAGCACTATCAGCGGCTGTGTATGCTTACAATCGGACTCCTCATAAATCTAATCAGATGATTACTCCATTGGAAAAATTTGCACCTCTACACAGTTTTAAAATTGAACAGATTAAAAGATTTGGCTGTGTTGCATATATTAAAATTCATAGAAAAACGGGCTTAAAGTTTAGGTTTGAAGGAAGGCGCGTCATTCTGGTAGGTTATACCCCTACGGGTTACTTGTTTCTCAAACCTGAAGAAGACAAATTTTATGAAAGTCGAAACGTTCGATTCAACGAGAAGTTAGTATATGGTGATTTGTATGGGAAAAATTATATACTAAATTTTCCAAAAATGGAGGAAAATCTAAACAACAATGAGTGGTTTGTTGTATTTAATAAAGATGAGATAAGTGAAGATGAGAAATCTGAAATGGAGGGAGAGAACAAACGTAAAAGAGGAAGACCGAAGAAAGTTGAACAAACAACTAAAATAAGAAAACTTGATGTAAATGACAATATAAATGATACAAGTTTCAACACATTAAAAATAGGTGAGGAACACCAAATAAGTGCCCTACTCTCTGGCATTTCAAATGATCAAGATTCAAGTGTATATATTGAAGCTCATGACGAGTTATTGTTTGCATTGTTTGCGGATATCAACAAAGATCCTGCAAATCATAAAGAGGCAATGAAAAGAGACAAGAAAGATCAATGGTTGAAAGCTATTGACGATGAGCTTAAATCTATGAACAAAAATCAGGTGTGGAAAATTGTGGATCGTCCGGAAAAGATGAGGGATGGAAAAAGAGTAAATATTATAGATTCCAGGTGGGTGTTTAAACGTAAAATTGATATAAATAATAAGGTGAGTTTTAAGGCGCGATTAGTCATTCGTGGTTTCAAAGATAATAATTGCTATGAATTATGGGAAATGTATGCCCCAGTATCAAGATTGCCATTGGTGAGAGCAGTGATTGCGATAATTAATAAGTACAATCTTGAAGTCTGTCAGTTAGATGTTAAGACTGCCTTCTTAAATGGGTTTATAGACGAAGAAATATATATGGAATTGCCCGAAAGAATGACACTCACTGAGAAACATAGTAAAAGTAAGGTGTGTAAAATTGAAAGGGCACTTTATGGCTTAAGAGTTAGTCCCAAAAGATGGAATGTTAGATTCACACAAGCAGCTCTCAGTATGAACTTGAAAAATTCTGACTTAGAACCTTGCTTGTTTACCTGTAGAGAAAAGGATAGGTTCTTGATTTTATTACTATACGTCGATGACATTCTAGTAGCGAGTAGTGACTCTGAAAACTTAAACGAGGTGAAAATTAAATTAAATAGCGAGTTTGAAATGAGTACAATTGGTGATCCAAAGGAATTCTTAGGCATAACAATCAGGCGAGATCGTAACAGGCGAATAATTGACTTGAATCAAGAAAAATATATTGACAAAATTTTGGAAAGGTTCGGTTTTACTGAATCACACTCTCAGAGAACACCGATGATAACAACCCAAATGTTTAATCAGGAGAGGAAAACAAGAGAATGTGAGTACAATGATGATTTGTTAAACCAAACTAAAACAAGAGAAAATGCCCCTTATCGTGAAGCTGTGGGTAGCCTACTCTACCTGGCGGGTGCAGCCAGGCCGGATATCTCCTACGCTGTAAATGTTTTAAGCAGGCATCAGGTGAGCCCCACTGGAAAGGACTGGAAGATGGTAAAAAGAGTTTTCCGATATTTAAAGAGAACAAAAAGTCTGTACTTAAGATATTCAGGTGAGACAGACAGTATGGAAACATTCTCTGATGCGAGCTTTGCTGATTGTAAAGACGCACGGACTACTTGTGGCATCGTAGTAAAAATTTTTGGTTATGCTATATGCTGGCGAACGCATAAACAGTCTTATGTGTCTTTGTCCACTTATGAAGCGGAATACGTGACTATGAGTGAAGCATGTCGAGAAGTGGTGTCTCTCTATAACTCCATAAGGCTGATACTCCACAGCTCTCTTTTACCTATTACTTTATGGTGCGATAATAAAGCTGCAGGTGCGTGTGTAAAAGTAAATGGAGGAAATAAATTAAGACATATGGTTGAGATTCAAAAAGACACTATGTTAAAGAGTGCGTAGAAAGAAAAATTGTAAAAGTAAAATGGGTGTGCTCTCGAGAACAAATTGCCGATATTTTCACCAAACATCTGCCCTTTGAAGCTCATAGATACTTAACCAATAAAATTATGAATATCATCTAAAATTGCACACACACACACACATATATATATATATATATATATATATATATATATATATATATATATATATATATATATATATACACGGTGACCCATTTTAATCGCCGCACCGGGATTTCTCGGAACCCAAGCCAGATAGAGAAAAATAGTTCAGACAAAAGTCATAGGGGACAAAGGGGGCCACATAATGGCGCTAACGCCTTTGACATTGAACTTGACCTTTGAGGTTATTTCAAGGTCAAAGTGGTTTTTTCATATGGAAACATCTAGTTTTGACCCCAGATTCGGAAAGAGCGGGAATTTTTACGTTCAAAATCATATTGAGAAATTTTTTCCAAGGTCATTTCAAGGTCAAATCTAGGTCAAACTCAGAAAGGTCCGTTTAAAATCGTTTTTTTCCATGAACCATAGGCTAAGCTGGTTCAAATTGATCGTAGGCTTAATAGAGGAACCCCACACCCAAAACTTACACATCCTAGTAAACAAAACTCAAACTCGCGCATACTAACCCCATACACTTCATGCCCTCACATGCTGAACTGTTACACCGCGGTTCCACAACCATACCCCACACCCCCCAGTCCCACACATCCCTACTCTACGCATGCTAATCCCATACACCCCAAACCAACACATCCTGAACCCTGAAATATTTGTCGCAAGGGCAAAATGATTTTTTAACGGAAACTTTAAGATCGTTGTAGCTTCTGTTATAAATGTATTAACCTTACTTTTGGCGCTACTCAGAAACAACGACGTGGACGTAGTAAGGATTGTTTCCTTTGGGGTGCTTAATTAAAGTGAGTCCCCTTGCCACTCACTGTTCGGGGTGCTTGATTAAAGTGAGTTCCCTTGCCTCTCACTGTTCGGGGTGCTTGATTATAGTGAGTCCCCTTGCCTCTCACTGTTCGGGGTGCTTGGTTATAGTGAGTCCCCTCGCCTCTCACTAATGTAAATAAATTTTTATTTAACCTCGAAGCAAGTGTTCGAAATTACGACCATTTGCTTCAAGGCACATAGTCAAATGCCTTTGAAAATGGCGAACTGTGTTCTGCAAAGTTTGTCTCGGAATGGCAGCGCATGCTCGACGAATCCTATCCTGCATAACTGCTCTTGTAGTGGGTTGTTGCTCAAAAATAGCATTTTTCAAATACCCCCATAAACAAAAGCCGGATGGTGAAGTATGGGATGAAGAAGCAAGCCATGTCAGCGGACCTCCTCAACCAATCCATCTAATACTAAAGTGTTTATTAAAAAACGCTGTTATTATGAGCATGAAATGTGGTGCTCCACTATCCTGCTAGAAGCTGAAAAATAAATTTAAAAGAACCATTGACGGAACCTAGTTTCTTCGTAGATGTGTTTTTAATGATTACATTATCAAAATTAGTATTTCTGAAATTCGAACGCTACTAATTCACGTTATTTACATAAAACAAAAAAATAAAAGGAAGTTTTAGTTTTATTACAATTAAAATAAGAAATAATGCTTTATTGAATTGAATACCTTTAATGTTTAAACGATTATTTTATTTTAAAATTTAAAATTAAAAAAGTGTGACAAACGAAGTATTTATGCCAATTACAGTTAGCTAATTAAAGTTACCGTAATTTTCCAACGTTTTTCCTTTTTAGATGCGACCGTATACGGGCGAGCCTTATAATTATTAATATTTTTGATACCATTTTACTATTTAAATTTAATAGTAATTAATAGCTGACTCTGAAATGGCTGACTATCGGCCCAACGAGATCGTTGATATGATTTTGATCTTAGGAGCAAGCCAAAATAATTATCGTGGTACGGCAAGACTTTATGCTGAACGCTATCCTGACAGACGTCATCCTGACGATAGATCTATCAGACGTTTAACTCAAAGAGCTCGTGGTGTACACATGGTTCGCTAACGTAGGCGCCACGAGTATGATGAAAATGATAATCGAATTGTAACTATCCTTGCAATAATTCATCTTGACCCACACATTAGCGCTCGTCGAGTCGAAATGGAAATTGGTATTCCAAGAAATACTTTTTTAAGAATTATGAAGGTGCTTCAACATCACGTGTATCATATTAGTTTGGCTCAAGAGCTACAGTTTCAGCATTTCCAACAGCGTATTGTGTTTTGGCTTTACAAATGATAGAAAATGATCCAGACTTTTTTAACTTTGTTCTTTTTTCTGATGAGGCCCAATTTCAAAGTGATGGGGAACTGAATAGGCATAATTGCCATTATTGGTCTGATGTGAATCCTCATTGCGTCTGAACTGTAAACCATTAAAGACGTTGCAGTATTATGGTATGGTGCGGGATTATCAATGGATATTTGATTGGCCCTTATTTTTTTTAATCAAATGTAAATCAACATACCTATTTGACGCTAATAAGAGATGTACAAACTGGATTGATGGAAGATGTTGATTTAGAAACGCGCCGAAGAATGTGGCTCCAGCAGGACGGCGCAACACCACATTTCGCTTGAATTGCAAGTGCTTTTTTGAATGAGCTGTATGGTAACAGATGGATTGGTCGAGGAAGTCCGGTTAACTGCCCTGCTTGCTCACCCGATCTTACATCACCACATTTCTATTTATGGGGGTATTTAAATAATGCTGTTTTTGAGCAACAACCCACTACAAGAGCAGATATGGAGGATAGGATTCGTCGTGCATGCGCTGCCATTCCGAGACAAACTTTGCAGAACGCAGTTCGCCATTTTTAAAAGGCGTTTGACTATGTACCTTGAAGCAAATGTTCGTTATTTGGAACACTTGCTTCGAGGTTAAATAAAAATTTATTTACATTACTGAGAGACGTGGGGACTCACTATAATCAAGCTCCCCCAACAGTGAGAGGCAAGGGGACTCACTATAATCAAGCACCCCGACCAGTGAGAGGCAAGGGGACTCACATTAATTAAGCACCACAAAGGAAACAATCCTTACTACGTCCACGTCGTTGTTTCTGGGTAGCGCAAAAAGTAAGGTTAATACATTTATAACAGAAGCTTCAATGATCTTAAAGTTTCCATAAAAATTCATTTTGCCCTTGAGAAAAATTTTGCACTGTTCAGGATATGTGGGTTTGGGGTGTATGGATTAGCATGCGCGGAGTAGGGATGTGTGGGACTGGCAGGTGTGGGATATGGTTGTGGGACCGGGATGTAACAGCTCAGCATGTGAGGGCATGAAGTGTATGGGGTTAGGATGTGCGAGTTTGAGTTTCGTTTACTAAGATATGTAAGTTTTGGATGTGTGGGTTCCTCTATTAAGCCTACGATCAATTTGAACCAGCTTAGCCTGTGGTTCATGGAAAAAAAACGATTTTAAACGGACTTTTCTGAGTTTGACCTAGATTTCACCTTGAAATGACCTTGGAAAAAATTTCTCAATATGATTTTGAACGTAAAATTTCCCGCTCTTTCCGAATCCGGGGTAAAAACTAGGTATTTCCATATGAAAAAACCATTTTCACCTTGAAATAACCTCAAAGGTCAACTTCAAGGTCAAAGACGTTAGCGCCGTTATGTGGCCCCCTTTGTCCCCAATAACTTTTATCTGAACCATTTTTCTCTATCTGGCTTAGGTTCCGAGAAATCCGGGTGCGGCGATTAAAATGGGTCAACGTGTATGTGTATATATATAAATATCATTGGACGGTATTTTGAGGATTTCATAAAGAATTTGTACAATAGTGGTGACACAAATATAAACATTGTTATAAACTACCAATAAACAAGCGTGTGACTAAAGAAATAATGACCCTAAGGTTATTGACTAACACCACGACGCCTGCGGCGCCCGCTTTTGCGGAAAAATATCACGGAATTTCCGAAATCGATGTATTAACACACTATTGTGGAAACCGCTGAAAAATCCTCAAAATGCCTCTCGAGTGCTTTGGACTTTTGAGGAGACTCCTCAAAATGCCTACAAAATCCTCAAAATTCGGTATATATGACCTATATAATCCTCAAAATGCGTTCCAGATGTGAATATATATATATATATATATATATATATATATATATATATATATATATATATATATATATATATATATATATATATATATATATATATATATATATATATGTGTGTATATATTGTATTATTTGTTCACAGGAAATCATTAAATTTAACCGATTTGTCAGGTGAGCAGGAGAGTCCATGGTGTCAAGCATTCGGGAGGGAGTGTTAGATTATAACGAATGCTCACACATACACTCCCATGCGATATATATAGTTGTATGGTGCGACGCTACGGGCGACCCGCTTTGCGTTTCAGGAGAGAGCGCTCTCATGTATTAGTATAACAGAGTCTCTGTTGCGGACAGGACGTGTCCTTATCAATAAAGGTTCCTTTTGTATTTTAGACTGTGTTCTATTCTTTTGCGTTCACACCCAGCCACATAAAACTCTAACAATTAAATATCATAAACAAGACATTAAATTTCAAGAATATTTTAAATAATTTTATAATTTCATTTCTAATAACTAGCATTCGCGTTTGTAATATTTGATGGCAATCTTATTAAAATTAAAATAAATTGTTTAAATTTTAATTATAAATAGGTTTAGGAGGTTAAATACGTACATTAATTTTAATATACTAATCTATTAGAAGTAAATTAATGTATACGTTTATTAAATATCATAAACAAGACACTAAATTTCAAGAATATTTTAAATAATTTTATAATTTCATTTATAATAACTAGCATTCGCGTTTGTAATATTTCATGGCAATCTTATTAAAATTAAAATAAATTGTTTAAATTTTAATTATAAATAGGCTAAGGAGATTAAAAAATAATCTTACGAAATTTCAAAAAAATTTTTCATTTTTAATCCGTTAAGGTTAGAAAAGTTCTTAAATTTAAGAAAATTTAAGATACAATTGTATCTTAAACTTAATAATCTTGTTATTGAATGTGAATTAGTATACAGTATTTTGAAATTTAATACTAAAATTTATAAAATTTAATAAATACGTACATTAATTTTAATATACTAATCTATTAGAAGTAAATTAACTTATACGTTTATTAAATATCATAAACAAGACATTAAATTTCCTTATGTAGATGAAAATGTCCTAACTGTTATAAGCGAGCGATAGCGTAATGGATAGCGTGCGTGCGTAATAACCCAAGGTCCGTGGGTTCGATTCTCGGTCAGGTCGAAAATTTTTATGTAAGGTTTTTTTCTGCGATAATAAAAATGGGATTAATTTATAAACAAAGTTCTATAATGAATAAGCGAAAATTTATAATAATTAAAAAAGTTATATGCATAAATTATAACATTCTTCATACAACACAAATAAGTGGTAAGTAAAAATTGTCACGGCCTGCCGTACCGACGTCGGTAATTAGTAAGTTCCTGGTAGTGAACGCTAGAGGGCGCGTCGATGCAGAATTGGAGCTGCATCGACGAGACGACGAGCGAGCCGGCGCGGGAGAGCGCCCGGTATCCATGTTGTTGTTATCGTTCGGACACAGACACGCGCGATAGTGAGTTCGCGGTGATATCGCGTTTTCCGCGATAATTGTGAAGTGTTTGGTAGTTGTAACCTCAGGAGCGCATACGTGATGCATCCTGAGGCCACTATCGTGATCCACGAAATGTGTTATACCGTACTTTCGACGGAAACACGAGGAGAGCTCAGAGATAGTGCGACAGGCTAGAACTACCTGTCGTACCCCCGAACCAGCAACATCCTAGTGTAGTAAGCATGTTCGCCTGGCACGAAAGCAGCAGAGAGTATCACGAGAGGCGATACAATGAAGCCAGCCTAGCAGCGAGGATGCTTGCGAGAAACCTAGGCCACACCGTATGAATTTAACCTACAATAACGGTAAGCGTGCACGTATCAACCGCGTCGCGAGTAAGTACGCGTAACCGTTTCTCCAGGCTCGTCGCCACCTGGACAGCGGCCCCGAATAGGCGTTCTTGTGCGGAGAGAGCGAGCGTAGAGAGAGCATAGGCTCGGGTCATCAACCTTACAAGGTCACAGACAATGATTTAGCTTGCCGGCAGTTTGTAACCGGCAAGTGCGCATAAGAAGTGCGCAGACGACATGCGTTAGTAGCCTGTTCTCTCTCAGGCTAGGTTAAGTGTGTGTGTGTGTATCGCGACACGCGAGCGCGACCGCTCTCTCACTCGCATAGACGATGAGTACGCTACGTATATCACTGTATACGCGAGGCTTATGTTACCGGGCGTACACAGCGTATATTACCGCGAGCGTGACGTCAGCCCTCGAGACAGCTGACGTCTGAGATAACATGCTGGTGCACCGTTAGGTAGGGAAATTAACCTATTTCAACGCGACACTTCCACTGTCTAAATTATTAATTATTCATTCAACTCATTTATCCTTTTATTTAATAAACCATAGTCTTTTATTATTAACTTTAACTGCTCGAGTTTTTATTTCGCGACCTTAGTCATTCCCCGATCCCCGCCACCTCCGCGGTCGTTACGTAAGGGAATACGTATCGTTTCATCTGAGCAGCCGGCACATGAACCAGTGAACGAGAGGAGAGTTCGAGTCACTGGTGAGAAACGAAGCGCAAGTCTTCGACTTGCGTGTTGCACGGTAAGTAACCAGATTAGGTGAACATTCCACGATGCTGTAGCGTCCGTTGCCTAATCTGGCTATTGCATCTCCGGGAGTTGAACCGAGAGATATGGATTTGAACCGCTAAGTACACAAAACGTGCCTTAGCCCGAAAATCCACCCCGTGACAAAATATATAATAAATTTGCATCAAGATAATGATTAGAACTAACACTAACCCTTTGCATTAATTAACTTTTATATAATTTTTTGAATTTAAATATTTCAATTAAAATTAAAAAAAATAATTTTTTGTAATAAATAAATATTAATTATTACTCATTAAATATTCTGCTTTAAATTTTATATAGAAATTATTAAATTTCAGATAATTGTATTGAATTTTCAACTGGAAAAAAGTAGATCTACAAAAACATTTTGTTACGTGTATTATATTTAATAGTGTTTAATGTAGAATGGATGGATCGTGGACTGGAGGTTCAAAATATAGACGGCGTTTCGTGTGGAGAAAAGTAACTTTATTAAAGTCTCCGTCGTGCCTCCTGGCGTACACTTAGCCGCTGCTGTCTCTCTCGCCGTCGCGCGTGAACTGTCGCCGGCCGGCGCTGCGAGGTGCCGTCGGCGAGACTTTGTTGAGGAGGGGCGGTGAGAGAGGACCGCGTGGAGGGCGCTCATTGGCTGCGCACCGTATATTGCCTTTTAAGGCTTGGTGACGTCAGCGTCTCGCTGGTCGAGGCGCTGGATCGCCAACATTCCGCCCACCTTCGTCAGAATGGCGAACGGTCCTTACTCCTTGGGAAGGAGTCGAATAACCTTGGCGATGGGTCGGCGAAGATTTGTGGTGGCCGTGTGCAGGTCGACCACGCGAGTGATTCCATCACTCCCTGGATGGACGGCGGTAACTCTGGCGAGGGGCCACTTGGCTGGAGGCATGAGCTCGCTTCGAACGAGCACGAGTTCGCCTACAGTGACTGGTGGTTGAGGTTGTTTCCACTTCTGACGGGATTGCAGGGACGTCAGGTAGTCCGTTGACCATCTCTTCCAGAAGTGCTGGGCCAGCTGACTGATCAAGAGCCAGCGCTTTCCTGCTGGAACGTTGTCGTTGGTGACATCTCCTTCAGGAACTATAAATGAAGATCTTTGTATGAGAAAGTGTGACGGTGATAGGAAGTCAAGGTCAGAAGGATCGTCAGTGAGAGCGGTTAAAGGTCTGGAGTTAAGGCATGCTTCAATGCGACACATAAGAGTAGCAAGTTCAGAGAAAGTGAGAACTTGATCCCCAATGACTCGGCGCATGTGATGTTTAGCCGATTTAACGGCTGCTTCCCAAATGCCTCCAAAATGGGGAGCACTGGGAGGATTGAAAATCCAGGAGGTTCCTTCTTTTGTAAGAGACCGAACAACTTGAGAAGAGAATTCTGACGAAGCATCTACCATCTGTCTCAGTTGAACATCTGCCCCGACGAAGTTAGTACCTTGGTCAGAGTATAACTCCTTGCAATGACCTCGACGAGCCGTGAAACGATGAAAAGCGGCGATGAACGCCTCACTTGAATAATCCTCAACTACCTCAATATGAACGGCTCTGGTGGCCATACAAATGAAGATGGCAATATAACCTTTCATCGTGCCTTTACCTCTAGGTTTAGTGAGACGCAGATGAATAGGCCCGGCGTAATCGACGCCAGAGCGTTCGAAAGGTGACGACTGACAAACACGAGCTTTGGGTAATTCGCCCATTAATTGGGAGGGCACTCGCGCAGCATAGCGAGAGCAAGTAGTACATGCTCTGATGACTCCTTTAACTTCAGCTCGTCCCTTAACAATCCAGTATCGTCGTCTGAGTGTAGCAAGGGTTAACTGAACACCACCATGAAGCGTACGTTGGTGAGCGTCCCTGATTAATAAAGTAGTAAAGTGACACTTAGCAGGTAAAATAAGAGGATGCTTAGCATCTTCTTCGAGAAGAGAGTGAGAGAGTCGGCCGCCCACCCTGAGCAAATGATTTTTTATCATGGGGTTTAGTGATAACAAAGGGCTTTTAGTCGAAAGTTTACCTGTTCTACATAATTGTTGAAATTCTGACTTAAAATATGCAGTTTGGACTAAATATATCAGACAAAGTCTGGTGTTCTCAATCTCACTAGCAATAACCTGAATGGAAGAAAAATGACTATCTCTAAACCACTCGAGAGTGAGAATAGAAGATAGGTACAAGTTTCTTCGGCTTAGACATGACGATGAGTATATGAGTATAAAGATGATCTTATACCTACGCCAGGCACAGATCAAAGCGACGGGATCCTGACGAAGATTGGGTCCAACGTGTAGAAGATCGTTGACCGAGACACCTGATTTGGACTTACTCGAGCCATTGAACACTGTACGTAACTTGGTCGTCGTACTTGTTCCTTTCCACACACCGTGATATGGTAAGAAGGCTTGAGGTTTGTTAGAAGATGGATTAAATTTTGTAGAGAGTGACATATGACCAAGGTCAATGTACTCTTTCATGAAATCACTATAGGCTAATTTGAGTTTCTCGTCTTTAGCTAGGTTTGCTTCTAGACGAGTGAGTGCGCGTAATGCGGCAGAATGAGAGTTCTCGAGATGAGCAGAACTCAACTGGTCTCGACTTTTCCAGGGTAGGCTTACTATGTACCGACCCGACTCATCCTGTCGAGTGGTTTTTTGATAGACGTGCTCGCAAGCTTGTTCGTCAGGCGAGTAAGATTTTTTGTCGACGGGTATTTCCTCCGTCCTCCAAAAATCTTGTACGAGCTCCAAAAGTTTGGCTTCATGCTCGCAGGTATTTGAGCAATGAAGAGAGATTGGCTCTAGCCCTATTTCTGGAGTTATGGATGGGAGATTACCTGTCAAGAGCCATCCAAGTTTGGAATTCAGAGCTATAGGTTGAAGCTTCTGACCCTTAATTATCTGGCTTTCAATGATTTGCGCATAAACGCTAGCACCGAGTAGAATATCGATACGTGAGGGATCGAGATACTTGGGGTCTGCTAGTTGCAGCCCTCGTAAGTATTCGAAATTTGTATTACCTCTTACAACGGGAGGCTTATACGACGAGAGTTTTGGCAAAACAATGCCATCAACTTCCAAGGAGAAAGTTGAATCGAAATGCGGTTGTATAGTAAGACAAGCAACTTTAGAAGAAACAGCCGCTGTCCTTTCACCTATACCTTGGATGTGCGTGTGACTGGTTCTACAGTTTAGAGAAAGCAAGTTACACATAGCTTGTGTAACAAGTGAGATTTGAGAACCAGGATCAATCAGCGCACGAACTAGAATTTTGGTTCCGTTAGGACCAAGGGCGTTAACCCTAGCGGTAGCTAAAAGTACTCCTGTACAATTAGTACTTTCTCCACTATTGAGGGAGACTGCTTGAGAAGCAGGTTTATCATCAACTTTTGTGATGACGTAATTGCCACAGTTGGGGCTGGAGGTGCTGGTCGCTGAGTCAATCTGATCAGTCTGCAACGGACTGATTGCTTGATTGTTGTCAGAGTGCACCATGGTATGATGCTTAGCTTTACAAAGAAAGCATCGGTAGTTGGAAGTACAACTTTTCACGTTGTGCCTCCCTAAACAATTGAAACAAAGATTAGAAGATTTAATCAATTCCTTACGTTCAGGAACCGTTTTACTGATAAATCGTTCACATCGATTTGTAAAATGTGATTGATTACAAAATAAACATTTCTTTTTTGATGAGGTATTAGCTGAAGTTTGATGTGAATAGACCGACTGAGCATTGTCTTGCTCTGATTTGCGAGGCTTTGAGTTAGGTGATTGTGATTTAGGGTAGTTATTTGAAGATGATCTAGAGCCAGCTTCGATGGCTTCTAGTGTTAGAGTTTGACTACGAAGAAAGGCTTGAAGCTGTTCCATCGTTGGTGGATCGACGCTATCACCTAGGTGTCTTTCCCATTCTTTACGTGTATTTAAATCGAGTCGATTTATCGCAAAGTGAACAATTAAATCACTACCTAATGAGGCAGCTCGATCAAGGGATGTTAAACTGGCGATGGGATTGAAGATTTCCCTATAAATCCGCTTGATTTCCGACGAGGAATCTGCCTTCATTGATTTAACTGCAAAGATTTCTGAAATGTGAGAACTAACAATGCGACGTTGATTTTCGTAATACTCGATTAAAGCCGTCCATGCTCGGTCATAATTATCACCAGATATTGGAAGAGATTTAATTTTCTCAAGTGCTTCACCTGTAAGGTGAGTGCGAAGATAATGTAGTTTCAAGACAGGCGTTAAATCTTCGCGTCGATGAATAACTGAACGAAAGACGTCTCTGAAGTTTTCCCAATCCGAGAATTTTCCCGAAAACTTTGGTAAATCTACCTTAGGTAAAGATTGAAACGAAACGTTAGTTACATGAGCAGGACTAGTAGCAACTGGGGCATCATTAGAATTGGAGGAGCCTTGATTTGCATCTCTAGTTCTAATAGCCTTTAAGTAATCAAGAAATTCTCCTCGACGGACATAAAAACTATCCTCAACCAAATCACAAATATTAGAAGTAAAATAGACATGATCTTTATCAAGAACCTCAAGCTTCAGAATGGACTCATTATGTAACTGAAAAGTCGCATAATTCGCTTCAAGGCCGGCGAGACATGATTCCGCGTAACCTTCCGTCATGTTATCTTTACCCTTAGATTTGAAATTTTTAAAGGAGTTTGTAATTTTAGCTTGGAGTAACAACTGTCTAGTATGTAGTCCCTCCATTTTGAGATCAAGTTAATTAGACTAGTAACGAATTTGACTATTTGAGCTTAGGTTTAAGAAACTACTCTTACCCACTCGAGAGTAAAGTAAGAAGTAGTGAGAGTAATTACATCTAAGTCTTAACCTAGGTTATAATACTTATGCTACAGTGAAGTTGAGAGGCGCTTGACGACGCGACGTTGACTGCGTCTGCTTTCGTTCCCACGATGAATCAGCTGATTATCCGTAACGTTGATGTGAAGAATTTGAAGTGAAGTTACTGCAGTCGTTGTGATCGCAGCTAGCTCCGCAACGTAGTCAGCTGTTGAAGATGCGTCCAGGTGCGGGTCAACAGTCGAAGTTGCAGTCCAAATTTGAATCAACAGGCAGCAGTATAACTGCAAGGTCCAAATTATAAGTATTTGCTAGGTCGAAATTGCATTCAATTTCTCAAGACTAGTTAAATATTACAAATTAAATTTAAATAAACTCAAACTCAATCAAATTGTATTAATCTCCAATTAAATTTAAATTTACATTAAATGAAAAAAAAGCACTAATTTGACTAGACAATAGTTGAAAAGTATTTTTAAATAAACAAATTGGAACGATACGTGTGTCCAAGTATTAGGACGAAGTATCCAAGCGCAATCGGATCGACGATAGATGCGAATAAGATGGACTCGTCCGAGCACCGCTTCGCTCTGTGGAAACGCGCCCCCTGTGGCGAATGATGGACTCGTCCGCCTCCTAATCCTCTTGGTGAAGACGTATGCGATTTCCCGGACGTAGCGCGTCCTGATTGTCGTCTTCTTGTAGACGACCCTCCTTCCCTCGTGGAAAGCTCACTATATATACGGCGAGTACGAGCTCGATGCAGTGAAAGCGAGCCAGCTCCACGTGGGTAGTCCTTGTTTCGATGTGTGTGAGCCCCGTAGCGTGTACGCTGCACGCGGGTACTCCTTTGCTTGAGTGACGTGGACCCCGTGCGTGTACAATGCACGCTGGTTGTCCGTTTTAGAAATGCTGTGGACCCCGAGCGTGTACAATGCACGCTGGTTGTCCAGGTCTTGATATGTGCCGGTCACCGTACGAACGCGGTGGCTCGAGAGCTGGCTTTACAGCGCACGCTCTTGGCTACAAGACAAGATGGCTGCCGGTCAACGTACGAACGCGATGACTCTAGAGCTGGCTTTACAGCGCACGCTCTTGGCAACGTCTTGGAGTCGATAGCGACGCACTCCAAGGCGTTTTTAGAAATGGGGAAAATAGCAATTGAATGTGCTATTTCCCCTAGGAAGCCTTAGAAGGTGGCTTCCGAGTACACACGACGGCGAATTAACGAGAGAGAGAGAGACAGCAACGTACGCGCGAAGTCGGCATGCTAGAGCACGCGACTGTTACGGCACTCACGACCACGAACACTTTGATGCGTACCTGAAAGAAGAGTTGCTATCTCTACGCCACTCGAGAGTGGACGTAGAAGATAGGAGATGTTTCTTCTTCTGGTGTGGCCATGACGATGTCCTCCCACGATCCGGCTCGAAGGACCAATTGTTTAATGTAGAATGGATGGATCGTGGACTGGAGGTTCAAAATATAGACGGCGTTTCGTGTGGAGAAAAGTAACTTTATTAAAGTCTCCGTCGTGCCTCCTGGCGTACACTTAGCCGCTGCTGTCTCTCTCGCCGTCGCGCGTGAACTGTCGCCGGCCGGCGCTGCGAGGTGCCGTCGGCGAGACTTTGTTGAGGAGGGGCGGTGAGAGAGGACCGCGTGGAGGGCGCTCATTGGCTGCGCACCGTATATTGCCTTTTAAGGCTTGGTGACGTCAGCGTCTCGCTGGTCGAGGCGCTGGATCGCCAACAAATAGGAAGTAAATAAATTTGAAGAATCTTAAAAAAATTTTTAAATTTGAGAAATTTATATTAAATTTAATAACATATTCATCAATTTTCATATAGGTGAACTTTTTAATTTTCATAGATTATTTTTTTAATTTTCATAGGTTATTACTTTAATTTTCATTGATTATTCTTTAATTTTCATAGATTTATTGCTTAAAATTCACACCAATGTCATTTACTTTTCAAAAAAATGTTGTAAGATGCTTCTATTAATTTTAATAAAAAAATATTGAAATTCAAGATATTTTAATTAAAAATCGTATATATTGCATTGATTCCATTTCAAACAATGTATATTAAATTTCAACACTTTTATTAATTTCGTTTCAAAATGGTTATGAAATTTGCTTCCGATACATTGTTCTTAAATTTAATAACTATTTCTTTTACAGTGGCATTAATGCACAACTGTCTACGTAATTTTCATTTCGTAAGAGATAGATGAAATTATACATTTTCATATAAAATTAAAATTCGAAAAATAAATTTTTCACGAAAAAAATTGAAAAAATTTTATGGAAAATATTAACTTGTAATTTTTTTATGGCCAATTCATATTCAGTGGTAGAAATGTACCCATTCTGCACCACTACCACTGAGTATGAAATTGGTAGATGTCGAACAACAAATTTATTTTCGTGTTACGTTGAACATTGAACGTGTTATATTGAATGCGTTATGTGGAAAGGTTGTTATAATATGAGGGGATGTATTTTAAAAAATTTGATAAAGACAGATTTTTGTTTTCATTTTTCAATTTTTCAAGTTTTACATTTTTGTTAATAATAAAAAACCGCGATAACTAAAAAATTTTTCTTTTTAGAAAATATAAATATTTTAATTCTCTTTCAAATGCTACCCATCCCATTCAGATACACAGAGCCATCCTCAAGAAGTAGATTTTAAAAATGTCTAGAAAAATTTTAACCTCAAATATCTCTGAAATTTATGAACCAATCACTTTGCCAAAAGAACTCATCCGAGAACTATCAATAATATACCTCTACAATGAATTTTGAAGCGAATAAGACAATTTTACTCTTGTAATAGTAGAACATATAAAACTCATTTTTTTTCATTTTTCCATTTTTACGTTTTTATTAATAACAAAAGAACTGTGATAGCTAGAGAATTAATTTTTTTTAGAAAATATAGGTAATTTAATTCTCTTTCGAATACCACCCAGCCCATTTAGATACATAGAGCCGTTCTCGAGAAATTACGATTTAAAAAAAAATTGAAAAAAATTTTAACCTCAAATATCTTCGAAATTTATGGATCAATCCTTTTGCTCAAAGAACTCACTCGATTGGTATACAAAATCTACCCCTACAAAGAATTTCAAAGTGATTAAGCCTATTTTACTATAGTTATTGAACGACAAAAAAATCACTTTTTTTTATAAATTATTTTTTTCTCAAAAAATAATGAATAAAAAAACCTAAAAATTTAGTAAGTTATAGTACTTAATATCCTTTATAACCAAAAAACCGCTGCCAATTCATTGGCACGTAGCTTGCTTAACCGTAATTTTTTGATTCCTTTAATTAATTTTTATAACAAAATTTATAATTTTTTAAAAAATTTATTGCATAATTATAATTAAATTCATTTATGAATATTAAAAATTGTTCATTTTTTAATTTATTTATTTATTTATATCAAATTTATATAAATTTTGAGCTGATAAATAAAGTTATCATTTGAAATAGAAGTAAAATATCTATATTTTATAATAAAACAATTTTTTTATATTTCATAATTCATATTTTTTAAGAAAAAAAAATTTATAGCTATCATTGTTCTTTTGTTATTAACAAAAACGTGTTTTTTTTTAAATTTCATAACTTACAAATAAATTATAATAATGCAGAATATAATGCATTCATAATGCATAATTAATAATTATAACAGATTATAATAGATATAATTTTTAAACATTATAATTCATTTTGTTGGTTGGTTTTTAAAAATTAAAAAAAATCATCGAATGCCTACTCAATGACGTTTCCTCATTCCACACCACCTAGCGGTAGATATCACTGCGCGTTTTTTAAAAATAAAATATAAATCTTTTTTAATTTAGCGATTAAATTATTTTTTGTAACACATGAATGATTTTCTGCGTTTTCCTACATAAAAATATGTTCTAAAAAGTGACTTTTTTTACCTATCGTGTAAAGAAATTCATTCTCTCCCTCTGCTCTAAAATTATGTAAAATCGCAAAAATGAATTTAGTCTTGCTTTTTAGGTTCAAAAACGCAGAAAATGGAGTTATAAGTTTAAAAAAAAAAAAACACGTTTTTGTTTTTGATGATAACTAAAGAACCGTGATAGATAGAAAATTAATTTTTTTTTAAAAATATAGGTATTTTAATTCTCTTTCGAATGCCACCGATCCCATTCAGATGCATAGAGCCGTTCTCGAGAAATTACGATTTAAAAAAAATGTCAAATTTTTAACCTCAAATATCTCTGAAATTTATGGACCAATCATTTTGCCCAAATAACTCGACCGAGAACTATAAAAAATCTACCTTTAAAAGGAATTTTGAAGGCATTAAGTCAATTTTACTCTTGTAATCGTTGGACATACAAAACTGATTTTTTTCATTTTTCAATTTTTTACTCAAAATCTAGCCTACGGAATGTATTCAAATTTTAACAGATTATAGCTATTTATATTCTGTATTATCACGATTTTTCTAAAAAAAAATTGACCGTTAAGTTTAGGAGTTATAAGCTTCTAAATAAAAAACACGTTTTTGTTAATAACAAAAGAACCATGATAGCTAGAAACTTTTTTTCTTTTAGAAAATATAGGTATTTTAATTCTCTTTCGAACGCTACCCATCAGATTCGAATAACTCGATCCTATCATAAAAAAAATCAAAAAACAGTTTTGAGAGAATCGAAAATTTGAAAAAAACAAAAACGGATCGCCCCAATCAAAAAACGGATTTTTTACCCGCCATAACCCAAAAAAAAAAAATGAGACCTGTTCGGTAAAAAATGACCGAGTAGAAGCTCAGATCCAGGCGTATACACGCACACACACACACACACACACACACACACACACACACACACACACACACACACACACACACACACACACACACACACACACAGACACACACACACACACACACACACACACGCACGCATGCATGCACGCACGCACGCATGCACGCACACACACACACACACACCACACACACACATCCATACAGACATTTTTCAAAAACCATGTATTTTGATTCCTAACACCTCCGAACACAATTATAACATGTTTTTACAACAACTCAAAAATTTACTATCACAAAGCTTCCTCTAGGAGGAAGCAAAATATTCATGTTAATATCTTTTTTTAATTTCGAAATATAACATATTTACAAAAAATTACGTTTTCATCAATAACTTATGACGAAATATAGCTACCGACTTTTTTTTTTTAATTGTAGATAATTTTATCCTACATACAGAGAATTCATGATATATAAACAATATTTGTTCTAAATATTAAAAAAATCGAAAAAAAAATTTGATAATTAAAAAATGGCTATAAAAAAAAAATTAAATTTTACAGAAATAGAATATGAACCCAATTGTGGAAGCAAAATCTAAAAAAATGGTCGCTCTCCCGTTAAAATCGGTCGAGTAGATCATGAGATATCAGCGCATACGTACACACACACACACACACACACACATCCATACGGGCATTTTCTAAAAATAGTGTATTTCGATTCCAAATTTGCTAAATAACATTTCTAACACATTATCTCATAAACTTTTTTTTTTACTATCACAAAGCATCCTCTATGAGGAAGCAATAGAGAAAAAATAGAGATTGGAATTATGCACTACAATATATTGACAAAATTTTTATAAAGAGCCTTTATGAACTATCTCCCATCATATATCAGATGATCACAGGAATATAAAATTGTGTTGGAAAAATTGCTATTTTTTATATAGTAAACCGTGGGACAGATTCAAATTTTCATGAAAATTACTATAATTTATGGTAAAAATTGGTATTTGTGTAGTAAAAGTTATAAAATTATAGCAATTTTTACTATGAATTATAGTAATTTTCATAAAAATTTGAGTCTGTCCCATGGGTACTATAGAAAATAGTAATTTTTCCTACGAAATTTTTCTTCATGTATATACACTTATACAGAGATAAATGTTATGTACGCAATCCAAACTCCAGAATGTATGTTACCAAACCAGTATCGTCATGGTCCCATGCTTCATAAAAAGATTATAGCACCAACACTTCACATGACTCATAAATTCACTGCATAACTTTCTGACAAAAACAAAGGTGCCTGTAAGGTTCCCTTCGCACGGACCTCAGTTCTCGGAGTGGAACTTGAACTTTCAGGTTCCTTTCATACGGAATCTGACTTTACAGTTGCGATTTAGCATTTAGTGAGTAGAACCTGAACTTTACCTATTATATAAATGTACTCTATTTTCAATACGCCTCCTTAAATTTATATTCCTAACATTTTATTATTAAATCCAATATTCCAATTTCAGGTTCTCTCTAAATGTTTCAAATTTAATTCATCTTAATGACTTGGTAAAAATGTCGACAATATTGTCATCTGAGTTTATTTTAATTACATTCATAATCTTATTTAGATATTCTTCATTTACAAAGTGATAATGTGTTTCTATATACTTAGAATTTTTTGTTAAATTTCCATATTTACTTATACTTATCGGACCTGCATTATCGTCATAAATTTTTATCGGATTTTTAATTTCTATTTCAAAGTCTTTCAATAAATCTTTAATTAATTTTATTTCACTCGCGCTTACTGATAACGCAACATACTCAGCTTCGGTAGACGACTTTGTTACAATATTTTGCTTTTTCAATTTCCAATATATACTATTTTCTTACATTTTAATTACATATCCAGTCGTAGATTTTCTATCTACTACAACTTCTGCCCAATCAGCATCAACAAAACAATTCAAAATATCAGCCTTTAAATTTTTCTCGTTCGTTAATTTTAATTCTTTTGTACAATACAAATATTTTATTATTCTCAATGCATACTTATAATGACTCTGATCATAACACTTTTGGAATCTACTAAGATAATTTACCGAATAGCAAATATCTGGTCTAGTGCTCGAACTTATGTATAAAAGTACTCCAATTAGATTTCTATATTTTATATCGTTTGATGCTGATACTGCCATTTCACATTTTAAGTTTTGCTCCATCGGAATACTGTACAATTTCGCATTTTCAATTTCATACTTTCTCGCTAAAGATTCAATATAGTCTTTTTGATTTAAAGTCATAACATCGTCATTACGATCATAATTAATTTTTATTCCTAAGCACGTTTTAATCTGGCCCAAATCTTTCATTCTAAATTTTACAATTAATTTCTTTTTAATAATTTCAATCAATTTTTCATTTTTACTGCAGATTAATAAATCATCCACAAAAATTATTAAATAGATATTCTCATTAGGCACGACCGCTTCTCGGAAGAGCATTATTTTTTCACTAGAGCGAAAATTTTAACACTTCAAAAAAGAACAATTTGTTGCATAAAAACTATTTTCCACCCAGAATTAGTTTATTTTAGGCGTTTTTTATGGTGTATCTCAGCAAATTTCCAATAGATCTTAATGAATTTTGGCCCAGATACTCGTCTAATTATAAGTAAGCTCCAGTTTTATACCGAGCCGAATCGATCGACAAATAGAAAAACGCCAGAGCAAATAAAAATTTGAAAAAATCGATTTTTGAACATAATGTGACCAAAATTAATTTTCCGTCAAAAAACAACAAATGCATCTGCTAAAACTAATTAAAACATGCCTTCTTCACATGGAAAATTTTTTTTCTATGAACAATATTTAACAATGTAATAGCGAAAAAACCGCTAAAATCATCAAAAATAGTCTTTTTTGCTATTTCTTTACAGGATTTGATTTTACACAATAATGTTAAATGTAAAAGTTATAGATAATATTAAAACAAAACTTTCTTATGTTAAACATTTTATTGTACAATCAATTCCTGACGAGTTAAACTCATAAAAACTATTGTTAACGCCTAAATATAGATAAAATGGATGATTTTGGCCTATAACTTGACATAATCTTTCTTCACATAAATTATAAATGTAACAATTGTAGACTATAACAAAACAAAACGTTTTCCTGTTTAACATTTCATGTACAATCAATTCCTAATGAGATAATGCGATAAAATCTATTTTAAACGCCTAAATACCCCGTTGAAAAAAAACATGTAATATTTTCACCTAAAAAAACAATCGATTTTTTCAAGTGTCTTTTGGCCCAATTCGACACATGAAGGAAATTAGGTGTTTTTTTCATCTGAAAGAATCAGGTGTTTTTTCTGTAAGGAAGCCGGTGCTGGTTTAATTGAAAAAATCAGGTGTTTTTTCACGTGAAAAAATTAGGTGATGAACATCATCTGATTAAATCAGGTGTTTTTTTATATAAGGAAGCCGCTGTTGTTTGAACTAAAAAAGTCAGGTGTTTTTTTCACGTGAAAAAATTAGATGATGAATATCACATGATTAAAACAGGTGTTTTCAATTTAGAGATGCAGGTATTGTTTGGATTGAGAAAATTAGGTATTTTTGGGCGATAAGTATTACCTGATTAAATTTGGTGTTCTTTGTTCAGGTGAAAAGAATATGGTAAAATTTTTTATTAATGACGTGGAAAAATGTATTTGAGCTTAAAAAAAATGTTCAAATTTTTAATAAATGAATTATATTATACACACATAAGTATTATAAAATATACATATAGCTGTATTTACATTTTTTAAATAAATGACCGTCATTGTAATAGTATGTTATATATAATCCCAACTTGTAATTTTAATATATAGCAATTATTCTAGTACAAAAGTCGTACAAAAAATGGAAAATGTATTTACTACTTTACACGCAATTTTTTTGATTAATAATGGTGTAAATTTGGCACTGCACAAACATACTGATACAATTTAATACCCACACAGCATGTATTAATTCTGAAAGGATTCTGAAAGAATGCATGAAATAATTTTATTCTTTCAGAAATCATTCAGTGAAAGGATTCTGTAATAATGCTATGTCCGGGGTATTTTCCTTTCAGAATTAATTCAATGGAATAATTCAAAAATAATTTATAATATCATTGCAAAATTTATTCAATAGAAGATTTCTGAAAGGATTCATGGATTATTACCAAAAGGTTACTAAAAGATATTTCAAAATTATTTCCTGAAATAATTCTGAAAGGAAAATACCCCGGACATAGCATCATTACAGAATCCTTTCACTGAATGATTTCTGAAAGAATCTTTCAGAATCCTTTCAGAATTAATATCACATATTATTGCAGAATCCTTTCAATGAAAGATGTCTGAAAGGATTCAGGAATTAATTTTGTGAATTAATTCGAAAATATTATGAAAATATTACTAACAAGAAATTTGGAAGACGGATAAATCCCGTATTATTACAGAATCCTTCCAATGAAAGATGTCTCAAAGGATTCAGGAATTAATTCACAAATTAATTCCTGAATCCTTTCAGACATCTTTCATTGAAAGGATTCTGTAATAATACGTGATTTATACTGTTCGAAATTTCTTTTTAGTAATATTTCCATAATATTTTCGAATTAATTCACAAAATTAATTCCTGAATCCTTTCAGACATCTTTCATTGGAAGGATTCTGTAATAATACGTTATTTATACTCTTTGAAATTTCTTTTTAGTAATATTTCCATAATATTTTCGAATTAATTTACAAAATTAATTAGAAAATATTATGGAAATATTATTAACAAGAAATTTAAAGAGGATAAATCCCGTATTATTACAGAATCCTTCCAATGAAGGATGTCTGAAAGGATTCAGGAATTAATTTTGTGAATTAATTCGAAAATATAATGGAAATATTACTAACAAAAAATTTCGAAGGTTATAAAATCATGTATTATTGCAGAATCCTTTCAATGAAAGATTTTTGGAAGGATTCAGGAATAAATATTGTGAATTAATTAGAAAATATTTAGTAAATATTACTAACAATAAATTTCGAAGGGTATATATAATCCCGTATTTGAAGGTACATTTTTATAATTTAGAATATTATTTAAATAATATTCTAACTATTTTTACATATATTTACATTTTTAATAATTTTACACTATTTTATCGCAGAAAAAAACGCAGAAAAATTTTTTACATGATGGAGATTCGAACCCGGGTCGCTTGGGTACTACGCAAATACGCTATCCATTACGCTATCGCTCGCTTGTTAGATCATTTCATTTTTTTCATTATATACTGCAATATGAGTGATACGATACATTAGAAAATTTATTCTTAATATTACTTTATTTTTTAATATTAACTTTGATCAATTAATTCATAGTTATTTAATACTTTTAGTTTATTAAATATTGTATTAAGTCGATGTGAAATGCGTGTGTATAAAGGGAGCTCTTCCTTACCGACGTTATGAGTTTTTATATTTTTTTGATCTTAGATTCAACTTTTGATGAATGAAGCTCTTCACTGCACTCCGTAATTGCATAAATAATACACCTATAAATTTTTCAGAAATTCTGTTCATTATTTTTCATAAAAAACTGGTAGAAAAGTTTTCAACCCGTTTCCTGTAAAATCTATAACGAGCAATAACTTGAAAATTTACACATAGTGTATTTTTGTCATTACGAAGGGCAATAAAGAGCTCTTTTCCCGAAATTCGATAAAAATAAAAAAATGATAATTGCATATAATGCAGAGATGAATAGAATGAGCTCTACCTTACCGACGTTATTATTATTTGTAGTGTTTTCAATTTAGAATCAACTTTTAGAGTCAAAGGCTCTTTACTCTTGGCAGACGTATAAATAATATTTCTGTCGATTTTGAGGGGACTTCTAAACATTGTCATACTGAAAGAATACTATTATGAATAATAATAAAAAATATTGCTTATTTTAAGTACCTATATTATTCATCATTAAATGTTTTTTTTCCTTTTATTTTAAGTTTTTATATTCTTACATTAACTTTTCAAATTAATATTTTTCACAATTAGTAAATGTTTCAATCTATCTTAGTTCACAAAAACGAAAAATTATATACCCCCCACACATTTTAATACGTTCTTTAATAGGATCATACGAATGTAGAAAACAATGGACGACTAAATCCGATCATTATCCAATCATTTCATTTTTTTCATTATATAGTGCAAAATGACTGACAAAATAAATTAGAATATTTATTTCTAATATTTCTTTATTTTTTAATATTAACTTTGTTTAATTAGTATATACTTATTTAGTAAGTTTTGTTTATTAAATATTGTATTAATTAGGACTTATTTGATTGAAACAAATTCGAATTAAAAACAAAATAAATACATTATACGATGCCTCTTATATACGGACGCTGCCCTTTTCGTGTTGAATACTTGCAATAATTTCTGAACTATTTTATGTTTTCTTTCAAAAAATCTTTTCAAGGTTCTTTCAGGAAGAATTCGTGTAAATATCTTTTTTGCTATTGTGTTTTAAAAAATTTTATTGTAACAATCTTTTTCAAACGAATTCTAAATTATTTCTTGTATTAATTCACGTGAGTTTCCTGCAACATTTCATGAAATAATTCATGAAATTATTTTCAATAGATATTGAATTATCTTTGTGAATGATTAATTTTTATCATTCTGAAATTATTTCTGAATTATTTCGTGATATAATTCTTGACATGATTGCTGAATTGTTATGTTTTCTTTAAAAAAAACTATTAATTCACACGAGTTTCCCGGAAGATTTCATGAAATAATTCATGTAAGATTTTTGAATAAATATTGAATTATTTTTGTGAATGATTAATTTGTATCTTTCTGAAATTATTTCTGAATTATTGCATGAGAGAATACTTGCAATAATTTCGAAATTATTTTATGTATTCTTTCAAAAAATCTTTTCAAAGTCCTTTCAGAATTAATTCGTGTAATTATTTTTTTTGCTATTTTGTTTTAAAAAATTTTATTCTAAAAATCTTTTTCAAAAGAATTCAAAATTATTTCTTGTATTAATTCACACGAGTTTCCCAGAAGATTTCATGAAATAATTCATGTAAGATTTTTGAATAGATACTGAATTATTTTTGTGAATGATTAATTTGTATCTTTCTGAAATTATTTCTGAATTATTGCATGAAAGAATACTTGCAATAATTTCGAAATTATTTTATGTATTCTTTCAAAAAATCTTTTCAAAGTCCTTTCAGAATTAATTCGTGTAATTATTTTTTTTGCTATTTTGTTTTAAAAAATTTTATTATAAAAATCTTTTCAAAGTCCTTTCAGAATTAATTCGTGCAATTATTTTTTTTTGCTATTTTGTTTTAAAAAATTTTATTCTAAAAATCTTTTTCAGAACAATTCAAAATTATTTCTTTTATTAATTCACACGAGTTTCCCAGAAGATTTCATGAAATAATTCATGTAAGATTTTTGAATAGATATTGAATTATTTTTGTGAATGATTAATTTGTATCGTTCTGAAATTATTTCTGAATTATTGCATGAAAGAATACTTGCAATAATTTCGAAATTATTTTATGTATTCTTTCAAAAAATCTTTTCAAAGTCCTTTCAGTATTAATTCGTGTAATTATTTTTTTTGCTATTTTGTTTTAAACAATTTTATTTTAAAAATCTTTTTCAAAAGAATTCAAAATTATTTCTTGTATTAATTCACACGAGTTTCCCAGAAGATTTCATGAAATAATTCATGTAAGATTTTTGAATAGATATTGAATTATTTTTGTGAATGATTAATTTGTATCTTTCTGAAATTATTTCTGAATTATTGCATGAAAGAATACTTGCAATAATTTCGAAATTATTTTATGTATTCTTTCAAAAAATCTTTTCAAAGTCCTTTCAGAATTAATTCGTGTAATTATTTTTTTTGCTATTTTGTTTTAAAAAATTTTATTTTAAAAATTTTTTTCAAAAGAATTCAAAATTATTTCTTGTATTAATTCAGACGAGTTTCCCAGGAGATTTCATGAAATAATTCATGTAAGATATTTGAATAAATATTGAATTATTTTTGTGAATGATTAATTTGTATCTTTCTGAAATTATTTCTGAATTATTGCATGAGAGAATACTTGCAATAATTTCGAAATTATTTTATGTATTCTTTCAAAAAATCTTTTCAAAGTCCTTTCAGAATTAATTCGTGTAATTATTTTTTTTGCTATTTTGTTTTAAAAAATTTTATTTTAAAAATCTTTTTCAAAAGAATTCAAAATTATTTCTTGTATTAATTCACACGAGTTTCCCAGAAGATTTCATCAAATAATTCATGTAAGATTTTTGAATAGATACTGAATTATTTTTGTGAATGATTAATTTGTATCTTTCTAAAATTATTTCTGAATTATTGCATGAAAGAATACTTGCAATAATTTCGGAATTATTTTATGTATTCTTTCAAAAAATCTTTTCAAAGTCCTTTCAGATTTAATTCGTGTAATTATTTTTTTTGCTATTTTGTTTTAAAAAATTTTATTCTAAAAATCTTTTCAAAGTCCTTTCAGAATTAATTCGTGCAATTATTTTTTTTTGCTATTTTGTTTTAAAAAATTTTATTCTAAAAATCTTTTTCAGAACAATTCAAAATTATTTCTTGTATTAATTCACACGAGTTTCCCAGAAGATTTCATGAAATAATTCATGTAAGATTTTTGAATAGATATTGAATTATTTTTGTGAATGATTAATTTGTATCTTTCTGAAATTATTTCTGAATTATTGCATGAAAGAATACTTGCAATAATTTCGAAATTATTTTATGTATTCTTTCAAAAAATCTTTTCAAAGTCCTTTCAGTATTAATTCGTGTAATTATTTTTTTTGCTATTTTGTTTTAAACAATTTTATTTTAAAAATCTTTTTCAAAAGAATTCAAAATTATTTCTTGTATTAATTCACACGAGTTTCCCAGAAGATTTCATGAAATAATTCATGTAAGATTTTGAATAGATATTGAATTATTTTTGTGAATGATTAATTTGTATCTTTCTGAAATTATTTCTGAATTATTGCATGAAAGAATACTTGCAATAATTTCGAAATTATTTTATGTATTCTTTCAAAAAATCTTTTCAAAGTCCTTTCAGAATTAATTCGTGTAATTATTTTTTTTGCTATTTTGTTTTAAAAAATTTTATTTTAAAAATCTTTTTCAAAAGAATTCAAAATTATTTCTTGTATTAATTCAGACGAGTTTCCCAGAAGATTTCATGAAATAATTCATGTAAGATTTTTGAATAAATATTGAATTATTTTTGTGAATGATTAATTTGTATCTTTCTGAAATTATTTCTGAATTATTGCATGAGAGAATACTTGCAATAATTTCGAAATTATTTTATGTATTCTTTCAAAAAATCTTTTCAAAGTCCTTTCATAATTAATTCGTGTAATTATTTTTTTTGCTATTTTGTTTTAAAAAATTTTATTTTAAAAATCTTTTTCAAAAGAATTCAAAATTATTTCTTGTATTAATTCACACGAGTTTCCCAGAAGATTTCATGAAATAATTCATGTAAGATTTTTGAATAGATACTGAATTATTTTTGTGAATGATTAATTTGTATCTTTCTAAAATTATTTCTGAATTATTGCATGAAAGAATACTTGCAATAATTTCGAAATTATTTTATGTATTCTTTCAAAAAATCTTTTCAAAGTCCTTTCAGAATTAATTCGTGTAATTATTTTTTTTGCTATTTTGTTTTAAAAAATTTTATTCTAAAAATCTTTTTCAAAAGAATTCAAAATTATTTCTTGTATTAATTCACACGAGTTTCCCAGAAGATTTCATGAAATAATTCATGTAAGATTTTTGAATAGATACTGAATTATTTTTGTGAATGATTAATTTGTATCTTTCTGAAATTATTTCTGAATTATTGCATGAAAGAATACTTGCAATAATTTCGAAATTATTTTATGTATTCTTTCAAAAAATCTTTTCGAAGTCCTTTCAGAATTAATTCGTGTAATTATTTTTTTTGCTATTTTGTTTTAAAAAATTTTATTCTAAAAATCTTTTCAAAGTCCTTTCAGAATTAATTCGTGCAATTATTTTTTTTTGCTATTTTGTTTTAAAAAATTTTATTCTAAAAATCTTTTTCAGAACAATTCAAAATTATTTCTTGTATTAATTCACACGAGTTTCCCAGAAGATTTCATGAAATAATTCATGTAAGATTTTTGAATAGATACTGAATTATTTTTGTGAATGATTAATTTGTATCTTTCTGAAATTATTTCTGAATTATTGCATGAAAGAATACTTGCAATAATTTCGAAATTATTTTATGTATTCTTTCAAAAAATCTTTTCGAAGTCCTTTCAGAATTAATTCGTGTAATTATTTTTTTTGCTATTTTGTTTTAAAAAATTTTATTCTAAAAATCTTTTCAAAGTCCTTTCAGAATTAATTCGTGCAATTATTTTTTTTTGCTATTTTGTTTTAAAAAATTTTATTCTAAAAATCTTTTTCAGAACAATTCAAAATTATTTCTTGTATTAATTCACACGAGTTTCCCAGAAGATTTCATGAAATAATTCATGTAAGATTTTTGAATAGATATTGAATTATTTTTGTGAATGATTAATTTGTATCTTTCTGAAATTATTTCTGAATTATTGCATGAAAGAATACTTGCAATAATTTCGAAATTATTTTATGTATTCTTTCAAAAAATCTTTTCAAAGTCCTTTCAGTATTAATTCGTGTAATTATTTTTTTTGCTATTTTGTTTTAAAAAATTTTATTTTAAAAATCTTTTTCAAAAGAATTCAAAATTATTTCTTGTATTAATTCAGACGAGTTTCCCAGAAGATTTCATCAAATAATTCATGTAAGATTTTTGAATAGATACTGAATTATTTTTGTGAATGATTAATTTGTATCTTTCTGAAATTATTTTTGAATTATTGCATGAAAGAATACTTGCAATAATTTCGAAATTATTTTATGTATTCTTTCAAAAAATCTTTTCAAAGTCCTTTCAGAATTAATTCGTGTAATTATTTTTTTTTTGCTATTTTGTTTTAAAAAATTTTATTCTAAAAATCTTTTCAAAGTCCTTTCAGAATTAATTCGTGTAATTATTTTTTTTTGCTATTTTGTTTTAAAAAATTTTATTCTAAAAATCTTTTTCAAAACAATTCAAAATTATTTCTTGTATTAATTCACACGGGTTTCCCAGAAGATTTCATCAAATAATTCATGTAAGATTTTTGAATAGATACTGAATTGTTTTTGTGAATGATTAATTTGTATCTTTCTAAAATTATTTCTGAATTATTGCATGAAAGAATACTTGCAATAATTTCGAAATTATTTTATGTATTCTTTCAAAAAATCTTTTCAAAGTCCTTTCAGAATTAATTCGTGTAATTATTTTTTTATCTATTTTGTTTTAAAAAATTTTATTCTAAAAATCTTTTTCAAAAGAATTCAAAATTATTTCTTGTATTAATTCACACGAGTTTTCCAGAAGATTTCATGAAATAATTCATGTAAGATTTTTGAATAGATATTGAATTATTTTTGTGAATGATTAATTTGTATCTTTCTGAAATTATTTCTGAATTATTGCATGAAAGAATACTTGCAATAATTTCGAAATTATTTTATGTATTCTTTCAAAAAATCTTTTCAAAGTCCTTTCAGAATTAATTCGTGTAATTATTTTTTGGTAACACTTTTTTTATTTTTTTGGAAGATTTTTGAAAGTATTTTGTAAGGATTCCATATATTATTTTAAAAATTAATTTAAAATTAATTTTTTTTCCTTTTAAAATTCTTTCTAAATCATTTCAATGTATTAATTCATGAATTATTTCATGTAATTATTTCAGTTTTCTTTCATGCTGTATGGGTAATATTGTCACGTCGAGAATGACTGACCGCTACTCACACTTTCGACACCCGTGCTACCATCTATCCTTACCACCCTACAACCTTTTTTTTCCTTCATGTTACCATGAGTCCTCTTTCCTGTCACTGGCGCCACATGGTAGCAACTGGGTGACCTATGTGAGCCACAGTTCGCATGGTAACGAATCCTACCTTACCCGTATTCGTACCGCCTATCGATCCAACCCTTGTCCTTGGCAGCGCCACATTCGAACCCGAGTTCCCCACCCGCGTCCTTGCCACCCCATGCAAAAGATGAGATACCCTACACTCCCTTATCTTTGCATCTGCCCTAGATACATGCGCGGGTATAAAAGCCGCGACGCGCCTCCACTCGAGACAGAAGCTTTTGTTCTTTTTGTTTCGAAGGGCGAAGCTCTTGACCGACGACTATTTAATTGTAACAATTGGACTTAGAATAATTTCCGACATTTTGTATTCTGACTTAGAATATTTTCGAGCAGAATTAACTTAGAATATTTTCGAGCAAAATTTACTTAGAATAATTTCGAGTAGAATTTACTTAGAATAATTTCGAGTATAATTGACTTAGAATATTTTCGTGTGGAATTAACTTAAAATATTTGTTAAGCTTCTCTGATTGTAGTCTCCCGAATAATTGTTGATATTATATCTCGACTACAACCAGTGTGTAACAGTTTTAACGTAACTTTATGCAATTAATAAACATCACATAATTGCATTTTTGAATGTTACTTTATTTACACAATTCTGTCCTTCTGCCATTTGAATCGCCCGCTGCGCTTGGGTCCTGAGACTGCCGAGGGCTAACTGAGAGAACGAGCCAACCGCAACCGCCCCAAAGTAAGTAACTCTGAAAATCGCTATACTTTCTCTTTCTCTGTCACTCTAATTGTTCGCTGACGCTGTCGCTTGCCGCTTAATTAGTATCGCGAATTATCATTGTTTAATTTACCTATCCGATTAACTATTTTCACGCGTTCCTACTCCCGTGGTTATTACGTGTAGGCGTAAACTGAAACTGGAACATTTATCGCGTTAACTTTATCGTTTTCGCGACATTGTAACACGGACGTTACAATTAGGGGCCCACCTCCGGGATAAAAGTGAAAATAGTGAAAATTTTTTTTTTATATATACATAAATACCACAGTTATAAAAATTTTCTTTTTCTCTTCGTTTCTTGCGTTCAAAAGAAAAATATAAATAAATTATTAAAATGTCAGCTTCAAACGGTGCGGTCGCTAGGAATTTAGAAGCAACGGAGATTTTGCGGAAATACCTTAGTGTAGAGGAACCTACATTAATAACGGCTACGCTCAACGACTTAGTAGCAGTGCTCAGGGCTAGATATCAATCGGCATCGGAAATAAAGCCGGAAAGAATTCGGGATGTTAAGAAGTTGCAGTTGTCTCTCGCAGAAATCGTGGATAGGGTATTAGTTGAAAAAATTTGTCAAGACGAAATTATGATAGACATTTTACGTGAATTTATGCATCACAATATTAGTGTTATTGAAATTATGGAAGCAATCTCGAGCGTGGATAAACATTTGATTACTGAAAAACTTCCAGCTCTAGCCAATTCCGACCAAGAATTAACTGAAGACGGTGAAGTTACGCAGTATAAAACGGTAATAAACACAATAGACGGGGATAATACACAAAATAAAGTGAATTTTGATACAAACTTATTAAATTCGGCAAATTATACTCCGCACGTAGCAGGGGGAAGGGGGCACAGTACGCCTTTAGTTACGAATATTAGAACAACACTGCCAACAACAATGAATTCTTTTCGTCCAAATGCAACTTTAACTCCGTTAAAAAATTTGTCGATTAAAGATGCACTAGACTGCATACCAAAATTTGACGGTAGCAATATTCCACTTAGTACCTTTTTATTCGGTTTAATAGAAGCCATTAGCATGATTCCGGCAGCAAACGAAGCCAATTTGGTAAAATTAATTAGACGACGGCTAACGGGTGAAGCAGCAAAGTCAATGGAGGAAATAGTTTTTTTTAATATGACGGATCTAGTTAAATATTTTGAGGCAAATTTCGGATCGTATAAAACACATCACACCTTGATGGGGGAATTAGCCGCGGCCAGACAAAGAGAAAAAGAAAACATTATAACATTTGCAAACAGAGTTAGGCGTATCGGAATAGAATTAAAAGAGGACGCAAAAAGAGAAAAAAGGGATGATGCGGGTTCATACAAAATGTAGAAGCCGATAAATTAAAATTTTTTGTACGCGGTATGGATTGGGAAATTAAGAGGCGCAGGGGGGAGGCCGCAACTTTTCAGGAAGCGTAGAAAAAGCAATAGAAATAGAGCGTGAGGTTACAGATTTAGAGAAAACCGAACCAACGCGTAAAAGTAAATTAAATCAAGAAAATAACAAATTGAAAGCAGAATTAGCTGAAGTTAAAATTGTTCAAAATAAACCGACAGAAATTTGTGAATATTGTGGCAAAAGAAATCACATCGCGAAAAACTGTTGGACTTTAAAATCATTGTTACCCCCTGGTACACAGCAACCCGCGACACAACCGACTACATGGGCGCAGCCCGTAGCTACGCAAGCGCGCGTCTCGGCACCAGCCGCGAACCCATTGGCTAGCGCGCGGCCAGCCTCGCCCCAAGTCTCACAAAATCAATATAGACCGCGATTGCACAGTCCCGCAGTGGCACAATCGAATCAAATCAATAATTTTGTTAAAATTTGCAATTATTGTAAAAAAGAGGGACACTGGAAGAATGAATGTCAAATATTGGAAAGAAAAAGTAAAGAAAAATTGCAACGTGAAGCGGGAAACGCGAACAGCCCCGCGGCACAGGGCGCGACCTGGGGGCAATCAGAAAGCCCGCGCCCACACCAATCAAACACAAATCAGAATTAAAATTTGCGCGAAAGTCCATTTTGTTGAGTATTAATAGTAAGTCACCTGTAATAGAATTGCCATTTGAAAATTATCAGGTATCGCTCAAATTAATGTTAGATACGGGGGCAGGCCCGTCGTTGCTTAAAATTGGTAAAAAACCTAGTAAGGCCATTGTTTTTGAAAACGAAATTCTTGAACTTAAAGGTATTACTAAGGAATCGATTAACTCGCGCGGGAAGTTTGAAAAAATTAGTAATTTGGAAAGTAAAAATTGTAAAAGCAAAATTTTGAATTTGAACTTTGAAAAAGCTAGCGATTCGGAAAATAAAATTGATAAAAGCAAAAACTTGAATTTGAACTTTGAAGAAGCTAGTCATTTGAAAAATAAAATTTGTAAAAACAAAAATTTGATATAAATTTATGAAGCTAATGCCCGATCAAAATTTCATGTAAGTAATGCTGCTAATGGGTAATACGGGCAAGTTTTTCGCGAGTGTCCTTTTTAATTAAAGGCCCAATGAAAAAAATTGTCAAAATTACGAAAAACAATGAGTTAATATCTTATTGTAGTCAAAGAAATCAATCGAAGTGTTTCGTCCAGGCTACTAGATTGGACTCATCAGTGATGATCTAGTAGCCGTCATCAGACATTTGCCGCTGGGTGGTCACGGCCAAAGCTTTATAGACTGAGCCACCTTTTTCACTAGTGGAAAAGGAGGCTCCATCTATCGGTGTATAATTAACCCAAACACCGTATAATATAGTATAAATTTATGAAGCTAATGCCCGATCAAGATTTCATGTAAGTAATGCTGCTAATGGGTAATACGGGCAAGTTATTCGTGAGTGTCCTTTTTAATTAAAGGCCCAATGAAAAAAATTGTCAAAATTACGAAAAACAATAAGTCAATATCTTATTGTAGTCAAAGAAATCAATCGAAGTGTTTCGTCCAGGCTACTAGATTGGACTCATCAGTGATGATGTAGTAGCCATCATCAGACACTTGCCGCTGGGTGGTCACGGCCAAAGCTTTATAGTCTGACCGTAAATTTATACTATATTATACGGTGTTTGGGTTAATTATACACCGATAGATGGAGCCTCCTTTTCCACTAGTGAAAAAGGTGGCTCAGTCTATAAAGCTTTGGCCGTGACCACCCAGCGGCAAGTGTCTGATGACGGCTACTAGATCATCACTGATGAGCCCAATCTAGTAGCCTGGACGAAACACTTCGATTGATTTCTTTGACTACAATAAGATATTAACTTATTGTTTTTCGTAATTTTGACAATTTTTTTCATTGGGCCTTTAATTAAAAAGGACACTCGCGAATAACTTGCCCATATTACCCATTAGCAGCATTACTTACATAAACAAAAATTTGAATTTGAAATTTGAAAAAACCAGAAAATTGAAAAATGAAATTTGTAAAAATAAAAGCTTAAACTTAAAAATTGATAAAAATAAAGATTTGAAAGTTAAGCATTGTGAAACTAAAAACCGGTTAGTTAAAATAGCTAAAAAGCAAAATTTGAGAACTAAGTTTTGTAAACATAAAAGTTTGAAAGAAAAAGTGGACAGGATTATATTCGGAAATAATTTATTTAGAGAGCAAACGTTAAAATATAGCGTATCTCAACAGTATTTGGACTTGTTAAATAAAAATTGGAAAAATAGAGTTAGTGAAGATCTTCTTGTAAAAAATTGGGCTAAATTTGAAAGTAAAGTTAATAAATGTATTGTGGTAGAAAATAAAAAAAATTCGGAAATTTTAGCTTGGAAAAATAGTATGAGTGTTAGCACTGAAGGGGGAAATGTTGGATTGAATATAAAAAATTATAGAGCAAAAACGGTATTGAATAAAAGTAGGAGAAAAGTAAATTTTGTTTGTAACAAAATAAGGAATTTTACGTGTATTAAATACAAGCATGAAACTCATAAAAGAACTAAAATTAAAAGGAATAGTTTTAGCAAAATTAGTAATTTATTGAGGAAGCAAAAGTTGTCGTTGTCCGGCAGTATTGAGAAGGGCGGAAGCAATAAATTAACCAGCGCATTGTCTTATGCTTTAGTTCGAGAAGACTTTCAGCTGGCGCACCTTTTTGAGGGGTTGCATGTCAAGCTAGAGAAGTTAACCTTTTTGCAAGCATGGAAAAGTAGTTCATTATTACGCTTATACTCTTGCGCTTTAAATGTTACTTGTTTCACCGCCATTCCTATTTTTAAGAAAATGAGAGAGTATCGCGTGTCGGAGGGCGAGGTGACCTCTGACATGTTATGCACTTTACGCCAGATGCTACATCAAATTAAAAGAAATATAAATGGAGTAGTCTGGTCAGTATGGAAGCATAGGCCGCACCCTCCGCACTTAAGTAGCCAAATTAGGGTAGAAAGGCGGAGCCATAAAATAGGGGAGCCACGCGACCATCAAATTATGTGCATGTCAGACACGGTTTTCCTTTTAGGAAATGAGAGGGTGACTAAATTAAGAGAGCTTTTACGTCTTAAGCATTTGTCACCTAATCAATTAGCCGAATTTGAGTCACTCCTTGTGAAATTTTCGGATCGATTTTATTTAGCGGGAGATATTATGCCCGCGACAAATGTAATTGATCACGAAATACCCACAACAACGAATATTCCAATTAGAATTAAACAATTTAGACACCCACCTATTCTAAAAGAAGAGATCAATAGGCAGGTAAAAGAAATGTTAGAGAAAGGCATCGTCGAACCTTCAACAAGTGCCTACTCGGCGCCCGTGTTCTGCGTTGACAAAGAACCGGGATCCGACGGCAAGAAAAAATTTCGGGTAGTAGTAGACTTCAGAAAGTTAAACGCCATTATACCCGATTACAATCATCCGGTTCCGAACATAGCGGATATTTTGGATCAGCTTGGTGATGCCAAATTTTTCTTAGTTATCGATTTATACGCGGGTTATCATCAAATTAAAATTAAAGCAGAGGACAGAGAAAAAACAGCTTTTTCTTGTGAGCTCGGTTTATTTCATTTTGTTAGATCGCCTTTTGGATTAAAGACAAGCGCTCCGGTATTTTTGTCAATCGTTCTTAAAGTAATTGCTGGTATGAAAAACGTGGTTCATTTTTTTAATGACATTTGCGTCTACTCTAAAACTTTTAACGAGCACATAAAAACAATCGAGAAGTCGTTTGAAAAACTGCGCCATGCTAATTTAGTTTTGCAACCGGAAAAATGTGAATTTCTTAAACCGGAAATTAATTATTTGGGACATATAATTAACGGTGACGGTTTACGCCCGGACCCGGAAAAACTAAAAGCAGTTAAAGAATTTCCAGTGCCTAGAAATCAGAAAAATATTAAACAATTTTTAGGACTAGCTGGTTATTATAGGCGACTTATTAATGGCTTCGCACGAATAGCCAAGCCTTTAACTGACCTTCTTAGAAAAGAACAACTTTTTGTTTGGGATGAGAACGCGCAAACGGCATTTGAGACTCTCCGTGATAAATTATGCGAACCACCGGTTTTAGCGCATCCGCATTTCGAAGAAAAGTTTTTAGTAACTACCGACGCTAGCGGGTACGCAATCGGGGCAGTGGTATCGCAAGGAGAAATTGGAAAAGATCGTCACATAGCCTTTGTGTCGCGCGCGATGAATCAAGCAGAAAAGAATTATTGTACGTTTTCAAAAGAAGCATTAGCAATCGTGTACGCTATTACGCAATTCAGACCTTACTTAAACGGGAATAAATTCACTTTAATTACTGATCACAGGCCGCTAGTTTCTGTTGAACAATCATAATGATCCAGGATCTAGAGTCACGCGTTGGCGTTTAAAACTTTTAGACTATCAATTCGATGTACTCTATAAAAAAGGTGAATTAAATCTGAACGCGGACGCACTGCCGCGCAACTCGATTATAGAAAAAGTATGCGTAGCTACACAAGTCAGCATAGGGGGAGAGGGGCGCCATGTTGTCGCTGGCGAACAGACAGTAGAGCCGCCCCAGGAACGGCAAACCCAGCAGGGGGACGGCGCGCCCACCTTGCATGCAATGGCCACGCGTAAGCGTGCGGGCCGCCAAGCCACTGAAAAGTATAAGCAAGCCATTAAAGCTCTCACGCCGCGTAAAAGAAAGGAAGCCCCCGCGGTCGAAGAGGTTCAGGAATGCGCGTCCTTTGTCGAAGATAAGGAGACGTCTGCGTCTCTCGTACCGCAAGCTGCGGATAGCAATAAAAAAGAAACGCTGCACAGACCAATCTCGCCATCTGTCTCTGCGTTCGCGCCCGAGGAAAGTGAGCAAACGGTTATGTCAGGAGAGCTCGCGTGCCGGGAAGCATCCGGGCGCGGCAACATCTCGGTGTTTAAAGGTCCCTTTTCCGACATGACTTTCGGGGACGAGGACGCGGTCAATGAAAAAAGTGTTGCGCTGAAAGCGGTCGGTCCTCAAGACAATATAATCTATTGTAGAGAGAAATTGTTTATGAGGAAGCATAGTTACCTTTATTTTGTGAGCACGGACGGAGAACCGCTCGATGAGGGGTCTAGGCAATTAAAGGATTTAGGGAAGCTTCCGCATTTCGAGAATTTCGTAACGGGAGAGCCTAAAATCATTAAGGCCAATAAAAAAATTCATTTTGTATTACCACTTAGGGGCAAAGGTAAAAATAGTTTATGGGATACCTTAGAAATTTTGGCCCAGTTACTTAGGAAGTTAGCAAAATTTTTAGATATTAATCAAATTGCTTCTTTTAGTATGGCTAGGAGCAGTAATATCGAAAATGTTGAGTTTAAAGATATTTTGGCTTCTTTAAGACGTGAATTAGGTAATAATAGTGTTAAAATAATTATTTGCCGTGGACTCATACAGCACCCGGAGCCGAGTAAAAGAGCGGATATAATTCACGAAGCCCATTGTTCGGCGGCGGGTGGACACAAAGGAGTAACTAAAACTTTGAATAGAATAAAATATAAATATCAGTGGGAGCATTTAAAGGAGGACATACAAGCCTTCATTCAAAAATGCGTTCCTTGCCAGCTTAAAAAATTAGTGCGGGTCAAAACAAAACAGAAAATGATTATAACGGACCACCCTTGTATTCCATTTTTCACGGTTAGTTTGGACATCGTAGAACCGTTACCGAGAACTAAAGACGAATCCGAGTACATTTTAACTATGCAGGATCAATTTACAAAATTCTCGGTGGGAGTGCCTTTAAAAGACCAGACTGCCATTACTGTAGCAGATGCTTTTATCGAACGCTTTATTTGCACTTTTGGCGGGCCGCAGGCTATGCTTACCGATCAAGGCACCAATTTTCTTAGTAAATTAGTTAAGCGCGTTGCAAAACGATTTAAAATTAAGCAAGTAAAAACTACCGCTTTTCACCCTCAATCTAACGGCTCTTTAGAGCGCTCGCACTCGCCACTTAGTGAATTTTTGAAAATGTTTGCCACGAAACATTTAGATTGGGATGAGTGGGTTGAGTTAGCAATGTTTAATTTCAACACGGGCAAACATGAAGGAACCCAGCACACTCCGTTCGAGTTAGTGTTCGGGCGCCTGGCGAGAGTGCCCTCGAGCGACCCGTTAGAGCCGGAAGATTTATTGCCTACTTATGCAGGATACATGACAACTTTGATCGAAAGATTGAATTTTCTTCAAAGAACCGCACAAGAAAAACTATTATCCGCTAAACAAAAAAGTAAAGAATATTATGATAAAAAGTCAAATCATAAGAATTTCAAAATAGGCGATTTTGTGTGGTTGCAGAGCGGACCAAAGCCGCATAAATTTGAAAATCAATATTCTGGCCCTTATTTAATAATTGAAATCTGGGAAAATGGCAATGTAAAAATTCAAATTAAGGAAAATAAGACCAAAGTCGTGCATAGTAATCGCTTACCCTTGTCGCATATTAATCCGCACGCAGAGTCCGAAAGCTTGTAAGAATAAAAAGTTAAGCTTAACGTAAGTTAGAAAGTTAACATTTTTATTCATGTTTACAGATGAGGACGTTGTTGTTCATTCTTGCAACAACTTTGAAATTGAAACCAGTTTTCGGACTAATAAAGATAACATATTACTTTCATGTTTGCCGATAAAGATTCTTCAAAATTGTACACACAATGGGTTTTTAATTCTTAGCAGTTTTAACATAGTTCTTTTGAAATTTTTTAGAACAAATGGTAATTTAAAGCGAGCAGCAGTGGACGTCAAACTATTAATCGAAGTCACCGGATTTCTGCTGTACTTTCTAGCATCCGCGCAAGGGATGGGCTACTTTACTATTATGCAATCGACACCAATCGAGGACTGGCATTTGAAAGTGCGAATTTGTACCAGATGTAATTTAAACCAGCGAAATTGGATGAAGAAAAATTACTTTACAAGACGCGTATCAGCAATTAAATGAATCCGATAACACGATAACATACGTAATAAAAATCTTAGATTTAGGTAGATTTGCATAGTTTAGGCGCACTAACTAATAATTTGAAAAAGAGTGAGTTATTTTATGACCTTGCCGTTGTGTCAAGGGGGAGGAGTACAATGTACCACCTACTAGCTATTTGTTAGAAAATTGTAAAGAAATTAATAGGGCAATGTGGACATCGCGAGACGACAAGGTAACAATTATGACGGGTGAAAAAGAACCTATTTTTATATAATAGAGAATGATTACGCAAGCGAGAGAACGGCTATGGCAAAATAGTTTGAAAGGTTGGATAATAAAGTAAAAGAATTTCTGATTGGAAAATACAAAAACAGAAGTCAATCTTGACTTTAGCTTGAAAAATTTATACGCGTTAATGGATATTGTATTCAAAACTAAACAGCTCGTATCGAACTTATGCGATTTACTGGATCGCCAAAAGGTGCTGTTCGTTTACATCGACGGAATTAAATAAATCTTTGCTAAGCATAAGAGATACGAAAAGTTTAGCTTTGTAGTTTTTTCTGTCAAAAGTTCGATCTATTTTATTCGATTGGGTTGTGAAAGTAAATATAGTGTAAGTAGTGAATTATGTATTGAACTGGTTGTACCTTTTACAAATAGGGACACTTCTTTTTGTGTACGCAATGCAATCTTTTCTAGTTTTTCAGACTAAATCCGGATAACAAAACACTAATTGAGTTTATTATATAACTGCAAGCGGACTATACTTATGATAGTGGCTGATATGGGCAACTGTTATTTATGCTTAAATCAATGAAAGAATTTGTAATGAAATAAATGCTTTTTTTGTGAAAATCAGTGTTATGTTAAATATCTTATGTTTTGTGAGAAAATGTTCTTATCAAAAACTAATTATGATAATTTACCATATAGGTAACATATAGTTTTCACAAAGAAAAGAGCGTTATTTTCAAAAGAATATTATGGCTTATTTCGACTGTAAGCGAATTTAGGTTAGAAGTTGCTCATTCCGGAAAGTTTATAAAATTCCGATTTTGGACTGTCAAATAATTGAATTTCCAAAGAATTGTATAATGCGAATTGACGAATGTGTGGAATTCAACGATGTCTATAATGACTGGGACATTGTGAAATGAAACTTGCACATAGAATTATCTATTCAATAAAACTTCGAAAATTAACATAGTATACACGTGATTAACTTTCGAAGTGAGATTTCAACAAAAGATTTGTTATACATAGTACTTTCTGTATTTCTTATTCTGATTATTGTTAGCTTTGTAGAAATATTTATCTCTTTAGTCTTTCGCTTACTTGAAAATAAAGATTAAAATTAAGTTTTGGATCGCAATTCCGTATAGGAGTACTGTATTACTCTACTTTGCGTTGCAATTTTGTAAGGGTATCGTATTACCCAGAATTGAGCGAGGCGAGCACATCTCCAACGCCAGTATAGGGGGGAAGAAAATAAATATAGTATTGTTATATGGTATAAAAATTATGAATTTTAGTATAAAAATTATCAATAGGGAATTTGTAAACTTGGGTAGAGGAAATTTGTCAGCAAAGATAAAGTCGATTAGGGTACGATACTTTCCTTCCAATTTTCCTTTTTCTTTTACTAATATTCCTATCTCATCCAAATTGAAGCCAAGCGGTGGAGGGAGTGTTCATTCGCCAGCTATTGCGCCAGCCACAGCGTCCCCATTGCATCCTTACGACACTACACTTTGCCCACTAATACTTAGTAATCGCCGACACAGCGCAGCTCGTACGACTTTATGCCGTCGCTCAGCTATCGTGAAGTCTCATCGTGAACTTCAAGCAATGTAACGACCTTGGACGTCAACGACCAAAGGGGATACGCATAGCCTTACGGATTCACTTTATCTGACGAACTGCTGTTGTTATGAGGTATGTGGAAGTAACACAAATCTAGTAGAGCAAGGGAGACACACTCCAAAGGCAAACATTGAAGTCGACGAGCGGGAACCGAAGGGAATAACCAGGGGCAACCGTCTGCAGTTTAGGCTGCTGCGAATTATTTTTCTGTGGTTCGCTGTGGTACGACTCATGTATGGCCACAGTGAAGGAGAACCAGGGCGCGGCGATGAACAGGAGGCAACTGCATCTGCTCATAATAAGGCAAGTGTTAATTTGTTCAAGGGAGGAGATGTCTGGAATCTACTGGACAATACTGACGACCGGTTCATCGGCATGACAAGAGAGGGAATATGCGTTGACTAAACGAGCTTAATAATCATGGATACGCTTTCAAATTTACCGAGGACGAGGAAATCATGGAATGGAAAACGACGACTACTTACTTCGCCCGCTACTAAGCAGGCTAAGGCAGAGCGAACAGGAAGAGGTTACATCTTGCACCTAAAGTTTGGAAAAGAAAGCTTCGAAGACAATCAGACATACAGCGTATGTTAAAATTGCGACACTTGTGCGGAGGGACCAGCAAGCGCCGCCCCGCAGCGCACATCTTTGGGGGAGGACGTGTCACGTCGAGCATGACTGACCGCTACTCACACTTTTGACACCCGTGCTACCATCTATCCTTACCACCCTACAACCTTTTTTTTGCTTCATGTTACCATGAGTCCTCTTTCCTGTCAGTGGCGCCACATGGTAGCAACTGGGTTACCTACGTGAGCCACAGTTCGCATGGTAACGAATCCTACCTTATCCGTATTCGTACCGCCTATCGATCCAACCCTTGTCCTTGGCAGCGCCACATTCGAACCCGAGTTCCCCACCCGCGTCCTTGCCACCCCATGCAAAAGATGAGATACCCTACACTGCCTTACCTTTGCATCTGCCCTAGATACATGCGCGGGTATAAAAGCCGCGACGCGCGTCCACTCGAGGCAGAAGCTTTTGTTCTTTTTGTTTCGAAGGGCGAAGCCCTTGACCGACGACTATTTAATTGTAACACTTGGATTTAGAATAATTTCCGACATTTTGTATTCTGACTTAGAATATTTTCGAGCAGAATTAACTTAGAATATTTTCGAGCAGAATTTACTTAGAATAATTTCGAGTAGAGTTTACTTAGAATAATTTCGAGTATAATTGACTTAGAATATTTTCGTGTGGAATTAACTTAAAATATTTGTCAAGCTTCTCTGATTGTAGTCTCGCGAATAATTGTTGATATTATATCTCGACTACAATCAGTGTGTAACAGTTTTAACGTAACTTTATGCAATTAATAAACATCACATAATTGCATTTTTGAGTGTTACTTTATTTACACAATCCTGTCCTTCTGCCATTTGAATCGCCCGCTGCGCTTGGGTCCTGAGACTGCCGAGGGCTAACTGAGAGAACGAGCCAACCGCAAACGCCCCAAAGTAAGTAACTCTGAAGATCGCTATCCTTTCTCTTTCTCTGTCACTCTAATTGTTCGCTGACGCTGTCGCTTGCCGCTTAATTAGTATCGCGAATTATCATTGTTTAATTTACCTGTCCGATTAACTATTTTCACGCGTTCCTACTCCCGTGGTTATTACGTGTAGGCGTAAACCGAAACTGGAACATTTATCGCGTTAACTTAATCGTTTTCGCGACATTGTAACACGGACGTTACAATATTAACAAATACAAAAATTTTAGTAATTTTTTTAATCTCAATTAGAATAATGTCTTGAGAAATTTGAATGATCTTCTTTATAGGTAACGTATCATAAATATTTTCTATATATATTTCCCTGCATAACGCATACTCATTTAACGTAACATCGTCTACTATAAAATCTTGTAAACGCAAATATCGTCCGTCATCAGTAAGAGCATGTGAATTATCTGACCTTAATCGTTTTTTCTTTATATGACATATAAACACAATTATCCTTGACCATTTTTTTGAATGTTCGAGTGCTGCTTGATAATTGTAATTGATCGATCCATATTTGTCTAGTTGGATAATTTGGTCCGAAGTATCTTGAATATCCAAACTTCACTGACTTTTGGAAAGATTTTGTGTCAAGATGTAAAATGAAGGAATGAATTGTAGAAGGTGATGTTGCAGCAATATGTTCTCGTAAAATGAGTTCACTTTGGCTCATAGTTAAAGAACGACATACTTGATGAATAACTCCTTTTGCAGCGTGAATTGTTCGAAGTAAGTAACCATTATTACTTTCAAATCCGTACCCGCTATGGACCCATAATAGACCCCAGTCCACAACACTTTGAGTTAAATGGAGGAGCTGGTGAATGTTATACGTCATAGCCGATTCAGAATAGTTAACTTATGTATAAATAACAAATCGTTTCAATAAATTGTCGGCATAAATTAACTGATCACGGGTAATACCATCTTGATTAAGAATGTAGAATGCTTCAACTAGAAGCACCCAGTGTTGAACAAAAATTACGATGTGAGGAACAGACAGAAGAACAGCGATACTATAATAAAAAATCCAATTTTCCCATTCCCTTGCTTTCCACCATTTTCTATGTGCAAGACCTCGAGACAATCGGGTAATTTGATTTGGAACTTTGATATTATTTATCATCTGATCAATTTCAGCAATATCTTCTTTACTTAATGAATATGGCATGTTACTTGATTCAACCCAATATACTGTAAATTGTTATGCTATACCTTCAGAAATACAGTGCATACTATCAGGTACAAAACCTGATATGATATAAAACTTTTCTAAGTTTATTAAACAACTAGGTGCTTTAATACCAACAACTGGATTGGCTGATGTAAGACTCATTTGCATGTGATAAAATGTTTCAGTTTCTGTTCTTTGTTGAGGTATTTCGTTGACTAAAGTGTATTTGATACAGCCACGTCGAATACCTGGTACGTACATACCCGGGTGCAGACACCAACTACATCCAAAATAACCATTAAACTGAACCATACCTTGCATAGGAGATCGTGCAGTTGAATCTACACAACCGCATAGGGTATATACTTTAATTCTTCTTTCAACGTCATTTATTTTCAATCGTATACCAATATTAGCTAATTTGTCCATTAAACTAATAAAAGGTTTTAAAAGAATATTCATATTGGGTTTGTCTTTCCCAAACCACAAACCACATGTCACTGGTTTTGAATTTCTTACTTTAACAGGTAATTCATTGATAATTAGTTGGATAGGCCACATAGAAAATTTGGAGCTTTCGAAGACCGGTGCACCATCGCTATTAAAAATTGCTGTTATGTAATGATCTCTTTCAGTTTGAGGTAACAAGTCAACGAATTCTTGATATTTAATCCCATCTGTAAAATCTTGAATGGTTTGTCGGTTTCTTATTCTTTCATTTACTATACCTTGATAATAATCTATATTTTGCAATATCAATGTTGAAATGTCATTTTCTACATTCACAATTGCAAAAAAATCATTATATGTCGGACAATTTAATAAAATATTTTCGTTACATACACTACAACAGACGTGTCGATCTTTGTCAGTAAATTTGCGTACATAGCTTTTACATTTTGGGCATATAGAATGATACTCTATGCCTTTCTTAGAGTTCAAAAGTTGATCTACAAGATATCTACTTTCTGGTAATATTTTTGTTTGTAGAATAGCATTAATCAATTTGAAAAGATCAGCCATTCCAGACTGACAAATGCTATATACTCTACAGTATCTTAAGCACGCTAATATAATATCAGTTTTCCTTATACTAATGTGTAGATTAATCTACAAATTAGTTAAGTCTACTAAAATCCGTATCATCATCAGAATCATCAGTGTCATTGATATTTTCCCATTCACGAAATACTCGATCGTCAGAGTTATTACTAAAACTGGAAACATTGTCCTCATCAGAAGAACTTTCACTGTCATCAGAAAATTGACTGCCCGTCCGATAACTTAAAAAATCCTGTCGAAAAAAAAAATATCAAAAACTGGACGGAGCCTAAATTACTTGAGGTTCATGAAATTATGGACGGAAGAATTGAAAACTATAAATTTTTTTGTGTAAGCACTTCAAAATTACGAAAATCACATACAATCAGAAAATCTCCCAGAATTTAGCAATTAAAAGTGATTTTTTATTTAAAAAAGTTACTTAATAAAAAAAAATCAAGGAATCATTTTCTTAAAAAAGTTACAACGAAGACAAAATCTTAAATATGCAGAATCTCTGAGTACGATAGAGATCTAGAGATTATATCTTTAGCAATTTTATCGGAATTTTTGTCTATTTTAATATATTATTAGTATAAATAAATAATTTTATTTAAATTGTTCTTTAGGTGATTTTGGCTTCAGAGATTTATTCCTTAAAATAAAAACTCTCTCCCCTAAAATAATAACAGTAATGTAAAAAGTTATTAAAGCATGTATGTATCTGTACAAAATTATTTTGAAAAATTTTAAAGATTTCAATATTTTATTTTATTTTAATTATATCTTGTTTAAAATATTTGTGTTTAATTATCTATATCGAATATATATCTCGGTTAAAAATATATGATGTTTTCAGCTAAAAAACACTTGAATTTTCTGGTCTTTTGACTCAATTCGACACATGAAGAAAATCAGGTGCCTTTTCTCTTAAAATTAAGTAATTTTTATCTATAAAAGCAAGTTTCATTTTAGATGAATAACAGCGCATTTTATTTCACTTTAAATAACGTCTACGTTCATAGATAAACAAATATCTGATTTTCTCATGTGAATAAAGGCACCCGATTTTCTTCTGTACGTATCGAATACTTGAAATTTATTTTTCTCAAACTGTTAACAATTACATTTTGTTCCATTGTAAACAATGACATGTTGTTCATGAAGAAATAATTTTGTTAGCATTAGAATTAATTATATTAATATCGTTATCAAATTCACATAAATCTCTTTTTATAAACAAAAAAACTGTAGTTATCTTGTTTCCTCTTCTAGTAAATTCCTTTAGGTCTCTCTTCAAGTGATAGGCCCTAGACACATAAGCGCGTTTGCTCGCGTTTGGCCGCGGTCGCCTGCGGTCGGCATAAGGTATACCTATATATACGAGCGCACTATATAAAGGTATACTGTATACACTGAGTGCACACGCAGCTGTAGCTGCCGCCGCAAGGATGTAGAATGACCCTGAGAGAAGCGAGTGCGTGCGCTCTTACCGCGTCCGACTGCGGCCAAACGCGAGCAAACGCGCTTATGTGTCTAGGGCCATACACAGACGTGCATGTAAACCAATACTACTTTACCGTTAACCCACATTACGTGCCTCGTGCCCTGTGACTTGGGTCTGAGACATCTATAGAGTTCAGCGTCATTGGTTAAAGTTTAAAGTGTTAAACTTTAAGGGCGTTCACACAGCTCTGAGGAACAGATATAAAGTACAAGAATAACATGGGTTATATATACGAGGAACAGCGAGATACATAAGGAACAAGAGTCTTGTTCCTTGCTGTTCTTCGTATATATAGATATATAACCCATGTTATTCTTGTACTTTATATCTGTTCCTCAGGCGTGGTCCACAAGCTTCCACGCCACGCTCCACCGCCACCGCCACCGTTGTAGAAAGCAAGTATAAATAATAGCAAAGGTATTATAATATTATGTTAACAATAAAATTATATAAAATCTAGTTGAATTTTATTAAATGTAAAAAAAATAACATTTTTTTAATGATTTTCATACAAATAAACATTTGTAGTACAATATTTGCGTAATTAAATATTACATTAAAGAAGTAAATAACAAATTACAAAAACTGAAAAAGATAATTCATTTTGACCGTAGTTTAATATAAAACGTAAAGTCCTTATGCCCGCATAATATTCGATTATAAAATTATATAAAAAAGTAATTAAATTTTAGTAAACGAAAAAATAAACATTTTTCTTATGATCTATAGACAAAAGGTACATTTGAAGTTCAAATGCGTAATTAAAAATTACGTCAAACAAGTAAATAACTTAATTTCAAGAGAACCATAATAATAATTCATTTTGGTGAAAGTTTAACATGAAACGTGAAAGACTTGTTCTCACATAATACACGATTATAAAAATATCTAAATACTACTATACAATAAGATTTAATGATAGTAATGATAAAAAATCATTTGATGGACTAAAGTCATCAATTTCTCATTATAACAAAATAAATATTAATAATGAAACTTGTCCATTATCTTACTGATCATTCTGAAGAACTTTCTGCTGAACTCGAGTCACTACTATCTGTAGAACTGCTATCAGAACCCTTGCCTACGAATTAATTAATTCAGTTAATTTAATTTTATATATAATAACTAAAGACTATAAATTTAATAAATTGAATGAAAACTTACGTTTTTCTAGCTTACGTTTTTCACTTTCTATCAGTGAGTTAATATAAATACCTAAATGAGATTTCCATGACTTTTTCAAAGATTTTTTTTTAATTTCTTTGATAGTATAACCGTATCTATTTGTTGAAAATAGACTTCTGAAAATCATAGTGTAATTTGATTAGCAAATTTTTTTTTATTTACAATTATCAAAGTTCTATTTATTTTTTTATTTATATATTTATAGGCACTAAGCTCTTAAGAAAAATATATGTGAATGTATATTTTTTTTATATACATAAATATACTTACTTCTAAACACTGCTTTTTTAACAGGAGTCAATTCCTTTCTAGGTGACCTATTGACAAGTCTCGTCTTACTTTTGTTAAGCAAAATTGCTCTGTTCATTAGAACATGAATAGTCCATATTGCTTTAGCTAATTTTCTTAAGTATTTGGATATTTCATGTGTCATTTTTAAATCGTTCCATGCCTCGTACGTAATAGAGACTCCATGCTTTAAGTGCATCATTCTCACCTGTAAAATATAAATGTATGTTATATCAAATAAATATGATGAAAAAAAACTCATGTCGCAAGGAACTAAGTAAAAAATTACAGCCCATCAAAGCAAAAAATATCAATAATTAAAGTTTAAAATTAATTTAATAGCAGTGCTTTATTTCATGATAAAATTTATTTTAAATAATTATTTTACATTATATATTATTTATATTATTTATTATTTTTAATTTTATTATTATTATTTTTATTATTACATTATTATTATTATTATTATTATTATTATTATTATTATTATTATTTTTATTATTATTATTATTATAAATATATATATTACCTTATGTTTTTTATTTTCTTTGATCCGTTGTGTAAAATCTTGATGCTCTGACTTTTCGAAATTATCTGAAAAGTACTCATCGTCACTTTTCTTGTATGTTTGTGCTTCTTTTTGAGTTTTTTCTTTTCTGTTTTAATTTTTCCTTCATCTGAGTCATCAGAAGATGTATTCTTAGGCGTGGATAACTTCGAGAATTTAGGTCCCTGCAGAGAAGATTTACTACGTTTTTTTCCTGCGCACATGAAAAATAAAAATATTATTAAAGATTTCAAAAAAGAAGAAAAATAATTAAATTTGCCTTTAGATCTTTGACTTTTACTTTTATTTTCTAAATTATAATTAACTCCTCTTTCATCAGTTTCAGTTTCATTTTCTTCTGTATCGTTCTTTTTTGATATTAGACCTTTACTTATTTTTTCACTTTCATTAGATAAATCATTTGAATATTTTTTATCACTTTTTCTTGTTTTTTTCTTTTTTTGTCTTTGTTTATTTTTACTTTTAGCGTGTTCACCCTCAGAGTCATCAGAATGAAAAAGTATTTGTTGTTGGAGATAAGAAAGAGAATTATTACCCCTTATACGTGTACCTATAACACAAATTAAATAAAAAGATTATTAAAAATATCGCTACGAAGGTGAAAAATTTGTCTTACTTGTAGAAGGTGTTTGTTGATCTGCTACAATTTCATTTAAATCATTACTTTTATCTATTAGTTGATTATCGACCAAACCTTCATTGCTAACGTCTGTTTCAATATTTTGACTCTGTTTGAGTTAATATTTGCGTTTGAAAAAGAAATAATATAAGTATTATGAAAATTATATTAATATAGACACAAATAATTAACTACCTGTACTAAAAAGACTTTTTTTTATTTCATCTCCTTTACTTCTTGACAAACTGTTATTTATGTTTTGTAAAAGATCAAATTTGTTTTCATAAGCAGAGAGAGCCATTTCTAATTCCTGTATGCATCTTTCTTGTTTTTTAAATTTCTCTTCATACATTTTTTTCATTTGATTTTCTAATTGTGCTGTTAATTCATCACACTTTTTCTCAATATCCATGTTGTTTGACTATTTCGTTACTTTACTTCTTTCTCCAAAATCTAGTTCTTTATGTAATAATAACTGCAACTGTTCGTCAACTATCTTTTTGTTATCTTCAGTCTTTTTCACATTGATTTTTTGTTGTAGATCCTACAAATGTTTTTAATGGATTTAATAAGGTGTTATAATATTTTGAAAATGATTAAAAAAAATCACATTATTTGGCTCTACTTAAGAACATTTTTAAATACACACATTTTATTTTAAAGCATTCGAATTTTGTGTTTATTTTATTTACTTAGTTATTTTATAATTTTAATTAATTTATAAGATGGAATGAAGTAAAAAAATATTAATTTTTTTAATTATTTCGACTTTAGGCTGTGATTTAAATATTTGTAAATAATCTTATTGAATAAAAATTTAAGACTAAACTTAAGAGCGTATGATTAATAAAATATTTACCTTTTCTTACGTGACATTCTTTTTCCCTCGTCTTTTTGTTTTAGAATGTTCTGTAGATACCTCAGTATCAGTTTCTTCTTGTGTTTCTGTCGGTTTTTCTTAAAGTTCCAACTGCTGACTCTCGTATAAAGCTTCGCTATATCTTTTTTTTTTAAATCTATAACGTTCATTAGATCTCTCCAAACTTTCTAAATTATCTATTAATAATAGTTGAGTAATAAGTAACTTAGAAAATATACATAGAATATTATGTTATATAAATTTAATAAACGAGTTAGATTAAAAATAGTGATGAATTATTACATACTTTTTATAACAACAAATAAAAATATTGTGTTTACCTGATATTCGAAATACTTGTGCAGGAGAGTACTCGCTATCCCCTGTCTTTACATCATTTTTTTCACAAAATGTGGGATTGCATAATTAAAATCTTCCACAGACTTAAAATTCTTAATATCATGTACATCAATGAAATGAATGTGATGCATTTCATCTGAATAAAATCTTATGGCTGCGTAAAACTGTTTCTCCTCCATTATAATCTATAAAAATGTTTTTAACTTCTGATGATAAAGTCATAAAATTTTAACAGAAACACTTACTAATAATTGTAAAATTTAATACTTATAAAATTTGTTCTGAAGGAACTGAATAATTAAGAGTTTACTGCAAACAATTAATGCCCACGTGAAACTAACTTTTAGTAGATCATATGTTATATTAATTTTTAATGAGAGTAATGTATATATACTCTATATAATATATACAATGTTATACTCTTATTTGTCGTAAAGTTAATTAATTTAAAGTTACGACAAGTAACCTTATCTCAAAATCTATCATTAGCGACTTATAAAAGCATTATACTTTATATATACTCTATATATAAAAACCAGAACACATCAAATTAATAAATTATCAAAAGCATATTTTTATTACTTACTTTTGCGATATGCAGCTTTAATTATCGAATACGTATAGTATTGCACGTGCATCAATTCTTTTTTTTTTCAATGCGAGGTATTTTATAGCTCCAGGCGTCCTCGATTGATTCTGCTCTATGCTAAAATGAATAAAATTTTCTAACGAGTAACGTACTTTTATGAACGTTGGGTTAGGTAGAGGCTGCTGTCTATTCCGTGTTCATAATTGACCAATCAGAGATCACGTAAGTGGATAAGTAATCTATTCGCGCTCCCTCCCCCGTAGTTAAAACAACGTATTTCTGCAAGTATTAGGGTGCGATCCCATGGAGTTCCGAAAAATTAGACGGAACCATTTAAGCCCGTGAGTGCAAGAGAGAGGTTCTTCCGTGAATGTCTCTCTCGCTCTCACGGGCTTAAGGGGGCTAGACACCTTTTTTCTCTGAAATAAGAAGTCACATTTTAATACATAAATGTAAACTAATTATTTCATACTTTTTACATATAAAAGTGGGTATATTTACCTTACCTTAAAACTTTCTCCGATGGGCCTTTTATATGGTCCAGAACCATAGTCATCGATGAAACAAGTTTTTTCACTATCCGTAAGCTTTCAAATTTTCCTGTGGATGGATTGACTTCAGATTTGAACTAAATTACTTCTGAATAGTATAATTCTCATATGACTGTAGAGATTTTTGATCTAATGAGAAAAAAAAAATTCTGCTGTTTTTCAAGAGTTTTTTTTAATTTTTTTAAATTTTTTATATTTTTTCATAATTTTTCTGATGTAAACATTTTTTCCGACATTTAATCCTAAATCCCTACACTCATATGAGAATTATACTATACAGGAGTAATTTACGGCTAATTTCAAAGCTTACGGATAGTGAAAAAACTTGTTTCATCTATGGTTCTGGACCATATAAAAGGCCCATCGGAGAAAGTTTTAAGGTAAGGTAAATATACCCACTTTTATATGTAAAAAGTATGAAATAATTAGTTTACATTTATGTATTAAAATGTGACTTCTTATTTCAGAGAAAAAAGGTGTCTAGCCCCCTTAAGTGATTCCGTGTAATTTTTCGGAACGCCATGGGATCGCACCCTTATTGATTTCAACTTTTGTAACGGTTGGTGCCTTGATTTCATAGTAGTACACAAACGCGTAAGATTTTTAACTTCGTTAAAAAATTTGAAATTGTCTTTCATTTTTATCAAAATCGTTGTTTATCTAATACAAATACTGTGAATATGCCTAGATTAACAGCATTATAAATCATGTATAGACATTATCTTGAAAATCCAGCCGTAGAAATTCCAAAAACAATCAAAAATCGACAACGAAAACAACAATTACAACACTACAGCAGTGATGACGACGTAGATGGTATGTGGCAAGTAAGTTTGTAAATACAGTTTAAAATATAATCTGTTTCTTATTTGCAATAAAGTAATTTATATTTATTAACAGTTTCAGTACTACTAAGACTAAAAATACTAGATTTGTCTAAGACATTTGTTTGCTTTAAAACTAAAATAAAAGTAAATACTTTTTTATTATATTAAGATATTTTAATAGCTAATGTAGCAAAATATGACAAAAAAACACGCAGGACTGGAAAAAAAATTTTCTTGTAAAGAACAGAAAGTGTGGTACATATATGTACCACATAGTACTGAACCTGTTAACAAAAAAAACAATTTTTTTGTAAAAAAAAATGCATCAATAAATAAAGTCATTATAGCAACTATTATACAAACAACTTACTTTTCATAATTATTTTTATTAAATTTATACAGTTATCACTGTTATTTTAGTTACATCTATTATACAATATTTCATATTTCTATAAAAATTTTACTTCAGGTTAGTATAAAGTATGACATTTATTAAATCTATAGGTATTCAATGAATCACGTAATGACTGTGGATCGAGCAGTACAACTTCAACATCTACATCAAATGGATCTCTATCAAGTATAACATATGATGATACTAATTCACCAGAATCTTTAATTAATGTGAACCGCCAATTTTCACAACAACAGGAGATTAATGTAATAAATGTGAGTATTTGTGAATATAATATATAATACTGAAAGGATATCAGAGTCGATAGAGATACATTCTTGTAGATATATTCCTATAGAAAATTTTTCATTATTCGAGTTTATTTTTCTATTTTTAAAAATAACTATAGTACCGTGTTTTTGCAATAAGTCTTCAAAGGATAATATTGTAAAATATTAAAATAAATGTGTGTATAATATGATGCATAAATTTAGAAAATCATTTGTACGGGTTAAAATGTAATTTTTATAAGCAACGTATTTCTATTTCTCCATATTATATATGCTGTATTATTACTTATTGTACTTACTGTAATGAGTCATTTATGTATCAAATGAGATATACGGGTAAGCTTCTTGTTCAAACTGTACTCATATTCTAGTGGAAATACTGAATCTAAAATATTTTTAACATTGTTACGTAAATTACTGCTACAGTTCTGTAATTTTGTCTCAATAGTTAATTACTATGTTTATTCTAACCTCATATTTAGATTTAATTTTGTACAGTCAAACAGTTGTGAACTATTACAAACTATATTACTTATTTTTTGCTTATATTTTGAAATGCAACTAAGGTATATAGAGGAATGGCAGGTTTTTTTCAATTTTTATGATTTTTTTCGAAAACAAAGCACTTTTTTTCAAAATTCTCATATTTCTAACTTTTTGGGTAAATTGAAACTATTACAAGTAATTTCTATTTGTCCCATAAAAATCCATTGACCTGTTTCTTGAAGAAGTAACTTTCGAACTTTAAAAACACCATAAAACTTTCAAAATCCACATCCTCACACACACACACAAGAGTAGTAAAGTGAAAATTTTAAACCATCTACTGTTGAATGATTTTTTAAGACATTGTGCTGACTAGCCATTTTCCCAAAACGCACACATTTTATTTTTACTACGATATAACAAAACTGTGCAGAATTGTAAACCCTAACTTCTTACCTTAAAAAAATTAAAGCAATACTTATTTTTTAAAATAACCAAAGAATTTTACCAATATTCAGCATATTTGGCCTTTTTCCAGTGTTTGTGCTTCAACAACAATATACCCAATGACTTACACTGTAAAAATATACACAATTTATGTAAAATATAAAGAATCAAATTAGTTATTCATTAAAGAAATTTATATTACCTGAATATATTCAATTTTATGCGATATTTGCGTTATTCGTATTTTGTACCTCCAATATTATATTAAATCACAGAGCATCTTTTTTCTTTTTGTAATGGAATTTCTTATGCAATTGTAGCATGTAATTCTACTTTACTTTTTGCTGGAACATGTTGTTATAATGATAAATTATTAAGAGGATTGATTTTCAAAATTCACGTAAACCTCTTTCCCTTGATAAATTTTTTAATGCTGTTGCCACTCATTGAATCTTCAGATGAGGTCGATTACCCTTTTGTATCCTAAAAAGAAGAAAAACAAACACCCAAAGAATCTATTTTTTAAATAACAAGTAAGACATAAAAGGTCAATAAGTTCTCTCAAAAAATTTTTCAGGTTACTCATACTTATCTGATAAATACTGCTTTAATGATGCCCTTTTTTCTCTCTGAATTACAGCAGCATTAACTATGACTTTTAAAGCAATTTTTAACAAAAAAAAGTTAAGTCTGCATTTTTCTTTATTATGGACTGTACAGTAACTCCATAACAACTATATAAATACAGTATACATTACATACACTGTATACAACAGCACACAGCAGACAGCTGTTATCAAGGGCGCTACAGGCAAAAAGAAAAAGCAAAAGCACAGGAACAGATATAAGATTAACATCGATATGTATATCTATGAGGAACAGGACCAGCTAGAAGGAACATCTAAATCTGTTCCTGTAGCTGTTCCTGTTCATCATATATATAGATATACATATTCATGTTATTCTTATATCTGTTCCTGTGCTTTTGCTTTTTCTTTTTGCCTGTAGCGCCCTTCAGTCTTGTAGTAACCGTGAATCCACATTAGGGAGGATGTACAATAGGCGTCGTGCAGATTGGTCAATTCCATCCTTTCTTTTTTGGTAACCGTGAATCTACATTGCATGCCGTATGCCGTATGCCGTATGCTGTATGCCATCCGGAAAAAGTTGTTGTCTGAAATATATAGGATTTATAACTCTATGGAAATTGTAACCATAGTGTTATAAATATTATAGATTTTGGACAACAACTATTTTTCTGACGGCATACAGCATACGGCATACGGCATGCAATGTGGATTCACTGTAACTATTGACATTGATGGAATTGTTGTCCGACATCTAGGCTTCCGGCACATAAGCGCGATTGCACGTGAACGGACGCGAATGCGCGCGGAGAGAGTGCACACGATCGCTTCTCTCATAGGTCGGGAGCTACGACGACCAATGAGAGAAGCGAGCGTGTGCACTCTCTCCGCGCGCATTCGCGTCTGTTCGCGTGCAATCGCGCTTATGTGCCGGGATCCCTATCGAGTTCAGCGTCATAGGTTAAAGTCTAACACCTTAGGGCTATCACACAGCTCTGAGGCGCGGTCCACAAGCTTCCACGCCACGCTCCACCGCCACCGCCACCGCTGTAGTTTACGCGTTTCAGTACGTTCCAATTTTCTTAAGGGTTCTACCTCATCTGAAATTTCAATGAGTGGCAACAGCATTCAAAAATTTATCAAGGAAAAGAGGTTTATGTGAATTTTGAAAATCAATCCTCTTAATAATTTATCATTATAACAACATGTTCCAGTCAAAAAGTAAAGTAGAATTACATGCTACAATTGCATAAGAAATTCCATTACAAAAAGAAAAAAAGATGCTCTGTGATTTAATATAATATTGGAGGTACAAAATACGAATAATGCAAATATCGCATAAAATTGAATATATTCAGGTAATATAAATTTCTTTAATGAATAACTAATTTGATTCTTTATATTTTACATAAATTATGTATAGTTTTACAGTGTAAATCATTGGGTATATTGTTGTTGAAGCACAAACACTGGAAAAAGGCCAAATATGCTGAATATTGGTAAAATTCTTTGGTTATTTTAAAAAATAAGTATTGCTTTAATTTTTTAAGGTAAAAAGTTAGGGTTTACAATTGTGCACAGTTTTGTTATATCGTAGTAAAAATAAAATGTGTGCGTTTTGGGAAAATTGCTAGTCAGCACAATGTCTTAAAAAATCACTCAACAGTAGATGGTTTAAAATTTTCACTTTACTACTCTTGTGTGTGTGTGTGAGGATGTGGATTTTGAAAGTTTTATGGTGTTTTTAAAGTTCGAAAGTTACTTCTTCAAGAAACAGGTCAATGGATTTTTATGGGACAAATAGGAATTACTGGTAATAGTTTCAATTTACCCAAAAAGTTAGAAATATGAGAATTTTGAAAAAAAGTGCTTTGTTTTCGAAAAAAATCATAAAAATTGAAAAAAACCTGCCATTCCTCTATATACCTTAGTTGCATTTCAGAACATTAGCACAAAATAAGTAATATAGTTTGTAATAGTTCACAAATGTTTGACTGTACAAAATAAAATCTAATATGAGGTTAGAATAAACATAGTAATTAACTATTGAGACAAAATTACAGAACTGTAGCAGTAAGTTACGTAACAATGTTAAAAATATTTTAGATTCAGTATTTCCACTAGAATATGAGTACAGTTTCAACAAGAAGCTTACCCGTATATCTCATTTGATACATAAATGACTCATTACAGTAAGTACAATAAGTAATAATACAGCATATATAATATGGAGAAATAGAAAGATAGACAGATACGATTTATTTGCCTTCGCGGCAAAATAATTAATACAGAATTTATACAGTGCATAACTTAAAATAAAATACAGTAAAATAAGATATAATAAAAATATATAAAAATAAAAGTAATACAACCTGATACAAATATATAAATTATACATAAAAATATGTTTGTCTACGAGGACCTTCAATTACGATAAAAAAATAATAAAAAAAACCATATGATAAAATAAAAATAAAATACATAAAAATCATTAAAAATCACGAAACCCTTAATTAAAACAAAATAAATAAATAAAAATAGAGAAAATATCACAGCTGGTACTATATCCTAAAAGGAAAATATTACAGTTATACATTAACCATTTCATAAAATATCACAGTAAGGTATCACAGCCGCTTAGTCAAAAAATCACAGATCAAAGTTAATCCGCAGTCTAATACTAAACAAGATAAAGGTCCCCGTACTTGCAGCTCTAAGCATCCTTATAGAGAGGCTAGGCGTCGAGATCAAGCAGGTGTTGGCGCACAGCCCTCTTGAATGATGAAAGTGATGGAAGGTAGCGCAGGGAGGGGGGGGGGGGGGAAGGAGTTCCAAAAGCGGGCACCCTGAGCCAGAAACGCTCTATCACCCGTCTTATAGTTCAAGGCAGGGAAAGCAAGCTCCGGCTGCACTCCCCTGCTTGTTGGCCTAGGCTTGTGCACCGTAAAAAAGGCAGCCAAGTAACTGGGCTCACGCATTCGAATTATTTTATATAGTAGCAGGGCTGCGAAGTAGAATCTGCGTGAGTCCATACGGAGCCAGCCCAGACGTCTCAAGTAGGGGGTGATATGCTCATCTCTCCTAGCCCCAGTAACGTACCTCACACATGAATTGCTCAATCTTTGCACTCTCGCTCGCTGTTCGTCAGACGCGTCCAAGTAGATCACCGTACAGTAGTCAAGGTGGGGTTGAACTAGGGACTCGACTAATCTTTTGCGGAGAATCTCGGTGGTACACGCCCTAATAAACCGCAAACTGTATAGGGCTTTATTGACTTTATTTATGAGTTGGTCAATGTGCGGTTTCCATGTTAATTTACTGTCCAGTGTAACACCGAGACTCGCAACTTCGCTACTGAACGGGATGCGTTCTCCAGGCCGCAAACCAATACTTGGCAGATCTAATGAGTTTATATGATTAACTCCTACCCTGGAGTCGAATACAATGGCTTTGGTCTTACCAGCATTGAGGTGTAGGCCCGAGTTCGCCGCCCATTCAGGCCCATTCAGCCACCATTTGCGCCGCATGGGACACCCGATCAATACCCTCCAGAATTTCGTCTTTTGTCGTGTGTAAGTAGATTTGAAGGTCATCTGCGTAAAATATATGTCTAATAGTATTACCGTCAAGTACGTCACGTAAGTCGTTAACGTAGAGACAAAAAAGCAGTGGACCCAGGACAGATCCCTGTGGAACTCCCAGATTGGTTTCTAACCAGTCAGAGTTACCTTTGCTATTTGAGGTGACCATCTGGGTACGTCCTTTCAGATATGATTGAATCCACAGGAGAGCTGCCCTGGAGAACCCCAGCCGACAGAGCTTACGCAGAAGCGCTGTTGGTGAGATGGTGTCGAAGGCTTTGCTGAAGTCGAACAGTAGCAGTAACGTCAGTTGTCTGTTGTTTATGCCTATACGTATATCGTCGGTTAGCTTGAGAAGTGCCGTCTGCGTGCTGTGGTGCTTGCGAAATCCGGCCAGGAGGGGGTCAAGTAAGTTATTGCTATTAAGATACTCCGTGATTTGGTTGTGGGCAATTTTTTCAAGCACCTTAAAAAGAAAGCAGAGTAGCGCTATAGGACGAAAGTCCGAGACTGTAGACGGCGATGCAATTTTCTTGAGCGCAATTACCTGTGCTTGCTTCCAGGAGCCTGGAAAAATTCCCTGAGCGAAGGAGGAGTTGAAAATTCTGACCAAGTAGTCACCAATGACAGGGAGAGCCTTCACGACCACCTCCCGAGGAATTCCGTCCACCCCTTTTGCCTGTGAGGAGAAGTGAGAAATTGCAAGAACTACATCACTCAGTGTAACCTGTTTAAAGGAAAAGCTCACTTGTTAGTAAAATAGTGTCCATAGCTTCTTCTATGTTTTCAAGGGGGGACACGGAGATTCCAGCGAAGTGATCGTTTAACTCTCCCGGCGTGAAGCCGCAAAGGTCCTCCTCTTTTCGCTTTGGAATAAGGCCGAATTTACGCATTTCCTTCCATATATCCTTGTTAGCATCAAGAGCGTCTGAGAGATGTTTGTGAAGGAAGGAGTTACGCTCTTGAGCAAAGCGTGAGTCGACCTCATTGCTGAGCCGAAGAAACTCATCGAACACCGCCGCTCGCCCAGTGCGTTTGTAACGCCTATGGGCCGCATTACGTTTGTTGATTAGTTCCCTCAGCTCAGGACCAATCCAAGGAGCATTATTTCGACTGGGTTTCACAGTTTTTAAAGGCGCTAAATCGTTTATGACAGAGTTAAGGTTTGCGTTTAAGGAATCTAGTGCTCCCTCCAAATCGGATTCAATCGAATTCATGCCTACCCAATCGCAGCGCGCAAGCAGTTCATTGAGAGATGTAGGGCATACGTTTTTATAATCTCTGTAGGAGAAAGACTTCCCTACTCGCGCTGGCACAAAATAGTTGATGGTAACATCAATGATAGCATGCTTACCGAAACTGGGCAGGTGTTCATTCGCATAGTCAAGCACCTCGTCGTTTTCGTCCGTGAGGATTAAGTCAATCCATTTGTGAGACGTGGGCGTGTGATGTGTTGGGCCATGCTGCACAATATGTAATGATAACTCTGTGGCAAGGTTTCTGATGGAATATGCATCAGCATCGGACGCCGATGACAAGTCGCCATTCAGATCCCCCATGATAAACTTGTAACTATACTCACTACTCAGGTCGCGCCAAACATCGAAAAGGTCGGTGTCCTTTTGCATGGTAATGTGTGGAGGTCTATAAATGACACCGACCAAAATGGGAGGAGAGGAACCCTGCTGCACACGACAGAATAAGTACTCAGGGATTGAGGGTTTTCCCAGTCCCTGAGTCATAGATGACGCCAGTTTCGTGATGGTGAAGTCGTTTCGTGCATACAAAGCAACTCCGCCCCCATTTATATTACGATCCTGCCTAAGCACTGAGTAGCCATCAATCTGAATGAGACTGTCATCAACGTCAGGTCCAAGCCAAGATTCAGCTATGCCAAAGAGGTGGTAGGAGGGATCTTCAACCAGGTACAGACGGAGCTTATTTATACGAGGTCTGATTGAGTTAATATTAAGAAACCCGGCCTTGAGAGGACATCCACCCCCGTCCCCTTGCAAGCAGTCGATCCCAATCATGATGTAGGCGCCGACCCGACAGCCTGTTCTGCTCCCTGCCTCGCAACAACTATGTCGTTGTTAGTGGCTGCAGCGTTTGACGGGTTGCTTTTGGGCAGATGTTTTTTTTTTAGCAGACTGGCACGTCGTTTGAATGACTTGTAGGTCGGATGCTGTGGCGAAGATATGCGCACGCTCGCCTCCCTTATGCCTAGCCAGGAATCTACCACCCGAGTGCCACACATATTTAAAGCCCAGCCCCTGGACGATGGACGTCAGGCTCTTAAATTCCTGGAACTTATCATGGGGCAACATCTCATTTATGAATATTTTATGGTGTGGCACACAAGCAGCTAAAACCGGGCCAAGCATTTCGGGATCGATGTTACTTGTGGTAAAGTAAGAATTGGCGAGCGAGCGCTTAGCTCGCATCACATCCCTGACCAGGCTCGGGCTGCTGAGCTTTACTATGCAGGAGGGCAATGCGCCTGCTCGCGACCCCAAGCCTCTCGCCGCCTCACCTCCATTTCTCTCAGACGGGTTCCGGACCACCAAGACACGCGTCCCAAGAATATTATCGCTGTTTAATGGGTGATAAATGGTTCCGAGTACTGCGAAGGCGATTTGGTTGGTTAATACCTCCGTATATACAAAATCCTTCTTTAAAATACCATTAAGTACCACCTCGCAGGACTCAGAACCATCACTCCCAGAACACGCGGAAGAGGCCCCAGGGCCCGGCTGAGAGGACGGGCATAATAGCACTGAATTTGTGCTGGCAGTGGAAGTAGAGCTGCCAATGTCACCTACTTCACGACTATTAAATATTAGGCTATTTAAATACGCTGGCTCCATGTGAGCACGCTGGAGCTTTTCGAAGCTGCTAAACGCTTTGTCTAATTTATCTTTTAGTGAAGAGTTGGCCTCGAGAAGCAGCTGGCACTTGGAATCAAGGGACTCAAGTAAGCAATTTTGGTTGCTTACCTGCCCCTCGACAACAGAGACCCGCGTGGGCAGCTCCGCATTGTTGATTTGACCCTCGTCGCAGTGAGTGGTGTCGGCGCTGCACGACGCGGGGCTCCGGCTGCCAAGGAGCTTGAGTTCGTCCAACTGCCTCTCGAGCATGTCGAAACGCTGAAAAAAGAGCTCCAGCGTGCTTACAGGAATTAAAACATTTGTTGCACCACCCAGGTTTACATCCCCGAGCGGCGGGGGTAGTACCTGGTTGGTGGCGGAAGATTGCGCAATACTTAAGCTCGCCACTGCCGATGAAATATCTCCCGTAACTTCGCAGATTTATGATGCGTCTTTTGGCGCCTGAGTGTCGGTGACCCGTCTGGTACTCTCACTCAGAGCAGACTGCGCCTGTGGGCAGTTGGCCCGCTCGGCACCTCTCTCTGGCGCTCCTGGCCCCTGCGCTCCAGCTACCTGCCCCGCAGACTTAGCCACACTGGTAGCGAGTAGCGCGCACGACCCATGCGCGCTACTATTACGCGCGGAGAGCTTGGCAGCCGGCGTCGATGAGCCGAGAGGCGTATGATGGTGGGAGGCGGCAATATTAGATGTATTGGGCGTGCGTCGTTGCGACAACGACGCACGCTTGCTCACCTGCGCACTCTTCGGCTTGATGAAGGATGACGCCTCTGCTGACGTTGGTCTCTGCTCCGCAATGCGGCATAGGTCATACGGGGCACTCTTTTTCTTGCCGGAGCATTTGGCATGGCACGGCTGGCCACATATCGGGCATAATCCCAGCACTCTCATCGATGACTCACCGCATACAGTACACATCTTCTCCATGTTCCACTACAATAGCACACGATCGCCTCTGTGATTGTTGACAGCTTTCCGTCTGCTGTCGGTTGGCCCGCTGAATTCAAAATTCGCCGTTGGGATGATTAGAAAGCTGCCGCAGTAGGAACCGTGCTCCGACTTGCAGTGTGGTGCAGTGCAGTGGAGGAGTGGTGGCCAGCAAATGCTGATAGGTGGTGTTGGTGCTGGTGATGGAGTTAACACTCACCGATGGTGAAAGCCGGGATTTGCTCGTTGATGATAGCTATGATTGCAAGCCTTGGAGGTTAGGGCAAGTGTCTTCAATAGAATAGTAACTCCTGGCTCATAGGACACCGTGTAAAACATGGGCCCTTAGGCGAGGAGCTTGAGAGCCGGTGGAGCCACTTTTCTGTCAACAAAGCACTCCAAGGAGTGAAAGAATATTTCAGAAATGCTCGAAAAAGTCGGGAGCAAAATTCAAAGATGTTGACACTTACCCGTCGAGAGAGAGAGAGAGAAAGACGTTGATTATAAAAATTACATTTTAACCCGTACAAATGATTTTCTAAATTTATGCATTATATTATACACACATTTATTTTAATATTTTACAATATTATCCTTTGAAGTCTTATTGCAAAAAGACGGTACTATAGTTATTTTTAAAAATAGAAAAATAAATTCGAATAATGAAAAATTTTCTATAGGAATATATCTATAAGAATGTATCTCTATCGACTATGATATCCTTTCAGTGTTATATATTATATTCAAAAATACTCACATTCATTACATTAATCTCCTGTTGTTGTGAAAATTGGTGGTTCACATTAATTAAAGATTCTGGTGAATTAGTATCATCATATGTTATACTTGATAGAGATCTATTTGATGTAAATGTTGAAGTTGTACTGCTCGATCGACAGTCATTACGTGATTCATTGAATACCTATAGATTTAATAAATGTCATACTTTATACTAAGCTTAAGTAAAATTTTTATACAAAAATGAAATATTATATAATAGATGTAACTAAAATAACAGTGATGACTGTATAAATTTAATAAAAATAATTATGAAAAGTAAGTTGTTTGTATAATAGTTGCTATAATGACTTACTTTATTGATGCATTTTTTTTTTTACAAAAAAATTGTTTTTTTTGTTAACAGGTTCAGTACTATGTGATACATATATGTACCACACTCTGTGTTCTTTACAAGAAAACTTTTTTTCCAGTCCTGCGTGTTTTTTTGTCATATTTTGCTACATTAGCTATTAAAATATCTTAATATAATAAAAAAGTATTTACTTTTATTTTAGTTTTAAAGCAAACAAATGTCTTAGACAAATCTAGTATTTTTAGTCTTAGTAGTACTGAAACTGTTAATAAATATAAATTACTTTATTACAAATAAGAAACAGAATATATTTTAAACTGTATTTGCAAACTTACTTGCCACATACGATCTAGGTCGTCATCACTGCTGTAGTGTTGTAATTGTTGTTTTCGTTGTCGATTTTTGGTTGTTTTTGGAACTTCTACGGCTGGATTTTCCAGATAATGTCTATACATGATTTATAATGCTGTTAATCTAGGTATATTCACAGTATTTGTATTAGATAAACAACGATTTTGATAAAAATGAAAGACAATTTCAAATTTTTTAACGAAATTAAAAATCTTACGCGTTTGTGTACTACTATGAAATCAAGGCACCAACCGTTACAAAAGTTGAAATCAATAAAGGTGCGATACCATGGCGTTCCGAAAAATTACACGGAATCATTTAAGGGGGCTATGCACCTTTTTTCTCTGAAATAAGAAGTCACATTTTAATACATAAATGTAAACTAATTATTTCATACTTTTTACATATAAAAGTGGGTATATTTACCTTACCTTAAAACTTTCTCCGATGGGCCTTTTATATGGTCCAGTACCATAGTCATCGATGAAACAAGTTTTTTCACTATCCGTAAGCTTTGAAATTTTCCTGTGGATGGATTGACTCCAGATTTGAACTAAATTACTCCTGAATAGTATAATTCTCATATGAGTGTAGAGATTTAGGATTAAATGTCGGAAAAAATTTTTACATCAGAAAAATTATGAAAAAATATAAAAAATTTTAAAAAATTAAAAAAAGAACTCTTGAAAAACAGCACAATTTTTTTTCTCATTAGATCAAAAATCCCTACACTCATATGAGAATTATACTATTCAGGAGTAATTTAGTTCAAATCTGAAGTCAATCCATCCACAGGAAAATTTCAAAGCTTACGGATAGTGAAAAAACTTGTTTCATCGATGACTATGGTTTTGGACCATATAAAAGGCCCATCGGAGAAAGTTTTAAGGTAAGGTAAATATACCCACTTTTATATGTAAAAAGTATGAAATAATTATTTTACATTTATGTATTAAAATGTGACTTCTTATTTCAGAGAAAAAAGGTGTCTAACCCCCTTAAGCCCGTGAGAGCGAGAGAGACATTCACGGAAGAACCTCTCTCTCGCACTCATGGGCTTAAATGGTTCCGTCTAATTTTTCGGAACTCCATGGGATCGCATCCTAATACTTGCAGAAATACGTTGTTTTAACTAAGGGGGAGGGAGCGCGAATAGATTACTTATCCACTTACGTGATCTCTGATTGGTCAATTATGAACGCTGTAACGGGGTACAGTTACGGAGAGGTTATTAATCCCTCTCAGGGGTTCGCGGGGTAATATACGGGTGTATTCTACGCCCGGGCAACTCACCGTTGTAGAATCACCTGTAGTCCGGCAGAAGCGCCTCGGCACAGGTTCCGAACATGCGAGCCCGGCTTCGATTGTAGAAAGCCTAGGTCGCTTTCCCCTGGAACCGGCGCTGCGTTCTGCCGCTGCTTCCAACTGCTGCCCGCGAACTACCGGCTGCTCGCTATGACCTAGCGTTACCAGCGCAGCCGGTCTTTTCCGCGTACAACGCCGCTCGGTCGAACCTCTCGAGCGGCTTTTAAACTTACTCCCGCTACCGATGATCCTCTAGGAGGCTACGCCTCGACTAGCTGCAGCCACTGAAAAGGATAGAGGGCGGTATTCGGGAAATCATGCACAGGCTAAGGTCTCCAAATAAGAACGCGTGACTCGACAGTTAAGATAAAAACAATGGCTCTAAATTTATTAAAGAATAAGTTCGCTCGCGAAAGGGCGCGAGCTCCCGAACAAACTAATATAAAATTAAGACGCGACAGGCCGAGACTATTCTCGCTCGCTCGCTAATGTTGGTGACGGGAGCGAATATCCTCGCGCAGCCGTCACTACGCTGCGCCAGTACTAACACGCGAAAAGCAATCAAACGCTACTTACGCGGGGCTGGCCAGCCATCGCACGCAACAGCAACTCTCTCTCTCTCTCTCGCTCTCCCTGTCTGGTCGCGCTGCCTCTCCCTCTTTCTCCCTCACTCCTCGCAGTGGTGGTGGCACGTCGCTGCCGTCTGCCGCAGTGGTGGAGGCGCACACACACCGACACACAACCCTCACTGTATCGCGCGAATTCTCTCTCTCTCGAGGTCACACCTGTTGCCGCTCACACGGCGTACGACAAGATGGCTCTCATGCTCCCCTCTCGCCCGCGGCACGGCGTCGTCGTCTTCTTCTCCGACTCCTTTTTGCTCTCCCCGCGTGGCGCGCTCCGAACCATGATACGTGCAGGCGCGCGAGATTCGCTTCTCGCAGCGCTGTATCGGTGGTTCACTTACCTTACGTCGGCGCCCGTCACACCCCCCACCTAGATTTGGCGTACCTCGGACGCTATATCGATCAGGACAGGAAGAGGGCGCTGACAATAATGACGAGCGCGGACTACAGATTGTTCTTTGTTTCATTTCTTTTTATTGGGGGGGGCACCTGCCCCTACAACAGTTGTCTTCTTCGGCGGGTGGTTGGCCCAGTTTGGGCACCTGCTCGCCCCTCTCAGGGTGGCTCGGCCGCAAACCGGGCAGTACCGCGGCATCGGCGCCGGACGGGGTTCTGCCGGGCCCTCCCTGGCCCCGGCCAGCTGGTCCTCTTGGCGTCGGGCTTCATCGAGACGCGCCCGGGCCTCGGCGAAGGCCAGCTCCTCGTCCCGGCGGCGGGTCTGGGCCGCCTTCAGCCGCTCCTGGTGGCGCTGGCGGGCCTCCTTCTCTTCAGCCGTCGCCCTTCGTCGAGCCTCCCGGCGCTCTGCCAGCCAAGCGACAGTGTGGCGCAACTCCTCCCTCTTGTTTTGCACCAACCGCTGCCACTTAGCGGCCTGCGCCGAGGACTCGGGGTGATGGGCGGTCCAGGCGTCCAGAGCCTTGAAGGCGGCGTCGCGGAGTCGCTGGCCCTCGCTCTCCGCTTCGCGGGCCCGCATCAAGGCCCGCTCCACTTCCTCCCAGGTCGTCGAAGGGGCCTCCGCGCCCCCTCGGTTTGAGTGCCCCGCTCAACCGTGGGCACCCGGTTCCACCCCATGGGAATGGGTGTGCTGGGAGTAGTGGCGAGAGGGTCTCGCGGTGCGGAGACCGGGACGCCAGGACTCGCCCGGGCGGCGGCCTCCTCCTCGTCGTCCCACTCCTCTAAGACGGGGCGCTCCCAGGCGGCCTCCTCCTCCCGCTGACGCTCCCGGTCCAGGTGCTGCTCCCGGAGGAGGTGGAGGGCGGCCTCGACGGTGCCGTCGACGGCCGTCCCCAGGTTGAAGCGCATGAGCCGCGCCAGAACCTCTGCTAGGGTCTCCTCTGAGATCTCCAACATCTGCAACATAGAAGAAGAACATGGTGAGGCAGGGAGGTTGGTTGCTAGGACGCCGCCGGCACGCTGTGGTTTACCACCGGCCGCGGCGGGGAAAGCGGATGGTTTATGTGGCTTTCCTCGGACGCCCGCCTCCTCGCTTTGGTGGGGGGATGGCGGGGGGCACCGCGGAGACGGACCCGAGTGGGCCTACTGCCACTGCGCGGGCCCCCGGAGGTCTTCCACGCCGTCTTTGTGGGGGAGATGTGGCGGGAGGTGTCACCGGGTCCGGCTCGAGTGGGTCTACTACCACTGCTCGAGCACCCGGTGGTCCCCCGCGTCCCCGCGGAAGGGTCTCGTCCATCAGGGGGCCGTCGGAGGGCTCGCTCGTCGGCGATGCCTCCGCATCGACCGCCTCTTCCGGCTCTTCGGGCCCCGGTGAGTTAGAGTGATAGCTTTTCAGTTGCTCCGCAGCCACCACCTCTTCTACCTCGCCGCCGTCGCCTACCAGCCTGTAGGTGTTGGGCCCGAGGGCGTCCGTAATCCGATACGGGCCCTCGAACTTCGGCGCTAGCTTTGCTGCTATCCCCTTGGCCGCCGAAGATAGAGGATGGCTGCGTTTCCATACTCTGTCGCCGGGTTTGAAAGTGGGCTCGCGCCTGCCGGCGTCATAGTAGCCCGCTTGGCGTTTTTGGGCTGCGCGCGCGCGCGTAGCAGCACGCGCGTGTAATTCTGGAAGGGCCTCCATTCGCTCCTTCCAGCGAGCCCAACTTTCCCCTTGAGCCGGGACGTCTGCTGCTACCTCTTGCATCCTTCTTTGCGTGCCGGGTGGTTCTGGTTGTCTCCCATATAGCATAAGGGCCGGGCTCATCCCGGTAGAACTCTGCTCAGCCGTATTTAGGGCAAAGAGAAGTTCCGGAAGCTTCTCGTCCCATGCACTATGTCGCTCCTTAAGGTAGGATGCGACCATCGCCTTTAGGGTACGGTTGGCTCGTTCCACCGGGTTGGCTTGAGGGTGATAGGGAGGAGTGTGGGTGTGATGCACACCGCGCTCCCGCAGGAAGTCTTCCAGGGCATGGTTCTTAAACTCTGTGCCGTTGTCAGACAGGAAGACTTCCGGGCAACCGAATCGAAGGAAGACCTTCCGATTCAGCTCCTCTATCACCGTCTTGGCATTTCCTTTGCGTATGGGGGATGCCTCTACCCACCTGGTGAAAAGGTTTTGGAACACCAAGATGTATTCGCAACCTTTAGAGCTTCGAGGCAGCGGTCCGATAACGTCTCCAGCCACGACCTGCCAAGGTTTGTCGATAACGCGACGCCCCATAAGGCCGGCTGGAGCCCGTTGTTCTACCTTGAACCGCTGGCATGTCTCGCAGTTCCTCACGTACGCCTGCGTTTCTGTATAATAGCGTGGCCAATAGTAGCGCAGCGCTACTCTGGCGAACGTTTTCTCCCTGCCGAGATGTCCAGCGGTTGCGTCGTCGTAGCATTCCTGCAACACCTCGCGACGATGCTCTTCTGGGACCACCAGTTTCCAGGTATCTTCATCGTTGCCGAGGGTTGAGTCTACCTCCGGGTTGGGACGATACCGATAGAGACTATTCACCTTGGTGCACCACTCCTGGTACCACGTGTCCTCTGTGTCCATCGACCAGGACACTGCCGAGACCTCTACCTCCTTCTCGTCTTCATAAATACGAGAGAGGGCATCGGCCACGTGGTTCAGGGCACCTTTACGGTGCTCTACCGTAAACCGGTGACCCTGCAGCTCTAATGCCCATCGAGCCAGCCTGCTGGTTGGATTCTTCATCTGGCACAACCAGCGCAGGCTACTATGGTCGGTGACTACTTTGAACTCGTAGCATTCGATGTATGGGCGGAACTTTTGAATGGCCCATACGACCGCAAGGCACTCTCGCTCGGTAACACTGTAGTTTCGCTCTGCCGGCGTAAGGACGCGGCTTGCGAACTCCAGTACCTTCTCCTGGCCCTCTAACTCTTGGAGGAGCACGGCTCCTAGGCCCACATCACTCGCATCCGTCTGCACGATGTATGACCCCTCGGGGTGGGGTCTGTGCAGAACCGGAGCGGTCATCACCATTGCTTTCAGCAGGTCGAACGCGTGCTGCTGCTCTTCGAGCCACTCATATTTCTGGTTCTTCTTTGTCAAGTTGGTGAGCGGCTCAGCGATGGTGGCGTAGTTCGGTATGAACTTACGATACAATGAGGTGGTGCCCAGGAACCTTCGCAGTGCCCTCAGGTTCTGGGGCACAGAGTAGTCCCTTATTGGTTCGATCTTGGCCGGGTTAGGCCTCATGCCCTCCCGGTTCACCAAGAATCCCAGGTACGCTACCTCTGGCTTGCAGAAAACACACTTTTCTGCGTTCAGTGTCAATCCAGCGGCCACTAGTCGTCCTAATACCATTCGAAGGCACTCCTTATGCTCCTCGAACGTCTCGGCGACGATTATGATGTCGTCGAGGTAGGCATAGACGTTCGGCTCTAATTCGGGGCCGAGCACTTGGTCTATTAGCCGCTGGAAGGTGGCGGGCGCGTTCGTAAGCCCATACGGCATCCTCCGGAATTGGTATAGCCCCATTCCGGGGACGGTGAAGGCCGTTATGGGGCGCGCATCCGCCGCCAGAGGTATCTGGTGGTAAGCACTCTTGAGGTTGAGCGTGGAGATGAATTTTGCTTTCCTCAACCTACGCAAAATATCCTGCATGTTCGGCAGGGGGTAGGCATCCGGTTCTGTGACTGCGTTGACTTTACGCAAGTCTTCGCAGAACCGCCGCGTCCCATCACTCTTGGGCGTCATCACCACGGGGCTCGACCAACCACTGCGAGAGGGTTCTATCACTCCCTTCTCGAGCATCTCCCTCACTTGTCGGTGCATCTCTTCTTGCACTTTATCCGACACGGGGTAGTGGCGCTGTTTGATTGGCCGAGGGTCTCGCAGAGTGATTTCATGCTCCACGCCCTTTACACATCCCAGGCCTGGCGGAAGCTTGCCTAGGATATTTTCCACCATCTCCTTCAGCTCCGCCCGCTGAAGGTCCGTAGCGTCCGCGAGCCCGATAGCCGACACTGCCGTGGGATCGGTGGTCAAGCTAGCTACTTCCAGCTCGACCTGCGCTTCTAAGTCCTTACAGAAGAGCGTGTCCGTATCCGGGTCAAGTACGGCTCTGAACGCGCGTATGAAATTGACCCCTAGATAGCAGTCGGCATCGAGGTTTGGCATAATCGCGACTCGAATCTCGCGAGTAAGGTCCCCTACCGTAATCGGAAGGAAAACGTGGCCTAGCAAGGGGCTGCGGCTACCATCCGCTAGCCTAACGCCTTGCCTCTCGGACGCTACGAGCGTCTTTCCGAACTCCGTGACCAATTGGAGGCCAACTGGACCCATCACGGTCGTGGACGCTCCTGGGTCTAACAGAGCTCCGAAAGTCGATTCTCCCACCTCAATCCGCAGCCACCAACGCGTCTCTGTGTTGGTTGGCCGGCCGACGGAAGCTCTTCCTCCGTCGGGCGGTAGAGGGGGGTTGGACTACTCGGGGGCCGGGCGAAGGTCGCACGCGGCCGCAGTGTCCTCGCACACTGGAGTCGCGTTTGGGCTCGGTGCCGGGGGCGCCGTCGGGGATGGCTCGAGTGGGTCTACTACCCCTGCTCGAGCTCCCCGGAGATCAGGGTTGGGGGCGATTTCATCTAATCGCCCCCTTTCCCGTTTCCCGAACAATTGGGGCAATATTTTGCCATGTAACCGATTTTTCCACATGAGTAACAACTCAGCGGCGGTCTCGGCTCTCCCGGGGTAGTTCCTCCGGCGCCGGCCGGCTGCACGGAGTCCCCTCTCGAACTCACGCCCTTGCCGTCCGGCTTTGGCGCTGGGGCCCTCGGTGGCCCTGACCGCCCCGGTGGCTTATAATTCCGCCCTCTCCGTGGACCAGCCGGAGCCTGCCTGGCCGCCTGGTCCTCCTTAGAGCTCGCCATCTCTGCGAAGCTCTGTTTCAGGACCCGGCGCAGCATGGCCTCCAAGTCTTCCTGCTTGGGTTCCGGCACGCCGGCTTGCGCCGCGACCTTGCCCTCTTTGAAGTCCGTTCTGGGCTTCTTCGGCGGTTCGGCTCTTGCGGGTGGCTTATACGCCATCTCCGGGAGCAGCGTCGCTGATGGTTGTGGAGGGGGCCTGTAGATTCTGGAGTTCTCCAGTGTCTGCTCCGCATCCACAGCCAACTCTAGGAGCCCCTCGACCGTATTAAAATCTGCCCTCCACACCATAGCCTGCAGCTGTCGTCGGAGGTTACGGTGGAGCTGGTCAAGCTGCTGCTCCATCTTGTGCGGAGGCGATATTTTTCTGTTAATTGCGATGAGGCACGTGATGTAATCTCTCACGGCCTCTTCTTCGCCTTGTGTACGGTTATTCTCCTCCGCAATCAGCCGCTGCTGGAACCCTTTCGTCGTTCCGTACCAACGCCTCGCCGCTGATACGAAGTCCTGCCACGTGGTCCATTTCTCCTTCTCGTTGCGATACCACGTGACCGCTGTGTCCGTGAACAGTTCCGACAGCGACGACAGCACCTCTTCTTCAGAGAGGTATGCTAGGACTCGGCAATCTTCTAACCTGGCGAGAAATACTTCGATACTCTGGCTTTTTGCACCAGAGAATCGTATTTGCCATTTCCGCACTATCTGGCCTATGTCTCTCGAGTGAAAGACTCCTGACCTCGAGGAGTTGGCCGATGTGCCTGGCGCGTATTGGTTCTGACAGCTCGAATCTCTCGTCGGATTTCGACGATTCTCCCCCTCCCAGGCTGGATTTACGTCCCGTAAATCAGTCTGGTCCCTAGGGAGAGCTGGCGGAGGTGAGCCTTGCCTTTGGTCCCAGCTCTCTCCTGCCCTCGACCCATAAAACTTGTCGTCGAAGTGCACTTGTTGCCTGCCGTCGCCAATTTTGGTGCTCGACGAGACCGTCGGCTATCGCTGGTACTCTGTCAGTCTACTTTCCAGCGACCGGACTTTTGTTATTAATTCTAGTAATAACCGTCCGAGGTCTCGTGGCATGTGGAACTCTGTTCCGTCCGTTGATTGCAGATTCAATGTCTCATTACCTTGTGCCTCTTCTGCGTTTGTGTGTCGTGGTGTTTCCGTGTTGGGCTGCTCTTGGCGTCTATTCTTCTCGGCATCTTCGTTCTGTTGCGCGTTTTTGCTGTTTTGGTTAGACGCGGTAGCCGTGCTTTGTTGGTTGTTTGGGTGCTGGGCTTTTTCCCTCGCCTTCCCCGTCGTTCTCTGCAATATCGCCAGTATCTCTTCACTTTTCGATACCACCTCTATGGGGTGTATATCCCAACCGGTGGTTTCGACGAACGATCCGTCATCGTCCGTGATGACCTCCCGCATCATTGCTTCGCGAAGTTGCATTCGCCTGGCGATCGCCTCGACGGGGTTGGCCGACTCTTCAAAGTCGTGAGGCTCATATAAACCCAACACCCATTTGCTCAGCCTGTCTAGCTGAGCGAATAGGTTGCCCCGTCGCCTCAACTCTAACTGCGACAGGTACCCATCAATCTCGCTCTGGGAGATTGATAACAACCACTCTTGCACGGCTCCCTCGACGTCGTAACCCATGACAGTCTCGCTCGTGTGTGTGTGCAAGGGTATTGATAGTTCAAGAGTCCGCAACTCTACTGTGCTTATGCACCGTCAGTGGTATCCTTCACACGGTACCTACTGGATCACCACTGACTGAGGAAACAACGATTTTCCCCAACTGGTGGTTTGGTCTCTAGTCGCTGGACCAATCTGTTCGCTTTTTAACCCGCTTGCTTGGAGGTTATGTTACTTTTTGGTTATTGCGCAAACGTAATTCGCTTGTTTGCGCAATGCGCAGACGTTTTTTTTTTTTTTTATCGTATGCGCAAACGATAGAAACGGTGCGCACGTGATTTCGCGGATGCGTGAGCGCTCTTACAGGGGTTATGCCGTTTATTGCCGATTGCAAATAAACTAGTTGGTATTTCCGACTTCTACTACCCGCGCAAATCGATTCGGCACCCGAGCAAACGAATCCGCGAAAAAAAAATCGAAATTTGCGTTTGACCCGTTCTGCGCATGCGCGGCACCAAAATTACTATATACAAAGTCTTCTCCAGCGCATGCCCAAACGATTACGCGTCTTAAAACAAAAATTCAATTTTTGACCCTTTGCGCATGCGCAAACTCGAAATTAGTGGATGCGCGCACCTCCTGGTGAGATGCGCTACCGATTCCGCTATAGTGATTTTCCACTTTTTAATTTCGGTTTCTGCGCATGCGCGGCCTCGAAATGATTGCGCGCGCCCTCTAGGCTATCCCCTGTATCCGCGCTCACGCGTTTTTCCCCAAAAATGCGGAAATTCCGCTGATCACCCTGAAAATGCGGAATGGGTGCGTAATCTACTACTTTACGCCCCGGCGTGCACGTAAGTTGTGCAACAAAGAGGTCAAACGCTAAAAACCTATTGTTGATGAAAAAATGTTTATAAATAATGTGATAAATAATAAATAACTAATTGTTAATTAAACTCTTTGTCGCCCTCACTAGGCACTTCAACAATTGCTCGGCCTTCACAAGCAAAGTCCTCACTAAGTACGTGCAGGCCGGTGTATCTCCTCCAAGCAAGGTTATGAACCACCGGTTGGTAACTCACTTGCACACACTGTATAATTTAATTAATAATTAATTCACCACTCGAGAATTAATTATTCGCAACCCGCGTCTCGGCCTGTTAAATATATAAAAGAACGCGTTTTAATTCCCTAACCTGTGCTTCCAACACGTTAAGGGCGCCAGTTGTAACGGGGTACAGTTACGGAGAGCGTATTAATCCCTCTCAGGGGTTCGCGGGGTAATATACGGGTGTATTCTACGCCCGGGCAACTCACCGTTGTAGAATCACCTGTAGTCCGGCAGAAGCGCCTCGGCACAGGTTCCGAACATGCGAGCCCGGCTTCGATTGTAGAAAGCCTAGGCCGCTTTCCCCTGGAACCGGCGCTGCGCTCTGCCGCTGCTGCCAACTGCTGCCCTAGCGTTACCAGCCGGTCTTTCCCGCGTACAACGCCGCTCGGTCGAACCTCTCGAGCGGCTTTTAAACTTACTCCCGCTACCGATGATCCTCTAGGAGGCTACGCCTCGACTAGCTGCAGCCACTGAAAAGGGTAGAGGGCGGTATTCGGGAAATCATGCACAGGCTAAGGTCTCCAAATAAGAACGCGTGACTCGACAGTTAAGATAAAAACAATGGCTCTAAATTTATTAAAGAATAAGTTCGCTCGCGAAAGGGCGCGAGCTCCCGAACAAACTAATATAAAATTAAGACGCGACAGGCCGAGACTATTCTCGCTCGCTCGCTAATGTTGGTGACGGGAGGGAATATCCTCGCGCCCCCGTCACTACGCTGCGCCAGTACGAACACGCGAAAAGCAATCAAACGCTACTTACGCGGGGCTGGCCAGCCATCGCACGCAACAACAACTCTCTCTCTCTCTCTCGCTCTCCCTGTCTGGTCGCGCTGCCTCTCTCTCTTTCTCTCTCACTCCTCGCAGTGGTGGCGGGGCGTTGCTGCCGTCTGCCGCAGTGGTGGAGGCGCACACACACCGACACATAACCCTCACTGTATCGCGCGACTTCTCTCTCTCGAGGTCACACCTCGAAGTCTATGGGCCACGATGGTCTCTCTGTGCCCATGCTGAAACTTATTGCGCCTCATTCCCTCCCGTACATCACCAACTTATTCAACACCTCTATTGGAAGTGCGACTTTTCCCGCTAGTTGGAAGAGAGCCATCATCAAGCCGCTCGCCAAGGTTAAGGTGATGACCCAGCCCTCCGACACTCGGCCCATTGCCCAATTGCCCGAGCTGTCGAAAGTTCTCGAAAGGCTGGTCCATAACCAACTTCAGGGATACCTAGAGGCGAATCGCCTACTCCACCCTCGCCAGGCAGGTTTCCGGCATGGGCACAGCACGCAGACTGCTCTTCTCGGAGTTTTTGATGACATTCGACACGCCATTGACAAACGCATGCTCACGTTCCTTATCCTTTTTTATTTCTCCAAAGCCTTCGATTCAATACCACATACTACCCTCATTGCTAAACTTCGTGCAATAAAGCTCTCAACCCATTCACTCCGATGGTTTTTTACCTATCTCGCCGATAGGTTCCAGGCTGTCATCGACTCTGGTGGCAGGGTCTCCGACTGGCTTCGTGCCTCGTCTGGGGTTCCCCAAGGAAGCGTTCTCGGCCCGCTACTCTTTGCTGTTTTTATCAACGATCTCCCGGCAGGGGTTCGTTTCTCCAGGATTATGATTTTTGCCGACGACACGCAACTATACCATCACTTTTGTCCTGCCGATTTCCATCTAGCTCTCGCACGCGTAACTCGAGATGCTCAAGCGGTCGCCGACTGGGCCCGTTCCAATGGCCTCCTCTTGAATTCCAGTAAAACTAAAATCCTAATCCTTGGTAGTGTTAGCTACACCCGCGAGCTCGACCTCGAATCCCTGCCGAGAGTTATCGTTGACGGCTACGCTCTTCCTTACGCCACTGAAGCTCGGAGCCTGGGGGTAACTTTCACCAACTCGCTCGACTGGCAAATTCATGCGCGGCTCGTCTCGCGCAAGGTGTATGGAACGCTTTTCACCCTGCGTTTCTTTCGTCATGCCCTCTCTCGGGACATACGCAAACACCTCATTGAGGCACTGGTCTTCCCGCTCTTTGACTACGCCTCCCCGGTCTATAACCATCTTGACAAGAAGCGTGTCAAGAAGCTTGAGACGACGCTGAACGCCTGTTGTTGGCAATATCTCTCGCCGCGACCATGTTACACCCTACCGGCTTGCACTCGGCTGGCTTTCAGCTGAGCGCAGGCGCGAATACGCCATTGGCCTCCAGGCCTTTAAAGTTGTGGCCAGTGCGCACCCGCAATACCTCGCTAGTCGCTTCGCCTGTAGGGTTAGCGATCTCGATCTTCGCCGCTCTGACCGACGCCCGCCGCAGCCGTTCGAGCCACCCCCTCGGCGCACCGAGGCGTTCAAGCGCTCGTTTGCCCTCGAAGCAATGGACCTACTCAACTCCATCCATGTGACTGATTTTACCTCTGCCAACTTGTCCTCGTTTAAACGCACATTACGCGAAACCCTATTCAGCCGAGATGTAGCTGATTGGAATCTGCGCGTCTGTAACGAGCGCCTTTCGACGCACCTCTGCTACCGACTACCAACGACATCAGCCCCGCCGTCCGCTCGCCTGTGACACTGCGGCGCACCTCTATTTTTGTATCCGTATACTTTTACTCATAATTTTCTATTTTAATTTGTTATTGCGTTATATTAATATTTTTCTACTCTTGTTACTGCGTTATTTTATATTTCTTTTTATCTACTGCTTGTTATCACCTTTTTTACTGTTTATTATCACTCTGTATTTGCACTTAAGCACCAGACGGGGTTTAACCCCATGGTGTCAAATAAAGACCAAATCAAATCAAATCAAACTGTTGCCGCTCACACGGCGTACGACAAGATGGCTCTCATGCTCCCCTCTCGCCCGCGGCACGGCGTCGTCGTCTTCTTCTCCGACTCCTTTTTGCTCTCCCCGCGTGGCGCACTCCGAACCATGATACGTGCAGGCGCGCGAGATTCGATTCTCGCAGCGCTGTATCGGTGGTTCACTTACCTTACGTCGGCGCCCGTCACAACACGGAATAGAGAGCAGCATCTACCTAACCCAACGTTCATAAAAGTACATTACTCGTTTGAAAATTTTAATCATTTTAGCATAGAGCAGAATCAATGGAGGACGCCTGGAGCTATAAAATACCTCGCATTGAAAAGAAAAAAGAATTGATGCACGTGCAATACTATACGTATTCGATAATTAAAGCTGTATATCGCAAAAGTAAGTAATAAAAATATGCTTTTGATAATTTATTAATTTGATGTGTTCTGGTTTTTATATATAGAGTATATATAAAGTATAATGCGTTTATAAGCCGCTAATGATAGATTTTGAGATAAGGTTACTTGTCGTAACTTTAAATTAATTAACTTTACGACAAATAAGAGTATAACATTGTATATATTATATAGAGTATATATACATTACTCTCATTAAAAATTAATATAACATATGATCTACTAAAAGTTAGTTTCACGTTGGCATTAATTGTTTGCAGTAAACTCTTAATTATTCAGTTCCTTCAGAACAAATTTTATAAGTATTAAATTTTACAATTATTAGTAAGTGTTTCTGTTAAAATTTTATGACTTTATCATCAGAAGTTAAAAACATTTTTATAGATTATAATGGAGGAGAAACAGTTTTACGCAGCCATAAGATTTTATTCAGATGAAATGCATCACATTCATTTCATTGATGTACATGATATTAAGAATTTTAAGTCTGTGGAAGATTTTAATTATGCAATCCCACATTTTGTGAAAAAAATGATGTAATTACAGGGGATAGCGAGTACTCTCCTGCACAAGTATTTCGAATATCAGGTAAACACAATATTTTTATTTGTTGTTATAAAAAGTATGTAATAGTTCATCACTATTTTTAATCTAACTCGTTTATTAAATTTATATAATATAATATACTATGTATATTTTCTAAGTTACTTCCCTACTGAAAAAGATCAACTGATTTTCAGGTGAAAATCATAATTTTTATTTAGATGGTATTATTGCATTAATAGGTGAATTTTATGTATATTATTATTATTTCTTTCAGATAAAGAATATTATACTATGCCCCTAGCGAGAAAAGTAGGCCATTATTGTCTCCCGCGAGGGACAATTGCTGCCCGAGGACAACGAGGGAAGCCACTCGCCAATAGCCCTCATCACTTCTGAGTGCAATATGCAAATTCTTCGTATACCCAGCGGAAAGTTTTTTGTGTTTAATCCCTGATTTCATGGCAAAGAATAAACACAATACTATATGCCAAGGTATGCTAAAAATAAAATAAACATTTAAATATTGTAAGCTGTTGTAATATCAGTAATGGGAAATTTACATATTTAGTTTATAAAAAAAACATCTATAATTTATAACTTAATTTATTTATTATTTAGCAGTTTAACACTGCTTATAAATAAAAAATAACAGTTTAAAGAAACATTTGTGCGATAATACATAGAATTTATATAATAATTATAATTATTTGAAAGTATTACATTTTTAAAAATGATCAATTTAATTGAAGATAGATAACTTTATTTTTATAAGTAACAATTATAATGTTCCGATACAAGTGTAAGTAAATAATAGAGACATGTAACAAACTTGCAAAATTAGAATTAGATCATGGATGATAGTTTGCTTAATGTAGATAAAGAAGAAACGATGTTCAACGATCCTCGTGCTCGCGCTCTCGACGCCGACCCGTGATAGCAAATTCACACGAAGCCGGCGCCGAGCGCGCCAACGTGTACTCGATTTTAGCAGCTAGGAGAACAGTTGCAACGACGACGGCGATAGTTTGTCAAGGCGATATCTTGGCGATGATGACCCTGTTGAAAGTACTGAGAATCTTGTGAAATTTCAGACAGAACCTCAAATCCAACCAAAAAATCCCAATCCTCTTACAAAATTGCTAAGGAGTGACAAAAAGAAGTAACTTACTTAATGATAATTATAATATGTTAGAAAAATTATACATTCTCCCACTCTTTTTATACATGAAATTCTTTAAAATAATAGCTTTTATTATTTAACACACAATACTTATATTATGCTGAAAGATATTCTATAAAAGTGTGCGAATTGACATAAGTTATGTCTACTTTTAATTTGCTTGTAATGAGAACTTATATTTTTCCTTTTCCTTTAAAATCAATCTCTTTATTATAGTCATCTATCTTAGAAAAATAAGTCCAAAAATCCCATTGATTTAATCACTAGAAAATAAGGAGCATTCTGGACTGTACTCAAGTCACATATGTATAAGCTTCGGATGATAGCTAGTACGAAAGAGCATTTCTAAAAGCTATAAGTATATCGCTTCACTACTGAAACTGACAGTACTGCATTTTTATAAGTATGGGTATCAGTAAAAATTGATTACTAAGTTTACAAGTGTGGTACATTAAACCACAGAAAATTTTGTATTGCCTTACTAGGCCAAGTAAGTAAATTCTTATATGACTAGCTTGCATATTGTATTTTAAACATAAGTGAAGCAACGAAAGGGTAGCCGCGACAGATTCAGTTTTAAAGTTATATAAAATTTCTAGTGCTCTTTCCTACTGATACCTGAGTTGTAACCGTATAAGGTAGTAGAATCAGGTCTCGATAACGTAAGACGCAAGGTAACGTTTTGTTCTAAAAACCAATATTTTTATTGGAGAAAATAATTATTTTCTTTTATAAAGTTATTGAACAAGTTCAAATAAAGTAAATGAAATAAAAAAAGTTCAGATTTAACAAATATTAAGGGAGAAAATAATTATTAAAAATATAATGTCGCCGGAGTAGTTCTCGATAACTAGTTTTGGCGCCAGAACAGTTCTCGATACGTAGGTGACACAGATGTCGATAGCTTGTGAAATGTGAACCCAAAATCGAGGTCAAAAACTAAAAGTTACAATTGGTATACTTTTCTAAAGTAATAAAACAGTAAATTGATAATTCTTTGACATAACTTATTTATAAATAGAACTGGTGATAATATAAATAAATTAATACTATAATTTATTATGAAAAATTCCCATTTATAAGTACTTAATATATGCTGGGTGACTTTACCGCTGGATATATTTGGACCCGATGGATCAAATGACTTTATATGTCATATGATTCTTTGTGACTATAATAGTCAAGTATGTGTTTGAAAACAAATTATTGTAAAAAATCAAAGAAAATGTATGTCATTATAAAATTGTTATGTTAAGTATAAATTTTATTTGGAAAAGTAATACGTACATGCCATAACTATTATAGTCAGAAGGAATATAATATCAAATATGGATCAATTAGTCATTTTGTTCATGCGGTTTCAATATTTCCTGCGATAAAGTAACCCAGCCCATAAGTGAGTTATCGAATAATGAAAGTTGTAAATATTGTATACTTACACGTACAGTCTATAGCTGCAATTTACACACAATAAAAGTTGATTTTGATCCTCTCGTGTAAGAGATCTACAATATTATTTAGTTAATTGAGTCCAAATATTTTCTACGCTAAAGACACCTCAAGTTTTAAATCTATCAACGAGCAACTGAATTGTAGATGTCATAAGCGAAGGGACCAATATTCTATGTAATAAGATAGAAAATTTTGTATGCTTATAGGTAGTGTCTTTAGCTACAATTTATGCACAATGAAAGTTGATTTTGATCCTCTCGTGTAAGAGATCTACAATATTATTTAGTTAATTGGGTCCAAATATTTCCTACGCTAAAGACACCTCAAGTTTTAAATCTATCAACGAGCAACTGAATTGTAGATGTCATAAGCGAAGGGACCAATATTCTATGTAATAAGATAAAAAATTTTGTATGCTTATAGGTAGTGTCTTTAGCTACAATTTATGCACAATGAAAGTTGAATTTGATCCTCTCGTGTAAGAGATCTACAATATTATTTAGTTAATTGGGTCCAAATATTTCCTACGCTAAAGACACCTCAAGTTTTAAATCTATCAACGAGCAACTGAATTGTAGATGTCATAAAGCGAAGGGATTTAAAACTTGAGGTGTCTTTAGCGTAGAAAATATTTGGACTCAATTAACTAAATAATATTGTAGATCTCTTACACGAGAGGATCAAAATCAACTTTTATTGTGTGTAAATTGCAGCTATAGACTGTACGTGTAAGTATACAATATTTACAACTTTCATTATTCGATAACTCACTTATGGGCTGGGTTACTTTATCGCAGGAAATATTGAAACCGCATGAACAAAATGACTAATTGATCCATATTTGATATTATATTCCTTCTGACTATAATAGTTATGGCATGTACGTATTACTTTTCCAAATAAAATTTATACTTAACATAACAATTTTATAATAACATACATTTTCTTCGATTTTTTACAATAATTTGTTTTTAAACACATACTTAACTATTATAGTCACAAAGAATCATATGACATATAAAGTCATTTGATCCATCGGCTCCAAATATATCCAGTGGTAAAGTCACCCAGCATATATTAAGTACTTATAAATGGGGATTTTTCATAATAAATTATAGTATTAATTTATTTATATTATCACCAGTCTATTTATTAATAAGTTATGTCAAAGAATTATCAATTTACTGTTTTATTACTTTAGAAAAGTATACCAATTGTAACTTTTAGTTTTTGACCTCGATTTTGGGTTCACATTTCACAAGCTATCGACATCTGTGTCACCTACGTATCGAGAACTGTTCTGGCGCCAAAACTAGTTATCGAGAACTACTCCGGCGACATTATATTTTTAATAATTATTTTCTCCCTTAATATTTGTTAAATCTGAACTTGTTCTATTTCATTTACTTTATTTGAACTTGTTCAATAACTTTATAAAAAAAAATAATTATTTTCTCTAATAAAAATATTGGTTTTTAGAACAAAACGTTACCTTGCGTCTTACATTATCGAGACCTGGTTCCACTACCTTATACGGTTACGACTCAGGTATCAGTAGGAAAGAGTACTAGAAATTTTATATAACTTTAAAACTGAATCTGTCGCGACTACCCTTTCGTTGCTTCACTTATGTTTAGAATACAATATGCAAGCTAGTCATATAAGAATTTACTGGCTTGGCCTAGTAAGCTTAATTAGAATGAATTATAACTTATCATATATAAATTATAAATAAATGAGAAATAATATTTAAAGACAATACAAAATTTTCTGTGATTTAATGTACCACAATTGTAAACTTAGTAATCAATTTTTACTGATACCCATACTTATAAAAATGCAGTACTGTCAGTTTCAGTAGTGAAGCGATATACTTAAAGCTTTTAGAAATGCTCTTTCGTACTAGCTATCATCCGAAGCTTATACATATGTGACTTGAGTACAGTCCAGAATGCTCCTTATTTTCTAGTGATTAAATCAATGGGATTTTTGGACTTATTTTTCTAAGGTAGATGATTATAATAAAGAGATTGATTTTAACGGAAAAGGATAAATATAAGTTCTCATTACAAGAAAATTATAAGCAGACATAACGTATGTCAATTCGCACACTTTTATAGAATATCTTTCAGCATAATAAAACATTGTCATATTTGAGTCTGGTATTATAACAATTCATTCATGCCTCTTTTAATTTAGGACTTATGTGCGAAAAAGTGAGCTTGTGTCAGGACACGGAGAAAGCTGTTCTATATCAAATTACTATGTTTTATTGTAATCGGGGGACAAACTTGAATTCTTAAAAAAAAAATTACTCTTTTCTAGCAAAAATTAATTGCTATAAATGTAGTTAAAATTACTATAAAGAGAGCAATTTTTACTAGAGTACATAGTAATTTTTTTTTGAATGAAAGTTTGTCCCCGGTTCTAATAAAACATAGTAATTTTTAATAGAACATTTTTCTCCATGTATACTAATAATCACCTTCTTATAGTCTACAGTATTTTAAAACATACATTTTTATACTATAGAGTAAACAAACACTTTTATAACTGATAGTGATATTGGTTATTACAAGTATTGTGTGTTAAATAATAGAAACTATTATTTTAAAGAATTTCATGTATAAAAAGAGTGTGAGAATGTTTAATTTTTCAAACATATTATAATTATCATTAAGTAAGTTACTTTTTTTGTCACTCCTTAGCAATTTTGTAAGAGGATTGGGATTTTTTGGTTGGAATTGAGGTTCTGTCTGAAATTTCACAAGATTCTCAGTACTTTCAACAGGGTCATCATCGCCAAGATATCGCCTTGACGAACTGTCGCCGTCGTCGTTGCAACTGTTCTCCTAGCTGCTAAAATCGAGTACACATGGGCGCGCTCGGCGCCGGCTTCGTGTGAATTTGCTATCACGGGTCGGCGTCGAGAGCGCGAGCACGAGACTCGTTGAATATCGTTTCTTCTTTTTCTACATTAAGCAAACTATCATCAATGATCTAATTCTAATTTTGCAAGTATGTTACATGTCTCTATTATTTACTTACACTTGTATCGGAACATTATAATTTGTGCACGAATGAACGTGTACGAGTTATTTATATTGTTAGAGTTTGTCAACGAGAAGAAATAAACGGGAAAATTAGACTTCAAGAGTCTATGCAATCAACTCTACTCGCAAGTAAAAGTTGATTACCGAAAAAGGCGTGAACGTAAAATGCGTTCAAATAAAATAGGCAAAGTATAAAGTGTCTTATTCGCAAATAAGACAACAAAGTATAGGCAATGTAACTGTAGGCAATAAATGTAGGCAAAGTATCGGCAATAAGGCAAAGTATAGGTAAAATCGATAAGGGCAAAGTAATAAATAAAGTAAAGGCAATAATATGTCTTAGTCGCAACTAAGACAAGTGTAGGCAAATGTACGCAACAAGTATAGGCAAAAGTATAGGGGAAAAGTAACAAGGCATGTGCATAAAGCACCCGAATAGTGGCTGCCGCAGACCTCTATATGTATACTCATTGAAGTATTTTTCATTGAAGGTTGCTCGTCGATGCTTGCCATCTGGCGGACACTTCGGGTACTTCAATCCCAAACATACCGCCCGCTTTCGTCCATACAATGGGCGAACAGAATTAGTTTAGCAGACATTTAAACCGATCTGAAAACTAAGATTGAAATGCTGCAATTGGAGACTTTGAGGTATTAAGTTTGCCAATAGGTCCGCTTATAATCCATCCGAAGATTGTGCGTTGGGCCATTGGAGTTCCGGAAGGTCCTTTGACCAGTCCGTTGAGCAAGATCTCTGGGAAGATGTCGGCCCCAAGTAAAATGTCAATTTCAGCAGGCGTTTCCCTGAAATCGTCAGCTAATTGTAATCCTTTCAAATGGGTCCAGGCATTCTTTAGTTCATGGCATCTTTGCGTGTATTTAGTAATGAAGGGAAGTACTAGTGCGTTTAATTGCAAATGTGCTTTAGGGTTAAAGGCGGATGTAAGTTGCAAAGTTGTACGGTCCTTAGCAGGGATGTGAGAATAACCTCCAATACCACTCAACGGCACTGTCGTGGCAGAGTATGGTTGTTCAAGCTTCTTTAATAACACCTCGGATACAAAAGAACTTTGGGATCCAGGATCTATCATAGCTCGAGCAGTATGAATTCTGCCATCAGCACCACGCAGTTTCACCAACGCGGTAGCCAGAAGAGTAGGTTCTACGCTGGAGCTTTGAGCTACTAAACTTAGTTGCAGGTCAGTGTTGGCAGCAAAAGAGGGACCAGTGAAAGCGACGTGATTATGTATTGGTTCAGTGGCAGACACATGAGAACTTGTATTTGTATCTTCGTGAAGAAGCGTATGGTGTTGTTTGTTACATATGATACATCTTCTGTCAGATCGGCAATTACTGATTGGGTGAAACCCAAGACAATTGAAACATAACTTCCTTTTTTCCACGAAGATTTTTCGTTCATTTGCGGTTTTGGCTTTGAAGGCATTGCAACGAGTAATGAAATGTGCGTCTGTACAAAAGACACACTTGTCGGTAAACGTAGCATGAGAGCTAATTGAACTATTTTCTGAAGTTTTAGATTTACTTAACTTAGGCACGGAGGTGGTTTCTAAAAAATCAATACGTTGGGTGATGAACAGACTAAGTTGGACAAAAGTAGGAGGATCGGCACTCTTACTGACTTGTTTTTCCCACTCGCATAAGGTTTTGAAATCAAGCTTATGAGCAATGATAGGCACGAGTAGATCATCCCATTGATTGGTTGGCCTTTTGAGTTGCTCTAAAGCCGAGATTGCATTTGTCGTTGTATTAAGAAGGGATTGTAAATGAGATGGTGACTCGGAGTGTACGGTAGGAAGATCGAGTAGGGTCTTGGTATAAATGGCAACAAGTCGACGTTTGTTTGTATAGTGATCTTCCAACTTTTTCCAGGCAATAGGGAAGTTGAGATCTGTAATTTGAATTGTTTTGAGCATATCAGCTGCTTCCCCTTGAACGTGCGTTTTCAATTGCTGTAGTTTCTCTGAATTAGAGAGTCGTTCATCGTTGGTGATGGTAGCTTTGAATAGATCTTTAAAATCTAGTCAGTCAGTAAATTTCCCGGAAAAAGTGGGAACTTCGATATTGGGTAACTTTCTTGTAGGAACTGTTTGTTGTACAATAGGCGCAGTGTTCTGTTGAGGAAATCCTCTAAGTAATCTGGTAATATAGGCAGCTGAATTGATGTAACCTTCTTCTGTTGCACCATAGCAGTCGTTGACAAAATATTCACTTTGGCTAGTACTTTCAAATTTCTGAGATAGAATGATAGTGTGGTTTTCTTGAAATTCGTTCCAGTTTTTCTCTAGCGTCCGTAGTCTAGCTTCAAGAAGCTCTTGAGTGATATTGTCTTTATCAACTTTCTTGATGTTATCGGGCGTATTATGAATTCGCTTAAATAATTCGTACTGACGCTCGATAGTTTGCGTAAGTGAAAGTGATGGCATTTTGAAGAACGTTGGATATTAAAGATTCTTGAGTTTTATGAGTTGATGTGATGACTCCGCCCGCCGTGCGAGTGCGGAGGCTGAAGATCAGTCACACGAGGTCTTGTTAGGAGGTCGTAAATCTCCAACGAAATCGCCTTTCTTGTCAGAGGTCGTAAATCTCTGGCAATTGAGAACAACTAAATAACAGAATTTTATCCGATCGCTTTTCAAGTATTCCTCTTGGTTGACAACTCTATCCGGCTCGAAGGACCAAAAATGTGCACGAATGAACGTGTACGAGTTATTTATATTGTTAGAGTTTGTCAACGAGAAGAAATAAACGAGAAAATTAGACTTCAAGAGTCTATGCAATCAACTCTACTCGCAAGTAAAAGTTGATTACCGAAAAAGGTGTGAACGTAAAATGCGTTCAAATAAAATAGGCAAAGTATAAAGTGTCTTATTCGCAAATAAGACAACAAAGTATAGGCAATGTAACTGTAGGCAATAAATGTAGGAAAAGTATCGGCAATAAGGCAAAGTATAGGTAAAATCGATAAGGGCAAAGTAATAAATAAAGTAAAGGCAATAATATGTCTTAGTCGCAACTAAGACCAGTGTAGGCAAATGTACGCAACAAGTATAGGCAAAAGTATAGGGGAAAAGTAACAAGGCATGTGCATAAAGCACCTGAATAGTGGCTGCCGCAGACCTCTATATGTATACTCATTGAAGTATTTTTCATTGAAGGTTGCTCGTCGGTGCTTGCCATCTGGCGGACACTTCGGGTACTTCAATCCCGAACATAATTGTTACTTATAAAAATAAAGTTATCTATCTTCAATTAAATTGATCATTTTTAAAAATGTAATACTTTCAAATAATTATAATTATTATATATTCTATATATTATCGCACAAATGTTTCTTTAAACTGTTATTTTTTATTTATAAGCAGTGTTAAACTGCTAAATAATAAATAAATTAAGTTATAAATTATAGATGTTTTTTTATAAACTAAATATGTAAATTTCCCATTACTGATATTACAACAGCTTACAATATTTAAATGTTTATTTTATTTTTAGCATTCCTTGGCATATAGTATTGTGTTTATTCTTTGCCATGAAATCAGGGATTAAACACAAAAAACTTTCCGCTGGGTATACGAAGAATTTGCATATTGCACTCAGAAGTGATGAGGGCTATTGGCGAGTGGCTTCTCTCGTTGCCCTCGGGCAGCAAGTGTCCCTCGTGAGAGAGAATAATGGCCTACTTTTCTCTCTAGAGGCATAGTATAATATTCTTTATCAGAAAAAAATAATAATAATATACATAAAATTCAGCTATTAATGCAATAATACCATCTAAATAAAAATTATGATTTTCAGCTGATTTTCACCTGAAAATCAGTTGACCTTTTTCAGTAGGGTTATTACTCAACTATTCTTAATAGATAATTTAGAAAGTTTGGAGAGATCTAATAAACGTTATAGATTTAAAAAAAAAAGATATAGCGAAGCTTTATACGAGTGTCAGCAGCTGGAACTTGAAGAAAAACCGACAGAAACACAAGAAGAAACTGATACTGAGGTATCTACAGAACATTCAAAAACAAAAAGACGAGGGAAAAAGAATGTCACGCAAGAAAAGGTAAATATTTTATTAATCATACGCTCTTAAGTTTAGTCTTAAATTTTTATTCAATAAGATTATTTACAAATATTTAAATCACAACCTAAAGTCAAAATAATTTAAAAAATTAATATTTTTTTACTTCATTCCATCTTATAAATTAATTAAAATTATAAAATAACTAAGTAAATAAAATAAACATAAAATTCGAATGCTTTGAAATAAAATGTGTGTATTTAAAAATGTTCTTAAGTAGAGCCGAATCATGTGATTTTTTTTAATCATTTTCAAAATATTATAACACCTTATTAAATCCATTAAAAACATTTGTAGGATCTACAACAAAAAATCAATGTGAAAAAGACTGAAGATAACAAAAAGATAGTTGACGAACAGTTGCAGTTATTATTACATAAAGAACTAGATTTTGGAGAAAGAAGTAAAGTAACGAAAGGGTCAAACAACATGGATATTGAGAAAAAGTGGGATGAATTAACAGCACAATTAGAAAATCAAATGAAAAAAATGTATGAAGAGAAATTTAAAAAACAAGAAGGATGCATACAGGAATTAAAAATGACTGTCTCTGCTTATGAAAACAAATTTGATCTTTTACAAAACATAAATAACAGTTTGTCAAGAAGTAAAGCAGAATTTTTTATTTCATCTGAAATAAAAAAAGTATTTTTAGTACAGGTAGTTAAGGGGGCTAGACAGCTTTTTTCTCTGAAATAAGAAGTCACATTTTAATACATAAATGTAAACTAATTATTTCATACTTTTTACATATAAAAGTGGGTATATTTACCTTACCTTAAAACTTTCTCCGATGGGCCTTTTATATGGTCCAGAACCATAGTCATCGATGAAACAAGTTTTTTCACTAACCATAAGCTTTGAAATTTTCCTGTGGATGGATTGACTTCAGATTTGAACTAAATTACTCCTGAATAGTATAATTCTCATATGAGTGTAGGGATTTTTGATCTAATGAGAAAAAAAAAATTGTGCTGTTTTTCAAGAGTTTTTTTTAAAATTTTTTTAAATTTTTTATATTTTTTCATAATTTTTCTGATGTAAAATTTTTTCCGACATTTAATCCTAAATCCCTACACTCATATGAGAATTATAATATTCAGGAGTAATTTAGTTCAAATCTGAAGTCAATCCATCCACAGGAAAATTTCAAAGCTTACGGTTAGTGAAAAAACTTGTTTCATCGATGACTATGGTTCTGGACCATATAAAAGGCCCATCGGAGAAAGTTTTAGGGTAAGGAAAATATACCCACTTTTATATGTAAAAAGTATGAAATAATTAGTTTACATTTATGTATTAAAATGTGACTTCTTATTTCAGAGAAAAAAGGTGTCTAGCCCCCTTAATTATTTGTGACTATATTAATATAATTTTCATAATACTTATATTATTTCTTTTTCAGATGCAAATATTAACTCAAACAAAGAGAGTCAAAATATTGAAACAGACGTTAGCAATGAAGGTTTGGTCGATAATCAACTAATAGATAAAAGTAATGATTTAAATGAAATTGTAGCAGATCAACAAACACCTTCTACAAGCAAGACAAATTTTTCACCTTCGTAGCGATATTTTTAATAATCTTTTTATTTAACTAGCTACATTCAACGCGCTTCGCGCATATTATTTATTTATTTATTTTTTTTTTTTGTTTTTGAAGTTATGAGCATGATCAAGTTAGTTTGTTTCAATTAGTTTAAATTATACGAGAATAACGTAAGTTTGATAAATAAAATAATTAAATATTTCTTATACTTTTTTAATTATGCAGTTTTAAATACTCGAACACAAGAATTCAATCTTCAAAATTCAATCATATTAGAGTTTGGCGCTTATTCTATGTAGACCAATCAAATGAGCCAACAACAACCAATCAAAACAGTCTTATTGTGATGACAGATTTCATCCATCACTTTTTTAAGAGAGATTTGTGTTATAGGTACACGTATAAGGGGTAATAATTCTTTTTCTTATCTGCAACAACAAATACTTTTTCATTCTGATGACTCTGAGGGTGAACACGCTAAAAGTAAAAATAAGCAAAGACAAAAAAAGGAAAAAACAAGAAAAAGTGATAAAAAATATTCAAATGATTTATCTAATGAAAGTGAAAAAACAAGTAAAGGTCTAATATCAAAAAAGAACGATACAGAAGATATATTTTGTTTATTATTGTCTTACTTTCATTTTCTCATTTGAGTGTTGTTTATTTTTTATATTATATTTAAATATTTTTCATTTTCTTATTTTATTATATTCCCTTTTGCAATGTAATATTTTATTGTAATCTTCTTTTTTGTATGATTCTTCATTATAATATTCTTACTTTTATCAAGGAGCGCGGGAGCGCTCCGAAGGCAAGTAACAGTCAAACAATGCAGAAGAGGCCTAAGGAGTGACCCGTGCCTTATATTCTTTGATATGAGAGCGCGAAAACTTTGATCGCGTTGTATTTTATCTATGCAGAATAAATACCTAGCATAATACACTTGTTGAAATCTATGTTCATTAAGCTAGAAAAATTTGAAGGTTTTATTCAAAAATATTGTCTCATTTAAGAGATATTGAGTATCAAAGAATCAGACTGGTCGATTCCGATCTTTAAATTTTTTCCTTTTCTTTCATCAGACCTGCATCCGCTTCCGATCACGTGATACGTATAACGTCACGTGACCCCATACGACCCAGCGTGTATATATATATATATATATATATATATATGTACACCGTATCCATCGACCTAACCTTATTTACATATAATCGACCTAACCTTATTTACATATAATAACATGTCAGTATTTTTTTATTATACACACAGATATATATATTACAAATGTTATCATATCGTGATCATATCGTGATATCGTGAGTTAGTATAAATTAGTTAATAATATGTAAAAATCTCAAATAGTCAACTGGTGATGAGAAGAATTTATCTATTCTTCGTGTATCAATCAATCAATGGGAAAATAACTTTTATTAGATAAGTACTTACTGGCTAAATGTTAAATGGCTAAAATCATTTTGTAAAATTGATACTTTGTGTGATTTTTTATTTTTACAGATTTTTTATAGATATTATACCAGAATTATACCAGAAGATTCTTTTTGAGTCCTTTTGGAAATATAGGGATAAGGAGTTCTAATCGTGTAATGTGTCTGAAAATTTTGAATTAGCAAAAATAAACGACTGCCCTCATGACCCTGGTTGTTATTTTATTATTAATGGACAACAAAAAATTATTTTAATACATGAACAGACGCTTAGGAATAGAATATATTAAAGATTTATCTATTCTTCGTGTATCAGTCAATCAATGGAAAAAATAACTTTTATTAGATAAGTACTTACTGGCTGAATGTTAAATGGCTAAAATCATGTTGTAAAAATTGATACTTTGTGTGATTTTTTTATTTTTACAGATTTTTTACAGATATTATACCAGAAGATTTTTTTCGAGTCCTTTTGGAAATATTGAGATATATGTATAATATAGCCAATAATGTTAAGGAGTTCTAATCGTGTAATGTGTCTGAAAAATCTAATTTTGAATTAGCAAAAATGAACGACTGCCCTCATGACCCTGGTTGTTATTTTATTATTAATGGACGACAAAAAGTTATTTTAATACATGAACAGACGCGTAGGAATAGAATAATTTATATTAAAGAAGATAGTAAGAATATATATAGCACTACTCAAGAAAGAAAAACAGAAGTGCAGGCAAATACTATTTACGATACAATATTTTCAAGATGTATTTTATAATATCCTCAACATGAAAATTTTATAAATCAAATGTTATTGATAACAAATTGTGATTGTGATTAAAAAATGACATCTACCAGTAGTTGGTGTAATATAAAAAATAAAATACCGGTAAAATGTGTTGCATGAAATGTTATATCAAATTAAAAACTTCTCCTTAAAATCAGTTTCAAATATTTTGAAAATAGCTCAAGTGTGTATTAATAAGTAATTACGTCTTATGAGGTTTATAAACATCATAATAAACTTTTGCATACAAAAAATATTGCTCAGTGACACGCGAGGTTATATATATAAATATACAATATAATTTTCAGTGTTTAAAATATGGTACTGGTATGACGTGCTACATGAAGTGTTTATAATTAAATTTTAAAACTTCTATTAAAAATCAGTTTCAAATATTTGAGAATAGAACAAGTGTGTATTAATAAATAAAATAATTATTTTAGAAGAATATTAAAAATGGGTCTTCATATTTGACAGGATTAAATTATTATTATTACAAAACGACATCTAATCAGTGTTTTGCGTAATAAATAAAATAAAATACCGGTATGATGTGTTGCATGAAGTGCATATATAACTAAATTTTATTGATGACAAATAACATATAGTGATTAAAAAATGGCATGTAATCAGTGTTTTGTATTATTAAATAAAATAAAATATCAGTATGATATGTCCAATGAAGTGCATATATAAATCAAATGTTATTGATAACAAATTGTGATTACAAACCCATACAGCATGAAAGAAAACTGAAATAATTACATGAAATAATTCATGAATTAATACATTGAAATGATTTAGAAAGAATTTTAAAAGGAAAAAAAATTAATTTTAAATTAATTTTTAAAATAATATATGGAATCCTTACAAAATACTTTCAAAAATCTTCCAAAAAAATAAAAAAAGTGTTACCAAAAAATAATTACACGAATTAATTCTGAAAGGACTTTGAAAAGATTTTTTGAAAGAATACATAAAATAATTTCGAAATTATTGCAAGTATTCTTTCATGCAATAATTCAGAAATAATTTCAGAAAGATACAAATTAATCATTCACAAAAATAATTCAATATCTATTCAAAAATCTTACATGAATTATTTCATGAAATCTTCTGGGAAACTCGTGTGAATTAATACAAGAAATAATTTTGAATTCTTTTGAAAAAGATTTTTAGAATAAAATTTTTTAAAACAAAATAGCAAAAAAAATAATTACACGAATTAATTCTGAAAGGACTTTGAAAAGATTTTTTGAAAGAATACATAAAATAATTTCGAAATTATTGCAAGTATTCTTTCATGCAATAATTCAGAAATAATTTTAGAAAGATACAAATTAATCATTCACAAAAATAATTCAGTATCTATTCAAAAATCTTACATGAATTATTTCATGAAATCTTCTGGGAAACTCGTGTTAATTAATACAAGAAATAATTTTGAATTCTTTTGAAAAAGATTTTTAAAATAAAATTTTTTAAAACAAAATAGCAAAAAAATAATTACACGAATTAATACTGAAAGGACTTTGAAAAGATTTTTTGAAAGAATACATAAAATAATTTCGAAATTATTGCAAGTATTCTTTCATGCAATAATTCAGAAATAATTTCAGAAAGATACAAATTAATCATTCACAAAAATAATTCAATATCTATTCAAAAATCTTACATGAATTATTTCATGAAATCTTCTGGGAAACTCGTGTGAATTAATACAAGAAATAATTTTGAATTCTTTTGAAAAAGATTTTTAGAATAAAATTTTTTAAAACAAAATAGCAAAAAAAATAATTACACGAATTAATTCTGAAAGGACTTTAAAAAGATTTTTAGAATAAAATTTTTTAAAACAAAATAGCAAAAAAAATAATTACACGAATTAATTCTGAAAGGTCTTTGAAAAGATTTTTTGAAAGAATACATAAAATAATTTCGAAATTATTGCAAGTATTCTTTCATGCAATAATTCAGAAATAATTTCAGAAAGATACAAATTAATCATTCACAAAAATAATTCAGTATCTATTCAAAAATCTTACATGAATTATTTCATGAAATCTTCTGGGAAACTCGTGTGAATTAATACAAGAAATAATTTTGAATTCTTTTGAAAAAGATTTTTAGAATAAAATTTTTTAAAACAAAATAGCAAAAAAAATAATTACACGAATTAATTCTGAAAGGACTTTGAAAAGATTTTTTGAAAGAATACATAAAATAATTTCGAAATTATTGCAAGTATTCTTTCATGCAATAATTCAGAAATAATTTTAGAAAGATACAAATTAATCATTCACAAAAATAATTCAGTATCTATTCAAAAATCTTACATGAATTATTTGATGAAATCTTCTGGGAAACTTGTGTGAATTAATACAAGAAATAATTTTGAATTCTTTTGAAAAAGATTTTTAAAATAAAATTTTTAAAACAAAATAGCAAAAAAAATAATTACACGAATTAATTCTGAAAGGACTTTGAAAAGATTTTTTGAAAGAATACATAAAATAATTTCGAAATTATTGCAAGTATTCTTTCATGCAATAATTCAGAAATAATTTCAGAAAGATACAAATTAATCATTCACAAAAATAATTCAATATCTATTCAAAAATCTTACATGAATTATTTCATGAAATCTTCCGGGAAACTCGTGTGAATTAATAGATTTTTTAAAGAAAACATAACAATTCAGCAATCATGTCAAGAATTATATCACGAAATAATTCAGAAATAATTTCAGAATGATAAAAATTAATCATTCACAAAGATAATTCAATATCTATTGAAAATAATTTCATGAATTATTTCATGAAATGTTGCGGGAAACTCACGTGAATTAATACAAGAAATAATTTAGAATTCGTTTGAAAAAGATTGTTGCAATAAAATTTTTTAAAACACAATAGCAAAAAAGATATTTACAAGAATTCTTCCTGAAAGAACCTTGAAAAGATTTTTTGAAAGAAAACATAAAATAGTTCAGAAATTATTGCAAGTATTCAACACGAAAAGGGCAGCGTCCGTATATAAGAGGCATCGTATAATGTATTTATTTTGTTTTTAATTCGAATTTGTTTCAATCAAATAAGTCCTAATTAATACAATATTTAATAAACAAAACTTACTAAATAAGTATATACTAATTAAACAAAGTTAATATTAAAAAATAAAGAAATATTAGAAATAAATATTCTAATTTATTTTGTCAGTCATTTTGCACTATATAATGAAAAAAATGAAATGATTGGATAATGATCGGATTTAGTCGTCCATTGTTTTCTACATTCGTATGATCCTATTAAAGAACGTATTAAAATGTGTGGGGGGTATATAATTTTTCGTTTTTGTGAACTAAGATAGATTGAAACATTTACTAATTGCGAAAAATATTAATTTGAAAAGTTAATGTAAGAATATAAAAACTTAAAATAAAAGGAAAAAAACATTTAAAGATGAATAATATAGGTACTTAAAATAAGCAATATTTTTTATTATTATTCATAATAGTATTCTTTCAGTATGACAATGTTTAGAAGTCCCCTCAAAATCGACAGAAATATTATTTATACGTCTGCCAAGAGTAAAGAGCCTTTGACTCTAAAAGTTGATTCTAAATTGAAAACACTACAAATAATAATAACGTCGGTAAGGTAGAGCTCATTCTATTCATCTCTGCATTATATGCAATTATCATGTTTTTATTTTTATCGAATTTCGGGAAAAGAGCTCTTTATTGCCCTTCGTAATGACAAAAATACACTATGTGTAAATTTTCAAGTTATTGCTCGTTATAGATTTTACAGGAAACGGGTTGAAAAATTTTCTACCAGTTTTTTATGAAAAATAATGAACAGAATTTCTGAAAAATTTATAGGTGTATTATTTATGCAATTACGGAGTGCAGTGAAGAGCTTCATTCATCAAAAGTTGAATCTAAGATCAAAAAAATGTAAAAACTCATAACGTCGGTAAGGAAGAGCTCCCTTTATACACACACATTTCACATCGACTTAATACAATATTTAATAAACTAAAAGTATTAAATAACTATGAATTAATTGATCAAAGTTAATATTAAAAAATAAAGTAATATTAAGAATAAATTTTCTAATGTATCGTATCACTCATATTGCAGTATATAATGAAAAAAATGAAATGATCTAACAAGCGAGCGATAGCGTAATGGATAGCGTATTTGCGTAGTACCCAAGCGACCCGGGTTCGAATCTCCATCATGTAAAAAATTTTTCTGCTTTTTTTCTGCGATAAAATAGTGTAAAATTATTAACAATGTAAATATATGTAAAAATAGTTAGAATATTATTAAAATAATATTCTAAATTATAAAAATGTACCTTCAAATACGGGATTATATATACCCTTCGAAATTTATTGTTAGTAATATTTACTAAATATTTTCTAATTAATTCACAATATTTATTCCTGAATCCTTCCAAAAATCTTTCATTGAAAGTATTCTGCAATAATACATGATTTTATAACCTTCGAAATTTTTTGTTAGTAATATTTCCATTATATTTTCGAATTAATTCACAAAATTAATTCCTGAATCCTTTCAGACATCCTTCATTGGAAGGATTCTGTAATAATACGGGATTTATCCTCTTCAAATTTCTTGTTAGTAATATTTCCATAATATTTTCTAATTAATTCACAATATTAATTCCTGAATCCTTTCATACATCTTTCATTGAAAGGATTCAGGAATTAATTTTGTGAATTAATTCGAAAATATTATGGAAATATTACTAAAAAGAAATTTCAAAGAGTATAAATAACGTATTATTGCAGAATCCTTCCAATGAAAGATGTCTGAAAGGATTCAGAATTAATTTTGTGAATTAATTCGAAAATATTATGGAAATATTACTAAAAAGAAATTTCGAACAGTATAAATCACGTATTATTACAGAATCCTTTCAATGAAAGATGTCTGAAAGGATTCAGGAATTAATTCACAAATTAATTCCTGAATCCTTTGAGACATCTTTCATTGGAAGGATTCTGTAATAATACGGGATTTATCCGTCTTCCAAATTTCTTGTTAGTAATATTTTCATAATATTTTCGAATTAATTCACAAAATTAATTCCTGAATCCTTTCAGACATCTTTCATTGAAAGGATTCTGCAATAATATGTGATATTAATTCTGAAAGGATTCTGAAAGATTCTTTCAGAAATCATTCAGTGAAAGGATTCTGTAATGATGCTATGTCCGGGGTATTTTCCTTTCAGAATTATTTCAGGAAATAATTTTGAAATATCTTTTAGTAACCTTTTGGTAATAATCCATGAATCCTTTCAGAAATCTTCTATTGAATAAATTTTGCAATGATATTATAAATTATTTTTGAATTATTCCATTGAATTAATTCTGAAAGGAAAATACCCCGGACATAGCATTATTACAGAATCCTTTCACTGAATGATTTCTGAAAGAATAAAATTATTTCATGCATTCTTTCAGAATCCTTTCAGAATTAATACATGCTGTGTGGGAAATGACATCTATCAGTATTTGGTGTAATATAAAAAAATAAAATACGGGTAAAATGTGTTGCATGAAATGTTATATCAAATTTAAAAACTTCTCCTTAAAATCAGTTTCAAATATTTTGAAAATAGCTTAAGCGTGTATTAATAAGTAATTACATCTTATGAGGTTCATAAACATCATAATAAACTTTTGCATACAAGAAAATATTGCTCAGTGACACGCGAGGTTATATATAAATATACAATATAATTTTCAATGTTTTGTGTAATAATAAATAAAATATGGTACTGGTACGACGTGCTACATGAAGTGTTTATAACCAAATTTTAAAACTTCTATTAAAAATCACTTTCAAATATTTGAGAATAGAACAAGTGTGTATTAATATAAATAAAATAATTACATGTTATGAGATTCATAAACTTCATAATAAGCTTTTGCATAGAAAAAAATATTGCTGAGTGATATATAATTTTCAGTGTTTTGTGTAATAAATAAAATAAAGTAACTGGTATGATGTCTTACATGAAGTGTTTATAATCAAATTTTTAAAACTTCTATTAAAAATCAGTTTCAAATATTTTTTTAATATAACATGTGTGTATTAATAATAAATAATTACACTTTATGAGTTTCATATAATTTGCATAGAAGAAAATATTGCTTAGTGACATAAATATATAACATAATTTTCAGTGTTTTGTGTAATATTATATTTTACTGAAGCTATTTAAATATTTTCATTTACACATTAACATAGTATCTAAAAACACCAAAAATCTCATTTAAATGCATTCAATATACATTTTTCATAAAGCTTATGTAATGAAAAAACAAAAGAAAGTTGTGATATCCTCCCGCCCTCTCTCTCTCTCTCTCTCTCTCTGTATCTCTCTCTCTCTCTCTCTCTCTCTCTCTCTCTCTCTCTCTCTCTCTCCCTCTCTCTCTCTCTCTCACGCCAAATACCTCATTTAAATACATTCAATATATTTTTTATAAAGCTTTTATAATAAAACATTTTTATATTACTTTTTACAAAAGTATAAACCAAGGCAAGTAACAGTGTATTACCAGCCGCTTCTATGTAATTTTCTCTACGAAAAATTTTTAGAAAGACGAACTTAAAATGGTAAAAAATATTTAAAAACTTTTTCTGTGAATACGTTTGTAATAAACTCATTAAATACAAATCTAACAAAAGAAAGTAATGAAATCAATACGCATAAAGTCAAGTACTTACCATTAATTCTTGGAATAAATAAAAAATTTTTTTTTTTATTTAAAGAATTCATTTAATCGCCAACACTTATATCTATGTGAATATTAATATTTCAAATACGTTTTGTCGATAGCTATGTTTTTTTCAACTTGAAGACCTAAAATTTATCTTCCTTGGAACATTGTATATTGGAATCAAAATTTCATTTAAATAACGATATTTGATGTAAAAATTTCTACAAATTAAACAAAAGAAAGTTATGAAATCAATTCCTATAAAGTCAAGTATTTATTATTCAATATATTTTTTTATAAAGCTTTTATAATAAAACATTTTTATATTACCTTTTACAAAAGTATAAACCAAGGCAAGTAACAGTGTATTACCAGCCGCTTCTATGTAATTTTCTCTACGAAAAATTTTTAGAAAGACGAACTTAAAATGGTAAAAATTATTTAAAAAACTTTTTCTGTGAATACGTTTGTAATAAACTCATTAAATACAAATCTAACAAAAGAAAGTAACGAAATCAATACACATAAAATCAAGTACTTACCATTAATTCTTGGAATAAATAAAAAATTTTTTTTTTATTTAAAGAATTCATTTAATCGCCAACACTTATATCTATGTGAATATTACTATTTCAAATACGTTTTGTCGATAGCTATGTTTTTTTCAACTTGAAGACCTAAAATTTATCTTCCTTGGAACATTGTATATTGGAATCAAAATTTCATTTAAATAACGATGTTTGATGTAAAAATTTCTACAAATTAAACAAAAGAAAGTTATGAAATCAATTCCTATAAAGTCAAGTATTTATTATCATAAATCTATTTTCGGAGTAAATACATTTTTTTATTACAAACATTTATTCGCTAACGCTTATATATATTTTTATATGTTACTTCAACAAAGAATATAGAAGTTCAAAATTTCGAACTCAAAGAAAAAAAAATTCATTTTCCTTCAAGATATTGCATGTTGGAATTGAATTCATTTAAACGACATTTTTTAAATAATACAAAAGAAAGTTGTGATATCAATTCCCAGATAATCAAGTATTTTTATTATCATTTAAACCACGACATTTTTTATAAATTATGCAAAAGAATGTTGTGATATCTATTCCCAGATAGTTAAGTATTTTTATTATAATTATAATTGAGTTGATTATATACTATAACGATACTTTCTTTTTCGAACAATATCTTTTACATTATATATGATTGAGATGTTAATGGTTCAACGGTCAATTTTTACGTTTATATCCATGTGGCCTAGTGGAATTGCTTACTCTATTTATTATATAATATTTATAATAATAAGCCAGCTATCCCAAAAGTTCTTAAGAAATAAGAAATTTTTTCAAAAAGTTTTCCACAGAAATTTGAATATCTTTTTATAAAACTTTGAGATACTGTAAAATATTTATTAAACTTATATGTAGATTTGTTTGACACATTTTAAAGGTTTTTCATTGTAAAAAATTAATGATAAACATACTTGCCGGACCCGTCCTTTGGCAGTTTTTAGCGAAACAGTTGACTATTAAAAAAAAGAAAATTTCTAGAACTGTTTTGGCAACATTGCTTAGTTATCGCTTTTCGGTAAGGCGATGTAAGGCCCCTTAGTTACCGCCGACTGAAGTCCCGTTTTTCTCATTCAATTTTTAATTTTGACAAAAAATCTCTCTGACATGTTATAGATTTGATAACTAACTATAACACACCAGAGTGATATTGTCTCCAAACTCAAAATTGAATGAAAATAATGTATCCCTGCAATCATCAGTAACGGATGGCACTAACATCGCCTTAAATTGATTGTCGATTAATTTTATTTCAATTTCAATTAGTTTATTGACATAGTTTATTGAAATTCAATAGTTTAATTGAATTCAACTATACGACGAGTATTAATATTATTATAAATAGTAACACATCTACTTGAGTCAGTGCTGGCCATGAATGGATTTCATAATGATAACATTAATTTTTTGTATAGTTCATGACTAAATGTCATACGCATAATAATATTTTTTGAAGTACTCTACTTTTATTATGCAATTGTATTCTTAACGTGCCAAAAGGATATTTATTTCTAAATCGTTAATGTACTAATAATCATTCGATATTTCTTTAGCAAATTATGTAGCTCAATAGCTTGAACTGCCAAAGGACGGGTCCGGCAAGTATGTTTATCATTAATTTTTTACAATGAAAAACCTTTAAAATGTGTCAAACAAATCTACATATAAGTTTAATAAATATTTTACAGTATCTCAAAGTTTTATAAAAAGATATTCAAATTTCTGTGGAAAACTTTTTGAAAAAATTTCTTATTTCTTAAGAACTTTTGGGATAGCTGGCTTATTATTATAAATATTATATAATAAATAGAGTAAGCAATTCCACTAGGCCACATGGATATAAACGTAAAAATTGACCGTTGAACCATTAACATCTCAATCATATATAATGTAAAAGATATTGTTCGAAAAAGAAAGTATCGTTATAATATATAATCAACTCAATTATAATTATAATAAAAATACTTAACTATCTGGGAATAGATATCACAACATTCTTTTGCATAATTTATAAAAAATTTCGTGGTTTAAATGACAATAAAAATACTTGATTATCTGGGAATTGATATCACAACTTTCTTTTGTATCATTTAAAAAATGTCGTTTAAATGAATTCAATTCCAACATGCAATATCTTGAAGGAAAATGAATTTTTTTGTCTTTGAGTTCGAAATTTTGAACTTCTATATTCTTTGTTGAAGTAACATATAAAAATATATATAAGCGTTGGCGAATAAATGTTTGTAATAAAAAAATGTATTTACTCCGAAAATAGATTTATGATAATAAATACTTGACTTTATAGGAATTGATTTCATAACTTTCTTTTGTTTAATTTGTAGAAATTTTTACATCAAACATCGTTATTTAAATGAAATTTTGATTCCAATATACAATGTTCCAAGGAAGATAAATTTTAGGTCTTCAAGTTGAAAAAAACATAGCTATCGACAAAACGTATTTGAAATAGTAATATTCACATAGATATAAGTGTTGGCGATTAAATGAATTCTTTAAATAAATAACAAAAATTTTTTATTTATTCCAAGAATTAATGGTAAGTACTTGACTTTATGCGTATTGATTTCATTACTTTCTTTTGTTAGATTTGTATTTAATGAGTTTATTACAAACGTATTCACAGAAAAAGTTTTTTAAATATTTTTTACCATTTTAAGTTCGTCTTTCTAAAAATTTTTCGTAGAGAAAATTACATAGAAGCGGCTGGTGATACACTGTTACTTGCCTTGGTTTATACTTTTGTAAAAAGTAATATAAAAATGTTTTATTATAAAAGCTTTATAAAAAAATATATTGAATAATAAATACTTGACTTTATAGGAATTGATTTCATAACTTTCTTTTGTTTAATTTGTAGAAATTTTTACATCAAATATCGTTATTTAAATGAAATTTTGATTCCAATATACAATGTTCCAAGGAAGATAAATTTTAGGTCTTCAAGTTGAAAAAAACATAGCTATCGACAAAACGTATTTGAAATAGTAATATTCACATAGATATAAGTGTTGGCGATTAAATGAATTCTTTAAATAAAAAAAAAATTTTTTATTTATTCCAAGAATTAATGGTAAGTACTTGACTTTATGCGTATTGATTTCATTACTTTCTTTTGTTAGATTTGTATTTAATGAGTTTATTACAAACGTATTCACAGAAAAAATTTTTTAAATATTTTTTACCATTTTAAGTTCGTCTTTCTAAAAATTGTAATACTTTTCGTTTGTTTAGTTATTTTTTATTATTATTTTGATTTCCTTATTTTGATAAAAAATGACTTGATTATTTTATATACTGATTATATCTCTCATATGTTTTCTATTTTCTATTGTGTGAATTCTCTATTATTTATTTCCCTTTATTTATTTCTCTTCATTCGTTTCTTATGTTTTGTTCTTTATTCTTTTTATTTATGTATCAGTGTACTTTAGTATTTATTTTTAAATATCTTTTATTATTAGTTTAACTATATATTTTTTTGTGTATTATTTATTTGGCAATTTATTTATTTATTTGCCAATTTTATATCTCTATTCTTAATGTTTTTCGTGTTATTTGATTTCTGATATTCTTATTTCTTGTTTATGTATAATATTTATCCATTCAATGATCATTATTTTGTATTATTATTTCATTTTTTTCCTTCGTGTTGGATTTGTTTTATTTATTTCAATTTCTTTTTATTTATTTATTCATTTGTTTATTTCTTTTTTTCACTAATATTTTATTTATTTGTTTTTACTGATATTATTTAATTATTTGTTTCTTAGTGTTTCCCTATATGAATTTTTCACTTTAAATTTCTTGTTTGTTAAATATATTTGGGTGATGCTATTTACTTATATATTTTGATTTATTTTGATTTTATCTTTATGTGAAATCTTTTTTTTATATTCGTTTACGTTATTTGTATTTGAGTTATCCTTTCTTCTTTCCCTATTTTTATAACATCGTCTATTTTCCCTTTTTTTTATTTATCTGTTAATATGTTAGTAATCTGGACGAGCCGTACACGTTCATCTTCAGAAGTTTAAACGATCATGCTACAATGATCCTCTCAACTTCTTACTGCAAAACGAGAAGCTCGGAATCAGTTAGTAGTGATATTTTTAGTAATTTTCAAATACTATTCATTTCCTCTTACTCCGGTCTTATTTTTCGTATAAATCTAGTGAACTTACGTTCGATTCGTACAGGAACCATTATTAAGTCCGGAAATAAGTGGAAATAAGTAGTAATTGGTTTTATGTAGGTTTATTATATAAAATACAATAATTTATTACCAATACAATCTGCTGGCTTCTGGTAGATCGATGCGTTGTAATTTCAATTACAATTCTTTTCTATAACACTTGCTTTTATAAATTTACTATAAATAACTTATACGATCTGCTTACTAGACGAGTAAGGCTTACGATTACAATTTCAATAACTTATAAAATCTGCTTACTAGATGTGTAAGGCTTACGGTTTCAATTTCTCGATGTCGTAGAGGTACACGGAGTTCGCCAGGTTTCTTGTACGCTGTGACTGATTCGCGTGACACACATTACTTCTTTTATAATACAAAATAATTAGACTAAAGATGAGCCCGGTGACGTATCGAATTCATCTTTTGACAACTTATGTATTACAAGTTTTCTGGGTCGTCGTACTTGCGAAATGCTGAGCATTGCAAAGTGTGGCCTTTCGACTGCCGCGGAGTTCGGTGGCTTGGATTCTAGCTCGACCGTATGTTAAAAACTGCATGCGTTGTCTTCCTGAGTGGATGACTCTATACGTCACAAGGTCGCATAAGCAGAACGCTGCGTAGTATTAAGTTGCATTCTCGCTTTTATGTGTCAGAAAATATCTGATACTAATTATGCTTTTTCTTTAAAATGAGAATACGTCTCCGGACGTAACATTACAGTTACTTACAGTTATTAACAGTTTTTTACAGTCTTTTACAGTTATTTACAGTTATTAACATTTTTTATTTCCGCTAGGGTATATAAAAACCCGTATATACATATTTATGCAGACCTGTCTGCATAAGTCAGGTTCCAGTTATGCAGTGTGTCTGCATAAGTCCGGATCCGTGTAAGTTTTTGTCTGCATAAGTTACTGCTTGACTAAAGAAAAAATCTCTCCTTTATGTTGACGTCGGCATAATTGGTACGAAGTCTGTATAAGTCCTTTTCAGTGTAAGAATTCGTCTGCATAAGTCACGCATCCCACATTTATACCGATATATATATATATATATATACATACATACATATATCTCCTAAGTAATTTGAGACACGAATACAAATATTAAATCAATGCGCGCGCTTACATATTTTAATTACACATTAACTTAATTCTTTATTTTTCTCTTTCTTGCAGAGTGCAATGCATACCAAGAAAGGAATTTTCCAAGAAGTTTTAAGCAATATCAGCAATCGTAAAGGTTTAGAACAAGCTAGCTAACCGCTAGGACCGTTGTCTTGACGCGCGAATACGTGTATGCACCGTATAAGTTCTTTGTTTTTAAATAATCGATAAGTAAATAATTTATAAAAATTATAAAAATGACATTTACCTATTTTGCGAAAATCCTTGAGCAAACCGAGATTCTTATTATATCTTTATTATCGCTTTCTGCTTCTCTCGGAAAGTCCACGTGGATGATAGATAAAGTTACTTTGGTAAAGTTATCGGATATTATCTTAAACCTTTCTATTTAATCTCGGATGCAATTTCTATACGAGATTTTCCTTTATTTTACACTCTTAGTTTGTATGTTAATTTCTACTCGGTTATAATTATGAGTTATCGGTGATAAAATGAAATCAGATTTCAATAACTTGAGGAGTCTACATTACTGCACTGATCGACTGTATGCGCTGAACTGCGTTTTCACGATCGCTTTGTCGCGAGCTACACCTCCCCCATTTTCTCTATTCTCTTGCCCTTTCTCCGTTTCTACGACTGGCAATAGGCGACAAAGTATCACGCCACCACTTTAGAGATCGGATTTTACTTTTATCGTGAGGTGCTGCGACGTAGCATAGCTATTAGCACATTCCATAGACGTTAAACTTCGTCTTCAAAGGGCGAAAGTAAAATTTTAAAATACGTTTTAGAGAAAATTATGCCGATAACTAAGTCACGTAACTCTCATTTTGAGAGTATATATTGAATTTGAAGACTTAAATATAGGCAGGATGGCAAGAAACAAAATACAAAAACAAATGAGAAAAAATAATATGAATATTCACTGGACACCTATTGATTACGTAACTAAAACTATATCCATATGTAGTAATAGCGTGTATAAAATTTTAAGAAAACAAATACCAATAAACCAATAACTCCTTCTGATGGAATAATAATTCACAAATCTCAAGGCAGTACTTATACGAATATTATGGTTCATATAGAAAATAATTGTATGGATATTAGCTTACTTTACGTAGCTTTTAGTACAGTAAAATCTCTCAATGGTTTATTTATTGAAGGAATTTACACTCGTCCAATTATAAAATCTAACGATAAAACAAAAATGTTAAAACTGTACAAAATATTATTATAATGTTTCATAATGTTAGATCAATAAATAAACATTTAATTGATACATCGACACACAGAGCTTTTATAAATGCAGATATATTATTATTTGTAGAAATGTGGACATTAAAAATGATTAATTATTTATAGATATATTTGCACTATTTTCAGGTCACAGGACTTTTTATAAACGATAATGCTTTAATATCTGTTTTTAATAAAATAACTGCACCAAATTAAGGAGCGCGGGAGCACTCCGAAGGCAAGTATAGAAGAAGCCTAAAGGAGCGACCCGTGCTACATATACATTGAAATGGGTGTACGAAAAATTCAATGCGCATTTACGTATATTGCGTTAGCTTTTAGTACATAACATATCCCTCTTAATCGAAAGCAATTTCATTGATCTCCTCAAATCAAAAGATTTTATTTAAAAAGATAATCTCGTTCGAAAGATATAGAGAGCTGAATTTTTTTTTATGTGCTGTTTCCTTTCCGAACTTTTCGTCTTGTTATTCAGATATCCGGTTTGCAGCTCTTACGACACTTCCGGTTGTCGTCTATCTTACGCTTATATATCTATATATATTTATAATATAAATAGTTATAGCATATCGTATAGTAAATAAATCTCACTCGACTCGAAAAGAAAGAGAGAGAGAGTATATAATAACAACAAAATGTTATGACTACAATAACCTCGAAATATCGTATGGTATTTTTATTCTCTTATATAGACTCGAAGAGAGAGAGAGAGAGAGAGAGAGAGAGAGAGAGAGAGAGAGAGAGAGAAAGAGAGAGAGAGAGAGAGAGAGAGAGAGAGAGAGAGAGAGAGAGAGAGAGAAGATATAATAAAATGAACAACTGTAATTCTAAAATAACCTCGAAATATGGTATGTCACGCTCTGCTGGGGATCAGGGTAGATGTTCGCGGGTAATTAACCAAGTACCGGAAAGCATGTAATTCACACGACAGTATTTATTTAGATGAACTTACAACTATTTGTACAGAATAAAAATCAGGGCCCCAGATGCACGCATCACTTGCACCAACTCATTAATTCGCCGGCTAGCGGGGCCGGGAGCGAAAATCCTAACTCAATACTATAGCTACAGCACGGGCTGCAGCTTGCGCGGATTCGGAAGTCTCGTGACTCCCGTAGCGAACGCCCGCACACACACACACACACACACACACACACACACACACACACACACACACACACGTGGGGAAAACCGGGTGAGGGAAATGAAGGGGGACAAACCTCGGGCAGGACGAAGTCTGAACCATCAGGTTCAGACAAGGTTTATCGAATACTCCTTTTGTGTCCAATTTCAACTTTGGCCACACCAGAACCAGTTAACGAAACTACACCAGTGTATATATATTATTTAAATAATCAAAGATCTCAGGAAGGCGACTGATTAAAATAATTTTTATCTATGAGCATCAACGGGGTAAATCAATTTTTTTTAGATAAGTATATTAAATGGCTAAATGTTAAAGGAAATTTTTTTGGAATCATTAAAATCTCAAAAGTAGATTGGAAAAAGAATATATATGAGCTATTCTTTGATAGAAGAGCTACCCCCTGAGTCCAAAACTGTATTGCAATTAAAAAATCGTAATTAGGCTTAAAAGTTTATTAGTACTATATATTTTTTTTGCCGTGTGGCTTTTTTAGAATTGCAATATTGCGGCTCCAAAATGGCGGCTCAAACTTGTAGTGTACGTGAAATTATTCCGAAATTTGAAAATTTTCCCGGAATTTCAAAATGTTTTCAACTGAAATAAGTATATTTTTTATGTATTTCGATGTGCTGAATCCAAATTTGAAGTCTGTTTACTTTGACGCTCTCACAATTTTGGGTACATTGCAAAAAATAGCTCGAAAATTAAAAAAAATTTTTTAATGCTTAATACTGTTATTTTCGCGATTTTTCACGTTTTTGAGCAGTTTTTGCGATTTACTCATAATTTTAAGGGTGCTTGAGCTAAACCAACTTTAGATTTGGATTCAGCGCATCAAAATACATAAGAAACATGTTTATTTTAGGTCAAACAAATTTTTTCTAAGTTTTTTTCATGCTTAATATTGTGATTTTCACGATTTTTCACGTTTTTGAGCAGTTTTTGCGATTTACTCAAAATTTTAAGGGCGCTTGAGTTAAACCAACTTTAGATTCGGATTTAGCGCATCAAAATACATAAGAAATATACTTATTTCAGTTGAAAACATTGTTAAATTCCGGGAAAATTTTCAAATTCCGGGATAATTTCACGTACACTACAAGTTTGAGCCGCCATTTTGGAGCTGCAATATTGCAATTCTAAAAAAGCCACACGGCAAAAAAAAATATATAGTACTAATAAACTTTTAAGAATAATTACGATTTTTTAATTGCCATACAGTTTTGGACTCAGGGGGTAGCTCTTCTATCAAAGAATAGCTCATATATACATACAGATACATATATACAGATTATTTCATTTTGGATTTTGGAGTTGATTGGAAAAATATAACCTATATAAGCTGCTGTGAATATCAATGGACAATAGCAATATATTATAATCAGATAAGTAGCAAACTTTTATTATAAAGTTATAAATCAATAAAGTTTATAATAAATATTGTTACTTTGTGAAACCTTTTTTTTATTTTTACAGAGTATATAAAAAAATGTAAGGATTATTACCAAGTAAATAGATCCCAGTTAAAAAATAGTTTTTAACAAAGAAGAGTTAATTAATTATTATTAATTATTTAAGTTCATCGAAAATATTACGACAGAATATTTTTCAAGATGTATATATTTATATCCTCAACATGGAAATTTTTCATATGAGATATAATTTTAGAAGAATATTAAAAATTTGTCTTCATATTTGACAGGACGAATAAAGTACGTGGATGTGAATGAAGAAAATGACAGCTTCATTGCTTTCAATGAATCACACATAAAAAAAAAACTAAGATGTTTATTTAGACAGTATTGGACTCAAAGTAGGAAACTGTATTATGTTTTGAAGTAAGTTTTTCAAAATACAAAAAGAAAATTGTGATTTTCATAGATCGTCTATCTAGTTGAAAATTGTATTGATCATAAAAATGTGATTATTAAAAAATGACATCTAATCAGTACTTTGTGTAATAAATAAAATAAAATACCGGTATGATATAATGCACGAAGAGCACATATAATTCAAATGTTATAAATAACAAATAACATAGTGATTTAAAAAAGGCATCTAATCAGTGTTTTGTGTAATATAAAAAAATAAAATACCAGTAAAATGTGTTGCATGATAATTTTAGAACTTCTCCTTAAAATCAGTTTGAAATGTTTTGAAAATAGCACAAGTGTGTATTAATAAGTAATTACGTGTTATGAGGTTCATAAACCTCATAATACACTTTTGCATAGAAGAAAATATCGCTGAGTGTTACGCGAGGTTATAAATATACAATATAATTTTTAGTGTTTTGTGTAATAATAAATAAAATATAGTATTAGTATGATGTGTTACATGAAGTGTTTATAATCAATTTTAAAACTTCTATTAAAATCAGTTTCAAATGTTTTGAGAATAGAACAAGTGCGCATTAAATAATTACGTGTTTATGAGGTTCATAATCTTCAAAATAAGCTTTTACATAGAAGAAAATATTGCTGGGTGACATGCGAGGTTATATATAAATGTACAATATCAATATAATTTTCAGTGTTTTGTGTAATAAATAAAATAATGTACTGGTATGATGTGTTACATGAAGTGTTTATAATCAAATTTTAAAACTTCTACTAAAATCAGTTTCAAATGTTTTGAGAATAGAACAAGTGCGCATTAAATAATAACGTGTTTATGAGGTTCATAATCTTCAAAATAAGCTTTTACATAGAAGAAAATATTGCTGGGTGACATGCGAGGTTATATATAAATGTACAATATCAATATAATTTTCAGTGTTTTGTGTAATAAATAAAATAAAGTACCGGTATGATGTGTTACATGAAGTGTTTATAATCAAATTTTAAAACTTCTATTAAAAATCAGTTTCAAATGTTTTGAGAATAGAACAAGTGTGTATTGTATAATTATGTGTTATTAGGTTCATAATCTTCATAATAAGCTGTTACATAGAAGAAAATATTGCTGAGTGACATGCGAGGTTATTATATATTATATTGATAATAAAAATATAATAATTAAAAAATGTCATCTAATCAGTGTTTTGTGTAATATAAAAAAATAAAATACCCGTAAAATGTGTTGCATGATAATTTTAAAACTTCTACTTAAAATCAGTTTGAAATGTATTGAAAATAGCACAAGTGTGTATTAATAAGTAATTACGTGTTATGAGGTTCATAAACTTCATAATACACTTTTGCATAGAAGAAAGTATTGCTGAGTGATACGCGAGGTTATAAATATACAATTTAATTTTTAGTGTTTTGTGTAATAATAATTAAAATATAGTATTGGTATGATGTGTTACATGAAGTGTTTATAATCAATTTTAAAACTTCTATTAAAATCAGTTTCAAATGTTTTGAGAATAGAACAAGTGAGCATTAAACAATTACGACTTTATGAGGTTCATAATCTTCATAATAAGCTTTTACATAGAAGAAAATATTGCTGGGTGACATGCGATGTTATATATAAATGTACAATATCAATATAATTTTCAGTGTTTTGTGTAATAAATAAAATAAAGTACTGGTATGATGTGTTACATGAAGTGTTTATAATCAAATTTTAAAACTTCTATTAAAATCAGTTTCAAATGTTTTGAGAATAGAACAAGTGGGCATTAAATAATTACGTGTTTATGAGGTTCATAATCTTCATAATAAGCTTTTACATAGAAGAAAATATTGCTGGGTGACATGCGAGGTTATATAGAAATGTACAATATCAATATAATGTTCAGTGTTTTGTGTAATAAATAAAATAAAGTACTGGTATGATGTGTTACATGATGTGTTTATAATCAAATTTAAAAACTGCTATTATAATCAGTTTCAAATGTTTTGAGAATAGAACAAGTGTGCATTAAATAATTAGGTGTTTATGAGGTTCATAATCTTCATAATAAGCTTTTACATAGAAGAAAATATTGCTGGGTGACATGCGAGGTTATATATAAATGTACAATATCAATATAATTTTCAGTGTTTTGTGTAATAAATAAAATAAAGTACTGGTATGATGTGTTACATGAAGTGTTTATAATCATATTTTAAAACTTCTATTAAAAATCAGTATCAAATGTTTTGAGAATAGAACAAGTGTGTATTGAATAATTATGTGTTATGTGGTTCATAATCTTCATAATAAGCTTTTACATAGAAGAAAATATTGCTGGGTGACATGCGAGGTTATTATATATTATATTGATAATAAAAATATAATTATTAAAAAATGACATCTAATCAGTGTTTTGTATAATATAAAAAAATAAAATACCGGTAAACTGTGTTGCATGATAATTTTAAAATTTCTACTTAAAATCAGTTTGAAATGTTTTGAAAATAGCACAAGTGTGTATTAATAAGTAATTACGTGTTATGAGGTTCATAAACTTCATAATACACTTTTTTATAAAAGAAAATATTGCTGAGTGATACGCGAGGTTATAACATTATATAAATATAATTTTCAGTGTTTTGTGTAATAGTAAATAAAGTATATAGTTCTGATATGATGTGTTACATGAAGTGTTTATAATCAATTCTATAACTTCTATTAAAATAAGTTTCAAATGTTTCGACAACAGAACAAATGTGTATTGAGTAATTATGTGTTCATGAGGTTCATTATCTTCATAATAAGCTTTTACATAGAAGAAAATATTGCTGGGTGACATGCTAGGTTATATATAAATGTACAATATCTATATAATTTTCAGTGTTTTGTATAATAAATAAAATATAGTACTGGTATGATGTGTTACATGAAGTGTTTATAATCAAATTTTAAAACTTCTATTAAAAATCAGTTTCAAATGTTTTGAGAATAGAACAAGTGTGCATTAAATAATTACGTGTTTATGAGGTTCATAATCTTCATACTAAACTGTTACATAGAAGAAAATATTGCTGCGTGACATGCGAGGTTATTATATATTATATTGATAATCAAAATGTGATTATTACAATATGAGATCTAATCAGTATTTTGTGTAATAAATAAAATAAAATACCGGTATGATATAATGCACGAAGTGCACATATAATTCAAATGTTATAAATAACATATAACATAGTTATTTAAAACTGACATCTAATCAGTGTTTTGTGAAATATAAAAAAATAAAATACCATTAAAATGTGTTGCATGATAATTTTAAAACTTCTACTTAAAATCAGTTTGAAATGTTTTGAAAATAGCACAAGTGTGTATTAATAAGTAATTACGTGTTATGAGGTTCATAAACTTCATAATACACTTTTGCATAGATGAAAATATTGCTGAGTGATACGCGAGATTATAAATATACAATATAATTTTTAGTGTTTTGTGTAATAATAAATAAAATATAGTATTGGTATGATGTGTTACATGAAGTGTTTATAATTAATTTTAAAACTTCTATTAAAATTAGTTTCAAATGTTTTGAGAATAGAACAAGTGGGCATTAAATAATTACGTGTTTATGGGGTTCATAATCTTCATAATAAGCTTTTACATAGAAGAAAATATTGCTGGGTGACATGCGAGGTTATATATAAATGTACAATATCAAATTAAATTTTCAGTGTTTTGTGTAATAAATAAAATAAAGTACCGGTATGATATGTTACATGAAGTGTTTATAATCAAATTTTAAAACTTCTATTAAAAATCAGTTTCAAATGTTTGGGAATAGAACAAGTGTGTATTGAATAATTATGTGTTATGAGGTTCATAATCTTCATAATAAGCTTTTACAAGGAAGAAAATATTGCTGGGTGACATGCGAGGTTATATATAAATGTACAATATCAATATAATTTTCAGTGTTTTGAGTAATAAACAAAATAAAGTACCGGTATGATGTGTTACATGAAGTGTTTATAATCAAATTTTAAAAACTCTATTAAAAATCAGTTTCAAATGTTTTGAGAATAGAACAAGTGTGTATTGAATAATTATGTGTTATTAGGTTCATAATCTTCATAATAAGCTGTTACATAGAAGAAAATATTGCTGAGTGACATGAGAGGTAATTATATATTATATTGATAATAAAAATATAATAATTAAAAAATGTCATCTAATCAGTGTTTTGTGTAATATAAAAAAATAAAATACCCGTAAAATGTGTTGCATGATAATTTTAAAACTTCTACTTAAAATCAGTTTGAAATGTTTTGAAAATAGCACAAGTGTGTATTAATAAGTAATTACGTGTTATGAGGTTCATAAACTTCTTAATACACTTTTGCATAGAAGAAAGTATTGCTGAGTGATACGCGAGGATATAAATATACAATATAATTTTTAGTGTTTTGTGTAATAATAATTAAAATATAGTATTGGTATGATGTGTTACATGAAGTGTTTATAATCAATTTTAAAACTTCTATTACAATCAGATTCAAATGTTTTGAGAATAGAACAAGTGGGCATTAAATAATTACGTGTTTATGAGGTTCATAATCTTCATAATAAGCTTTTACATAGAAGAAAATTTTGCTGGGTGACATGCGAGGTTATATATAAATGTACAATATCAATATAATTTTCAGTGTTTTGTGTGATAAATAAAATAAAGTACTGGTATGATGTGTTACATGAAGTGTTTATAATCAAATTTTAAAACTTCTATTAAAAATCAGTTTCAAAAGTTTTGAGAATAGAACTTGTGTGTATTGAATAATTATGTGTTATGAGGTTCATAATCTTCATAATAAGATTTACATAGAAGAAAATATTGCTGGGTGACATGCGTGGTTATTATATACTATATTGATAATAAAAATGTGATTATTAAAAAATGACATCTAATCAGTATTTTGTGTAATAAATAAAATACTATACCGGTATGATATAATGCACGAAGTGCACATATAATTCAAATGTTATAAATAACAAATAACATAGTGATTTAAAAATGACATCTAATCAGTGTTTTGCGTAATATAAAAAAATAAAATACCGGTAAAATGTGTTGTATGATAATTTTAAAACTTCTACTTAAAATCAGTTTGAAATGTTTTGAAAATAGCACAAGTCTGTATTAATAAGTAATTACGTGTTATGAGGTTCATAAACTTCATAATCCACTTTTTCATAAAAGAAAATATTGCTGAGTGATACGCGAGGTTATAATATTATATACTATATAATTTTCAGTGTTTTGTGTAATAGTAAATAAAATATATAGTACTGGTATGGTGTGTTACATGAAGTGTTTATAATCAATTTTATAACTTCTATTAAAAATCAGTGTCAAATGTTTTGAAAATAGAACAAGCGTGTATTAATAAATAATTACGCGTTATGTGGTTCATACGCTTCATAATAAGTTTTGTAATAGAAGAAAATATTGTTGAGTGACACGTGAGCATATAAAAGTAGATAAGCTATGCCGGTTCTGGATCAATTCAAGTCGTGACCTGTTGATCCAGAACCGGCATAGGTTTTTTGAGTCCCTCCCTCCCCTCCCCCTCCCCCTCCCCCGCAATTGCACGGGCGCCATTAACCCATGTTACAGGTCAAGACCTGTTGATGCAGACCCGGCATAGGGTTTTTGGGTCACCCGTAGTTGCACGGGGAGTCAATAACCCAGATCTGCAGAATCGGTATACCGTCTGTGACTCACCCGCGCGCCAACGAGTTGAGCCAGAACCGGCCTACCGATTCTCGATCAGGTCTTGCCCATTCTAGGCCAGCCGTAAAGTCAGACCTTGCCCTGGGGGAGCGAGCCGCCGGCAGCGAGCGGCCAGCGACAGCCTGCTGCAAACGGGCAGCGGTAGCAGCCGGCGGCGGGCAGCGGGCGGCCTGCTGCTTGTCAGCCTGCAGCACTCGGCCAGCGGTTCTTATCTACTAGTAAATATTTAGAACTTCTTATAACCCTTTTGCTCGGGCAAAGAATATGTGTTTGTAGAAAATTTTTCCGAACATTTTTTCCACTGCGACTTTTTTGTATCGTTTTGTATCAGTTGTTGCTGCTCAGGAGCAACGGTCGAGCTGCTTTGACCCATTATTAGGGAATGAAAGCTTCTAACGACCGCAACACGCTTATATAACCGAAGCCTTGACTAACTTTGCTTGCGAGAGCCATCTAGCGGTCAGAATTTGAAGGAGGATAAGAGCCCCACCTCGCTCCTAACCTGTGAGGTTCTACCTGTCTATCAACCTCTCTATTATCCTTCAAATATTTTTTTTTTTATTCGGCATTCACTTCCATGTTGTACACTTCATTATCGTTAGTACCATTGCGAATATTTAAAAGTTTTCACGAAAAAAACGCCGGAGGGTGGATTCGAACTCACGATCTCTAGATTACTGAGCAACCACCTTACCACTCGGCTATCGGGACATATGTATACTCATAGCTTAATTTATATTCTTATAGCGCGATGCTTTCACGGTAGTGCCGTCGGTAAGGTAGAACACTGTAGGTAACTACTTGGCTTCGAAAGGTGTTACTCTATGATATAGAAGGTGTCACTCTATGACATAAAAAGGTGTTAGACTACAACGTAAGAAATGGGATACACTATATCACAAAAAAGGTGTTAGACTATCCCATAAAAAATCAAAGGTGTTACTCCATACCACAAAAAGGTGTTACTTTATAAAATAAAGAAGGTGTTACTCTATGGCATAAAAAGGTGAAACTCTATAGCATAAAAGTATAAAAACATAGCACTCTTTATCCCAAGGTGATACTCTACGACATAAAAAGGTGTCACTCTATAACATAAAAGTTTGAAGAGGTGCCACTCTATGACTTAAAAAGTCATTACCTCATAATATAAAAGTTCGAAAAGGTGTCACTTTATGACATGAAAAAGTTGTCACTCTAATGGCCCGAGCATCGTGCGGCCCGCCGCCCCGTGAATAACTTCGTCTTGAAGGAATTACTTTCTCTAATGAACAATAGTGAACCGCTGTCTCTTCAAACAGCTGTTTCCATGGAAGAGACTTACAGATAAGTATAGAGAAGGGAATCTATAGTTTGAGCGTCACTGTCATGGAATACCGTGGTCATCAGGCGATTTTGACTATACCCTCATCGATATGATTATTCGTAAGACTCTTTAAGATGCTAGGAGAAGGTGGGTCGATTTTTAGCTGCAAATTTTGAGGTTATGGTTGAATTTGTAACACATGTATTGGAAGTGGTAGAAACTGAAACAGTCGAGTATAAATAATATACAGCCGTTAGCCGCGAGCCGCAGCTGCTCGGGCCATTAGTGACAACTTTTTCATGTCATAGAGTGACACTTTTTCGAACTTTTATATTGTGAAGTAATGCCTTTTTAAGTCATATAGTGGCACATCTTCAAACTTTTATGTTATAGAGTGACACCTTTTTATGTTATAGAGTAACATCTTTTTTATGTCATAGAGTAGCACCTTTTTATGTCATAGAGTATCACCTTGGGATAAAGAGTACTATATTTTTATACTTTTATGCTATAGAGTTTCACCTTTTTATGCCATAGAGTAACACCTTTTTTATGTTATAAAGTAACACCTTTTTGTGGTATGGAGTAACACCTTTGATTTTTTATGGGATAGTCTAACACCTTTTTTGTGATATAGTGTATCACATTTCTTACGTTGTAGTCTAACACCTTTTTATGTCATAGAGTGACACCTTCTATATCATAGAGTAACACCTTTCGAAGCCAAGTAGTTGAATTGGGCAGAGCACCTACAACCGTTCGCTTGGAGGATTGGCTTCCATCCCCGTCGTAGGCTCACCATCACCACTACCACCGCCATCATTACAACTTATTATATAGGAAAAGCTTATGGGTAAGGAGACGCCATCACCACTTATTGTGCACGAACAGTTTATGAGTAGAGAGACGTCATCATAAAAGGTGTTACTCTGTACCATAAAAAGGTGTTACTCTATGACGTAAAAAACGTGTGACGCTATAACATAAAAAAGATGTTACTTTGTCACATAAAAAAGATGTTACCCTATGACATAAAAAAGGTGCGACTCTGTAACATAAAAAAGGTGTTACTCGGTGACATAAAGTGTAAAAAGATGTTATTGTGTGACATAGAAGGTGCTACTCTATAATAGCAGATAAGTTCAAGATCGTGTTACTCTATAGTATAAAAATATAAAAAGGAGGTTGGATGTATATTTATTCAGATGATGCTAAATAACATAAAAAGGTGTTACTCTATGACATAAAAGTTCAAAAAGGTGTTACTCTATGACATAAAAGTTCAAAAAGGTGTTACTCTATAGCAATGAAGCGGTCACACTATGACACAAAAAGATGTTACTCTATGACATAAAAAAGCTGTTACTCTATGAGATAAAAAAGGTATGATTCTGTAACATAAAAAAGATGTCACTCTATGATATAAAAAACATGTCACTCTATGGCATAAAAAAGATGTAACTCTGTGTCATAAAAAAGGTGTTACTCTATGACATAAAAAAGGTGTTACACTATGACATAAAAAAGGTGTTACTCTATGACATAAAAAAGGTGTTACTCTATGACATAAAAAAGGTGTTACTCTATGACATAAAAAAGGTATTACTCTATGACATAAAGTGTAAAAAGATGTTATTGTGTGATATAGAAGGTGCTACTCTATAATAGCAGATAAGTTCAAGATGGTGTTACTCTATAGTATAAAAGTATAAAAAGGATGTTGGCGATATATTTATTCAGCTGATGCTAAATAACATAAGAAGATGTTACTCTATGACATAAAAGCTCAAAAAGGTGTTACTCTATAGCAATGAAGGTGTCACTCTATGACACAAAAAGATATTACTCTATGACATAAAAAAGCTGTTACCCTATGAGATAAAAAAGGTATGACTCTGTAACATAAAAAAGGTGGTACTCTATGACATAAAAAAGGTGTTACACTATGACGTAAAAAAGGTGTTACTCTATAACATAATAAAGGTGTTACTCTATGACATAAAAAAGGTGTTACTCTATGACATAAAGTGTAAAAAGATGTTATTGTGTGACATAGAAGGTGCTACTCTATAATAGCAGATAAGTTCAAGATGGTGTTACTCGATAGTATAAAAGTATAAAAAGGATGTTGGCGATATATTTATTCAGCTGATGCTAAATAACATAAGAAGATGTTACTCTATGACATAAAAGCTCAAAAAGGTGTTACTCTATAGCAATGAAGGTGTCACTCTATGACACAAACAGATATTACTCTATGACATAAAAAAGCTGTTACTCTATGAGATAAAAAAGGTATGACTCTGTAACATAAAAAAGGTGGTACTCTATGACATAAAAAAGGTGTTACACTATGACGTAAAAAAGGTGTTACTCTATAACATAAAAAAGGTGTTACTCCATGACATAAAAAGGTGTTACTCTATGACATAAAGTGTAAAAAGATGTTATTGTGTGACATAGAAGGTGCTACTCTATAGTATAAAAGTATAAAAAGGATGTTGGCGATATATTTATTCAGATGATGCTAAATAACATAAAAATGTGTTACTCTATAGCATAAAAGTTCAAAAAGGTGTTACTCTATCTCATAAAAGTTCAAAAAGATGTTACTCTATGACATAAAAAAGGTGTTTCTCTATAGCATGAAAAAGGTGTAACTCTATGACATAAAAAGGTGTTACTCTATGACATAAAAAAGATGTTACTCTATGACACAAAGTTTAAAAAGTTTTAACTGTATGACATAGAAGGTATTATTCTATAACATAAAAATGTGTTACTCTATAATAGAATAAAAGTTCAAAAAGGTGTTACTCTATAGCATGAAAGTTTAAAAGTTTTGACTGTATGATGTAGAAGGTGTTACTATCTAATAGCATAAAAGTATAAGAAAGGATGTTGGTGATATATTTATTCAGTTGACTCTAAACTAATGAAGCATAAACATGGAAAATACACCGGATGTTATTAGCAAATTTCAGAATGCAGTAGTACAAAAATCACAGTCTTTATTAGGTTTGACAAAAAGTGCTGAATCTCTGGATACAGCTGATGATATGGAAACTTCTGAAATCAAACTATCTAATATGAGCCCTGACCATAATAAAATAGCTAGCTCCAATAATGGTAAATTTGCAAAACTAGTCAAGAAATATGTAACGAAATTAAACGGAAATTCTAGGAGATATCTCGATAATATTTATGGTGTTTACAAGCGAGGAAATTTACTTATTATCGGAAATTCTCCAATAAAATTTGAAGGCGAATTTGTCCAGATAAAGGAACGAAACTATCGTTTGTCCGTAGGATTACTGCAATTACTATTCAAAAAACTTCCGGATGAAAGTCTTATCAATTCAGTTGATTTGGATAATTATCGTATGATTATTGAAGTTTCGAGCGCTCACAAAAAGCACTATTGCGTGAATGAGTCGATTCGAAAACTAAAGAGTAACAAATTTTATAATTTTATTGCTCCAATGTTCGAAAAGTCGTCTGTAAAAAGTATCTCGCCATTATCTCAAGAAGATAATGTTAACGGAAGAGAGAAAAGTGAAAGAGTTGAGCAAACTAATCCAGTGGCAGCGAAAACGATAATTGAACCAATAATCAATCCTCTAAAGAAGCTCATAACTGTTGATACACGAGTTAACTCGCATTCTAACGAGACCGATAATTATTATGAAGCTGATCATTCTAGTGAAGATGCATCAGATTTCTCAACCAATGAATATTTACCTAGAAGAATTCGTAAGAATTATAACTTTATTAATTGGAGATATCAACGTGAAAGTAAAAAGAGACAGTGGACTAGTGATGATGAAGAGGAAGAAGTTGCTCCCAAAATCTCACGAGTAGATGTTACAACTGCATACGAACTCGACGTCTGGGATGATCCTAACAAATTAGTTGATCGCTTACAAGTACTCGTTGCTGAGCAAAACATGGGAATAAGAACTAACTATGGTGAAATCCGTTTTATTCTTAGTGAACTTCGCAATGCTAGTATTATAAATTAACATTTCAAAGTTATATTGTACTAGATTATATAAAAATTGAGATATTGGCTGTTAATTTTCAATAAAATTAGTTTGGTAAACAAATATTTTCAAATACCCTGTCATTTTTTTTCTATTTCCCGTCGTGCTTTGTTGACAAATGAAGAGCCTGGAATTACCGATTATTTAAGGTGAATGATATAAAGGATTCAGAGTCGCGGAAAAACTGCAGTGACTGCCGAGCTCAGATCACGAACTCAGATTTTCAACTGCGTAGCAGTTCACGTTTTGCGTACCTGAGTTTTCCGAGTTATACGAGGGTCACTTGATAAGTACCTAGCCTACAAATAAAAACACCAAAATTTTACAAAACATAAAATTTATTTTTCAATGTAGTTTCCTTTTAGTTGAATACACTTGGTCCAGCGGTGTTCCAATTTTTTTAACCCCGTTGAAAAAAATGTTTTCTCTTGGTTTGCAAAATAGGCCTCCGTGGCGGCGATTATTTCGTTATTGGAGTGGAATCTCTTCCCGGCGAGCGAATTTTTTAGGTTCGGAAACAAAAAAAATCGCACGGAGCCAAATCTGGAGAATACGGTGGATGGGGCAGCAGTTCGTAGCGTAATTCGACCAATTTAGCCGTGGCGAGTGCAGAAGTGTGAGCCGGTGCATTATCGTGGTGGAAAAGCACTTTCTTTTTAGACAAATGGGGCCGTTTTTCTTCTAACACGGCGTCAAATCGGCTCAATAGTTCGGCGTAGTACTGTCCTGTGACCGTTTTGCCCTTCTCCAGATAGTCAATAAAAATCACACCTTGAGAATCCCAGAAAACAGTGGCCATCACCTTTTCGGCCGACGGGACCGTCTTCGCCTTCTTCGGAGCAGGTTCACCTGGTAAGATCCACTGTTTTGACTGCTCCTTGGTCTCTGGAGTGTAGTAGTGAATCCATGTTTCGTCGACGGTCACGTAACGACGCAAAAACTCTTTTGGATTGCGATTAAACAGCTCCAAACACTGCTCTGAACTGGTCACACGGATGCGCTTGTTGTCTGCAGTCAGCAAACGCGGCACCCACCTTGCTGACAGCTTCCTCATGCCTAAAATCTCATGTAGGATATGCCACACGTGTTCTTCTGAGATGCCTACTATCGCAGCTATCTCGTGCACCTTTAATTGGCGGTCTGACAAAACGATATCGTGTATTTTTGTCACGTTCTCCTCCGTAGTGGCTGTTTTCGGAGCACCTGGCCGTGGATCATCAAAAACCGACGTACGACCACGTTGAAACTCGTTATACCAAAATTTAACGGTCGCCATCGAAGGAGAAGCATCCCCATACACTGCATCCAAGCGTTCTTTAATTTCACTGCGCGATTTCCCTTCCAAAAACAAGAATCGAATCACCGACCGATATTGTTCTTTCTCCATTTTTTCAAAAATCAATGGACACATTTGCTTTCACACTCTCTCAAAAATAAACTACAACTCCGATCCGGCTGAAATTTCGTCTGTAACCGTTTACAGGAAGATACTGCACTGTAGTGTATTTCTGGTGCGATAGTGGCACCATCTGACGGTGAGGCTAGGTACTTGTCAAATGACCCTTGTACATGTTAAGGCCTAATCTGCAGAACAGGTGGGTGTCCGGGACAGTATTAAATTGATTATCCAATAAATAAAAGTAAAAATTCCCTTTTCAACCGCCTCATTCATTACAATTTTAAAACGATAAAAGTCATCTGAAAAACTATGTATCTTTCTTTCTTTGAATAATGTTTATACTTTCAATTCGTTTATAAACATTCAACTATTATTCAAGATACGAAAATTGAGTGCCTCGCTAAATTTTAAGTATGTAGGGTGTCTATAATTGAGTAGTATTTATTTATTTATTTTACGGATAGCATTACCATTTTCTACAATAAATTTGAGCATTTATTATTTTATAAGACTTATTACATGTATAAACTGTTTATAATAGGATAATATAAATGAGTCGCTACATACATTTTATACACTGAATAGAGGTGGTTCAATGATGTTTTTTTTACTATAATTTTGCAATAATTATTTGCGTGCAAAAAAAGCATTATTTTTGGTATTTGTAGAGTGTTGAAAATCTAATATTGACTAGCAGAACCTCAAATTATCCTACTACCGGCTGTTTGTCTAACTTTTGCTCAAAAATCCTGTCCCACTAAAGGAACTACCTATGTATTTTTTTTTTTACTTGTGTAATATGTTAGTAATATTGTTTGTGAAATCAAATAAATAAACTATATGCTGCAATTTTTATTTCACTTTGAGAAGGTTTAAAACACTATAAATAAATCATATGTGACCTGAATAGTTTGCATTAAAACATAAGTATTATTTTTCAAAAGGGAGAGAACTAGCTGAAATCAAGCGCACACTATATATATTTTAATACATTATATTTCTTTTCTAAATATTAAAAAAGTATTAATTTAAACTTCTGTGATGCAAAAATGTTGGAGTAATCGTAAAAGAATATCAGTATTATTTTTATAATACAAAGGTCTCAAACTATTTTCTATTTTATGAGTTAAATATTTTTATACCACTCTAACCTCAAAATCACAACTTTGGTATGATTTTTCGGCGCTCGTGGTATAAAATACCGTTCGAAACTAGTGCGTAAGTCGATTATTTAGCTGGTGTGACTTTTTCGCACTCGCTTCGCTCGTGCAAAAAGTCACACCAGCTAAATAATCGACTTCCCCACCCGTGTCGAAATGTACTATAAATTTTCGCGCCTAACCACATCAGTTGAGTCATGCGGCCTGTTCATAACATGTTGCCAGGCGGATGCCAGCCCATTTTTTTATAATTTTCCCATGAACTGTCTGTATATGGGACTGTCAAATTCGGAAACGTTATTTGGATGATACTTCGAAAAATAGGGCATATGCCTAGGTTTAGATAAGTATTGAACAAGCATCAACATTTTAAGGCAACCTGTTCAAGGCCTGCCGTACACCTGGCAGGGCCGGGGCGTTTTATCTACCTCTGAGGGATATCTCATAATTTGTCCATTGAAAGAATTTTCGAAAACCAGTGGTGGGGGTAGAAATTTTGGTTTTTTGCTTATAACTCGAGAAGGAGCGCTCGGATCGAAAAACGGACGAAATTTTGGAGATGTAACAATAGGGGGGACACACTTTTAATATACTATCGAATGACGTTGACGGAATTTCCAAAAATCGGTGGTGGTGGTAGAAATTTTGGTTTTTTGCTTATATCTCGAAAAGGAGCGGTCGGATCGAAAAACGGATGAAATTTTGGGGGGTGTATTCCAATAGGGGGGCTATCACTTTTTTACATAGAACCATATGCTATATACAGAATTTTCATAACCTCAAAATTGTGCAAAACATTTTGCGCGCGCAGCGTCCTCGTAATTCAGCTATGAGTATGTATATGACTCGATAGTCTAGTGGTAAGGTGGCTGCTCAGTAATCTAAAGATCGTTAGTTCAAATTCAACCTCCGGCGATTTTTTTTTTTTTTCTTAAAAATTTTTTATGTAAAATATTAATGTTTATCGGTAAAGTATATTAATACAGTATTCTACGTTACCACCGTGAACATTGAGGCCTTTCGCGTGCTATTAGATACAAATTCAGCTATGAGCATACATATGTGTCGATAGTCGAGTGGTAAAGTTGCTGCTCAGTAATCTGAATATCGCAGGTTCGAATCCACCCTTCGGCGTTTTTTTTCATGAAAACTTTTTATATTAAAATATTAATGTTTATCAGTAGAGTATATTCATTAACCTACAGTGTTCTACCTTACCGACGGCACTACCGTGAAAGCATCGCGCTATAAGAATATAAATTAAGCTATGAGTATACAATTGTCTCGATAGCCGAGTGGTAAGGTGGTTGCTCAGTAATCTAGAGATCGTGAGTTCGAATCCACCCTCCGGCGTTTTTTTCGTGAAAACTTTTAAATATTCGCAATGGTACTAACCATAATGAAGTGTACAATATGGAAGAGAATGCCGAATAAAAAAAATATTTGAAGGATAATGGAGAGGTTGATAGACAGGTAGAACCTCACAGGTTAGGAGCGAGGTGGGGCTCTTATCCTCCTTCAAATTCTGACCGCTAGATGGCTCTCGCAAGCAAAGTTAGTCAAGGCTTCGGTTATATAAGCGTGTTGCGGTCGTTAGAAGCTTTCATTCCCTAATAATGGGTCAAAGCAGCTCGACCGTTGCTCCTGAGCAGCAACAACTGATACAAAACGATACAAAAAAGTCGCAGTGGAAAAAATGTTCGGAAAAATTTTCTACAAACACATATTCTTTGCCCGAGCAAAAGGGTTATAAAAAGTTCTAAATATTTACTAGTAGATAAGAACCGCTGGCCGAGTGCTGCAGGCTGACAAGCAGCAGGCCGCCCGCTGCCCGCCGCCGGCTGCTACCGCTGCCCGTTTGCAGCAGGCTGTCGCTGGCCGCTCGCTGCCGGCGGCTCGCTCCCCCAGGGCAAGGTCTGACTTTACGGCTGGCCTAGAACGGGCAAGATCTGATCCAGAATCGGTAGGCCGGTTCTGGCTCAACTCGTTGTTGCGCGGGTGAGTCAGAGACGGTATACCGATTCTGCAGATCTGGGTTATTGACTCCCCGTGCAACTACGGGTGACCCAAAAACCCTATGCCGGTTCTGCATCAACAGGTCTTGACCTGTAACATGGGTTAATGGCGCCCGTGCAATTGCGGGGGAGGGGGTGGGGAGAGGGGAGGGAGGGGGGGGCAAAAAACCTATGCCGGTTCTGGATCAACAGGTCACGACTTGAATTGATCCAGAACCGGCATAGCTTATCTACTTATAAATATACAATATAATTTATGATGCCGATTTGAAATATTGGTCTGTCATCTTCAAAAAACTTATTCGATGTCAGTGCTGTGCTGTTGTACATATTTATTATAGTGTCAATGGAAAGATTATGTTTAATGATCATGGGAATACTCAAAAAATAAAAAATGATGTGTTATTGTGAAAATTTCAACGAATAAAAGTGCTCAATTAATCTAATACATGATTTTCTCACCATGGGAGACGTCAAAATGTTTCAGAGTTCTTAGTAAATATTTTTCTAGACAAGATTCAGATAATAATTTCAAAAAGTTTTATCTATACAAGAATGTCAAGAAAGCTTTTATTCTCAGTGATTCCTAGTTCATAAACTGGTTGCATTTTGAATTATTATCTCTCTTAACAACTGTTTAGTCGCTTTTTAAAAAAAAATTGAACGCCCCCTCTCTCTCTCTCTCCCTCGTCTACTCAACAACTTTATAAGGACTCCACAAAAGACTTTAAGAAGAGCCCAAATATTTTTTTGAAACAGCCAACAAGACGTTCTGTACAAGAATAATATACTAACAAACTTTATTTTTAAAGATCTACAGAACTCCTTAAAAAAACATTCAAATTTAAAACTTTTGTGAATAACAATACTACCATTTTATAATGATATTAAAAATATACTATAATAAATTCTCATAACGTTATTATCACACAATGTAATTATTATCATATGACTTTATAATTAACTGTATTGTTAATTAATCATCATACCTAAGAAAATACATATTTGATTATATTCCCGTATGGAAAAAAAGAAATGTATGAAACCGTATACAACCGTACAATCCTCTCTTAAACAAGTGATGGAGAAAATATGTCATCAGAATAAGACTGTTTTGATTGGTTTTTGCTGGCTCTTTTGATTGGTCTACATAGAATAAGCGCCAAAATCGAGTATGTTTGAATTTTGAAGATTGGATTTGTGGGGTTCCAGAGTCCCCTCTCTCTCTCCATCCGTAGCAGCTCCGCTACCCCGCTCCGCCGCTAGAGAGCGTGTCCCAATTATCATGTATACTAGCTCCCGCAAGTGGCCGAATCGCCTTGCGTTTAATATATATAGAACGTCTAACGCAGTACAGACATGCACCTGTGTGCCCAAGGCAGAGGTTACCATCAAGCCTTGCTGATGAGCCCAACGATGGTAACCTTGATGCGAAAGACAGCTACCTTACCGACCAGTGTCCACCCCTCCTAACCAACTTTAGACTTCTCGGCCACGCTCGGCCGAGAACGGATAAGGTGGTGTCCTACCTTATCCCTCACCAGTACAACTGGTGACATAAAAAGCTTCTCGACCAGCTCGGTCGAGAACCGCCAAAGTGGTGACTCCGACGTGATCTGAACCACGCAAACCTTCTGATACCTTCCGAAGTCAAACCTTATCACACCTTCCAAATCGCAACCTTCAGTCGAGTCATACCTTCACACAAACACACCTCTGTTACACACAGCCAGACCGGCTAGTGACACACACACGGCATCCCTTGCCTTACACCCGGAGCAAGCCACACTCTCCTCCAGGTCGCAGCACGCTACGCTCCCTGGCAGAGGGCCGAGTGTAGGTACTCCTCCGCGTAGAACAGTTCCATTCACATCCCCCAGGTCGCAGCACGTTACGCTCCCTGCCAGCAGGATGGAATGGCTGTCGCTAACTCCTTCTCCGCACGCCGCGTCTGGAAAAGCGCCATGGCTGCGGAGCTGGAGCCCACACACACAACCTGGTCACCCCGCTCTTTCCTCTCACGCACTGCCAACCCGGCACGTGAACACACATCCACCCACATCAGGCTCCGCCCGCCTAGTGTAGGGACACAGCATCACCCGGTCCGAGCTGCACTCCCTCCAGGGTACGCACTCTGCCCCAGGTCGCAGCAGCTCTCTCCCTGGCAACCCACACGCACATCTCCACCAAGCCGAGCCAACTAGGCGGTCAGCACCAGGAGTCACACAGACACGCACACATCTCCCCACGCGCAGATCCTCATTCGCAGGACTGGACGCACCTAACTCGATCCGTAACTTCGTTCCCACATGTGCCACACGAGCACACTGCCTTGACACAGCACTCACTCCATCATAGTGGCTCGCCCTGCGGCCTCACCACTAGTGGGGGCGCCTGTAGGGTTCCAGAGTCCCCTCTCTCTCTCCATCCGTAGCAGCTCCGCCACCCCGCTCCACCGCTAGAGAGCGTGTCCCAATTATCATGTACACTAACTCCCGCAAGTGGCCGAATCGCCTTGCGGTTAGTATATATAGAACGTCTAACGCAGTACAGACATCCACCTGTGTGTCCAAGGCAGAGGTTACTATCAAGCCTTGCTGATGAGCCCAACGATGGTAACCTTCGGACCAACTTAGACTTCTCGGTCACGCTCGGCCGAGAACGGATGAGGTGGTGTCCTACCTTATCCCTGATCCAGCATTACCTAAAAAGCTTCTCGAACAGCTCGGTCGAGAACCACCAAAGATTCTTGACTTTGAATATTTAAAACTGAATAGTATAAGAAAAATTTCATGATTTTATTTATGAGACTTACGTTATTATCGTATAATTTAAACTATTTAAAACAAACTTTCAAAATGAAACTTGATCATGTTCATAACGTCAAAAACAAAAAAACAAAGAGATAAATGATGCGCGTGAAGCTCGCTAAAAGTACCTAGTACTGTATAAAAACGTATAAAACCGGATCTAAACATTGGTTTTTGGACAACTTTATACGTTTTAATATGTTTTAATACGGTTTCATACGGTTTATAACATTTTAATACAGTTTTCTACGATTTGCAACGATTTTAAACAATTTCATACAGTTTTTTACGTTTTACAGAATTTATAAAACGTAAAAAACGTAAAAACGTAATTAAGTTTTTAGAAACATAAAAACATAATTTTTTTATTTATTTTTCTATTTATTTTTTTTATTTTGTATGAAAATGTATTAAACTGTATAAAAATGTATAAAACCGTATAAAAATGTAATAGATTTGAAAAAATCTACGGAAATATACAGAAATATACATTTTTATACGGTTTCCTATGTTTTATTACATTAACCTTTTTACGAAGTTGACATGGAAGAATTTCTGAATTGTAAGAAAATGTATTAAACTGTATAAAAATGTAAAAAATGTATAAAAATGTATAAAATATGTCCAAAAACTAATAGAAAGGTTCATTTTTATACATTTTTATATGTTTTTATACGTTTTCCTACGGTTTCATACATTTATTATTTCCATACGGGTTATTTAAAAAAATTTTACAATGTAATGATTTTTCGAGCTCCTTGAAGAAACATTCAAATTTAAAACTTTTGTGAATAACAATACTACCATTTAATAATAATATTAAAAATATACTACAATAAACTCTCATAACGTTATCACACGTTTTAATTATTATTTTCTCTTAAAAAGTTGTGAAATCCATCTAAAAAAACATTTTACAGAAGTTTAAACTAAGGCAAGTATTAGTCTCTCTCTCCCTCCCTCTCCTTCTCCCCCTGTCTCTTTCACCCTCTCTCACCTTTCCTCTCTGTTCCTCCCCTCTCTCTTCCTCTCTCTCAACATCCGTCAAACGGAGTACCAAAAACTTTAATGGGAGCATAAATATTTTTTTAAATAATCAACATGTTTATTAAAAGCTAATTTTTAAGTATGTTCTAACAACACAATTTGTCTAGTCCTTTTAATTCTTCTAGTCTCATCTATTCAATAAGCACTCTGCAAATGGTAATAATATTTTTCATAACTGTACTAATAATAATATTTTTAATATAAAACTTTCTACGAAAGTATAAAATAAGGCAAGTATAGACGTTTTTTCTGTATAATCTATAAAATAATAATATTTATGATTTTTTAAAAGAAATCAAATAAATACCAGTGAAAAAGTCTTTTACTTCTTTGAGTCATTGTATGCTGAACAAATTATATGTAAGTAAGTACATTCAAATTGTTCATTGCAAATCAGACAAATGAAAGTTGTGAAATCAATTATCGATAGTCAAGTAATGCAAGCCAATCTCGGAAACAACTGTATGACTATTCTCAGAAATGTATTAAAATGTGTTCATCCTTCTATACAAATTAAACACAAGAAAGTACTGAAATCAATTTATTGTAGTCAAGTACCCATAAGTTAACTTGACTGAATAATACAACTTTTCGTAACTACTTAAAAATATTCAGTCAGCGGGCATAAAGTATTACTTAACGCCTAACAGGCGTAATAGCTTCCATACTCTTACCAAACTTTATAGAACCTATGCACTTTACGCCCGTGTGGGCGAATATTATTTTAATTATATAACTATGATGCCTTCTTTTTATTTCTAAAATTCATAAGAATTTTATCAGATATTTACGAAAAGTCAAAGCCTATAGGTATAAAAAAATTACATGGTTACCACCACATCCCCATTTTTCATTTATCTTTCTCAATTTTGAAATTTCCATATAACATTACGCATCTTGGGAGGGCAATAGAAGTCTATAGAGGTGCTCTAGCAGGGGTGGCCCTCCAACCTCCCATACATACTTGGCCGGCCCGACGGTTTACAATTAATACAGATAACGTGTATTGACTTCTCCGCTAAGTACCATGACCCGTAATAATCCCCATCACGCCTCAGAATTTTTTTTGGCGATGCATTTGTCAATCTCTGCGTTGATTACAGTATCGGATATTCTATTTGCCGGTTCCAATCCCGTGAGGACCTCCTTCCTCGCCTGGCTGGACAGCCTGTCCGCTACTTTATGTCCTTTTATTCCTATATGGCACGGAAGCTAGAAAATGGTTAGTGGACGGCTTTCTGCCAGCCTATTCAGGGCCCGATAACAGTCGTACGCTAACCCCGAGGTGGTTGTGTACGCTCTAAGGGCTTCAGCGGCGCTCCTACTATCTGTGCTGATGTGCCTTTACCGCGCTCATCTTCTGTCCAGAGAGCGCAGTTCAGTGTCCCTATCAGTTCAGCTTGCAGTACCGTCGCGTGCCTCCCTAGTGGGTAGGTGCAACCCCCCCCTGCGGCGTAAACTCCGGCACCTGTTACATCTACCCCTTTGGATCCATCTATATACCAAATTTCACCATTGGCAGGTAGCTTCTCCAGGACCGTTGCCCAGTCAGATCTATCCGCCAGATTTATCAGTTATCTCCTGTCGAACATAAATGCCTTGGTCATCTTATCGTGGGGCATCATGAAGACGCCTGTTGACTTCACTTGATGTTCTCCCCAGAGTTCTTTCTGACCCTGAGAAGCCCTCTTGTAGTAGCAACAGCAATGGTCACGTGGAGTGGCTCCATACCTAGTACAGCACCGAATGCAGCCGTTGGCGTGGACCTCTCTGCCGCGGTGACGCACCGTACTACCAAACCTCCGAACCTTTCCAGCTGACCTGCTGTTTTCAGATGCGTTCTATTCCACCACACTACCGCTGCATAGGTAAGTTGGGGCTTTAGATGGCATCATTTCTGGCACTTAACATCTAGATGTCTCTCCCATGTCAACTTACTGTCCATGGTGATCCCTAGATATTTGACCACTTTGGATAGCTTGAGTGCTTTCTCGTTGAGCGTCAGTTGGCAAGTTCTATCCCACTTGTATTTCCTGGTGAGCACTAAAATGTAACTTTAAAAGAAATGTAACTTGGTTTTATTTTTCTTTTATTGTAATAATTTTTTTCTCTTATAATGTCTTATATATGAATGTAATAATATATTTTATTCAATTTATTTTGTATGATTTGATGTCTAACTAAAGGGATCTATATTTTTAAGCATTGTTTAAAAAATAAATCAATTCAATGTTGCTATATATAATTAAATCAATTTTTTTTATTTTAAATGCAATCTTTATTTTATTTGTTATGCATTAACGATTATATGCATAATAAAAGTTATCTACATATGAGCACATGCCGAATGTGTAGAATTACTAACTTTTCCTATCATCGTTTTCAAATTTTTCGAGTTTGCACAGACAAATGCGTTCGCAAAACTGCCACTGTTACACGCGCTCCTGTCAGCAGTGGTAGTTAGCGTGCGTAGGTGCGTGTGCAGGCTCGGACATCGGACAACTCGATAGGAAACATAGTATACCATACTCATGCGCTGCGTAACATGATCGCGCACTCGTATCGTAATGTACTATTTTCTGTTTTTTTACAATCATAAAAGAAATTTACCAAAAGAAATATGTGTACTCTTGTAGCATTGGCATCAACTGCTGAAAGTGCGTTCTCTAATAAACGTTTTCTAAAGAAATCATTATCGCCCTCATGAAAAAAATCAAGAACATGATTTTGTTAGAAGGAGGATAATTTTTTTTTTGGTACTGGAAGTCTATTGCTATTATTGTTATTTATAACGTCATCTTGATAATGACATACAAACTTTAATATTAATATATGAAGGAATCATTCTATATAGATTAAATTTTCTCTGTTGTAATGTAAGGTTTTGTTTAACATTTAGTTAATAATCACAAAGATATACATTACTTAAAATAATATAAAAGAGTTTATTCACCTTATAGTTCAAATACAATTACTGTACCGATTTTACATCTAATAACACCTAAGTGTTTCTATGCCGACTAGCAATAGCGAATATTGAATATTACAAGCTCGAATGTAAGACGCGCGCAGGCCAAATAATAGTATCCTACCTTTTGGAATTTCGCTCGCTGACGCCGCTGAAGGCTCCACCAGGACCCTCGGCTCGCTCAGTCACTCACACACGCACACACTTGCTCAGGGCTCGGCACAAGAGCCTTGCCGAGCTTCACGAAACCAAAGCACGAGAATATGATAGATTAGTAGCGCGGATAATAATTGGCCGACAGGCCTTAAACGAAATAGTACCGTGATTTTAGAGTTGTTAAATAGATTTCTCTATCGGCACGCGTGCGATTCAACTCGCGGTCAGGCAGAGAGTGAGCGCCCTTCGTCCCGTCGCTCGCTCCGTCGATCATCGCAGCGCTGTTGTCGGTTCGGAGCTCGGCATGTCCGGCCGGTACATTTGGCAACGTCACGGTCTTAGCACTTTTCATAGCAGCAGCAGCAGGCTTTTCTTATGGCTGGGCCAGAGCCATTATTGTGCAGCATTTGCATGCCTCGAGAGCGTGCCTTATGTCCGGCTCAGGGGCGTCCAAGCTACTCGGCTTCACGCCTCAGGAATTGATGATTCTCGGCTGCTGTAGAAGGTGCGGGACTCGGACAGCTCTCGCGTTTGTACCTGTAAAACGCTCGTATTTTGCACCGTTCGCGCGGCTCGCATCATCCCGATACTCACACACTTGCGCACACACATGCATTCCCATAGCCGTATTGGTCCTAGCTTCGTCTTGCCAGACTCTCGCCTGCAATAACTACAACTCTCTCATAACTCCCCCCTCCTTAAACCGGACTTAGGACTTCGCAGATGTCCGAGAGTTCGGCCGCGAAATAGCTTTGGGAGAGTTATATCCGTGAGTTTGCTTATAAAAAAAAATTAAGTATCGGTATCGAACATAAAAAATTATAAAAAATTACAAAAGAATAGACAGCTTCTTCTGCTCTTCCCAAATCTCATACGTGAGATTTTTCGGTACTTCAACAGTACTCTTTATCCATCGTCACCTTGATCTCGTTCTGCTCGTTTCATTCACTCCAAGAGGAATATTTAATATTGCCTGCAGATATAAGAAAGGTATGGTGTGATACATGGGCTTAAATTGGTCTCCAAATTAAATGTTGGAAGCAAGGGATTGAGCCTAGATGAGCTGTTTCCAAGTCAGGGTCATCCGAGAGATTTGGCTTTACTGATCTCGACCAACCACCGGCATAACCCCTTCGTCCCCGTCACCATCCTTTTTCCTTTGTCGAGCTCTGGCTCGAGTATCGGGGCTAGGTTGGTGTTGAGTGAAGTCGGTGGCTATATCGGTAGAGGGCCGGTTTTCAGCCGTTCCGTTATCGAGCGGGACGGTTGAGCCTGTGTTCTTACGAGGTCGCCCTCTTTTAGGTCTAATTATTGGGTTAGGTACCGATAAGTTTACTGGCTCGCCGCACTCAATCTCGGGAGTGACTCGACTCGGTATTTGCTCATCTAAAGCGGGAGTAGGCGGGCCTGGTGGGTTGGTTTGCTTACATACCTTGAGCTTCAGGTCCTTGATGTGAGCCTTGCCGACCTTCCTTCCATTCATCGTCTCGAGCTCCACCACTACAGGTGAACGTAGTTTACAAATAAGATACGGGCCGTCAAATTTCTTGGTTAATTTTGCTGCTACAAAATTTACTGCTGATGAAAGTATTCTCTTTCTTTTCCAAACTAAATCGCCAATATTGAATTTGACCTCCTTTCTCGCAGCGTTATAATATTTGGCCTGTTTTTCGGACGCTTCGAATTGAAATTTCGATACGAGGTCGCGTAAAGCATGCAATCTCGATACGCGATTTTTCCATTACTCGACAGACATTTTCTCGATCGGAACGTTAGCGTTTTCGTCTCTCTCGATGGTGTTAGGCAGTTGCAATTCCCTCCTAAAGTTCAAAAACGCTGGAGACGTTTTTGTCGAGGCTTGTTCTGCCGTATTTATCGCGTATCGGAACTCGGATAAGTATTCGTCCCAAAACCTATGATCGCTATCAAGGTAAGCTATTATAATCTGTTTTAGGATCCTATTTGCGCGTTCAACGGGATTCGCTTGTGCGTGATACGGCAGTACCGTTGTGTGCAAAATTTTATACTCTTCAGCTACTTGTACTAGTATTTTATTTACAAATTCTGTACCGTTATCAGTTACTAGCACTTTCGGTGCGCCATATCTGCACAAAATCGTATCCTGAAACGCTTTTTTGACTGTTTTACCCGTGACTTTTCTCAACGGAACTATCTCTACCCACTTTGTAAAAAGGTCTTGCAGCACTAGCGCATACACTGCACCATTTTTACTGCGTGGCTGGGGCCCTATAATAGCCATAGCTACTGTTGTCCACGGCCCTTCTACCGTGCGTATGCCCATGAACCCGGCTGGTTTATTTTGACTAACTTTGACTTGCTGGCACGTTTCGCATTCCCTAACGTATTGCACTGTATTTTGCCATATACCGGGCCAGTAGTATTCGCGTGTCAGTCGTTTATACGTTTTGTGTATACCTAAGTGTCCCGCCTGTGGTTCGTCGTGACATTCCTGTAGCGCTTTTAATCTAACAAGGAAAGTACCCGAACTGTCAAATTCAAAAAAATTCCAAACCCATATTAAAAAGTAGACCTCCATGCGAGATTCACGAAACCATTTTTTTATCGGCTGAGAAGCGCTTTATAAGGGTTAAAATCACCCCTAAAGTTTACCCCCAAGAAAAGTTTTTTTGATATATCCCGGCTTCTACTTAACTTTTTTTCACCAAACAAAATGGAAAGAGTTTCTTATTAAAAAGTCAAGAAATCCATGGTAGTATGAACATTAAGGGTTGCATCCCTTATTTTTTAGAGGGTGAAATTGTGTTTTTTTAAGAATAATTTTTGTTGTGAGAATTCATAAAATAATTCAAAATAGGTCAAAACATTATAACCACCCCTAACACAAATGAATTAGGTATATTTTTTTGGCAATTATTTTTTTCCTTAAAATGGGTTCTTGAAGTCATTAATCGGAATCCACAGTTAGATCCACAATAAAAATTTGAAAATAGTGAATTCCATATGGCGAAAAATTTTTTAGAAATATTTTAAATTCCACGAAAAATAGTATGTAGACCCCCTAGCGGAAATTATATTATGTAAATAAGTGTATAATAATGTAACAATGTTTTGTTATGTTATTCTATTATTTATTATTTTTTTATCATACACTTGTTTATCGTACGATAAATAAGTGTATGATAATGTAGTTGTTTGTAAAAAAGTGTAAGAAAACGTAACAAATTGTACTTTTCTACTGGATTTCGGACGCTTTTACATTTTACCACAGGCTATACCATTTTTTAATAATTTCTTACTTTTCCTTACATTTGTCTACGCTTTATTACTTTTTAATTTGTACTCTTAATTCAAATTTTATAGGCATTCTTACACTTTCGTACATCTTTTTACATTTTATTATATATTTGTACTTTTAATTACATCTTTTTACGTTTATATACAAATTTTGATACACATTTTACATCGTATCACATATTTGTACACTTTTTTCAAATAGTTCATAATTATACTTTTATAATAATTTATAATTGTACTTTTATTTAAATAAAGCTATAAATAAAATATTTTCAAAGATGTAAAGAAAAAATACTAAAACGTAATAAAATGTAAATTATTATGTATTAGAAATATAATTAATATATGTTACAAAATGTAAGTTACTGTATAAAAGTTTAAATTTTTACAAATTCTTACAGATTTTTCTAACAAATTAATTCTTACAGGTGTTTCTAACAAATACTTCCTTATAATTTCATAAAAATAAGCTACACAAGGAAATATTTAGAAAACGTAAGGAATTGAAAGAAAATGTAAGAAACTTTAACAACTTGTTAAATATGCCCGAAATCCAGTATCGTGTGATTTCTTACATTTTTCGACAATTTATTCCATTTTATAAGTATTTTCTTATTTTCTTTCATATTTTATAATTTCAGCTAGGAGAGATTTTCATGCTTGTTGAAATTATGACAGGTTTTAATAAGAAATGTTTATTTATGATTTATTAATATAAATTAATATGAACAAAATTTTTAATATAATGATAATTATAGCAATTCATGGTTATTGCGCAATATACAAGATTACGTACACTTGCATTGATATGGCTTATCTCCCGATTCCTCCTCTTTTATTCATAAATAAGTGAAACATCGGTCAGTCAAAAACAAATATACGTTACTGAACGTTTTTCTACGCTCGTGTTAAATTAATATTCAATGTCAAAATTATTTTATGGGTATGAATTGAAAATATAAGTGTCTGGAGGTACTGGCATCATATTTTTTAATGGCAAGTAAACATTTTACGAGTACGAAATCCTATTTGAATTGAATGATAACAACAATAATAATAGTCGTAAGTAACCATATAATTGAAATTTCTTTCTTCTACATAATTATTCAAAATATTTCTAATAGAAGGATATAATAGATATAATACTGAAAAGTTAAATAAAATGCAGCATTTTTAAATATAAAACTCGTCAAAATATACAATAAATTTTGAACAAGTGGCCGAAGTTAAGAAAGTCAAAATCAGTAAAAATCTATTATAGAATCTTTATTGAACCAATTGTAAATATTTTCATAGTGAAACTTTACTCTTAATACATGCATTGAATTATTTTATGATAGTAAAAATTATGTTTTGATTTTAATTTTTAGAATTACTGTTACACTACTGTTATTCTAATATATAAAATATGACATACTGACGATTTAATCAGTTAAGTTAAATGTAAAAAAATATTCATACGAGTGAATAGAAGTAGTACTTTATTTATAATAATAACGTTTAGCAACTATTTAATGCTAATAAAATAGTGTTTCTTGTAGACAAAACATTGACAAACAATAACGAATTCCCATGCACTTACAAAGGAATTTAGTAAAATGTTTTCCTCAAAAGTTTTGGATGTCTGAATACTTTTTACACTCACTGTACATTCATACTATTGTACATTCCTATACTGTTATGGCTAAAAAAAGGCTATAATAACTAAAACTTTTACAGGTTTACACCGCGACTCAACGTATCTAAAAGAAGAAAGAAAATATTTTCCATAAATATGAATTTGGTAAATGCGATGAATGTTTTATTTATTTTAAACAGTATGTTTCAAGATCAAGAAAAGAAATTACCTGTTAATCACGCTGAAAGAAATGTTGCTAATATAGTGTATAATATTATAATATCAAGTATAAATGATCGTAGTATTTACGAAGAAACGGAAGAATTTCTATATTATGATGATACCTACGAACCTTACGATGACATACCTGCAGATGATTTACATGAAGATATCGATGCAGAAGATATGATAACACCCGTAACTGAAAATCAATGTAGGACCGAATCAGAGAGTATTAATTTTGACTACAAAAAGCAAGCTGTGGAGTATTGGTTAAGTAGTAAAAACAAGTTAAAATTTGAAACAGTCCAAAATCGATTCAAAAAATTAAAAACAGCACGTCAGCTGTATAGATGGAGAGATCAAGTGGCAATAGGAGAAAGTAGGATCGATAAATTAAAAAAAATTGAGGAATATTGTTTACAAAAATTTAACGTAGCCAGATCGAATAGAATACCCATTCATGACATTGATGTAAGACGTATGGTAAAAGAAAAAGCATTAGAGTTAAACTTCAATGAATTTAAAGCTTCTAGACACTGGTTAAATGAATTTAAACGTCGATTTAATATCGTTTCTCGAAAAATAACAAAAATTATTACCAGAAAATCTATAGATGATTCAGAAGAATGGTCAGCACAAAAACAGGAATTTCGCAATAGAGTAAAAAATGCCATCATAAAATATGATGCAAAACTCCGACCAAAGTGGTTTTAATTACGAAATAAACAGTGGTCGAACCTTCAATCTTAGAGGAGATAAAAGTGTAGAGAGTATAGTGCAATTAGTGCATTCGACAACTCATTCTTATACTATCCAACCTACTGTATCTGCTGAAGGAAAACTTCTATCAGCCTTCTTTTTAGTCATGCAAGAACCAAAGGGAGAGTTTGGAACTGTAGTCAGAAAAAATTTATTTGCAGCAGAAAATGTTTATGTAATGGCATCGAAATCAGGTAAATTGACTAAAGAACATGTTGAAACTTGGGCGCAAGATGTATATTTTCCATCAACTACCATAACAAGTACCCTATTGCTTGATTCATGGAGAGGTCACTGCCTAGATATAATTTATAAAGTAAAACCGGAATATAAAACCTTCATGATTCTACAAATTCCACAAAGAACAACAAGTGAACTTCAACCGCTTGATATTTACGGTTTTCGAATGTGGAAGAACTTCGTTCGAACGTTTTCGGATATGATATTTCTAACATATGAGGATTTCAACTTACACGATAGAAATAATATAATCAAAATGCATTCATTAGTACATAATCAATTATCAAGTCCCAGGTTTCAAAATTTATTTAAATATGCTTGGTACGCCGCCGGTTACATTGATGAAGGCCAGAAAAAATTGAAAACCCAAAAAAATTTTGCTTCAATTCTAATTTTATTACATGCGATATTTGTGGTAAACGAGCGATTATAACATGTTCATGTGCAAAAAATCGCTATGTTTACAACATTTTTTTCATGAATATCATTATTGTAAAACATATAATCCATGACCGTCAGAATAATTAGCTAGCTTGCCGTCTGCTGTTGGCTGACCCGTAGGATTTAAAATTGGTCGTTGTGCTGCTTAGAAATTGGTAGAATTGTATAAGAATTTGTATTAAAAGATAATAAATTGTAAAAATCTGTAAGAATTTGTAAAAATTTAAACTTTTATACAGTAACTTACATTTTGTAACATATATTAATTATATTTCTAATCATAATAATTTACATTTTATTACGTTTTAGTATTTTTTCTTTACATCTTTGAAAATATTTTATTTATAGCTTTATTTAAATAAAAGTACAATTACAAATTATTATAAAAGTATAATTATGAACTATTTGAAAAAAGTGTACAAATATGTGATACGATGTAAAATGTGTATCAAAATTTGTATATAAACGTAAAAAGATGTAATTAAAAGTACAAATATATAATAAAATGTAAAAAGATGTACGAAAGTGTAAGAATGCCTATAAAATTTGAATTAAGAGTACAAATTAAAAAGTAATAAAACGTAGACAAAAGTAAGGAGAGGTAAGAAATTATTAAAAAATGGTATAAACTGTGGTAAAATGTAAAAGCGTCCGAAATCCAGTAGAAAAGTACAATTTGTTACGTTTCCTTACACTTTTTTACAAACCCTAGCGGAAATCGAAAATGTTAAAAAAGTGTAATAAACTGTAAAAAAACGTAAGAAATCATAAGAAAATATAAGTAATCGTATATTTATATTGGATTTCGGACGTTTTTTACACTTTCTTACATTTTCTTACATATTTTTACAGTTTCTTACATTTTCTTACCGTTTTTTACTTTTTTAAAATTGTGCATTTTTTCATTTATTTTAACGTAACGTAAAAAAGTGTAAAAAAATGTAAAAAAGGAATGAAAAGATATAATAAAATGTAAGAAAATGTAACACTTTACAGTTTTTTACAGAAACTTGCATCTTTTTACTTAATTTTACAGTTCTATACAATTTATTACACTTTTTCACATTTTATTACATATTGTATTTTTTATTTCGTTACAACAAAAATATGAAAAAGTGTAAAAAAAATGTCAAAAAAGAACAAAAAAATGTAATAAAATGTAACGAAGTGTAACACTTTACAGTTTTTTACAGAAACTTACATCTTTTTACTTAATTTTACATTTCTATACAATTTATTACATTTTTTCACATTTTATTACATATTTTATTTTTTATTTCGTTAGAACCAAAATATGAAAAACTGTACATAAGTCTCAAAAGAGAACGAAAAAATGTAATCAAACGTGAGAAAGTGTAACACTATAGTTTTGTACAGGAACTTACATTTTTTTACATAATTTTACATTTCTACACAATTTATTACATTTTTTCCGCCTTTTATTATATATTATATTTTTTATCACCTTGGAACCAAAACATAAAAAAACGTGAAAAAAATAATACAAGAAAATTTAAGAACGTGGATTACTTCATAGTTTGTTACAGAAACTTACATTTTTTTACATCATTTTACATTTCTATACAAATTATTACATTTTTTGCCTTTTATTATATATTTAATTTTTTACTAACATATGTAACTAGGGGAGCTGCGCCCCCCTATATAGATATATACAATCTTAATTAAAAAGAAATACTCGCGGCACATATGCACATATACACTAATACCGCGAAAAGGAGAAAAACAGAAGGAGAAAGCTCAATACTGATCTGGCTTAGCCCTGCGACCTGCGTGCATGAGTACTATTGCAGCAGTCGTAACGGCTACCTCGGCTAGGCTATGTTCGCACACTAAGTACCTACAGCGGACACATGCGACTCGCGCGACCGCGAGTGCTCCCTGTGTATAAGATATATCTATAGGATAAGATATGGACCCCGCGCGCTTTCTGCTACTCTATAGCGAGTAGTGCTAGTGCGACATGCCGTTGATTGTGTCCATGTGTCCATGGTGTATTGCTACGTGTGATGTCAACAACTGCATCCGTGGTGAATGTCATTCCTTTCACCGTGTCCGCCGCTTAACGATGATTCGTCGGAGATGGGAAGGCAGTGTTTCAACGTCGAGAGCACATTTAGTAAGCCCTTTCTCGTTCCTAACCTCTCTGATGGGTGAGCTGATGGCACTTTCTCTTGTTGCAGGTATCTGTGGCAGGGAGAATAGTGTAAACGACGGGCACTGCTGCAGACTGTTTCTTGGGTGTGTAAATGTTGTCTGGGTCATCTATTTATTAATTAATGTGTCGTTTCTAGGTGCTCAACTTTCCTTGTTTGGCTCTGATACTAGTGTCTATGTGTACAGTTAATCTGTTGCTTGTGTCTTCAGCGACTCTCAGGGAGGAGCTGTTTCCAGCAGTAAAACAATGGTTGAAGGTCTCCACCAGTCCTTCCCCTTTAGTGGTTACAGGTAGCTGGTACAGCGAGTGAACAACATCCATTGCTGAAGACTTTTCATTTGCATGGTATGTTTTTTGTGTCCTCTATTTATTAGTCATATGTGATTTTTAGGAGCTCAACTCTCCTCGGTTGTCCTTCAGAATAGGGACTGATCTGCTGCTCATGTGTTTTGTTGATCCCTAGGCTGAGGCAGTCCCTGATATTGATACACAATTGACGGTCTCTGTCAGTATCTTCCTCCCAGGTGGCGTGGTTACTGACGTACAGCAGACTGGCATCCATGGAATAGTGCCAGCCCAGACCGTCCAGCCCTATTTTGCTGCTTCTGTAGCTCTAAGTGATCTTTGAGTGCTAGTGCTTTAGAGTGTGAGGGGATAAGTAATAGGAACTGGGGGATATAAAAGTACTGTGTGTATGGTTCAATACAATATGGGTAGCTAGTTGCTCCTGGTAATATTGGCTCGACTAGTTAATTTCTAATTTTAGTCAGGGTGTAAGAACTCGTTTCAGGATATCTGTTGTATTAAAATACATTCCTACACAGTGTAGACTGGCAGAGTCAGCTAGAACATTGCATATTTTATGCATTGAAATTTACCATATTACAAAATTTATATATCACATACATTACACAGAAGTTTTTTTTGTAATTATGATTGTAAAATTTATAATAAAAAATGTAATAGATAAAAATAGCATGTTTAAAAATATAAAAATGTAAGAAAACATAAAAAATAGTTGATAATACATAATAAAATGTAAAAAATTGTAAATAAATGAAAAAATACGTAATAGAACGTATAAAAATGCAAATAAACAAAAAATACGCCATAAAATATAAAAGAAAGTAAAAATACGTGAGAATGTGTAATAAAATATAATAAAGCGTAGGAATATGTAAAATAATGTAAGAAGAGGTGAAAAAGTGTAATAAAATATAATAAAGCGTAGGAATATGTAAAAAAATGTAAAAAGACGTGAAAAAGTATAACAAAATATAAAAAACCTTAAAAAAGTATAAAAAAGTATAATAAAGTTTAGGAATATGTAATAAAAAGTAAAAAAAATGTAAAAAAATGTAAAAAGACGTCAAAAAGTATAAAAAAGTATAATTATGTGTAGGAATATGTAATAAAAAATAAAAAAATATTAAACGAAGTGAAAAAATTGTAAAAAAATGTAATAATGTATAAGAATTTGTAAAAAGTTGTAAAAAACTGTAAAGTAATATTATAATTAAGGATAAAAATGAAAAAGTAATAAAATGTAAATAAATGTAAGGAAACGTAAGATACTAAAAAAAAAAGTTAAAAATTGTAATAAAATGTAAGAAAGTGTACGAAAACGTAAAAAGTGTCCGAAATCCAACAAAAAAGTACACTTACTTACGTTTGTTTACATTTTTTTACATTTTCTTACACTAATTTACATTTTCTTACTTTTTCTTACATTTACTTACGGTTTTTTACATTTTATTATTTCCGCCAGGGAACAACTACATTATCATACACTTGTTTGTCGTACGATAAACAAGTGTATGATAAAAAAATAATAAATAATAGAATAACATAACAAAACATTGTTACATTATTATACACTTATTTACATAATATAATTTAAAATATTTCTAAAAAATTTTTCGCCATACTGAATTCACTATTTTCAAATTTTTATTGTGGATCTAACTGTGGATTCCGATTAACGACTTCAAGAACACATTTTAAGGAAAAAAATAATTGCCAAAAAAATATACCTAATTCATTTGTGTTAGGGGTGGTTTACCACCTCTTAAGGGGTTGTTTCGCGAAGAATGCCCAGAAACACCAACTGTTATTTATTGTAGTTGGTAAAAATAATGTTTTGACCTATTTTTAATTATTTTATGAATTCTCACAACAAAAATTATTCTTAAAAAAACACAATTTTACCCTCTAAAAAATAAGGGATGCAACCCTTAATGTTCATACTACCACGGATTTCTTGGCTTTTTAATAAGAAACTCTTTCCATTTTGTTTCGTTAAAAAAAATTAAGTAGAAGCCGAGATATATCAAAAAAACGTTTCTTGGGGGTAAACTTTAGGGGTGATTTTAACCCTTATAAAGCGCTTCTCAGCCGATAAAAAAAATGGTTTCGTGAATCTCGCATGGAGGTCTACTTTTTAATATGGGTTTGGAATTTTTTTGAATTTGACAGTTCGGGTACTTTCCTTGTAAGTTCCATCGGTAGAACTAGCTTCCACGAGTCTAAATCGTCTATTTCGAGTGAGTCGAGCAGCTGGTCTTTATTGTGAAAATAAATTCTTCCCTCATGTACCGTCCAGTTTCTAGACAGTTTCGGATGCATTTCTATCGCTTTAATTCTTTTTTCGTACCACGTATCGGCTGTTTTCGCGATCGCGTTGAGGCCTTCTGACTCGTCCTCGAACATACGCGGTAATGCATCCGGTACATGTGGAGACTACCCTTGCGATGTTGTATATCGAAGTCATATTGAGCTAACTCCATCGCCCACCGCGCAACTCAACCCGCTGGATTTTTCAGACGGTACATCCATCTTAAGCTACTGTGGTCCGTGACTACCGTGAAATGATAACCCTCTAAGTACTCGCGGTACTTCCTTATAGCCCAAACTACGGCGAGGCATTCCCATTCGGTCACGGTGTAGTTACGTTCGGCTTTATTTAGATTCCTGCTCGGGTAAGCTATTATTCGCTCGTGCCCGTCCTGCACTTGCGTCAGTGCCGCGCCGAGACCCGTCGAGCATGCGTCGGTTTGGAGGGAGAAAGGCAGCGAGAAATCTGGGCAAGCCAGAATAGGAGCTGTGGTTAGCCTTTTCTTCAATATATCCATTGCCTTCTGCTGTTCCTCTCCCCATTTCCAGCGCCTGCTCTTCTGTGTCAGCTCGTTTAGCGATTCCGATATTTTCGCGAAATTGTCGATAAAGCGACGGTACCACGACGCCATTCCGGTGAATCTACGAAGTTGCCGCAAGTTTTTCGAAACCGGATAATTTCTAACAGCCTCTACTTTCGCCGGATCTGGTTGTAAGCCGTTAGAATTCACGATGTATCCCAGATACTTTACCTCGGCACAACCAAAAATCGACTTCGCCCGATTCATCGTTAAGTTTGCTTGTTTTAACCGAGTTATTACGATACGTAGCCAATGCAAATGTTCCTCGAACGTTTCAGAGACTATCACTACGTCATCTAAATAACAGTATATACTCTGCTATCCATGTCCGGCATAATAATTCCATCCATTAATATCTGAAACGTCGCGGGACTGTTGCTTAGTCCGAAAGATAATCGCGTGAATTGATATAATCCGCGTCCCGGTATCGTAAACGCAGTATACTCTTTACTACCTTCGTCAAGCGGTACTTGGAAGTACGCTTGACTTAGATTTAAAGTACTGATATATCGCGCATTTCTTAACTTACTTAAGATTTCATTCATATTCGGAAGTGGATACGCGTCTTTTTTCGATAGTTCGTTGATTTTTCGAAAGTCGATACATGGACGACGCGTTCCGTCAGGTTTTAGATGCATGACTACGGGACTTGACCACGCGCTGCTCGATGGTTCGATCACCCCTTCTTCTAGCAATTGATCCATTATATGGTACATTTCCTCACGCACCTTAGGGGGTACGGGATATTACCGCTGTTTGACAGGTTTCGCGCCCTGTACATCGATCGTATGCTTTGTGAGGTGTGTCAACCCTAGTTTTGGCTTTCCGCTAGGTATTAGTTCGTCCAACAGTCTTTGTAGTCTGTCCCTTTGAGTCTTATCTAGTTCGCATATCCCAGCTACCGATTCATTATCTGAGTACGTGTCCGCTTCAACCCCGTCGAAAGGCATACACGTACCGGTACCTAGTTGCCACGTGCGCTCCCTAAAATTAATCGATATATCGAATAATTCGAGCGCGTCCATCCCCAGGACACAATCGTAAGCTAAAGCTTTCACGAGACGAATGGCCATTTCGTTGCTCATGCCACAAATACTAACCGGGACTCTAATTTGCCCTGAAATCCTCTCGAGTGACCCGTTAGCTAATGTAATAGTTCTCGCATTAAGTGTTTCGAAAACCCGGTTTCCGAAGCTATCCGCGAACTTTGGACCGACGTACGTTCTAGACGCGCCTGAGTCCACTAGGGCGACTGCAGGTATCCGTGATACCTCGATTCTAATGAAAAATCGCCTGTCTCTTACGATCCCTGGCCCTAGGGGGTGGCAGAACTCAACAAGATCTCGAAACTTCCCTAACTCTGCAGTTCCACCGATGTTGTATTTTGTAGCTGGTTCTTTTATTAAAATTTCCTTCTCGCCCTCTGAAGATAGTTCCTCCAGTAACTTTGATTCTGTGTGTGACGTTTGATTGGTTCGCTCTTCCACGAGGTTGGTGTTCTTCGGTACCGCACTGCTCTTCTCTTCATCCTGAGATGAATTCTTTTTGTCATTTTCCATGACTTCAGTGTGGTCCTTCGGGTTCTTTTAGCACCAAAAATCAATTAGATTCTCCACCGGTTTATTCAACGAAGCGTTGTTTTGGATTGGAGACTTTTCTATGATGATAGCGGGACTTCTCGTCTCTTTCAGGTCTCGCTTTGCTAGTTTTCCGAAGGTTTTTCTTCGTGTGGGCCGCTTTTCTCCTTTTTTGGTCCAGCCGGAGGTTTGTTGTCCGGATATGATCTGGGCCATAAAAGGCCCATCTGATCCCATCTGATGGGCATTCTCGGGCCCAGTGGCCGAAACCTTGACAGTTAAAGCATTTAATATCAGCTTTTGACCTGCCACCTCGAGGTTTCCGCTTGCGTTCTGTCTCGCCTCCATCCTGTTTGTTGTCGGGACCTGCGGGTGTTGTACTGATGTTGCCTGCCTCATGTTGTCTTCGCGCGTTCCATCTTGGCTTTCCTCTTTCAATTGATTTCTGCGAGCTTGTTTCGTTCATTGCCGAGACATTGTGGGAGTTTTGCCTACCCTTTCCCCCCTCAGTAGGTGTCGTGGATTTCTTTGACTCGAACGCGAGTTCGGGTAGAAATGATAATTCTTTAGGTGGAAGGGGTTTGTATTCCCGCTTTGCTAGCAGCACGGCTTCGAATTCTTTACCAAACAATTCTAGGTTGCGGAACGCGTGTACCGAGCATCTATTAATTTTATCCCTATATATCGGCTTTAAATTATTGTAAGTCATCGAGAGTTGATCTTCGAGCGGCGGTTGTGGATACAAGTATTTTAAAATGTGCCGATTATTTGTAATAAAGTCCATTACCGGTTCACTTTCCCCTTGTGCCCGCACCCGTGCTTCATGTTGTACGCGAATCTGAAAATGCAGGTCGCCGTAATGTTCGCGAAAATCCGTAACGAAATTGTCCCACGAGAGCCTTTATGTTTCTCCAATCGCGCCCATTTCGCAGCCATTCCCTCCAATAAGTCAAACAGAGCTTCTAACAGATCCGAATCTGTTACTCCAGTACCGCTTCTGCACTCTTCTATCCTGCATAGGAATTCTTCCGCGCTAGAATCTCGGATTATTTTTCTCGGATACGATAGCCACGGCGTCGTGAATGTAGAGCGGTACATGTCTCGAGCATCTGGGATGTGCGAAGAATTTCGTGGCGACGGAAACGTCGCGGTATCGTTATTGCTTTTATTCTTTGGTACGTTTGAATTGTGAAAAGTCGCGTCGCGTGTTGGCAGTCCCGCTAAAGAGAAAGGTGGTGTGTAGGTTGTGTTTTTGTTCACGTGTAGGTGTGAGTCTCGTCTTTGTTCGTCCCGATATTCGTCAGTTGCTGTCTGGTGTGAGTCTCTGTATATATGCGTACGTTCGTCTATATTCGGTACTCGTTCGCCATGGTCAAGCCTACTCGACTCTAAACTATAAGTTAAGTTGTTTAGTTCTTGTTCAAAACGCGTCCGCGCGTGCGTTTCTGTATTTGCTCTTGTCATTGAAGAAAACGCAAAATTGCCTCTTGGGACGAACGGAGGTGCGTTACCATCTAAAACCCGATTATTAAAATTGTCCTGACTGCTTAGATTCCTATTTTCCCTAATAGGTTGTCTAATTTCATCTCCTAAATCCCTTGTCTCGTCTCGCATTGGTCGCGCACGCTGCCTCTGCGTCGGCTCCTCGACATTACCTACCAGCGGTACTATAGGTTCCGTTTCAAAGTCTATCAATGAGGGTTCCTGCCGTTGCGAGAGGGAATTTCTCACCGCCGCTGGTGAGATTGTTGCTTCGTGCGACTGTCGTGAGGTATTCGCTTCGGGTTCGCAATGAGTTGTCTGTAACGCATTTGGGTTGCGGGTTCTTCCGCCGATTACAGTTTGTAATTTTTGCGGAAACTCGCATGTAAAATTAAAATTCTCATCTGAAATATCCCAAGGGACTTCGTCGTATCCCTTTTGTAGCGCAACTAATCTTGCTAGACGATCTGTTAATTCTTCTATCTTCCCGTCTATATTAAGCGAATATTTACTTAGTTGACTAATTAGGTCTGGTACCGATAAATTTTCTGCCCACATTGTGATCGCGTATTGTGATTCGAATTGTGGGGTTTCACTTAGAATATTTTCTATTGTGCGTTCCATTGTTTATGTTTATTTTGAGACTAAGTTTGAAGATTTTCTACGCTCGAATATTTAAAATTGAAAAATAAAATTATTCGATTGGAAATTATTTATTTAAAAAGAAATAGTTCACCTATTATTTAAACAAAAACGTGACCCAGCAGAAGTTATTTCAAATAAACTTAATTAATCGCGAAGCAAAACAGTGAAAGGACCCCGCACACAATGTATGGAAAATAATCATTCGGTCAAATTGGATCAAACTTGGGGAAAAGATAGATCTTGAGGTCCTGAACAAAAGTTCTGATGGGCAAAACCCCCCAAAATTTGACCGAATGATTTTTTCCCATACATTGTGTGCGGGGTCCTTTATTTATTTTTTTTAATTTTTCCAAAACACATTAAACTATCACGAATTATTTATGCAGTAAATAATAATTTAGTTCACAAAACATTAATAAATAGACGACTCAAGTTATACACTGTACCGAAGTTATCTTTATTATCGCGTATTAGTTAATTAAGTAACTAATAGGTACCAGTTACACTCACAAAAAAAAACAAAATTTACAAAAATAGCATTCAATAATTAAACTAAAATAATCGCGTCCCAAGCGCAATTATTAATCAGCACAAACAATGTTTTTGCGCTCCGGTACTATGTGCCTATATCGCCAAAAGGGAAACATCCATATAGCGCGTTGTCGGCGTTTCGCTACGAGCAGCTGTAGCGCTCTCGGTGGCTATTCGGTAGCTGTCTATCTCACTCCGCGGCTCCCGCGCCGCTGAAATCGGCAGCTACATATATGTGTCTACATATGTGTGCTCGCGACTCTCTCTCTCTCGCGCAGCCGATGGCAACACGCGCTGTCCCGACTCCGTTCGGCCGACCGAATGTTTACATTTCGGTGCGTTCCGACTTTCGTCGACTTTGTTGTTGTCGCGAGCTGTGATGTGTGCCGAAGCTAATCCATTTTCAAAACTTTTAGTTTTCGAATATTTCTAACTTCGGAATTTTCTGTACCGAATATTATTTCGAACTCTATATTTATTCCGCATACCAATATTCGTTCCTCACTAATTTAAATTGTTGCCATTTTATCGAAACGATTGTGAATTTAGTTTTCCTCGTTTCGACACTTTTCACTCCCGACCGCGAGCAATAAACTACGTTAATTTAAATTATTGTTCACTTATGTGATTCGCGCGCAAAGAAAAATTTTCCCCGATACTATCGCAATTTTGCATAGAAAATTCGAAGATACTTGTATCGCAATTTTCAAAAACCCAGTTGAGGCGCCATTTGTAATGTAAGGTTTTGTTTAACATTTAGTTAATTATCACAAAGATATACATTACTTAAAATAATATAAAAGAGTTTATTCACATTATAGTTCAAATACAATTACTGTACCGATTTTACATCTAATAACACCTAAGTGTTTCTATGCCGACTAGCAATAGCGAATATTTCGTGAATTACGTGCATATTGAAATATGCGATACAAGCTCGAATATTAGACGCGCGCAGGCCAAATAATAGTATCCTACCTTTTGGAATTTCGCTCACTGACGCCGCTGACGGCAAGGCTTCAGGACTCTCGGCTCGCTCAGTCACTCTCACACGCACACACTTGCTCAGGGCTCGGCACAAGAGCCTTGCCGAGTTTCTCGAAACCAAAGCACAAGAATATGATAGATTAGTAGCGCGGATAATAATTGGCCGACAGGCCTTAAACGAAATAGTACCGTGATTTTAGAGTTGTTAAATAGATTTCTTTATCTGCACGCGTGCGATTCAACTCGCGGTCAGGCAGAGAGTGAGCGCCCTTCCTCCCGTCGCTCGCTCCGTCGATCATCGCAGCGCTGTTGTCGGTTCGCAGCTCGGCATGTCCGGCCAGTATATTTGGCAATGTCTCGGTCTTAGCACTTTTCATAGCAGCAGCAGCAGGCTTTTCTTATGGCTGGGCCAGGGCCATTATTGTGCAGCATTTGCATGCCTCGAGAGCGTGCCTTATGTCCGGCTCGGGGGCGTCCGAGCTACTCGGCTTCACGCCTCAGGAATTGGTGATTCTCGGCTGCTGTTGAAGGTGCGAGACTCGGACAGCTCTCGCGTTTGTACCTGTAAAACGCTCGTATTTCGCGTCGTTCGCGCGGCTCGCATCATCCCGGTACTCACACACTTGCGCACACACATGCATTACTATAGCCGTATTGGTCCTATCTTCGTCTTGCCGGACTCTCGCCTGCAATAACTAAAACTCTCTCATACTGCATAATTTAAAATCGTACAGTATTGATGGCAAAACGTTATAAGAAAGAAGGGAGGGGTAGGGGCGTAAGGTGTGCAGGGCGGGGTTCAGGGGCAGAGCCCCTAATGGTGGTGCAGCGGGCGAAGCCCTCGCTAGGGAGGTGTTGTTTCCCCACAAGGAAAAAAATACTGAAAAAAATAAAATCGGAAAAAAATTTTAATTTATTTATATTTTTACAATTATAATATTGTGCAGCAACAAAAATCAATTTTTTAAAAAAATTAATTTTTCTAAAAAACAAATGAACCATTGAAAATTTAAACCAAATGTTATCTTCAATGAGTGTAATAAATGGTTAAAATTTTATGTTGATAAATAAAAAATTTTTTGATAAATTAATTAAAGAATTATGAAAACATTTTTTTTAATAAGAATGTTTAGTGGAGATAACGTTCGTAGTATATATTTGAAATAATTTTGACGGACACCAGAAGAACTTTTAGTAAGAGCATTTATTTGTAAATTGCCAACGTTTCGGAAGTATTTTTCACTTCCTTCTTCAGGGCTTAAAAAATCTATGCGTCACATTATGTCGGTCTTAAGTAATATAGAATAAACTGAATATTTATCCATGTCAACAATACATGTAGTACACTCATTGTTGATAAAAATTTGTTCAAGTCACATCTGTACTTGTGAAAGTACAACTCTTTGACGACAACCGTGTAAAATTTCAAGTTGGGCAACGTAAAGGTTTAAAAGATAGGAAGAAATTAACAATGAAGCGCGCGGCCGCCCGTGACAAGACCGTCCGACTGGGCGCACCGCCGTGTTCGTTTGAATACATTTATACAGTTTAGACTGTAAATAATAATGAAATATCTTTATACATATACAAACCTGGAACTTGGAGTATTATCAATACTACCAAATACCAGGATATAACATTTATTATAATGAAAGTAAAATAAACCAAAACGATGGCGTTGTAATGTATGTAAAAAATAATCTAATTGTAGCTACTGAAATAGTAATTATCGGTAAGCTAAGTATATTAAGCGCTGAAATAAAACTCGAAAGCAACTTATTTGTAAGAATATCTGCAATGTACAGATGTCATAATATGACGAAAATCGAATTTAATTACAATCTTGAGAAATATCTAAAAATTAATAGGATTAAAAATACAAAAAATCATATTCTTGCTGGTGATTTCAACATAGATATTTTGCATAGTAATATTAAGAATAATGAAGCGACTGATAATACAAATAATCAAGAATTTATCAATAACTTATTAGAAAATGAATATTCTCCATGCTTCACAGGCATTACTAGACCTGGAGATAATAACAGAGGATCTTGCATTGATAATATATTCATTAAATCTAACACTTTTGAGACTACATCTTACAAACTAACAAACCTTATTACAGATCATTACACACAACTCGTAAATATAGATAATATTACATTATCAACTGATACCTTTCATAATTTGAAACCTATAAATTACGGAAAACTAATACATATTGCAAATAGTACTAACTGGAATGAGATATTGTCTATACAAGATCCTGAACTTGCTGTAGAAAAATTGATTGAACTAATACAGGAATGCACAGATAAAGCTACAACATTCAATAACAAAAAACGGTACAATAAAAGTCTAGTGCCAAGAAAAAAATGGATCACAAGCGCAATAATGAAATCCTGTCAAACAAAAGAAACATTGTATACTTTATGGAGAAGCAATACTGATAATGTAACATTAAAAAGTGACTACAAGGCCTATGTCAAATTATTAGATAAGATCATAAAAGATGCTAAAATTAAACATGAAAAAGATCAAGTGAAATCTTGTAGTAACAATCCTAAAAAATTATGAAAATTTATAAACTCTAGCTTATCTTAGAAAAAAAAAAGAGGTAAATAGTATAAATAGCCTCACAATAAATAATGAAATATTAGATAACAAATGTGATATAGCTAATTACATGAACATATATTTCTGTGATGTAGGTTTAAATTTAAGTAACAAAATTAAACGTCTTACTAATGCAAATATCAAATTACCTCGAACAAATCCAAAAACAATCTTTATCAATCCTACAAATCAGCTTGAAGTTAATAAAATAATCATTGAAATGAAAGACAAAACAGGAGGGGTAGATGGCGTTAATAGTAAGACCTTAAAAACGATCTCCACTTATATATCGCTACCTTTAAAATATATTTTCAATTCATGCATTGTTAATTCCAAATGGTCTCGGGTATTAAAAACTGCAGAAGTGGTTCCCATATTTAAAGCTGGAGACAGGTCATGTACCTCCAACTACAGACCTATTTCGCTTATTTCAAACATTGCTAAGATCTTTGAAAAAATTATGTATAATCGATTATATGCCTTCTTAAGGGGGTGTCAAACTCAATTTTTACCGACCGAGCAAAAAATATATTGTTTTTAATAGAAAAAAAAAATATAACGATATATGAAAAATAATGAGTGCATTGCCCTCCGTAATTACATTATTAATCATTCTGCAAAATGCCAAGTCAATATTCAAAAGCGTCTAAGAATGGCATTTGAACGAAAATTTCGTTCAAATGCCATTCTCAGATGCCTTAAAATATCGACGTGAAACTTTGCAGAATGATTCATAATGTCATTACGGAGGGCAATGCACTCATGATTATGCATAATATTAAAAAAAAAAATAGATTATTGTACCATATGGGTAATATGTAGCATCGCGAGATTCGCGAGTCGGCGACGGCAGCGACGGCAGCGGCCAGCGGCGCGGCCTTGACCGTGTGTGTGTACGCGCATGCGCTGCTGGCTGCAGCACAGCTGAGCCATCAGTCCATCGCCGATGCCTAGGCCTAGGCCCTCCGGGAGGCGGTCCCGTGTTGCCGCCACCACCTCCGCCGCCACCTTCGCCACCTGTGCCCTCCTCTATCCATTGCTAATCAACGTGTCATCGGTGTGCCTGCCGCCTGGACCGCTCGCAGACGGCGCAGCCTGGAGCGCCGCATCAGCCGCCCACCTCGCAGACCGTAGCGTCCGTACCGCACCGTGTGCATGCACACCCAACGGACCGTGCCGCTTGGACTTGGCCCCGCCGTAAGACAGAAAAGTAAGTCATTCAAGAATTTATTTATTTTACGGCGTTGTTATTTCTACGACAGATCTGTTGTACAAATAACCTATAACCCACCTAGAAACGTGTAAAAATCACTGTTTTGAAAGTCTGAGATGGAAGGGACTATTATTTCTTTAGTCAAGCGTCAATCCTTGCCTATTTTTTTCTTTAATCAAGCGTCAATTCTTCGGCTAAAGAAAATTGAAGGTTAGGTTTTACGTATATATAGGTATACATATCTAGCAATCTGGCGTATAAATAACAACGGCCAACTATAGATTTGATGCGCTTTTTCGACTTTTCATTCCAAAGATTAGAGATCTAAATAATCAGCAAGTGTGGAGATACTGCATTTTCTGTGTATTTTTCAAAATATTTTCAAGAAAAGTCATTTCCTCCAAACTGGCTGATTAAGTAGATCTGAAATCTAATATACAATGCCTCAGCATGTACTGGATTGTATGTAAACATTCTCATAAACTTTAAGCGAGGATGAAGAGGTCTACCTTGGAAATGCACACGCGCTTTTTCGACTTTTCATTTCAAAGATCCCTTTCCATTCTCTACAAATATTTCAAAATTTACACACACTATGTAACACATGCTGAGGTATTGTTTATCAACTTTCAGATCTAAATAATTAGCAAGTGTGGAGATATTGCAATTTGTATGCTCTTTTTAAGAAATGTTCAAGAAAAAAGTTATTTCCCCTACACTGGCTGATTGAAAAGATCTAAATTTAATATACAGTGCCTCAGCATGCATTGCATTGTGTGAGAACATTCTGGTAAACTATGAGAAAGAGTGAGGAGGTTTTTGTCGCAAATGCACATGCGGCTTTTTGACATTTCGTTCCAAAGATCCCTTTCCATTCCCTACAAGTATCTTAAACTTTCCATACATAATGGAATACATGCTGAGGGACAGTTTATCAAGTTTCAGATCTACATAATTAGTAAGTCTGGAGATATTGCAATTTTTGTGCTTTTTCAGGAAATTTTTATGAAAGAAAAGTAATTTCCTCCAAACTGGCTAATTGAATAGATCTGAAACCTAATATACAATGCCTCAGTAGTACTGGATTGTGTGTAAACATTCTCACACACTTTAAGCGAGGGTGAGGAGGTCTACATTGGAAATGCACACGCGCTTTTTCGACTTTTCATTTCAAAGATCCCTTTCCATTCTCTACAAATATTTCAAACTTTACACACACTATGTAACACATGCTGAGGTATTGTTTATCAACTTTCAGATCTAAATAATTAGCAAGTGTGGAGATATTGCAATTTGTATGCTCTTTTTAAGAAATGTTCAAGAAAAAAAGTTATTTCCCGTACACTGGCTGATTGAAAAGATCTAAAATTTAATATACAATGCCTTAACATGTATTGGATTGCGTGTTAACATTCTGGTAAGCTTTGAGCAATGGTCAGGAGGTCTTAGTTGGAAATGCACTTGCGCTTTTTCGACTTTTCAGTCCAAAGATCCCTTTCCATTCTCTCAACATATCTTAAACTTTACACACACCGTGCAATATATGCTGAGGGACAGTTTATCAAGTTTCAGATCTACATAAATAGCAAATCTGGAGATATTGCAATTTTTGTGCTTTCTCAGGAAATTTCTAAGAAAGAAAAGTCATTTCCTCCAAACTGGCTGATGGAGTATATCTGAAACTCAATATGCAATGCCTCAGCATGCATTGCATTGTGTGAGAACATTCTGGTAAACTATGAGAAAGTGTGAGGAGGTTTTTGTCGCAAATGCACATGCGGCTTTTCGACAATTCGTTCCAAAGATCCCGTTCCATTCCCTACAAGTATCTTAAACTTTCCATACATAATGGCATACATGCTGAGGGACGGTTTATCAAGTTTCAGATCTACATAATTAGCAAGTCTGGAGATATTGCAATTTTTGTGCTTTTTCAGGAAATTTTTAAGAAAGAAAAGTAATTTCCTCCAAACTGGCTGATTGAATAGATCTGAAACCTAATATACAATGCCTCAGTATGTACTGGATTGTGTGTAAACATTCTCACACACTTTAAGCGAGGGTGAGGAGGTCTACATTGGAAATGCACACGCGCTTTTTCGACTTTTCATTTCAAAGATCCCTTTCCATTCTCTACAAATATTTCAAACTTTACACACACTATGTAACACATGCTGAGGTATTGTTTATCAACTTTCAGATCTAAATAATTAGCAAGTGTGGAGATATTGCAATTTGTATGCTCTTTTTAAGAAATGTTCAAGAAAAAAAGTTATTTCCCGTACACTGGCTGATTGAAAAGATCTAAAATTTAATATACAATGCCTTAACATGTATTGGATTGCGTGTTAACATTCTGGTAAGCTTTGAGCAATGGTCAGGAGGTCTTAGTTGCAAATGCACTTGCGCTTTTTCGACTTTTCAGTCCAAAGATCCCTTTCCATTCTCTCAACATATCTTAAACTTTACACACACCGTGCAATATATGCTGAGGGACAGTTTATCAAGTTTCAGATCTACATAAATAGCAAATCTGGAGATATTGCAATTTTTGTGCTTTTTCAGGAAATTTTTAAGAAAGAAAAGTCATTTCCTCCAAACTCGCTGATGGAGTATATCTGAAACTCAATATGCAATGCCTCAGCATGCATTGCATTGTGTGAGAACATTCTGGTAAACTATGAGAAAGTGTGAGGAGGTTTTTGTCGCAAATGCACATGCGGCTTTCGGACAATTCGTTCCAAAGATCCCGTTCCATTCCCTACAAGTATCTTAAACTTTCCATACATAATAGCATACATGCTGAGGGACGGTTTATCAAGTTTCAGATCTACATAATTAGCAAGTCTGGAGATATTGCAATTTTTGTGCTTTTTCAGGAAATTTTTAAGAAAGAAAAGAAATTTCCTCCAAACTGGCTGATTGAGTAGATCTGAAACCTAATATACAATGCCTCAGCATGTACTGGATTGTGTGTGAACATTCTCATAAACTTTAAGCGAGGGTGAGGAGGTCTACATTGGAAATGCACACGCGCTTTTTCGACTTTTCATTTCAAAGATCCCTTTCCATTCTCTACAAATATTTCAAACTTTACACACACTATGTAATACATGCTGAGGGATATTGTTTATCAAGTTTCAAATCTAAATAATTAGCAAGTGTGGAGATATTGCAATTTGTATGCTCTTTTTAAGAAATGTTCAAGGAAAAAAGTTATTCCGCCTACACTGGCTGATTGAGAAGATCTAAAATTTAATATACAATGCCTCAACATGTATTGGATTGTGTGTTAACATTCTGGTAAACTTTAAGCGAGGGTGATGAGGTCTTAGTTGGAAATGCACATGCACTTTTTCGACTTTTCATTCCAAAGACCCTTTCCATTTTCTACAGATATCTTAACTTTCCATCTATCTACTCCCTCTGTTTCTGGCAGGTCGATACTGCTATCCTCATTCCTATACTGCTTAACACTTTATTAATATATTCTGTTTTGCCCTAGGCGAAGAGCTCCTGCAGAAGACAACACGTCTTCATATAATTCTACTCTCCTCCAGGGCAGCCAACACAACTACCACGTCCTGAAGACATCAGCTAGACAAACATATCGTAGAAGTGAGAGCGAAGGTGTATATAAATATAGTTTGATCTCCTGTGCCAGACTCGAGTAAGTATTTCACTTCGGATTTGGACTTTATCTTGTAGTACAGCCGAACCTAGTCTCCAACTTTCCATCGGTCTACTCCTCTGTTCCTGGCAGTTCGATACTGCTATCCTCATCCCTACTCCTTAATACATTATTAATATATTTTGTATTGTCCTAGGTGAAGAGCTCCTGTAGAAGACAACAAGTCTTCATATAATTCTACTCTTCTCGAGGACAGCCAACGCAACTACCACTTCCCGAGGACATCACCTAGGAGAACACAACGGAGAAGGGAGGGCGAAGGTGTAGTTGAATGTAGTTCGCGCTTCCGTGACACTCGAGTAAGTACTTCACTTCGGATTTGGACTTTATCCTGTAGTATAGCCGAACCTAGCCTCCAACTTTCCATCTGTCTACTCCTCTGTTCCTGGCAGTTTGATACTGCTCTCCTCATCCCCACTGCCTAAACATTATTAATATATATTTTGTTTTGCTCTAGGCGAAGAGCTCCTGCAGAAGACAACAGGTCTTCATATCATTCTACTCTCCTCGAGGGCAGCCAACGCAACTACCACTTCCCGAGGACATCACCTAGGCGGACACGACGGAGAAGGGACGACGAAGGTATACTTGAATGTCTGCGCTCCCGCGACAGACTCGAGATGTAGTCTAGGCGCCAGGGGGTTTCCGTGGCCGATGGATGTCACACTTGCACCAAACCTGTTCTTACCTATTTTTGACTGCTGATTCTGAATTTCGAAGGTGGAACGTCGCCAGACTGTTAGTTTTTTGTTATTAACAATTTAATTGTTTAAATTGCTGCCAAATCAATATGATTAATTATAACTGAATCCTAACTGCCTAAAACTGTAGTAAATTGATCTAGAATATGCTCGTTTTTTTAGAATTGAAAAATTTTGATTAGAACCCGAATTATTGCAAATTTAGTGCAATAAGTCGCGAATTCGAGCGCAAACGTGCATAATTCTAGATCAATTTACTACAGTTTTAGACAGTTAGGATTCAATTATAATTAATCATATTGATTTGGCCGCAGTTTAAACAATTAAATTGTTAATAACAAAAAACTAACATTCTGGCGACTGTCCACCTTCGAAATTCAGAATCAGCAGACAAAAATACGTAAGAAAAGCTTTGGTGGAGGCGTGGACATCCATCGGCCACGGAAACCCCCCTGGTGCCTAGACTAATGTCAGTATTTAGGGCACACCTGATCTTTAGGTACGAATTATATCTCCCCAAAAAGTAACAGTTTTCTGCGGGTGCACACGAAAAGAAAACTCTTACTGCTACAGTTAAAACGGCTTACTCGTGGAGTATAGGAGTTCCTTTACTATATAAGTAAGGTGGTTTTAGCAATCTTAGTAAGGGACCCATACTTTTACGGTATGTTGCTTTTCATACTACAACAATTACACAATTATACGATCGTTGGATCAGCGGCATATACCGACGTAACAGCGTTACACGATTTTAGTATACATTGCTTCCACCTTCAATTGTAAGGGAGAAATACTATAGCGGTAACGGTTGCTACCTGCTAATACGGAAATGACAACTATTATAAGGAAGTGTTACTTATCGATAATTGAAAGCATCGAATGCGTCGTCTAGGTCTTTGAGGTGGTCAATGATGGAGTCGAGGTGATGCGCTCCGAAGTTTTTTGCGTTTAGATCCCAGGACGCATCTAATACGTAGTCAAAGTGTTCGGGGTAGCCGATGATGATGTCTAGGTCGTGCGCTCCGTAGTTTTTTGTCTCTAGATGTTGGAACGTATCAAATGCGTGGTTTAGGTCTTTGTGGTAGCCGATGATGGAGTCTAGGTTTTTGCATTAAAATATCAGGGCGCATCTAATACGCAGGTGTTCAGGGTAGCCGATGACGAGGTCTAGGTGGTGCGCTTTGTAGTCTTTTGCGTTTGGATATCAGGGCGTATCTAATACGTGGTCCAGGTCTTCGGGAAGCCGGTGACGATATTTAGGTGGTGCGCTCCGTAGTTTTTGGCTAATAGGTGTTGGACATGTCAAAACTTAAAGTATTACTAATCACGTAATTTTATACTATAAGTAAAAATCGTGATTATAAATAAATACTTATTCGAACGTAATTACGTTCAAATTGACATGTGTTTGTAATAAAAAAAATAGTAAATATTAAAATGCGTATAGGCGAAATACGCACAATTATTCATAATAAATAATGCGTATATGCGAAATGCGCACAATTATTTATCATACAAAAATGCGTATAGGCGAAATACGCACAATTATTTATAATAAAAAATTCGTACAAGCGAAATACGCACAATTATTTATAATATCAAAAATATGTATAAACGAAATACGCACAGTTGTTTATAATGCAAAAATGCGTATAGACGAAATACGCACAATTATTAGTTATAAGGAAAGGTGTATGGGCGAACATATTTAATTATAACAGAAAAGAATTACAATTACATGAGTTTATTTAGTTATCTATTTATAAGAAACTAGATGTCTTGACATAAAATTAATTCTTTTCCGTTTTTTTTTCAACAAAACTCATAAAATTTGAAAAGAAGCTAAAGAAACTTATGAGCCTAGCTCAATGAAATTATAGTAGCTCTACTTTTGCCAATCATTCAGTAGCATGACAAGTATAATGCAAAGTAATTATTAATGACAATACTTCTAATAATACAAATTTTGTTAAAATGTTCAATTTGCAGTTATGCGTTTATATGATGGAAGGTGTATATTTTAAAATGCGGATCAACTTATATACCATACTCAGGTTCATTTGAAGTTCAACCCTTGGTCTCAAATTTTGTTACACCCTCCTGTTGTTTCACGTATATGGGATATTTCACGTGAAGTCAGCAGCTCAAAATTTTAAAATCCCTCAAAACTCGTTTTCTTTTAGTTTTTATGAACAAAAAATGTTCCTCAAATTTTAGGTCGATATTTGCAAAAATAAAAAAGCTATGCAATATTGAAAATTCAATTTTTTGCAATTTTTGTTAAAATCCAAGTTTATTCATTTTTTAACTGAAAATCTTGAAACTTTTTTTGATAGTACATTGATTGGCAAAAGGTTCGAAGTTTTTCTGTAGAATGCGCCAGTATTTATTTTATGACCCTTTTTGAAAGTCTCTGATTGGCTGCTTCTTAGTATACCTTCATCAAAGGATATTGAGGCTGCGGCCAAATATTCTTTATTCGACAAATTTTTTTTTGTATTCTTCTTCGAAAACCCTTCAAAATGCTTTTTTATCAATACTGGCCGAGCATAGGGAAAACAGTTACAATTTTTTGAAATATCAAGAAAAATCCATAATTTCAATTTTTGATAACATGATTAATGAAACTGAATATTATTCATACATCTTATGGCATGGACCGTACCACTGAATTTTGTTAGAGCATCAAATAGAACATTAGAAATATCTATTTTCAATAATATTAGGCTTACACAATAAGCGATACCTAATTATGAATGAAATTATCATTCTGTTGCCTGATTTCATTTTGACAGCTTTATAGTAATTAACCTCTATAGCTTAATTTATTATTAATTCATAATTAGGTATTGCTTATTGTGTAAGCCTAATATTATTGAAAATAGATATTTCTAATGTTCTATTTGATGCTCTAACAAAATTCAGTGGTACGGTCCATGCCATAAGATGTATGAATAATATTCAGTTTCATTAATCATGTTATCAAAAATTGAAATTATGGATTTTTCTTGATATTTCAAAAAATTGTCACTTTTTTTCCTTTGCTCGGCCAGTATTGATCAAAAAAGCATTTTGAAGGGTTTTCGAAGAAGAATACAAAAAAAATTTGTCGAATAAAGAATATTTGGCCGCAGCCTCAATATCCTTTGATGAAGGTATACTAAGAAGCAGCCAATCAGAGACTTTGAAAAAGGGTCATAAAATAAATACTGGCACATTCTACAGAAAAAATTTAAACCTTTTGCCAATCAATGTACTATACAAAAAGTTTCAAGATTTTCAGTTAAAAAATGAATAAACTTGGATTTTAACCAAAAATTGCAAAAAAATTGAATTTTCAATATTGCATAGCTTTTTTATTTTTGCAAATATCGACCTAAAATTTGAGGAACATTTTTGTTCATAAAAAACTAAATAGATTGAAATTTGTTTAAATTTCAATAAACAATTAAACCCTCAACCAAAAAATAAAAACCAAATCTAAACTATCTCTTGGTAGAAATTTTGTAAACTATATCCAGAATATGTACAAAAAAGTGCAGTACTGTGCCACAAAATTTCAGATGCAGGTAATATTTTGAAAATCATAATATTAAATTGGACTCCATCATCGGCCATCTAAACACCTAGACCTCGCATCCGACCTGTCCCTTCAGCTGGACACAAAAACCTACGGAGCGCACTACCCGGACTCATCGACCATCTGGAACACCTAGACCTCGCATTCGATTTGTCCTGGCCTCTGGACACAAAAACCTACGGAGCACTTCACGTAAACTCCATCATCGGCTACCTGGAACGCCTAAACCTCGCATCCGATCTGTCCCGACACCTGGACACAAAAACCTTCAGAGCGCATCACCCGGATTACATCACCGGCCATCTGCAACACCTAGACCTCGCATCCGACCTGTCCCTTCACCTGGACATAAAAACCTACGGAGCGCACTACCCGAACTCCATCATCGGCCGTCTGGAACACCTAGACCTCGCATCCGATCTGTCAAAACACCTGGACACAAAAGTCTACGAAGCGTATCATCAGCCGCCTGGAACAGCTAGACCTCGTATTCGAGCTGTCCCGACACCTGGACTCAAAAACCTACGAAGCGCACTACCCGGACTCCATCATCGGCCATCTGAAACACCTAGACCTCGCATTCGATTTGTCTTGGTCTCTAGACACAAAAACCTACGGAGCGCATGACGTAAACTCCATCATCGTCCACCTGGAACGCTCAGACCTCGCATACGATCTGTTCCGACATCTGGACACAAAAATCTTCGGAACGCATCACTTACACTCTATCACCGGCCACCTGGAACAGCTAGACCTCGTAATCGAGCTGTCTCAACACCTGGGTACAAAAACCTATGGAGCGCATAACCCGGACTCCATCATCAGCCATCTAAACACCTAGACCTCGCATCCGATCTGTCCCTTCACCAGGACACAAAAACGTAGGAAGCGCACTACAATTTTTAAGAAAGCATTTGCAATCATGCGAGGCGACGTCCTGAATTTTGAAATGTCAATAATAACTGAGACTATATAATAAAGTGATGAATCTGCATCTCATTATTATAAGAAATGTGTATAGGCGAAATGCGCACATTTGTTTATAATAGAACATGTGTATAGTCGAAATACACAAAATGATTTATTATAAAATGCGTGTAGGCAAAATGCACACGATTACTAACACTGAAAAGTGCGTATAAGCGAAATACGCATAATTATTTATAATAAAACATGTGTATAGGCGAAATACACCAAATTATTTATTATAAAATGCGTATAGGCGAAATGCGCACAATTAATAACACTGAAAAGTGCGTATAAGCGAAATACGCATAATTATTTGTAATAAAACATGTGTATAGGCGAAATACACCAAATTATTTATTATAAAATGCGTATAGGCGAAATGCGCACAATTGATAACACTGAAAAGTGCGTATAAGCGAAATACGCATAATTATTTAGAATAAAATATGTGTATCGGCGAAATATACCAAATTATTTATTATAAAATGCGTATAGGCGAAATGCGCAAAATTATTTGTAATAAATATGCGTATATATGTGAAATACGCACTATTATTAACAATAAAAATGCGTATACGCAAAATACGGATAATTAATTATAAAAAGAAATACGTATACGCGAAATACGTACAATTGTTTGTAATAAAAAAACGCGTATCTTTAATATTTTTGAAATATGTAGCGCCATCTATGTTAAAATCTATTACGATTTTCCAGAGATGGCGCTTGTGTCATATTTCATCAATAGTATGTACTTCCTACCTTACCGACCTATGGGTCGGTCAAATCGCAGAATGGAGTTTGACACCCCCTTAAGGGCATGTAACATAATTTCTGATAAACAATATGGTTTTGTTAAAAACAGGAGAACTACTGACGCTTTAAGCTATCTCACAAACATAATCTATTCTAATCTAGACAAGAGTATACCAATAATCGCGGCCTTTTTGGATTTGGTAAAGGCTTTTGATACGATGAACCATAAAATCTTATTAGAAAAACTTGATAGATATGGAATAAGAGGTAACGCTCTAAAGCTATTAACTAGCTATCTTTCAGATAGATTGCAAAATGTTAAAATTAATGAATACATAAGCCCTTATAACTTAATTACAACTGGTATTCCGCAAGGAACTATCTTAGGTCCTTTACTATTTATACTATATGTAAACGATCTACTGGAAGATATGCCAAAAGAGACCATAATGTCATATGCTGATGACACTGTTGTCATATCAAATGACAGCACGTGGACGTCAGTACAAGACAAAATGAACAAATATCTTGAATATGTTGCTGATTTGCTCGCTTGTAATAAATTATCACTGAATGTAAATAAAACTGTATATATGACCTTTGGTCTCTACTGTAACAGTGTGCCCAAAGATCTATCTATTAAGACTAAAAATCAACCAATTAAACGAGTCGAGTGCGTTAAATATTTAGGTGTACATTTTGATTATAATATGAAATGGGATATACATGTTCAACATATCATAAAAAAAACCAAATATCTCATATTTATTTTTGCTAAAATTAGAAATAAAATGAAACCAATACCCTTCTAATGGTTTATTATGCTTTCTACCATAGTCTCATAAACTATCGGATAATTGCTTGGGGTGCAGCAGGTAAAACCCTTATACGCCTAGTACAAAGAATACAGGATAGAATTATTAAATTAATTAATAGAAATTTTCTAGGCGATAACAATCCTTTAAGTATTAACCAAGTCTATAAGTATACTTGTTTATTATATCATTACGAACCTCTGAAGGAAATATTTATAAAAACAGCGAGAAACACTAGGTACAAAACAATTCAATTACCGACAATGAACAAAGCTGTCAGCGATAAGAGAAGCTATGTGGCAGCCATACACGCTTTCAATGATCTTCCAAATGAGTATAAAACTCTATCTAGTAATAAGAATAGTATTAAAATTAAATTAAAAAAATTCATAAGATCTAATTACGATGTTACAAATTATTAAAATTTTTATCAGTTTGTTGTGTGTGAGTACACATTTTATATGAATTGGAAATTTGTTACTGCGAAATTAAAGATTTATATATTTATTTTTTAGTTTTAAGTATTTGGTTTTGTAAGTATTGTGCTAACCTATGTACAAGTATCTCGTATACTTCTATAGGATTTACCTATGTAAATTTAATTTTGGTGAAATAAATAAATAAACATATGAGTTTTGCATAACAAAAGATATATTTTTATACATATGCGTTTTGCATAAAAAAAGATATAATTGTATAATTTTCAATATTAAATATTGCTTATGAATTTGATTCACAAGTCGACTTTTAGGAAGTCTGTTTATTTTTTTACTTTGAGTAATTTAGTTTTTTTTATACTTTTCTTTTGAGTAACTTTTTTGACTCTATTATTTGTTCCTAAATTGACTTTTTTATTTTTCTCTTCTCTTATTGGTGGATAAAGAGTTGATGCTTCTTACTTAGAAAACTGTTTCAATATTAGTCGCGATGATATACCTAAAACTTGAAAGCAGTGATGTGATAATGTCCCGGGAATGGTTTTTGCAGGTTCAAATCTAGGTTTTAGTTTTTTAGATGCATCTGTATAATCATCTTTTGAATAATACAAGCATATTATATTTTTAAAATAGTCTTTTGCCCATTCATAAAAATCTTTTGATGTTTAAATATGATTATCCGTAATTTTTTTCAGACTAGCTCTTCGGGCATTTCTTTTTATTGTAGCACCTATTCCATCACAGTCATTTTTTTCCATGTGCAGTAGCATGGAAATGCCACTCCGCTTCTACAAAAAAGTATTCATAGTGTTTCTGTTAGATTTGAGCCACTGGATCGGTCTGGGATTCATGCCAACACTCGAGGGAAAAAGAAGAAAAAAGTCACTTACGCTGAAAGAACCTTTATTCAACGATGAACAGGAACGATAATGATATTAATAATGAATATAATAAGACAGTAAGAAGAAAAGAATTGTCACTGGAAGTGAAGGGTCCCGATGACGTGATCCGCTGCGGAAGCCGGATGATGTGAGACTGACTCGAGGGTGACGCCGCTCCGCCTTATATAGACGCCGCGGCCAGTCGAGGGAGCGCGCGCAGACGGGAACTCAGCAGCCGGCACGCGCCATGCCCATGTGTCCGGGAATCCAACATGGCGGCCAAGATGGCAGCGTGAATGCGTGGGAAACCAACACGTGGCTTAACACATAGTGAAAAATTAGATTTTGAAAGTTTGATTTATTTTTAAAATGTTGTTCAACACCGTCTGTAAAATAAAATAATTTATTTATGGTCTGAAACTTACTCTTCAGATAATTGATGATTAATTTTTGTATGCAATAAATAGATGTTGTATCGTGAGTCAAATTATCTGAAAAAATGCCCATGCATTTATGTTGAATTGAATTATCTGATGATCTATAGTACACAACAACTGTAGCAAAGCTACTCTGGTTATTGTTGAAGTGGAATGATTGTATAGCATCCTGAACAACAAAGCCATAATTTTCAGGAAAATCTAAAGAAATTAAAAGCTTGTCCTCACTTAGAGTATCGCGTAAATGTTGGAAGTTGGATGACTGCTTCTTTGAAATAAAAGAATGAATTTTTAATTTAACAAGATTTTCAGTTAATTGATCGATAAAAGTTTTACTGGAAGTCGTTTCTTCGTTAATGTTGATCGATCTGTTCACTTCAACATTTTATATGTTATTTTATGAACATTACTAGTTTTCAATAAGGTCAGTAGGTGTGACTTTAATGGTTCTACCGTAGGACAGTTAGAACAAGTATTCAAGTAACATTGAGTCGTTGAACCTTTACAAACAATTTCATTTATGCAATAAATTTTTTATTTTTCTGTATAATTGCTTCCTCCTAGAGGAAGCTTTGTGATAGTAATTTTTTGAGTTGTTGTAAAAACATGTTATAATTGATATTCGAGGTGTTAGGAACCAAAATACATGATTTTTGAAAAATGTCTGTGTGTGTGTGTGTGTGCGTGTGCGTGTGCGTGCGTGTGTGTATGTGTGTGTGTGTGTGTGTGTGTGTGTGTGTGTGTGTGTGTGTGTGTGTGTGTGTGTGTGTGTGTGTTTGTGTACGCCTGGATCTCAGCTTCTACTCGATCGATTTTAACCGGACAGGTCTCATTCTTTTTGTTTTTTTGTGTGATGGCGGGTCAAAAATACGTTTTTTGATTGGGCCGATTCGTTTTTGTTTTATTTCGAATTTTCGATTTTCTCAAAATTGTTTTTGCCTTTTTTCAATGATAGAATCGAGATATTTAAATCTGATGGGTAGCATTCGAAGAGAGTAAAAAAACCTATAATTACCAAAAAAAAATTTCTCTAGCTATCCCGGTTCTCTTGTTATTGACAAAAACGTGTTTTTTTTTAAAAGCTTATAACTCCGAAACTAAACGGTCAATTTTTTTGAGAAAAATCACGATAATGCAGAATATAAATAGCTATAAACTCTAAAAATTTGAATCCATTCTTTTGGTTACTTTTTGAGAAAAAAATTGAAAAATGAAAAAAACCAGTTTTCTATGTCCAACGATTACGGAAGTAAAATTGACCTTATCGCTTTAAAATTCCTTGTCGAGGTAGATTTTGTATAGTTCTCGGTCGAGTTCTTTGGGCAAAATGATTGGTCTAGAAATTTAAGAGGTATTTGAGGTTAAAGTTTTTATAACCTTTTTTTCAAATCGCAATTTCTCGAGAACGGCTCTATGTATCTGGATCGCATGGGTAGCATTCGAAAGAGAATTAAAATATCTATATTTGGGAAAAAAAATTATGTCTTGCTATCATAGTTCTTTTGTTATGAAGAAAAACAAAAACGTGTTTTTTTCAAAAAAACTTATAACTCCTTAATCCTATCTCCTATCTTCAAAAAATGATGGATTAGTTATGATATCAATTTATGAGTGGTTTGGTTGATGGGTGTAACAGGTTGCTACGTCACAAAAAAAAGTGGTGTAGTTTCGACAAAATCACAGCGCTCACCGCGCGCTTCGAGAATACTAGTGATGTTATATATGTATATATATATATATATATATATATATATATATATATATATATATATATATATATATATATATATATATATATATATATATATATATATTATGTTAAACCTGGAACATTCTTGCCGCTTGATAGAAATAAATAAATGAATGAATAAATTTGAAAATTAATGTTTTTTAATCTTCAAAATAAATTTAATTATAATTATGGCATAATTTTTTGCAAAAATAAATTTTGTTATTAAAAATTAATTAAAGGAATCACAAAATTAAGTTTGAGGAAGCAACGGGCCAATGAATTGGCAGCGGTTTTTTTTATTTCGCCTGAGGTAAGCTCGGAGATATTGAAGTCATCTAACATAAGTTTTACATTTTGGTGGTATACACACACGCAAACCGTGTGCGTACCACTCGTACCGGCTAAAATACAATATTCAGGTCGTAATTCAGCAACTTTACTGAAGCCAATCTTGATTTCAGGATTTTGCTCTTTCAATTTCAAATATAATTCTCTTAGGTTATACAAAACAAGTCTTTTTTGAAAAAATGATTTACTGCCGTCATTATTTGTTATGCATTTGTTATTATTAAAGCCGGGCAATATACGACTATTATCGTCATCCTCATAAAATTTGTTTACCATAACACAAATATCATCTGATAAAGATTTATTTCCTTTTTTGTTATAGGTGTAATACTCAGCATTTTTTAATTTAGCAGCAGAATAAAGAGTTGAATTAGAAAAAGAGGATATCTTACGAGCACTCCATGATTCAGGAAGTAAATGAGAAAGTAAATGTTTATCATTTTTTGAAATATTTTCATCATGTAATTTTTTCTTTAAGTTGTACACCATCGAATAAACGTCTGTGTCAACCTCATGAATAAAATTACCAGTTTTCTTTCTGCAAGTATCACAAATTTTCGCTTTACAGTCTCCGGAAAAAGTTTTTTCACGTTGTTAGTTACCGCTCTAAGACTCGTAGAATGTTTTGCTTTCTGTAGCCTGAATGGATTGCAGCATTTTGTATACTGTATACATGTATACAGTATAGCATTTTGTATACTGTATACATGTATACAGTATAGCATTTTGTATACTGTATACATGTGTACATGTATAGCATTTTGTATACTGTATACAGCATACTGTATATCGGACATGTATTCAAACGGACACGACGCACAGTGTTCGGAAATCGAAAATTTATGGACAAGTTACCTTGCAGCCCACAATTTTCCATCGATTTTGATGACTTTTTTTTAAATTAAAGCTTTTGCAATTGCCAATCGATCCCTCGAGGTCGATTTTCTAATTTCAGTCCAGAGTTCATGCCCAGGATTTATAAACTTATGAAACATATATCCAAACTCTACTAAACTTTAAAAATTCAATTTAATTAACCAAATAAATCCCTCAGAGAGAGAGAGAGTAATTTTTTGTACTGCTAGCAAAGCATACGCTGAATCATGTTTTCGGTCATCACTTATGACTGCGAAACTTTGTGTTGAATCCCCTTGATAAGACACTGCTGTGAAAATAGAAATTTGTTCATTAACCCAATGATTTCCTTGAACAGCTTTATTATGAATCACAGCCCAGTTTTCAGCGAAGTCTATTTGAAGAACTAAATGATGTGGGTCTTTTTTAGCATTTTCTCTTTCTGCTTTTATAGCTATACATTGTATATTTTTTACATACATGTGAGTACTAACCTTCATGGTCCAAACTGAAAGTTCATCTTTAAAAGCAGAAATTGGCAGTGTCTTTTTAATCAAGTTTCCATTATCCCACAAAGCATATGTAATTTCTTCGGTTCCTTCTATATCTTGGAGTTTTTAAACATGAATAGTAATTGCGTTACTGCCTGGACAAATTTTACATTCTTGTAAATAGCATAAATCAGATAGCTTAGAACACATTTTTGCGTTTATTATTTGTGACCGAATTTCATCCAACTCGGTAACATTACTCTCTCTGAAATTAAGTTCGTAAGAAATAAATCATAATTTGCGCAATAGATACAGAGACAAACTTCTTTGATGGGGGAAAGTAAGACATATTTTGGTGACAAACTATAAAACTTCGGTTTACCAATTCTCAATTCGGGATAATCATTTTCAAATGCTTTATACGTTGCTTTCAGACTTCGAGTAAGAAAACGTCTAAATTTCTTCTCTTTCTCATCGTTTATTTTAACGATAATAACGTCACTCTTATTGGGACGCTGTCTTGAACAATTAAAATCGTCATTTATATAATATTCCATAAGAATTTTTTCGGTGCTTTCATCAATTGGATGGCCTGTATATGCTTCTGATTCGAAATAAACTCCCTTTTCTTGTGCAAGATTTTTCGCTCTTTCTATCATGTACATTGTTATGTCTGGAAATAAGGATGAAATTTCATTTTTCGTTAAGGATGAGGGTAGCAAAGTCAGAATTTTTATTTTTTCTGATACCGTAGAACACTTTTGCAAGGCTAAACCAAGATTTTGTATCCATTCTGTACAATGGCATACAGTTGATTCGTTTGCTGTTATAGAAACGTCATAAAGATTGTTCAACTTCACATCAAGGGTATTAGACAATGTTGAAAGTATATATATTTGTATTTGTATTTTTTTTTTTTTTTTTATTTGTATTTATATTTTTTTTCTTCTTTTTTACGTAATTTTCAAGTGATTTTTCACGTATAAGATTTTTTCTCCTAATTGGCGATACAGAACCTAAGAAAGATGTACTTATTTCATTATTAAATTCTTCGATGCGTTCTGGAGTACTTGGTAAAAAATCTTCATCTCTATCAACTACGTTGTCGGTAACTTCATTACCGTTATAAATTCATTGTCAGTGCTACTCACCAATTTTAAAGCACGATTGTAACAATGTTGACTCAGATATGTAGAGGGTGTCAAAGGTAAATTAGGATAGAGGTGCTTCAATGAATGAGCAAGATCCTCAAGTTGTTTGAAACGTACGGAACTAGATTTGTAACAGATTTTTTTGTGCTTGTGTAAAAAGTCTGCACATTTGATTCTCTCCGTTGAGTAATATTGAGACATCGTAGTTCAGTTGATAAGGTGTAAATATGTAATAATTTTCCAAAAGATGATGGTTTTAAATAAGACGAGATGTGTGATATATAGGAAAAACCGAACTTTTCTTTGTAAATGTTAAGTCAAACCACATCCATCTAACGGACAAATGTACTAGTACATAAACTCATACAAGTAGGCGCACGTACATGTATATGTACGCACAAAGATAAACGTCTCTATATTGACTGTAATATCATTGGCTATATATAAGCGTTAAACGTAAAAAATTTGTTTCTGTGTTATCTCATTAGTGATCGCTATCCCAGCGTAAATGTTCTGTATCTCACAAATACATCTAGATAGGTATTTAGGTCCTCTATCACGACATAAGGAAATTGTGCAAAAAAAATTGGGGTTTTCGAGAAAATGCATTTTTCTAAAAAGTGCATTTTTCAGTCAAAAGTGCATAACTCGTGCATTTTCTATTTTTTTTTTTTTTGAAAATAACATAAAGAACGTGAAAGAGGGCTCAAAACTGAGTAAAATTATGTGTTACACGCTTAAAAGCATAAAAAACTGGTGAAACACTAGCCGTTTGAAAATTTCATTGAAAAATTTTTTTTCTAAGTAAGAATTTTCTCGGAATTTTGTGGCATTGCTGAAAGCGCGAAATTTTGTTGCAACAAAAAAATAAAAACATACGGGTCAAATAATTTTTGGAGGAGAACAAAAATACTTTTATCCCAAAATAATCGGTGACATAGGCTTACGCGAGCCACCTGATTTGAGATGGATTCGGCCCTATAACCTTTGTATTTAGCGTTTTTGTGTAATGTCAAATTCTTGAACAATAAGCGAAAATATTTCATGCATATTTAGGCGGTTAAAATCGTTTTTATAGGTCTAACTCGCCAGGAATTGATTGTATATGAAAATGTTAAATGGGATAAAGTTTTGTTCAAATATTATCTACAGCTTTTGTAAAAAGAACATAATAATGTATCAACAATGTTTTAGTTTATTTATTTATTTATTAAACATTAAACGGGCAAAAGCTCTTGATACAGAAAATATATACAAAATATACTAGAGGCATGAGTTTACATAATATTTGCCATTTTGTGAAAAAAAAATAGATATTTCGTTTTTTTTTAATTATGCTTTCAATGTGTTTAACTCATTTAACATTGTAATTAAATGTAATTTAGTATCTTATTATTATATTTTTATAATTATATGATCTTTCGAATGCTATATTGATTTTTCCGATATTATTTAAAGCTATTGCATTTAATAATTCTCTGTTAAATTGAATCATGTTAAATAATAAGCGAAAATTGACTATATAAAGTGCGACGTTAAAAAATCGTGTTTAGAGGTTTATATAATCAGGATTGATTGTACATGGAAATATTAATTGGGAAAAAGTTTTGTTTAGATGTTATCTACATTTGTATTTAATATTTTAGTGTAAAGACAAATCCTTGAACAATAAGCGAAAATCGTCCATTTTATGTACGTATAGGCGTTAAAAATCGTTTTTTTCGATTTAACTCGTCAGGAATTGATTGCACAAAAAAATGTTTAATAGGAAAAGGTTTTGCTTTAATATTATCTATAACTTTTACATTCAAGATTTTTGAGTAAAATCAAATCCTGTCAAGTTATAGCCGAAAATCCTCAATTTTTGACCTTTTTTGTCGTTTTTCGCAGTTTCGCAAATATTGCTTGTATAAAAATGTGTGAAAGGTGTATTTTAATTAGTTTTAACAGATAAGCCTGTAGATATTAGCTTAAAATTAATTTTTCTAAATATTAGGCTTAAAAATCGATTTTTTGAAATGTTTCTTTGTGCTCGCATTTTTTTGATTTTTCATGAATCTATCTCAATAGAGAACCAGCATTTAGGTATAATTAGAGGAGTATTTTCCCGCAATCCCGATGGAATCGGTTGAAAATTCATCGAAATAATCTAGAAACTTGATTACATACGGACGTGCAGACATACATACATCTCAGAAAACGCTTAAAACGCACTCATTCTGAGTGGATATAAATGATTTTTACACATTACATTTTCATTATTTTAATTCTTACAATTTTCACCCTGGTGAAATTATAAGGCTGTCCCGAGTAGCGATCGTGCCTAAAAATTGAATTTTCACCAATAACTTATGATTAATATAGTTATCGGCATGACTTTTTGGTTTCCTCATAGAGAAAGTTGGAATATTAAAAAAAAATTTAAAAAGATATTTTACGGCGACATATGTCGATATTTGTCGTTTTAAAAAAAAATTATTTTTCGTTTGTGCGTGCGTGCGTGCCTGCGTGCGTGCGTATGTGTGAATACGCTGATATCTGATACTAAAAGTCCTTTGCTAATAAAGTTTCTCGAGGTTTTAATTAAGTTTTTATTTCCGATTCTGCGGGGGTGATTATACACAAGGGCAATCTGACTGCCATAAATATTAATTATTTTAATTTAATTTATAAGACTGCAAGACCGATGGAAAAATTCTCATCAGTTAATAGTAAGTTGCAGTCGATATAAGTAATATTTTTAATGATCTCAACATAGTACTTTTGTGTTGACATAATATAAGCAGCAGCTAATAAAGGATTTCGAGAATACTAAAGAAAAGTGTAATTGTGAATATTAACCTTTAGACTGCCGGAAAGCCAATATTTTGCCGCACCCCATGATCGACACTGTGGCTATGATCAATCAATGATATAAGATACCTTTTACATCAGTTTTCTGACGGCAATTTACCCCTTGAAATCCCGTCAGTCTTAAGGTTACCGAAGTTCTAAATTATTGAAACAAAATTATAGATATAAGAGCGATAAATTAATTTGGAGGGAGCTACGTTCCGATGAATTGGCAGTGTTCTATTTTCATAACAATTTTTTGGAATCATTTCTAAATCACTATGTACTTTAGTGCCATTTTTATTATTATTTTTTCAAGATTAACTGCAACTATGATTTATATTTACTACTATAATATATTTATACTTATGTTAAAATGACGAAAACAGAATGTTACGAATTCGGCAATGGTTTTCCTGAGTATTGCGGTCGTGTCTATTATGTAAAAACGAAGTTTTTACATAGGCAGGGCGGGTTAGCGTGTAGAGTGAAACGAGGTGCGCAGAGAGCACAGTCCCTTTAGTACTTTTGCTTCCTCATAAAGGAAGCTTTGTAATAGTAAAATTTTTATTTTAAATTGCTCTTTAAATTGCTCTAGAAACATGAATAAAGGTGTTAGAAGTTGTGTCACATGTCACATGATTTTAGAAAATGTCTGTATGTGTGTGTGTGTGTGTGTGTGTGTGTGTGTGTGTGTGTGTGTGTGTGTGTGTGTGTGTGTGTGTGTGTGTGTCCTTATGGTAGTATTAATGAACATATTAAATTTTAAAGTACAAATTTATTTATTAACATACTAACAAAATATAATTGTATGTACAGAGCGTTGACTTATAAACTGTGTTTTTACGTTATATAAAACATAATATCGTTACATAATAATTCTTCAATTTTTATAAACGTGATACATCAGTACAAAAACATGTAAAAACTCACGCCGCGCCGCGCCGTCGATGTTGCTAGCGCGCGTCTTTATTAATAACGCTCTATTTAAGTCATTTATTATTAAATCAATTTGAAACTGCCAGAAACTTATTAGACTATTAAGGAACAAATGTCTCGCTGGAAGTTTTTCCTAGCTTCAACTTTCATCGATACTTTTTTCCGTTAAAGTTAAGAAAACGTAATTACCGATCGCAATATATTTGCAATTAAATAATTATTAACAATTATCGATTTACATCCTTTTATCAATCCCATAGGCAACCCCATAGGCAACGCTGAAGTATTCTGCACGTCCCTGTCAAATTTCAAAATATTTCGATAATATTTGACCAAGTTTGGACGATTAATGTTTTTGAAAGCTATTAAAAATAGATGAACAAAATTTTCAGTTTTTAATTTTTATATTAAAAAGAAAGTCGAATAAAAAAAATTCCTTCTAGGTAAAAATACTTCTTTTCATTCCCTACAAGGTGATGTTTTTTAAAAATTAATTTGGCTACATTGAAAATTTAGTCACTTGGACAATACTTTTACGGGTTTTCGAGCGCTAACCCCCTTATTGCATCCGGCCCTTCAATTGTTGCCACCTAAAACACGTTTTTTCATTTTTTAATTTTTTTCTCAAAAACTGACCAACAGAATGGATTCAATTTTATACAGATTATAGCTATTCATAATCTCCATTATCATGATTTTTCTCAAAAAAATTGACCATTTAGTTTGGGAGTTATAATCATTTAAAAAAAACACGTTTTTGTTAATAACAAAATAACTGAGATAGGTAGAGAAATTTTTTCTTTTAAAATATAGGTTTTTTATGCTCTTTCGAACGCTACCCATCCGATTATAAAATTTAAATCCAATCATTAAAAAAAATCAAAAATAAATTTTTCGAAAATGAATAATTCGACATAAAACAAAAACGAATCAGTTCGTCGTACAAAATTATTTTTTTCCAGAATTCGGAATCAAAAAGCAAAAGAATGAGACCCGTCCGGTTAAAATCGACCGCGTAAATCCGAAAATAAAGCGGTACACACACACACACACACACACACACACACACACACACACACACACACACACACACACACACACACACACACACACACACACACACACACACACATACCACACACACACAGACAGACACACACACACACACAGACACACACAGACACACACACAGACACACATACACACACACAGACACCCCCCCCACACACACACACACACAAATAATTCTTTAATTTTTATAAACGTGATACGCCACTGCGAAAATGTGTGCGACGCAGTCTGAGCTCACGCCGCGCCGCGCCGTCGATGTTGCTAGCGCGCGTCTCTATTAACCTCTAGGTTGCCGGAAAGCCTAAATATAGGCTCTACCTGTGATCGGAACATTGTATAGGTTATATCTAAGATATAGTGATATGGTTTGGACAATTTCTAAGGGGATTAAAGCCCTTCAAATCCCGGCAGTCTAAAGGTTAATAACGCTCTATTTAAGTCATTTATTATTAAATCAATTTGAAAGTTTGTCAGAAACTTATTAGACTATTAAGGAACAAATGTCTCGCTGGAAGTTTTTCCTAGCTTCAACTTCCCTCGATACTTTTTTCCGTTAAAGTTAAGAAAACGTAATTACTGATCGCAATATATTTGCAATTAAATAATTATTAACAATTATCGATTTACATCCTTTTATCAATCCATAGGCAACGCTGGAGTATTCTGCACGCCCCTGTCAAATTTCAAAATATTTGGACGATATTTGACCAAGTTTCGACGATTAATGTTTTTGAAAGCTATTAAAAATAGATGAACAAAATTTTCAGTATTCGATTTTTATATTAAAAAGAAAGTCGAATAAAAAAAATTCCTTCTAGGTAAAAATACTTCCTTTCATTCCCTACAAGGTGATATTTTTTAAAAATTAATTTGACTACATTGAAAATTTAGTCACTTGGACAATACTTTTACGGGTTTTCGAGCGCTAACCCCCTTATTGCATCCGGTCCTTCAATTTACAAGAGTAAAATTGTGCTAATCGCTTCAAAATTTTTGTTTGTCACCTGCACCTTTCTTTGGGGTAGATGATTGGTTCATAAATTTCAGAGATTTTTGAGGTTAAAATTTTTGTAACCTCTTTTTCGAATCGTAATTTCTCGAGAACGGCTGTATGTACCAGAATGGGATAGGTAGAATTTAAAAAAGAATTAAAATACCTATATTTTCTAAAAAAAAAAAGTTTCTAGCTATCAAAATTCTTCAAAATTCCTTGTGGAGGCAGATTTTGGATAGCTCTTGGTCGAGTTCTTTGGGCAAAATAATTGGTCCATAAATTTCAGAGATATTTCAGGTTAAAATTTTTTAAACTTTTTTTTAAATCGTAATTTCTCGAGAACGGCTCTATGAATCAGCAACAGATTTCTAGAAAATTTTATATGTGATATAGATATTATGTATGTGAATTTTCATCAAGATCGTACGATTACTTTTTGATATTCAAAATTTTCCTATTTTACAAAGTTATTTTATTTGTCGCCTGATAACTAGAGAAAAATTGTTTTAATTTTTTTTTAATTTGGCGGAGATGTAGGGTGTATATTATTTATTATATGCGTTTTTAGAGTAAAAGAATTCGTTTATGAATTTCAGAGATATTCAAGGTTAAAACTGATTTAGCCTTCTTTTCAAATCGTAATTTTTTGGATATATCTATACTAGAAAATGGAAATAACACGTGCTATGCGTGCGTGTTGTTCACTTGCTTTTGTTTTTTATTGAGGGTAATTTACAGCGCGATCAAGTTTTAACCACTTATTATACTCATTGAAGAATATATTTGGTTGAAATTAATTTGAGGTTTAAAATAAAACTAATTGAACATGTGATAATATTTTGAAATATTGATTTATAAAAATATCAGGTTGTCGCACGAGAAAAAGAGTAACAAGAATGAATTTTCGAAAAATATATATTAATTTATTACGAATATTCATAAAGAAAATTGGGTGTAATACAATTAATTATTGTTATAAAAAATGAAAAAAAAAATGAATAAATACATTATTTTGAGGAAGCTAAGTGCCAATGTATTGGCAGCGGTTTTTTATATTGTATTTATATATATTTTAGAATAATAAAAACGTCTATTGTTAAAAATTGGTATTACATAAATAACACTTGTATTCATTTCATTAACAGATGCTTCATATAGAAACGAGCTAAGTGAGGCTGTTTTAAAACTTCAAGAAATGGGTATATTGACTGCGCTAAAAAATAAATGGTGGAAAGAAAAAGGTGGTGGTGGTCGATGTCAGGTAATGTTGCTTTCAATTCCTTTAATTTATCACTAACTATTATATCTTCTGAAATATATTTTTGTTATAAATGTCATCAATACCTAACACGAAATATCTTGTAAGGTACGTATTGTAAGAATGTATCTTGTAATTACATTTGATAGAATGCACTGTAAATTTGCTGTTTGTTTATCATAAATATGACCGAAATATAACATTATTTTACAATTTTTTTTCCCCTGCTTCCTAATTAAAATTAATATTTTAATCTAGTATCTTACGTAATACATAAAATTAGAAATTTTCACATATTATAAAATCCTTTCATTCATAATTTTTGAAGTAAATCTTAAAAGAGTGGTTAAAATTGTTTTAAACTGAAAAAGTCTCCAAAACGCATTAATTTTTGTCGTAGCCTTTTGGGGTTGAACACAAAATTAAAAAAAGGTTTTCAGAGAACTATTTCAAATACATTTAGGAATATGCACTCCAAATTTCAGGAGGATGCATACAAATTTAATACGGTGGTAAAATTTTGAATTTTGAAACTTTTAATACTGAATAAAATGCGTTCAAAATGCATGTAATTTAAAAATAAGACTGTTGTGAATAGAAGCAGAAATTAATACATTTAGACCTAGAAATCGCGCGATTTAGTTATAAAACCCAAAGATTATTGTAAGTACAGGAAAGATATTTGTAAAGCGTGGAAGATCAATATTGTAAAGTGGATAACGCGTCCCGCTAGCGCAGAGGAGATCACGTGCAGCGCAGAAGGATGGAGGCACAAATGGACGCTGCTGTCACGACGACCCAAGAAGGACTTTCGAGGTGCCAGAATGACATTACTGGTCGGGTCTTGGACGGCCAATGCATGGCTACGTGTTACATGACAACTGATAAAGGTTGCCACTCAACTTGTTTAATGTTTTAATTATTTCGGTTGATCCCCTAAGGGTATCAATTCACCCTTACCTGGCAGGAAGCTGGCCGCTATCCTGGTCACTCTTACACTCCCATACGAGTAAGAGTGCGGCAGATCTACTCTCTTATGATTATTAATTTCGGTATCTTTTTATATACGGGAGGTGGGGAGAAAGCAAGTATATTACCTTCAAATTCAAAGCATAATTTATTTCTGTAGTCTTATTCAATACAAATCTAAGCGTATCTAGTTCTACGCATATTCTGATAAACTAGGTAGGTTGGGTGATCACGATATTTCAATCAGCGCCACGGTACGATTCGTGCCCTTGAGAGTCACTAGATAGTTAATTAAGCCCTTCACGAGTGTCAGTAAGGCAAAGAAAAACCAAAAAAGATATCACCGGGTGCCTGTGGCACTACCTTGGCTCGTGATTGCAGAAGATTGCGACCTCGCACCGTTAAGGGTCGACTGCGTTCGATGGCAAATGGACGGAGTTGCTCGGATTGTAATGATGAAGACCAGTGAGGGAAGGGCCGTCCGTACCTGGCTACGAGCGGGTCTACTATGTCTTGGGTATTTTGCTGCGACCCCCCGTGCTCGTCTCCAATCCCGACGTAAGAAAGAGCAAGCGAGCTTTAAGACAATCCTGAGGCGGGAGAGCCTTATAAGACAGTGTTCCGTGGAGGGGCCTGGCTTCGACGCGCGCTGAAGTTAAGTGATGAGCGAGCCATGCGAAGATCCGCACAAAGCGGAGCAGCCGATAACTGTTAGCGCGCTCCCGTCCCGATACACTTTTCCAAATGGAGACGACGGCTGCAGCGCGCTGCTGTAGTGGCAAGCGGGCCGTGCGAAGATCCGCACAAAGCGGAGAGGCCGATAACTGCTTGCGCGCTGCCGTCCCGATACACCGCCCCTATTGCAGGCGGCGGCGGCTGCGGCGCGCTGCGGTAGTGGCGAGCGGGCCGTGCGAAGATCCGCACAAAGCGGAGAGCCCGATAACTGTTTGCGCGCTGCTATAGTGGCGCAACTCCTATAGGAGAGAGAGAGCGGCTCCGCAGAAGACCCGCACAAAACGGAGAGACCGATAACTCGTGCTTGCTGTTCAGCCACTCGCTTTACCCGGACGGGGAAGAAAGAAGAAGATGTGAATATAAGGGAAAGACTCAATGGAAGGGAGATGACCCTCAAAGATGCGCAGTGATTCGGTCGATGCTCTTGGTTTTACAATAGTTATAATGGGGCCCGAACCCCGGTTCAATCTCTGGAGAGATTGACCTCCCAAACTACAAGGACTATTCAGCGGTCGCGTATTCGTCACGTGGCGCTGTTTGAAATATGCATGTATATATATTGTATTATCCTCTTAAGACGCGTCGCACAAAAATAACGGGAAAATGATATTTTCGATTAGGGCGCATACACTTCCCTGGGGTATGACACGATGGGTTATACTTAATCGCTAATACTTAATAGTAACTAAAACTATCGCAGACGATCGTATTAGGAATCACGTATCGTTATTCACAAAACAGTTAAAATGTGTAATCGGGAGACAGAGAATTCTTCGTTGTTTTGAGAGGAAAAGGTGCTCGCCCCTTTTACATGATATTGATTCCCCAACTACAAGATTTTTATTAACAATATTTCGCCGTACAACATATAAAAATTGACAAAGATGACAAAAACCAGAAAAGTGTAAACCCAAATTATTTATTTGTTTTTAGATTATTGCTTAATCTAAAATAGCGTCAAAGAAAAGAAAGAAAACTATTTTTATTTCCTCTTAGTGAATCTTGTCAAACCTAAATTTGCAAAGCGTCAATTTCGGATACTTCCAAAAGGGTTAATATTAATTTGACTTGCGAATCGAACTTAATACTCAAATGCTAAGGAAAAATGGAAAACCAAAATTTTCCCCCCTAAAGCTACTGTTAGAATTTTATGCAATTTTCGGATTATAGAATGATTAATCCCGCTGAATTATACAATAGCATGCATGTATTTTTACATTAATAGTAACGCAAAATGCAAAAATTAGGAGTATATGTAGGTATATCTTAAGATATGAATATGCACGCACACATACGTATAATATATATATATATATATATATATATATATATATATATATATATATATATATATATATATATATATATATATATATATATATATATATATATATATATATATATATATATATATATATTCACTTATTATTTTAACAGTAACGAATTATTTATTTTGGCTCGGACTTATAGAAACTATGTATATTCATATGTTAAGATATACCTACACGTATATGTCTACTCCTATCGACCCGTAACAATATGCGCCTAATAATGATGGCTATATATATATATATATATATACTAGGGCGGCTACGCCCCCTGCTCGCTCCGCTCGCCAACCCCCATAATAACAAAGTATGTAAATATTAGATTTTGATAATATTTGAGTTCATGAAATTTTTTTATGGATAAAAAAATAGCGGACTCGAGACGAACCAATGGTAGTATGTAGGTAATCTGTATGTTTTATGTTATATTACATTTCATAAAATTAAAATTTATTAATAAAAACTACAACAGACGGAACGTCTCACAAATAATTTAAAATAATTATGAAAGTCAATATTTCATTTATGTACATACATTTCATTTATTTACAATTTGATGCTATTGGACGATTAAATATTGTTTCACCTAAAGATAATGAAAGATTTTTTCTCAAATTATTATTGAGCCGCATAAAAGGTGTTACTTTGTTCAAAGATTTACGAACATTTAATAACATCTTTTATGAAACATATAAAGAAACCGCACTTGCAATGGGTTTAATAGAAGATGACTTCCAAATTTATGTTATTTTTGATGAGGCAAGTAGTATTATCATTGAAACTGAATGAGGGTTTTAAATTTAGAAATATTTAGAAAAATTTAGAAAATCTTTTTTTTTTTTAAATTTGTTAGATATGTTCGAATATAGAACGAAAGGTGGTCCAATTATTACTGTTGATAATAGAATGGTAGTTCCTTATAATAAATTTTTGCTTATGAAATATAAATGTCATATTAACGTTGAGTATTGTGCATCAATTCATAGTATTAAATACATGTTTGATTATATACATAAAGGAGGTGATAGAGCATTATGTAAAATTCAAAAAATAAATAAATTAGATGAAGAGAATTCTATAGTTTTCGATGAAATTTCACAATATATTGACGGCAGGTACTTAAGCCCAATGGAAGCTGCTTGGCGTTTAGAATCATTTCCTTTGTGTGGCAGAAGCCATACTGTCATTCATTTGGCTGTACATACGGATAATCAACAGAAAATTGTTTTTGAAGAAAACAAAGAATTTGAAGCTTTGCGTAATAGGGAAACTACTTTAACAGCATGGTTTAAATTAAATAAAATTGATCAGTTTGCAAAAAATATAAAATATGTTGAAATTCCTCGATATTATGCATATACAAAATTTAAATTATGGAAACGACGGGAACGCAATCAACAATTTGATGCGATTGGGCGATTGAATATTGTTTCACCAAAAGATAATGAAAGATTTTTTCTTAAATTACTATTGAACCGTATAAAAGGTGCAACTTCTTTTAAAGATTTACGAACATTTAATAACATCTTATATGAAACATATAAAGAAACAGCACTTGCTATGGGTTTAATCGAAGACGATTCTCAAATTTATGTTATTTTTAATGAAGCAAGTAATATCATGCTTCCTTTTCAATTGCGCAAATTCTTTGCATGGCTTCTTTTAGCTGAAAATATTCAAGGTAATTTAATTTGGAATAAATTCAAAAAATATTTTACTGAAGATTTCAATGAAAATAAAGAAAATAATGCTTTGTCACACATTCAAAGTATATTACAAACTGAAGATAAAAGTTGTAAAGATTATAATTTACCGGAACCAACAATAAACATTCTTGAAGAAAATCCTGAAAATATAGTATACAGTAAAAATATTTTTGAACTTTTGTTTAATCAATTAACAATTGACCAAAAATTAATTTTTACTGAAATCATAGACGACAAAAATAAAATTTATTTTATTGATGGTCCCGGAGGCTCAGGAAAGACTTTCATATATAAGACTTTAATACATTACTTTTTATCTTTGAACAAAAAAGTTTTATCTATGGCTTGGACAGGTATTGCATCTATTTTATTACCTAAAGGAATGACAAGCCATCGTACTTTTAGACTTCCTTTAGATTTGAATAGTATTGAAAGTTCATTTTTAAAATTAGAATCAGATAAAAAAAAAAATACGAGAAGTTGATATTATCGTTTGGGATGAAGCATCAATGATCCCAAAAAAAGCTTTAGAAATTGTTGATCAAACACTGAGAGATATATGCTATAATGATGTTCCGTTTGGTGATAAACTTATAGTATTAGGAGGTGATTTCAGACAAATTTTACCAGTCTTAAAACATGGTTACAGAGATAGTATAGTAGAAGACACAATCAAATGTTCTCCTTTATGGCCTCTTTTTAAAGTTTTAAAATTAACTCAAAATATTCGCTCAAATAATATGAACTTTGCTTCATTTCTGTTAGATGTAGGTGAAGGTAAAATTAATCCATTTATAATTCCAAATGAGTGGAAGACCGAAAATGTTTGCAACAAAATTTATGGTGATATTAATCTCGTAAATTCCATAGATCGTGTTATATTAGCTCCACATAATGACGACACAAAACTTATAAATAATAAAGTTTTAACCTTATTACATGGTGATACGCATACATATTATAGCTTAGATTATGCAACTCACAAAGGAGTTGATCAAACCGATGAAAATATTCATTTAAATTATCCAGTAGAAATGCTTAATAATATTAGAGAAGGTTTACCACCACATGAATTGAAATTAAAAATAAATGCAATTGTAATGTTAATCAGAAACATAAGTATAACAGAAGGAATGTGTAATGGTACACGATTGAAAATCATGGGTTTATTTAAACATAATATTAAAGCTAAAATTATTACGGGTGAAGAAGTTTTTATACCACGAATAACATTAAATACTGGTGATTCTTCTTCATTTCCGTTTGTACTTTTTAGAAAACAATTTCCAATCGTTTTAGCTTTTGCTATAACAATAAATAAATCACAAGGTCAAAGTTTTAATTCTTCACGTATTTTTATTAGAAGACCATTATTTTCACATGGTCAATTATATGTTGCTTTGTCACGATGTAAAAATCCTAACAATATATTTATTGAAAATCTTTTAGAAAATTCTTCAATGCTTGAAAACATTGTATGGAAAGAAATTTTTAACATTTAATCTATACTTTTAAATATATTTTTATGGTTTAAATAAAAAAATAATAAAATCTAAAATTTATAATATAAATTAATGTTGTATTTTTATTTGTCAATATACTTTGTTTTCATGTTAATCTAAATATTTTCGTAGAGGGATTACTTCCATGGTTTTTAGGGCTATTGGCGATGAATTCCATGGTTGTGTTGGCATGGTGTGGTTTGTGCACATAAGAATTATGCACATATTTATTGTGCACTCTTTAGCATTGGTGTATATCTATATCTATGTGTATACTCCAATGCTAAAGTGTGCACAATAAATATGTGCATAATTCTTATGTGCACAAACCACACCATGCCGTTGTGTTTAGATTCAATATAACAAATAATTATCAATAATTATTTGTTATATATAAAATCTAAGCATAATAAAATCAAAAATTCAACGCGCTCATAACAGTACCCTAGTGGTGGTGCGGAAAGCTGTTCGAAAAGTATAGTATGACTTGAAAAAAAAATTTGACGTGGAAACTATAAAGGATAAAGAAACCGAAGTAGGTGGAGGGGTAGGTGGAGGGGGGTGGAGGGGAGTTGAGGGGAGTGGAGGTGGGTGGAGGGGAGTGGCGGGGAGTGGCGGGGAGTGGAGGGGAGTGGAGGGGGGTGGAGCGGGTGGAGGGGAGTGGAGGGGAGTGGAAGGGGTGGGGGGTGGGGGTGGATGGGGTGGACGGGGGAGGGGAGTGGAGGGGAGCGGAGGGCAACATTCCTTCAAAATAACGTAGGAAATGAAACAATTTAACGATAAAAAGTGGAGGGGTAGGTGGAGGGGAGGGTAGGGGAGTGGAGGGGAGTGGAGGGGTGTGGAAGGGGTGGAGGGGTGGAGGGGAGTGGAGGGGAGTGGAGGGGAGTGGCGGGGGTGGAGGGGAGCGGAGGGGCTCGGTACCCATTTTAACGCTTACGCCTTTATAATAAAGGGAGATATATATATATATATATATATATATATATATATATATATATATATATATATATATATATATATATATATATATATATATATATATATATATATAATATTAAGACAATTATGATTCTTATAGTGCTATAATATTGTAAATGATACCTTTGAATTTCTCCTTTTGTTATCCCTTCGTTTTTTAGTGTGATTATAGGTCCTTCCCCTGAATTTCCAAAAATGCAATTGCTTAGTGCCTGATATTGATTCTCGATATTCTCGAGATTTGCTGATTTGGATTTCGTATATTTCTCTCGCTTATATTTCTTTCTACTTCTGTATAACTTCACACTTTCACAAAATTGTTATATCTATATTGTTAATTCAACACTTCTAGTCCTATACGCTGTATTTATTATTTTTTCTTTGTATTATATTATTATTTATACTTAGACAAAGTATTTGGCTTCGCACTTATGCGAGCATCGGATACCGTATGTACTCTTCGCTTTTCGAATCGACTCGCACTGCCGCGCGGCTGTTAAGCGCCAATGCATGGCTTCCCCTGCGCGTCCTTCTCTCTCGCACTCGTGTGCTTAGGAGTGTCGGTAACCGGCCTGCGCCTGGTAGGTGCTGCCCCCGGTGAAGTTACGGCCGCATCAAGCGGTTTTTCAAACACGTGCAGTGCTAGCTGTAACTGCGTGGTCAGCATCGCACGAGCAGCTCGGCTACCTCCCCCACGAGCACGACCGGACGAGAGTGTTACATTTCTTAAATGATATGCTCGAAAGAATGCGCTACTTACGTAGTCGGAAACGTTCACAAGGAACGCATTCCTCGATTCGTTATGGCAAGTAAAAAAAACGGAAAGGAAAATAATCTATCGAAATAAAATAAAAGAGCAAAATTTTTATCTGTCACGTAACACTACGTATTGACGAGTGCAACGCCAGCGGTTCATCGGGAGCAGAGACAAGCTAAGATACTTTATCGTTTGGTAGCCTAAATGTAATAAATGCTCTAATCACAATAGCGCATAAGGCTAATTGAGATTTTTTTTTGGCCTCTTGCATGCATGTTAATGAGAACATACGAGGCTGTATGGATTATTAAGTTTTGCATAGTATTCATAGACATTTATGGAACGTTTGGCTGTTATAATCATACGACATTTTTTATGGTGACCCGGGCTTGCTGTCGGATAAAGTACCAAATTAAGTGTAGGTCGGTTAGAGCGGGTTTTCTGGTTCACGTCCAGCGGCGCACAGTGGGCACAAATGAATATTTCTCGACAAAATAAAATATCTCCTTTGGAACTGACAGATTTGTATGGGGATACTCTTAAAATGAAGGTTATAATAAGTACTTGAAGGAAAAATTGTAGATAAAATGTTGAAAAAATCTTCAAGGTCAGTCCAAGATCAATATATAAAAAATTACTTTTTTTTAATGATCAGAAGAAGCTGGGCTGTTAGCCAAACAAGCTGAAAAGATCTTTATGTGGTTTTCGATCGCTCATAATAAATCAGCTGACAGAATTGCAAAATTCATTTGTTTAAACAATAATTTTCAAATTTTTCTTCAATGAAATGCTAAATTAAAATAATAATAAGTTAAAACATGAATCATATATAAAAATAAAAAAAACTATTTTGATTCAAATTAATCTAAATAACTTTTTGTTATTGTAATATTCCCTTTAGTAACTATAAGAAAGCGTACAACTTTATGGAAACATTAGTAAAGAATACAACTTGTAAATTACATACAAGATGTATCCATTTTATATTAGTGAAAACATTTATATTCAAATAATAACACCGGGGCACAAAAAAAAAGTGGTCTGTACTTTTGACCAGATGCACCTACCTTCATGTATTTTTTCGTGCTGAATCCGAATCTGGAGTCTGTTTAAGCCCTACCCCTCGAGATTTTGAGTAAATTGTCAAAAGAAGCTAAAAATTGCGAAAAATCGCGAAAAGTGACGAAAAATCACTTTAGTGAGTACGAGAAAATTCTGAAAAATTTTTTTGACTAGGATTAAAGGTGTTTCTTGTGTATTTTTCGAGATGAATCCGAATCTGAAATCCGTTTAAGCCCTACACCACAAGATTTTGAGCAAAATCATTTCTGAAGTTTTTTAAATTCTATTACGTACCGATATTGCCAAAACTGTAAAAAATAGCTAAAAAAAGCGAAAAATCGAGAAAATTTGAAAAATTCGGGAAGCAAAGAGCTAGAAATTATGAATAGCACAAAATCTGGAACTAATTTTGTTCTTATACGTTTTTCTCTGTTAGCGAACTCTTTTCTCTGCAAATGACCTATGCAACGGATTTCTTTTTCTCATTATTGTATTCTGCTTCGTTTCTCTCTTGAGCCTCCAACAGAAATCTGCCTTCATGTTAACATCCCATCTTCCTTGGTATCGTTTTTCCATTTCACCTATGTCTTGATGAAATCGTTCTCCTAGTTCTTCGCTGAACTCTCCGAGGTTTTCAGGAAAGTAGTCAAGATGGGAGTGCAGAAAGTGCAGTTTGAGATTCATCAAGCAGCCTAACTCTTTAAAATTTTTCAACAAGTCTTCAACCAAATTCTGGTGGTCATCACTTTTCTCATTTCCTATGACCTTCTGAGAGACATTTTTGATACTTTGCCATGCAGCTTTTTCGGTGTCATTCATGTGATTCGTGAAATTTTTGTCTTGAAAAAGCGTGCGAATTTGCGGGCTATCGAAAATACCTTCCTTCAATTTTGCATCACTTATCGCTGGAAACTTTTCTCCTAAATATTCGAAATAATCGCGATCTTTGTTGAGAGCTTTGGCAAATTGCTTCATAAGACCAAGCTTGATATGAAGAGATGGTAGCAGAATATTTGAAGGATCAAGCAACGGGCTGTGGATGATGCTTCTAGTCCCTGTATGAAACTTCGTTCTCTTTTGCCATTCTTTCTGTTTGTAGTGATTTTTGTGTCTCTGCTATCCCACATACATAAGAAGCAGGGATTTTTTGTAAAACCTGATTGCTGTCCTAGAATCAGGGTTAAAACTTTTAAATCACCGTAAATATTCAATTGATGTTCCCAGTAGTTTATTTTCTCCAAAACTGTCTTCAAATTGTCGTAAGTCTCATTGAGTTTCATTGAGATAGGTGCATATGTGTTTCCGTTATGAAGCAGCACAGCTTTGAGACTTTGTTTTGAAGAATCAATAAAAAGTCTCCACTCTTCGTCCTTATAAGTGTTCTGTTTTAATTCATCAACCAACCCTTTAACATCCGAACAAAAAACTAATGAATTCTCCTCATCTTTCCTGAAAAACTTGCGAAACTCCTTTCCTCTATCACGATAAATGTAAGCTTTGATTCCTTTTAACAACAAATTTTTCTTCTTTAGTACAGCTTCTAGATATTCAGCTCCATCTTTGGATAGTCCCAAATCTCGAATGATATCGTCCAACTCCTGCTGGTTGAAAGTTTGAGAAGCTTTTTCCTTTACTGCTGCGTCATCCTTGCTTTCTTTTTTGCTTTTTTACCTTGGAGAACTCACCCTGCATCTATTCGTCACAAGAATGATCTACATCCATAGATTTAGAAGTGATCACATCATCATCAACTACTATTTTTTCTTCTTTCTCGACTGAAGATAAGTTGGCGTAAGAAATAATAGCTTTTATAGTCGCGGTAAGACCTTGCACGTTTGACATACAAAAATAGCACTTTTTTCGGCATCACGGTGCCGACCATATAATCGGCTTCAAAAGATTTAGGACTATCTAAAGATAGAGCTGCGCCCCCTACTCGCTCCGCTCGTCAACCCCCCAACTTTGAAAAATAAGCGTTATCAATTTTGATTTAAAAATCTTTTGTTGTATTTTATTTTTATTAAAACTGAAACTTAAATAAATTTCGTATACTGATTTCATTTAGCTATTGATTTAGATCTTTTATAATATCGCTTAAACAATTTCTCATTTATTTTATACTATTATTGCGTATATTTTATATTGTGAAATATGTTTTTGAAAATATAAGAGCATAATCACATTAAAAATTTTAATTTAAAAATCTTTTCTTTGATTTTATTTGTATTTTTGTATGGATCAAATCGAAACTTAATTAAATTTTATATACAATTTTCATTTAGCTAATTATTAAAATATCTTATCATTCAAATAATCTCTCCTTTATTTTATACTTTTATTGCGTATATTTTATGTTGAGAAATTTGGTTTTTGAATATATATGAACATATTTTTTAATAAATATATGCAATAAATATATATACATATTTACTTATATAACTAATTATTTTTTTTAATTATCAAGAATTTCTTCCCAAATAATATCTTCAATTTCTAATGAATTATCTAAATTATTTTGTATATATATATGTTATCTGGATTTCTACATCGTGATAAACCAACATATAATTGACCGTGTGAAAATAATTGCCTTTTGATGTATAACCCTACATAATCAAAACTTTGTCCCTGAGATTTATTAATGGTCATGCAAAATGCTAATGTTAATGGAAACTGTTTTCTATAAAGAATAAACGGTAATGAAGAAGATTCTCCTGTATTTAATGTAATTCTTGGAATAAAAAATCTATTACCTACTTTTTCTCCTGTTAATATTTCTGCTTCAATATTATATCTAAATAATTTTGTTATTTTAAGTCTAGTACCGCTACACAAACCTTCATGTATACGCAAATTTCTAATTAACATAACAATAGCATTAACTTTCAAATCTAATTTATGAGGTGGCAAACCTTCATAAATATTGTTTAATGTTTCTATTGGAAAAAGTAGCTGAATGTTGTCATCACTTTGATCAACACCTTTATGAGTCGCATAATCTGTACTATAATAAGTCTTCTTATCACCATTTAATAACATTAAAATTTTTTTATTAAAAAATTTAATGACTTCATTATGAGGTGCTAAAATAACACGATCATAATCATTTATTTTATTAATATTTTTATAAATTTGTAAGCAAACATCGTTAGTTCTCCAATTATCAGGTATTATAAAAGGATTTATATTACCGTCTCCAATTTGTAATAATAATTTTGAGAATTCATTATTCTGAAAACGAATATTGTGTTTTAATTTGAAAATTTTAAATAAATGCCAAAGTTCAGAATATTTAATAGTGTCTTCAATTATAGCACTTCTAAATCCGTATTTCATTACTGGGAGTATTTCTCGAAAATCACCTCCTAAAATTATTAATTTTCCCCCAAAAGGTAAATCGTTTGTACATAAATCTCTTAAAGTTCTGTCAATAATTTCTAAAGCTTTTTTTGGTATCATAGATGATTCATCCCAGATTATGACTTCTGTTTCTCTTAATTTCTTTTTATCTGATTCTAATTTTAAAAAAGAATTTTCAATACTATTTAAGTCTAATGGTAATCTAAAGATTCTATGAGTAGTTATTCCTTTGGGTAATAGAATAGACGCTATACCAGTCCAAGCTATTGATATAATATTTTTTCCTTTTGATAGAAAATAATAAATTAAAGTTTTATATAAAAATATTTTACCCGAACCTCCAGGATCGTCTATAAAATTTATTTTATTTATATTTTTTATAAATTGTTTGAAAATAAATTTTTTATCTTCATTTAATTTTGTAAACATATCTTCGAATATTTCCTTACTAATTGAAATTATTTTACTATCGTATTTTATATCATTTATGATGGGATCAGATTCAGGTAATCCAAAACCTGTACAAGATAAATCTTCCAACAATAATAATTTAATTATATGATCTAAAGCTAAGTTATCTCTATTTCCATGAAAATCTTCATTAAAGTATTTTTTAAAATTTTCCCAAATAATATTGGCTTGAATATTTTCTGTTAGTAGAAATGAAGTAAAAAATTTACGTAATTGAAAAGGTAACATGATACGACATGCTTCTTCAAAAATTTTTTTAATTTCTAAATCGTTTTCTATTAAATCCATTACAGTCGCAGCTTCTTTATGAGTATTATACTTTACATTTTTATATGTATGTAAATCTTTAAAGGAAGTAGCGCCTTTTATACGACTTAATATTAATTTTTTAACACACCCCATCATAAAGTTCGTACTTGATTCCCGCCGAAGTGGGAAAAAAGAGCTACGTTCATTACCTACCCCCACTCTAGTCCCCAGCGCCACGCACATGTGCCCTCGCCTTCGGCTCGGGCACAAACAGTGCGTTGCGCTGGAAACGAGAGTGAGGTTAGGGAATCAAAATGCAGCATTTTTTCCTTTTTCAGCGGGAAACGAGTACGAACTTTATGATAGTTGTGTTAAAAAGTCGTATATTGCACTTGTGAATACAATGGGTTGTGCGAACCTGCGCGTTTGTCGCCCTCGCTTCGCTCAGGCGACAACTCTCGCGCAGGGAGCACACAGCCCACTTTATTCCCTTGGTGCATAATATACTATTAAAGCGAATCTTTCAGAATCTTTTGGTGATACTATATTTAAACGTCCAATAGCATAATGTTTTTGTTCACGTTCACGTTTTACCCAAACTTTTTTTGCGTTAAATATATAATAATGCGGTATATTAACGTATTTTATATTATTGGCAAATTTATCATTTTTATTCAAGTCAAACCACGCTGTTAAAGTTGTTTTCCAATTATCAAGAGCATCTATTTCATAATTTTCTTCAAAAACAATTTTTTGTTGATTTTCTGTATGAACTGCTAAACGGATAACAGTATGACTCATTCAACATAAGGGAAATTTTTGTAACCGCCATGCTGCTTCCATTGGGCTCAAGTACCGGCCATCAATATATTCAGTAATTTCATCATATATTCCATTTCTTTTGTCATCATTTTTTTTAATGTACAAAAACCTCTATCACTACCGTTATGTATATAATCAAAAATATATTTGATGCTTTGAATTGAAGCACAATATTCAACATTAATATGACATTTATATTTTTCTAATAAAAATTTATTGTAAGGAACTACCATTGAATTATCTACTGGAATAATTTTTTTACTTCTTTTAAGTCGATATGTGTAATTATCAGAAGAATTATTTGTTCGTTTATATTGAGGATAACCATTTTTTTAAATGTTGTTGACGATTGAAAAGGTTTAGGAAAATTTTTTTCACAAACGTCTTTACATTTATCATAACACGGAGAATTTTCACTGTGTGGTCCATGTAACATATGTTTTATAACTAATTTTTGTAATTTTTTATCATTATTAGAAGGTATCTCAGCAGAAATGTGTTTATTAATAGCTTCTGGTGTCATTAATTTATTTTTATGATCTAATGTTACTACAAGATATGCATGCGATAATCCTCTTTTCTGAAATTCAATAGTATACACATAAGCTAAAGCATTTCCAAAAATTTGATGGTTTTCTATATCATTAAGTAAACACTTAAATTTTGTATAAAATAATCTAACTGTAATATTTGGTACATCATTGGGCGTAGTTCCGATAGGAAATGTCGTTAAGGTAGTTCTTACCCAAGAAAATGATCGTTAAATAAGTATTGTGTATAAGCTATTGCTCAAATATTATATTACAAGTGATAGTAAAATCCAAAAGTAGGTTGCTTTAAGTAACAGACAAATTTTTCAAATATAAATTATATACATTAAAGCCTAAAAGTTGGTAAATAAGGAAAAATATCACAAAAAGACATGAATTATTTTTGTTTTTTATTCGATTTTTTTATTCAAAACACTATTTTGTTTCTGAAACGTACCTTGATAAATTCACCGCATGAAATTGTCAACAAATCATTTTACACAAAGCTAGAGCTATTAGTTGCTAAGTTTTTGTAATTTTTTTTTAAACAAATTTCTCTAACTTTGTGTAAAATGATTTGTTGATAATTTCATGCGGTGAATTTATTGAGGAACGCTTGAGAAACAAAATAGCGTTTTTAATAAAAAAAATCGAATAAAAATCAAAAATAATTCATGACTTTTTGTGATATTTTTCCTTGTTTAGCAAATTTTAGGCTTTAATGTATATAATTTATATTTGGCCGAATCCATTTCAAATCAGGTGGACCGCGTATGCCTATGTCACCGATCATTTTGGAATGAAAGTATTCATGTTCTTCTCCAAAAATTATTTGTCCCGTATATTTTTTTTTTTGTTGCATCAAAATTTCATGCGTTCAGCAATGGCAAAAAATTCCGAGAAAAACTTTACTTAGAAAAAAATTTTCTCAATGTAATTTTCAAACCGCTACTGCTTCACCAGTTTTTTAAGCTTTTTAGCGTGTAACACACAATTTCACTAAGGTTTGAGCCCTCTTTCACGTTCTTTATGTTATTTAAAAAAAAAATAAAAAATGCACGAGTTATGTACTTTTTACTGAAAAATGCACTTTTTAGAAAAGTGCATTTTTCTCAAAAACGCCATTTTTTTTTGCGCAAATTTTTTTTGTCCTGATAGAGGACCTAGATACCTATCTAGACGTATTTGTGAAATTCCCGACCCGTGCCCAGGAATAGCGATCATTAATGAGATAATACACAAACAAATTTTTCACGCTTGACCCTTACATATAGTCAATGGTATAACAGTCAATATAAAGGTTTTTATCTTTGTGCGTAAGCAATATACAAGTACACATAATATCTGTTGTATTTTTTATTTTTGTCTTTTAGATTTTTTATTTTTATAACTACCTTTGCTTTTAGTAGTTAAGTAATACATATATGTACATGAGCGTAAGTAATACATATATGTACACGTATGAGTTTATGTACTTATACATTGGTCCGCTAGATGGCTATCGTTAGATCTTTTATGTACTAAGAAAAGTTCGGTTTCTGCTTTAAGTACACCTCCAGTATTTTTTAAAACTATCATATTTTTGGAAATTATTATATATTTCACCTGATTAACTTAACTACGATGTCTCAAAATTATTCAACGAAGAGAATCAAATATGCAGATTTTTTAAATAAGCACAAAAATATTTTTTACGAACCTACTTCCGTGCGTTTTAAACAACTTGAGAATCTTGCTCATCCATTGAAGCTTCTCTATCCTGATTTACCTTTGACCCCCTCTACATATCTGTGTAGACGTTGTTACGAGCATGTTTTAGAATTGGTGACTAGCACTGACAATGAATTTTCAACGGATGATAATTTTATCGACAACGGAATCGATAGAAATGAAGATTTTTTGCCAAGTACTCCAGAACACGTGGAAGAATTTAATAATAAAATAAGTACATTTTTCTCAGGATGTGTATCGCCTCTTAAGAGGAAATATTTTATACGTGAAAAATCAATTGAAAATTACGTAAAAAAGAAAACGAAAAATATACTTTCAACATTGTCTAATTTTAATTGTTCAAGACAGAGTCCTAATAAGAGTGACGTTATTACCGTTAAAATAAATGATAAAAAAGAGAAGAAAGTTAAACGTTTTCTTACTCAGAGTCTGAAAGCAACGTATAAAGCATTCAAAAATGATTATCCGGAATTAAAAATTGATAAATCGAAGTTTTATAGTTTGCGACCAAAATATATTTTACTTAGCCCCATCAAAGAAGTTTGTCTCTGTATCTATTGCGCAAACTATGATTTATTTCTTATGAGCTTGATCAATTTCAGAGGGAGTAACATTACAGAGTTGGATGAACTTCGGTCAGAAATAATAAACGTGACAAAGTGTTCTGAGCCATCTGATTTATGTTATTTGCAGGAATGTAAAATTTGTCCAGGCAGTAACGGAATTACGTTTCATGTTCTAAAACTGCAAGATGTAGAAAGCACAGAAGAAATTACGTATGCTTTGTGGAAAAATGGTAACTTGATTAAAAAAACAGTGCCAATTTCTGCTTTTAAAGAGGAACTTTCGGTTTGGACCATGAAGATTAGTACTCACATGTATGTAAAAAATATACAACGCAAAGCTATAAAAGCAGAAAGAGAAAATGCTAAAAAAGACCCACGTCATTTAGTTCTTCAAATAGACTTCGCTGAAAACTGGGCTGAAATTCATAATAAAGCTGTTCAAGGAAATCATTGGGATAATGATCAAATTTCTATTTTCACAGCAGTATCTTATCAAGGGAATTCGACACAAAGTTTCGCACTCATAAGTGATGACCGAAAACATGATTCAGCGTATGCTTTGCTAGCAATAGAAAACATTATAATCTACTTGAAAACAATTGTCGTGATTCAATAAAAAAAATTATCATTGTATCAGATGGCGCCGCTAGCCACTTTAAAAATCGCTTTCAATTATATGAATTAAAACGAGCACCATTTGATATAAAATGGTTGTTCTCTGCTACTGGGCACGGCAAAGGAGCTGTAGATGGTGTGGGTGGACTTATAAAGCATTATGCTACTTCGCATAATCTTCGAGGTCCCCATGAAAAATCCATTCAAAATGCTAATGATTTTGTAGAGCCCGTTCAAAAATATACAGATGCAATTAAAATAATAAATTTACAAGACGCTGACGTAGAAGAGTTTAGAAAAGTAAAAAAATGTTGATTGGCTTGCTACTCCTAAGTATTCTGGAATTCAAAAAACTCATTTATGGATTAAAGAAACGTGCAATGATAAAGTACATTGTTTAACAGCAAAGCCCGCTGATTGTCCCCTTACTGAAGTAAGAACAATGAAGCAGAAAAAGAAAGGTAGATATAAAAATAAAAAATCTAAAAGACAAAAATAAAAAATACAACAGATACTATGTGTACTTGTATATTGCTTACGCACAAAGATAAAAACCTTTATATTGACTGTTATACCATTGAATATATGTAAGGGTTAAGCGTGAAAAATTTGTTTGTGTATTATCTCATTAATGATCGCTATTCCTGGGTACGGGTCGGGAATTTCACAAATACGTCTAGATAGGTATTTAGGTCCTCTATCAGGACAAAAAAAATTGAGCAAAAAAAAAATGGCGTTTTTGAGAAAAATGCACTTTTCTAAAAAGTGCATTTTTCAGTAAAAAGTACATAATTCGTGCATTTTTTATTTTTTTTTAAATAACATAAAGAACGTGAAAGAGGGCTCAAACCTTAGTGAAATTATGTGTTACATGCTAAGAAGCTTAAAAAACTGGTGAAGCAGTAGCAGTTTGAAAATTACATTGAGAAAATTTTTTTCTAAGTAAGGTTTTTCTCGGTATTTTTTGCCATTGCTGAACGCATGAAATTTTGATGGAACAAAAAAATAAAAATATACGGGTCAAATAATTTTTGGAGAAGAACATGAATACTTTAATTCCAAAATGATCGGTGACATAGGCATACGCGGTCCACCTGATTTAAAATGAATTCGGCCATTTGAAAAATTTTTTCTGTTACTTAAGGGGATGCCATACTCGTACCATTACCGACCGAGCAATTCACACAGTTTCAAGCTGATTAAAAATAAAATACGTCGAATCACAAAAAATCAAGAGAACACTCTTCTGTGTTTTTTAACGTTCTATCATCCAGTCAAAGTTTGGAGTTGAAATATCAAGCCGTTTTTTCAAAAACTTTGAACGAAATTAAATTTCGCTTTGTTCAAAGTTTTTGCAAAAATGACTTGATATTTCGACTCCAAACTTTGACTGGATGATAGAACATTAAAAAATACAGAAGAGTGTTCTCTTGATTTTTTGTGATTCGACGTATTTTATTTTTAATCAGCTTGAAACTGTGTGAATTGCTCGGTCGGTAATGGTAAGAGTATGGCATCCCCTTAAAGCAACCTACTTTTGGATTTTACTATCACTTGTAATATAATATTTGAGCAATAGATTATATAGAATACTTTTTTAACGATCGTTTTCTTGGGTAAGAACTACCTTAATACATTTTTTAATTCTTTCCGCTTAGGATTACACGTCATAGTTATAAATAAATCAGGTCGACCAATATTTCTTACTATTGCCATTGCATCTTGATAATGTTGCTGCATATATCTAGGACTACCTATATTAGTTGCTGGTAGTACATAAATATTTCCTAGTCTTTCTTTTTTTCCAAATTTTCTGATATATTTAAAGCACTATTTAAAACATGATCCCTCAAACCTTGATAACATTCAGTACGTAATTTTTTTTGTTTCTGCCTAAAATAATTCATTCTATTGTTTTCTAGCATAATATAGGCATGTAAAAAGAATTCTTGGTTTAGTCTTCCTCCAAATAAAAGTGAATTGAAATTTTCTGAATTTGGTCTGTAATTTGGTCTATAAGAATAGCGCTGTAATATTGTTAGAAGGTTTTCTTTTGAATCATATGGTTTTTTAGTGTAAGCAATACTCCAGCCTAAATCTCCTGAAGAAAAAAATAATGGAAATACCATTGGGTCAACATGATGTGATAATTTACTTAAATATGTGTATTCTTTTTCATTAGAACTATTTTTCGGATAAACGCATAGATCATAATTATGAGGGATTTCTGATTTGGAAATAATTATAGCTGCACATTCCGACGTTAATGGTTTAGTATAATTATGTTTTTGATTATTATTCTTATGAACAAAATATAATTTATAATTTGAAAGTTTCTCTGTATTAGTTATTTCGTGTAAATATTTATACTGTTTAGTATAAGGATTACTATTTAAAACTTCAGTCAATAATTTTAAATGTTCTTGAGTTAAATATTTATGACTATTTTCATTTCAATTGCAGTAGGTTACATGACACTTCACCTAAAGCTATTTCACCGACGGGCATTTCACCGAAAGACATTTCATCGAAAAGACATTTCACCGACGGACGTTTCACCAACGAATATTTCACCGAAAAATAATTTCATCGAAAAGACATTTGACCGACGAACATTACATCGAAAAGACATTTCATCGAGAAGACATTTCATTGAAAAGACATTTGATCGAAAAGATATTTCATCGAAAAGACATTTCATCGAAAAGGCACACTACATAGTAGTACATTCATAGTACGCTTGTATAGTTCTCTATAGCAAGTGACTAAAGAAATAATGGACCCTGGGGTTATAGACTCTAGATCGGGGCTCCATACAGCCATTTCTATACTTTTTTATGGAGGCAGTGCTTCATAAAAATCATATTTCGATGAAATGTCTTTTCGATGAAATGTTTGTTCGATGAAATGTCTCTTCGATGAAATGTTTTTTCGATGAAATGTCTTTTCGATGAAATGTCCTTCTATTAAAATGTTCGTCGGTGAAATGTCTTTTCGATGAAATGGGTTTTCGGTGAAATAGTTGTCGGTTAAAAGCCCGTCGGTGTAAAGTCTTGTCGATGAAATGTCTTTTCGATGAAATGAGTTTTCGGTGAAATAGTTGTCGGTTAAAAGCCCGTCGGTGTAAAGTCTTGTCGATGAAATGTCTTTCGATGAAATGTCCGTCGGTGAAATCGGTTTAGGTGAAGTGTCCGGTTACTATTGCAGTATTGTCATCACATGTATATAATTGACCACACGAAGGTTCTGCATTTTGCTTCCTCCTAGAGGAAGCTTTGTGATAGTAATTTTTTGAGTTGCTGTAAAAACATGTTATAAGTGTTATTGGAGGTGTTAGGAACCAAAATACATGATTTTTGAAAAATGTCTGTATGGATGTGTGTCTGTGTGTGTGTGTGTGTGTGTATATATGTATATAACTGGATCTCAGCTTCTACTCGATCGATTAATCAGACAGGTCTCATTTTTTTTGTTTTTCTTGTGTGTTGGCGGTTCAAAAATCGGTTTTCGATTGGGCTGATTCGTTTTTGTTTTATTTCGAATTTTCGATTTTCTCAAAATTTATTTTTGACTTTTTTTTAATGATCGGATTTAAATTTTTTAATCGGATGGGTAGCATTCGAAAGAGCGTAAAAAAGCTATAATTTTAAAAAAAATTCTCTAGCTATCACGGCTCTCTTGTTATTGATAAAAATATGTTTTTTTTTAAAGTCTGTAACTCACAAACTATACGGTCAATTTTTTTGAAAAAAATCACGATAATGCACAATATAAATAGCTATAATCTGTAAAAATTTGAATCCATTTCTTTGGTTAGTTTTTGAGAAAAAAATTTAAAAATGAAAAAAATGCTTTCTCTATGCCCGACGTTTACGGAAGTAAAATTGACTTAATCGCTTCAAAATTCCTTGTAGAGGTAGATTTTGTATAGTTCTCGGTCGAGTTCTTTGGGCAAAATATTTGGTCTAAAAATTTCAGAGATATTTGAGGTTAAAATTTTTTTAACCTTTTTTTCAAATCGTAATTTCTTGAGAACGGCTCTATGTATCTGGATCGGATGGGTAGCATTCAAAAGATAATTAAAATACCTATATTTTAAAAAAAAAATTTATTCCTAGCTTATAGCGGTTCGTTTGTTATTAACAAAAATAAAAACCTGCTTTTTTAAAAAAAAGGTTATAACTTCCTAATCCTATCACTTATCTTAAAAAATAATGCATTAGTTATGATATCAATTTATTCGTGATTTGATTGCTAGGTTAAAAAAAAAAAGTGGTGCAGTTTTGATAAAATTACAGCGTGCTAAGCGCGCTTAGAGATTACTACAGTGATGTGATGTGATGATGTGTTGTATGTATTTATTATTTTTAACCTGGGAAATTTTTGCCCGTTGATATTCTTCATTTGGGTGTACATAGTTTGTAAAGATGAATATATCTCTTGTAAGAAACATATATCTTAAATTTAAATTGTTCCTTGTTAAAGTATAATTTTCAGAAATGTAATAATTTTGTTAAGAAAAATTTCTATTTTAGCATAAGACTTAATTTGAAAACATTAGAAAAAGTGTAATAACATTTTAAGAAATTTTGAGTAAAAGTTAAAATATTACGAATAGCAGAATTTTTTCAGTTTAGTTTTGAACACTTTATTGGCTTCACCTATAGTACATTTCTCTATTTGCATTACCGTGAATCCACATTACGTGCTTTGTGCGCTGTGAGTTATGCCATGTGAGCAACCGAAAAAAAATTTTTGTTCGACATCTATTAAAGTCAGCGTCAGAGGCTAAAGTGGAACAGATCTATACTTGTTTTGGAGTATTGGAGTACGAAGGAGAGGTTATATGCACAAGAATTACATTGGACTTTGAAGCAGATCAGTGGCAAATTTCTCATCATTATTCTGCAATTATACTTAGAATGCCGTTAATGGATTAAAAAATAGATTAGACTTAGACTTCAGTAAGTTAATTTTATTTTTTATTGAAAATTATGAATGCAAGTAATAGATAGTTTTCAGTAACTTTTATTTTTTATAGAATTCTAACTATTAGCAACATGGATATTTTGCAACTTTTAAATCTACTTTATACATTGTTACTGTTGCTAAAATTAAAGCGTTTAATAAAATTACGGAAAGCTGTTCTAAGTTCTAGAAGATGGTGGGTGAAACCACACCTTAGAAACAACATTAGAGATGCAATAGGTGGTTATAATAAGATTTTTATCTATGACAAACTTGAAGATCATGGGAGTTCTGTAGATTAATTGGAATGTCTGTTGCATCGTTTAATTATCTTTTTAAAATAGTAAAAAGAAAATTAACCAAACATGGAAATGATATCAAAACAATAAATAGATGATAATAACGTATATTTTCCATGCGTATGTTTCTAAGCCGAAGGCGATGACGAACGATGAGCGTTGAATTTTTGATTAATAAATGGAAAATAAATGGAAAATTCTCAAAGACAAATAAATTTTTTTAACTTTGAAAATTTTTTAATCAAAGCTATAACAAAATTTTCTGCTTTTTTTTTTAATAAAAACACAAGTTTTTTTTAAATAACTTTTTTTATTAAAAGAAATAAAGGTAATCTCTTGACAATTTAACTAAATAATAATATATTGTAATAAATAATTGTAATAATTGGTTAAAATTTCAAATTGATAAAATATTCTCTGATATACCAATATTAAAAAACATTAAAAAAAAATTTTTAATATCGAATATCTGGTCGTGATGATCATTTTTTTGTTTTTTTTGTGGGCAATGAATTTTTTTTTTTTGTAAAATATAAAATTGTATAATAATAATTGCTTTTTAATGATAAAAACCGCTGCCAATTCATTGGCACGTAGCTTCCTTAAACTAATTTATCAATTCCTTTTTTTATACTTTTATAAAATAATTTTTCTCAAAAACAAATGTAGATAATGTATTGAAATTTTAACCAAATATAGTTTTTAATAAGTGTAATAAGTGGTTAAACTTTTGAGACGATTTATGAAATATTTTCTGAAAAACAAGTATTCGAAAATATTTTAAAATAATTAGTTCTTTAAGAAATAACAAACATCTGTATTATTTTAATAAATTGTTTATTTTCATAATCTTATCTGCTTTCATAATGATTGAAAACTCACTGTAGGGGTATATTTTTAATTTTATTTAAATAATACCGTCTTTAGTTATTCATAAAAAAATACATGTTTTTTGAGTGATCGACAATTTCATTAACCCACCTTCATTATACCTCGTTGCAATATTTTTAAATAATGAACCTAATAGCTTATTAAATTAGAAAAAGCAAGTAAACAACACGCGTGCCTATCGCGCGTCATTTCCACTTTCTAGTGACATATACATAAAGCTGTTTTCGAAAAATTTCGATATGAAAAGATGGCTAAAACAGTTTTAACCTAAAATATCTCTCAAATTCATAAACGAATTCTTTTATTACCATAAGAACTAATATATAAATAATATACAAACTCAACATCCCTACAAAATTTCAAAGAAATTAAAACAATTTTACTCTAGTTATTGTGCAACTGAGAAAGTCATTTTCAGAAATACCATAATGTTAAATATCAAATATTTTAAAAAGTAGCCATATAATCTTGATCAAATTTTACACAGATATTGCCTATCTGGTAAACAAAATAGCCTATAAATTATGAGCTTATACATGGAGTCGTAATTTAGAAATTGCGATCATCAAAAAAACGTAAACAAGTTTTAACCTCTAAATATCTTTACAAATCATGAGACAATTCTTTTACCTAAAGGACTTATACAATAAATATATAAACTCTACATTTTCACAAAATTTCAACATGATTAAACCGATTTTTTTTCTCTAGTTATCAAGCGGCAAAGAAAGAAACTTTGTAAAATACAAAAATTTTCAATATGAAATATTACAAAAAGTAATGGTACGATCTTCATGAAAATTCGCACACATATTATCTATATCACATACAAAATTGTGTTGACACATTATTAATTGCATCTAATAAATGATTTAAAGAAGCGATTAAGTCAATTTTACTTCCAAAATCGCTAGACATACAAAGCTCAATTTTTTCATTTATTAATTTTACTAAAAACATTTTAACCTCAGATATCTGAAATTTATAGACCAATCATTTTGCCCCAAGAAATCGAAATAAAAATCTAAAAAATACACCTCTACAAGAAATTTTGAAGCAAATAAGTCAATTTTATTCCAGCAATCGTTGCACATACAAAACTCATTTTTTTTATTTTTTCATTTTTCAATGCTTACGTTTTTTTTTATAATAACAGAGCACCCTATAAAAGAATTTTTTTTAGGATATATAGCTATTTTAATTCTATTTCGAATGCTACCCATTCCCTTCGAATACATAGAGCTATTCTCGAGAAATTACGATTTGAAAAAAGGTTAAAAATATTTTAACCTCAAATATCCCTTAAATCTATGGACCAATCATTTTGCCCAAATAACTAGAGCAAAAACTTTACAAAATCCACCTCTACGAGGAATTTTGAAGCGATTAAGTCAATTTTTACTCCCGCAATGGTTAGACATACCAAACTCATTTTTTTTCATTTTTCTATGTTTACGTTTTTATTAATAACAAAAGAACCGTGATAGCTAGAAAAATAATTTTTTTAGAAAATATAGGTATTTAAATTCGCTTTCGAATGCCACCCATCCGATTCAGATACATAGAGCCGTTTTCGAGAAATTTCGATTTGAAAAAAAGGTTAAAAAAATTTTAAACTCAAATATCTCAGAAATGTATGGACCGATCATGTAGCCCAAAGAACTTAGCCGAGATCTATCCAAAATCTACCTCTATAAGAAATTATAAAGCGATTAATCCAGCTTTACTGCATAAAACGTGCGACGTAGAGAACACATTTTTCCATTTTTTAATTTTTTCTCAAAAACTAACCAACAGAATGGATTAAAATTTTCACAGATTCCCTGGTAGAAATTAGTCCATTAAAAATGGGAAAGAAAACAGAAACTGGCCATTAAAAATGGCTAGTCTAATAGACAGGCATGTAACGCTTTTTTTCATCAACTTCTCCCATTTTATGGAATGGCCCTAACCTGAAAATCTTTACATTAAAATTTCAAACAATTCAATCATATATTTTAAAACTTATACTCTTAAGAAATAGTTTACCGGGATATAAACAAAATTTAGTTGTCTTTGTACTATTTACAGCTTTATTCTATAAGATATAAACCAAAATCGTTATTTTGACACGTGACTTTATCTCTCTTACTCATCGCCATAACAATCGCTTGTTACTAGATTTATAATGGCTTCATTGACTAGCTATTTTAACTAGCATTAAAATGCTAAATTAATAGATAGTACAAAATTGTGACCATCTTTGCGGCCAATAAATGTGAAAAATAGGTTAAAAAATCGTTACATTTATGGAAGAAAACTGGAATCCATTTTTTTGCCATTTTGAATCAAACTAGCCATTTACTGCTCAAAAAATGATTTCAATTTCCACCAGGGTTATAGCAATTTATATTCCGCATTATCGTGAATTTTCTCCAAAAAATTGACCGTTTAGTTTAGGAGTTATTAGCTTTGTAAAAAAGAAACACGTTTTTGTTAATAACAAGAGAACCGTGATAGCTAGATAATTTTTTTTTAATTATAGGTCTTTTATGCTCTTTCGAATGCGACCCATCCCATTCAAAAATTTAAATCTGATCATTCAAAAAAATCAAAAATAAATTTTTCGAATATCAAAAATTTGAAATAAAACAAAAACGAATAAAATTATTTTCTTCCCGAATTCGGAATAAAAAAACAAAAAAAAAATGAGAACCTGATAGTTAAAATCGACCGCGTAGATCCGGAGATAAAGCGGTATACATACATACACACACACACACACACATCCATACAGACATTTTCTAAAATCATGTGAAACAAACTTCTAACACCTCTAATGATGTTTATAGAGAGTTTTAACGAAGTTGAAAATTTTACTATTACAAAGCTTCCTCTAGGAGGAAGCAAAATAGAAAGAGTCAAAATAGAAAGTCACAAACCATTTAACATAGTCTCACCGTACAAAATAAAGTATTAAATTTTAAATATTGGAATTAAAAATAAATTAAAGGAATCAGTAAATTAAGTTTGAGGAAGCTGCGTGCCAATGAATTGGCAGCGGTTTTTTTTTGGTAATAAAGTATTTGGCGTTATATGACAAACTTGTCTTTGAATTTTTAAATTATAAGTAGCTTTTTTCTTTTCGTATTTTACGTTTACACTAAATGTAGCAAAGCAAAATAAGTTATTATAATATCTGATTAAAGTTCGAAAATTATTATCCTATAATAATAGATTCTTTAGTGTTTTATTATATATACTTAGCGGAGACAAAATTATTTTACCCTTACTACAACAAATTGATTTATTATTTTCTTCTTTCCAATATACTGCCGAACAAAATTTACAAACATAACTCATATTACCAAAATATGATTCATACTCTAAATTTTTATTTTTACTACATTTCTGTTTATTTACTTTTAACGTAGAAAAGGATGATGACGCGAGATGTTCGAGGACGGGCTCGGCAACGCCTCTCCTACACTATATGTATATAAAAGAAAGAGAGAGAAGAAGAGAGAGAGATAGAGAGAGGAGGAGAGAAAGTGTTGTAATGTTGAGGTATTGTGGATCATAAGTAAGTGAATGTTAGACGGAGTTAATTAATAAAGAAGTATAATAAAGATAAGTTGGATAAATGTGCTCTACTTCTGCACTACATGACGGTCGACAAGAGAGAGAGATATTCTGTGCGTACGGCCCTTGCGCACCTCGAGTAGGCCGCGCCTCCAAAGTATGAATAGGTGGCGCCACTAGTATCATACATTAGGTGATTAGGTCCAGATATAATATTTACCATAATTCAACACGCCTCCTTAAATTTATACTCTAGACCTTTACAAAATTTTCTTGTCATAATTACATTTTCTTTGTTCAACTTTTGTTTACAATTTTAAATCAATTTTAACGCTGTTCTATTTTTAACAAATTTTTTCTTGTCTAAACTCTTAGTTAACATATCAGCTATATTACAGATTGAATCAATTTTAACAATATCTATAATTTCATTTTCGTAATTTTCGTTAATGTAATGATATTGTACTTCGATGTGCTTCGAATTTTTGGTAAAATTTCCGAACTTTGCTATTGCTACTGCACCTGAGTTGTCTTCGTATATTTTTATGGCATTTTCAAATTTTACGTGAACCGACCCTGATTAAAAAAACCCATTCATTCCTTTAAAAAGCTGTTAGTTGAATCGACTTTAATGAGGATTTTTTACTGACTTAATACATGGACTATATAGGGAATTTAATAGGATCCAATAGGATTTAATATTTTTTTTTAATCAGGGGATTCACTCAACAAGTTTCTTATAAATAATACTTCTGTCACTGCTTCCGACATAGCTGTATATTCCGCAAAAGTCGAACATTTTGTAACCGTATTCTGTTTATGAGTTTTCCAAAAAACTAAATTTCCAAATAATCTTACTATAAAACCTATTGTTGATTTTCTGTCTACATTGTCGCCTGCATAGTCAGAGTCTACCATGCAGTCTAATATTTCGCTACTTTCATGGTTATACATTAATTTTAAGTCTTTTGTTTTGACTAAATACTTCAGAATTCTCATAGCGTATTTAAAGTGTGTTTCGTCGTAGCAACTTTGGTATCGACTCAAATAATTTACGCTGAATGCTATATCTGGCCTACTGCCTGTACTTATATGTATCAATTCTCCTATCAAATTTCTGTACTTTATAGTTTCATCGCTTTCGCTAGCTTGATCTAACTTAAGATTAGTTTCCATTGGAGTATCATACAATTTTGCATTCTCCAGATTGTATTTTTTGGCCAAAGATTCAATATATTTAGTTTGACTTAAAGTCATCTTACTTCTATCTTCACTATAATCTATGTCTATTGCTATATATTGTCCAATTTTTCCAAGATTTTTCATTGAAAATTTTTGCATTAAATTATCTTTTATTTCATTTATTTTAATTTTGTCTCTACAACTAATTAACAAATCATCTAGAAAGACTAGTATATATATATATTGGATCATTGCCTGTATTGTTCACATACAAACAGTAATCATACTTACTTCTCTCAAAATTTAACCTTTTTACATATTCGTTAAAACATTCATACCATGCTCGAGGGCTTTCCCTGAGTCCGTACAACGCTTTTTGTAGTTAGAAACTTTGTTTTTTTTCAACTTCTACGTCCATTTGTTCTATGAAAAATCTATTTTTACAAGAATAAGACAACAACATTTTTAATGTTTGCATTTTTCCTACAGGAGAATAAACATTTTCAACGTATTCTTTCGGCTGAAAGCCTCTAACAACTAATCTAGCTTTATATGTGTTATCATTTTTCCTTTTATAAACCCATTTAACATCAATTACTTCTTTATCTATAGGTCTATCTACAATTTTCCATGTGTCATTTTTAACTAAGCTTGATATCTCTTTTTTCATTGCAATTTGCCATTCATGACTTTCTTTTGAGTTTAACGCCTCCTCGAATGTACTAGGAGTATTGCCCAAAGAACTCGACCGAGAACTATAAAAAATCTACCTCTACAAGGAATTTTGAAGCCATTAAGTCAATTTTACTCTTGTAATTGTTGGACATACAAAACTGATTTTTTCCATTTTTCAATTTTTTACTCAAAATCTAGCCTACGGAATGTATTCAAATTTTAACAGATTATAGCTATTTATATTCTGTATTATCATGATTTTTCTCAAAAAAATAGACCGTTAAGTTTAGGAGTTATAAGCTTCTAAAACAAAACACGTTTTTGTTAATAACAAAAGAACCGTGTTAGCTAGAAACTTTTTTTTTTTTTTTTAGAAAATATAGGTATTTTAATTCTCTTTCGAACGCTACCCATGAGATTCGAATAACTCGATCCTATCATTAAAAAAAAATCAAAAAACAGTTTTGAGAAAATCGAAAATTTGAAAAAAAACAAAAACGCAACGCCCCAATCAAAAAACGGATTTTTGACCCGCCATCACGCAAAAAAAAACAAAAAAAAATGTGACCTGTCTGGTCAAAATAAATTTTGACCGGACAGGTCACATTTTTTTTCACACTCGGTAGACCGAGTAGAAGCTGAGAGCCAGGCGTACACACACACACACACACACACACACACACACAAACACACACACACACACACACACACGCACGCACACACACATCCATACAGACATTTTTCAAAAACCATGTATTTTCATTCCTAACACCTCGGAACACAATTATAACATGTTTTTACAACAACTCAATAATTTACTATCACAAAGCTTCCTCTAGGAGCAAGCAAAAAATGTAATTAATGAGCATTTTGTTGATAATAATATAATAATAGGGTAAACGCAACCGTTGTCAGCCACTTGTTAAATATGTTACAGATATTATTACTTAACATCATATATTTTTATTGAGAGGTATTTAAATTATGTACATTTTCCTTTTTTAACATTTAAATTATCTTCACTCTGTCATTTATTATTAACGAAAATGTGCTCAAAATTATTTAATAAATTTTTCAAATAATAATTGATTTATCGACTTCAAGTTTTAACCACTTATTATACTCATTAAAGAATATATTTGGTTGAAATTTCAAAAGATTATCTTTATTTGTTTTTTAAAAAAACAATATTTTATAAAAAAGTAGGAGTTTTGTTGTCACGCGATAACAATATTAAGAAAATCAACCAATAGTCCTAAAATTTGAGAGAGATATATTTTTTTTATATCTTCAAACTGAATTCGTTGCCCAATAAAATCGAACTATTACGACGAAAGATATTTGAGGTTTAAAATAAAACTAATTGAACATGTGATAATATTTTGAAAAAATTGATTTATAAAAATATCGGGTTGTCGCACGAGAAAAAGAGTAACAAGAATGAATTTTCGAAAAATATATATTAATTTATTACGAATATTCATAAAGAAAATTGGGTATGATACAATTAATTATTGTTATAAAAAATTAAAAAAAAAATGAATAAATACATTATTTTGAGGAAGCTAAGTGCCAATGTATTGGCAGCGGTTTTCAATTCTTTTATGTATCAGTCGGTACATCTAAACCTAACTCAATTTGTTGTCTTTTGTGACTAAGGGACCCCCTAACCGCTTTTGTATGAAATATTTGTTGGCCTCTCCAAAAGCTTGTTAAAAAATTGAAAAGCCAACCATGCGAGTTGGTAGCTTTCCACAATCTCGCCCGAGTTGGTACCTCGTTCCCCTCAGCCGACGTATGATGATTGACCCCATCTACTTTTCCGGCTGATGTCTATACGAGTTTTGTTTAGCATCACATGGCTATAATAGCTTTGGACTTCGAAAAATCCCGGTACGATGTCATTTGCGCTACATGCTATGATGCGCAACGAAATCGTCTCTTGGGTATAAGACTGTAGTAGTACACCGAAATAATCCTCAGAAACGTGTTCAACAGGTCGAAAAATCTCCCAGGTACCGTGAAATGTGCGAGAATTTGCGAGAAAATCATCTTCTAGGCACGAGGATTTCGTCGTAGAGTAAAATAGTCGTGAAGAACGTGTTCAGCGGGTGAAAAAAAAACCCCAGGTACCCTGAAATCTGCACTAGATGCTATGAACGGGAGTAGATCAAAATAGTTGACAAGACTGTGCCCATCGGGTCGAAAAACCCCCCCGGTACCATGAAATTTTTACTAGATGCTAAATTACGAGAAAAACATCTCCTAGGCATAAGAGTTTAATTGTACACCGAAATAGTCAACAAACACGTGTTCAGCGGGTCGAATAACCCCTCCGGTACCATGAAATGGGCAGTAGATGCGTGGATTTGCACGAACATCATCTCCTGGGCATGAGGATTTCGCTAGAGAGCAAAATTGTCGTCAGGAACGTGTCCAGCGGGTCGAAAAACTCCCCAGGTACCATGAAATATGTACTAGATGCTAAATGGCGAGAAAATGATCTCCTAGACACGAGGGTTTAGTTGTACAGCCAAATAGTCATCAAATACGTGTGCAACAAGTCGAAAAATCCCCCAGGTACCGTTAAAAGTGCATTAGATGCTATGATTTGCGGGAAAATCATCTCCTGGGTACGAGGACTACGTCGCAGAGCAAAATAGTCGTGAAAAACGTGTTCCGCGGGTCGAAAAACCCCCCAGGTACCATGCAATATGTACTAGATGCTAAATGGCGAGAAAATGATTTCCTAGGCTTGAGGGTTTAGTTGTACACCCAAATAGTCATCAAAAACGTGTTCAACGGGTCGAAAAATCCTCCAGGTGCCGTGAAATTCACACTAGATGTTATGATACGCGAGAAAATCATCTTCTGGGCATGAGGATTTCGTCGTACACCGACATAGTAATCGAAAACGTGTTCAGCATGTCGAAAAACCCCCTAGGTACCGTGAAATGTGCACTTGATGTTATGATTTACGAGAAAATCATCTCCTGTGCATGAGGATTTTATCGTACACCGAAATAGTCATCGAAAACGTGTTCAGCGGGTCAAAAACCTCTAAGGTATCATGAGATTTAATTAAATTAATGCCAAATGCATGAAAGTACCTGTAAAAGTTTTAATTAATTAGTTAAAGATTGTATAATTAACAGGGCATTTAATTATACGGCAGTGAGTTGAATAAAATATTAAAAAGTTACTTCTTAAACGTAAGTCTTTCGTTGAGCGTTGTTGTGATAAGATCTGTTAGCTTTGTACGTCTCAGAAAAGTCTAAAAGAAATAATTATTCGGAATTCGGACTCGTTGCATCCTGAATTCAGGAAATGCCCCGTATTTTCGGACTTGATCGGAATCAAGTCCGAAATCATGTCGAAATTCCAGACTTGATGGCAGTCAATTCGGAAAGCACTTCGGAATTCCGGACTTCATCCTCCTCAAGTCCGAAAACACGTCGGAATTCCGGACTTCATCCTCCTCAAGTCCAGAATTCCGATGTGTTTTCGGAATTGACACCCATCAAGTCCGGAATTCCGACGTAATTTCGGACTTGACGACTCTCAAGTCCGGAATTCCAAGGTGATTTTGGACTTAATTTCGATCAAGTCCAAAAATACGTCGGAATTTCGGATTTGAAGAGGAATTTATGGCCTCCAGGAATTAAGTACTCGCAACCCTGTTTGTTTCAATATTCTTGTCCATTGTACATTGTAACTTTTTTACTCTTTTATTCAAAATGTTTTCAATCTGTTTGACAAATTCTATAAAGCAACTTGCAGTTTCTGACTTGTTTTTAATACAAAAATTTCTAGTCCTTTTACTGTAACCGTGTATGAATGTTAGAAAGTATTTTTCACCACCATAACCTATAGTGTTATGTGGTCCATTTAGATCCGTATGTATTAATTCCAAAATTTCACTAGTTTTTGATCTGTCATTTTTAAATGGTACATCTGACATTTTGCTCTCAATGCAGTTTGCGCATTTCATATCAATATTTTCTATTTTATTTGGCAAGCCTATTGCTAATTTATCATTCACTAATTTGTTTAGATATTGAAAATTAACGTGGCCTAATGCCCTGTGCCATCTCTCTTTTTCGTTAATTTTACGTTATTTACATATGTTTCATTTGGTATGGTTTTGTTTACAAGACTTTTCATAAAGTACAAATTTTCTTTTTTATATGTAATAGCTAATATCTTTCTATATTTATTATAAATTTTGGCATTTTCATTTCTGGCTACTACTGTACAATTTTGAGTTATTTTAGATAAACTTAATAAATATGTTGTAAGCGCTCGTGGTGCTATCTTAATAGTTTTGAATTTTTTAATCGGACTTCAACGAGCCAATCTCTTATGCGTTAGTCGAATGTCTATTCTCAAATCGAGAAAGGTAGCTTTTGTTTAAGCTTCCTCCTCTCTCGATAAGAATTTTTTGACAAACGGCAACACACATAAGAGAAAAATTTTTTTTTAAAATGAATAACTATTAATTTCGGAATAAAATATAATATCGGGGAGTTTCGTTCTTGTCGTACTTGGTGGACTCGTCAGGAAGATCCAAGTAGACATATCTTCAACACCAAAATAATGAAATTGCTGTGAATTCTTATAGTGTGTAAGTTGTAATTTTATATGTGGATTTGAAAAATTGGCTGCCATCTAGTGTTAGAAGGTTGGAACTAAGATTATACAAGGAAAGGCATTTTTGTGTCTGAATGCCATTTGATTCTAAATATGTTTTAATTAATAAATTAATAAATTTTGCTTAATTCCGTTTACATAGTATACATTATTTAAAACAATATTTGAAACGTTATAATAATTTTTGAACTGTACTTCTATGTTGCCTACTTTCGTAGCTTTTAAGATTTTTCCATCCGGTAATTTAACATTTATAGGTTTTTTCAAGTTTACATAATTATCAAAAAATTTATCATTTTGTACTATGTGATCAGTGCACCCACTGTCTAATAACCATAGTAATTCGGTACAGTTTTGGTTAAATTCGCATCCTATTACCTGATTAATTTGCGGATTAACTACTTGTGTTACCCAAGCTTCAGTTGAGTCTGCTTCTGTAGTTGTTGCTGAGCGTTGTTCACTAGACGCTTCGCCTCTCTGTTGATCTGGATGTCTACCTACGCTTCGCCGTCTGCCAGATTGAGCGACTCTACCTCGGCTGTTGCCTCTCTGTCCATAGTTTGGACGACCTCGTTGGGCACCTCTACCCCTGTTGCCCTGTTGACCCTTTTGACTCCAACAGTCCTTTTTTCGGTGGCCAGTTTTTCCACAGGAAAAGCATTTTCCTTCGAACTTAGCTTTAAAAGTATTCATATTACCTTTTTTATCAAATTCATTTTTTGACATTTTCTTTTCTTTAATTTTAGATTTAACATAGTCTACTATCCTTTGTTGCTCCGGTATGACATCTATAAAATCTCCAATGTAGCTGCAGCTTGGTGGTAATGCTCGAATTAAGTATCTCATCTTTTCGGCTTCTTCTATATTTCCACCAGCTGCCTTGAACTCGTTCACTGCCTTTTCAAATTCCACAAAAAATTCATCTACTCGATCATAATTCTTGAGTTTGATTTCTTCCAGTTTTCCTCTACATATTATTTGTAATGACGTGGATTGCGTCAAATATGCAGTTTTTTACGTATTCTAACTGCTTGTCTGTTATTCTACTCACTCAAATCGTTCTTGCTTTTATGTCCTTTTTCTTCCATTGTGCTTCGTCTTCGTCGTTATTTCTTAATCTGTTTGCAGGATCTTTACACTCTTTATACTTCAGCAGCATCATCAATCTAATTTTCCAACTTGAGTAATTTTCTCCATCGAAAATTGGTATAACAATATCTTCAAATTTTGCTTGTCTCGCCATTTCAATCTCTCTTGATTTCGAATTTATTTCAATAATTTTATTTAACAGCACGACTTGTTTAATTCCTCGTACAAAACTTTTTCTAAATATATTTCTCAATTCAATATTCAGCACTATTTCTTTGTTATTTAACTTTTCTTCATTTTCCATTTGCAACGTGTTTAACCTCAAAATTCGCCACGTGCTCTGTACTGGTGCTCCGCCGCATGCTCCGACTGGGAATTCTAATCGGTCTGCATCATTCACTTTTCAACATTAATCTTTGATTCCTCTTGCATAAATCACTTCTTGACATCTTCAGTTTCTTGTTTCGACTTATATTTTTCTCGATTTTCCACTTTCTAATTTTTAACACTTGTTTTCTCTACGCGACTCCAAAGTACACGCAGAAGAAAAAATACATTACCGGACAACCACGAACTTCGGCTACCATATTGTAATGTTGAGGTATTGTGGATCATAAATAAGTGAATGTTAGACGGAGTTAATTAATAAAGAAGTATAATAAAGATAAGTTGGATACATGTGCTCTACCTCTGCACTACATGACGGTCGACAAGAGAGAGAGATATTCTGTGCGCACGGCGCTTGCGCGCCTCGAGTAGGCCGCGCCTTCAAAGTACGAATAGGTGGCGCCACTAGTATCATACATTAGGTGATTAGGTCTAGATATAATATTTACCATAATTCAACAGAAAGAACTAATCAAGGCATTCAATCCGTCTCTCGCGGTTCTCTCATTCTCTGTTTGCAGTTGCTGCACTTTTCTTTGGGAAGAAAAAATACGGACAGCGTTCGATTTGTAATTGCACTGTCAAATGAATATGCATACGCCGCGCTGCGCTTGCGTGAGTTTGGCGTTATCCTTGATTTGAATAAATAAGAAGTTTCCTTTCAAAAAGTTGCTCTGTAATTAATTGGTCTCGTTAATTGCGGAGAAAAGGCGCGCATTATAATAAATGCGCGAACGCGCTTCTTGCGCTGATGGCAGGAGGGTGGCATAGTTTGTTTTCAGAAAGCAGCCTGCTATTTGTGTATCGAGGTGAAGAACTGACAACGGAGTGATGCAAAAGTTGTCGACAGAAGTGTCTTCTGCATCACAGATAGTTGTCATTAGAGGGACAATGCGGAGGGACGCGCAGTGACGCGGAGGGACGCGGAGGGATGCGAAGGGACAAGACCCTTTTTGCGGAGCGACGCGAATGGACGCGGAGGGATGCCGAGGGACGCGGAGGAATGCGGAGGGACACGGAGGGATGCGGAGGGATGCGAAGGGACGCGGAGGGACATGCGGAGGGACAATGCAGACCACAAATAACGCAAAAAAACAGTGAATTTTACGTTATTTCGTGGAGGGCACTTTGCGGTGGGACGCGGAGGGATGCGGAGGGACGCGGAGTGTTAACGACTCAATTCAGCTAACAACTATGTAGTATAGTATGTTATATATATATATATATATATGTATATATATATATATTTCTTTAGTCACTTATATACTGTTTAACGTTTTATACCTACTTCTATTGCAGAAAACCTGTAGGTGTCCTGGAAGGTAGCGGTATATTAATATATATATATATATATATATATATATATATATATATATATATATATATATATATATATATATATATACTGGTTAACGTTTTATACCTACTTCAACAGTATATAAGTGACTAAAGAAAAAAAAAAAATATATATATATATATATAACTTACTATACTATATAGTTGTTAGCTGAATTGAGTCGTTAACACTCCGCGTCCCTCCGCATCCCTCCGCGTCCCTCCGCAAAGTACCCTCCACGAAATAACGTAAAATTCACTGTTTTTTTGCGTTATTTGTGGTCTGCATTGTCCCTATAAGTTATATATATATATATATATATATATATATAAATATGAAATTCTGGAAGTTTGAGGATTATATTCAGCACCCGCTTGGAAGTTTGAGGGGTTATGGGAAGTTTGAGGAGCCTCCTCAAACTTCCAATCTATATATTCAGCATCCGAGCGGAAGTTTGAGGGGTTTTCTAGAGTCTATTTGTCTAGAGTCGGTAACCTGAGGGTTATTATTTCTTTAGCCACTCTGACCGACCGGGGTTGAGCTCCTCAAACTTACTAGCCTGTATATATATATATATATATATATATATATATATATATATATATATATATATAACTTAGTACACCGCTACCTTCCAGGACACCTACAGGTTTTCTGCAATAGAAGTAGGTATATTGTTATTTCTTGCCACTAATATGAAGTTAGCGACATATTTTCTTACTACTACCGTTCAAACCGAGCGGTTAAAATTATATTTCAAGGTCATTTTGAAGGTCAAAAGTTATTTTCTGTATTTTCGGACTAGTATTCCACGAAACTAGTAGAAAACTTGATTACGATCATAACTAGACTTGACCTTGGATCATTTTTCAAGGTCATGATTTCTGTCTCTGCATAATTAATATTTTGTTGAACGTAACCTCCTATGAGACATTTGTTCCTTTGTGCATATCGTGGGACCGGCGATCTAAAAATTTCATGTATAAAATCCTTAGAGAAGATAAAGTTCCACAATAGAACTATGAAGTAGTTTTAGCTTAACCCATTCTGAACCACGTGGAGGTACTACTTCTCTCAGAACATAAAAAAAATTAAAAAAAAGGAGGATAAAAAATAGAAAAACTTGAATATTATAAAAAAATTCAGTATATTTTCCCATTAAAAATTAAAGTAGAACAGATACAGACTTAGCAGCATTCGAGTACCTTTTCATGATAACTTTCCCGTCACTTGATAATTGAAAAGAATGATGTTTAAGAATCTGTGGGACACGTAATGCATCTTGAAACCTACGATTGAGTTTCCTTTTGAATTTATCATGTTCAGTCTGCGTAAAATAAAAAATTCTTATATTTTCAAAATGATTTTTAGCCCACTTCACAAGAGATGTGTGCGTCAGAATAGCATCTTTCGGTTTCGCATTCAAGCTAGCTCTATAAGCTTCTCTTTTAAATATTGCACCAAGACCATCATAACAGCTTTTACCATGAGCAGTGGTGCAAAAATGCCACTCTGCCTCAATACCAAAATCCTTCTCATGATGAAGAAGATTTGCTATCTGAAAGCGGTTCTTGAAATGCTGTTTTGCTCCATCTGTCACGTAAATAATCTTTTTAAGTTTTTTTACTTTTCTCTTGATTTCTGGAATCAATAAATTCTGAATAGTATAGACAGAAGAAGTGTCATGCTTCAAAATATTCGACAAGAATACACAACTTTCATGCTTCAGCTCTGAATCTTCTTTATAATAGTAAATGGCTGGAAAAACAGTGCACTGGTCATTATTAAAATGGAAGGCTTGAGATGCATCTTGAACTGCAAAAGAGTAATTCTCAGAATAGTCGAACATTACCAGAACTTCTCCATTGCCTAGATTACTTTTTGTTTGAGCAATGAAATTACCTTGTTCTTTGGCAATATATGAGTGGGGTTTGAGTATCGCCAATTTGGCATATAATTCATCAACAAATTCTTCAATTGGTAGAGTTAAATTCTGCAAAGTTGATCTATCCGTTCCTGACCACGCACAGTACTCAATTTGTGAGATATTTGCCCCATCCAATATTTCAAGTAAACGAGACGTAAGATTTTCAGAACCAGGGCACTTCGAACATTCATCCAAGTGACAGTCAGGTGTAGGATTCTTACACATAATTTGCTGTAAACAATCTTTATAACTACAAATGGGTTCTTCTTAATTTTTCGTGAGCTTCTGAATATCGATTGCATCCAACATCAATTTACAATTTTGATGAATGGTGCAAACGCAGACGCTATGCGTTCCTCTAGCACCAGCAAGAACACAATGTTTTGGTCGTAATTTCGCGAAAGTACTGAATCCTACTTGCACTGTTGGTTCTGCTATCTTGAATAATTCGTAAAGTTCTCGTAAATCGAAATATAAAAGACGTTTCTGCACCTGAGTCCGCTTTCCATCAACAATAACAGAGACAGTATCTTTTCGACCCGGTATCATCTGCCTGTGCAGATCGTTATTATAACATTCAACAATGACTTCTATTACTGCCTTTGAAAAAGTTTTACCATATTTAGCCGTTGTTGTAGCTAAAATACCTCCATCGGCTTTGAGTTTTTTCGACTTTCTTACTAAATGTCTTGATGTATTGAATTCACGGGAAATTCGACTAATATTCCAAGTTGATGGGGCGATTGCAAGTATAGTTAGTTTCAAAGGGTCATTAACTGCTAATCTAGAAAACTTTTCTTTTAATTCTGAAAACATGTCTTCCAATTCGATTTCTCTAGCTGATCGTGTAGCTTCTTGAACAGATTTATCAAAACCAGTGTTTTCTGATGTCGTCTCTATATCCATGTTTTCATATTCGTTATTGCCTTCGTTATCTCTTGTACCAATAGATGAAATGGGAGATCTATATAACTTTCTACACTTACTACAAATTTTTGAATTATCTGGCAAATCTGGAAATCTTCGTTTTAAGTTGTTCGACAACAAGTGTAAATCATTACCTATGTGACCCTTACCATTGAGAAGGTTGATACAAAGATCGGACCGTGCTACAGTAGACATATTCAATCCATCTAAGTAAGTGATAATACTCGAATATAATAACGTAGGACTGTTAGAACAGGTGCTGTGAAAAATGTCTTCGAATTAATTTGAATCCTCTCGAAAATCGATGGGAACTATATGTACGAAACGTTTAGGAAAGATAATGCACGAAATATAGAACCACAGATACACCAAAGAGTTAGAGTAACAGCCACACTAAACTTTTAGAGAAGCATCGGTACTTAAAGAGTTTCGAAAGAGGAATAAAAAAAGTTAGAGAGATTTTAGAAATGTTCTATTGTAAAGTTTAATTACAGGGTTATCAAAAAGTATGGAACGATATTTTTTGAAAAAGCTAAGGTCATACCGTACGTAATTTTCAACGAAGATTTGTCTGGTCTGATGACCTTGAATGTGACCTCGTCGTTGACCTTCAAAGTCAATTCAAAAATTGTAAAATTCAAAAATTTTGCAATTTTTGATCGCATTGTATACGTGTATAGTCACACGGTCTTACACCAACTATAGCATCCACGGCGTCACGTCGGTTTTTTTCTCTCAGTGCGTATACTGCACGATTTTTATGCATGAGGAGCACCAAATCAAAAAAGCAGTAGCAGCACAAATGTGGTGTACCATTGCCACACTTTTTAGTGCTTCTTCTGCCCTAAACTTTTGTACTCCTGAAGAACGATGAAATAGATTAAATGCGGAACAATTTTAGTGCAACATTTGCTCTAAAATGGGAGAGTAAAGGACTTAATGTTTAGTTACGAAACAATTCTTGCATTTGGTACTGATACTCTACGCTAACGTGTTTCTTCTCCACCAAACTTTTTTCAGTGATTCTGAAACGTTTCAAAGTGTGGATACAACCACAGTTTTTTTGTTACTGTTCCGAATTAGAACCGATTGATAGCATGAATTGAAGAAGTATAACTGCGAAAGAATCGGTTTATTAAAATTAGAAGTCACCATGAAAATGACCTTGAAAAATGATCCAAGGTCAAGTCTAGTTATGATCTTAATCAAGTTTTCTACTAGTTTCGTGGAATACTAGTCAGAAAATCCAGAAAATAACTTTTGACCATCAAAATGACCTTGAAATATCATTTTAACCGCTCGCTTTGAACGCTAGTAGTAAGAAAATATGTCGCAAACTTCATATTAGTGGCAAGAAATAACAATTTTCGTATCAGATTCGCTATTAGAGTCAAGAAAAACTTGTTTTTCCATCATTCCGAGACTTTCAGCCGCCATATTGGATCCGCCATTTTGAATTTTCGGAATCGCCAGACGGCGTTCGAAAGTAGAAGTCAAGAGCTTTCATTTGAGCCCAGGTAGACCCCATTTGGATCAAAATTGTTCTGGGCAGAAAGGGTGTCGCGTTGACAGAGAATGCCCCATATATATATATATATATATATATATATATATACATTTGTTTTAACAGATTTATGGAGCCCTTTTATACACATGAGCATATTTATGGAGCCCGTTTTCTTTTATGGAGTCCGATCTAGAGTCTATAACCCCAGGGTCTTTAGTCACTTGCCATAGGGATCTCTGGGCTGTAGGTACTAATATACAGGGATGGGCTCCATAAACGGATGGGGGGATAAATATATATATATATATATATATATATATATATATATATATATATATATATATATATACACACATACATACATACACACACACACACACACACACACACACACACACACACACACACACACTAATCGGGGTTTATGTAGCCCAAGACTGTATATTAGTATCTAAAACCCAGAGTTCCCTATGGCAAGTGACTAAAGAAATAATGGACCCTGGGGTTATAGACTCTAGGTCGGGCCGCATAAACCCCTATATTTAGAAATATTATGAAGCTCGGGCTGCATAACCAAAATCGGGCTCGATTAGGTTTATACCCCTATATACAGTGCGTTCCAAAACTATAGAAACACCTAGTTGTAACACGATAAACGTAGCGTAGACCTTGCAAATGATATAATAACCGGGCCAATCTTTCTTTAGCATATTTTAAACATGAAATTTGAACGAAATCATTTGTTTCAAGGGATTAAAAGACATCAAAATATTTTTTTTATTCACTTTATTTAAAAAATAAACAAATTATCATTAATTTCGCCGTCCCATAACTATAGAAACACTATAAAAATTCGCTATTAAACTGAGTAATACTTCTATTTTTATTTATAGTTTTTATTAAATTGTTATCAAATAATATAAATTTTATTATTTTTATATATAGAATATATTTATTTTCAGAAGATAGTCGACTTTTTCTTAATAACTTATTAAATAATTTAATTTTCAATTGCGTTTTTACACAATAGTTTATATAACAAATATTTTAATCTTATTTTGGCTTATAAAATTAATTTTTTATGTATGTTTATGTTTATAATTTCGCTATCTGTTACTCCCAGCCCAGTTTATATGTGTTTTACTGACCCACTGTCGGTAATGCAGATTCTTTTTTAACCTGCAGTAAAAATCGACGTAACGACGAAAGCTTTTTGCAGTTCATTTGATTGTTTAAGTAGTACGCATATACGTATTTCACTTGTTCACCACTTGTTGACATTAAGATTTGAGTTATAATTAAATATATTTTCTATTGTATAGAGTTATTTTCTGTAACGAACTTACAATGCCGAGAGGTAAATATTTAACTGATCTTGAAAAAGGACGAATTCAAGCATACCGTGAAACTGGGTTAAGTCTTAGAAAGATATCACAGAAGCTTGGTAGATATTTGAAAGTTATTCATAGTTTTTTAAAAGATCCTTCACTATATGGTACGAAAAAAACAGGTGGCTGAAAAAGTTAGATTCCGCCTCGATTGAAACGGCAAATTGTTAACTTAGCTAGTAATTCCATGATTAGTTTGAATAATATCAAAAGACGATTACCAGTAACCATTTCTAAATCATCGGTACATCGAGTATTGCAACAATCTACTGTTATCACTAGACAAAAAATGCAGAAAGCTCCGAGATTACTGCCAAGACATAAAGATGCTAGACTCGAGTTTGCTAAATTGAATATGAATACAAACTTTAAAATGGTAAATAATTATTAACATTTAGATTAACGAAAACTGTGATGATTTTTAAATTTTAAGGTGGTATTCTCAGATGAAAAAAAATTTAACCTTGACGGACCAGCTGGAGTGCACTCTTATTCGAGAGATTTACGAAAAAATCCCCAATACTTTTCCAGTGGTGGCAGCTTAATGGTATGGGGAGCATTTAGTTTTCATGGAATCTTACCGTTGGCATTTCCATCTTGCAAAATGAATTCAGCAGAGTACATTCGTGTGTTGGAAACTAATTTATTACCTTTCTTGGACAGCAATGAACATTTAGATCTAATTTTTCAGCAAGACAATGCGGCAATACATGGAAGTCGCGAAGCAAAACAATGGTTAACTGATAATGACATTTTAGTTTTAAAATGGCCTGCGTATTCTCCGGACATGAACCCAATAGAAAATCTTTGGGGTATTCTTATTCGTGAAGTGTATGCCGATAATAAACAATACAATTCTGTTCGAGAGTTAAAAAATGCAGACCTGCAAGCATGGCGAGCGATTGATGTAAATACCATAAATAAATTGGTCGCCAGTATGCAGAGCCGTATTTTTGAATTAATAAAAAACAAAGGTGGGCCAACAAAGTATTAAAATTTATTTATTTTATGTATTAAATTATTCAAATTTGTATTATTTTGTCTAAAATTAATGTAAACTAATATTTTATAAATAATTAATGAAAATGAATAGAAATATTACTCAGTTTAATAGCGAATTTTTATAGTGTTTCTATAGTTATGGGACGGCGAAATTAATGATAATTTGTTTATTTTTTAAATAAAGTGAATAAAAAAAATATTTTGATGTCTTTTAATCCCTTGAAACAAATGATTTCGTTCAAATTTCATGTTTAAAATATGTTGTTACGTCTGTGACGTATCTCTAAAATCAAATTAACAATGCATATTTATCGCCAGTAATTTTCTGACATACAAATGTCGTATATGCGAATTTTGACAACGTTGCTTTTTAATGCAAGCGACATCACGCCGAAGCGAGCGAACTTTACAACGTTGAAATTTTTTTAATACGAGGCAATCGTGACGTAGTAGTAGGTCATCAAACTTGCGTATTATATTTTCTTTAGAATCAGCATTTCGCAATGCGACTACCGAATTTAATACGATTGGAGACAATTACATTGCCAAATAAGATGATCTCAATCATCTTCAACCTAATTTAACTGCTTAATAAATACGGCGACTCTCAACACACAAATTAGTAATCGTGCAAAAGTCGCGAACTCCGTACAACTCCAGTCGACAAAAGGAGTAGCGAATATTTTATACGGGTCAAATACCCTACATTCAATTACGAAGAGAATTTCTTATATCAATAATTTCAATAACATATCGGTATTAATTAATCGAGCATACTACGCATCTATTTATCCATCAATCGAACCAATCAAATATAATTAGTTGTAAAGCACTAGCGATTTTGTATCAATTCATTGTAAAAGTTCATTTATTTAATTGTTAAATAATTAGAAGTGAAATTGATTGAAACTGCAGCAGTGTATTTATTTCTAAACCCTCAACAGGAAAAAGGTAAATAAGCCAAAATATATTTAACAGTCGAATACAAGAGTAGATTCCTCGACACTCAAGACTTAACAGTGGTTCCGGTACCGATCGAACAATCGTTCACTAGACTATTTAAAATTAAAGAATAAAAATAACTTTTCTCCGGAACTTAACAGTGGTTCCGGTACCGATCGAAAATTCGTTCACTAGACTATTTAAAATAAAAGAAATAAAATAACTATTTTTCGGAACGTCACATTGGTTCCGGTACACAGTCGAACGAAAAGTTCGTTAGATCAGCTAAATCAAACTTTAAATGTTTTAAAGTAGATAAAATAAGCTCTTGAAAAACGAGGAAAATATTCTTATATAAACTAACATAAAATAAGTCTGAGCTTCACATTTTGCAGTAAGTAGTTGGGGCCATTCATTATAGCATGAATTACCAAAACTACTGAAAATAAATGCGTACGGCTCGTCGAGTTATTAACAAGTATTCAACAAATGATAAATACGGAAATAAGAATAATTTCTACAAAACAAATGACATTTTTCAAAAATATATTACGCAAAATACAAATACAGTCTAACACAGATTAGAAAATTGAAAAATAAAAATATTACAAACGAAAAAAGTTACGACACTACAAGGAGTAATAAAACAAAGAAGTAAGAAAAATTTTTAACAATAAATTATATAACAAATTATAGCTGAAATAGCAAGTGAAAAGATAAATTTCAGAGTGAAATCAAGATATATTACGCGAAAATAGCAGTGTAATACAAGTAAGAAATTGGAAAAAATCAATAATAAAAAGATATAAAAGTAAAACCAAAAGAAAATACTACAATAGATAAAAACAAAATATCATAAAGACAAATTATAATTACAAAAAAATTAAGAACAACGATCACATAAATCGAAAATACAGCACGCGAAAAATAAACATAGAATAATGATCAACGCAGCTCAAGAAAACGAATAATAATATTAAACAAATTGATCAATTAAATAAAAATTGCATAAATAAACATTACAGTTTAAACAATAAAAGATAAAACACTAAAAACTAAGCAAAGGAAAAAATTTATAAAAGTGACAAATAAATAAATAAATTATATTGTGAAATAAACAATTACAAAATATATACAGAAAAATAGTGGAATTAATAATAAAAACATATTTTAAAAGATATATTAAGTATAGTATAAACAAAGAAGTAATATGTCATGTCAAATCAGAAAGATATAGGAAATAAGGGAAACGAAGGGATTATAACCAGACGGACTACCCAAAGAAATCCAGAACTTAAAAAGCAAGTAGATGATATAAATAAACAAACGAACATTTTTGAAGGAAGACCAAAAGTACCAAGATCACCTCCGAATACACAATTAAATAGAACTTCATTGGATATCTACATTAACTCAAAAACACAGGAAAATGAGGAAATACTTTCAATTCCATCAACTTCAAAAATAGACCATAACGAACTAGATGCACAACATTCAGTCAAAAAACAGAATATTAAAAACCCCACACCAAAACAAGATATATCAAATAAAAAATAATCTTTTTATTCCGGAAATAAAACGGGATATATTATCACCAACAAATTTTCATACTCCAAACACACCAAGTCAGAGCCCAGCATTTTTTGAAGAATCAATATATGTAGAAAACGGTAGGCAACACGACTACACGGATATAGAAGGATTTTTTAATGAACAAAGTTTGATTTTGGCTAGAGATAATACAAGTAATAACGAACAGCCAGAAATTCAAATAAACGAAGATTTAATAAATCTAGAACCAGAAATGGCAAATCAAGCATTAAAATTACCACTTAAAGAAGTTGCAAAGCTAGTAGCGGATTTTGGCGGGAAAAATATCCAACTAGAGGAATATATAGAAAAATTAAAACAAGCAAAAAGAATAATATAGAATAATGATCAATCGAACCTAGTACAGATCCTCAAAATAAAGCTCAAAGGAGAAATTTATAAAGCATTAGCAAATGTAGAAATTGAAAGTATTGAAACTTTTATTAAAACAATACGTAAAATATATCCATCAAGGGATAATATACATTCATTATACGGAACCCTAACACAACAAATTCAAAAATCAGATGAAGATGTACTATGTTTTGCAAACAAATTACGAGTGTTGGGTACACAAATAATAGAATTAAAAAAATTAGAACCTAATGTAACAGATTAAAAACCGACATACTCAGTAGTTTTAAAAAAGGATTAAAACAAGAAATTAGAATCGAACTCGGAGAACATCAAGACATGGATAACGCAGTACAAAAAGCAATTGAAATAGAATCAAACGTAAAAAAGCAAAATAGCTTAAGAAATGATACTACAAGCATTTTGTTTAATTTCGAAACTCCAATTCCAAACACAATTAAACAAGTTTCTTGCCAATTATGTAAGAAAATAAATCACGAAGCATTATTTTGCATGAAAGCTTCATGTGTTTATTGCAAAAGTAATGAGCATGTATCATATCATTGCAGTACAACTAAGCACGTAATAAAATTAATTTGCAAATTGTGTAGTACGGAAGGCCACTTAATAGATGCGTGTAAGTTAAATAAGATGCAGAGTAATCATTGTCAATACTGCCAAAATATGGGGCACGAGGTTACGCAATGTCCTACTGTTACAGAATACGAGCTGTGTTGGAGATGTAAGGAAAGAGGACACGATCCGCTTACGTGTAATAATTCGGTAAAAATTACGGAAGTATGCGACGTCTGTGGCAGCGCGTCACACACAGCTAAAAATTGCCCGTCAGCATTGTGTAAGAGGTGCAACAACCTCGGGCATTTAATTAAATACTGCACGATAAACAAAGGAACGATATGGTGCGCGATATGTGCGGATGAAGTTCACGAAACTGCAGATTGCGAGAGCGTAAAAGTTTTAATTATGCAAAATAGACAACAAAACTCTCAGAACAAAGAAGTTTGTCAATTTTGCGAGATGCCGGGGCACTCAGCAAAAACTTGTAGGAAAATAAGCAATAACCAACAAGGTACATTCCCAAATAACAATTACAATGCCTTAAATAAATCCTGTGAACATCGAGATAAAAATAGGAATGGATTTTTCCGAACAAATAACCAGAACAGCAATCATTTTTCAAGGAATTCAAACAGTAATTATCGGGGGAACGTTAATACACAAAGTATAAAATGCGAATATTGTAATTTCACCGGGCATACATTGGAAGATTGTAGAAAATTAAAAAATCTGACGGGACAAATTAAATGCTCTTTTTGCAATAAAAATGGACATCAAATAAACAATTGCCATGAAATCAAGATGCTATAAAATAAATTAGATAAATTTTGTAAAATTTGTAAAAACATGAATCACACAACTGAGGAATGTGTGTCGCGATCAGTACTTAATCAACAAACTTCGGAAAACTAACAAATTCTTCTGGAAATGAGTGGACTAGAAGGATTAACAAAAAACCACTCAAAGATCACGGACATCGATTTATTGATTACAAAGAATTTAAAGAATATTACGGAAAACATGAAGAAAAATAAGGCAATAAATAGATCAGAAATTATAAATAATAACGAAATAAATTTAAGTGATTTTGAAATAAATAGTATTAAAAATGAAAAAACACAAGAAAGAATATCAGCAACCAAAATTGCAATGTATTTTCTGAAATTAGAAAACTCACTGCAGTATATCGAAATAGAAAACCACTACACAAATAAAAAATGTAATTTATTTGTAGATAGTGGGGCTCAGTTAAATATTGTCAAGGGAAATCAGATACCTTCTAATATAATTTTAGAAAATAGGAAAATTCATTTATCTGGTATTACAGATAAAACAATTGAAACATTAGGAGTAATTAAAATGAATATAAATGGACTGAATATTGATTTCCATGTAGCACCACCAAATTTTTGTTTACCTTACGACGGGATTTTAGGAATCAAAATTCTTACTGAACAAAAATTAAGACTATACGAGGGCTATTTACAAATAAATCATAGTAAGATCAAACTGAAAGCAGCCCATAAATTAAGTCATAATCTTAATACAGTATCTGAAAAGTCACAAAAAACGGATAAAGAATTAAAATCAAGAATAACAATAGAACAGAAGGAAGTTTTAAAGAAAATGTTAGAAAATACGGATGAAAAACAAAGCTTAATACCCATAATTCATGAAAATTGCGAACAAGTAATACAAATAAACGAAAAAACTGAAAATTTTCAAATTGAGGATGAAATGGAGAAATCATCTTGTTTAATATCTTATGAACCTGAGTTAATCAATAAAAATGAAGTAAATATAAATTCAGAAATAACATTATATGATGACGTTATGAAAATTTTAAATACGTTTCCAATATTAAATGCATAAGGAAAGGATTTACAAAAAAAAATGTTAAATGAAATTCTACCAGAAAATATAAATGATTTACATTATGAGGAAATTTTAGAAAATGACGAAAATAATATTAAGTCATTAATAAATAATATTAATATTGCTTTTGAAAATAATGACCAAGCAATCGATTTTGAGGAAATCGAATCAACAGATTATAAACAATTTTTGACAATAAAGAATAAAAAGATAGAAGTAGATTTAGAAGACTATAATAAACTCTATGGAAATGAAAAAGAATATAGCTTTATATCTTATGAAATAGACAATTTACCTGAAGGTTTTCAGATAACAGAAGACTTTAACATAGATGAAAATGAAATTTTAAATTTGGGATCAATAAATTTTATAGGAAAAAATGAGTCAGTACAAGATTTTAAAGAATATAATAGAGAAGAAAGATTATTAGAAAAAATATGTTACGAAAACTTGCCTGGAAATAATAAAACAATGATTAAGGATCTAGTATTGAAAAATAAGGATATATTTTGGCTAGGGGGAGACAGTTTAGGATCATGTAATGTAGAACAACATGAAATAAATTTAACAGATGATAAACCCGTATACGTAAAGCAATTTCCTTTACCTCATAAATTAAAAGAAATCGCGATAGAGGAAACTCAAAAATTAATAACAAATGACCTAGTTCGAAACTCACAAAGTGCTTTTAACGCTCTAGCATGGATTGTAGCAAAAAAACAGCAGACGGAAAAAAACGATGGCGTTTAGTAATAGATTACAGAAAACTAAACGAAAAGACAATTCCAGATCCATATTTACTCCCAAACATTACAGAAATATTCGATCAATTGGGGAAAACTAAGTTTTATCACGTTATAGATTTAAAGTCGGGACTTCACCAAATTCCTATGAAACCAAGTGATATACATAAAACTACATTTAGCATCAACCCATTGGGACGTTTTGAATTTCGAGTATTACCTTTCGGATTAAGAAACTCACCGCGTACATTTCAAAGAGTTTTAAATACAGTCTTAGGCGATTTAATCGGTAAGATATGCTTCGTATTCATCGACGATATAATTATTTTTGGCGAAACTATGACAGAAGCCAACGAAAGATTCAATACAGTTGCACAAAAATTACGAGAAGCGAATTTAACATTAGAACCAGAAAAATGTGAATTTTTTAAAAACGAAGTATGTTATTTAGGTCACATTATTAGTGAACACGGAATAAAACCTGATCCAAAGAAAATAGAAGCAGTAAAGAAATTTCCTACACCTAAAAATGTTAAAAATATTAGAGAGTTTCTAGGGCTTTCAGGTTACTATAGAAGATTTATACAAAATTACGCAAAAGTAACAAAACCCTTAAATATATTGCTAGAAAAAGACGTCAAGTTTCATTGGGAAAAAGACCAACAAAAAGCCTTTGAGAAAATTAAAGAATTATTATGCACAGCACCAATCTTAGAATATCCACGTTTTGATGAACCATTCATTATTACAACAGATGCTTCGAATTCTGCTTTAGGTGCGGTTTTGTCGCCAGGAAAAATTGACAAAGACCCAGCGATAGCTTACGCATCACGAAGTCTACATAAAGCGGAAACTAAATATCACACCTATGAAAAAGAAGCATTGGCAATAATGTTTGCCATAAAAACGTTTAAAAATTACGTATATGGAAACAAATTCACAATAGTTACTGATTACAAACCGCTGTTATCGTTAAGATCAGCTGATAATAATACAAGAGTCCAAAAATGGAGACTAAAACTATCAGATGATGAATTAGATATCGTATACAAACCAGGAAAACAGAACGCAAATGCAGATTCTCTATCTAGGAATCCAGTAGAGATATTTGTTATTACTAGAGCACAAAATAAGAAAATATTAAATAAAAATAACGAACAACCTAGAATTCTTAGTAACGATGACAAAATCAAAGTAATGAATGAAGATAGACAGAAAATTAATGGAAAAAGGGGCAGACCTAGGAAAAATGACAAAAATATGACTACGGGTAGAAAAGAAGAGAAAATTGAGGAAAACAAAGAAAATATACAGGAAATTATTTAATCAATTAAAAGAATTATTAATTACTAAGAATATATGTATTTATAGTATTTCTAGGGATATAGAAATTTTAAATATAAGTTGGTTAGAAATAGAGGAAGTATTAAAAGAAATATTTAGCAATACAAATATAAAGGTAATAATATGTTTAAATAATATTGAATATGTAAAAATTGAAGACAGGGATAAAATTTTTAACATGTATCACTCCTCTATGATAGGAGCACATTCAGGTGTAAATAGAACATATAATAGACTTAAGGAAAAATATTTTTGGGAAAACTTAAAATCAGACATCCAAAATAGAATAAAAAAATGCGAAGATTGTCAAAGAAATAAATTAAAGCGGGAAAAGACTAAACAACCAATGATTATCACAGATACACCGGGGAAAACATTCGATAAAATCGCAATGGATATTGTAGGACCATTTAACATTACTAAAAATAATAATAAATATATTTTATCTATACAGGATCAATTATCAAAATTTGTAATTTTAGTATGTTTGAAAGATCAAACAGCAGAATCGGTTTCAGATGCTTTTATAAAAAGATTTATATGTATATTTGGACGTCCAAAGATAGTACTAACCGATAGAGGGGCAAATTTCACGAGTAAAATAATGAAACAGATATCTAAAAGGTTTAAATTTGATAAAATTAAAACTACAGCTTTCTCGCCGCAATCTAATGGTTCATTAGAAAGAGCACACCACCCGTTGTGTGAATATTTAAAAAATTTTTCTACAAAGAAATATGAATGGGATGAACTATTAGATTTTGCACAATTTCATTATAATACTAGTGTACATACTAGCAATCAATTCACACCATATGAACTAGTTTTTGCCTGTCCTGCTAGAATTCCGTCTAGCGAACCAGTAAAAAAATCAGAATTATTACCGACCTATAATGGATATTTAGAAAAACTGATTAATAATATGAGAGAAATTGCCTTAATAGCAAAACAAAGATTAATAATGTCAAAAGAAAAATCAAAGATATATTATGACAGATTTATTAACCCAAGAGAATTTAAAATGTGAGATAAAGTATGGTTGATCAAAGAACCTAAACCAGGGAAACTTGAAAAAGATCATTATCATGGCCCTTTTGACATTATTAAAGTAAATGAAAATAATAATGTTGTCATAGACTATAAAGGAAAGGCAAAAACAGTCCATACAAATAAATTAAGCCTTGTTAATAATAAAAAATAATAACATAACATTTTTGTTTTAGGATATGGACAACATACTCAATATTAACATCGATCATAATCTCTTCTTATTTTTCCAAATTTAATACAGCAATAGAGAATTATAATTGCAGCTGAACTTTTCCATTTGAAGCAAAGCCATCCTACTTCTTGGTGAACTAACCCTAGGGTGATCCAGATTTTACCAAATATACAATTTAAAATAATAACCACTTATCCGTTTGTCTACAATTGCTCGTATCAACTTGTCAGAATTTTGTGAAAAGCAACTATATTTCCTAAGAAAGTTAATAATTTTATAAAAATGCGATCGGAATAATATAATTTTGAATAATGAAATTCTAAGAAATTTTTTTACGAAGAAAGCAAAGGAATTCATACATGAAAGATTTTAAAAGTAATGCTACGACTAACAATAACATCGTTGACAATTAAAAAAAAATATATATTGTTCTTTTCTTTTTTAACAACAACAAACAAAATATTGCGATTACATATTAAAATACCTCAGTGAAACAAGTAAGTTTATTTGTAAAAATTATGTGTTATTATATAATAGAAATATTTAATTAATTATTTAGTCACAAAGTAGAAAACATTTCAGGGATCAATTTAATAACTTATTATTCTATCTATAGCTTTGAATAAGAAATTATAGAGCTAATCCAAAGGAAAAAGAAAATAAAACTACTCCTAAACCTTGCAACCCTAACAAACATAGATAAAAATAATTTGACTGTAATTTTATGCAAAATTAAGCTGTATTTGCCTTCATAAAAATTGTTCGCACTTATAAGAACAAAAGGGAGAAATCAGGTAGCTATACTCACATTGCTAAGATTAAATCGAATATAATGTATTGGAAGTGATCAGTTTCATCATATACTGACATGATCATCCTACAAGATACACTATTCGTCACTGTATTAGTAAAACAAATATCTACTCTAACGCACTGCGCACTCTATAATGTAAATATGTGAATAGTACTCATGCCAGGAAAAAAATCTTGAGTTCTAAAATGAACATTGAAATGGCTGAAAATTTCCAGGAAAAAAAGGCAATACAATGATGCATAAGAGCAATAACAAGTCAAAATTAACAAAAATCACTCCGTCCTATTAACCTTCCTTTTTATCAAAAATACTTACCAATATAATTAAATTTTTCTTCTGGAAATAATTATAATTTTTCCCAGTATACGGTTGAAAAGTATTTTTTTTATAACGATAATATTAAAAACCCTTTAATGTTATTCTACTTAAACAAAGAGGAAAAAGTAATATATCTTTTGCCAAATATCGCAGCAGGGAGGGAAGTGAATGATCACTTGAATCATTCCCTATATATTTCTCCTCACATTTTATTTTCTACAAAATTATTTAATACGTACATTATTTTTAAACTTAATCAATGATTCTTTTTTGTTTTTTGTAAATACAGCAAAACAACAAAATTATTACACATTAACGATAATAAAATAATTTAATTAATATCAAGCTATATGTTCCTATACAAATTCTAATGCATAACGTATGCTTTATTTATTACGTAACGTTTTATTAATTCATGTTATTTTTACACTGAAGGTTTTTGTAATTTATTTATAATTTAATTAAGAATTTATTGTAAAAGTGTTTTCTTAAAAGTGAATGATATTAAATCATAGATAATAATACATTATGTGCTGAATTATCACATAACGAAGTAAGAATACCCGTTTATTCTATATAGTAATCCGCACCACCATTTGAACGCTAGAAAAAATCGGCATTCAATATAAAGTAAAACCGTAGGTTAAGTGTAGCCTAGTGTTAGGAACAAAATATGATTTACTTTATAGAAATGTGTAGACGATACGGAATTTTGTTTAAATTTATTGAATTTTTATTATTGTTTTTGTTATTGTTTATAGATATAAATTTTTATTATGGATTTAATGATATGAATTTTTATTATTGTTTTTATTATTTGAATTGTTAGTATTATTGAACCTTTTGTAACAAGAAATTACTGATGGTTCAACTATTCCTATAATTGTTGAATCTCTACGATATTCAACAGTCTAAGGGGGGAGGTGCTACGTCCGTAACGTATCCTATAAATTACATTTAATATTCATATTCTCATCAGTAATTTCTTGATCCACAAAATTATGTGATTGCAAATTTATTGACACCCACGTATCAACTAGCACATCGAAAAAATTGCAACACAAGGAAATTGTAAACGTCCTTCTACGAAATGAACCACAATTTTAAATGAACCATATTGAAATTATTTTGAAAATTTCTCAAAACATTTTATGAGAGACGTTGTTGTAATTTGAAATTATTGTAACAGAAAATTACGGATGGGTAACTATTATTATACTTGTTGAATCTCTACGATATTCAACAATCTAAGGGGGGAAGTGTTACGTCTGTGACGTATCTCTAAAATCAAATTAACAATGCATATTTATCGCCAGTAATTTTCTGACATACAAATGTCGTATATGCGAATTTTGACAATGTTGCTTTTTAATGCAAGCGGCATCACGCCGAAGCGAGCGAACTTTACAACGTTGAAATTTTTTTAATACGAGGCAATCGTGACGTAGTAGTAGGTCATCAAACTTGCGTATTATATTTTCTTTAGAATTAGCATTTCGCAATGCGACTACCGAATTTAATACGATTGGAGACAATTACATTGCCAAATAAGATGATCTCAATCATCTTCAACCTAATTTAACTGCTTAATAAATACGGCGACTCTCAGCACACAAATTAGTAATCGTGCAAAAGTCCCGAACTCCGTACAACTCCAGTCGATAAAAGGAGTAGCGAATATTTTATACGGGTCAAATACCCTACATTCAATTACGAAGAGAATTTCTTATATCAATAATTTCAATAACATATCGGTATTAATTAATCGAGCATACTACGCATCTATTTATCCATCAATCGAACCAATCAAATATAATTAGTTGTAAAGCACTAGCGATTTTGTATCAATTCATTGTAAAAGTTCATTTATTTAATTGTTAAATAATTAGAAGTGAAATTGATTGAAACTGCAGCAGTGTATTTATTTCTAAACCCTCAACAGGAAAAAGGTAAATAAGCCAAAATATATTTAACAGTCGAATATAAGAGTAGATTCCTCGACACTCAAGACTTAACAAAGTTAAAGAAAGATTGGCCCGGTTATTTTATCATTTGCAAGGTCTACGCTACGTTTATCGTGTTACAACTAGGTGTTTTTATAGTTTTGGAACGTACTGTATAAAAAAACGGGCTTTGTAAACCCCTTTCGAGAAATGTATAATAAATATATATATATATATATATATAAATATCATTGTACAGTATTTTGAGGATTTCATACAGAATTTGTACAATAGTGGTGACACAAATATAAACATTGTTATAAACAACCAATAAACAAGCGCGTGACTAAAGAAATAATGACCCTAAGGTTATTGACTAACACCACGACGCCTGCGGCGCCCGCTTTTACGGAAAAATATCACGGAATTTCCGACATCGATGTATTAACACACTATTGTGGAAACCGCTGAAAAATCCTCAAAATGCCTCTCGAGTGCTTTGGACTTTTGAGGAGACTCCTCAAAATGCCTACAAAATCCTCAAAATTCGGTATATATGACCTATATAATCCTCAAAATGCGTCCCAGATGTGAATATATATATATATATATATATATATGTGTGTGTGTGTGTGTGTAAAGAGATACTATTAGATCCGTAGGCTTAACTGTTCCCTTCCCCGAGGAAGGTAGGAATTTGGGAAAAAGAAATTACGATGAAAATGATAATATATATATTTTATTTATTTGACTCTTACCTATATATTTTGGATATAATTGTAGGTCCTGTATAATCGGCGGTGCTTACACTTTGACTCTTGTTTGGCGCGTTATAATGTTTAAATTTGCAGAGAAAACGTTACGAGGAAATCTTTATTACTATCGTAGTTTGTACTTTAATTTAGCGGTGCTTACACTTTGGCTTTGTCTGGCGCGTTATAATATTGGACTCGCGGTTTTTTGTACTTTATTTTCATTTGTTACGAGTAATTTACTCGGATTCGGCTTTTCTCACTCACGAATGCTCTTCACAGACGATAAGCGGTCACTAGACAAGGAACAACTGAGCCTAATTATGTTTTTTAGTATAACGGAAACTAGTACCGGACTAGGTTCCACGCTCGCGAATGCTCTTCACGCAACGATACAGCGGTCTAACGACGAAGGAACACTGATTGTTTGAGCAGACCACGGCCCGGGTTTTAAAAAAATTTTAAAAAGCGCGAAAGATGATCATCTTTCGCCGTTCCTCTTTTGATCGAGCCACCCTTTTCGATTTTATTGCTTTGTTTTTCTCTCGCCTAGCTCGCGATCCATGGTGTCGAAATCTATTTGCGTACCATAAACTCGGCACGGCCGATAACAGCACGAAAAAAACGTTGATAATTCGTTTCCTATGAAATCATTTATCCGCAGTTACTCATCGGATGTTTTGTATAATATTGCGATGCGGATATTACATAAACCACTAATGTTTCCTAACGAATTCAATCTCTTATTTTTATTCTATTAATTATGGAAAATTTAGTCTGTCGTATAGTTGAAAGAGAAAAATATTGAATTCGTCACAAGGAGAAGAAAAGTTCCGAAAGAAAACAGCACATAAAAAAATTCAGCTCTCTATATCTTTTGAACAAGATAATTTTTTTTAAATAAAATCTTCTATAGCACTGTGTGGTATAAATCCGCATTTATGTCACACCTATCCATGACATAAGTAGGCCATTATTGTACCGTACTTATCACCCTCGCTATCGCTCGGGCGATACTGCACGGTGCTAAAATGGACTGCTAATGGCACGAAGAGGCGTGACATGGCGGATTTATGCAGTCAGTGCTATAAAATAATGTACGACACACGTGTCATATGTCGTTTTTTATGGCACGGCGCTAAGCGCACTCGCTACGCTCGGGCGCTTATACACGCCGTGCCGTAAAGTGCAACTTATGCCACTAGTATCGTAATGTACTATTGATTTGAGTACAGCAATGAAATGGCTTTCGATTGACAGTAATATGTTATATAGTTTAAACTAATGCAGACGTGTATACACATAATCTTGTAAAATTAAAAACGCAACCAGTTGATGAATTAAACATTATTATTATTTGAATCTTGTATAGAAAAATATGTACTAAAAGCTCTGAAATATTTTGACATCTCCTACCGTGAGAAAATCATAAAATAGATTAACTGAGCACTTTCATTCCTTGAAATTTTCGCAATAACACATCATTTTTCCACTTTTCAGTATTTCCATGTTCATTAGACATAATCTTTTCATTGGCATTTGAATAAATATGTACAACAGCACAGCACTGATATCGACTAAGTTTTCTAAAGATGGCAGATGCTTTTTAAACCAAGTCTCAGACCAATATTTCAAATAGGCATCATAATTATATTGCATATTTATAACCCCACGTGTCACTCAGCAATATTTTCTTCTATGCCAAAGCTTATTATGAAGTTTATTAACCTCATAACACGTAATTATTTATTAATACACACTTGTTCTATTCTCAAAATATTTGAAACTGATTTTTAATAGAAGTTTTAAAATTTGATCAAGGAGCGCGGGAGCACTACGAAGGCAAGTTATAGAAGAGCCTTAGGACGACCGCGCTATCATATACATTGAAATGGGTGTCCGAAAAATTCAATGCGCCTATATACCTATTGTGTTAGTTTCAACTATATAACATATCCCTCTTAATCGAAAGCCATTTCATTGCTCTACTCAAATCGAAAGATTTTATTTAAAAATATTATCTCGTTCAAAAGATACAGACAACTGAATTATTTTATGTTCGTTTTCCTTTCAGAATTTTCGTCTTTTTCTTCCGGCATCCGGTTTGCAGCTCTTACGACATTTCCGGTTGGCGTCTATACCTCACGCCTGTATATCTATATATAAACACACACATGACACATCTGGCCGGCCTAACCTTATGTGAATGTTATTGTGAGCCCTATGAGACCTTATATACATGTAGTATAAAAAGTTATAATCAACTCGTCAAGTTAATTTATGACATATTTATACATTAACAAATGTTATTTCGTGAGTTAGTTAATTTAATAATAAGTATGTAACGATCTCAAATATGCAGCCAGTGATGAGAATTCAAAAGAATTTTAATCTATTCTTCGTGTATCAATGGGGAAAATAATCAACGGGGAAAATAACTTTTATCAGATAAGTACTTACAGGCTAAATGTTAAATAGCTAAAAACATTTTATAAAAATTGATACTTTGTGTGATTTTTTATTTTTACAGATATTATACCAGAAGATTATTTGGAGTATTTTCAAGATATGGATGTATATATGTTATATAGAATTATATTAAAGAAAATAGTAAGAAATCATATAAGTAGTACTACTCAAGAATATAGTACTACTCAAGAAAAAAAAAACCTAATCAATATTATTATGAAAGAGCAGAGAATTATTACTATTTACAGCACAATATTCTTCAAGATATCCTCAACATGAAAATTTTTCATACGACCAGATTTAATTTTAGAAAAACAAAGATCTAAGATGTTTATAATTATTAGACAGTATTAGATTAAAAGTACGAAAAAGTATTTTGTTCTGAATTGAAGTAAGTTCTTAAAAAATAGGAAAAGGAAATTGTGATTTTTGGTTATAGTTGCAAATTATATTGGCGACAAATAATGTAGTGATTATTAATTAAAAAATAATATCTAATCAGTGTTTTGTGTACTAAATAAAATAAAATACCAATATGATGTGTTGCATGAACTGCATTCAAATATTATTGAAAATAAGTGTTTAGAAAGTGATATCGACTCAGTGTTTTACGTAGTAAATACAAAACTGTTCTGGTGTGATGTGTTTAAAGTGCTTGTAATAAAATTTTAAACCTTTATTAAAAATGAGTTTCAAATGCTTTGAGGATAGAAAATGTGAGTATTAATAAATAACTATATTTTATGAGGTTCATATAAACTTCATAATAAGCTATGGCATACAAGAAAATATTGCTAAGTGATGTGTTATTTTAATACAAGAACAGATGTTTAGGAATAGAATTATATCAAAGAAGATAGTAAGAATATCGTACTACTCAAGAAAGAAAAATCAAATTAATATTATTATGGAAGAGCAAAGAATACATACTATTTACAACACAATATTTTTCAAGTCGTTCTCTATGTATCCTCAACATGAAAATTTTTCATATGATCAGATTTAATTTTAGAAGAATATTATTAATTTTTTTTGATAATTTACAGAAGTAATATAGAGTATTTTAAATGAAGAAAATAAAAGAAGTGGATAAATAAGTGATTTTAAAATAAATTCATGTGTGTCATATAAACAGTATATTAGTGAATGAATATCTTCACAGGTTTTGTTTTGCAAGGAATAGATTGTGCAATATCATGAATATAAGCAACATAACAGGACATGTTTGCGATATCTGCAAAACACTGCTGTGGATATTTGTCAAATCATTATGCATTACGGCCACCAAAAGATTATGTTCAAGTCTGTCAAAGTATGCAACCTCCTGTAGTAAGTAGAGGCAGAAATACTGTGGCAGTTATCCCTCTAGCAAAGCATCGTTCTACTTTATGGTGAATGTCAGTGTTAGTGAACTTATGCACAATAAAGAAGGAAGATGTAATAATCTTGGTTAAAAAATGTTTCCGGAAGAATACTTCAACTGTAAAAAAGGATCATCTAAAAAATTTGTGAATCATTTGTGACAGCTGACGACATTTAAAATAAGAAGGATATCCACTTACTAAAAGCTGGAAATAGTGAGATGGAAGGTTTTTTATTAGAAGTGTTTAAATATACAGAACATAAATAATTAAAACAAAATGAGTTGTGTGATAAGTGAATTTTTAAGTAATTTATGGATACAGAATTAATATGAGAAGAATCCCTAAGCAAGTTTATAGTGTGTGGGTGAAAATGAAACATCGCGTAATCTTGAAATCACTTAGTATTGTGACATAAAACCTTGATGCTGTCCAGTGAACTTAATCTGTGGGCTTTTATATTAGTAAAATATATCAGTGAAATGTACGTTATTTTGTGTATTTTGATAAAAGTTTTGTAAAGTCGAAAGCATAAATAATTAATATAAAAGGAGTGAATAAATAAGTCAATTAAAAAATGCATTTTATATAAAATAAAAAATATGTTTACTGTGTGATCTATAATGCGGATGTAGGGTCTAAATGCAATTGAACCTGAAACACGAGTTTATTATATAGCAAACTGTTTAGGACGTATCTTCTATTCATACATAACTTTATCTTATTGTGCTATTAAAGTTAGATTGTTATAATAAAATGCTGAACATATAGTACATATGAATTCGTTACAAATTTTAAGGCCACCAAAAGATTATGTTTAAGTTTCTCAAAGCACACACAGCCTCATGAAGTGGAAACCAAGAGAAATACTGTTGTAGATATTCCTTTAAAAGTAAGCTGTAGCGACTCAACCTAAGAAAGTTGGCCCGCCCAGGACATGTGAGTTTAGTTATAAGGAGGTTTTATCAATCTGTCGAATAATATAGAAGTACAAGAATCTTAATAAAAATATTACAATGTAATATTGTTATAGTATGTACTAACCCAGATCCACCCAGACAGAAATAAATTATGCAGTTAATGTTAATAACTAAATATAATTTTTGTTTGCAATTTATAAATGCATGTTCTGGGACGCTAATACTTAATAAGTTTTTAAGAATTATTTGCCGTTAGAAACAGTTCTTTACAGTTATTTGTAGTTGTTTGCATGCTAACAAGAGTTATTTGCATTTTTAATAAAAAAAAAATTGTATAGCAATTATTTGCATTTTCATTGAAAAAAAAATCAATAACAGATTATATGAATGATTATTATTATTTATAATTAAATATTATTGTTGTATAATTTATTTGAAAAAAAATTAATAACAGATATGAATGATTATTATTTATAATTAAATATTAATATTGCTGTATAATTTATCTTCAAATATCGTCTATGATCGCTATATCACTACATCTTTTAAAAACTTTTGCAAGCAATTAAAAATTAGTTTCCAAAACTTTTACAGTCCTTTTATAAGAACTTTTGAAAATCGTAAAAATTTCTCTCAGAAACCATAAGAATTACTTTCCGACATTTATGCAATGCTTTAAAATGATTTACGTTTTATTTATTATGAAAAGGAATTCTACGAATGAATAATAAATTTTTGTTTTTTAATTCAATTTCTTTCTTGCGATACTGAAAGTCAAATATAAAGGAAATTGTAAAATCACTTAACGTACAGTCTTATACTTAACAAACATTGTTAAATATACTTTCACGATTAATAATTGTATTAACGTTTTATTTTATTAAAAGGGATTCTACGAATAAATAATAAATTTTTGTGTTTTCTATTTAACCTCCAGGCGGCCGGGGTGTCACCTTTTGGTGCCACCTCTTGGTTGATCGATATCTATGATCCTTTTAAAAAATTTTCTTCGGAAAATTTCTTCGAAGTATGTTTAATGTGTACTTTTACTCTTAAAAAGTTGTGAAATCTCCCTCAAAAATTTTTTACAAAGGTAAAAACTTAGGCAATTATATACACAATGTAATTATTATCCATCCCTGTCCCTCCCCTCTCTTGCTCGCTCTCACCCTCCTTCTCAGTGCTCCCTCAATATCTGTCATACTCCGTACCAAAAACTTTAATGAGAATCTAAATATTTTTTTTAAACAATCAGGAAAACAAATAGTATAGTTATACAACTTTCTACGAAAGTATAAAATAAGGCAAGTTATAAGTGTTTTCTGTATAATATGTAGAACTCTCCCTCCCTCCATCCCTCCGTCCTCCCTCTTTCTCCCCTTTCACCATCTTCCTCTCTGACTCTTTCTCTCTCTTCCCCCTCTCCCTCTTTCTCTCTTTCTTACCCTCCCCCTCTCTCTCTCTGCTTCTTTACAAAAGAATATCATAGTTTGAAACAAACACATGAACGAAGTGGAATCAATTAATATGTTGACAAGTACATTTTTGTAACATAACAATTATAGGAATTATGGACTGATTTTTCTAACATAAAATCGTATAAGTACTTCTAAAAATAAACTCATGAAAGTGGTGGAATCAATTTTATGCAGGCAAGTACATTCTTATACTAAAGAGTTCATAATAATTTATAACAAACACATGAAATAAGTGGAATCAATTAAGTACAGTAGGCAAGTCAATTATTATAATAAAAAAAATATTTAAAAATAAAATTTGTTTAATATATTTACTATAAAAATTTGTATAAAAAAATAATTACATCTAACATAAAATATTACAAATACCAAAAAGTATAATTTTATAAATACGATAAACTATAATTCAAACACAAAATGGTGAAACATTTTTGAGTAACCATTTTCTAAGTACAGATCATAAGCATTTTCTGACTAGCGTTAATCAGCGCGCTACGCGTGCCAGTGTTCGTCTTTTGTCTCGCTCTTTCCGAAATTTGAGCTGGACTCAATTATTCGATATCATTCGGGGACAGAATAGATTATCGATCGAATTCTCAAATTGTATAAGTGAAATTTTAGCTGTTTTTTTTTTTTTTTATTTAAATACACATACTTGCCGGACGCGTCGTTTCGCAGTTTTTAGGTGAACTGTAAATTGTAAATGTAAATTTGCATGGCATTATTAGTTTTCTGAAACTGTAAACGATTAATTCAAATTCGGTGTAAACGAGAACCTTAGCGGCAATAACTATACATTAGTAAGTTGAGAGGGATGTTAGCGCGTAAACCTTTAATGATTCTGAAATTACGTTGCCACGAGGCTCTATATCTTTGAAACATGAAAATTTATAACATTTCTAACATGAGGCTCTACACCTTTGAAACATGAAAATTTCTAACAGGTACCCGATATTTGACATTTCTGGTGTACGTTTTTTATTTTCCGCTAGCGATTCATCGGTGTAAACGAGAACATTAGCGGCAATAACTATTCATTAGTAACTTGAAAGGGATGATAGCGTGTAAACCTTTAATGATTCTGAAATTACGTTGACATGACGCTCTACATCTTTGAAACATGAAAATTTCTAACAGGTACCCGATATTTGACATTTACTGATGTACGTTTTTTATTTTCCGCGAGCGATTATATATTAATGCAGTATATAAACAGCTTGAACTGCGAAACGACGCGTCCGGCAAGTATGTGTATTTAAATAAAAAAAAAAAAACAGCTAAAATTTCACTTATACAATTTGAGAATTCGATCGATAATCTATTCTGTCCCCGAATGATATCGAATAATTGAGTCCAGCTCAAATTTCGGAAAGAGCGAGACAAAAGACGAACACTGGCACGCGTAGCGCGCTGATTAACGCTAGTCAGAAAATGCTTATGATCTGTACTTAGAAAATGGTTACTCAAAAATGTTTCACCATTTTGTGTTTGAATTATAGTTTATCGTATTTATAAAATTATACTTTTTGGTATTTGTAATATTTTATGTTAGATGTAATTTTTTTTATACAAATTTTTATAGTAAATATATGAAAGAAATTTTATTTTTAAATATTTTATTTATTATAATAATTGACTTGCCTACTGTACTTAATTGATTCCACTTATTTCATGTGTTTGTTATAAATTATTATGAACTCTTTAGTATAAGAATGTACTTGCCTGCATAAAATTGATTCCACCACTTTCATGAGTTTATTTTTAGAAGTACTTATACGATTTTATGTTAGAAAAATCAGTCCATAATTCCTATAATTGTTATGTTACAAAAATGTACTTGTCAACATATTAATTGATTCCACTTCGTTCATGTGTTTGTTTCAAACTATGATATTCTTTTGTAAAGAAGCAGAGAGAGAGAGGGGGAGGGTAAGAAAGAGAGAAAGAGGGAGAGGGGAAAGAGAGAGAAAGAGTCAGAGAGGAAGATGGGGAAAGAGGGAGAAAGAGGGCGGGACGGAGGGATGGAGGGAGGGAGAGTTCTACATATTATACAGAAAACACTTATAACTTGCCTTATTTTATACTTTCGTAGAAAGTTGTATAACTATACTATTTGTTTTCCTGATTGTTTAAAAAAAATATTTAGATTCTCATTAAAGTTTTTGGTACGGAGTATGACAGATATTGAGGGAGCACTGAGAAGGAGGGTGAGAGCGAGCAAGAGAGGGGAGGGACAGGGATGGATAATAATTACATTGTGTATATAATTGCCTAAGTTTTTACCTTTGTAAAAAATTTTTTGAGGGAGATTTCACAACTTTTTGAGAGTAAAAGTACACATTAAACAAGGTTCGTTAATCTCCAGGCTGTCAGGCTTTAAGAAGATATACCATATACCAAGAGTCATACTTCGAAGAATTATAAACACTTCATGTAACACGTCATACCAGTACTATATTTTATTTATTATTACACAAAACACTGAAAATTATATTGGATATTTATAATATAACGTCGCGTATCACTCAGCAGTATTTTCTTATTACCAATTTTATGAACTTCATAGCATGTAATTATTTATTAATACACACTTGAGCTATTTTCAAAACAATTGAAACTGATTTTTAATAGAAGTTTTAAAATTTGATTATAAACACTTCATGTAACACATGACACTTACGGCTTGCGCACATTTGACTTGTTTAGAAGATGATCTTGATTCATCGTCGAAATCATCTTTAACCTAAATTAACTGTATAATAAATACGACGATGTATGCCACACATGTCAGTTATTCGCGCACAGATCGCGAGCTCCATACCCTCCAGCCGACAATAGGAGAAACGAATATTTTTGTACAGGCCAATACGAGCCCATAGCAGATTACTAGAAAATATTTATATCAATTAAATCAATAAATTATCAGTATAATTACCCGCGCAACGGACGTATATCTTATTCAGTTAACGATACTTTACGAATCAAATTATCTTATTTGTAAAATTTACACCATTTAATAATCATCAGTTTATTATTCATGGAGCCTGCGCCCAGAGTAAAGTTAATATATTTCAACTATTGATCATCAATTAATTATAAAAGTATATTCCTCGATTTTCGAGACGTAACACCAGTACTATATTTTATTTATTATTAGACAAAACACTGAAAATTATATTGTATATATATAACCTCACGTGTCACTCAGCAATATTTTCTTCTATGCAAAAGCTTATTATGAAGTTTATGAATCTCATAACACATAATTATTTATTAATACGCACTTGTTCTATTCTCAAAACATTTCAAACCAATTTTAAGTAGTTAAGTTTTAAAATTTGATATAACACTTCATGCAACACATTTTGCCAGTATTTTATTTTTTTTTATATTACACAAAACACTGATTAGACGTCATTTTTTAATCACTATATTATTTGTTATCAATAATATTTAATTATATATGCACTTCATGCAACACATCATACCGGTATTTCATTTTATTTATCACAAAACACTGATTAGATGTCGTTTTTTAATAATCACAACATTTTTATTATCAATATAATTTTCAACTAGATAGACGAACAATGAAAATCACAATTTTCTTTTCTTATTTTGAAAAACTGACTTCAAAACATAATACATTTTCGTACTTTCAGTCCGATACTGTCTAAACAAATATCTTAGTTATTGTTTGTTTTATCGAGGAGCGCGGGAGCGCTCCGAAGGCCAGTGTAGAAGAAGTCTAAAGGAGCGACCCGTGCTACATACACATTGAAATGGGTGTAAGAAAAAATTCAATGCGCTTTTACGTATATTCCGTTAGTTTTTATTATATAACATATCCCTCTTAATCTAAAGCCATTTCATTGCTCTATAACTCAAATCAAAACATTTTATTTAAAAAGATTATCTCGTTCAGAAGATACGAGGGTCATTTGACAAGTACCTAGCCTCACCGCCAGATGGTGCCACTATCGCACCAGAAATACACTACAGTGCAGTATCTTCGTGACCGTCGACGAAACATGGATTCACTACTACACTTCAGAGATCAAGGAGCAGTCAAAACAGTGGACTTTACCCGGTGAACCTGCTGCGAAGAAGGCGAAGACGGTCCCGTCGGCCGGAAAGGTGATGGCCACTGTTTTCTGGGATTCTCAAGGTGTGATTTTTATTGACTATCTGGAGAAGGGCAAAACGGTCACAGGACAGTACTACGTCGAACTATTGAGCCGATTTGACGCCGTGTTAGAAGAAAAACGGTCCCATTTGTCTAAAAAGAAAGTGCTTTTCCACCACGATAATGCACCGGCTCACACTTCTGCACTCGCCACGGCTAAATTGGTCGAATTACGCTACGAACAGCTGCCCCATCCATCGTATTCTCCAGATTTGGCTCCGTGCGACTTTTTTTTGTTTCCGAACCTAAAAAATTCGCTCGCCGGGAAGAGATTCCACTCCAATAACGAAATAATCGCCGCCACGGAGGCCTATTTTGCAAACCAAGAGAAAACATTTTTTTCAACGGGGTTAAAAAAATTGGAACACCGCTGGACCAAGTGTATTCAACTAAAAGGAGACTACATTGAAAAATAAATTTTATTTTTTGTAAAATTTTGGTGTTTTCATTTGCAGGCTAGGTACTTATCAAATGACCCTCGTATAGAGAGATGAATTTTTTTATGTGCGATTTCCTATTTTACTTTTCTTCTCCTTATTCCGGCGTCCGGTTTGCAGCTCTTACGAAACTTCTGGTTGTTGTCGCGCGCGCGCGCGCGCGCGCGCGCGCACACACACACACACACACACACACACACACACACACACACACACACACACACACACCCGTAATGTATCTGATTGCTCTAACCTTACATACAACATGTCAGTATTTTTTTATATATACAAATGTAATCATATCGTGAGTTAGTTAATAACATATTTCAAAGATATCAAGAAGTTGCTAGATTGTTTAGATTAAGAACTTATTCTTCGCAATCTAAGAAGAAGAATTTTTATCTATCTATTATTTTATACATATACATTTTGCAAATGTTATCATATCGTGAGTTAGTTAATTAGTTATGTATTTGAAAGATCTCAAGTTGTCAACTGGTGATGAGAAAAATTGATCTATTCGTCTATCAATCAATGGGGAAAATAACTTTTATTAGATAAGTACTTACTAGCTAAATGTTAAATGGCTAAAATCATTTTTTTAAACTTGATACTTTGTGAGATTTTTTATTTTTACAGATATTATACCAGAAGATTTTTTTCGAGTCATTTTGAAGATATATATAATATGAATGATTATTATTTATAATTAAATATTAATATTGCTGTATAATTTATCTTCAAATATCGTCTATGATCGCTATATCACTACATCTTTTAAAAACTTTTGCAAGCAATTAAAAATTAGTTTCCAAAACTTTTACAGTCCTTTTATAAGAACTTTTGAAAATCGTAAAAATTTCTCTCAGAAACCATAAGAATTACTTTCTGACATTTATGCAATGCTTTAAAATGATTTACGTTTTATTTATTATGAAAAGGAATTCTACGAGTGAATAATAAATTTTTGTTTTTTAATTCAATTTCTTTCTTGCGATACTGAAAGTCAAATATAAAGGAAATTGTAAAATCACTTAACGTACAGTCTTATACTTAACAGACATTGTTAAATATACTTTCACGATTAATAATTGTATTAACGTTTTATTTTATTAAAAGGGATTCTACGAATAAATAATAAATTTTTGTGTTTTCTATTTAACCTCCAGGCGGCCGAGGTGTCACCTTTTGGTGCCACCTCTTGGTTGATCGATATCTATGATCCTTTTAAAAAATTTTCTTCGGAAAATTTCTTCGAAGTATGACTCTTGGTATATGGTATATCTTCTTAAAGCCTGACCGCCTGGAGATTAACGAACCTTGTTTAATGTGTACTTTTACTCTTAAAAAGTTGTGAAATCTCCCTCAAAAATTTTTTACAAAGGTAAAAACTTAGGCAATTATATACACAATGTAATTATTATCCATCCCTGTCCCTCCCCTCTCTTGCTCGCTCTCACCCTCCTTCTCAGTGCTCCCTCAATATCTGTCATACTCCGTACCAAAAACTTTAATGAGAATCTAAATATTTTTTTTAAACAATCAGGAAAACAAATAGTATAGTTATACAACTTTCTACGAAAGTATAAAATAAGGCAAGTTATAAGTGTTTTCTGTATAATATGTAGAACTCTCCCTCCCTCCATCCCTCCGTCCCTCCCTCTTTCTCCCCCTTTCACCATCTTCCTCTCTGACTCTTTCTCTCTCTTCCCCCTCTCCCTCTTTCTCTCTTTCTTACCCTCCCCCTCTCTCTCTGCTTCTTTACAAAAGAATATCATAGTTTGAAACAAACACATGAACGAAGTGGAATCAATTAATATGTTGACAAGTACATTTTTGTAACATAACAATTATAGGAATTATGGACTGATTTTTCTAACATAAAATCGTATAAGTACTTCTAAAAATAAACTCATGAAAGTGGTGGAATCAATTTTATGCAGGCAAGTACATTCTTATACTAAAGAGTTCATAATAATTTATAACAAACACATGAAATAAGTGGAATCAATTAAGTACAGTAGGCAAGTCAATTATTATAATAAAAAAAATACTTAAAAATAAAATTTGTTTCATATATTTACTATAAAAATTTGTACAAAAAAATAATTACATCTAACATAAAATATTACAAATACCAAAAAGTATAATTTTATAAATACGATAAACTATAATTCAAACACAAAATGGTGAAACATTTTTGAGTAACCATTTTCTAAGTACAGATCATAAGCAATTTCTGACTAGCGTTAATCAGCGCGCTACGCGTGCCAGTGTTCGTCTTTTGTCTCGCTCTTTCCGAAATTTGAGCTGGACTCAATTATTCGATATCATTCGGGGACAGAATAGATTATCGATCGAATTCTCAAATTGTATAAGTGAAATTTTAGCTGTTTTTTTTTTTTTTTATTTAAATACACATACTTGCCGGACGCGTCGTTTCGCAGTTTTTAGGTGAACTGTAAATTGTAAATGTAAATTTGCATGGCATTATTAGTTTTCTGAAACTGTAAACGATTAATTCAAATTCGGTGTAAACGAGAACCTTAGCGGCAATAACTATACATTAGTAAGTTGAGAGGGATGTTAGCGCGTAAACCTTTAATGATTCTGAAATTACGTTGCCACGAGGCTCTATATCTTTGAAACATGAAAATTTATAACATTTCTAACATGAGGCTCTACACCTTTGAAACATGAAAATTTCTAACAGGTACCCGATATTTGACATTTCTGGTGTACGTTTTTTATTTTCCGCTAGCGATTCATCGGTGTAAACGAGAACATTAGCGGCAATAACTATTCATTAGTAACTTGAAAGGGATGATAGCGCGTAAACCTTTAATGATTCTGAAATTACGTTGACATGACGCTCTACATCTTTGAAACATGAAAATTTCTAACAGGTACCCGATATTTGACATTTACTGATGTACGTTTTTTATTTTCCGCGAGCGATTATATATTAATGCAGTATATAAACAGCTTGAACTGCGAAACGACGCGTCCGGCAAGTATGTGTATTTAAATAAAAAAAAAAAAAACAGCTAAAATTTCACTTATACAATTTGAGAATTCGATCGATAATCTATTCTGTCCCCGAATGATATCGAATAATTGAGTCCAGCTCAAATTTCGGAAAGAGCGAGACAAAAGACGAACACTGGCACGCGTAGCGCGCTGATTAACGCTAGTCAGAAAATGCTTATGATCTGTACTTAGAAAATGGTTACTCAAAAATGTTTCACCATTTTGTGTTTGAATTATAGTTTATCGTATTTATAAAATTATACTTTTTGGTATTTGTAATATTTTATGTTAGATGTAATTATTTTTTTATACAAATTTTTATAGTAAATATATTAAACAAATTTTATTTTTAAATATTTTTTTTATTATAATAATTGACTTGCCTACTGTACTTAATTGATTCCACTTATTTCATGTGTTTGTTATAAATTATTATGAACTCTTTAGTATAAGAATGTACTTGCCTGCATAAAATTGATTCCACCACTTTCATGAGTTTATTTTTAGAAGTACTTATACGATTTTATGTTAGAAAAATCAGTCCATAATTGCTATAATTGTTATGTTACAAAAATGTACTTGTCAACATATTAATTGATTCCACTTCGTTCATGTGTTTGTTTCAATCTATGATATTCTTTTGTAAAGAAGCAGAGAGAGAGGGGGAGGGTAAGAAAGAGAGAAAGAGGGAGAGGGGGAAGATAGAGAAAGAGTCAGAGAGGAAGATGGGGAAAGGGGGAGAAAGAGGGAGGGACGGAGGGATGGAGGGAGGGAGAGTTCTACATATTATACAGAAAACACTTATAACTTGCCTTATTTTATACTTTCGTAGAAAGTTGTATAACTATACTATTTGTTTCCCTGATTGTTTAAAAAAAATATTTAGATTCTCATTAAAGTTTTTGGTACGGAGTGTGACAGATATTGAGGGAGCACTGTGAAGGAGGGTGAGAGCGAGCAAGAGAGGGGAGGGACAGGGATGGATAATAATTACATTGTGTATATAATTGCCTAAGTTTTTACCTTTGTAAAAAATTTTTTGAGGGAGATTTCACAACTTTTTAAGAGTAAAAGTACACATTAAACAAGGTTCGTTAATCTCCAGGCGGTCAGGCTTTAAGAAGATATACCATATACCAAGAGTCACACTTCGAAGAAATTTTCCGAAGAACATTTTTTAAAAGGATCATAGATATCGATCAACCAAGAGGTGGCACCAAAAGGTGACACCCCGGCCGCCTGGAGGTTAAATAGAAAATACAAAAATTTATTATTTATTCGTAGAATCCCTTTTAATAAAATAAAACGTTAATACAATTATTAATCGTGAAAGTATATTTAACAATGTTTGTTAAGTATAAGACTGTACGTTAAGTGATTTTACAATTTCCTTTATATTTGACTTTCAGTATCGCAAGAAAGAAATTGAATTAAAAAACAAAAATTTATTATTCATTCGTAGAATTCCTTTTCATAATAAATAAAACGTAAATCATTTTAAAGCATTGCATAAATGTCGGAAAGTAATTCTTATGGTTTCTGAGAGAAATTTTTACGATTTTCAAATGTTCTTATATAAGGACTGTAAAAGTTTTGGTAACTAATTTTTAATTGCTTGCAAAAGTTTTTAAAAGATGTAGTGATATAGCGATCATAGACGATATTTGAAGATAAATTATACAGCAATATTAATATTTAATTATAAATAATAATCATTCATATCTGTTATTAATTTTTTTTCAAATAAATTATACAACAATAATATTTAATTATAAATAATAATAATCATTCATATAATCTGTTATTGATTTTTTTTTCAATGAAAATGCAAATAATTGCTATACAATTTTTTTTTTATTAAAAATGCAAATAACTCTTGTTAGCATGCAAACAACTACAAATAACTGTAAAGAACTGTTTCTAACAGCAAATAATTCTTAAAAACTTATTAAGTATTAGCGTCCCAGAACATGCATTTATAAATTGCAAACAAAAATTATATTTAGTTATTAACATTAACTGCATAATTTATTTCTGTCTGGGTGGATCTGGGTTAGTATATACTATAACAATATTACATTGTAATATTTTTATTAAGATTCTTGTACTTCTATATTATTCGACAGATTGATAAAACCTCCTTATAACTAAACTCACATGTCCTGGGCGGGCCAACTTTCTTAGGTTGAGTCGCTACAGCTTACTTTTAAAGGAATATCTACAACAGTATTTCTCTTGGTTTCCACTTCATGAGGCTGTGTGTGCTTTGAGAAACTTAAACATAATCTTTTGGTGGCCTTAAAATTTGTAACGAATTCATATGTACTATATGTTCAGCATTTTATTATAAAAATCTAACTTTAATAGCACAATAAGATAAAGTTATGTATGAATAGAAGATACGTCCTAAACAGTTTGCTATATAATAAACTCGTGTTTCAGGTTCAATTGCATTTAGACCCTACATCCGCATTATAGATCACACAGTAAACATATTTTTTATTTTATATAAAATGCATTTTTTAAATTGACTTATTTATTCACTCCTTTTATATTAATTATTTATGCTTTCGACTTTACAAAACTTTTATCAAAATACACAAAATAACGTACATTTCACTGATATATTTTACTAATATAAAAGCCCACAGATTAAGTTCACTGGACAGCATCAAGGTTTTATGTCACAATACTAAGTGATTTCAAGATTACGCGATGTTTCATTTTCACTCACACACTATAAACTTGCTTAGGGATTCTTCTCATATTAATTCTGTATCCATAAATTACTTAAAAATTCACTTATCACACAACTCATTTTGTTTTAATTATTTATGTTCTGTATATTTAAACACTTCTAATAAAAAACCTTCCATCTCACTATTTCCAGCTTTTAGTAAGTGGATATCCTTCTTATTTTAAATGTCGTCAGCTGTCACAAATGATTCACAAATTTTTTTAGATGATCCTTTTTTTACAGTTGAAGTATTCTTCCGGAAACATTTTTTAACCAAGATTATTACATCTTCCTTCTTTATTGTGCATAAGTTCACTAACACTGACATTCACCATAAAGTAGAACGATGCTTTGCTAGAGGATAACTGCCACAGTATTTCTGCCTCTACTTACTACAGGAGGTTGCATACTTTGACAGACTTGAACATAATCTTTTGGTGGCCGTAATGCATAATGATTTGACAAATATCCACAGCAGTGTTTTGCAAATATCGCAAACATGTCCTGTTATGTTGCTTATATTCATGATATTGCACAATCTATTCCTTGCAAAACAAAACCTGTGAAGATATTCATTCACTAATATACTGTTTATATGACACACATGAATTTATTTTAAAATCACTTATTTATCCACTTCTTTTATTTTCTTCATTTAAAATACTCTATATTACTTCTGCAAATTATCAAAAAAAATTAATAATATTCTTCTAAAATTAAATCTGATCATATGAAAAATTTTCATGTTGAGGATACATAGAGAACGACTTGAAAAATATTGTGTTGTAAATAGTATGTATTCTTTGCTCTTTCATAATAATATTAATTTGATTTTTCTTTCTTGAGTAGTACGATATTCTTACTATCTTCTTTGATATAATTCTATTCCTAAACATCTGTTCTTGTATTAAAATAACACATCACTTAGCAATATTTTCTTGTATGCCATAGCTTATTATGAAGTTTATATGAACCTCATAAAATATAGTTATTTATTAATACTCACATTTTCTATCCTCAAAGCATTTGAAACTCATTTTTAATAAAGGTTTAAAATTTTATTACAAGCACTTTAAACACATCACACCAGAACAGTTTTGTATTTACTACGTAAAACACTGAGTCGATATCACTTTTTAAACACTTATTTTCAATAATATTTGAATGCAGTTCATGCAACACATCATATTGGTATTTTATTTTATTTAGTACACAAAACACTGATTAGATATTATTTTTTAATTAATAATCACTACATTATTTGTCGCCAATATAATTTGCAACTATAACCAAAAATCACAATTTCCTTTTCCTATTTTTTTAAGAACTTACTTCAATTCAGAACAAAATACTTTTTCGTACTTTTAATCTAATACTGTCTAATAATTATAAACATCTTAGATCTTTGTTTTTCTAAAATTAAATCTGGTCGTATGAAAAATTTTCATGTTGAGGATATCTTGAAGAATATTGTGCTGTAAATAGTAATAATTCTCTGCTCTTTCATAATAATATTGATTAGGTTTCTTTTCTTTCTTGAGTAGTACTATATTCTTGAGTAGTACTACTTATATGATTTCTTACTATTTTCTTTAATATAATTCTATATAACATATATACATCCATATCTTGAAAATACTCCAAATAATCTTCTGGTATAATATCTGTAAAAATAAAAAATCACACAAAGTATCAATTTTTATAAAATGTTTTTAGCTATTTAACATTTAGCCTGTAAGTACTTATCTGATAAAAGTTATTTTCCCCGTTGATTATTTTCCCCATTGATACACGAAGAATAGATTAAAATTCTTTTGAATTCTCATCACTGGCTGCATATTTGAGATCGTTACATACTTATTATTAAATTAACTAACTCACGAAATAACATTTGTTAATGTATAAATATGTCATAAATTAACTTGACGAGTTGATTATAACTTTTTATACTACATGTATATAAGGTCTCATAGGGCTCACAATAACATTCACATAAGGTTAGGCCGGCCAGATGTGTCATGTGTGTGTTTATATATAGATATACAGGCGTAAGGTATAGACGCCAACCGGAAATGTCGTAAGAGCTGCAAACCGGATGCCGGAAGAAAAAGACGAAAATTCTGAAAGGAAAACGAACATAAAATAATTCAGTTGTCTGTATCTTTTGAACGAGATAATATTTTTAAATAAAATCTTTCGATTTGAGTAGAGCAATGAAATGGCTTTCGATTAAGAGGGATATGTTATATAGTTGAAACTAACACAATAGGTATATAGGCGCATTGAATTTTTCGGACACCCATTTCAATGTATATGATAGCGCGGTCGTCCTAAGGCTCTTCTATAACTTGCCTTCGTAGCGCTCCCGCGCTCCTTGATTATAGCCAATAATGTTGAGGAGTTCTAATTGTGTACTGTCTGAAAAATCTAATTTTGAATTAACAAAAATGAACGAGTGCCCTCATGATCCTGGGAGTTATTATTAATGGATAAGAAAAATTTATTTTAATACAAGAACAGACACGTACTATTCAAGATAGAAAAATCAAACCAATATTACTATGGAAGAGCGGGCAAATATATTATTATTTACGACACAATATTTTTCAAGACATATCTATAATATAATCATAGTAAAGTCAGTGCAAGTTTTCAGATCAGATATAATAAAATGTTTTGTAAAATAAATGAAATAAAGTAGCGGTATCATGTGTTAAATGAAGTGTTTATAACAAATTTAAAACCTCTACTTAAAATCAGAATTTAAAATAATATGAGACGTTAGAGTCTTGGTTAAGAAAAACCATTTTTGTCCATACTTCAAGAAACTGAGTCGATATTAGTGATGTGCTCTTATACATATTTACTTAACCGTGAATTAAAAAATTATGCCAAATGAACATTAAAATACAGAAAAAAGCAAAAATGATGTGTTATTGTTGTGAAAATTTCAACGAATAAAAGTGCTCAGTAATCTAATTTTATAATTTTCTTACGGCGGGAGACGTCAAAATCTTTCAGAGGATTTCTCAGTAAATATTTTTCTACACAAGATTCAGATAACTACAAGATCTCTTGTGTATATCAACAATAAAAATAATCAGATACATATTAAATGACTAAATATCTATTTTTAAAATATAAAATGTTGGTTATAAGAGTGAACATTGACACTTTGTGTTGATTTTTTATTTTTTTTTTAGATTATATGAGAAATTTCTTACGGTGGAAGACGTCAAGATGTTTCAGAGGAGTTCTTAGTAATTTTTGCATATACTATAAACAACGGCCTGAAAAAATTGAAGTCTACAAGCGTCCTGTACAAGAAAATAACTTAGAAATATGATAATAGTAAAGTCAGTGGAAGTTTTCAGATCAGATATAATAAAATGTTTTGTATAATAAAGACAATAAGTAGTAGTATGATGTGTTAGAATTTAAAACTTCTACTTAAAATCAGAATTTAAAGTATTGGTCAGACGTTAGAGGCTTGGCTAAAAAAAAGTATTTTTCTTACTCGCCCACCCGAAAGTACGTACTTCCGGCCCGCATCTCCGGGCCGAAAGAGAAACTTTCGCATCTTATTTTAGACCAACCGCGCGCTCTGATTGGCTGTCGAAATTTCCCGACCCGCTGCGCTTGAGGGCCCGCGTGCATGAGCCACTCTGTCTCAGTCGCACGTCCGAGCGCGAGTTGACGCGTACGAAATAAACAAAGGGAAGTGCACGGGTGACGAGAAAAAAGAGTTAGTTGAAATAAAATGTGGTGTTGTTTGATCGTGGTCATTGTTTTTTTTCTTGTTTTCTACACGTACGCTCGAGTCGTGTAGAAACAATTAAGTGACATACTACGCAAGTCCCAGCACTCTGGCTGCACAATATCTTACAGAAAAATGAATAGCTCGACACGCACTCTGACTGAAATTCTCTCGAGAAATGTAAAAATGAATTGTTATTTTCTACAAATTCTCTCGAGAAATGTAGCAATAAATACTGCGTTCACATGCAGTGGTGTCCGCGTTCTAACCTAAAACGTGCTTAACTAAACAAATCAAGATTGAAAGCAATAAAATTACGTGCAATTTCTCAATTTCCATTGGGTTAAAGAAATGTCTTTCAAAGAAACAAACACAGATGAATCCTCATCCGATGGTTCTGAAGACGAAGAAGAAATCTGGATTGAAATTATGAATTTTATGACAACAGCCGATGATCAAGTGTATTTCGCCACAGAGGTAATTCATTATTTATATATTCACTTCGCAATTAATACTCTTATACTTGGTTAATTTACACTATATTTTTAACATTCACAGGTAATACTTACATTTGGAATTTGTGGTGCACTCCGCTGTATATAGAAAATTCACTACATAATAGACAAATGATTTTCAATGGTATTATCCGTACAGCTACGACAAACACTCATCCAAAACCATCGACAAGTACTACACCCAATGAAACTCACTCCGACTACCATTCAAATTGGTCGCATTCCAACCAGGAATTCACTACGAACCAGTTCCATCCAATTCCAAGTAAGCATAAAAAATATTAATATACTAGATAAGTTTGCTCGATGCCACCTGTACTACCTTTCATTCTTAACAAACTTTATTTGAGACCAACAACTCCACTTTACCACAGCCAGCAATAAGAAAATACTTACACCGGAAAACAATGAAAATCAATCCTCGACAAACCACAACAGTAACAAATTTCTTTCAAAAAGACCAGTGAAAGTAGGATTCAAAGATAAAGTAACTACTCAACCACCTCCATGTAAAAAAAGAATTCTTGAAAATTTAAATCCTCAAGATGAAATGTCTCATTCGAAACCTTTGACAAATACTACACCCGATAAAGATGAATCTGATTACAATTTAAATTGGTCAGATTTCGAAGAAGAAATCACTACGAACAACTTCAATTCAACTTCGGGTAAGCATAAAAAATACTAATGTATAGAGTCGATGCCACCTGTACTACTTTTCATTCGTAACAAACTTTATTTCAGATCAAAAACCTACTACGACAACAAGCAATACAACAACTCTTCAACCGCAAACCAACACCAATGAATCAAAAAGAATTCTTAAAAATTTAAATCCTCAAATTCGAGATAAAAATCAAAACCAAAATCAAAATAAATCACTGAATGCAGATAAAAATCAAAATCAAGATCAGAATAATTCATTGAATGATCAAATAAATTCAACTTTAAACAAATATATTAAAATTAAAAATTGTACTATCAACGGCAATTTCATTGTAAATATTAACAATTACAAATCTGATAAAGAAAATCATTTGTAAAGAAAAAAAATGAAACAAAAATTTATTTTATATTGAGATTAATATATTGAAAGTTAAAATTATTAAGACCAAAGCTGATTAATTTAAATGTAAATCTTGTATTAATTATTGTATTAATACTTGTTGTTAATATATTGAAAAAGTTTAAATTATTAAAATCAAACTTTATTGTACTTATTTCATGACCTTATTTCTTTCTTTTTTTAATGAATGTGTTTAAGATGCCCGCCCCGACCAGCAAAACCTCGGCTTCGCCTCGGTCTTGCAAATGTCGGGCGGGCATCAAACCATCTGTGTAACAGTGAATGTAGCAGACGGCCAAAAAACCAGCTCTCCACGCCGGGCCCAAAGAAAGAACAGTCAGTAATATCGACCGAGCTACCCAAAGCGGCCGACAGAGGCAGTACTATCGAGCGGGCCGAAAGAAAAACTAACACTCAAACACAGCTAGCAGACGACAACGCAATTTTATCAATTATTTAACAATTACAGAACGTACTTTCGGCCAGGGAGTAAGAAAAATAGTATACAATACTTGGACCGGAAATTGGATGCCCTGGCCGTGCGTCATGACGCCCTCGGCTTTGCCTCGGGCGTCATACCACGCATGGCCCGGAAATCCAATTTCTGGCCCACGTATCGTAGTATACTATTTTGTCTATACTTCAAGAAACTGAGTCGATATTAGTGCTGTGCTCTTGTATATATTTACTTAAACATCAATGAAGAGATTATGCCAAATGAACATTAAAATACAGAAAAAAGCCAAAATGATGTGTTATTGTTGTGAAAATTTCAACGAATAAAAGTGCTCAGTTAACCTAATTTTATAATTTTCTCACGGAGGGAGACGTCAAAGTGTTTCAGAGGATATTTCAGTAAATATTTTTCTGCACAAGATTCAGATAATTATTTGAAAAAGTATACAAGAATGTTAAGAAAGCTTTCATTATGTGATGGCAATCATGAGTTATTAAATTAAGCTGTTTTATATTTTCAACTATAAAAGAATATCGAGAAAGCTTTTTTCTCCCAATGATTCTTAGTTCATAAACTTTTGTTTTTGTTGAAATAATGATACATATTATATTGCGCGAGAATGTAAATATTTGGAAGTCGCACGAGAGACGAAAACAGCGAGCGCGACACACGCACATTGTAGGTTCCCCCACTTCAGCACCTATGGTGTGACTTGCGAGCGTGCACGGCAGCGACGAACGCGAGCCCCGCTCTCTTGGCTCTCAGCTCTCGTAAGGAGCGGCACGCGGTGCCCAAGCGTATGACGCTGTATTGTAGTATATTTCTATTTTAATAAATATCCTTTTACCAACAACCACGACTTTTTCTCTCTCATTTTAACAGTTTTTAATTTTGCAAGATGTGTCTGATAGATTATTAATTCAAGTGGTTTCTAGTGAAAACTTCAACGAATCCAAGTGTTAAAAATAATGTAATTAATGATTGGCTTATGGTGAGGGGTGCCAAATGTTTCAGAGGAGCCATTTATTCTGTGAATATACAGTACAAGAAACCATAATAGAAATTACTGTATTGGCTACTTTTTGAATCTGCAACCAACATCTTAATTTGCTAGCTGATTATGATGCAATAATATGATTATTAGATCTAGTACCATTGCAAGTCTTTGATAAAATATTATGAAAAAGAAATATGTGGTTATCAAAATAATGAAATGAATTCCAGCTTTAGAATGTGCAATAGAAGGTTAAAGGTAAATTTTAGCACAAATTTAATAATGTAATAATAATTTGTCAAAAAAACAAAAGCAAATGGATGCATAAGAGTGTTTTGTGAAAAAACTTAGTATCAGATTCTGTTACGTAAGGGTAGTTAACTTGGTAAACTTTGAGCTTCGCATTTTGTAAAGGCTAGAGGATTAGGTGATTTCAGAGAAATAGATGAGAAAGAATAGTTTTTAAAAAACTTTGTACCGCCTACTGCTATGGAAATGGCAGTTGACATGGGAACTCAACTTCTCAGCCAACTTTGTGCTTCAAGTTTTATAAAAGCAAGAGAATCAGGTGATACAGAGATTTGAATTGTGATTCTGAGAACTTGTACTTTTTTCTTTTATTCCTTGCGATAGCTACAAAGAAAAATATATTATTGTTATCTTTTTTAACAACTTTAAATTCTCTGTCGAAATACTAACAAAAGTTTAAGGTTTTTATCCAAACAATCTTGCTCTCAACAACTGTCCAACTCTCTACAAAGAACTTGACTGAAAGCTTAAACGTTGTTTTGAAACAATTATAATAAACACTTTTAAAAACTATTTTTTAAAGTATTGTCTATAATTCCTATAAAAACATTTTATATATCTCACAAAACTGATTTTTTGCTATTAGCAGTAATTATTGTTATTTTTAAATTATCTCTTTATCTCTTTACAATATTTGTTTGTATGTATTTGCTATAAAAATGTTTTCTTTTTCTTACAAAAATCATTTTTCTTAACTGTAGTATTACTCATTAAATTAAAGTTGAGTACTTTCAATAACAGAATCATTTCTGTAAATTATTCATTATTATATTTTCTCTACAAAATATCTCCAAAAATGGTCCATTTCTATATTTTTTAAAAAATCCATTAATAAATTATTTTACAAAACTTCTACAATCCTTTGCAAACTTTTGCAAGCAATGAGAAATTCTTTTCAAAACCTTTACAATCACTTTACAAAAACTTTTACAAACGATAAGAATATTTTCGGAAACCATAAGAATTATTTTCCGAAACCTATACAATGTCCTAAAAAATTATTTACGTTTTATTCTGTGAAAAGGAATTCTACGAATAAATAATAGATGTTTGCGTTCTAAAGTCGAAATAAATTTCTTTCACGCGGATACAGAAAGTCAAACCCAAAAAAGTTGTGAAATCAATTAAAGTGTAGTTTTATACTTAACAAACATTATTTATAATGTATAGTTTTACTATTAAAAAGTTGTGAAATCTCTTTAAAAAATTTTTTTACAAAAGCAAAAACTTATAGGCAAGAATAAGTTTGGTTACTATTCTACATAGTTTATACTTAACAAACATTATTTACTAAACTCTCCCACCCTCTCTTCCCCCCCTCTCTCTCTCCCTCTGTACCAAAAACTTTAATGAGAGCTTAAATATTTTTTCAAAATAATCAACACGTTCTTTAAAAAACTAATTTTTTAAATATATTCCACCATCACAATTTGTCTATAGTCCTTTTATTTATCTGATCTCATATATTCAATAACCACTCTCTACAAATGGTAAGAATTTTTTTCATGACTGTACAAATAATAATATTGTTATTAAAACTTTCTACGAAAGTATAAAATAAGGCAAGTATAGAAGTTTTTTCTGCATAATTTATAAAATAATATTTATGTTTTTTTAAAAGAAGTCAAATAAATACTATAGTAAAAAAGTCTTCTACTTCTTTGAGTCAATGTATACTCAACAAATTATATGTAAGTACATTCAAATTGTTCACTGCAAATCAAACAAACGAAAGTTGTGAAATCAATTATCGATAGTCAAGTAGTGCAAACCATTCTCCGAAAAACTGTATGACTATGTTCTCAGAAATGTATTCAAATTTCTTCATTTTTCTATACAAATTAAACACAAGAAAGTACTGAAATCAATTAATTGTAGTCAAGTCCGGCCATAAGAACTTTTCGTAATTCGCGTGTAAAATTATATTTTACGTCCACGTTGTAACTTCAAAATTATTCAGCCAGCGGGCATAAAGTACTACATAACGCTCAAGAGGCCCAATAGCTCACACACTCCTACAAAACTTTATACTACCTACGTACTTTATGCCCATGTGGGCGAAAATTATTTTAATTATATATATAGTTATAATGACTTCTTTTTATTTCTAAAATTCATAAGAATTTTTCCAGGTATTTACGGGAAGTCTAAGCCTATATAAAAAAATTACATAGTTACCAACATATCACTATTTTTGATTATTCCTCCTCAATTTTGAACTTTCTATAATATTACGCATCTTGGAAGGACAAGAGAAGTCTTGAGCTGCTCGAGCAGGGGTGGTCCTCCGATCTCCCGTACATACTTGGCGGGCCCGACGGTTTGCAGTTACGTGGGCTACTTAAATTGAGAATACTAAATTTTTGCATAAATTCATTAACAATATTTATACCTATAAATCCACCATAAATAATTACACTGGCTCTAATTTTTAATTGATGCCGTTAAGTACAACATATCCGTACATGTGCAGAATCATGATTTATATTTTATTACTAAACATATTTTTCCTTGTGTCCGTCCTTTTTAAACGAGAATAAAATAAAAAATTCATATAAATTTATAGCCTGCTCAAAAGTCCTTTACATTTTACTAACCGTTTTATAAGCAACATATGTTATATTCTTTTCCCCGGAGTAAATATCATATCTGATCTTATATGAGAATTTTAGACAGCGCATAAGGTAAAGGAGTCAGTACTGGGACAAAACCTATTTTGGGAACAGAAGTGGGACAGCAGTAAAAAACTACGATGTACGGTTAAGGTTATAAAAGCATTACTTCATTAGTATTCTTTATGATGTTAGCTACATAGTCTCTTCATTGTTGTGTTGATTTACTTCTTAAACTAATGTATAACAAGATTCAAACTTTTTGAGGTTATGTTTGAGCTGTACGCATAGCGAAAACTTTATCCCATTATAGGTACCTCTTAATTCCCATATCGTAGTAGTGGGAGACGTTTAAAAAGTATTGTCCCACTACTGCGTCAAATGGGCGTCACACTACCGGACATAAATAAGTTACCGTATCCCACTACACTAGTCGATAGTTATTTTCTTTTAATGAGATTCTTTTAATACACCAACAATGGAAGAAAGCATCTTTTTTTCTTAAAATAAACCTTCAGACACGAGCTACCTGCTGAGGTAATTAGTTTTTATGTATTGTGCTTTGTTTTGGCAATAGAAAAGATTATAAAAAAGTATGGTCAAAACTGTCCCACTACTACCTACTTTACCTTATCTCGTATGAGATCTCATATGATATTTTCCTCATACGTGTTGGGTAAATGGCCAATTACGGGAGTCTTTTTGAGGTTCTAAGTGACAAATTTCGTGCACCGTACGTGTTATTTTTTAAAAGCATATAGTATTTACATAACATCACGCAAAACCGTTGAGTTATAACATTACAGCACGGAAAAGCATTGAGTTATGAAAAACAACGCAATGCCTCGTATGACTGCAGCGCCCTCATACACAGCGCTGCAGTTAAATACAGTGTCTTAACTATCTCCGAATTTCAGGTCTATCGACAGTAGACAAGCTCGATGACAAATTATCATCGCATGAAATGCAATAAAAAGTCCACTTCTTACGACATAATTAAAGAAGTAAGTATACATAAATAATAAAACAATGTACTTTTTTTAATTACTTATTTTTAAAATATATCTTGCGGCTGCATGCAACGATGAAATAAATATGTAAATAAAACAAGCGGCGTTTATTTTCAGTGGCTAACCTCCCAAGCACGAGTAGGGGAACTATTATACCGGACAACGATACGTCAAGTGACGAAAATTCCGAAGTACTATCAGATTCAAGCTAATTATCGATTCTCGCCTGCAAGGGAAGCTTCAGTAAGTAGCAATTATATCAGAATTATTATTAGTAAATATTAGTATTTATAGTAAGTGATATCCATAAAGTATTGATTCTAATTCTATTAACTTTAAGTATTGACTTTATTAATGTATCATGCAAATATGTGCAATGTTTAACGAAACTTATTAAAGTCATTTTTTTGTTTAGTATCTGACCTCGAAAACACAAACACGCAGGACAGTAATACACGAAGCGATGAGATTCCGAATACATTACCCTTAGATGACAAACAGACAGCTACGAATGTTGTGAACAATTTAATGCCAACGAAATCTAAAGTTAAATACGAAACAACATACAAAAAGTTGACGGACTGGCTAACTGCTAAAAATATTACAGCTCTATCTGACACTGTTCTACTTGCTTATTTTGATGAGCTTTCTGAGTCCTACGCACCTACTAGTCTGTGGGCAAAATACTCAATGTTGAGGAGTGTCATACATATTAAACATAATATCAACATCCACGACTATGCAACGCTCATTCAGTTGTTAAAGAGAAAATCTACAGGATATGCTGCTAAAAAAGCTCTAGTACTGAGTGCAGAGCATGTAAATCAATTCATACAAGATGTACCTGATGAGCAGTACTTGGCTATGAAGGTAAATTTAAACAATATATACAAAATATATACAAACTTATAAAATAATTCTATAAATATAACCTAATCCTATATACACATTTATACAATAATTTTAATATTAAATTTTTTTATATTACAGGTTATTTTGATATTTGGGGTACAAGGTACTTTGCGCAAACATGAATTGACTGATTTAAACATAGACAATGTCATCGATAAAGAAGAAATGGTCCTGGTAAAAATTCCAAAGAGCAAAAATAATTTACCAAAATCATTTGCCGTCAATGAAGATTTTTATCATATTTACAAAAAATATGTGAATCTGCGCCCTAATGGTTGTGAGTGCTCTAGATTTTTTTTAACCTACCGTAATGGTAAATGCACTAAGCAACCCATCGGTATTAATACTATTGGTGGTGTTCCAAAAATAGTAGCGTCATATCTTAACTTGAAAGATCCAGAGTCTTACACAGGACATACATTTCGGAGAACCTCTGCAACAATATTAGCTGACTCGGGTGCAGAACTTTTAACATTAAAATGCCTTGGAGGTTGGAAAAACAGTGCAGTGGCAGAAGGATATATAAAAGATTCCGTAACAAATAAAGCTAAAATTGCAAAAAAAATTTCTGATGCAGTGATCCATTCCTCAACTTCATCAGCTGCCAAAGAAAATGTACCTGTTACTCCGGAATGCAATTGTACTACCCGCAGACCAACGACTGATCAAGACAAAGAAGTTCATGTGAAGAAATTTCCAATAGATACAGATAATCATTGTAAAACAATTAATTTGTAATTTTCTAACTGTAATAATCTATCAATAATTCTTGAAGATCATAAAAAATCTTAATGATATTTTTTTATAATGTAAAATTAAAATTCGTTTAAGTATTATTACTATAATTCGTTTTCTATAGTATCTTAATATAAATTTAACAAAATAAAATGCTAATAAAATTTTAATAAAATGTTAATAAAACGTTAAACTTAATGAGTAAGAATGTAAATTTAATAAAATAAAAATGTTAAAATTAATATTTTTTAAAAATATAAATGAATTCTTTTAATTAATTTTCAAATGAATTTTTTTTAATCGGGCAGCCGCCCCCCCCCCCCCCCCACTTCCCGCGCCCTAATTTACTACAGCTTTAGCATAATACCCAACACTTATGAGAAAAAATAGTGTGTGAAACTCGTTCGGTATAGTTGCCAATTGCGGCACTCGGGCACATGGCGCCACTCGTTTCGCTCGTGCCCCATCGTACCCTCGTACGCAATAGGCAACTATACCTCACTCGTTGCACAATGTACTATTTTACGCGGGTGTTCACTTTCTATTTAAAAACAGAGTGATAGATTCATAGATAAGCAGTTAGTATGTAGAAGCAACCCATTTATACATTTTATCTGATCTTTCAACATATGAATATTTATATGAATATGACCATGCCTTACAGCTTGAACTGCAAACCGTCGGACCCGCCAAGTATGTACGGGAGATCGGAGGACCACTCCTGCTAGAGCTGCTCTAGACTTCTCTCGTCCTTCCAAGATGCGTAATATTATAGAAAGTTCAAAATTGAGGAGGAATAATGAAAAACAGTGATGTGTTGGTAACTATGTAATTTTTTTATATAGGCTTAGACTTTTCGTAATTACCTGGAAAAATTCTTATGAATTTTAGAAATAAAAAGAAGTCATTATAATTATATATATAATTAAAATAATTTTCGCCCACATAGGCGTAAAGTACGTAGGTACTATAAAGTTTTGTAGGACTGTGTGAGCTATTGGGCCTCTTGGGCATTATGTAGTACTTTATGCCCGCTGGTTGAATAATTTTGAAGTTACAACGTGGGCGTAAAATATAATTTTACACGCGAGTTACGAAAAGTTCTTATGGCCGGCAGTTGACTACAATTAATTGATTTCAGTACTTTCTTGTGTTTAATTTGTATAGAAGAATGAAGAAATTTGAATACATTTCTGAGAACATAGTCATACAGTTTTTCGGAGAATGGTTTGCATTACTTGACTATCGATAATTGATTTCACAACATTCGTTTGTTTGAATTGCAGTGAACAATTTGAATGTACTTACATATAATTTGTTGAGTATACATTGACTCAAAGAAGTAGAAGAATTTTTTACTATAGTATTTATTTGACTTCTTTTAAAAAAACATAAATATTATTTTATAGATTATACAGAAGAAACTTCTATATTTGCCTTATTTTATACTTTCGTAGAAAGTTTTATTAACAATGTTATTATTTGTACAGTCATGAAATGTGCTATGCATTGAAAGCAATGAAACTGTCATTTTCTTCATTGATATCCAAGACCTCTATTCGTCCTGTCAAATATGAAGAAAATTTTTAATATTCTTCTAAAATTATATCTCATGAAAAATTTTCATGTTGAGGATATATAGATGATAGGATTGTTGGTGAGGATGAGATGAAATAAAGAGTCATACACAGTTTAAGTATCACGTTTAGTTTATTGAAAAGCTTTCTTTCTCTTGCCCACACGTCCGTTCGGGTCCAGCGCACAGGGAGAAGTGGCGCTCGCGGAGCCGCACGCAGTGCGGAGGGGAGGACGCTCCCTCGACTCATACATACAGATACTCGCATACACACACGCGGGAAGCGCGTGTACTTCCAACACTCCCTCCCGCGCTTTACGCGTTCGCTTTACAAAATAATTTTATATAGAGTCTTACAAACTATTACAAGTACAAAAATAAATATTTAGATTTTCTATCTCATGGAATCTGTGGATTTATGGTTTAGTGCCTGAAACAGAAAATTAAAAATTCATAATTAGTTTAATCAAATTCAAATGTAGATCGAAAGATAGAGGTTTTTTTAATACATCCGCAATTTGTTGCATTTAAGCTAACAAATTTACTTTTACTAACTTTCGCTGTACGCATTCTCGCACATAATGCTGTTTAATGTCCGTCATACGTCTGAGTTTGGTACCACCATCCATTTTAGCACTCGCTTCTGCCGCTTTATTATCGCACTATTGTACAATGGGAGTAAAATCCCAATCTAGAACTCTTTTAAGACAATTGTATATAGACATCGTTCCCTGACAACAGTCACTCATCGCTACGTACTTTGCTTGACAAGTAGATAGAGCAACATAATTTTATTTCTTCGTTCGCCATGTAATCATGTCATTAAACAGCTTTATTACGTAGCCACTTGTAGTTTTGGCTCCTTTACATATCATTACTATCTCCATAGTAATTAAGACTGTAAGACCATGTCCCTTTCAAATATCGAAGCATTCGCTCGACCATCTTCCTCCTTAGGATCGATTTGATGTCTACTCAAAACGTTCACTCCATACGCTATATCGGATCTGCTGGTATTCGCTCAGTACAGAAAAGATCCTACGACCTCTTTGTACAATCTGCTATTCTGATTCTCTGTTCTCGCAAAGATGCTGTTTTCGTTCTCTATCTCGCATCCTATTCTTTCTCTATTGGACACTTGATTGTTTACCATTGGAGTTCTTTGAGGGTGACTATTTTCATAACCAAATCGTTTCAGTAGTTTGTCAATATATGTTTGTTGGCTCAATTTAAGTACTTGCGATTTCTTGTCTCTTTCGATCTCCAATCCAAGATAAATTTTCGGCTCTCCAATGTCACTCATTTCAAACTCTTGGTTCAGCTACCGCTTGACTTCTTGGATTTTCTCAAAATCATTTCCAGTGATTAGGATGTCATCAACGTATAAAATCAATATTAATACTTTATGATTTCCACTCCAACTGTATAAGCAGGGCTCATCTGGATCAGGGGTTAAACCCAATTTTGCAGCCCTTTTCTTAAATTTTTCATTCTAGCATTTTGGGCTTACTTTCAGACCGTACAATGCTTTCTCCAACTTACACACCTTTCGCTGTCTTATTTCATTTGTGCACATCATTCCTTCTGGAATTTCCATAAATACTTCACTCTGAAGTTGTCCATTCAAAAAGGCAGTTTTGACATTCATTTGACAAATGTGAAAATCACATTTGTTTGCTATAGCAAGTATAGCTCGTATAAGTGGTAGCCGAGACACTGGTGCATATGTCTCTTGAAGCTCATACTTGCTGCGATCCTTAAAACCTCTTATTACAAGTCGAGCCCTGTCTTACGCTTCAGCACCCACCTCGAATCGATTATGTTGGGTTTTCTGTTCTCTTTGTTTATTGAGGATCGGTCAACGAGCTTCCGAGCTTCCAGACTTGATTTTTGTTTAGTGATTCTAATTCGTTCTCTATGGCTTCCATCCAGATAAGCCTGTCTGAGCTATTTATAACCTCTTTATATGTAGCAGGATCACCATTTATATTTGCTAGCAAGGCATGCGTATCTTCGTCCGTAATTTGAATGTCATCATTCGCTTTGTTCTTTCGTGGTCTTCCTCTACCTCTTTTCATCTCGTCTTTCGTTTCTATATCTTCCATTTCTTTCTCGAACTCAGTAAACCATGCGTCTGAATTAATTTCTGATTCGATCTTTTCCCAGTGTTCAAGATCCTTTGTCTTGTATTTATCGGTAAATACCAACTTCTCATTAAATCTAACATCCCTACTTTCGTACAGTTTCCCTTCCTCTGGACTGAACAAGACATAACCAGTTGTTTTATAACCAACCAGAATCGTTCGCTTTCCGATGGATCTGAATTTTGGTCCAGTCTTTCGCTGTATTTTCATGTACGCCAAGCATCCGAAACGTTTTATCTGCGGCAAGTCAGTCTTGCATTCAGGCTCGAACACATGAATGGGAACTTGCATGTCTATCGAAGCATGTGGAGTTCTGTTGTATGCGTATACGGCTGCTCCTAGAACTAAATCCAAAATGTTTTCGGGTAAACCAGAGTCATTTATCAATGCTCGCACTTTCTTTTGTATTGTCTGATTAAATCTTTCCGCTACTCCATTGTGCTGAGTTGTATCGGGACAAGCAAATTGTAATTCCGTACCCAGCTTACTCAAAACTTTCGACATCTTACCGCCAGTAAATTCTGTCCCTTGATCGGATCTTAAATAACATACTTTCGCATCGTTCCCTAATAGATTTCGGACGGTTTTGACAAAGGATTCAAAACAGAACGCAGTTTCATCCTTTGTATTCATAGGATATGCCATAGCAAGGCGAGAATAGTCGTCTACAAGTACCGAAATGTATTTTGGATAAGTGGCTGGAATTATCATCCCCATTATGTCTGAATGTATAATTTGTAAGGGTTCTGTCGCTTTTAATCGAGTTTGTTTAAAAGGCAATCGAATGATCTTCGAGATCATCCATACTTCACAATCAAGAATTACATCATCAAAGACCGTTTGATTTAGATCCTGAATATGTGGATACTTTCGCTGCATTGCCTTTCAGTAGTTTAATGATGCATGTCCCATTCTTGCGTGCCATAGCATAGCTTTACTATAGTTAGAAGGTTCGTTCTGGGTTTCTGTGTATGAGTCATAATTTTCCTTTCGCTCGCTTATTTCCCTTTCGCTAATTTCATTCAACTTTCTGTTTAACACCGTATTTTCAAAATCAGCATTTCCGATGCTTTTGTTATTCTTACCCACAACATTACTTTCACTTTGATCAGTTCTTTCTTTTTCTTTCGCAGTTTCTGTATTTATTTGATTTTTCATACGCCTAGTAGTCACGTACACTATGGTTTTATCAACTAATTGACCTTCTTCGCTACATTTGTCGTTAATTTCAAATTCTATCACCCAGTATGGCTTTTTATACATACCCGATATAAATGATTCATTCGACACTAGATCATAAATGTAATTTTCTCATTATCCAAATCATAAACCTTGATCAACAAACTTTCGCGAAGATAGAAAATTATCGGATATGTTTTCACCACAGATAACATTGTCTAGATCGATCAATTTTTCTACCCCGGAATAAGCTTGAACGTGACCTTCTCCCTCCGATCGTAAATTAGCATACTCGTTTTTGTTTGCGCATTTAATTTCTTTCGCTTGTTTATTAAAGGTTTTAAATATGAGTCTCGAATTTGTTAAATGCTCCGTAGGGCCTGTATCTGCCAAAAATTAGGCAAGTAAAACATTTTCATTTTTCTTTCTTTCTATGTTCGTGACATTAACGGCACGACCTTTCTTTAGCTTTCGCTTTATACCTTTACCTCGTCCTCCTCTGCCGCTATTTGACTTTCCATTTCTTCCCCTGCTTATATTATATCGATCTTGTCTGTCGCTGTCATTGTTACTTTCCAAACTATTTGATCTATATTTTTTAGCGCTACTGTCGTTTTGCCTTTCATTCTTTCGCTTAGTGCCTCTACCTTCGATTCTATTTCTATTATAATTATGGAAAACTCTACTTTCGTACCTTTGATGGGAATTTTTTTTACCTTCCTTTGCCAGTCTTCGAAGACAATGAGCAGCAATGTGCTTCGTGAGTTGCTTGCACTCAAAGCAAACTCGAAATCCTGTACCAGCATGTGGGTAGTTTCTTCCCAAGTGCCCAAAGTCATCGCAATTGAAACACTTGGGTGGTGTGTTGCTTACCTCAAGGTTTGCTACCATCGCTGTAGTTTGACCTTTTGTTTGATTCTTCGCTTGATCTTTCGCCTGAGTTCTTACGCTCTCGAATTGTAATATAAGCATTTTTGTCTGATCAAAACTCAGGGGATTATCGGTTGTACTTCTCATCACAAAGTCAACACTTTGTATTTTATTATTTGATCCAACCACAGCGTTATAAAATCAATCTCGTATTTCATCGGCAGGCAAAGTTTGAATTCCTGACAGATTGTTATAATTACGAACAACTTCTTCAAATTTATCAATGAAATCAATTGCCCTTTCTTTTTCTGGTATATAATGCATATTGTATAACTGTCTCCTTAATGTAGAAGAAGTAATATTGACTTCACTCAATTTACTTTCTTTAATTTTATTTAACACTATAACTGGATCTTTAATATCCATTACTTTCGTATGATATTCATTGTCAATGTGATTTATCCAAATATCTCGTACCTTAAATTTGTGTTTTTCTTTCACTGATTCGCTTAAATCATCATTCGCTTTAACAGAATCATCGATTACATACAAAATATCATTCGCTAATCATTTTGACGTAAAGAAATCAAGGAAATATTCAAACTTTGTCTGCTTTGATAATTTATAATCCCTTTTTAAATCAGATCCTTTTCCTGATAGTCCGAACTTTAACGTTTCCGTTAATTCTCTCGATACATCAATAAAACTTCCGTTATTTGCATCGTTTGTTTTATTTATCTTTCGCAATTCATCTTTAATTAAATAAATCACTTCCGTTTTATTAATATTATCAAAAGCATTTCTGTGGAACTTAAACACGTTTGTTTGTTGAATGATTGTCCTTCATTATCAAGAGATTCCACAATTCGTTCCACATAACGTTTAGTTTCTTATCCATGTACTCGAATACTTGGCTGTGATTTGCCTCAACCATGTCAGCCAGCTTCTTTTGGTCTAGCTCCATTCGCTTCATCCGCTCATCCAATTCTGACAACTGGCGTTGGATTTATGTCAAAATAGAGTCAAAGAGTTGAGATTCATTTATATTTACATACCTGTTTATGAAAACTTGGTTTGTAGAGGTTATAATTTGTATATTTTTTAATTTAGGTTTACCTGACAATATTGTGATTATTTTCTCATTCTGACGTTCGCTGGCCGAAATGTTATCTGCCGCTTGTTTTACAATTTCTTTCGGTGTTTGTATTTTCTCTACTGCCGCCGTAGGAACTGCGATCTTCCCTCCCGCTCTCTCCTCGAGAGTGGGGGAAGCAACCATGTTGCGTAAGGCGAGAAGCCGCTTGCTAGCGGCAGTCGTTGCTCAAGCATAAGAGCTTGCGGACGTGTGTCCGCTGTACCCTTCTCGTTCAACAATAAACCTCATTGTTGCTGTTAAGCCGACTCCTCATTTCTTTCTCCCTTCCTATCCTGGAATCCGAAGAAGTGGGTGTACAACCCCACATTGGTGACCCCGACTACGCTCAAGAGGAGGTCTGCCGGCGTGAGCCTGCTACGTGGCGTTCTCGCCACCGCGTCGTCTACGGCGCACCGTCCTCTCCTACCCATACGCGCACTTTCGAGTCACGTAAGAGTAGTTTCTACCACGGGTACCCGTATCGGCATCCGCTTCGCCTCTGGCAGTGTGTGCGTGCTGGTACGTCGGCGCACAAGCGTAATTATCGAAACCGCTCAACCACGAGGACTGCACCACCAGGGAGATGACTCCGTCGCAGTTTCCGTATGCGCGCTGGCACGCCGGCGCATACAGGAATTCTCAACCCTTGGCAACTCACGTCGTGTACGTCCTGGCACGCCGGCGCAGACGCATGAATTCTACCCTTCGCCGAATCATCTGCGCGCCCTTCTGCGCACATCAACGGATCTCCGAGTGCGTTGACGCGTGAAGCCACCATCACCGGCGCCTTTCAACGGACTCGTGGAACAACGTGAGGACAGCATCTTTGAGGTGAATCTCCGGGTGCGCCCGTGCGTGTAGCCACCGTCACCGGCGCCTTTTTAACGCAGCCGTTGAGCATCGTGGGAGGAGCTGGCATACAATTGCTGCACCTCGTTGAGTATTCTCCGAGGCCGCCCCAGCAGTCAACAGCCACGTTGTCCTCAAGATCATTTTGCACCAAGGTATGCGTGCGACATAAATTTCGGTACGAGCGACAAAAATCACGTACCTTGCGGCATAGTGGTTTTTCACGCGAAAATAATCGACTTTCTCTAAAGCACGATTTCCGGGGAGTATTTACCTTCTCCCGGCCTTCCAAGAATTCTCATTGCTCTGCGCGCGCTTTTCTTGAACCGCTCGGGCGCCTCTCGCCCTGCGAGGATTGTTGTCGTCCGGCGCATGTTTACTCGCGAGATTTTGAATTCCGCGAAACTCGTGCGCAACGGTCACGCGTTCTAGGAACTTCACCGCCATCTTGACGGCCATTTTGACTTTCGCGTGCTTTTGTGTATTCAAGTTCTCTCTCTGGCAAGGTGACTCGAAAACTTCTTAGTGTTTTTGTGACACACGTATTTAATTTTTTTTTATTTCAACGAACTCACGTGTTATCCACTCACATTCTTTAATAAAATTTCCTTTAAAGTTTTTTTTTCTTTTGAGCGGGAAAGTGGCTTCTTTTAGCTTTTCTTGCGGTTTACATAGTTTTAAGTTTTAGCTTAGACTTAACTTTGGAATTATTGTTTATGCCTGCGAGTACTGCCTAGGGAGCTTGTAATACGCAGCGGCGTAAGGTAATTGAGGCGCATTTTAAAACCTCACCGGAGGGGTTAGATCTCCTCTCCTACTTCCTACCTAACCTTCGGGGAGCGTAGGAGTAATTATCGACGTGCTAGGCTTTCGGCTCGCGTACATTCTTTCTCATCAATATGGCCAACGATGAAGCAATACAGGTTCCGCAGCAACAAGTGCAACAGCTCCTGGAGCTTCAGGACGATCCAGGAGCCAACCAAGCTCCGCGAGCGGTCAATGCGGTATACCGGCAATCTGAAATCGCTTCCTTTTCTCGACAACCCGGCGATATGGTTGGCGCAAGCAGAGATCACCGCAGCCATTACGTCGGGCACGACCAAAGTGGATTTCATTTCCGAAAAGCTAGACATGGAAGCGTTCAAAGCTATCAAAGACATTATCACCGCTGACCCTCGTCCCGCTGACGTTTTTGAACAAATTAACCACCTGATTGATACGTTCGGTGCCTCTGCTGAGACGCGCCTGCGTCAGCTCATTAAAGGTCAGGTCTCGGCAATCGGTAAGCCGTCGCTCATATTGAACCAGCTGCAAGGCCTCAATACAGGCGCGGGTGATGACATTATACGCTCTGTCTTTTTAGACCATTTACCCGCCCATTGTAAAGCCACCCTGGCAATTTTGGAGGTAACGGACCTTCATAAGCTCGCGCTGATGGCCAATCAGATTGTTGAAGCTATGGACTCCAATCAGATGCAGATTTCCAATGTCCTCGACCCTCCAATCAATGCGGTCTCTCCTAATCAGTCGAACGCTGCAACTCTTGAAACTCTTCTCAAGCACTTCGATCGCCTTGAACGGAAGATGGATGCGCTGTCCAAGAAATCAGCTGGTGGCCAGGATAAATCCGATGATTCATCTCGCTCTCAATCTAGAGGCAGATCTAGGTGTGCTCGCTCTTCTAGCCGTGATTCTTCCGGTTTGTGCCTTGCTCATCGAAAATATTCAAATAACCCCTTATCATGCTGTGAGTGGTGTTCTAAATTCAGCGAGTGGCAGCAGCAATATCCTCAACAAAAAAACTAACTCAACCTCCTGTTGAGGAGACGTCTTCAGAAGGCCCTCTTTTATCCAAACGTCTTCATGTGCGTGATCGTATTTCGGGCAAGTCGTTCTTTATCGACACTGGTTCAGACATTTCGCTCATCTCAGCAAATCCTAAGGCATGCGGCAAGCCCTACTCCTTCCGGCTATTCGCGGCGGACAATTCATTGATGAGTACCTATGGTGAGTCCATGTTTACACTTAATTTGGGTCTTAAGCGCCTCATTGGCTGGAGCTTTTGCATCGCAGATGAGCCACATCACCAATATTTACTCTCTCGCGGTTGTAAAGGAAGTTTCGTTGGACTCTGTTTTTGCAGTTGTTCCCGGTTCGGAGTGTGCAAAGATTCTCGCTGGCTTTCCCGAGATCACGGGCGTTTCTAAATCCACAATCCCCAGAAACAGCGATGTTTTGCACCACATTTTGACCTCTGGTGCTCCGGTATCGGAGCGTCCTCGTAGACTCGCTCCAGATAAACTAAAAGCGGCGAAAGCCGAATTGGATGCTTGGATTGAGGAAGCAATTTGCCACCCCTCCAGCTGCCCTTGAGCAAGTCCTCTCCATATGGAGTTCAAAAACGACAACAGTTCGAGACCTTGTGGTGATTATATTAAACATCGCCACGGTCCCTGATAAATATCCGACTGCTCACATTCATGACTGCACGAATAACCTTTACGGTAAGAAAATCTTTTCGGCGCTTGATCTTCATAAAGCGTTCAATCAGATCCCTGTAGCTCCTGAAGACATACCGAAAACGGCCATTATTACCCCCCTTTCGGCTTTTTCGAGTCCATGTATATGACCTTCGGGCTTCGCAAAGCGAGTCAAGCCTTCCAGCGTTACATCAATAGCGCACTAGGTGATCTCGATTTCGTATACCTCTATATTGACGATATTTTGATTGCATCTTCATCTGAAGAAGAGCATTATTCTCACCTTCGCACGGTTTTTGATCGGCTTAAGAAGTTTCATCTTCGATTAAACGTCGAAAAATGTACCTTTGCTGCTGAAGAATTAGAATTTTTAGGCTATCTGGTGAATGATGAAGGCATTCGCCCCATCTCCAGTAGGGTTGAAGCTATTTTAAACTTCCCCAAACCTCAGACTATAGCGAAACTTCGTAGGTTTGTCGGCATCGTAAATTTTTACCGCCGTAACATGCTTCGTGCTGCGACTTCTCAAGCTCCTCTCAACGCTCTTTTTAGCGATTCTCGCAAAAATGACAAACGTCCCGTTCCATGGACGCCTGAAGCTGAAGAGGCTTCTATACGTGTAAAGGAGGAGTTGTCGGCAGCAGCTCTGCTTGTTCACCCCGCATTGGTGCGGAACTACGCATTGTTTCTGATGCCTCCGATTCTGGTATGAGTACGCCCTTACGCAGCTCTCTCTCACTGAAGTTTGGGAACCACTAGGTTTCTTCTCCAAGAAGTTCTCTTCCTCACAGCGCAAGTACAGCGCCTATGGCCGCGAGCTCACGGCTATATATGAAGGTGTTAAATACTTCTCGTTCTTAGTTGAAGGTAGAGACTTCAAGATCTTAACAGATCACAATCCTCTTATCTATGCTTTCATGCCAAAGTCCGATAAGGCGTCACCGCGACAAACGCGCCAGTTGTCCTTCATCGCGCAATATACCACTCAAATCAAGTACATCAAAGGCGCAGAAAATACTGTAGCTGACTCACTCTCTCGGGTAGAGTCCATGCGACTCCCTGTAAAGATTAACCTCAACGAGCTTGCTGAAAAACAGGAAGCTGATGAGCAGCTCAAGGCCCTTCGCGAGTCTTCTGACTACCCGCTCTCTTTGAAGCGCATTCAATGGGGCCGTACGCATACTACCATATTTTGCGAAATCACTGGTGAAGCCATTTGTCCCTGTATCCCTGAGTCGCTCCGTGAAACGGTGTTTGATATGTTCCATAAACCTGGTCACCCGGGCCCCAAGGTCACTGATCGACTCATACGGCAGCGTTATGTATGGCCTAACATGCACCGTGATATACCGCGCATGTGTAGAAACTGTCTAGACTGTCAACAGTCAACAGTTCTTCCCGACAAATTCGTCGCACCTGATGGTCGATTCGACTATGTACACATTGATCTAGTCGGTCCCCTCCCTAATCGCAATGGTTTTGAGTATGTGCTCACCATGATTGATCGTTTCTCGCGTTGGATTGAGAAGGTTGGATTACGTGAAATATCGGCACAAACGGTTGCCAGGGCGTTTTATGACACCTGGGTCTCCCGTTACGGTTCGCCAAAGGTCATCACTTCCGATCAGGGTACGCAATTTGAATCGCGCTTATTCACGGCTCTTCTGTCCCTAATAGGTTGCGAGCGTATCCGCACTACCGCGTATCACCCTGCGGCGAATGGCCTAATAGAGCGCCGGCATTGTGCCTTTAAAGCGGCGATTATGGGTCATGTGGACAAGGACTGGACTCGTACTTTGAGTACGGTATTATTAGGTTTTCGTTGTCATCTTCGGCAAGACACCAATGCGTCTCCTGCGGAATTCTTATTCGGTACCACTTTGCGTCTTCCAGGTGAGTTTTTCGTCCCTGAAGACTTCACTCCGGATCCAAATTTTTTCATAGAAGAATTCCGCGATATATGCGTGAAATCCGACCAGTCCCTGTCACACATAACTACAAAAAGCGTGCATTTTATTTTAAGGACTTATATACCTGTACACATGTATTCATGCGTAACATGATTAAAAATTCATTGAAAAGGCCGTATACAGACCCCTATAAAGTATTAAAGCGTCCGTCCGATCGCGTCTTCGATATAGAAGTTAACAGCGCGTCGCGCAGCGTATCGGTGGAACTTCTTAAACCCGCGTATATAATCCGCGATGATCTCCCTGAAGTGCCTGCTGGTGGTGATGTCAATGGCAATCAGCCATTAGTATTAATAAATCAATGCGATAGTAATGTTAATAAAAAACTTAAGAATAAATAATAGTTTATGCAATGGAACGCGATTAAAAATAACTAGACTATAGATGTAGGAATTCTAATAATATATTTATTCAAAATGATTCGGAAAATACAGAGGAAATTATCAATATTGTGTGGAAAGAAATTTTTGTTGAACAATTATAATTATTCTTATATTTATTATGTAATAAAATTACAAATTATTTTTTATAATATTTATATTAATTCAAGGTATATTAAATTTTCTGGATAATCTATAAAAAACAACACAATTTGTCTAGTCCTTTTGTTTCTTCGAATCTCATCTATTCAATAAACACTCTCTAGAAATGGTAATAATATTTTTCGTGACTGTAAAAATAATCTACAAAATAATAATATTTATGATTTTGTAAAAGAAATCAAATAAATACGAATGAAAAAGTCTTTTAATTCTTTGAGTCATTGTATGCTGAACAAATTATATGTAAGTACATTCAAATTGTTCACTGCACATCAAACAAACGAAAGTTGTGTATGACTGTTCTCAGAAATGTATTCAAATTTGTTCATCTTTCTGAGCTATACAAATTAAACACAAGAAAGTACTGAAATCAATTTATTGTAGTCACGTACCGGCCATAAGTTAACTTGACTGATATAATAGAACTTTTCGTATCTCACGTGTAAAATTACATTTTAAAAAAAATTACATAGTTACCAACACATAGCTATTTTTCATTATTCTTTCTCAATTTTGAACTTTCTATAATAACACACATTGGTAGGAAAAGAGAAGTCTAGAGCTGCTCTAGCAGGGGTGGTCCTCCGATCTCCCATACATACTTGGCGGGCCCGACGATTTGCAGTTCAAGGTGTAAGACATGGTCATTTTCTTGACCATTTTCATGGTCATTGGTTGAAGATCAGATAAAATGTATAAATGGGTTGCTTCTACATATTAACTACTGATCCGTGAATCTATCGCTCTGTTTTTAAATAGAAAGTGCAAACCCGCCTGAAAGTATCATATGAGATCTCATATGCAATCCCATAATATACAAAATTGCAGATGACATCGCATGTGAGATCTGAAACGAGATATGCGATGCCTGAAATTCTCATATGAGATCTTATATGATATTTACACGCGAGGAAAGGACACACAATAGGTTGCTTATAAAACGGTTAGTAAAATGTAAAGCACTTTTAAGTATAGACTAAATTTATATGAATTTTTTATTTTATTCTCGTTTAAAAAGGATGGACACAAAGAAAAATATTGTGGGTCATAAAAGTAAATCATGATTCTGCACATATAGCGATGTTGTACTTAACGGTACCAATTAAAAATTAAAGCCAATGTAATCATTTATAGTAGACTTATAGGTATAAATATTGTTAATGAATTTATGCAAAAATTTTGTATTCTATATTTAAGTAGCCCACCGATAAACTGCAAATTGTCGGGCCCGCCAAGTATGTATGGGAGATCGGAGGATCACTCCTGCTAGAGCAGCTCTTGACCTCTCTTTTCCTCCCAAGATTCGTAATATTATGCGTAATATTGTAGCACCGGTCGCTCCTTTTAGGCTTCTTCTATAACTTGCCTTCGGAGCGCTCCCGCGCTCCTTGATTAAAAAACATGGCAAACCAAGGTGATATAAAACCAATACCATTACGTTGGGATCCCAAAGACAAAAAATTATAGAAGTTCACACCATTGAACAAGCTCAAATTTTAGACAATTTAAATAAACAGTTGTTAGAACATGACCACGAGGACAATAATTATATGAACAATTTAATATATATATTATTTGATGAGAAATATATATATATATATATATATATTATTTGATGAGAAATTTATTTTTAAAATAAATGAATCTCACCTTTATTAGCAAATCATTAACTAGTAGTAACTAAATGCATTTATTGTAACGGCAGGCGCGTCTGGGTGTGTGTATGTGCGCGAACACGGAGCACGGATCGAGCAGATCTCCGACGCACGGTATACACACAGGTAGTTGACCGAAAGCATAAACATACCGCGGCCTTGGAGAAGGCAAGGCTGACAATTGCGGCATGAGGACTCGCAAACAGAGTCGGGCTTGTCCTCGTATTTCTCCGGGGGCTTGCGTGTGTGTGTGTAGTTGCTCGCACGTGTAGCTGTGCGAAAAGTACCGAGCGCAACTAAGACACACAATGAGTCCCGAAATGAAAACTCGCGACAACCTTGCGCGAGGGGGAAGGAGAGCGAGAGACAGAGCCCGGCAGTATCGCTTCTGCCGCAACTGAGGCAGCTGCTCGTCCCCCGTGCGCGAAGACTTGAAGAGAGAGTCAGAGTGTAGTGCACGAGAGGGAGCGAGAGAGACGCTACAACGAGCCGTGCAATAGTGCAGCGAAGGAGAAAGAGACGCTGCACGGCGCCGAGAGCCGCGTACCCTCGTGGTTGAGAGAGAGGGAGAGAGAGCCACGCTCAACCGCGGCCGAGAGCGCAAGTGAGAGAAAAAGGGAGCATCGCGGCCGAAGCCAGCTACGGCCGAGCCGACTCGCGGGGGCGAAAGAGAGAGAGATCTTCGCGGCCTAGAGAAGAAGAGAGAGAGAGAGAGAGAGAGAGAGAGAGAGAGAGAGAGAGAGAGAGAGAGACGCCGCTGCGCGCGGCAGCTGACACCGCAGAGAGGGTCCGCTCCAGCCCTGACTATAGGCTACGGAGGTAAGTCCTGGCCAGGCGATCGCGTGCTCCCCCCGCGGACGACGAGCGTGCAGGGAGCGAGACCCGCGCGTGTAAATAGTGAACAGCCTCCAGGGGCAATGAACATAATTCTTTGCTTTTATTTGTTCGCGTATTATTTCACGCATCCTACTTTCAATTCCCTATTCGATGGCACGCTGAAGAATACCGCCGGCCTCCGCAGTCACGAGTACGCAGTACTCGCGTGATAACTGAGCAGCTGGGGCAGCACGCTCGAGAGAGAGCGCGACGACGAAGTCGCGCGTTGTAACAGAGCGAAAAGGCGCGGCTGCTGCTGACAGCAGCCGACGGCGAGCAACAGCACGGAGCTGACGGACCGCTAATCATCGAGGGTTGGCACGAGTAAGTGCTCGCGCCTGTTTATTGCTGCGCCGTTCATCGGCAAGTCCGCGTTGAGATATAGCGCATCGAGGACAGTTTTCAGCCCGTTACAACTGGCGCCCATAACGTGTGGATACACGGATACCTGCCACCGAAGAGCGTGCGGGGAAATTGATTCTTTTTCCTACGGATTGAAGGAAAAACGGGTGGTTAAGATAACCGCGACGCGTCGCGTACCAAATTTCGCGAGCGGGCGGTAACTTACGTGTGCAAGCGTGTGTGTGTGGACTCTGCCGGTAGGAGAGACCGACAGGGACAAATAAACAATTTTTTTCTCGACCGGAATGTTGCGTGGAATATCTTGGAAACAGTTTCGCGAAAATTTTTGTGTTTTATTTTGTTTTGACTTTTTGAGATAATAGTAGCGATTTAGCGTCTCCCAGCTGAAGGTACAAAATTGTAAGATCTCAACTGGGGGTCGAACCGAAACACACACACACACACACGCACTCAAAGGGTGTGTACCTGGCTAGGCGGGAAAATTAAATTGTATTCATTTTTTACTTTTTGTAGTTTTGGTGCGCCAACCAGATACGTGCGTTCGATCGATTAGCCGCGCACAGGTACACTCCGAGAGATATTAGAACTTGTTGAGAGCGAGTTTCGTGCGGCTAATAACCCGTAAACGAGTTTCGCTGAATAGATTTTGACAGCGGTTAGTCAAATTAACGATGTCGGGTTCGGTAAGAAAAGCCGTCGAGGATTGGTGTAAGTGCCTCAGCGATGAAGAGATACAGCAATATATGCAAGTCCTCGAATTAAGAATGGATGGCAGACTGTTCACGAGAGTGATCCGCCTCAGCCGGTGGCTATCCGGCGACTACGATCCCAGGGATTGTGCGGGGTTAGTCGCCGATGATGAGGATTCGACACTGTTGGAGCACATGAACGCACGTGTAGCGTTCGTGAATCACGTGATCTCCACCAGTGATAAGCCAGATACACTCGAGATACTGATGTCGGACGCGACAGAAGCACAGTGCCTCGAGCGAAGTACTGTACGGGCAGCGGATGCCCCAGGTGCACAAGTTGAGGGCGACTCGACCGAGGCTGAGGAGAGTACCGGACGTCAATTGGAAAATGGCAAAACGCACACGATTACGATGGCGGACGGTACGTCGGTTCAAGTCCCGAACGAGTGAGCAGCATATGTCCAGGGAATGGAAGCCAGATTGCGGAGGATAGAAGAGACCCTCCGGACATTGACTGGCAAGTCAACTACCCGTCCGACGAGTGACACGACAGAGCTCGTTGGAACAGGTGGAAAGGCCAATCACGACGATTCGGCAAACTCGGCGCCCACTTGTCTGCCACAGGAAGAAGAAACCGCAGCGAGAAACTCCGGATAAGAGGGAAGAACGATAAGAAGAGCCAGGATACAGCAACCATCCTCCGGTGATAGAATACCACAGTCGCCACCAATCCCGCTCCCGCGCCGAACGAGCCTCGGCGATGCCTGGAGAGGGCGGGAGATCAGAATCAAGTGCGGAACACTTCCGATTCTGAGCAACGGCACGATTTGCGGGATGCGACGTAGCCACGGCTGCAGCAGCGGGTTAGACGAGGGCAATTCGCCGATGTCGATACGCTACCCGACACAGCGGTGGAGGCCGAGTTAGCGGGACACGCCGAAAAGAGTTATAAGCCCCCGACTCCACCAGATGCTTGGGTTTACGCTGAGCTAGCGCACAGGACACGCAAAGCGGCACCGGGGGAAGAGAGCGGCGGTTGAGGACAAGGAGCCGCCGCCGCTACCGTCTCCCCAGAACAATGAAATGCTGGACGAGGTGCTGGAGCGCTTCTCCCAAATGATTTTGGAAGGGATGAAGCAGATCAGCTCCGGATACGCGCTGTCAGCCTCTTCATCAGAGACGTCTGCGTCTCGGACCGAATCGCCAGAGACCCAGAAAAAGAAGAAGAAGAACAGAAAATTTCGGCGATATCGGAAGGAGAGCTCGGATAGCAGCAGCCCGTTCAGCTCGAGTAGCGGGACGAACACCGACGACCGAGCAGGCACAGGCTCCGACGGAACAGTCGGCACGAGGGCGGTGGCGTACTGGCCGTGGAACTGCTGGGACTGCCGAGTGCCTGGTCACATTCGCCGAGAGTGCCCGAATCGAACGAGAGGCCCTCGGTAAACGAGTTCGTCTGCTGACGACACGCAGTGAACTTGTGAACACTGACGGATTGGGTATGGAGCGAGGGGAACGAATCCTTCCATCGTACGAACCAGCAGAAGGGGGGATTTCCCCCTGGAACAACGAGACATCCGTTCCAAGAGACGAAGGAGCCGTTCAAGGATGAGAGATCGCGACCGCCGAGGGATCGACCGGTGAAGAGCGACCCACCGAAAGCCGTCGGAGCGCCGCCGAACAGCGAGCGTCATGCGATCGGGTGAAAGCGTCCCCGGGGACGCCCCCGCAGATCGTTTCGCGTCGCGATACGAACGGCAGGAGCAGGAATTCGAGAAACCCCCGATAGCCCTATCGAACGCGGAAGTTCCGAGGGCAACGACGAAAAGGAGAGGGAGGTAAATCGGTTCGAGGCAGGAACGGACGGAAGTTCGAGTCCTGCGACATCTCTCCGGGGAGGTAGCCGACGCGCCCCCGTGTAAGGGATTCAAGGATGCAGAGCAGACTATCCAGGGTATAGTCCGCATCTGGACAGGGGGTGCAACGGCAGGCGCGTCTGGGTGTGTGTATGTGCGCGAACACGGAGCTCGGATCGAGCCGATCTCCGACGCACGGTATACACAGAGGTAGTTGACCGAAAACATAAACATACCGCGGCCTTGGAGAAGGCAAGGCCGACAATTGCGGCATGAGGACTCGCAAACAGAGTCGGGCTTGTCCTCGTATTTCTCCGGGGGCTTGCGTGTGTGTGGGTAGTTGCTCGCACGTGTAGCTGTGCGAAAAGTACCGAGCGCAACTACGACACAGAATGAGCCCCGAAATGGAAACTCGCGACAACCTTGCGCGAGGGGGAAGGAGAGCGAGAGACAGAGCCCGGCAGTATTGCTTCGCCGTAGCTGAGGCAGCTGCTCGTCCTCCGTGCGCGAAGAGTTGGAGAGAGAGTCAGAGTGTAGTGCACGAGTGGGAGAGAGAGAGACGCCGCAACGAGCGGTGCAATAGTGCAGCGAAGGAGAGAGAGACGCAGCACGGCGCCGAGAGCCGCGTTCCCTCGTGGTTGAGAGAGAGGGAGAGAGAGCCACGCCCAACCGCGGCCGAGAGCGCAAGTGAGAGAGAAAGGGAGCATCGCGGCCGAAGCCAGCTACGGCCGAGCCGACTCGCGGGAGCGAAAGAGAGAGAGAGCCCCGCGGCCGAGAGAAGAAGAAGAAGAGAGAGAGAGAGAGAGAGAGAGAGAAAGAGAGAGAATAGAATAGAATAGAATAGTTTTTAGTTGTAAATTACAAAATAATTAAGTTACAGTCTACAATCCCGCATTCGCCCAGGCTCATGTCTGTGAGACGGGGAAAACCCAATAGGCAAACCACGTGGGATAAATCCTATTAGGAAAACCCGCCTCAGGATGGTTCAAAGTATTGAACATAATTAACATTTGTGTACATTATATCGCAATCGTATAATCATCACAAACATAGTCAATGGCAATCGCCAAGTCACGAAGTATCACATAATTGAACTTAGTTATTCTTCAATCTAGCGATTACAGATTGAATTCATCACATTGCTTTATTCATACGATGTACGTCAGAAGATTAATCACAAAACGATTTTAGTACTGTTATAAAAATAACAGTACAAGTCTATATTCTATTTACACATATATACAGTCGACATCGCATGACCTTTGCATCAAGTACTTCCTAAACGCCGCTTTGAATTTACTCGCCGAGGAAACGTTCTTAATATCGCGAGGAATCGAATTCCACAGTCGCGTACCCTGGGACCAGAAAGAATCCAGCCCTACGTCAGTTCGTGATGACGGAACTATAAGTTCTCTGCAGTGAGTTCTACTCGACGTTCTATCTTGGCACTTTTGAAATGAGGGAGATAGGTACACTGGCTGACCAAAATTTATAACTTTGTACATTAAGATCGCTGCAAAATATGCCCTTCTCTCCCTTAAGTCAAGCCACTCTAGCTTATTTCTATATGGGCTGATGTGTTCATCTTTCTTAGCACCACTTACATATCTCACACATGAATTTTGCAATATTTGCAGTTTCTTTTGAAGTTCACGCGTCACGTCAAGATACACTAGCGAGCAGTAATCTAAATGAGACAACACGAGAGAGATTGCGAGCTGCTTACGTAAGATCTCGGTGGTGCAGGATCGAAACCGTCTGAGTCCGTATAGGGCTCTGTTAACTTTTCGGCTAACTGCATCCACTTGCGCTTTCCATGTTAGTTTCGAGTCCATTACAACACCGAGATTAGTTACAGTGTCAACAAAGGGGACGAAAACGTTCTCCTGAATCTCAATGCCAGACAAATGCATACCCCGTAGTATGTTAATATTGTGGTTAGATCCAAAAATAATAGCCTTAGTTTTTCTTACATTGAGACTGAGGGCGTTGTCGACGGCCCATGCCGCCACTGCTCTACCTATAATCGACAAGTGTCGTATCCCTTCATTCAGCTCGTCTATGGTTGTCTGCGTGTAAACTTGTAAATCATCTGCATATAGCAGGTGCCCGACACCACTCGATTGAGAATTATTATTAAAATCCAAAAAAATGTGCTGTAGGTCATTTATATAGAGACTGAACAGAAGGGGTCCCAGAACCGAGCCCTGTGGTACGCCGAGATTGGTTGTGAGCCAATCCGAGTCTCCATTTTGCTTCGTAATCACTTTTTGATTACGATCTGTAATATACGACTTTATCCACAGGACTACCCCCCTGGAAAATCTCATTCTGATCAGTTTATGCAATAATTTAGTTGGCGATATGGTGTCGAACGCATTGCTGAAATCGAACAATAGGAGAATGGTAAGTAGTTGTTTTTCGTTGTCTATTCCCGCTCTTATATCCTCCGTCAATTTTAGTAGAGTTGTCTGCGTACTGTGACCTGGTCTAAATCCAGATTGAAAAGGATCGAGAATTTTCTTTGAAGCTAAAAATGCTGGAATCTGATCATGTACAAGCTTCTCAAGAACTTTGGATACAAAGCTCAATAGTGCCACTGGACGAAAGTCCGTAACAGTCGATGGGACACCTGTCTTTTTAAGTGGCACCAAATGAGCTTTCTTCCATGATTCGGGAAAAATTGCCTTCAAGAGGGAAGCATTGAAAATATCAGGTAGGTGATTGCCAATAACTGGAAGAGCTTTTGCTATCACACCTTGTGGTATTCCATCCTCACCCTTAGCCTGCGAGAAGAAATGTGCAACAGCTAGAACCACATCTGAAAAAGTAACTTTACTGAAGGCGAAGCCTTCTTCACTAGCCGTTGCCATAACTTCATTCATATTTTCCTCGCGTTCTTCAGCCGAGACTGAGACCCCCGCAAAGTGTGTGTTTAATTCTTTTGGAGAAAACCCGTGAAGTTCCTCCCTAGCTCGATTTTGTGGAAGAAGACCTAAACTTTTCAACTCTTTCCAGATATCTTTCCCGTTATCAAGTGCCTCGAAAATTTTATTCTGAAGAAATGTATCTCGCGCTTCTCTTAAGCGTTGTTCTGCTAATAGCGTTAGCGATTGGCATTCTTCCCAGTGATTATGATTTCGCGTTGGTTGATATCTCCGACGTAAAGCGTCACGGTTAGCGTACAACTCTCTGAGCTCCCCGTCAACCCACGGCGGTTGTTGTTTTCTATTCGGACGAAATTCCTTAATCGGGGCTAATTCATCCAAAGCCTTCGTGATATTTGCATTAAGATGTTCTAAGCGGGTGTGAACGTCTACATCTGCACAATTGACAGTCGACCAGTCGCAATCATTCAAATAAGAAAGCAGCTGTTCTTGACGAATAGCCTTAAAATTACGGTATGTAAACCTTCCAAGTGAAGGTTTTTGAGATACGGAAACGTCAATAACGATATCAATTATATTATGACTATTGCGTAAGTTGCCGTCATATTGTTAGAATCTAGCACGACGTCATCATCGTCCGTGAAGATTACATCGATCCATGTGTGAGATTTGCCGTTTTGGTGATTAGTCGCACCATGCTTAATAAGTTTTAGGTTAAGTTGACATGCTAGGTGTTTTACGAAAGTCGACTCCTGCTCCGTTACTAACATATTCGCGTTGAGATCTCCCATTAATATTCGATGCGCAAAACCCACGGAGTGTTGTTCGAGAGCTTCAGCCAAATCAGAGTTGATAAGCTCGGCGTCTGGAGGCCTGTAAATGACTGCTACAAACACGGGGGGTGAAGAGCCCTGCTCTATGCTACACATGATGTACTCTGGAACTCCCGGCTTTCCTTCGTCCACCATGGTAGCCGATGTACATAAAATTATAGCTTTCCATAAATTGCTAACATACAGCAGAACTCCTCCTCCATGCGTATTTCTGTCCTGCCTGATTATTGAGTAGCCTTCAATCTCGACGAAATCATCTTCTATATTAGGCCCGAGTCGCGACTCTGCAATACCGAAGAGATGGTAAGAGGGATAAGAGAGCAGGAATTGACGAAATGTTGTTATGTGCGCTTTCAAAGATGTCGCATTTAAAAATCCTACTTTAAATCCAACATACCGAACCTCTTTTGCACTATCATTATCTAGTCATGGGCTAACGTTAGTAATCGTATCGTTTGTACCCAAATTCGATTTATTATCAAATGTGTCTTTCTCCATACTATTATTACCCGAGCCACTAAATTTTGCCGTACCGGTTAAAATTGCGATCGCCTGCAGATCCGCCGCAGTCATGATCAGCTGCGACGTTTCACCATCTCACATCTTGGCCAGGAAATGGCCTCCTCTATGAGGCCGTTTCCTGATCAAGTTCGTTGATGAAAATTTTCCCGTTACTTATGTTGTCAACCGTTTCCTGATCAAGTTCCGAGAAGTTCACATCCTTTGTGTTAAAGTGTGTAAATCTATGCTTGGCATACATTAATTCTTTAACGAGCTTATGGTCGCGGAGTTTGACTATCCACGGACACCGACGTTTAACGGGTTTAATCTCTGACGAGCATACTGGATTTTTTCTATTTGACCGAAGAGAGCGTATAGAAATGATATCATCCCTCCGAATAGTCGGAAGGATGGTAGAAAGGACGACATGGACCACATCTAAATTGTGCTTATTAGAACCTTCAAAAATATTAGTGACGATGATGCAAGTAATCCGCACTATCTACTTCATTTCTAGGTGTACACTGCTCGCTTCCGTCAGATAGATCAATCGACCTACTAAATTCAATACGAGGCTTATCGTTACTTTCTGCGGCCTTATTATTTTTCGCAGTGTGCTGAAATCCGATCAACGTTTCTTTCAGTACAGTATTATCCTCGACAAGCAGCTTGCACGTATTACTCATTTCCATAAACATTTTATTTTGATGGGCGATAACTTCTTCAAGGGCTAAAATCCTCGCAACCAGTTCTCCATTGTTTGTAGAGATAGTTTTTGCCGGCGCAGCCGAGACGGTTGACGGCGCGAAATCCCTAGTGCCACGTGATTTTAAGCCGTCAAGCTGCTTTTCGAGCATATCAAAACGCTGAAATAGAAAACTCAAGATGCTAACAGGAATTAGCACATTGGTTACCCCTATCAGATCGGCTATAATTTCTTCAGAAGTCTTCAACGCTGCAGGAGACACGGAGAAATTCTCCGTGATATATAGCTGCGGTGAAGATGTCTGCAGCGTCACAGCTTGGATAGTAGAGAGCTCGTCTTTTTCATTTACTCCCACCTCCGAAAACTCTGTCTCGATCGTTGTTTCTACGTCTGCATTGGCTGTTGACTTCAGATTTTCATGCAGTTGATTTGGCGAATTAGATGCGACATCGATTAGCGAGGCAGATCCTGAAATAGAGACAGAGGCAGAAACGGAGGCAGAAGAGGGAGAAAATTCAGTGTCACTCCTATGCGAGGAGGAATTCTCTAGTTTTTTTTCTGTAGGAGTGGACGTCCCATTTGGATGTTTCGTCGCATTTGTTTTGGTGGGTGTAACGCGTTGTACATAGGGGAGCAGAGGTTGTCTTTTCCTCTCTGTACTTTTAGTATCGCTTATTTTTGATTGCTTGGAAGCATTCAGCAGTTGGTTCTGCTGAGTCTGCTGCCGCACATTACGACATAAATCGCACGGGCTATTTAAATTTTTCCCTGCACATCTAGAGTGACAGGGTTTATTGCATTTTGGGCATATATTTAGTGGCCGTATACAAATATCATCGCACACGACACATTTACTACTATAGCCTTTATCGATGCTTGTTGACATCGTGACAGCACAGGTGTTTTCAGCTGTCCCGACTCGAAGTAGGTATCGCGAGTTTGTTTTGTTTTGATCACTTGTACCTGCGTTTAAATTCAATTTGGCTCTGACTGTTACTGGAAAAATCGCATTTGTTGAGTTTTTAATGCAAGCACCAGCTGAAGTGATGAAGTGTGACGTGCGTGCAAGTGTAGTGTTGTGCTCTTCAATGCATGTTCCCTCTCTACACGGCAGTAGCCACAGTTCGCACGAATGCCAGCTCCACAGCCTGTCGAATGCGAGCCGTCGTGGTCCGTGCCAGTATTCTCGTTGTTCTGCAGTTTTTTTTTATTACCTCAACGCGGCGGATTAACAGATGGACGAATTTATATCTCAGATTCGCAGAAATTCTATCTTTGTATTTTTGCGCGCTGAGGGGCCGAAGATACGGCCTAAAAAACCAGAGCCGTACAGAGGTACGTCTGCACACTTTGCGCCCTCTCGACGCTCTCTCTCTCTCTCTCTCGAGAGAGAGAGAGACGCCGCTGCGCACGGCAGCCGACACCGCCGAGAGGGTCCGCTCCAGCCCTGACTATAGGCTACGGAGGTAAGTCCTGGCCAGGCGATCGCGTGCTCTCCCCGCGGACGACGAGCGTTCGGGGAGCAAGACCCGGGCGAGCGAGCGAGACCGCCGACGTGCGCGCGAGAGTCGATCACGCGCGGCGATCGGCCTACGTCGGCGCGAGCCGCTTTTGCGCATACGTGTGTGCGACCGCGCACACACGTACTTCGCGTGCGCGGGCGCACCACCCGAATCGGCGCGTACCTAGAGTACGCGCCGCGTGTGTAAATAGTGAACAGCCTCCAGGGCAATAAAGATAATTCTTTGCTTTTATTTGTTCGCGTATTATTTCACGCATCCTACTTTCAATTCCCTATTCGGTGGCACGGTGAAGAATACCGCCGGCCTCCGCGGTCGCGAGTACGTAGTACTCACGTGATAACTGAGCAGTTGGGGCAGTACGCTCGAGAGAGAGCGTGACGACGAAGTCGCACGTTGTAACGGAGCGAAAAGGCGCGGCTGCTGCTGAAAGCAGCCGACGGTGAGCAACAGCACGGAGCTGACGGGCCGCTAATCATCGGGGGTTGGCACGAGTAAGTGCTCGCGCCTGTTAATTGCTGCGCCGTTCATCGGCGAGTCCGCGTTGAGATATAGCGCATCGAGGACAGCTTTTAGCCCGTTACATGATACGTTATTATTTATTGAAAATGGAAAATTTCATGAGTCATATTCGACCAGGTACTGAATCTGTTAAATCTGAAAATCCGGTTTTTATAACATGAGGTATAATTCATTATCATTATTATTTTGAATGAGTCATTTTATCCTTATCTACTAAAATAGGTTTATTGTGTTACAATATGTCCATTATTTACTGTCATATAGATATAGATTAAAAGTTTATAAACTATTTAGTCTAAAATATCTTAGTTGTTGCTTCCTAATACTTAGCTTTTGTCACATTTTGAATACGTATCAGAATATTTCTACGTTATTTTCCAGTACATGGTGGTTGATGTTTGTAGATTTCCATTTCTTCATAGATAGTTACCTATAATATGGGAACGTATGTTTTTTTCGCACCAACATATGGACAAACAACATTAGCTTTGAATTCAAAATTAGCGTAATAAGAGAAAGATTCATAAGGGGATCTTGAAAACTTGTATTTACAAAGCCTAAAAAAAATGTTTTTGAAAAACCGCATTTATAGCCTAAATAAGTAGAATATATACACTTGATGAATTAGGAAATAATCAGTTTGGCATTTTTCCAATTTTCTTTTCATAAAAATCATAAAAAACTCACCCACTGTGCTTTAAATACACGGTTATTTCCTTAAACTTGCTTTATCATTTTGGTCTTAATTTTCTTGTCTACAAGACCAGCGAGCGTCACTGGCATTTTGCTCTAACCTACAATTTTAATTAATAGTTATTTGTTAGTGAATAGCTTTTATATTTAATAGAAAAATTATACCACAAATCTGGACAGATGACGAAAAGTACAAGTCTGTATAGCAAGAGCTGTATAGTAAGCCTGCATGGCTCACAGGTACTGATATCACTTTTTATATAGTTTCACTGCTGCATGTAACCGTGTAACTCACACTGAAATTTCGCTTTGATTACATTAGAAAAATAAAAATTTATGTTGTCTATCATCACTCTGGTTTACATTATCTCCATTAAATCATTTGTTAGATCAGTTGCTCTTTTCGTTACTTTTTGTTATATTAGTTTTTATTATTCTGTTAAATTATAATTAATTGAAACTACTCAAATGAATAAATTAATAACCGATTATTGCCACACATAGTCTTGTAAAATTAAAAACGCAACCAGGTGATGAACTAAGCATTATTATTATCGAAATCTTGTAGGAAAATGTTTACTGAGAACTTCTTTGAAACATTTTGACATCTCCTACCGTGAAAAAATCATACAGTAGATTAACTGATCACTTTCATCCCTTGAAATTTTCGCAATAACACATCGTTTTCGCTCTTTTCAGTATTTCAATGTTCATTAGACATAATCTTTTCATTGGTACTTGAGTAAAGATGTACAACAGCACAACACTGATATCGTCTAAGTTTCTTGAAGATGATATGCTTTTTCAACCAAGGCTCAGACCAGTATTTCAAATCGGCGTCATAAATTATATTGTATATTTATAATTTTTATATGCTCACGTGTGACTCACCAATATTTTCTTCTATGCAAAAACTTACTATGAAGTTTATGAACCTCATAACACGTAATTATTTATTAATACACACTTAAGCTATTCTCAAATCATTTGAAACTGATTTTAATACAAGTTTTTGAATTTGATTATAAACACTTCATTAATACCGGTACTGTATTTTATATAGTATACAAAACACTGATTAGATGTCACTTTTTAATCACTATGTTAATTGTTAGAAGTAAAAATTGATTATAAATATATCTTGCAAAACATCATACTGGTATTTTATTTAGTACACAAAACAATGATTAGATGTCATTTTTTAATAATCACTACATCAATATAATTTGCAACAACATAGATAATCTATTAAAATCGCAATTTTATTTTCTTATTTTGAAGAACTTTCTTCAAAACATAATTCTTTTTCGTAATTTGAGTCCAATTGTCTAAATAAATACCTTAGTTGTTTATTTTATGTGTGATTCATTGAAAGCAATGAAACTGTCATTTTCTTCATTAACATCCAAGTACTCTATTATCCTGACAAATAAATTTTTAATATTCTTCTACAATTATATCTCTATGAAGAATTTTCATGTTGAGGATATATGGCCGAATCCATCTCAAATCAGGTGGCTCGCGTATGCCTATGTCACCGATTATTTTGGGATAAAAGTATTTTCTTTCTCCTCCAAAAATTATTTGACCCGTATATTTTTATTTTTTTGTTGCAACAAAATTTCACGCGTTCAGTAATGCCGCAAAATTCTGAGAAAATTCTTACTTAGAAAAAAATTTTTCAATGTAATTTTCAAACGGCTACTGTTTCACCAGTTTTTTATGCTTTTAAGCGTGTAACACATAATTGTACTCAGTTTTGAGCCCTCTTTCACGTTCTCTATGTTATTTTCAAAAAATAAAAATGCACGAGTTATGCACATTTTACTGAAAAATGCATTTTTTAGAAAAATGTATTTTTCTCGAAAACTCCAATTTTTTTTGCACAATTTTCTTATGTCGTGATAGAGGTCCTAAATAGCTATCTAGATGTATTTGTGAGATTCAGAACATTTGCGCTGGAATAGCGATCACTAATGAGATAACACAGTTATCTCAGTAACTCTGTTGCCAGTAGGTGGCGTTACTGACAGGAAATAGGACTCATGGTAACATGAAGGAAAAAAGGTTGTAGGATAGTGAGGATGGGTAGCGAGATATGCGGTCGTACTCGATGTGACAATAGAGATGAAGATTGATAATTTTTATACCAAAATTCATAATTTTTATACCATATAACAATACCATATTTATTTTCTTCCCCCCTATACTGGCGTTGGAGATGTACTCGTCTCGCTTAATTTTGAGTAATACGATACCACTACAAAATTGCAATGCAAATTAGAGTAATACAGTACTCCTATACGGAATTGCGATCCAAAACTTAATTTTAATCTTTATTTTCAAGTAAGCGTAAGACTAAAAAGATAAATATTTCTACAAAGCTAACAATAATCAGAATAAGAAATACAGAAAGTACTATGTATAACAAATCTTTTGTTGAAATCTCATTTCCAAAGTTAATCTCGTGTACACTATGCTAATTTTCGAAGTTTTATTTAATATATAATTCTATGTGCAAGTTTCATTCCATATTAGGTAAGTACCACAATGTCCCAGTCATTATATACAACGTTGAATTCCACACACTCGTCAATTCGCATTGTACAATTCTTTGGAAATTCAATTATTTGACAGTCCGAAATCGGAATTTTATAAACTTACCGGAGTAAGCAACTTCTAACCTAAATTCGCTTACAGTCGAAATAAGCCATAACCCATTCTTTTGAAAATAACGCTCTTTTCTTTGTGAAAACTATATGTTACCTATATGGTAAATTATCACAATTAGTTTTTGATAAGAGCATTTTCTCACAAGACATAAGATTTTTAAAATAACACTGATTGTCACAAAAAAAGCATTTCTTTCATTACATATTCTTTCATTGATTTAAGCATAAATAACAGTTGCCTATACCAGCTACTATCATAAGTATAGTCCGCTTGCAGTTGTATAATAAACTCGATTAGTGTTTTGTTATCCGGATTTAGTCTGAAAAACTAGAAAAGATTGCATTGCGTAAACAAAAAGAAGTGTCCCTATTTGTAAAATGTACAACCAGTTCAATACATAATTCACTACTTACACTATATTTACTTTCACAAACCAATCGAATAAAATAGATCGAACTTTTGATAGAAAAAAAGCAAAGCTAAACTTTTCGTATCTCTTACGCTTAGCAAAGATTTATTTAATTCCGCTGATGTAAACGAACATCACCTTTTGGCGATCCAGTAAATCGCATAATTTCGATACGAGCTGTTTAGTTTTGAATACAATATCCATTGACGCGTATAAATTTTTCAAGCTAAAGTCAAGATTGACTTCTGTTTTTGTATTTTCCAATCGGAAATCCATTTACTTTATTATCCTACCTTTCAAACTATTTTGCCATAGCCGCTTGCGTAATCATTCTCTATTATATAAATATAGGTTCTTTTTCACCCGTCATAATTTTGGCCTTGTCGTCTCGCGATGTCCACATTGCCATATTAATTTCTTTACAATTTTCTAGCAAATAGCTAGTAGGTGGTACATTGTACTCCTCCCCTTTGAGACAACGGCAAGGTCATAAAATAACTCACTCTTCTTCAAATTATTAGTTAGTGCGTCTAAACTATGCAAATCTACCTATATCTATGATTTTCATTACGTATGTATCGTGTTAACTGATTCATTTAATTGCTGATACGCGTCTTGTAAAGTAATTTTTCTTCATCCAATTTCGCTGGTTTAAATTACATACTAGTACAAATTCGCATTTTCAAATGCCAGTCCTGGATTGGTGTCGATTGCATAATAGTAAAGTAGCCCATCCCTTGCGCGGATGCTAGAAAGGATAGCAGAAACTCGGTGACTTCGATTAATAGTTTGACGTCCACTGCTGCTCGCTTTAAATTACCATTTGTTCTAAAAAATTTCAAAAGGACTAAGTTAAAACTGCTAAGAATTAAAAACCCATTGTGTGTACAATTTTGAAGAATCCTTATCTGCAAACATGAAAGTAATATGTTATCTTTATTAGTCCGAAAACTGGTTTCAATTTCAAAGTTGTTGCAAAGATAAACATCAAGGTCCTCATCTATAAACATAATAAAAGTATTAACTTTCCAAATTAATTTAAGCTTTCTTTTTACTCTTCCAAGCTTTCGGAATCTGCGGATGGGATTACTATGCACAACTTTGGTCCTATTTTCATTAATTTGTATTTTAACATTGCTATTTTCCCAAATTTCAATTATTAGAAAAGGACCCGAATATTGATTTTCAAATTTATGCGGTTTTGGTCCGCTCTGCAACCATACAAAATCGCCGATTTTGAAATCCTTAGGATTTAATTTTTTATCGTAATATTCCTTAGCCCTTTGTTTAGCTGAAATCAGTTTTTCTTGTGCGGTTCTTTGGAGAAAACTCAACCTCTCGACCAAAGTTGTCATGTACCCTGCATAAGTAGGCAATAAATCTTCCAGCTCTAAGGGGTCGCTCGAGGGCACTCTTGCCAGGCGCCCGAACACTAACTCGAACGGAGTATGTTGGGTTCCTTCATGTTTGCCCGTGTTGAAATTAAACATTGCTAACTCTACTAAATTTTATTCTATTCAAAGTCTTCGTTACTCCCTTGTGTCCACTCGCTGCCGAACAATGAGCTTCGTGAATTATATCCGCTCTTTTACTCGGCTCCGGGTGCTGTATGGGTCCACGGCAAATAATTATTTTGACACTGTTATTACCTAGTTCGCGTCTTAAGGGGACAAGCCATGGTTAGGGGGTCGAAAAATCGATTTTTTTTTTATGTATTATTTTGATAGCAAATTTTCCGCTGAATACTATGCTTCCAACCGCATTTCCAAATTCGATTTTGTTTAGAAAATACAACTAAAACCGTGAAGTCACTTTTTTGCATATTTAATGATTTTTCTTAAATTATCCATTTTAGATATACTATTGTTAATCTTATATTATTTTATGCTTCACAGCATACAATACTGAATTTAGAACGTAAATGTACATTGACATAGTAGGCAAACTTAACTCCAGGTATAAACCTCGTGTATTTTACTTTTACTCTACTTATACAAAAGTATAATACGTACAATACATATAGATGGTTTAAAATCTCATCTGTTTACGTTCTGTCAGCGCCATAGTCGTTGGGATTTAAACTAAAAGTGTTTTGAATATAATTGAATCTGCATTTTTCAATGCAATTTATTCAGTATTGACAACAAATTTTTTTGTAAATAAAGTGCTGTGTAGAACTCTTTTAACTGAGAGTGTAGAAGACAGCGATTTTAGGTTAACTGCACTGTGCAAAGTGTTGTTAATATTTTTAATTTAGTGAGTTCAGTGAGTGACTTTTATTTGTGTTTTTTAATAACTAACATTATAGAGGATTAGATATTAGCCACTATGGATTCTGACAAGAGAAATAGAACATCAGGAGCTCCAGGAAAGAAGAGAAAATTTGGAAGAAAAAAAAAACATAAAGGATTTAACAAAAATTCAGAGAATGTTCAACAAAAAATCACGAAAAAAAGGAAAAGAAGTACAACTTCAGGGAAAATAAAAGATATATCTGTAGAAGCGTCACAAACAAGAAACAGAATAATAGATATAAACATTCTGTTCTTACAGTTGGAGAAATTTCTTGTATGTGCAACATGTAAAGGACAAGTTAAAATTATAGAAGAAGATATTCGAGGACTTGGCTCCAAATTTAACATTATGTGCAAAAATTGTTCAGAGAGAAGTATTATAAGCACGAGCAAGCAAGTTGGAGCTCAAAGCAATGCTTATGAAACCAACAGATGCAGTCTTCTTGCACTAAGAGCAATTGGGCAAGGATATGCTGCATTGCAAACTTTTTGCGGAATCATGGATTTGCCACCACCTGTTGCACATAGTTTTTATGACCATCTCAATGAAGATTTAAGCAAAGTGACTCAAGAGGTAGCACAAAATTCTATGCAAGAAGCCGTCAAAAAGGAAACAGCATTAACACCAGCTGAAAATCAAGGCCTAGATGTATCTAGTGATGGGTCATGGAGAAAAAGAGGATTTTCTTCATTGCAAGGAATTTCAAGTTTGATTGGCTTGCGTTCTCAACAAGTTCTTGACATATTTATCAAGAATAGTTTTTGTAAAGCATGTTTAAAGTGGGAAAATAGAAAAGGCACAGAAGAATATGAAGACTGGTTCAGTGATCATCAAGATAAATGTGCAGCAAACCATGAAGGAAGTGCTGGAAAGATGGAAGTCGATAGAGTTGTGGAAATGTTTAGAAGATCTCAAGAAAAGTATAATGTAAAATACCATCATTACATTGGAGATGGAGATTCGAAAGTGTACAGTGCTTTGTACCAGGCCAAACCGTATGGAGATGAAGTTAAAGTTGAGAAGAAGGAGTGTGTCGGACACGTCCAGAAACGAATGGGAACCAGACTCAGGAATTTAAAGAAAAATTTTGGAAAAAAGTTATTAGACGATGGAAAAACCATTGGAGGCCAAGGACGATTAACAGCAAAAGTAATTGATCAGCTCATCACATATTATGGTAATGCCATCAGAAACAACACGGACTCTGTAGAAAAAATGCTAAATGCTATATGGGCTACGTACTACCACAAGATTTCCACAGACCAGAATCCTCAACATCATTTATGCCCACCAGGACAGAGCAGTTGGTGCAAGTGGCAAAAAGCGAAGGCTAAAAAAAAACTAAAAGATTTTCATCATAAAGGCAGTATTCCTGCAGTGATTATGGAGCAGGTGAAACCAATTTACAAAGATCTCTATGAACAGGAGCTGCTTCACAGATGTTTAGGCGGTTACACCCAAAATAGTAATGAGAGTTTTAATAATTCAGTTTGGAAGATTGTAACCAAGACCTCCTTCAGTGGTGTACATGTACTCACAGCAGGTGCTTGTATTGCTGTCACTTGCTTCAACGATGGAAGAGTTGGTTTTCTGAATATTATGGAAGCCTTTGATGTGAAACCTGGAGTAGCTGCAATTGAGTGGGCACAGAAAAGCAATGACATCAGATTATTTCATGCTGAGAGGAATGCCGAAGAAAACACTTTAGAAAATAGGAGAAAACGAAGGAGACTGCAATTGAATTTACCTGAAGAGTCATATGCACCAGGTTCTTACTAGAATAGGTAAAAAGTTATTTTTATGCGATAATAGCTAATATAATATTTATTAATTTTTTTCTTTTTACAGGTGTGTTATTGGCTCTCATAAAAGGATTAATTTATTTTGAGGTTATTTTTACTGTCAATAACATTTATGACTAACAATGTTTTCAGCCTAGTACGAAAAAAAAATAAGTACAACATTTATGTATTAATCTAAAAATTTAAAAATATTGTTGAATTAATGAAATTCTTTTTTATAGGTTTATTCAACAGTTAAAATGATTTAGCCAGGACTACTTTCATCTAATTGGCATCTGTTTCATTTTTCCACTAAAGTATATCATACAGAATGAAAAAAAAATTTTTGGTAAGTAGTTTTCAAACTTATATAAAGTTATAGAAAACCAAAACTTTGAATTGAATTTCTGAATAACTTGTTTTTTGTATTTACAGGGACTTTGCCGCCGGATTTCTTTTAAATAAAGCAAGCTAGAGGTTTGGAAATTTAGGAGTATCTTTAAAATTGTGTTGGTTATAGAAAATGTGAGGTACTTTTTTGAAAAAGGCTTTAGAAAAAAAATTATAAAATAAAATTACAAAAAATATTGAAATTTTAATAAAAAAAACATTAAAAAATTAGATTTTTCAATAAAAAACAATTTTAAAAATTTAAAAAAAAAAAGTAGCTCACATTTTCTATAACTGGCATAACTACAAAGGTACTCCTAAGTAACCAGACCCCTGCCTTGCTTTGTTCAAAAAATTTCCTGCGGCAATGACATGCCAGTTTCTAATTCAGAAGGGTTTCTTAAACTAATGGACTGCAAGACCAAAATCTTAAACACCTGGATGATGTAGTCTTAAATTATAGGTAATTTTATACCTTAATAATAAAAAAATGTTTGAACTGTTAAAATTATATATTGGCTTTGTTATTAAAGAATTAATACAATAGCTTTTTTTTCAGGTTCAACCATGGCTTGTCCCCTTAAACAAGCCAAAATATCTTTAAACTCAACATTTTCGATATTACTGCTCCTAGCCATACTAAAAGACGCAATTTGGTTAATGTCTAATCATTTGGCAACCTTCCTAAATAACTGTGTCAAAATTTCTAAGGTATCCCATAAGCGATTTTTACCATTGCCCCTAACCGGTAATGTAAAATGCATTTTTTTATTGGCCTTTATAATTTTGGGTTCTCCCGTTACTAAAGTTTCCAAACGCGGAAGCTTCCCTAAATCCTTTAATTGCCTAGACCCCTCGTCGAGTGGGTCTACGTCAGTGCTTACAAAATAAAGGCAACTATCCTTCCTCATCAACAGTTTCTTTCTACAATAGATTATATTGTCTTGAGGAGTGACCGTTTTCGGCGCGTTAATTTTCGTTGGCCGCGTCCTCGTTCCCGAAAGTCATGTCGGGAAAGGGATCTTTAAACGTCGAGACGTTGTCGCGCCCGGCTACTTCCTCGCACGCGACTTCTCCTGACATAACCGTTTGCTCACTTTCCTCGGGCGCGAACGCTGAGACAGATGGCGAGATTGGTCTGTGTAGCGTTTCTTTTTATTGCTATCCGCAGTTTGTGATACAAGGGGCGCAGACGCCTCTTTATCTTCGACAAGGGACGCGCATTCCTGAACCTCTTCGACCGTGGGGGCTACATTTCTTTTACGCGGCGCAAGAGCTTTAATGGCTTGCTTATATTTTTCACTGGCTTGGTGGCCCGTACGCTTACGCGTGGCCATTGAATGCAAGGTAGGCGCGCCGTCCCCCTGCTGGCTTTGCCGCTCCTGGATCGGCTCTATTGTCTGTTCCCCAGCGGCAGGATGGCGCCTCTCTCCCCCTATGCCGACTTGTGAGACTACGCATACTTTTTCCGTAATCGGGTTGCGCGAAAGTGCGTCTGCGTTCAGATTTAATTCACCTTTCTTATAGAGTACTTCGAATCGATAATCTAATAGTTGTAAATGCCAACGCGTGACTTTAGATCCTGGATCATTATGATTATTCAACCAAACTAGCGGCCTGTGATTGGTAATTAAAGTGAATTTATTTCCGTATAAGTAAGGTCTGAATTGTGTAATAGCGTACACGATTGCTAATGCTTCTTTTAAAAACGTACAATAATTCTTTTCTGCTTGATTCATCGCGCGCGGTACAAAGGCTATGGGACGATCTTTTCCATTTTCTCCTTGCGATAAAACTGCCCCAATCGCGTACCCGCTAGCGTCGGTAGTTACTAAAAACTTTTCTTCGAAATACGGATGCGCTAAAACCGGTGATTCACATAACTTATCACGCAGAGTCTCAAATGCCGTTTGCGCGCTCTCATCCCAAACAAAAAGTTGTTCTTTTCTAAGAAGGTCGGTTAAAGGCTTGGCTATTCGTGCAAAGCCATTAATAAATCGCCTATAATAACCAGCTAGTCCTAAATATTGTTTAATATTTTTCTGATTTCTAGGCACTGGAAATTCTTTAACTGCTTTTAGTTTTTTCGGGTCCGGGCGTAAACCGTCGCTGCTAATTATATGTCCCAAATAATTAATTTCCGATTTAAAAAACTCACATTTTTCCGGTTGCAAAACTAAATTAGCATGGCGCAGTTTTTCAAATAATTTCTCAATTGTTTCTATGTGCTCGTTAAAAGTTTTAGAGTACACGCAAATGTCATCAAAAAAATGAACCACGTTTTTCATACCTGCAATTACTTTAAGAACGAGTGACAAAAATACCGGTGGGCTTGTTTTTAATCCAAAAGGTGATCTAACAAAATGAAATAAACCGAGTTCACAAGAAAAAGATGTTTTTTCTCTGTCCTCAGCGTTAATTCTAATTTGATGATAACCCGCGTATAAATCGAAGACTGAGAAAAATTTGGCATCTCCGAGTTGATCCAAAATATCCGCTATGTTCGGAACCGGATGATTGTAATCGGGTATAATGGCGTTTAACTTTCTAAAGTCTTACTACCCGAAATTTTTTATTGCCGTCGGGTCCCGGTTTTTTGTCAACGCAGAACACCGGCGCCGAGTAGGCGCTTGTTGAAGGTTCGACGATGCCTTTCTCCAACATTTCTTTTACCTGCCTATTGATCTCTTCTTTTAAAATAGGTGGGTGTCTAAATTGTTTAATTCTAATTGGAATATTCGTTGTTGTAGGTATCTCATGTTCAATTACATTAGTCGCGGGCATAATATCTCCCGTTAAATAGAATTGATCTGAATATTTCACAAGGAGTGATTCAATCTCGGATAATTGATTAGGTGACAAATGCTTAAGTCGTAAAAGCTCTTTCAATTTAGTCACCCTCTTATTTCCTAAAAGGAAAACCGTGTCCGACATGCACATAAATTGATGGGCGCGTGACTCCCCTATTTTATGGCTCCGCCTATCTACTTTAGTTTGGCTACTTAAGTGCGGAGGGTGCGGCCTATGCTTCCATAATGACCAGACTACTCCATTTATATTTCTTTTGATTTGATGTAGCATCTGGCGTAAAGTGCATAACATGTCAGAGGTCACGCGATACTATCTCATTTTCTTAAAAATCGGAATGGCGGTGAAACAAGTAACATTTAAAGCGCAAGAGTATAAGCGTAATAATGAACTACTTTTCCATGCTTGCAAATAAGCTATTTTCTCTAGCTTGACATGCAGCCCCACGAAAAGGTGTGCCAGCTGAAAGTCCTCTCGAACTAAAGCATAAGGCAATGCGCTGGTTAATTTATTACTTCCGCCCTTCTCAATATTGTCGCACAAGGACAACTTTTGCTTCCTCAATAATTTACTAATTTTGCTAAAACTATTCCTTTTAATTTTAGTTCTTTTATGAGTTTCATGCTTGTATTTAATACACGTAAAAGTCCTTATTTTATTACAAACAAAATTTACTTTTCTTCTACTTTTATTCAATGTAGTTTTTGCTCTATGATCTGTTATATTTAATCTAACATTTCTCCCTTGAGTGCTGACATTCATACTATTTTTACAAGTTAAAATTTCAAATTTTTCTTATTTTCTACCACAACACATTTATGAACTTTACTTTCTAATTTAGTCAAATTTTTTACAAGAAGATCTTCACTAACCCTATTTTTCCAATTTTTATTTAACAAATCCAAATACTGCTGAGGTACGCTATCATTTAACGTTTCCTCACTAAGTAAATTATTTCCAAATATAATTCTGTTCGTTTTTTCTTTCAAACTTTTATCTTTACTAAGCTTAGTTCTCAAATTTTTATTTTATCTATTTTTAATAGCTGATTTCTAGTTTTACAATGCTTAAATTCCAAATCTTTATTTTTATCAATTTTCAAGTTTAAGCTTTTATTTTCACAAATTTCATTTTTCAATTCTCTGGTTTTTTCAAATTTCAAGTTCAAATTTTTGTTTTTACAAATTTTATTTTTCAAATTGCTAGCTTTTTCAAGGTTCAAATTCAACTTTTTGTTTTTACCAATTTTATTTTCCAAATCACTAGTTTTTTCAAAGTTCAAATTCAAAATTTTGCTTTCCCAATTTTTACTTTCGAAATCACTAGTTTTTTCAAATTTCAAATTCAAATTTTTGTTTTCATCAATTTTATTTTTTAAATCAATTTTTTCCAAGACGTGCTCGGTACAAATTTCAAATGGGGCAATACTTTTAAGCGAAGAAAGACAAATATTTGAAATAACTTTCTCATGCGAAGTAGGTAAATCGCTATAAACTTTCCGAGTGCTACACTCGCCTAAAACAACGCTGGATTTTTCCGTTCGAGCAGGTGTAAAAAAAGTTCTCGCGTGTCTAGAATTGCGATCATCTTGTTACGTCTGTGACGTATCTCTAAATTCAATTTAACAATGCATATTTATCAACAGTAATTTTCTGACACACAAATGTCGTATATGTCGTATATGTTTAATGACGTTATTAAATCTCAATATTCATTTCTTGGACCCACACAACGATGCGACTGCGCATTTTAACAGTACAGCAACTTCGGCTACGCAACAGCCAGCGTGACGTAGCGAGCCACTGGCCTTGTGAAACGAACCGCTCATCGCAACTTTGTTTAGAATCAGCACTTTTAAATGTGAAATCGAAATGATGATATTTAAATGTTTACTAAATTTGTTTAAAAAGATGATTTTGACTCAGCGTCAAAATCATCTTTAACCCAAATTAACCGCTTAACAAATACGACGACTCTCAACACACAAATTAGTAATCGTGCAAAAGTCACGAGCTCCGTACCACTCCAGCCGACAAGAGGAGAAACGATTATTATACAGGCCAATTCGAGAAAATACTTATATCTATAAAATCAATAATCTATCGGTATTAATTATCCGCGCAAGCAACGCATATATTACACATATTAATTGAACAGATCGAATATAATTATTTTGTGACTCTATATCAATTTATTGTTAATTTTAGAAACGAATAAATAGTGCAATTATTGAAACATCAATCTATTCATTTCGAGAACCTACAACAACAGGAAAAAAGATAAATAAGCCAAAATATAACTAACAATCTATTATAAGAGTAGATTGCTCGACACTCAAAACTTAACAATCCCTTTACAATGTACCCTGAGCTTCCTCATGTCGTTCGGCTCGTGCCAAACTTACACTCACTTTGTTTATTGGCCGCGCGATATCTACACTACTCGTGCACCGTAAACTGATTACGTGAGAAGCGATTTCCAAAAAATTTTCTTCATGATTAATTTTTGCCCCGTATTTTCTTAACATTTCGCTGCCGATTAACCCTTTTTTTTCAATAGGAAAATCGTCAGGAACCAAATGGAAATACAATGTCAAATCGCGGAAAATCAAGGGTATTTTCCCGCGCGAGTTAATCGATTCCTTAGTAATACCCTTAAGTTTAAGAATTTCGTTTTCAAAAACAATGACTTTACTAGGTTTTTTACTAATTTTAAGCAAAGACGGGCCTGCTTCCGTATCTAACATTAATTTGAGCGATACCTGATAATTTTCAAATGGCATTTCTACTACAGGTGACTTACTATTTATACTCAACAAAACCGATTTTCTTGCAAATTTTAATTCTGATTCGCGTTTGATTGTTGCGGGCGCGTGTTTTCTGATTGCTCCCAGGTCGCGCCCTGTGCCGCGGGGCTGTTCGCGTTTCCCGCCTCACGTTGTAATTTTTCTCTATTTTTTCTTCCCAATACCTGGCATTCATTCTTCCAGTGTCCCTCTTTTTTACAATAATCGCAAAATTTAACAAAATTATTGATTTTATTCGATTGTGCCACTGCAGGACTGTGCGATCGCGGTCTATATTGATTTTGTAAAACTTGGGGCGTGGCGGGCCTCGCGTTAGCCAATGGGTTCGCGGCTGGCGCCGAGACGTGCGCCTGCGTAGCTACGGGCCGCGCCCATGTAGTCGTGTCGGCGATTGCTGTGTACCCGGGGGTAACAATGCTTTTAACGTCCAACAGTTTTTCGCGATATGTTTTCTTTTGTCACAATATTGACAAATTTCTGCTGGTTCATTTTGAACAATTTTAACTTGAGCCGATTCTGCTTTCAATTTGTTATTTTCTTGATTTAATTTACTTTTACGCGTTGGTTCGGTTTTCTCTAAATCAGTAACCTCACGCTCTATTTCTATCGCCTTTTCTACGGCTTCCTGAAAAGTTGCGGCCACCTCCATGCGCCTCTTAATTTTCCAATCCATACCGCATACAAAAAATTTTAATTTGTCAGATTCCACGTGCTGTGTAAAACCCGTATCATCCCTTTTTTTCTTTTTACGGCCTCTTTTAATTCTATTGCGATACGCCTAACTCTGTTTGCAAACGTTATAATGCTTTCATTTTCTCTTTGTCTGACCGCGGCTAATTCCCCGATCAAAATATGATGTATTTTATACGATCCGAAATTTGCCTCTAAGTATTTAACTAGATCCGTCATATTAAAAAAAACTATCTCCTCCATTAACTTTGCTGCCTCACCCGTTAGCCGTCGCCTAATTAATTTTACCAGGTCGGCTTCGTTTGCTGGAGGAAGCATGCTAATAGCTTCTCTTAAGCCGAATAAAAAGGTACTAAGTGGAATATTGCTACCCTCAAATTTTGGTATGCAGTCTAATGCATCTTTAATGGACAAATTTTTTAACGGAGTTAAAGTTGCATTTGGGCGTAAAGAATTCATTGTCGTTGGCAGTGTTGTTCCAACATTAGTAACTAAAGGCGTACTATGCCCCCTTCTCCCTGCTACGTGCGGGGTATAATTTGCCTAATTTAATAAGTTTGTCAAAAATCACTTTATTTTGTGTATTATCCCCGTCTGCTGTGTTTATTACCGTTTTATACTGCGAAATTTCACCGTCTTCCGTTAATTCTTGATCGGATTTGATTAGAGGTGGAAGTTTCTCGGTAATCAAATGTTTATCTACGCTCGAGATTGCATCCATAATTTCAATAACACTAATATTGTGATGCATAAATTCGCGTAAAATGTCTATCATGATTTCATCTTGACAAATTTTTTGAACTAACGCCATATCCGCGGTTTCTGCGAGAGATAACTGCAACTTCTTAACATCCCAAATTCTTTCTGGCTTTACTTCCGATACCGATTTATATCTAGCCCTGAGCACTGCTACTAACTCATTGAGCTTAGCCGTAACTAACTTAGGTTCCTCTAAACTAAGGTATTTTCGCAAAATCTCCGTTGCTTCTGAATTTCTAGCGACCGCACCGTTTGAAGCTGCGATTCTAATAATTTATTTATATTTTTCTTTTGAATGCAAGAGACGAAGAGAAAAAGAATATTCTTATAACTGTACTATATATGTAAAAAAAAATTTTCACTATTTTCACTTTAATGCCGGAAGTGGGCCCCCAATTGTAACGTCCGTGTTACAATGTCGCGAAAACGATAAAGTAAGCGCGATAAATGTTCCAGTTTCGGTCTACGCCCACACGTAATAACCACGGGAGTAGGAACGCGTGAAAATAGCTAATCGGGCTACCAAAATAAACAATGCTAATGCGCGAAATTCATAAAGCGGCAAACGTCAGCGTCAGCGAACAATTAGAGAGACAGAAAAAAGATAAAGGATAGCGATCTACAGAGTTACTTACTTTGGAGCGGTTGCGGTTGGCTCGTTCTCTCAGTTAGCCCTCGTCAGTCTCAGGACCCAAGCGCAGGGGGCGATTCAAATGGCAGAAGGATAGGATCGTTGAAATAAAGTAACACTCCAAAAATGCAATTATGTGTTGTTTATTAATTGCATTAAGTTACGTTACACTGTTACACACTGATTGTAGTCGAGATATAATATCAACAATTATTCGCAAGACTACAATCAGAAAAGCTTGATAATTATTCTAAGTTAATTTCACACGGAAAATATTCTAAATAAATTCGGCTCGAAAATATTCTAAGTCCGAATACGATAAATTAGTCGAAATTATTCTAAGTCCAAGTTATAATTTAAATAAGCGACTGACAAGGGCTTCGCCCTACGAAACAAAATGAACAAAAGCTTCTGCCTCGAGTGGTGGCGCGAGCTGGCTTTTTATACCCGCGCTTCTATCTAGGGCAGATACAAAGGGAGGGGTTTTTGGATATCTCATCTATGCATGGGGTGACAATGGTTTGGGTGGGGGATGAGGTTACTCTGGTTCAAAAGTGGCGCGTGCCAAGGACAAGGGTTGGATCGATAGGAGGTATTGTTATAGGTAAGGTAGGATTCGTTGGCGGACGGTCATGTTACCGCGAGAGTGATTATCTCTCGTAGGTAACTCTGTTGCCAGTAGATGGTGTTACTGACAGGAAATAGGACTCATGGTAACATGAAGGAAAAAAGGTTGTAGAATGGTGAGGATGGGTAGCAAGATATGCGGTCAGTTGTGCTCGACGTGACAATAGAGATGAAGATTTTTTACCAAGTACTCCAGAACGCATCGTAGAATTTAATAATGAAATAAGTACATCTTTCTTAGGTTCTGTATCGCCTCTTAAGACAAGAAATCTTATACGTGAGAAATCACTTGAAAATTACGTAAAAAAGAAGAAAAAAAATATACTTTCAATATTGTCTAATACCCTTAATGTAAAGTTGAACAATGTTTATGACGTTTCTATAACAGCAAACGAATCAACGGTATGCCATTGTACGGAATGGGTACAAAATCTTGATTTAGCCTTGCGAAAGTGTTCTACAGTATCAGAAAAAATAAAAATTCTGACTTTGCTACCCTTATCCTTAACGAAAAATGAAATTGTATCCTTATTTCCAGACATAACAATGTACATGATAGAAAGAGCGAAAAATCTTGCACAAGAAAAGGGAGTTTATTCCGAACCAGAAGCATACACAGGCCATCCAATTGATGAAAGGACCGAAAAAATTGTTATCGAATAAATGAAGATTTTAATTGTTCAAGACAGAGTCCCAATAAGAGTGGCGTTATTATCGTTAAAATAAATGATAAGAAAGAGAAGAAAGTTAAACGTTTTCTTACTCGAAGTCTGAAAGCAACGTATAAATCATTTAAAAATGATTATCCCGAATTGAGAATTGGTAAATCGAAGTTTTATAGTTTGCGACCAAAATATGTCTTACTTTTCCCCATCAAAGGAGTTTGTCTCTGTATCTAATGCGCAAATTATTATTTATTTCTTACGAGCTTAATTAATTTCAGAGGGAGTAATGTTACCGAGTTGGATGAAATTCGGTCACAAATAATAAACGCAACAATGTGTTCTGAGCCATCTGATTTATGATATTTAAAAGAATGTAAAATTTGTCCAGGCAGTAACGGAATTACTATTTATGTTTTAAAACTCCAAGATATAGAAGGCACAGAAGAAATTACATGTGCTTTGTGGGATAATGGAGACTTGAACACATGTCTATTTTCACAGCAGTGTCTTATCAAGGGGATTCGACACAAAGTTTCGCAGTCATAAGTGATGACCGAAAACATGATTCAGCGTATGCTTTGCTAGCAGTACAAAAAATTATATATTTCTTGAAAGAAAATTGTGATTCATTTTAAAAAATTACCATCGTATCCGACGGCGCCGCTAGTCACTTTAAAAATCGCTTTCAATTAGATGAATTAAAACTAGCACTGTATAATATAAATTGGTTGTTCTCTGCTACTGGACACGGCAAAGGAGCTGTAGATGGTGTGGGTCGACTTATAAAGCATTATGCTACTTCGCATAATCTTCGAGAGCCCCTTGAAGAAGCTGTTCAAAACGCAAATGATTTTGCAATACATATTCAAAAATATACTGATTCTATTAAAATAATACATTTACGAGATGTTGAACTAGAACAATTCAGAAAAGAAAAACATATTCATTGGCTTACAACTCCAAAGTATCCTGGAATTCAAAAAACTCATATATGGGTTAAAAAAACATGTGATAGTAAAGTACATTGTTTAACAGCAGAGACCGCTGATCGTCCGCTTACTGAATTAAGAACAATGAAGCAGAAAAACAAAGGTAGTAAAATAGGTATAAAAATAAAAAAAGGTATAAAAATAAAAAATCTAAAAGACGCACATAAAAAATAAATACATACTTATTTGTACCTGTATATTAAATACGCATAAAGATAAATGTTAAAGTAAAATACCTTTATATTGACTCTAATATCATTGACTATATATGAGCGTTAAGCGTGAAAAATTTGTTTCTATGTTATTTCATTAGTGATCCCTATCCCAGTGCAAATGTTCTGAATCTCACAAATACATCTAGATAGGTATTTAGGTCCTCTATCACGATATACGAAAATTGTGCAAAAAAAAATTGTGGTTTTCGAGAAAAATGCATTTTTCTAAAAAGTGCATTTTTCAGTAAAAAGTGCATAACTCGTGCATTTTTTATTTTTTTTTTTTAAATAACATAGAGAACGTGAAAGAGGGCTCAAAACTGAGTAAAATTATCTGTTACATGCTTAAAAGCATAGAAAACTGGTGGTTTCACGGCTACTGTTTAGTAGCCGTTCGAAAATTACATTGAAAAATTTTTTTTCTAAGTAAGAATTTTCTCGGAATTTTTCGGTATCGCTGAACGCTTGAAATTTTGATAAAAAAAAAATAAATAAAAATAAAAATAAAAATTTTTTGGAGAAGAACATGAATAGTTTCATTACAAAATGATCGGTAACATCGGCATACGTGGACCACCTGATTTGAGATGGATTCGGTCAAATAGATACATCATGAAAAATATTATATCGTAAATAGTTTTTGTTTGCCTGCGCTTCCAATAACATTGGTTTTGATTTTTCTTTCTTCAGCAGTACGTATTATTACATAATGCGACGATACAATTCTTACTATCTTCTGCTAGTATAATTCTATTCCTAAGCATCTATTCTTGTATTCAAATAACTTTTCTTTGTCTATTAAAATAATAGAATAACCACCTGGATCATGAGAACCCTCGTTCATTTTTGCTGATTAATTTTTCAGACAGTACACAATTCATATATCGACATCTAAAATCTTATCCAAGTAATTGAAAATCGAATTTTTTCTATCTATTACTCCAAAAAAATTTTGTATAATCTGCATCTACAAAAATAAAAAATTCACACAAAGTATCAACTTTTTTATAAAATTAGCCATCTAATATTTAGCCATATATATATACTACTTATCTAAGTTGCCCCCTTGATAAAGTAGATTAAAAAATAATTCTTCTGGTCACTTAATTTCCTACGGGATCTTTGATTCGAATGTATGCAAATGAAACTAAAAAAAATGTGTAAACAAAGTACATACATGTATACATGAGCATTGAGAGATGTGTCTATAGGTAAGTTAAGGTTAGTTATAGTCAGATAGTAGTATACATATGTATATGAGGCGTTTCACGTCAACTGCCCCAGATCGGCGCGCGAGTGCCAAATCTTGCTATTTCCAACTCATGTTTATGATACTCAAATGTACTTAAAAAAATGGTTTGATAAGCGTTTTCAACGTGTTTTTTCCTCAGTTTTCCAATGATATGGCAGTTTTTTCGAAATTTTCCATTTTCACCTTCAAAAACTACAAAACATCTTATATCTCAAAAACCGCGCTGAAGCAGTTGACGTGAAACGCCTCATATATGCAGGAAACCGGAAGTGGGAAGAAAACTTCGATCGAATGAAGAATTGAGAAAATGAAACCTCACACAAAATTTTTCACTGTTTAATATCTCTAATATGAGAACATCTTTTTGCATAAAACTTTTTTTGCAACATAGTATCACGAAATAGAATGGTGTTATTTTAATTTGAGTGAATATAAAAGCCATTTAAAATTGCAGTAAACACTTCAAATTCTCGGGCACTCATTTCAATGTATATATAGCGCAGTCGATTCCTCAAGTTTGTTCTAGAATACTTGCCTTCGGACCGCTCCCGCGCTCCTTGATTTCATTATTTCGAGATAAAGTTTTTGTTACAGTATCACTGTATAAAATATTATATTTATTGGTAAGGCAATTTTCGTCTGAAAAATGTGTCCAAAATGTATAACCTGCTTGTATATCTATTCAATATTCATCGGAGAATTTGTAAACTATTCCTGAACTTAAATGTATTTTATTATTATTCAGATTAACTTTTGCATATTCTTCGGTAAGTGTAATTTTTATAATGCCCTGAACAAAAACTTTATTCGAGCTTCCGAAGCTATCAGCATATGTTCCTCCTGAACACGATCTTCCCGTTACTTTACCCGCGATATCAATTCGTACAGTTTTTGTCTCATTTACTCTAATGTCCGCTATCGTGTGCGAATTATCATACTTAAATATTCCTGTTTCATGAATAAATTTACATTTTCCGCACTAACCTCATATAAATATTCCTGTAATCCGTTTTCAACAGGACCTAAATGACTAAACATTCCGCAATTATAAATTGTACGGCTAATTTTGATTTTGCATTGAATAACTCGGCTTCTTTTAATTCCGATAACATTAGTAATTCTATCGTTGCGTTTAATATTTGTAGATCTTTCTCAAGAAAGTCGCATTCTCCAATGTCCACCAAGGAATATGTTGACACTGCTGAATCGGTTGAACGCAATTAAAACCAATAATTGCTTGATTTACTTTAAAAAGCGTTAGAAGTATAATGATTGAAAAATACATGATTTCCAGTTCCTGTAAAATAATTATGTTACTATTCTTTATTATTAACAAGGCTTAATTTATTCGCAAGGACTGTTTTTGCTTTTTCCTTATAATCTATTATAACATTTTTATTTTTATTTACTTTAATAATGTCAGAAGGACCTCGATAATAATCATTTTCAAGTTTTCCTGGTTTTGGTTCTTTGATTAACCATACCTTATCTCCCATTTTAAATTCTATTGGATTAACAAATATATTATAATACGTTTTAGATTTTTCTTTTTACATTATTAATTTTTGTCTTGCTATAGAGACAATTTCTCTCATATCATTAACCAATTTTTCTAAGTATCCATTATAGGTAGGTAATAATTCTAATTTTTTTACTGGTTCGTTAGATGGAATCAGGGTAGGCAAAAACTAGTTCATATGGTGTGAGTCGATGGCTAATATGTACACTAGTGTTCTAATGAAATTGCGCAAAATCTAATAGTTCATCCCACTCATAATTTTTTGTAGAAAAATTCTTTAAATATTCACACAACGGGTGGTGTGCTCTTTCTAATCAACCATTAGGTTGCGAAGAGAAGGCTGTAGTTTCAATTTTATCAAATTTAAATCTTTTAGCTATCTGTTTCATTATTTTACTCGTGAAATTTTCCCCTCTATTGGTTAGTACTATTTTTGGACATCCAAATATACATATAAATCTTTTTATAGAAACATCTGAAAATGATTCTGTTGTTTGATCTTTTAAACACACTAAGATTAGAAAATTTGATAATTGATCCTGTATGGATAAAATATATTTATTATTATTTTTAGTAATATTAAATGGTCCTACAATATCCGTCGCGATTTTATCGAACATTTTTCCCGGTGTATTTGTAATAATCATTGGCTGTTTAGTCTTTTTCCGTTTTAATTTATTTCTTTGATAATCCTGACACCTTTTACTTCTAGTTTCATGTCAGATTTAAAATTTTCCCAAAAATATTTTTCCTTAAGACTATTATAGGTTCTGTTTACACCAGAGTATTCTCCAATTGTAGATGAGTGATACATATCGAAAATTCTATCTCTGTCTTCAATTTCTACGTATTCAATATTATTTAAACATATTATTACTTTTATATTTGTTCTACTAAATGTTTATCTCAACTTCCTCTATCTCTAAACAACTCTATTATTTAAAATATAAATACGTATATTTTTAGTAATTAATAAATCTTTTAATTGATTAAATAATTCTGCTAAATTTTCCTTTATTAATTTACATGATACAGACGTATTTGTGTATAACATGAATAGTTTCTTATTCTCTATATCTATTATATCTATATTATCTTTTGTAAATGATAGATTTGGCATTATGTTTTTACTTTTTATTAATGATTCATTATTTTTATCTCATGATTGTCCTTTTAAATTTATTAAATGTACAATGTTATCGTTTCTAAATTGTATAACATTTTTAGAATAGATGATATTTTTGATTTTCGGTGTTTTCTTTTTTTTATCAATTTCTACTTCTTTTTTAGCCGTAGTCATTTTTTTGTCATTACTTTTCCTAGGTCTGCCCCTTTTTCCCTTAATTTTCTGTCTATCTTCATTCATTATTTTGATTTTATCATCATTACTAAGAATTCTCGGTTGTTCACTATTTTTATTCAACATTTGTTTATTATGTGCTCTGGTAATCACCAATATCTCTACTGGATTTCTCGATAGAGCATCTGCGTTTGCATTTTGTTTTCCAGGTTTGTATACGATATCAAATTCATAATCTGACAATTTTAGTCTCCATTTTTTAAGTCTAATGTTATTATCGACTGTTTTTGACCATGAAAGATGTTCGTGGTCTGTAACTATTGTAAACTTATTACCATAAACATAATTTTTAAATGTTTTTATTGCAAACATTATGGCTAATGCTTCCTTTTCATATGTTTGATATTTAGTTTCGGCTTTATGTAAACTTCGCGATGCGTAAGCTATCGCTGGGTCTTTGCCAATTTCGCCTTGCGACAGAACTGCACCTAAAGTAAAATTTTAAGCATCCGTTGTAATGATGAATGGCTCGTCAAAACGTGGATATTCTAAAATTGGTGCTGTACATAATAATTCTTTAATTTCTTCAAAAGCTTTTTGTTGGTCTTTTTCCCACTGAAACTTCACATCCTTTGCTAGTAATATATTTAAGGGTTTTGTTACTTTTGCGTAATTTTTTATAAATCTTGTATAGTAACCTTAAAGTCCTAGAAATTCTCTAATGTTTTTAACATGTTTAGGCGTAGGGAATTTTTTTACTGCTTCTACTTTTTTTTGGGTCAGGTTTTATTCCATATTCACTTATAATATGACCTAAATAACATACTTCTTTTTTTAGGAATGCACATTTTCCAGTTCTAATGTTAAATTTGCTTCCCGTAATTTTTGTGCGACTGTATTAAATCTTTCTTTAAAAATGATTATATCGTCGATAAACACAAAGCATATTTTACCAATCAAATCGCCTAAAACTGTATTTAAAACTCTTTGAAATGTACGCGGTGAATTTCTCAATCCGAAAGGTAATACGCGAAATTCAAAGCATCCCAAAGGATTTATACTAAGTACTGTTTTATGTATATCCCTTGGATTCATAGGAATTTCGTGAAAATCCGATTTTAAATCTGTAACGCGATAGAATTTAGTCTTCCCTAATTGGTCGAATATTTCAGTAATATTTGGCAGTAAATATGGATCTGGAACTGTTTTTTCATTTAGTTTTTTGTAATCTATAACTAACCGCCTTCGTTTTTGTCCGTCTGCTAGTTGTTTTTTCACTACAATCCATGCGGGAGCATTAAAAGCACTTTTTGAGTTCCTTACTAGGTTATTTGTTATTATAGTTTTTGCGTTTCTTCTATCGCGATTTCCTTTAATTTGTGTGGTAAAGGAAATTGTTTTACATACACGAGTTTATCATCTCTTAGGTTTATTTCATGTTGTTCTACATTACATGATCCTAAACTATCTCTCTCTAGCCAAAATATATCTTTATTTTTCAATACTAGATCTCTATTCATTGTTTTACTATTACTATTTTCAGGTAAGTTTCGGTAATATATTTTTTCAAGTAATTTCTCTTCTCGATTAAACTCCTTTAAATCATGTATTAAATCCTTTTTTTCCATAAAAGTTATTGATCTGTTACGTCGGGTCTAACAAAGAAGACCCGATATTTAGTTTAAAAGAAAACTAATAATTGCTCTGTTTAGAGCCTAGGCTAATGAAAACCTACTAGCTCGGGATAGAGCTAGATACTAATGGGATAGGATAGGATTTGGGCAACAAAGGGCGCGACGCGAGTTGATATTGTGGCTTTAATTAAAAGAAACCAGTGGTGTTGCTGGTTTTTGTAATATTTTTTTCTTTTAGTTTGTTTTGACTAGGGAGTGTACCCACAAGAAAGGCCAATTACTGACGACTTGCGGAATAGACTCCCTAGTATATTTTTTAGTCTCAGGATATCTAGGTTGGGTTATTTTTAATAGGTGGATAGAAATAGAAGAAGCACTTTTTTTTTAGGGGAAAGCAAAAACGAATCTGTGAAATTATATTACATTAAATGGGGACAATATGGAGGAAAATTTCTATCTAATAGAAAAGTTTAGATAGTAAAATTGAATTTTGATACTTACTCTTCTTCCTTTTGTTGCTGCTGGTTCCAGAGGATCTCTGCAATCCGTAATGGGAAATTGGAGTGGATTTTAAAAAAAAGAATATAATACAAACACGGTGATTTGATAATATAAATATAAGTTTATTTTAATCACTCGCGGGTTACCCTTGTTCGGTAACTTTTACAAGGTGAAGTTGAATTTAAGATGAAACTTTTTTTTTTTTAGAGTGGCGCGGGACTCTGTACAATTTTGAATATAGTAACAGTGTGTCGAAAAATTAAAAAAAAAAAAACCTCCTCGATTGAGGTTTGGAGCTTGACTAGTGAAGGACCTCTTCGGTTGAGGCTTGATGCTTGAGTGCGTCTGAGAATATAAAGATCGCTCCCGCGAGTGTTCGCACACTCGGCGGGGCTAGGATTGAACACCCGAGTCGGGGTCTGAAAATAGAACTCTGGTTTTTCGTTGGACGCGGTTACGAAGTAAGCTAAGCTTGAGATGGGGCGCAGCCGCTTTCTCCTGTCTTAAGCGTAGAGGGATGTTATTGGTCGCTTAGATTTTTGGGACCAGCCCTCACTCAAAATCGGGCGCTGGGATTCGATAATGAGGCGTCATTATGCATATACGCTATGAATTGATTGTTAGGCAATAAAAGAGAATTTTTGTTGTCTTACATTCAGCATCAAGATAAATAACCCACTTTGACATAATGTTTTTTTTATAATAAATAATTTTTAATATGAAACTTTAAATACATATAAGAACTGGGCGGTACCATGACTAATTAAAAAGAATTTACGTTAAAATATGAAGATTTATTAACAAAAAGGTGGAAATGAATTAAAACTTAATTAAAGAAAGGATTTATAATATGAATATTATAATAAATTATAATTAATCTGTAAATTAAACATTACTCGAAGTAGTTTATTTATGTACAAGAGTTTTATTTTCAAACAAGAAGGCTTTTAAGTAGCGAAATCGTACAAAGGATAATTATAAATACATCTAATATCCTATCTTGTATATTAACCGTTAAGGGTCAATTAAATACGCGAATAGGAATATTGTTTTGGTATATAAAAGGGTGACAGTTATTATCAGCGAAACGGTTTAACACCGAAAATATAAACGTCTTAAAATTAGTAAAATTAGACTTAAAACTAAATATGACGGCTTTCGATAGTGCATAAGTTAGAACTAAAATATAAGTATAAAAGTAACTAAATTTGTATAAACTCTAATGCAATTAATACAAAAGTTTGAATATAAAATAACTTATATCAGATATCTTATACTTCTACAAATTTAGACTTAACATGTAAACTTAAAAATAAACTATCTAAATCAACATAAAACTAATATGTGACTAATATAATATATATATACTTTATTGAAATCTATTACTCATTTCATATTATTGGGGCATTGAATTAAAGTAGCTGATAAAACTTATACAGAAGAACGTACAATAATATATATATAATAGAATAACCTATTGTGGAAATAGGTGAGATATTAAAATGTATTAGTTTATGAACTTTTCAGGAAAGAGAACAGAAAGTACTTGATTTCATAAGGTGTTTGAACTTTAAAATATTCTTAATTGAATTTGGAAATTGTAGAGATTTTGTTTTTATATATTTTGCATAAACATACAAAATAAAGTCAAGAAATATTAATGTGGATAGAAAATGTTGAAGGTAATTATCTAACGTAAAAGCTTAATAGAAAGGTATGAAATAACCTAGTTTAGTCTTAGATAACTAAAATCTATTGAATTGTTGAATTAATAAATCCTCAGGGATTTAATTGGAGGAGGTATACTAAGTAAATGGTATATGTTTAACCTTGGAGTTACAGAGGAAAAATTAATTTACTCTGTATTTGTTACTAACTGTCTATAAACGTGTTAAGAGAAAAATCTAGTATAAGCGTGGGTAGCAGAAAATGCTGGAAAGCGAGAGAGACGGAAACAGACGCTGTCGTGCGTAATTACAGGGTTTTCCCAGTTTATTGTTCTTGGAGTGGCTAAGAAATTCCGACGCGTACTCGGGTTCGAGAAAATTACCGCTTGCAGATGTTTGGGTCTGGCTAGTGTTTACTGAGGCTATCGTAAGAGGAAGGAAACGAAAAAAAACTTTACGACCCGCGACGAAGAAGGAAGCGTTGTACCCTTACTTCGAGATGTTTGCGTTTGGGATTTCTCATGCGGCCGAAAATTTTGGGCCTGAGTTTTTATGACCCTAAACGAAGAAAATTTTTGAGGATGAACAAATTCTAAAATGATCTAATCCGATGATTGTTGGATGCAAGGAAATAGTGAGCATTTATTAAATATTGCGTTTGAAATGAATGATACAAGAGCGTCTCACTTTTTAAATGCCAGATAAAATTTTACAACATAATTGCCTTACTACTAAGAGTAAAGTGTCGACATTTTATACTTTGAAAAGGAAACATACAATACTAAAGGTTACAACAAGATTCCAAGTTTTATTTACAAAACTGGATCTTATATTTTTTTATATATATTCTGAAAAAAAAGGAAACTGTATCAAGCCCCAATATCTTTTTCTATATTGTTGAAATCAAAATAATTGTGAAAAGAGGTACTATGCCAATTTTCCTAATTCGAAAAGATTGGTATCTAAAAGTACTTAGGTAACAGTGCTCTTCTGTATTTTAAAACTATTGAGAATCAGATCTCTAATCTTTTATTAATAAATCCAGAGTAATAAAGGAAAAGAAAAATGATGGAATTATACAATATTTTGAATTCCAAATTTTTTCTTTTTTTTCTGAAATCTGATATTGGTTTACGAGATTCATGTAATAATGAAATAAAATAATTTTTATTATTTTAAAGAAAACTATTTTTGGCAGGACGTAACACCCCCCTCCTAAAACGGTTGCTACTACTAACAAACGTAGCAAACGATACGCTGAGTAACAATGATAAGATATAATTTGGAATAGTAAATCGAAGTTTATTGTTATATTAATTCCACAAAGTAACTACAAGAATCAAGAGATGAATTTCAAATTTTGTTTATGAGTAATTTAGAAAACATAAATATTTTTTTCTTAAATTTTTTTGTTTTTAATTAATTTTGTAGTTAATAAGACTACTTTCTTTTTAGAAAGAAAACTTAACATTAATGTTTTTTTTTTTTTTTTTCATAAGAGTGTTGAATTGGTTTGAAAAATGTTGAAGTTCAAATGCACTTCATCTCCAGTTCATTTATAGAAAGATAAAAAATAATACTTTTTATTTTCAACGTCAACTACAAGATTCTCTTTCGTAGGATGAGTCACAGTATAGATTTTCCTCTATATTGACTAACCAATGGTTGGTTAAATCTTAGCTTTAAAAACGGAATATCGCACGTGCTAGATTTTGTTTGTCAGAGATTGTGACGTATTGATAGTCATTTAAATGATACAATAGCCTTTAAGGTTCTCAGAAAAAGAAAACTTCTCATGATCAAAACGTAATAGGGAGAGTTTGGTATTTATGCACCAAGTCAGTTTTGCATGGTCACATCTTTGTGATTCTAGAGGCTTTGATATCTGACTATGTAATAGATAAATTGGAGAGTGCGCTTAAGTTCAATCTAAAAAAAAACATTTTTTTTTTGTTTAGAATTCATTTTTATGTAAAGTAATTTGTATTTAATCGATTATAAATACATATGATTTTACAATTACTCAAAAACAGTAAAATAACTACACAAGGTGTATTAGAAATGATTTTTCTTTTTTTTTCCAAATTATATCCCTTACAAGAATATATATATACAAGGTTTTATTTGTTCGCAAATATGTTTTTTTTCTATCTAAACAAACTTAGAATTTTACGCAAGAAAAAAAAAAAAGAATATCTAAATTAGTAACGCTTATGGTATCGGTAATTATTATAAATTCTGAGTGATGTTGGCTGCTATCAGGAACCTCGCACTCGCCTACTTCTTGAGTGATAACGTGGTGACAAAGTGATTGTCTATTCCCGCAATCATAACTTTTAAGGGAGCTGCTTCATTCAGAAGGAATAAAATGGTGAAAACTACAAAGCTCATTTTTACTTTGTTGAGACTTTGAGTTTTTTTTTTTTTATTTATTTGTATTTTTATTTTAGTATAAATTTGTCTGTAATCAGAAAAGAATATTAGTATTTGGTTCATATAAAAAAATTTATGTTTGGGTTTAAGTTCTAATGAAAAACAATTAAAAAGAAATTCAGGATAATTTGCAATTTACATTATTTGATAATTTAATATAATAATAAAAAAAAATTAGTTTTAGAATAACTTAAATAAAAAACAAATTACAAAAGATTATTTATTATTTTTTTTTTTCTTTAACAAAGTATTGGATTAAAAGCTAAATTTAATTCCTTAATAGTTTATACATATATATATATATTTTTTTTATAAAATCTTTAAGGTTGATGGAAGTATTATTCGGTATTCTAATAAATTAATTATTAAGGTTGATAGTTTTTTTTTTTTTTTTTTGTTATTAAGTGGGTAATAATTTTTAAAAAACAATTACTCTGTGCATTGGATTCATGCTTTAGATTATTTTGTATAATATTAATTTTGAAATAATTAGTTACATAGTAGTTATATTGGTAGTATTTTCGTTTAGCATCATTTAGTAGTAAATTGTGGAAAGTTATTTTAGACTTGATCAAAATAAAATCAAGTATAACCTTAAAGTGTGATAGTTTAATATTAATTAGAGAATAATTAAACGGTGATTTGAAATTGTGAAGGTTACTTTTAACCGTAAACCTGTTCCTTAACAAATCTTTGAAATATATTAAAGCTTGAATTGGAAAGGCTGATTTATGAAGTGGTTTTTTATTAAAGGTATTATTCAATTGTGCTTTTTCACTTGAGTTAACAATATAATTATAGCTGTCCTCTTTAATTCTAGTTTTAAAGTAACTGAGTAACATGCAATTTGATTGGGATTTGGATTCATCATAGCTTTTATTCGAAATGAGGTTATATTTAGATAGATTGGTATTAAATTCATCATTATTATTAATAATAAATTTAGATTTTAATTCTTTACAGTTTGAAAATATGGTTAACCCAGATTTTTCCGGATTCTGGTCTTTCCCATAATGAATTAAATCTTTCACTTTAATTATTTGACAATTTTGATTTAAATTAATAGACTTTATTTCAAGCTCCGGGGTTCGGTTTCAATATTTGAAGAAGATGAATTTGGTAAAAGTAGACATGGTATAAGATTATATATAGTATTAGTGCTATGTGGGTTAATTAAACTTTCTTTAATTTCGACTTCAAGATTTGAAGGACTAGATTTAGAAACCTCGGGGATTTTATCAACATTTAAATCTTCCGGTAATTTAAATTGCACAATATTTAATGATTTTGGTGGTAAAATAGATTCTCCTATAAACTCACCATTTAAATTATTAAATTTTTCGTAATTAGGTTTAGGTTTATTTATAATACGTTCAGAGACCCGTTTCTCAATAGTTTCTGTTATAATCAGATTATTTTCTTCTTCACCATTTTTAAACTCAGAATTCACTAATTGAGACGTATCTACGGATTCAGGTATTAAGGTATTTTCTATGAGTTTAGGTATATTGGTAGTTCTTTTAGAAACACGATTTTCAGATCTCTCTTGAGCATTCTCAGATTTTTTATTTATTTCATCGTTATGCAGTTCACTATTTTTACATTTAGAATTATCTGTATTTTTAGGAATTAAAGTATTATTAGCTGTTGGATTAATGGGTATATTCGTATAACTTACACTTTTGTAACTTCTATATTTAATTACATTTGGTAAGGGAACTGGTGAATTATTTTCATTTAATAACTTATTGGTATCATTTAAGGTATTGGATGACCAAGTCTCGGATTTTTTATTTATTTGAATTGAAGACGATTGAGATTTATAATTAGATATTTCCTGTTCTACCGAATTAGCATGCTTAATGGTTTCGGTAAACGTTTCACATGGATTAACGTGAGCCCATAAATGAGGTTGCAGTCCTATTAGAAAATGTTCAATAAGTACATTCTGTATTGTTTTATTAAAATTTATGTTATTATTTAGTATAAATTCTATGTCACATTTTTCATCACTTCATTAGATTTAACGATTAATCTGTTTGAATACTCAGTTATACATTCATTAGAAAATTGACAAATATTTTGTAAGGATTCATTTAATTTATCTAATAAGTCGTTTTCTCGAACTTCATAAAACTGGTTATTGCTATCATTTAAAGTATTAACTGAACACGTTTCGGATTGAGTACAAATAGCTGCTGTATGGCCCAATCCAGAGCAGAGTTGGCATCTGACTAGTTTGGAACATTCCAGAGCTTCATGTCCAAACCCGTAACACAATTGACACTTTTCTAATTTAGAACATTGAAGCACAATGTGACCGCGTTGGTGGCATAATTGACAAACCTCAATTGTGGGACATTGTACGGTAATGTGCCCACGTTTATGGCACAACTGGCAAACGGAAAACATTTTTTTTTTAAGTTTGATAAAAATATTTGATTTAGTAACTTTTATTTTTAGTATTATTTTGGTAGCTTTTACAATTTAGTAGAAAGAAAAAAATATATAATAAAGTTCAGAGGTTTTGGAAAGAGTAATAGTTTTTCAAAATTTAATAGAACAAATTTAGCAAAATAAGTGAATACTTTATTTTAGTTTCACTATTTTAATTTTAATTCCGTAAGGTTTTAAATACGTTTTGAATTTTAATGCTTTTAATTTTTAATCTACAATATTTTTAGAAAAAGTTTTGTTTCATTAAAGATTCACTGTAATTAGGAGATTTGTTTTTCTTTTTCAAATTAAGTGTAACCTATTCATTAGTTTAAGTTAAATGCAAAAAGTGTTTTGTTAGTTATATACTTAGAATATCTTTCGGTTCGTAAAATGGTAAGAATTGTAAAACAAACGGTAAATACGAACTTCCTTAAATTTGTATTTCTTTCGATTAGTAATTATTAAGTTAAAATATAGTAAAATTTAGAAAAAGAAAGTACTCGAATATTATTTTTAACTTTTTGAATTCGAGTGAAAATTTAGTAAATAAAATTCGGTTTTATGAGTAAAAGTTTGAAATTTTTTTGGTGTAAAAAAAAAATATTTTTTTGTTTGTTTGTTTTTCAAAATATAGAATTACAATATAGTTGATTTGATAATAGTTTTTAGAATTTAGTTTCTTTAACTAATAGAAGATTTCTATGATTAGTAGAGATTGTAATAAAACCACTATTCTCCAATTTTATAGGGGATTTTTCCCCCTTTTTTTTTTATTTTTCAAATTCAGTGTGTAGTAGATTTAATATAGTTTTGTATAGAAGTTTAATGAAACTTCCTCGGGTTTCATATTATTTCACTTACAAAGAAAGTAAAAAAAAAAAATTATTTAGAAAAACTTGTAAAATTTGTTTTAATGGACTTAGTAGAATTTTAGAGCTAAAAGACTTGGAAAAAATTTTCGATTTAAAAGGTTTAGTAAAATTTTTAATTTAGAAGACAGTAAAAATTTAGAAATAAAAGAACTTAGTAAAATTTAGTGAATATAATTTTTCATTTATTATTTCATTTTTCAAAGAATTAGAAAAAATTTTGTTTTAAAAGACTTAGTAAAATTTTGAATTTAGAAAATTTAGAAGATTTAGTAAAATAAGTGAATATAATTTTTCATTTATATATCACTTTCAAAGATTTAGAAAAATTTATTTTAAAATTTCAATTTAGAAAAAAAAATCTTAGTCGAGAGGCCGTTGCGCATAGTCGTCAGAGGCTTTGAGGCGTAGACATTGAGATTTAGAAGATTTGGTAGATTTAGTAAAATTTTGTCTCAAAAAGACTTAGCAAAAATGAGTGAATATAATTTTTCATTTATATATCACTTTCAAAAATTTTAGAATTTATTTTAGTTTTAAAATTTCAATTTAGAAAGAAAATCTTAGTCGAGAGGCCGTTGCGCATAGTCGTCAGAGGCTTTGAGGCGTAGACATTAAGATTTAGAAAATTTAGTAGATTTAGTAAAATTTTGTCTCAAAAAGACTTAGCAAAAATGAGTGAATATAATTTTTCATTTATATTTCACTCTCAAAAACTTAGAGAAATTTTTGATTTAGAAAAACTTAGAAAATTTTTGATTTAGAAAAACTTAGAAAAATTTGATTTAGAAAACTTAGAAAATTTTTGATTTAGAAAAACTTAGAAAAATTTAATTTAGAAAAACTTAGTCGAGAGGCCGTTGCGCATAGTCATCCTTTTGTGACTCAGAGGCTTTGAGGCGTAGATTTGAAACATTTTTGATTTAGAAAATTTTGAAAATTTTTGATTTAGAAAAACTTAGTAAAAATTTGATTTAGAAAAACTTAAAAAATTTGATTTAGAAAAATGTTGTCGAGAGGCCGTTGCGCGTGGTCATCCTTTTGTGACACAGAGGCTTTGGGGCGTAGACTTGAAAAATTTTTGATTTAGAAGATTTAGTAGAATTAGTAAAATTTTTGTCTCAAAAAGACTTGGTAAAATAAGTGAATATAATTTTTCATTTATATTTCACTCTCAAAGACTTAGAAAAAAATTTTTGATTTAGAAAAACTTAGAAAATTTTTGATTTAGAAAAACTTAGAAAAATTTGATTTAGAAAAACTTAGTCGAGAGGCCGTTGCGCATAGTCATCCTTTTGTGACTCAGAGGCTTTGAGGCGTAGACTTGAAAAACTTTAAATTTAGTAAATATTCAATTTTAGATTTAGTAAAAACTTAGAAAGTTTTAGATTTAGTAAGAACTTAGAAAAATCTTGATTTAGTAAAAACTTAGAAAAAATTTGATTTAGTGAACTTAGAAAAATTTTGATTTAGAAAGAACTTGTAAAATTTTAGACTTAGAAAAATTTTGATTTTTTTTTTGTTTCAGTTTATTTAACACAATTTTTTTCACTTTTGAGATTGAAAACACAGTACTTTTTATTTCGAAACATAAACCTTTTGCCCTAACATAAAATTGATCCTACCTATTCTTGTATCTGTATCCCTCCGGGGCCTCCAAATTTGTTACGTCGGGTCTAACAAAGAAGACCCGATATTTAGTTTAAAAGAAAACTAATAATTGCTCTGTTTAGAGCCTAGGCTAATGAAAACCTACTAGCTCGGGATAGAGCTAGATACTAATGGGATAGGATAGGATTTGGGCAACAAAGGGCGCGACGCGAGTTGATATTGTGGCTTTAATTAAAAGAAACCAGTGGTGTTGCTGGTTTTTGTAATATTTTTTTCTTTTAGTTTGTTTTGACTAGGGAGTGTACCCACAAGAAAGGCCAATTACTGACGACTTGCGGAATAGACTCCCTAGTATATTTTTTAGTCTCAGGATATCTAGGTTGGGTTATTTTTAATAGGTGGATAGAAATAGAAGAAGCAATTTTTTTTTAGGGGAAACCAAAACCGAATCTGTGAAATTATATTACATTAAATGGGGACAATATGGAGGAAAATTTCTATCTAATAGAAAAGTTTAGATAGTAAAATTGAATTTTGATACTTACTCTTCTTCCTTTTGTTGCTGCTGGTTCCAGAGGATCTCTGCAATCCGTAATGGGAAATTGGAGTGGATTTTAAAAAAAAGAATATAATACAAACACGGTGATTTGATAATATAAATATAAGTTTATTTTAATCACTCGCGGGTTACCCTTGTTCGGTAACTTTTACAAGGTGAAGTTGAATTTAAGATGAAACTTTTTTTTTTTTTAGAGTGGCGCGGGACTCTGTACAATTTTGAATATAGTAACAGTGTGTCGAAAAATTAAAAAAAAAAAAACCTCCTCGATTGAGGTTTGGAGCTTGACTAGTGAAGGACCTCTTCGGTTGAGGCTTGATGCTTGAGTGCGTCTGAGAATATAAAGATCGCTCCCGCGAGTGTTCGCACACTCGGCGGGGCTAGGATTGAACACCCGAGTCGGGGTCTGAAAATAGAACTCTGGTTTTTCGTTGGACGCGGTTACGAAGTAAGCTAAGCTTGAGATGGGGCGCAGCCGCTTTCTCCTGTCTTAAGCGTAGAGGGATGTTATTGGTCGCTTAGATTTTTGGGACCAGCCCTCACTCAAAATCGGGCGCTGGGATTCGATAATGAGGCGTCATTATGCATATACGCTATGAATTGATTGTTAGGCAATAAAAGAGAATTTTTGTTGTCTTACATTCAGCATCAAGATAAATAACCCACTTTGACATAATGTTTTTTTTATAATAAATAATGTTTAATATGAAACTTTAAATACATATAAGAACTGGGCGGTACCATGACTAATTAAAAAGAATTTACGTTAAAATATGAAGATTTATTAACAAAAAGGTGGAAATGAATTAAAACTTAATTAAAGAAAGGATTTATAATATGAATATTATAATAAATTATAATTAATCTGTAAATTAAACATTACTCGAAGTAGTTTATTTATGTACAAGAGTTTTATTTTCAAACAAGAAGGCTTTTAAGTAGCGAAATCGTACAAAGGATAATTATAAATACATCTAATATCCTATCTTGTATATTAACCGTTAAGGGTCAATTAAATACGCGAATAGGAATATTGTTTTGGTATATAAAAGGGTGACAGTTATTATCAGCGAAACGGTTTAACACCGAAAATATAAACGTCTTAAAATTAGTAAAATTAGACTTAAAACTAAATATGACGGCTTTCGATAGTGCATAAGTTAGAACTAAAATATAAGTATAAAAGTAACTAAATTTGTATAAACTCTAATGCAATTAATACAAAAGTTTGAATATAAAATAACTTATATCAGATATCTTATACTTCTACAAATTTAGACTTAACATGTAAACTTAAAAATAAACTATCTAAATCAACATAAAACTAATATGTGACTAATATAATATATATATACTTTATTGAAATCTATTACTCATTTCATATTATTGGGGCATTGAATTAAAGTAGCTGATAAAACTTATACAGAAGAACGTACAATAATATATATATAATAGAATAACCTATTGTGGAAATAGGTGAGATATTAAAATGTATTAGTTTATGAACTTTTCAGGAAAGAGAACAGAAAGTACTTGATTTCATAAGGTGTTTGAACTTTAAAATATTCTTAATTGAATTTGGAAATTGTAGAGATTTTGTTTTTATATATTTTGCATAAACATACAAAATAAAGTCAAGAAATATTAATGTGGATAGAAAATGTTGAAGGTAATTATCTAACGTAAAAGCTTAATAGAAAGGTATGAAATAACCTAGTTTAGTCTTAGATAACTAAAATCTATTGAATTGTTGAATTAATAAATCCTCAGGGATTTAATTGGAGGAGGTATACTAAGTAAATGGTATATGTTTAACCTTGGAGTTACAGAGGAAAAATTAATTTACTCTGTATTTGTTACTAACTGTCTATAAACGTGTTAAGAGAAAAATCTAGTATAAGCGTGGGTAGCAGAAAATGCTGGAAAGCGAGAGAGACAAAAACAGACGCTGTCGTGCGTAATTACAGGGTTTTCCCAGTTTATTGTTCTTGGAGTGGCTAAGAAATTCCGACGCGTACTCGGGTTCGAGAAAATTACCGCTTGCAGATGTTTGGGTCTGGCTAGTGTTTACTGAGGCTATCGTAAGAGGAAGGAAACGAAAAAAACTTTACGACCCGCGACGAAGAAGGAAGCGTTGTACCCTTACTTCGAGATGTTTGCGTTTGGGATTTCTCATGCGGCCGAAAATTTTGGGCCTGAGTTTTTATGACCCTAAACGAAGAAAATTTTTGAGGATGAACAAATTCTAAAATGATCTAATCCGATGATTGTTGGATGCAAGGAAATAGTGAGCATTTATTAAATATTGCGTTTGAAATGAATGATACAAGAGCGTCTCACTTTTTAAATGCCAGATAAAATTTTACAACATAATTGCCTTACTACTAAGAGTAAAGTGTCGACATTTTATACTTTGAAAAGGAAACATACAATACTAAAGGTTACAACAAGATTCCAAGTTTTATTTACAAAACTGGATCTTATATTTTTTTTTTTTATATTCTGAAAAAAAAGGAAACTGTATCAAGCCCCAATATCTTTTTCTATATTGTTGAAATCAAAATAATTGTGAAAAGAGGTACTATGCCAATTTTCCTAATTCGAAAAGATTGGTATCTAAAAGTACTTAGGTAACAGTGCTCTTCTGTATTTTAAAACTATTGAGAATCAGATCTCTAATCTTTTATTAATAAATCCAGAGTAATAAAGGAAAAGAAAAATGATGGAATTATACAATATTTTGAATTCCAAATTTTTTCTTTTTTTTCTGAAATCTGATATTGGTTTACGAGATTCATGTAATAATGAAATAAAATAATTTTTATTATTTTAAAGAAAACTATTTTTGGCAGGACGTAACAGATCCCAAATTTAAAATTTCATTTTCGTCTATGCTAAAGTCGTCTGTTATTTGAAAACCTTTAGGAAAATTATCTATTTGATAAGAAATAAAATTATACTCTTTTTCATTTCCATAAATTTTATTATACTCTTCGAAATCTACTTCTATTCTCTTATTTATTATTGTCAAAAATTGTTTATAGTCTGTTGATCCGATTTCCTCAAAATCTATTGTCTGGTCCTTATTTTCAATAGCAGTATTAATATTATTTATTAACGACTTGATATTATTTTCGTTATTTTCTAAAATTTCCTCCTAATGTAAATCATTTATATTCTTTGGTAGAATTTAATTTAGCATTTTCTGTTGAAAATTCTTTTCTGGTGCCTCTAATCTTGGAATTGTATTTAAAATTTTTGTAACGTCATCGTAAAATGTTATTTCTGAATTTATATTTACTTCATTTTTATTGATTAACTCGGATTCATAGGATATTAAACAAGATGATTTTTCCATTTCATCCTCAATTTGAAAAATTTCAGTTTTTTCGTTTACTTGTACTACTTGTTCACAATCCTTATGAATTATGGGTGTTGAATTTTGTTTTTCATTCATATTTTCCAACATCTTCTTTAAAAATTCCTTTTGTTCTATCGTTACTCTTGATTTAATTTCTTTATCCGTCTTTTGTGGGGTTTCAGTTACTATATTAAGATTATGATTTAATTTATGGGCTGGTTTTAGCTTGTTTTTGTTATTATTTATTTGTAAACAGCCCTCGTCTAGTCTTAATTTTTGTTCAGTAAGAATTTTGATTCCTAAAATCCCGTCGTAAGGTAGACAAAAACTTTGTGGTGTAATATAGTCAGTCCGTTTATCTTCATTTTTATTACTCCTAATGTTTCAATCGTCTTATCCATGATATAGGATAAATGAATTTTTCTCTTTTCTAAAAGTATATTAGGCGGTATCTGATTTCCTTTGATAATATTTAGTTGACCCCCACTATCTACGAGTAAATTACATATTTTACCTGTATAAGGGTTATTTATTTCGATATACTGCAATGAGTTTTCCAATTTCAGAAAATACATTGCAATTTTGGTCGCCATTATCCTTTCTTGTTTTCTTTCCTTTTCAACACTATTTATTTCAGCTTCGTTAAAATCAATTAAGTCTATTTCTTCAAAACTTTTATTTTCCGATTTGTTGGTTGCCTGATTTTTCTTCATGTTTTCATTAATAACATTTAAATTCTTTGAAATCAATAAATCAATGTCCGTATCTTTCCCTTCGTTGCGATTTATATTTACGATACTATCGTTATTAAAGGAACTTACTTTAATATCTACGCTATTTTCGAGTGGTTTTTTTATTAATCCATCTAGTCCACTCATTTCCAAAAGAATTTGTTAGTTTTCTGAATTTTGTTGATTAAATACTACTCGCGAAGTACATTCTTCGGTTGTATGGTTCGTGCTTATAAATATTTTACAAAATGTATCTGATTTATTTTGGAGCATCTTGAGTTCATGACAATTGTCTATTTGATGTCCATTTTTATTGCAATAAGAGCCTTTAATTTGTGCCGACAGCCTTTTTAATTTTCTACAATCTTACAACTTATGCCCGGTGAATTTATAATATTCGCATTTTATACTTTGTGTATTAAAGTTTCCCCGATAGTAACTATTTGAACTATTTGAGAAATGATGACCATTTTGATGATTTGTTCGGAAAAATCCATTTCTATTTTTATCACGGTGTTTATAGGGTTTATTTAAAGAATTGTAGTTTTCTCTTGGAAACGTAGTTTGTTTATTATTACTCATTTTTCTACAAGTTTTCGCTGAATGTCCCGGCATGTCGAAGAATTGACAAATTTCTTTATTCTGAAAGTTTTGTTGTCTATTTTGCATAATTAAAACTTTTACGCTCTCGCAATCCGCGGTTTCGTCACCTTCATCCGCACATATCGCGCACCATATCGTTCTTTTGTTTATCGTGCAGTATTTCATTGAGTGCCCGAAGTTGTTGCACCTCTTACATAATGCTGACGGACAATTTTTAGCCGTGTGTGACGCTGTAATTTTCGGATTTCCGGAGTTGTTCCGGACAAAAAGGTAGTGGTCACAGTAATGGATGATGAAATCATTTTCTTGTCCGAGACCGGACAGACACATGATTTAGGTACGTCTAAAATGATACTTGAAATAAAAATTAAAACTATAAAATGGTGAATGATAATAGTTAAATATAAAGTTTTCTATTTTCTAAAATCTTGTGTGAACTCGTAGTGCTTGTGTTCGGCACGGTTTGGTCACTCATAGCTTTTATTATTAACATCAAATAAAAATTTTATAATTATTAAAACAGAGTCCTTGCTACTGAAATCTTATAAACTCCTAGTGCTTGCGTTCGGCACGGTTTGTTTATTAAGACATTTTCTTTTAGCAATGACTTTCGTCACGACGGAAGAAGAACGTATTCTAGAAGAGCGATGGAACTAGCGGAGTCTGAAGGAAAAAAAATACTAATGCCAGTTTGTAGAAAGAGACTAACTTCTCAGAATTGCGATGAGACGGCGACGGATAAAATCGACGGAAAGAATGGGAATGCGACTGCAACGAATGGGGCGAGTTCGATACGGAAGGCGACGGCAGGCGATGAAATGCAAGCGAGCGATGGCGATGAGCAGCGTCAGATAGATGAGAACCGAGCGACAGCAAAAAAAGCAGTGAACGAAATTCTGAGCGGTAAACCAAGTACTAAAGATGTACAAAAATTAAAACATATTCTATACATAAATTAAGATGTGACGTCAATATTTAATAAACAAAGTCTAGCTAGCGAAAATTCTAACGAAAATTTTACTGCAGTAATACAAGACCAACTTCAGACCATTACAACGTATATGGTCGAATTGAACGACAGGATGAGCAACTTGACGAGTGACAACAAAATAAGAGACCAGTGACTGCATCAAATCGAACAGCGTTTAGTAGCGTCTGAGGCTCAGGTTAGAAAATCAACTACTAAGTCAACAGATAAAGATGATTTGCGTTTGACGGAGCAGATTTTCATAACTCTACGGCCATAGCTCCCGAACCAAGCAAAATTTTTTTAGGTTCAGAATTAAGAACGTTGGATCTGTTGTAAGTAATTGATTCCGAGATAGAAGCGATGGTTGATTTTGATAGGCGAAATGAAAGACAAACACAGGTTTAGAGTTCGAGATATAATTACCGAATAGATGAGAGATATTATGCTCGAATCATAGAAATTCAGGAGCCTAAGAAATTACTTGAACGGATTAAAAAAATTAAATTAAATGAAACGAATGTGACGTCTATGACATTGCGTAGACAACTTTATGGCTTGAAATATAATCTGCCGAAGGAAAAAGCGAGCGTATTTATAGACAGATTCGAGGAAATAGTCAGGTCATATAATAATTTATCTGATTTCATTGCTTTATCGGAAATAGAGAAAAAGGATGCGTTTTATGGTGCTGTTGTGGGATCAGTGCCACAAATATTAAACATTTATTTTATAAATAAAAATATGACAGGTAAACAACTTACATATGATAATTTAAAATTGTATATTATGCAGGTGGAGAGTATTAAACTCCAGGATGCGACAGCATCAGCGACAGGAACAAAAGCACTCAATCTAAGAACCATAGAGAAGGTACGATGTTATGAATACGACGATTTCGGAGACATGTTAAGGAATTGCCCAAGGCAGGGCACAGGATTGAAGCAGTGCTTCGAATGCAAGCAGTTCTGTGACCACATCGCTGCTAACTGCCCTCAGCGACAGCAGCAACTGAAAGATCAGCGACAGGAATATTCCAGGTATGAAAATGCACGCTATAGACCGTATAATCGCGGCGGAAGAGTAAGTTGTAGCCAGTCTCGCGGGTTTAAGCGAAAAGGCGAAAGAATCGAAGAACAAAGCGGAGCGAAATGATTTAAGCAAGACGGAACTTGGAGAGGTAGAGGAAGAAGTGGCGGAAAGATCGAAAATGACAAGGACAAGAAAACAGCAACTGACAAAGACAACAGTAAGTACTCGATCGCAACACGAAATGTAAAAATCTTATTTGTAACCTACATAATTATGTGAAATCAGTTCGAAAAAGGGAATGCCTTATTATCTCGATTCCTGATAGACACTGGAGCGACAGAACAGTTAACAAATTCGAAATTGATATTTAAAGATTACAAACAACAAAAAGGACGAATAATATGCGCAAACAAGAATGAGAATGCGAACTTAAAATCGGAGGGACTTGGTACAGTCGAAGTATGTATAAGTAACAATAATCTGTTGAAACTTGATAATGTAATCTACGTCGAAAATTTTTCAGAGAACCTTTTGTCATTGCGAAAATTTACCGATCTTGGATTAAGCGTTTATCATGATGACAAAGAAATTGATATATACGATCCCATTTCAAAGGAATGTTTGCTGTCAGATATTTACAAAAAACCCTATTGGATCATTGAATTTGAAATTAATAAAGAAAATATTGATTGTAATTTAAATAAAAATAAAGTAATAGCTTATGTGACTACGAGAAATATGATGAAACAAAAATAACTCGAAGCGACTGAAACAATAGAATCGAGCGAGAATGAAAACATAAGTGAAAATGGAGACGGAAAATTGTACAACAAGTTTTGGTAAGATTTCGAAAGCATCATAAGATACCGAAAATTAAGCGATGCGAACGAAACAACGGAAAAAGAGATTTCAACATGCGATGTGGAGATATTAGAAAAATCAAACAAATTACAAATGAATAATCAGGCGATGCTTTGGCATGTTCGTATGGGACATGCCTCGGTGGGATACCTAACAGAGTTGCAAAAGAGACTACCAGAAATTAAAGACTTAAAGAGAACAGTTTTCGATGATTCAATTAAAAATTGTGAAGTGTGTATGATATCTAAGATAAAAACGCTACCGTTTAAAACAGTGCGACAGAGAGCGACAGAGCCCTTGCAATTCCCTTATGAAAAAATCCTACAGGAAATCCTACAGGAAATCCTATAGAAATACCGTAGGAATCCTATAGGTATCATGTAGGATACTCTACAGGCAGTCCTATATGAAATTCTATAGGAATTCTGTAGGAAATCCTACAAGAATTTCGCGCTTTTCCTGCAGGAAATCCTATAGGAAATCCTATAGGAATTGCTGTAGGTAATTCTGTAGGAAAAACTATAGACAATTTTACATGGAAAATTCTGTAGGGAATTCTGGAGTATTTTCGAGAAAACATCTTATAGAGGTTTAGCATCTTATTTAACGCTATGCCATCACACAGCAGAATCAATGCAGCAGGATACCTATAGGATTCCTACGGTATTTCTATAGGATTTCCTGTAGGATTTCCTGTAGGATTTCCTGTAGGAAAAGCGCAAAATTCATGTAGGATTTCCTATAGAACTTCCTATAGAATTTCATATACGACTGCCTGTAGAATATCCTACAGGATACCTATAGGATTCCTACGGTATTTCTATAGGATTACCTGTAGGATTTCCTGTAGGATTTCCTGTAGGATTTCCTGTAGGATTTTTTCGTAAGGGGCAAATTATACACGCTGATTTTATGGGTATGATAAATCCTGCTACATATCCCAAGAGATGTAAATATATTTCTGTCTTTTTAGATGACTTCTGCCGTTTAGCTATGGCTTATCCTATGAAAACAAAAGACGAGACAGAGCATTGTTTTGAATCGTTTGTTAAAAGTACTCGAAATTTATTAGGGAAAGATGCTTAGGTTTGTTATCTGCGAAGCGATCAGGGGACTGAATTAATGGGTGGTTATACTACAAAACTCCTAAAGGAATTGGGTGCGGAACTGCAATCGGCGTGTCCTGACACACGGCAGCATAATGGCGTTTCTGAAAGGTTTAACCAAACGATCCAAAGGAAAGTACAAGCGTTAATGTATGATTCTGGAATTCCAGAAAATATGTGGGATCTGGCTTTGGGTGTAGCGGTATATGCATATAACAGGACGCCACATGTATCAAATAACATGGAATCACCTATGCATGTCTTCAAACCCAACTACAGATTAGACATTACACAACTCAAGCGTTTCGGATGTATTGCGTACATGAAAATACAGCGAAACATAGGTCCAAAATTCAGATTGATTGGACGTAGAGTTGTATTAGTAGGATATAAAGAGACAGGTTACCTACTACTCAAACCGGAAGAAGGGAAAATCTGCGAAAGCCGTGATGTAAGCTTTAACGAAAAACTTGTATTTGGAAACAAATACAAAAGGACAGAGATAAACGACTGGGAGACAGTAAATTCGGAAATCGATACAAACACTGGATTTGTTGAATTTGAAGATGAGGTACAAACCATCGAAACGGAGGGAGAAACGAAAAGAGGCCGTGGTCGTCTGAAGAAAATAAAGGGAAGTTTATCTCAAGAAGCAATGAAAGCGACTGATAAACTAAAATGGACTGAAGCTATTAAAAGTGAGATTGAATCAATGTATAAAGGTAGGGTATGGAAACTAATTGACAGAAATAAAGCACCTAGCGACGGCAAACGACCGAATATCATCGATTCCAGATGGGTATTGGAGAAAAAGATTGATTTTGATGGAAATCTCAAATATAAAACTCGTCTAGTTATTCGTGGATTTAACGACAAAAATAAGTATGATTTGCAGGAAATATATGCTCCAGTTTCTCGTTTACCTCTGATTCGAACAATACTTGCGATAGCAAATAAATATGATTTAGAACTCTGTCAAATGGATGTAAAAACCGCATTTTTGAATGGCCACCTAAACGTTCCAGTTTACATGGAAATTCCTGCTGGAATCGAATGTGCGACTGAACTAAAGCGAGAGAAAATATGCAAAGTGGAAAAGGTCCTGTATGGCCTTAAGATGAGTCCAAAATGCTGGAACGACAAATTTACTGAGCTAGTGAGGAAATTTGGACTGAAGCCAGATAGTAACGAACCTTGCTTATTTACCTGGCGTGAAGGTAATACGTTTTTTATCTTAGTTTTGTATGTTGATGACATATTATTGGCTAGTAACAATAGAGAAAAGATGAACGAAATAAAGCAAAATCTCGGTAAAAAGTTTGACATGACTGACATAGGTGAACCCAAATACTTTCTTAGTTTGGAGATCAATAGAGACAGAGGAAAGAGAAAGTTAAAAATTAGTCAAGAAAGGTATATTTGGAAAATACTATCAAAGTTTGGCTTTGAAGATATGCACCCTCAGCGACCGCCAATGGTTACGAACCAAGTCACAAATCAAGAGCGAAAAGGGAGAGAGGAGACTGAGAATGTTGACAGACTGAGAGCGACGGAAAATCGTAAAAATATACCTTATCGCGAAGCTATAGGTACTCTGTTATATTCGGCTAACACATCTAGACCAGATATTGCATATGCGGTTAATGTATTGAGTAGACACCAGATAAACCCTACAGAAAGCCACTGGCAAGGTGTGAAGCGAGTGTTTAGATATCTGAAGGGTACACAAACGATAGGTCGAACTTATTTAGGAAAAAATGACATATTCGAAGGTTATTCTGATGCGAGCTTTGGCCACTGTAAAGGTTCCCTGACAGCTAGTGGCTATGTAATTAAACTTTTTGGAGATTCAATTGCGTGGAAGACACGAAAGCAACGGTATGTTGCTTTATCCACTTGTCAGGCTGAATATGTATCGATGAGCGACTGTAGTCAGGAGTTGATCTCCCTACATACTTCATTGAAAAACATGCTATCCAGAGAGTTTATTCCAATCACCCTGTGGTGTGACAATCGATCAGCTAACACAAATGTGAAAACAAGCGGGGGCAATAAATTGCGACATATGACAGATATTAAAGAACATTACGTGAGAAAGTGTGTTGAGTGACGGTTTATATGCGTAAAGTGGATTGCGTCAAAAGAGCAAATAGCAGACGTGTTAATCAAACCTCTGTCATTCACAGAGCATGAAAAATTGATTCGACAGATTTTAAACCTATGATTATCCTGTTAATTACTTTCAAACTTGCGTTGCAGATACCCAGTGAAGAAGAGAAAGAGGGACGGCGAAGACGAGGACGGGGGACCGACAAAGCGCGCCATTAGATTAGCCACACAGTTGGAAGTGCCCGGGAGGGAGTGATAGAAATACGGGTAATTCAAACTGTGATGAGCGGTAGCTTTCGTGCTCTCGCTGCTCCCCCCCCCTTTTTCGTCTCCTCTGTTAAGCGCTGCCGCTAAGTGCGAGCGTTGGGCTACTCGTCCTTCTTCCCTGCGCCAGTACACCAGCGGATTTACAGAGGAACGCACTACGTTTTGCCTTAAACCCTTTTTTTATCTTGTTTTAGTTTTGAAACACAAGCGAGTGTTATTGCTTATTATTTTTGTATTACGGCGAGAAGCCTTCGGAGTGATATTAATAAACTCAGTTCTATTAACATTTATATATCGTGTGTGTGTACCTTTTCTTCCACGCTCTTCTCTTCCACACTTGCGATATCCCTATCAAAGGCTAAATTTCTTTTTTAAATTTTCTAAATAGCATTTTCTTGAAAACTATTCTACAAATCAAATTAAAATTCATAAGCTGTCTAGCTCAAACTGTGAAGAAAATATGTATAAAATTTCTTTGAGATTACTGGATTATTTTTGGAGATATTCGTGAGAAAAATTTTTGATGAAAAAAAAATGCGTATTCGTTGTCGCACGGTAAAAGGAATAAAAATCAATAAATCTTTATGAAATTTCGCATAGGGTTCGCTCTTTTAAACTTCTGAACTATTTTTGTTGGCCAAGAAAAGCTGTTCATGAGATTCTAAGATATTTGAGGTAAAATTTGTGTTTTGAAATTTGTCAAATCTCATTCTCTTGAAAACGATTGGACAAACAAAATTTAAATTTATAGGCTATCTAGCTCATCTTATGAAGAGTACAGGAACAAAATTTTATTAACATTGCACAATTATTTTTATGAAGATATTCGTTTTTAGAGAATGGCAACTTGTGTGCCTTACCGAAGCGACATGACTCACAGAAAAGTTACAGCACCTCAAAAATTACGTTTTTTCAAGAAAAGGTGGGTTTTAGAACCTTTCATCTAAGAGCCAGTTCGCTCCAGAAGTTCCGTCCAAAGGACAGTTCGTCCAATGTACAGTCCTTTCAAAGTACAATTTGCCAAAGGTTGTTTTCTCCAAAGAACACTTTGTCCAATGAACAGTTCATCCGAAGAGGAGTTCATCTAAGGGACGTATCGTCCAAAAGATAGTTCGTCCAATAGACGCTTCATCCAAACGACTTTTCCGCCAAAAAATGGTTCATTAACGTTGATTATGTCCAATAGACGTGTCCATAACATTAGTTTACTTTATATGGCTATTGCTATAAATCAGAATGGATATGTTTGCTATTTTATCTCTTAATGGTGTAATATGTAATGTGATGCGCTTCTCACATCCAATAAAAAAAAGAAATTTCTTGGCAAGCTACTTGCGGAAGGCGAAAAGTCCACGGACACTGAGCTATGTTCACACGCACGTACACATAGCTAATCAGCTGTCTTTTCTGTTCTGCCGACGTACGAGAGGAGCACTAGCAGATGACGAACACACACATCCAGACCACCGCCGAGGAGTCCGAGTCGACGTCGAAGAGCCAGAAGTCGAGAGTGAGGGAGTGAGAAGCAGCAGTCAGCAAAGAACGCAGAGCCACATGTTCGTGCAATTCACAGACGACGCACACGGAGTATTATAACTGTGCGCCGGGTGTGAGGGTGCCCGTGTGTGTTCGGCCGCCATGTTGCGCACGCAGCATTAGACGTAGATGAGGATGCCAGCTGCCGATGGTGACGATGCCGGCTGATGACCGCCTACCCACCACAACACTATCACCTCGGCAATACAAGTTGAAATTGTTCTTGGAATTCAAAGAATGCAGTGAAGTTATTGAAAACGATGAAAGACCGGCAGCGATAGAAGAAATCGAATGGAAGAAGAAAGAAATAAAAGCCAAAAATTATACAGTGAACAGTATGATAAATACACAGCTAGAATTAATTATTTCAGAAGAAACTGCAAAGAAAATGGTTGCTATGTTGGATGAAAATTACTTAGTCAAAAGTAGTGCTGTGAAATTATTATGTAAAAGAAGACTACTTGATTTGAAAATGGAAGAAAGTGAAAACCCGACAGACTTTTTTATAATAACTTTGAAAAATTAGTGAATGAATTAAAAAATGTAGGAGAAAATGTGACGAAAGAAGATAAACTAAACTATTATTATTTACGCTACCAGAAAGTATGTCACACATGGTCGATATTGTGGACGCATTAGCTGAAAAGGACAAAACAGTAGAATTTGTGAAATAAAAATTGGAATTTGAATTTAAGAAAAGACATGGTGAAAGTGAAAATTCAAGATCAAACACGTGTACGTTTAAAAAGAACAAACACCAAGAAAAAAGGACATGTTATGTATGCGGTGGTGTAGGACACATACAATACGATTGCCCGACGAAAAAAAATTCCGGGAATCGCGCGCCACAGCAAGAAGGCGGCAGAGAAAGCCGCGCGCCACGGAGAGGTGGGGGAACCGGCAGAGGCTACTCGCAACAGCGACGAGGTGTGAGCGGGCGCGGAGCCTACCAACAGCGATGATCGAGTTCAAACCGGCGCGGCAGTGGCAGGTACGGACAACGCGGCCGAGCGAGAACCGGCGACGACGGCAGCCAAGCTGAGCGAGGCGCGGAGAAGAGCGATGAATTTAGCGCGTCAGTAGAGGTTAGGTCTGCGAATACCGAGAACGGTAAGGTAAATGAAAAGAAAATAGAATGGATTTTAGACAGTGGCTGTACTGACCACGTTATTAATAATGACGAGAATTATTATGATTCAATTGTATTAAAAGAACCAATAGATGTTAAAGTTGGAGATGGTAGGATTTTAAAAGCGACTAAGATAGGACGAGTTAAAGGCAAATTTACAGTATTTAATGATTTATTGACTTTAATATTGAAAATGTTTTCTATGTAAGAGAAATGGATAGAAATTTAATGAGTTTTGCAAAAGCAACTGATAAAAATAAAATTGTTTCAATTGGAAATAGTTCGAAGATTTATAATGGAAATAAATTAATTGGAATAGCTTGGAAAATTAATAGAGTTTATAAAATGACAGGTTATATAGATCAAAGTAGTGAAACGAATATGTCAATAAGAAATGAAAAAATGACTATGAAAGAAAGATTTCATAGAACTCTCGGGCATGTTAATTTTAATTATTTGAATACGATGTGTAAAAATCATGTTTTGGAAGGTTTGCCTAGTGAAATAGAAACAGATTACTATAAATGTGCTACATGTATTGAAAACAAAATGCATAATATTCCTTTTGATAATAATAGAAATAGAGCGAAGGATATATTAGAAATAATACACACAGATTTGAATGGGCCACACAATATAGTAGGTTATAAAGGAGAAAAATATTTTATAACTTTTATTGACGATTATAGTAAATTGACAAAAATTTATGCAATTAAATCTAAAGATGAAGTTTATGATCGTTTTGTTGAGTATATAAATTCAATTGAAAATAAAACAGGACAGAAAATAAAGAAATTAAGATGTGATAATGGAACTGAATATTTAAATAAAGATATGTATAAATTGTGTAGACAAAAGGGTATTGAATTAGAGACGTGTCCACCTTATGTACATGAGCTTAACGGTACTGCAGAGAGATACAATAGGACAATTATGGATAGTGCTAGGTGTTTGTTAGCTGAGTCCAAGATAGAAAGAAGGTTTTGGCCAGAAGTAGTCTGCGCTGCAGCATATTTAAAGAATAGGACAATTGCGAACACGTTAGCAAGAAATAAATCTCCTTATGAGATATTTTTTAACGAAAAGCCAGACGCGAAATATTTGAAATTATATGGAAGTAAAGTATTTGTGAGAGTACCTGAAAACAAAAGAAATTCGAAATGGGATAGAAAAGCTGATTTAGGAACGTTGATAGGTTATGATGTTACAGGGTACAGAGTTTTAATAGGAAATAAAGTTATCGTACCTAGACATGTTGATGTCATAGAAGAAGATATAAAATGCATTGGATTTAATGATATTGATGAAGGAAATGGAAACAATAATAACTTAATCCTTCCACCTACTTCGACCCTTGGGGAGAGTAGGGGAAGTAAAACTGATTTAGAACATTTAAATGAAAATTTGAATAATAATGAAAATGTTGAAAATGAAGTAGAAGAAGTATCTGAAATAAGAAGGTCACAAAGAACGATTAAAAGACCGAGTAGATTTGATGATAATTATGTATATAGCGGATGTATTTATGTAAATTATTGTAGTGCAGATAGTCCTGTAAGCTTTAAAGAGGCTATTGAAAGTGATGAGACTAGTTTTTGGGTAGATGCTATGAGCAAAGAAATGAATAGTTTAAAGAAAAATGAAACTTGGGAATTAGTCGAAAAACCAAAGAATGAAAAGGTAATAGACTTAAAATGGATTTATACTAAGAAAAGCGAAAATGTATATAAAGCTAGAATTGTTGTAAGAGGTTATCAACAGAAAGATATGCTGGATGATATTTATTCTCCAGTAGCGAAAACGCAAACGTTGAAAGTATTATTATCATATTGTTGTCAAAATAGACTTTTAATGACTTGCAAGTCGATAACAGAAGTGAAGACATGCGCTCGCTCGCCTCCCTTTCGCCTGGCCAGAAATCTACCACCCGAGTGCCAAATATACTTAAAGCCCAGCCCCTGGGCGATGGATCTTAGACTTTTAAAAGTCTTCAATTTATCATTGGGCAACATTTCATTAATACAAATTTTGTTATTTGCACACAAGCAGCTGAGATCCGGCCATACAATGCAGGATCGATGTCATTCGTCGTGATGTAAGTTTTAGCAAGTAATCGCTTAGCCCTCATTACATCTCTAACGAGGATCGAACTACTGAACCTAACGATACACGAGGACAATGCGCCAGATACCGGCACCAAGCCATCCTCTGCGTTAGCCCCACTCCTCCGAGACTGGCCCCGGGGCCTCAACACACGTACCTCAAGGATGTCACCTCTATTGAGAGAAGGGAGGATGGATTCAAGCACAGCGAAGGCAATCTCGCTGGTCATTTCAGCATTATCAAGGTTGTCTTCTTTTAAGACACTGCTGAGGACTACCTCACAGGACATAGAAACATCACTCCCAGAGCCCGCCAGAGAAGCCCCGGGACCAAGCCGGGAGGATGGATACGATTGCATATTGTTACTTGCAGAAAGTGGGGAGCTCCCAGAGTCAGATATGTTATTATGACGAGTTGTTGCTTGTTCTGAATTTAAATCTAAATGAGACTCTAATTCAGTAGTTTTACCGCGAGTACCCGGGACACATTTAGAGCTGCTGAGTACATTGTCAAGTTCAGTTTGTAAAGCAATATTTTTCTCCAGAAGCAGTCCACATTTAATGTTGAAAGTGTTTAATAAGTCATTTTGTTGGACTATCTGCTCTTCAAGAGCAGAGATCCGTGTGAGAAGCCGCGCGCTATCCTCATTAATAGACGCTTTAGTCGTCACAGATCTCTGATCGCTGAGGAGCTTTAGGTCGTCCAACTGCTCCTGGATTATGTCAAAGCGCTTGAAAAAGAGGTCCAGAGTACTCTGGGCTATATATACATATGCAACACCTCCCAGAATCGCATCGCCCAGCGGTGGGGGTAGTGTGAGAGAGGTAGCGGTGGTGGTCCAGGAATGCTGCAGATTTATCTCTAAATTGGCCGAAGTTGTAGGCTGCTTGGTAGTAGCAAACTCACCAGAAGACTGCGTGCTTGGCGCCTGCGGACAGTTGACCCGCTCGGCACCTCTCTCCGGACTCTCTGACCCCTGCGCTCCGGCAGCCCGCTCCACAGACTCAACACTAACACCACGCAGCGAGCTACAAGCATCCACGCCGCTGATCCGCGCAGAAGGCTTGTTGGCAGGCGTCGATGAGCCAAGAGGCGTAAGATGGTGGGGGGGTGACCACAGTAGAATTAATACACGCGCGCCGTTGTGACAAGGACGCACGTGTGCTCACCTGCGCGCTCTTTGGCCTGGCGAAGTTCGACGCCCTCGCTGACTTTTGCTGCTCCTCGGTGCGGCATGAATCGTATGGAGCACCCTTTCGCTTACCGGAGCATTTAGCGTGGCAAGGCCGACGACATTGCGGGCATAATCCTAGCTGCCTAGTCGATGTTTCTCCACATACAGCGCACGTATTATCCATATCCCCGAGCTGATCAAATCAAAACAAGATAATCACACGAACCATTTCTGCTGTTGTTGTTGTTGCCGGGCTGTAATCTACTCGAGGTTATCTCGGTATAATTTGAATTTTGCCGTTACAGTGTAGAAACCAAAGTGAGGATCGCGTGCTGAATTGCAGTGCAGTGCTGTATTGAAGTGGCAACTCGTTATGACCAGTGTGTGTCCTTGGATGATGGCAGTTGTGAAGCTGAGATATATCGACGATACCAGCCAAGACCCATGGATGGTAGTATGGATTGTCGGCCGTAGATGTTATGGGCAAGTGTCGTTTGCAGAAAAGTAACTCCTGGCTCATAGAACACCATGTAAAACATCGGCCCTTAGGCGAAGAGCTTGAGAGCCGGTGGAGCTACTTTCCTAAGAAGAAAGCACTCCGAAGAGTGAAATAGTATTTGAGTAAAGCTTCAATATAGCAGGAGCAAAAACAAACGATGTCGACAGTTACCCGTCCGGAGAGAGAGGGGGAGAGAGAGACACGGCCAACGGCAGCATGTGTACCGCACGCCGCCGTATGCGTATGAGAGGGAGAGAGAGAGAGACACGGCCAACCATTTTTTTCATTTTTTTCTAATAAAGTCATACCATAACTCATAAAATTTTGTCCGTACCGCCGTTCGATTTTTAGCATGAATTCTGAAAATTGGTGTACGTTTGAGGTTATGTTGTCATTTTGAGTTATGTTTCCATTAATAGCCACTGTTTCGTAGCGCCATCTGGAGATAGATCACGCATCTCTACCTTTCCGACAGAGCAGTATGCAATACCCAACTGATAGAGCGCTATCGGCATCGTGGCCCAGGAGTCAATAACCCAACCGGCAGGGCAGTCTACCTTGTCAAAAGTCGATAACCCAAGTCTACCTTACTTGTCCCAAAATGTGTCGTAGGAGTGACCCTGTTTCGCAGTGTACGTCATAGATGTGACTCATTTTTCCAAAATATTTCATAGGAGTGACATTTTCATAGAATGTATCATAGGTGTAACAGTTTTTCATAGGCGGAATTACACTTTTTCATAGGAGGAGTGATAATTTTTCTCAAAATGTGTCATAGCAGTGACACTTTTTCATAGGAGTTGCACCTTTTCATAGGAGTGACACCTTTTCATAGAAGGAGTAACACTTTTTCATAGAATGTGTCATAGGAGTGACACTTTTTCGTAGAATGCGTCATAAGAGTGACACTTTTTCATAGGAGGAGTGACACTTTTTTGAAGGAGGAGTAACAAGTTTTCATAGAATGTGTCATAGGAGTGATACCTTTTCATATGGGGAGTAGCGCGTTTTCATAGGAGGTGTAACACCTTTTCATAGGAGAGACACTTTTTCTCAAAATGGGTCATAGAAGTGACACTTTTTCATAGGAGGAGTAACACTTTTTCATAGAATATGTCATAGGAGTGACACTTTTTCGTAGAATGTGGCATAGGACTGGTACACTTCTTCATAGGAGGAGTGACACCTTTTCAAAGGAGGAGTGACACTTTCTCATAGAAGGAGTAACAAGTTTTCAGAGAATGAGTCATAGGATTGACACGTTTTCGTAGGGGGAGTAGCGCGTTTTTATAGGAGATGTAACACTCTTTCATAGGAGTGACACTTTTTCATAGAATGTGTCATAGGAGTGACACTTTCTCATAGGAGAGGAGTAGCGCTTTTCCCAAAATGTGTCACGAGTGATACTTTTTCATAGGAGGAGTGACACCTTTTCAAAGCAGGAGTAACACTTTTTCCTAAAATGTGTCATAGGAGGGACACTTTTTCGTAGAATGTGTCATGGGAGTGTAACTTTTCCATAGGAGGAGTGACACTTTTTCATAGAAGGAGTAACACGTTTTCATTGAATGTGTCAGAGCAGTGACATCTTTTCATAGGGGGAGTAGTGCGTTTTCATGGGAGGTGTGACACCTTTTCAAAGGAGGAGTAACACTTTTTTGTAGGAGGAGTGACACCTTTTTATAGGAGAAGTAACACTTTTTCCTAACAGGTGTCATAGGAGCAACGTCTTTTCATAGGAGGAGTGACACTTTTTCCTAAAACGTGTCATAGGAGTGACACTTTTCCATATGAGGAGTGACACTTTTTCATAGAATGTGTCATAGCTGTCACACTTTCTCGTAGAACGCATCATAGGAGTAACATCTTTTTTATAGAAGGAGTGACGCTTTTCGCAAAATGGGTCATAGAATTGAGACTTTTTCATAGGAGGAGTGACACCTTTTCATAGGAGAAGTAACACTTTTTCATAGAATGTGTCATAGGAGTGACACCTTTTCTCCAAATGTGAAAGGTTTGGCACTAATGTTTTGCATTATCATAAGAATTGATTCCGAAAGCGAGTCTGTTAAAAGATGCTGGTTGTCTGTTGATTCAAATGGGCTACCAACCCCATATCAAACCAATAGCAATATATATATTGTAAAACAAATGAAAGTATCATTAGTCAGAGTTCATCTGAAGTGTTGATATATATAAACCTCAGATTTTGTGTTATGTGTGCTGTAAATGGATTTGACTATTAATAACAGCTGCAGCTTTAATATATGTTTAGTTCGAGCTGAACTATGAAAGCATAAACATGGCATATCCTCAGCGAGAAGCGGATAGTCTTCGTATATTCAAAGATGCTATCAAGCAAAAATCTGTCTTTGAAGAACAGCATCGACAATTCTCTCGATAATGTGAGAAATGATGTCTCTTATTTAAAGATGACGGCGAATCTAGATAGTATTGATAGTGTTCCATATACCAGTGTTGTTGACGCTGATAAGAAAATGGTTTCTCTTGTCAAGAAATATTTATCCAAGCTCACACGTAATTCAACGAGGTATCTTGATAATGTATACGCTGTTTACAAAAAAGCAAATATTCTTATGATTGGTAATTCGCCAATAGAGTTTGAATGTAACATCGTGAAAGTATGCGTTGCAACATTCCAACTGACTGAGGGCTTATTACAGTTGATGTTTAGAAAAAATCCTGATGGAAGCCACATTAATTCAGCTGATTTGGAAAATTATAGAATGATCATAGTAAATTCATGTGCCCATAAAAAGCTGCACTGTGGAAATGAGTCGATTCGGAAATTAAAAAGTAACAAATTTTATAATTTCATTTCACCAATGTTTGAACAATTGTGAAGAGTATTTTCAGGATTGAAAGATGACCTTTCTGAAGTTAAAAATGCTAGTAATGTAATGGGAGAGAATTATAAGACGGCCGAGCGAAAAGAATCTGTAGTGGTAGCCAAATTGAAGGTCAATCCTCTGAATCTCACAACTGTCAATCAAGAAAATTCTCAAATTGACTCTCATTCTGTAGTGGAAACTGCCAATAACGTGGATAATTATTACAAAGCTTATCATTTTAATAAAGATGTATCTGATTTCTCAACCAATAAAAATTCATCGAGAAAACTTTGGAAAGAAAAGCATGACAAATGTAAAATAAAAAATGTGGACTTGAATAATTGGAGATGTAAATGGAAAAAAGACTGTGGCCTAGTGGTGATGAGGAGGAGGTGGAAGAAGTTGTTTCATCAACGCAAGGCAATATTGCAAATGCATATGAACTCAATGTCTGGGATGACCCTAACAAATTAGTTGACCGCCTTCGAGTACTCATTGTTGAGCAAAATATGGTAAATAACTCTGCAGAAATCTATTTTATTATTAATGAACTACGTGAGGCAAGATTCATATATTAAATGGTAAACGAATGTTGATTGATTGGGAGATAATTGTATGTGGTTGTACCTCACAGTTGGAAGCGATCGTTGGGGCTCTCACCATTTAAAAAATACAAATTTTTTTTAGGTTAGCATACATAGGTGTCAGGAAAAGCCAGCGTAGTAGTTGCTCAGCTAATTGCTAGGTTGTTGTAATATGATAGTACTCTCGCAAGCGGTTAGGCGAGGCTTCGGTTATATCAGCCTGCTGAGGTTTTCATCACATAATAATGTATTAAACTTTCCAATAATCAATCATCAGGTCACAACTTGCGGAAAGCCTTCTGATTGGTTGAAGTAGCATACATCACGATCATTCAGAATGGAGTACGTCGTAGACATGCAGGGCTTCAAGAAAACAGTGAACGATTTCATTCTCAAGGAACTATCCATACTTCATCTAGACGACAAATCAGAACCTCTGGTGCTCATGTTTTGAGAGCCGTGTCCGTGGCGTTGCCTTACGACCGACGCGTTGCATACCGAAGCGAGAATACATGGTTAGAGCATTGCTATCACGGTCTTGCCTGGAAATCTGGAGAAATTCTCTACACTGAAGTGGAGAAAATTATTCGAGATTGTCTGTATGACGCAATGACGGTATTTATCCATGGTGAAGATAGGAGAGTGTGGTTAAGACGCTTCAAACTCCACTCTATCGACGTCATCGAGTACGGCTATCCAGGCTTCGACGAGCCTAACAAGGCGGTGACTGTTTGCATCAATCACAATGGAGCATACAAAGCTACGTGTGCACTTCACAACGTCAAGCTGATGAAAAATTTTTACTTTAAATAGATATATATAGATTATGAATAAACTCTATTAATAAATGATGGAGAGGCAATGTACCTAACAGGTGATGGTTGGGGCTCTCATCGTTAAAAAAAAAATTTACTGTTCGATACTCCACGAATTCCCGCCGGAACGGTGAAAATTTTTTCCAGATTCTTAAATTTTCCGCCCTTTCGAATTACCCGCCATTTTTAAATTTTCTGCCATTTTGTATTTCCCACTCTGTCGCTAAAGTAGATTTCTACCTTAACAATCGTCGGTAATGATAGCATGGTGAAGAGAGCGCTCTCGCGCGGTGCTGGAGGGTGGCGGTTTAGAGTGCTAGTATGTATAGTATATGTAGTACATATAGTATATGCAGTATACATAGTATATGTAGAATACATAGTATATACAGCATACATAGTATATGTAGTTCACATAGTATATAATGCTTTCATTGTATGTAAAAGTTAATGTATTACGATTCTTACAATTACCGATGGAGGTAATCAGGTCTGTCAGTAAGGTAGAAATACCGTAGGGTACGTATGTAATATAGTGAGCTGAGACGTGAAGAAACTTGTCTAAATTTCCAAAAATTTCGTACCTCTCCTTTTATATTTCGGTTCGTGGTGCTTGACCAATCAGAGAGCTCCATGCCTTTTTTCCAAGAATTCTATTGGATGTTTGAAATTGCGTCAGCCAATCAGAGAGCTCCGTGCAGATCTCAATCTGTTGATACCGTTTTTCCAAGACTTCTGTGAAGGTTTAAAAATGCGAACCCCATTGAGCGTTGGTGGGATATAGTATGCATGCTTCGTGTGTTATCTATATATGGATTGGGAGTATATGCTTGTTTCCCTAACATCATATGAATCAAAAATCGAGCGCGTATGCTCCTCTTGTTGAACAGGAGAAAAATAAAAAATGAAATAAATTAATTCATCAATTATTTAACAAATCACCACCCACCCTCACACGATGTGTACTCAGCAGTGGACAGCGCGACAACTCCGGCTCGCCGCCTAGTGGAGCGGGCAGTATATATAGTTCATATCATGTATGTCATCTAACAATAATCAGAATTATTGGGAAGTTTGAAGCTCTCATACGGCTCTAATTGTAAAGATGGATAGCCTATCTGATGTTGCATACTACTCTGTCGATAAGGTAGAGATGGCTGATTCATCTGCAGATGGCGCTACGAAAGAGTGGGTATCAATTGAAACCTAACCTCAAAATGTTTACAAGACAGAGTTGGATATTGCATACTGCTCTGTCGGAAAGGTAGAGATGCGTGATACATCTACAGATGGCGCTACGAATGGTGTCAATGGAAACATAACCTCAAAATATTTACAAGGCAGAGTTGTGTATTGCATACTGCTCTGTCGGAAAGGTAGAGATGCGTGATCTATCTACAAATGGCGCTACGAAAGAGTGGGTATCAATGGAAACATAACCTCAAAATGACAACATAACCTCAAACGTACACCAATTTCAGATATCATGCTACTGTAAAGGGAAAAATCGAACGGCGGAACGGACAAAATTTTATGAGTTATGGTATGACTTCATTAGAAAAAAATTAAACAAATGAAAAGAAATGAAAAAAATGAAAAAAAGTGAAAAAAATGAAAAAGAATGAAGAAAATGAAAAAAAGGGAAAAAATAAAAAAAATAAGAAATAAAAAAATAATAATTAATAATAATTAATCCATTATTTATTTAACAAAATACCACCTACCCTCACACGATGCGGTAAAATTCAAATTTTTTAAATTGGGGTTAATAGCCTATATTGTATTCTGCTCTGTTGGTAGGTAGAGTTGGGTTATTGGCCTGCCTGCAATTACCACCCACCGGCAAGGTAGAGTTGGGTTATTGGTCACCCTGAAATTACCACCCGCCCGGAAGATAGCGCTCTACCTTACCGACCGAGTGCCAGCTCAGAGGGTAAGTGGGCTAGATCCGGCCTAGCTCCTCTACTCGCGACGTCTGATATTCCGTCCAAGTAACAGGGGGGAATATATTAGCCCTAGCCAGAATAAATGTGATAGTGAATTGAAATTTAATTATTATACTTTCTTTTATTTTGTGTGTGTGTGTGTGTGTGTGTTGATCCCAGTAGAGTTTGTCCGTGATTCCTTAAATTACTGACACCCGTTGTGAGTGTAGAGAAAATTTTCCATTATCGATAATTGTCGCCGAGGGTTCCGACCGCCCCCAGGTCGTCACTGCAGGAAGCCACACCCGAGATCCAGAATGTCCGGAAGCAGTCGGTCAGAGAAGTATCAAGTGCGTGTCACCGCGGTGGCCTGGCGCCCCAAAATCAAATATATTCGGCTACGCGAACGACGCATTTAGAGTCAGTAGGCGTAAATCAGAGTACGCGACTTGTCGATTTTCCTTGTGTTTCGGAGAGAGAGGTATTAGATAAATAATAGTCCTCAGGGCGAGTTCGTGCGTGGTAATAGGGGGACAAAAATGTACCACGTCACAATAAAACGCCGTGTAATTTGTAAAATTTTTTCGGAGTGTAATTAAAATATGCACTTATATTTGTGTGTATATGTGTGTGTTTGGGTGTCTCATTTTACACCTCAAAAATGACTCATTGTTCTTGATCCAAATACTCTTGTAATTTACAGTTGGAAGCAGAAAGTGGGGTGTGCTGACGTTGGGTGCGCCGCGTAGCACTCTTAGATGTTGATGGGGGGTGAAAAGAACAGATTTCTATAGTTTGTGAGTCTGAAGAACGCTTATATGTAGACGTGTGTGAGAAGTTGGTTGTGTTGACACTGGATGCCCCCTGTAATACTTTTGGGTGTGTGTGAGTGGTTGAAAATATGGATCGCCCAAATCTGGCAGTATCAAGAAGACTTGAAAGTTGGGGTGTATAAAAATTCGTATACATTGACGGGTGTGCTTTGCGTGCGTGAAGAAGTAAGTATAGAACTAATATTATGAATCGAAATGTGCTACGAAACCTCCTTCGGAAAAAACTTCCTTTGGACGACACATGCTTTCAACGAACAGTATTTTGGATGAACTACCTTTTGAACGAAACATTCTTTGGAAGAGATATTGTCTTGACGAACTATCCATCGGACAAAACGTCTTGGACCAACTCTCCTTGTAAGAAATGGTTTTGGACAAAACGTCCTGTAACAAAACGGGAGATATTCAAATGGATATAGCTTTGCTTTAAAATATCAAAATTGAAAACGTCAAGAAAAGAATTAAACCTTGCTTCAAGACGAAAACAATCATTTTTTTAATTAAAAATGACAAAAAAACTTGAAATTGGATACGTTCATGCATATGTGACGTTACCTAGTCGATGCATTGAAATCCAGAAATTATCAATGGCTAAGCGGAACAATATGCTATCTCGGCTCAGGTTAACCGAAGATGCTATCTCGGCCGAGGCTAACAGAAGCTGCTATCACGGCCGAGGCTCGCAGAAGATGCTATCGCGGCCGAGGCTCACAGAACGTGCTATCTCAGACGCATTTTTTTTCTTCAAATTTTCTGGTGATAGCTCTGCCCACATAGCATGAAAGCTTCCCAGTGAAAGATTCAAGAAATATTCCAATGGAAGCTTTCATCAACCTTTTTAAAAGATAATTGAAACTTTCAGATAGATTCCATTGTAAGGTTTCTTGTAAACTTCCCGGAAGGTTAAAGCAATATTACAATCAAGATTGCTAAATGTCCTTTCGACGAATATTACATGAAAGCTTCTAGAAAGCTTACGGGAATCTTACGTGAAATATTCCAAGAATCAATACAGGAATCATTCACGAAAGGAAACAGCAATATTACAGTAAGCTTTTAGAAAGATTACACTGTTATCTTTTTTGAAAGCTTACGCTAAGATTACCAAAGAGATTCCCAAATCCTTGCAGGGATCGATACAGGAATCTTTCACGAAAGGAAAATGCAATATTACAGTAAGCTTTTGGAAATATTACACTGTTATCTTTGTTGAAAGCTAACGCTAAGATTGCAGAAAAGATTACCAAATCCTTGCAGGGATTAATACAGGCATCTTTCATGAAAGGAAACTACAATATTACAGCAAGCTTTTCGGAAGATTAGACTGTTACCTTTGTTGAAAGCTTATTGAAAGATTGCAAAAGAGATTCCCAAATGCTTGCAGGGATCAATACAGGAATCGTTCACAAAAGGAAACAGCAATATTACGGTAAGCTTTTAGAAATATTACACTGTTATCTTTTTTGAAAGCTTACGCTAAGATTACCAAAGAGATTCCCAAATCCTTGCAGAGATCAATACAGGAATCTTTCACGAAAGGAAAAGGAAATATTACAGTATGCTTTTGGGAATATTACTCTGTCAGCTTTGTTGAAAGCTTACGCTAAGATTGAAAAAGAGCTTCCCAAATCCTTGCAGGGATCAATACAGGAATCTTTCAAAAAAGGAAACAGCAATATTACAGTAAGCTTTTGGGAAGATTATACTGTTATCTTTGTTGAAAGCTTACGCTAAGATTGCAGAAAAGATTACCAAATCCTTGCAGGGATTGATACAGGAATCTTTCACGAAATGAAACTACAATATTACAGTAAGCTTTTGGGAAGATTAGACTGTTACCTTTGTTGAAAGCTTACTGTAAGATTGCAAAAGAGATTCGCAAATCCTTGCAGGTATCAATACAGGAATCGTTCACAAAAGGAAACAACAATATTACGGTAAGCTTTCGGGAAGATTACACTGTTATCTTTCTTGAAAGTTTAAGCTAAGATTACCAAAAAGATTCCCAAATACTTGCAGGAAAAATTCCACTAAACATAAATAGAACCTTTCATGAAAGATTGCAATAAGCATGAATGCAATATTATCGAAAAATAATGCGAAAAGCTTAATGGAAGGTTCCCGTGAAACATTCCAGTAGCGTTAACTTCCAATGCTCCACAAAAGCTTCCCGTAAGTTTAAGCGAACCAACCGAAAAAATTCCAACTATGCGATTCCGTAACATTCCATGAAAGTTTTTGAAAGGTTGCCAACATCGACCATGAACCATTCTAAGAATCGATACTGGAATTTTTCATGAAAGATAACTAGAAAGGTTAAAGTAAGCTTACTGAAAGATTGAACTGGTACATTTCTTGCAAATCTTCCGAAAAACTTTTGAAAAAGATTGATGAATACTTTCAGGAAAGATTGCACTAAACATAAATGGAACCTTTCATCAAAGATTGCAATAAGCATGAATGCAACATTACCGAAAAATTATGCGAAAAACTTAATGGAAGGTTCCCACGAAACATTCCAGTAGCATTACCTAGCAATGTTCTACGAAAGCTTCTGGTACATCTTCGGAAACCAACCAAAAAATTCCAACTATGAGATCCCGTAACATTCCATTAATGTTTTTGAAAGCTTGCTGACACCCACGATGAAAAATTCTAAGAATCGATACTGAAATCTTTCTGCACATAGCATGAAAGCTTCCCAGTGAAAGATTCAAGAAATATTCCAATGGAAGCTTTCCTCAACCTTTCTAAAAGATAACTGAAACTTTCAGATAGATTTCATTGTAAGCTTTCTTGTAAGCTTCCCGGAATGTTAAAGCAATATTACAATCAAGATTGCCAAATGTCCTTTCGACGAATATTACACGTAAGCTTCTGGAAAGCCTACGGGAATCTTACGTGAAATATTTCAGGAATCAATTCAGGAATCTTTCACGAAAAGGAAACAGCAATATTACAGTAAGTTTTTAGAAAGATTACACTGTTATCTTTGCTGAAAGCTTACGCTAATATTGCAAAAGAGATTCCCAAGACCTTGCAGGGATCAATCCAGGAATCCTTCACGAAAGGAAACAATATTACGGCAAGCTTTTGGGAAGATTACACCGTTATCTTTGTTGAAAGCTTACGCTAAGATTGCAAAGGAGATTCCCAAATCCTTGCAGTAAAGATTCCACTGAACATAAATAGAACCTTTCATGAAAGGTGTCAGTAAGCATGAATGAAAGATTATCGAAAAATAATGCAAAGAGCTTAAAGGAAGGTTCCGGCAAAACTTACCAGTAGCGTTACCTTGCAATGCTCCACGAAAGCTTCCCGTAAGTTTTCGGAAACCAACCAAAAAAATTCCAGCTATGCGATTCCGTAACATGCCATGAAAGTTTTTGAAAGGTTACCGACATCCACCATGAAACATTCTAAGAATCGATACTGGAGTCTTCCATGAAAGATAACTAGAAAGATTACAGTAAGCTTACTGAAAGGTTGAACAGGAACATTTCTTGCAAATCTTCCGAAAAACTTTTGAGAAAGATTGATGAATGCGTTCCGGGAACATTCGACTAAACAAAAATGGAACTTCTCATGAAAGATTGCAGTAAGCATGAACAAAAGATTACCGAAAAATAATGCGAAAAGATTAATGGAAGGCTCCAGCTGAAGCTCTCAGTAGCAATACCTGGAAATGTTTCACGAAAGCTTTCCGTAAGTTTGACGGAATCAACAAAGAAGATTCCAATTATAAGACTCGCGTAACATTCCATGAAAGGTTTTGAAAGGTTCCCGGATCCTTACATGTAACCTTCTCAGAATCGATACGGGCTCTTTCATGAAAAGTAATGAGAAAGGTTACAGTAAGCTTACTGAAAGATTAGAATGGAACATTTCTTGCAAATCTTCCGAAAAACTTTTGAAAAAGATTCATTAATACTTTCGGGGAAGATTCCACTATACATAAGTGGAACCTTTCATGGAAGATTACAGTAAGCATGAACAAAGTATTACCGAAAAATAATGCGAAAAGCTAGTAGCGTTACGTTGCAATGTTCCACGAAAGCTTCCCGTAAGATTCGCAAAAACAACCAAATGATTCTAACTATTCACCAGAGTAACATTACACGAAAGCTTTTGAAAAGCTGACAGAATCTTTCATGAAACATTCTAATAATTGATACTGGAATCTTTCATGAAAGAGAACTATAAAGGTTACAGTAAGATTTCTGAAAGATTAAACTGGAACATTGATTTCAAATTTTCCAAAAACCTTTTGAAAAAGATTTATAAATACTTTCAGGGAAGATTCCATTATACCTAAATGAAATCTGCCATGAAAGATTGCAGTGAGCATGAATAAAAGATTATCGAAAAATAATGCGTAAAGCTTAATGGAAGGTTCCCACGGAACTTTCCAGTAGCGTTACCTTGCAATGTTACACGGAAGCTTCGCGTAAGTTTAACGGAATCAACAAAAAAGATTCGAACTATAAGACTCGACCATATACAATGAAAGCTTTTGAAAGGGTTCCGAAACCTTACATGAAACATTCTCAGAATTGATACTGGAATCTTTCATGAAAGATAAATAGAAAGGTTACAGTAAGCTTACTGAAAGATTCAACTGGAAAATTGATTAAAAATCTTCCAAAAGCCTTTTGAAAGAGATTACTGAATACTTTCAGGGAAGATTCTACTAAACATCAATAAAATCTTGCATGAAAGATTGCAGTTAGCATGATTACCGAAAAATAATGGAAAAGCCTAATGGAAGGTTCCGGCGAAACTCTCCAGTCGCGTTGCCTTGCAATGTTCATGAAAGCTTCCCGTAAGATTTGTGGAACCAGACAAAAAAAATTCCAAATGTGCGATTCAGTAACATTCCATGAAAGCTTTTGAAAGGTTTCCAGAATCTTCCATGAAACATTCTAATAACAGATACTTGAATTTTTCATGGAAGATAACTAGAAAGGTAACAGTGAACTTACTGAAAGATAAACTGGAACATAAATTGCAAATCTTCTGAAAAATTTTTGAGAAAGATTCATGAATACTGGAATCTATCATGAAAGGTTACCAGAAGGGTTACAGTAAGCTTAGTGAAAGATCGAACTATAACATTCATTGCAAATCTTCCGAAAAACTTTTAAAAAAGATTTATGAATACCCCCAGGGAAGATTCTACTCAACATAAATAGAACCTTTCATAAAAGATTGCAGTGACAATAAGTCAAAGATTACTGGAACCGTAACATATTCTGGTAAGGTTCCGCGAAAGCTTGCCGTAAGTTTAATGGAATAACAAAAAATTCCACCTATGCAACTGAGCAACATTTCGTGAAAGCTTTAGAAAGATTTCGGGAACCCTTAATAAAATATTCCAAAAATGAATGCTTTAAGGAGATGTTGGATACCGACATCAACGAGTATACTTTATCAAAATTATAATAGAATGGCTATAAAATAATTCTATGTATAGTATTTAAATATAAGGAGGGCGTTAAAATTGTGGTTTCCCAAAAAACTGTTTAAAAACTTTTTAATTAAAAATAATTTTAATGTTGATAAGTAGGAATCTGCATTTTTGTCATTTTGATCCAATTTTTCAACAATTATCTCTCATAATAGTACTCTCATAAGAATTGCCAAATGAATTCTGAGTATTGTATTTGCATAAAAGGAAGACGTGTTTTTCCAAATGAATGTTTAAAATTAATAATTAAAGTTAATATTTTCTTTGTTTAGAAATAGTACAGTTTGATACTAACGCGTGGACCTTTTCGCTTGTGTATCGAACAGTATCTTTTGACACGATGTGTACAAAGCTTGATTTAGCGTATGCTTTTTCATTCAAAAAACAAGCGTGCGCGAAATCGCGCTTTGCGCACGGAGAGTCAAAATAATACAGATAAATTTCGATGCTAGTGCGTCAAAGTGATTTTATCCTAGTGTAGACGTTTGCACCTGAGCGAAGCTAGGGTGAAAAGGTCACACAAGGTTAAAATCACCTTCTCGCTCGCGTATCGAACCGTATTTTTGTATACGACGTGTACAAAGTTTGATTTAGCATATGCTTTTTTATTTGAGCCTGTGCGAAGTCGAGCTTTGCGCACGGAGTGTTAAAATATATTCAGTATACGAATTTTATTTCTCCCTATTGACACTATATTTATTTCTCAAAGAGAAAGCGTTGTAATAGTGAAAATTTTCAAAACAGAGATTTTGATGAATTTCGATGTTTTTGAGCTTTCTGAGTCAGAATAATAGGTTTTAAAAAAATGTATGTATGTATGAATTTATGAAACGAAATTTTGTCCCCGGCATAACTCTTGAACGGATAGACGTAATGAGCTGAACTTTTGCATGCATCTTACGTATGTCTTAACTCAGAACTGATTAAATTTTGGAGTCAAATGAATGACAATAAGGTCTTATTTTGATAAAATAACAATTTTGCCAAAATTTTTTGTTTCAGAAATAATTTTCTTTTTAATTGGTTCTTCAGGTATAGAAAATGGATACCGATATTCTTAAAGTACAGTTAATTTCATTATAAATTATGTATTTATAACTACTCACGAGTTATTTTGGTCTTAAAAATGTGATTTGAAAAAGTAACAACTTTTTCTAAATACATAATAGTTATATGAATTGTAAATAACTTTTTCGCCATTTCATCTTAAAGATGCATCTAATATAAACACATATTCTTGCAATATGTTTAATCCCCTCTCTTTTCATCTCTTTTGAGACTATTTTGAAGTTATTTTTGAGTTGAAAATATAGATTTGAAGATTTCATCAACTTAGAACAAAATTATGCTTTTTTAATGAATGGAAAAATTTCTTTATCCATTTATATTAAACATATAGAATATAAGCAAATATAAATAAAGTAAATTTGATAATATTTTAATACATTTATAATTGATTTTATAATATTTTAATTGAAACTTGATTTTATAATACCGTTTTAACTTTGAGGCCATGTTCAACTCAAACGTAGATCCCTAGCTTATCGGCACCAAAATTTTATTTTTTTTATTACATCTAAACACAAACTTTAGGAAAAAGCGTTGGATTTCCGTAAAAGAGCGCTTTTCTCTGAAATTTTTGTTTAAATACGATAAAAAAAATAGGTGCCGGTAAGGTAGGTATCGTTTCGGTATTTTACATGGCCATTTTAAAGCCATTAATATTTTAGATGAATATAATCGAAATAATAACATGTATGTTAGGTATGTATGTATGATATTATTTAATAACAATTGAATAATCGTAGATAGTGCACCTTATTTGGATGAAAATGTTCCAACTCCTTCAAGCGAGCGATAGCGTAACGGATAGCATGCGTGCGTAGTAACCCAAGGGTTGTAGGTTCGATTCCCAGTTAGGTCAAAAAATTTTATGTAAAATTTTTTCTGCGATGAAAAAATTGCGATTAATATAGTAATAAATTCTAAATAATATGCGAGAATTGTAATAGTTATACTTTAGAGTATTGTATGTAATATGTATGGCTTTAAGTTCCAAAGTAATCTTTCAAGAACTTGAAAAAAGGTTCGTGAAAGGTTTCTTGAAAGATTTACTAGAATGTTTCGTAGAATCTTTCTGAAAGATTGGCAAATCTTTCACAAAGCTTCCAGAGTTACTCTTTTAAAAACTTGATGAAAGGTCCTGGAAAGTTTTCCGGAAATATTAATAGATTTTTTTTTAAAGCTTTTGCCAGTAAATTGGGCAGAATTTTAAGCTTACAGGAATCTTTTATGTAAGCTTTCTGAAAGATTTCAATAAATCTATCAAAAACCTTACAAGGATCTTTACAGCTACCTTACTAAAGTCTTATTGGAAGATTTCCTGTAAACTTACCGTATCCTTTCGAGAAAGAATTGGGCGGAATTTTAAGCTTACAGGAATCTTTCATGTAAGCTTTCTGAAAGATTTCAATAAATCTATCAAAAACCTTACAAGGATCTTTACAGCTACCTTACTAAAGTCTTGCTGAAAGATTCTCTGTAAACTTACCGTATTCTTTCAAGAAAGCTTCCATAAAGATTGACAAATCTTTCACAAAGCTACCAGTTACTCTTTTAAAAGTTTGATGAAAGATCCCGGAAAGCTTTCTGGGAAGATTAATAGAATCTTTCCTGAAAGCTTTTTGTGAGAAAAAAGGGCGGACATTTTGAGCTTTCAGGAATCTTCCATGTAAGCTTCCTGTAAGATTCCGAATCTTTCTTGGAAGCTTTCATAAAACTTCCAGGAAGCTTTCATGCTATGTGGGTGCGCACCTTAACTAAACTTTTATTTCTACAACATCGGTGCCTGAAAATCGAGAAAAAGAATTAGACTTGATTTTTCAACAATCATTTTGACAATTTACGAAACATGTGTATTATGTAATTCATTATAATTGATTATAAATGCTCGTTTAAATAAAGATTCAAAATTCAATTCTTAATAATTAAACGAGTTGTTTTTATTAAAGATAAAATTTTTAATTCTTAGTTTTAATTGTTGATAAAGATTCAAGATTTAATTCTTGATTAGACGAGTTTTAATTAAAGAGTAGAATTTGTATTGTTAATTAAACTAGTGTTACTGAATTCAAATTATAAGTCTTATAATCATATCCAGCATAATTAACATACGCTCTTAATTATATGCTGTATAATTAAGATTCGCTATTAATTATATACCGTATAATTAATTTCTTTCTTAATTTTATGTATTTAATTAATCCAAGGCTAATTTACATTTGATATTATTTAAGGGGTTTTTAACTCACTGATTTCAATTTTGAGATCTATTTTAGTGTGTACACTAAATTAATGTAACGTGCATGCACAGTAGACGATTTTTGCGCAAATGAGCCTCTAGTTTAAATCCGAGACCATTCGGGGGGTCTGGCGACGCACTAATTCGAATGTTGGAATCTATTTTAGTATACAATGCAACGTGCATGCGCAGTAGACGATTTTTATCGCACAAGAGCCTCTAGCTTAGATCCGAGATCATTCAGAGGTTTTTTCGAATCACTGATATGGACTTTCAGATCAATTTTAGTGTACAACACCATGTGTATATGCAGTAGATGATTTTTATTTTTAGAAGTGTCGCCAAAATATTTACATTTAATAGCTATAATATATAAGACTACACGAGGGTAACTGCCACTTTTATACCGCAAGAACTATTCAAGTAATTTACTGAACATGTACGTGGATTTTATAACGAAATTGAGAATAAAATCAAACTCAACGTATCAAAAGACCACCTGAATGACCGCGGAGGCGAGCTAGAGGGTCATTTGAGCAAAACTCATCTACTGCACATGCGCGTTGCATTGTACACTAAAATAGATCTCAAAATTGAGATCAGCGAGGCACGATGGGACGAAACCGGGCAGTAGCCACGCATAAGTCCGAAAAAAGAAGTTCTGTATAGGCATTTAAAATATACATTTTTGTTTTGAAATACATTAAATAAAGAGAATACAAATCAAATTTATCCATACAATCAAAACATACGCTTAAATAAACTAGGATACGTTCAATAAAAATCAGAATAAATAATAGCGTAAAAATTACCTTTTTTTATTAATTAATAATTTATCTATTGATTATTCAGAGGAATTTGTCTAGTTCTGCTCTATTTTAATTAATAAATTTGTCCATATTTAACTCATAATATAATCGTTTCAAACATTTAAAAACACAATTATGCCTCTTGTAATTTTGACTGAGCTTATCTTATATACACTTTTTTTTTACAAAAATGTATAAAAATTGACCCGCTTAATAATAGCAGTACTTTTTTGCATCACTTAGCATCACTCTAAACTTTGCGGCAAATGAAAGAGAGATAAAAATACTTACAGATAAAATTTGAATTATTTGCATCCGATTGCACCCTGCAATAGGAAAAAACTATATATTTTAATTTTATTTAAAATTACGATTCTTTGATTAATTGTTTATTTTTACAATCATTTAATATTAATATAATCATATATTTAAATAGTTTTTAACATTTTATATTTAAATTTAAATTTTTTAAAAGTAATAATGAAAAGAAATAAAAAAATTGGTTCGATAATTTAGGTAAACGTTTAAATTTTTGCGCTAATAAATTCATTCGAATGCCGACTGTTTTACCGACTGTAATACCAACTGAATTAATGCTGTTTTATCTCGCCAGTATTACAATTTTTTTAATATTTACTAGAAATTGGATTATCACGCTCTGCTTGCATAGGTTATTTTATTTTAGAAAACTGATGACATCGTTACGACATCGTTTCCTGTAAAAGGAAGTGCAAAAAATAATTATGCGTGGCTACTACCTGGTTTCGTCCCATCGTGCAGGGTGAAAACCCCTTAGATAATGTCAAATACAAATTAGTTTTTGATTAATTCAATGCATTGTAACGGAGACAAGTGCCCGTACACATGCGACCATACAAATACACAAAGATACAAACACGCACTCACGCACATATGTAAACACAGCGCAAGAAGCCGAAGCGAGAGGCGAAGCGACAGAAGCCGCGCACGAGCGGCACGTGTCCGAATAGGTAAATGGGAGCAAAGGTAAGATAGAGAGGGAGAGAGAAACAACAAGAATGAGAGAGGGAAAAGATGACACGATCGAGTAGAGAAAAGAAGCTCAGGAGAGCAGTATCGATCACGCCTCGAACTGAGACGCAAGTAGCAAGGGAGAACGGCGAAGGAAGTGGGGGACGCTACAAGACAGTTCGGGCCACGTCATCAAGGTCACGGATCCGAAGAACCGCGCCGAGACGCGCGCCCTGGACTTTGCCGCCGCTGTCTCCATCGCACGAGAGCGACGACTTCGAGCTTCATCGTCGACAACGTCATAGATCGACGACAACGGCGAAAGCACCGTAGCCTGACACGACGGATGGTCAGTGGAGCCACTAACGGGAGCGAGTGGAGCGGACGAGCTGCGGTCCGACCAGCTAGCGGACAACGAGACACGACACCGCGGTATTGCACACTAATAAGTGCAGGTTGACATTGCGCTGGCTGAAGGTGGGTCAGTCGGCACTCTAGACCGACTTCTAGACGGGGCAGACCTCTCTCTCAGCGCGATGGCAGACCGGGTACGTCTCATAGCGTATATATGAGCGCAATCTCAACGCGCTTAGCCCGTAGTAGACCGCTGCGTAGCGCACGCCGAAATCGACACTGAACCAACGCTAGCGAGGAGCGCGATGCGACGCTCACGCAATATACAGCCATCACGGCTCATATAATTTAAAGTGTTGAATAATAAGTTCATGTTAAGATTATTTCTTTGCCTATGCTTCACTCATTCCGGCGAACGCGTCGGCGGTCACTCCCGGTCCCTGTTGCATGCATTTACAGAAGGAAGCGGAACGAGATATTAAGCACAGTAGCCCAAGGATCGCAAGCTCCACCAGGGGACTCACGAAGGTAGGAACCACGAGCTAGTCCTGGGACGAAGAGGCCCATTCGCACACGGCTCTCGCGCGCGAATCCCCTCGCGGCCTCTAGTCCGCACCTGTGACACCATTGCATCTAGGCTGACACTCACCATCCTGGAGGAGGCCCTGCAAACCAATAGATTACGACCGCGAAGGCATCTATGTAAGATGGCCAAGATGCCACGTCACAGCATAAAATTAAGAGAGAAATTAATTATACGGCATATAATTAATAGCGAATGTTAATTATACGGCATCTGATTAAGAGCTAATGCTAATTATACGGCATATATAATTATACAAATTAAAATTAAATTAATTAAATTTTAATTAATTTTAAATCTTAATAGATTTAGAATTTGAATTAAGTAAAACTGGTTTAATTAACAATATAAATTCTACTCTTTAATTAAAACTCGTCTAATCAAGAATTAAATCTTGAATCTTTAGTTAAAAGCTTGTGCACAATTAAAATTAAAAATTAAAAATTTTATCTTTAATAAAAACAACTCGTTTAATTAAGAATTGAATTTTAAATCTTTATTTAAATGAGCGTTTGTAATCAAATATAATGAATAATACACATATTTAGTAAATGGTCAAAATCATTGTTGAAATAACAGGTCTAATTTTTTTTCACGATTTAGAGATACGGATGTTGTAGAAATAAAAGTTTAATCAAGGTGCGTGGAGTTACCACTACCAAATTTGAAGAATAAATAACGCGCCTGAGATAGCCCTTTCTGTAAGCCTCAGCCAAGATAGCATCTTGTTCCGCCAAGCCATCAATATATACTTAAAATTAACAGAAGGACAAAAAAAATACCGTGTTGGACGCTTGAGAAGATTGAATAGAAAGTTCTGGAAAATGATTAAAAATAACCTATTTAAGCAGATTTTGTTCTATGAGGCATTTTGGGCTGAAATTTTGCAAAATTCTTTTTCTATAATTATTTTCTGGAACATAGCAATCTGCCGTGCCACAAGAAGCGACAGCTGACTGCTAAGTCAGACTTACATAACTAGAAATACCTGCTGTACACGCCGTCTCGCTGAGTAGTCTGCGCAGTACACAATTATGTACCATTTATCGCAGACCCCTTGAAGCGAGTCTTGCACCTTGCGTTAGCTGGAAGGAATACTAATAACGCGTACAGGTACTTAATCTACCTACCCGGGGTACAGTTAATGCGCACTGCACTGACACACAGATGCTAAATCACCTATTCCCCGACATGCTGAGAACCTATCCCCTCACACCTACCCTTGTTCCTTTCACTAAGTCCAGCCTCGTCCCAGTCCTCACTCGTCACTTCCTAAGCACCAAGCTACTACAAGCTGCAGCTGCCACTAACACAAGAAGTTGACAGCTGGAAATGGAGCAAGGAAATGCTCAGCAGCAACTATCACCCCAGCATGGCAGTCGAAGCAGGTAGGAGCATCCACCCTGGGCAGGACACATCACCTCAGCTACTCCGTTGGCAAGGCACAGAGAGCCTCGCATCTGAAAAAGGCTAATAAATTACTAGGCCCTGTTAAGATTACCTGGAGAGAAGCAACAGCGTCACCGATGCAGTGTCTCCCCGGGGTCTGAAAACAGCAACAATATCAGTCAAGAGCAGAAAGTTAGGTTAAAGAAGAACATGACGCCACATACGAGACTGCCTGAGCGGAGGTGCTGTTGCACAGCTGCCAAAGCTTCTCAACACCGCCGAGATCCTGTCATCAGCATCCGAGGGGGGAGCCAAAGGGAAGAAACGACACAAAACTGTGGCGTTACCGTTGCCGCTACCACTTGTGTCGTACTCGCGGTACGCACTCATCGCACGCACAATACCGCGCGCCTCCGCACGACGCCAAAAAGAACGGAAGAAGACAGAGACGAGGGACAACGGCACTTCTCAGCCAGCGCTCGAACACGCGAGACTCCTTCCCGTTCGCTACACAAAAAAAGTAGAAGTAAGCAGCATCGTCCTTCTTTAGTGGCGTCAGTTTTATGTAAGCGTCTGCCATCGTCCGTCTTAGTTTTTCATCTGCACAAGAGCTGCTGTCAAGTCATCGTCAAGTGTCAAGTGTAAGTTGTCATCGATTTAGAGCATGACCCCTTCCCTCTTCACCTTCTACGTGTCAGTGTAGTGTTTGTGCCTCGTGTCTTACCAGAGTACACCGCAAGTGATGCTTGCAGCAGCTCCGCTGATCATTCTCAGTGCGTGTGCGCACTAGTACTCGAGGTGCAAGAGCCGCGTCGAGGCGGCTACTCGTGAGCGGCTGGCGACCTTTACAAGATTAGCGTGTGAATAAAGTGCACTTGTTTTTTTTACACTTAATCGAGAGTTCGTAACCTTTTATTTACCCACTCAGTTATCAATTTCCCACAGCCCGGCCGCGGATGACATTTCATATCAAATTTGTCGATAAAATCCAAGAGTCGTCCGCGCAAAGATTTATCGAAAAGTAATAAATCAGGTCATATATGAGGTATTTCGCGTCAGTTCTCCCAGGCTGGTAAGAGGACGCCTAAACCTCGCCTTTTGAGCGCATGCTTACGGCAGCAAATTACATCTATTGAAAAACTTCGCATACGTTTTCGACGTATTTTTTCGTCAGCTTTCTCGTGGTCAAATTTTTTTTCCATAATTTTCACGTTTTGTCCTTAAAAAAACGCTACGGGTACGTGTTCACTGTTTAATTCCTCGAAAATACCAAAAAGTCCTTTCTCTAAAATAGCTCTGTCTACGTGAGAAAGCCTGATCTTTCGATCTAGACTATTAAGAAAATATTAAAACGGTACTTTTCGAGATATAACACTTTTTATGTTTTTTCAACGTTAATACGTGAAAATTATGAAAAACAAATGTCACCACGAGAAAGCTGACGAAATAATACGTCGAAAACGTATGTGAAGTTGTTTCGATCGATATATTTCGATGCCGCAAATACGCCCTCAAAAGCTGAAGTTTATAAGCGCTCACTTCCCAGCCAGGGAGAACGGAGGCAAAGCGTCCTATATACACGATATTCCACGTTAACCGGGCCACCGCTGCAAACCAAAATTGAAGAACTTTAGGGAAACAAAGAATTCCGAGTGGAATTTGAAATTTTTCGATATGATGACCACAAAGTGACGCCTTTTCTTACAGAATTTTCATGATCACCAGCCAAATGTGGCTGATAGCAGTAATTAAGGGTAGAGTACCGTTGAAAATGTTAAAAAATTTGATTTTTTGTTTTATTACAGAAATGTAATCTATAACTCTTTAACTTTAAGAAAAAACCATATTCATACATAAATTTGATAATATAATATTTTCTTTCATATTTTTCGAAAATTATATTTATTGATTATTTTGTCCATTTTACGTCATTTATTTCATAATCTCTGATTTCAAATTCAAAGATGCATTACCGCTAATTTTTGAAACCGTTTTATATTTTTACGAGTAATACTCTATAAAGTGTACCTACTACCAATCCAATAAATTCACGATTTACCAGTACGGCGCAAAATCAATTTATTTTAGCAAGACCAGTCAAATTTTAGGGATTAAAATTTTAATTTCAATTTTCATTGTTTACATATATAATATACTGTAGAAAAGCCCAAAAGTTTCGTACAGTATGTTACATAGTTTTCTACGTGTAGAAAACTTATGTTTTCGACAGGCAACTTTAGACATACCCTTCTCCAACACATCGTAAACAATCAAGTAGAGGAGAGACCATATATCAGTTTATTGTGTTTTGGAGTATTTTTCTGTTATGAAGAGTCAAAAATGCATTCTCTGAATAGACGTTGGCATCCAGAAAGAGTACGACTGACCAAAAGGAAGACTCATCTGACTTTACTCAGGGAAAGACCAAAATAAAAGTGGAGCACTCTGACCTGCCAAGTAAAGAACAGCTACCTGTTGATTACAGCAGAGAAAAATTTCTTCTTATGCAAGCATCAGTGTTTTAAAACTTTTACAAAATATTAAGTGCAGTGAGTGTGGAGAGCAGGATCTTAGTACACAACTTTCTGTTGCAATTGAACACTCTTAAAAAATAACAGTGTATGTCTTCTTGTGGTTGGGTGGCTGGAGAGAATCATTCAAGCCATTGTACAGAATATAAAAGCCAAGCCACGCTGCCCTTATTTAGTGAATCAAAGAATTGTGAACAGCATTAATTCTATTGTTTTAGGTTTTGCTGCCCTAGAGTGACCTTGAGCTATCATCAACATGAACCGGTTGTCCTAGAATGCTTTCCAATTTCAGTTGAAAGCACAACATAAAGAAGACAGTGCCCTCAAGGGTATTGTACTCAGAACTGACGAACCAGATTATTACAAGTTAGTTTTGTGACGGTCTCTCCGCTCCCTGCCGGATGCTAGGAGCTTCTCAGGATTCGGATTGGAGGGAAAAGAGTATCAGGTGGCAGTAAGAATACAATGAACAAGTGCAAAAATATGATTGTGTTTATTACACACTTAAACTACTAACAAAATGTAAAGAAAACAATAACACTTGGTGTAATAAAAAATAATAACAAGAGAAATGGTCGTAGGCCTCCGCCCGTTTAGTTCGCTACCTGAAGTATACAAATAGGTAAACAACACTTACTACGGCACGCTTCCGAGCCCGCGTTACTTATAAAATAAATAGATCGCAGCGCCCTCTTGCAGGAGAGCTAACGGTCTATGCACACGAGGGGGGTTGATTGGAGTCAGTGCATGAGGTCATGGTAGCGTGGGACAGGAGACTTTTACCTCGGAGCTATACTTCCGGGCGTTCCTGTTTTCGTGTCCAAGAGTCGAGGAAACTCACTAGATACGCGTGCTCACCAGGCTAGCGAGTGTCCTCGCTATGTACCAGCGTCACTATATGCCTGGCGTGCTCACTGCTGCAGTAGTTCAACTCATTTCTCTTGTTTCCTTGCCCTGATTGGTACGTTTTCCATTAATCACGTGAGCGCACGTCGCTTAGGGGAAGTGCAGTTCATATTTAAAAAATATATCTATATATAAAAATTGTATGAATGTGTTGTATATCATTTCCACGCCACCCAGGAGGTAGATAGAAAAGTGCGTCTTTTTGTAGGTATTGTGTAGTAATTTTACATGTACCAAATTTATATTACATTGAACATATATATTGATGAAGATTGTGTAAAATTATTTCTGAAAGGTTTAATCCTTTTATATTATGCTATTAGAATTAACCATAAAATTTAGAAATTAAAAATAAGTTTTGTAAGAGAGTGCAAAGATTTGGAATATATTTTGGATAGCGATGAATAACATGAAGCAGAGCATTGAATCTATTTTAAATATTGTTTGTGCTTGGAGCTAATGGTTTGGAAAATTAGGTTGTCGCTTTGAGCTGACTATTGGATTTCTTTGCTGAATTTTGGTGGTCACTAAAAGTAATCGGTGGATTTGTTCAATTTCATTGATCGCTAGAAGTTGACCGATTTATTTTAAAAATTTGGAGCTAAAGGTTGACGATACTTCTATCGTTTATAACGAACGAATAATTTATGATGACCGCTCGGTCTATTTTGAAAGTTTCAATGTTGTTTCTGAACTAAAGGTAAATCGTGCTTTTACTAATACATGAATATAAATTTAGTCATTAACGTGAATTAATGATATTTATAAAGTTTGCAAGATTTAAGATATATCTTTGATATGTTTCACTATCACAAGAGAGAAAGTACAACATAATTTTATCATGAATATTATTTTTATAATGTAATAATTTGTTGTAGTTCATCTTCTACTGGTAAAGATATATCATCATAATATTTAAAAAGATAGTTATCAGTTTCTTCACCTATAAAATAATCTATCAGTTGATTCAATCTTATAATATTATTACTTATGTACAGAACATTCATGTAATTTTCATAATCTTCCTCAGAATCTATATGATCTTGAATCATATTATTCAGTTGAACGTCGTTAGCTTTAACTTGTATTAAGTGATTTTCATCATAATTTTCCTTATAGTTTATATGATCTTGAATCATATCATTTAATGGTACATCGTCAGCTTAAAATTCCATTAATTCACTTTCAATTTCTTCACGTTCCATTTCTGTCTAAAGTTATAACTGAAATCTTTAATTAGAAATACTTACTAATATAAATAATATTAATATAAGATCTTTAATTTGCTAATTTTGTTTTTAATTATAATTTTGTACAAACCACTATTAATTTTATTTATTAAACTATTACATTTCATTATTTTAAATGTCTTCCCAAATTATATTAATTATTTAGGATTTATTTTCTTCTTCAATTTGTATGTATATATTATTTGAATTTCTACATCTTGATAAAGCAATGTATAATTATACATGTAAAAATAAAGGTTTCTTTATATATAATCCAATACTGTCAAAACTCTGACCTAGCGATTTATTTATTGTCATTATAAAGGCTAATGTAATTGGAAATTGTTTTCTGTACAAAATAAATGGTAAAGGTGTAGATTCACTGGTATCAATTGCAATTCGTAGAATGAAATTACAGAAGCAGATACCTCTAAAAACACGCCTTCTTATCTACCTTCTAGGTGGCGTGGAAAAGATAGACAACTATTATATTATTGTTTATATTATATCTACCTTATGAGTAATGTGAGAAAGATAAATTTTTGGTTCTGTTGGATATAAAGTGAGGAAAAGGATGAAGGGAAGCAATTAAGGATGGGAAAGGGTGGCTATGAGGGGGAGGGGTGGAATTGTGGCTATGAGGAGAAGGGGAGAATTGTGGCTATGAGGAGGAGGGGGGAATTGGGGCTTTTGAAAATCCCAAAACACATGAATATAGACGGATTTTAACGGCGATTTTAGGGGCGCTGAAGGGGGGCCGTTGAGAGGTGATGCGGAAGGTATAAAGGGGGGTTGGGGGGGGCTGATAGGGGCTGATCGGTCAGATTTTTTCTTACAACTATACAACCTGTTCTAGAATTAACCCACGAATAGAACGGATTCGGATAGAGTATAACATTCTGAACAAAAAGTTCCTCTACAATTTTTTCATAGGATTAATATTTACAGGTGATCTTATCAACTAAAAATTAACATGTAACAGCCAATGAGCATCGCCGGCGGGCACGTGGCGTGAAAGTGGCCGGTGATAATGCACCGAGGCTGGAACGGCAGGGGAGGAACGGCCGCTGAAGTGGCCATACACGGCTATCCGAATACACGTTCAGAAGGCCCAACTCTCTCTCTTTCTCTCTCCCGCTCTCCCGCTCTCCCTCGCCGTATCTTGCACTCACTCGCACTTCTTCACTCCCTCTTCCGTTTTGCTTTCTCAAAGAGAAAGCTTTGTAACGGTGAAAATTTTCGAATCAAAGATTTTGATAAATTTCGGTGTTTTTGAGGTCCCTGAGTCAGAATTATGGGCTTTTAGAAAATGTATGTATGTAAGTATATATATATATATATATTTTTTTTTTGTGGGCGTGGAGGAGCAAGCCTCTCCAGCCAGTGGCCCTACGACACCGGAACCCTACCGGCACCGCGTCAGCATTCCTTCAGAGGGGCCTGTTCTGATCCGCTGGACCCGTCGCCGTTGCTGTCGGTATCCCTACTCCCCCCGTCCCCTTAGACTTGCGGCCAGGGATTTGGGGTTCGGGATCGACAGTTTATCTGCATTACGATGTCCCTCTTTCAGGGCGCCTCCATCTTCTTAATCAGCACACACACACACACACACACACACACACACACACACACACACACACACACACACACACACACACACACACACACACACACACAGACTCATCTCTCAGCACCATTTTGAAGCGGACATTTAGAAAACGCCACATGGCATTCGAAAATGTATTCTATACGAACAATTTCGGTCCTGGAACATATTATTTCAGGCTCTTAATTATTGCTAGCAGCCACTTTTTTCTGATGATCGTGAAAATTCGGTGAATAAAGGTGTCATAGTATTGTCGCCATTCCGAAAAATTTCAAACGCCACTCGGAATTCAAAAGTGCTTGTCAATACAAATATTTTGAAACGTCGATCGCTCTTTATAGTTCTTTAATTTTTGTTTTCAGTGGTGGCTCGGTTGACGTGGAATCTCGCATATATATATGTGTTGTTATCTATCGGCTATGCTCTCGAACGAACACATGTGGCACTATTGCAGTCACTGTGTAAGTTTGACACTGTGACGAGTGTAGACACGGAGAAAGTATACACATGCTTATGAAGATGTACATGCACCCATACGCGCGACTGTTGTAGGAGAGCGCTCTGCAGAAGAGCGCTTCAATAGTGGAGAAGAAAGAAAATAGAAGACGGTTAAGATATGCGAAAAAATTAATGTACAATAACTTACATTTTGTTGCATAATTTCTTATGAAACTTTGGAATTAGATAAGATATGACAAATATTCTTCGTCTGAAAGTCAACATATTTTATATGTATTTTTCATGCAATAAGTAGAAAAATAGTAGGGTTAGAAAATTGTACAACGAGATATATAATGGGACAGGCGCTGCCCCTCCGGCGTGTCTATTCTTATACTGCCTACTTATACATCAATTTCAAAATATAAATGCACTGTATGCTTACGATTTAAATTTAAAGATCTCACTGGCTGCATATTAGCATATTACGATATCCTATAACACGTTTACCTAAGTCCGCTATCACGCCTATTCGTACCTTAAGCAGTCCATTTTTGCACCGGGAGGTTAACGCACGAGCGTAGCGAGTGCGATAAACACGGTGCAATAATCGACTACTTAAGTTACTGAGAGGCGTGATCTAAGTAAGATTTAGGTCACACGGTGCTATAAAAAAGATTTTTCGATTTCAGTCTAGTTTTTCTGATAGGATTAACAATTACTTTTTAATTTTTAGGAAGATTCTGGTGGTGGTCAAGCAGAAGAATTAGGATTACCAAACGTAGGTGGTGTCTTTTTGGTACTCGTAGTGGGGGTAGCTTTATCATTTTTGGGAACTATTCTTGAATTTGCTTATGACATATTCGTAAATGACCGTGATAGTCAGGTAAGTTTGATTTTTTGAACGTACGTTACAACATTTTACTTTATATTTACCGTTATTTTTTTTTTTTTTTTTTGTAGATGACCGTGAAAAAGCAGTTAATTCAGGAATGTATGTTTATCATGAAATTAAGTGTATCAACAAAGCCTGTGCAAACAGCAAGTGTATAACAAAAATCTTATAGAATGAGTTCTTATTTGGACGAATTCTTAGTAATATTTAAGGTGTACCTTCTGAAATAAAATATCATTTTAATTAAAGAACTCTGACTGTTTACATCCGATGAATATGATTATTTTGTAACGACCAACGAGTCGCCGAGTATATAATTCAAGAGATAAAGAAAAGTTAAGACTACCTTGCAAGTTCTTGTTGTAGTCCCTGAGTTCCAAACATATTCATCACAAGATTTTTAATTGAAAATTAAAATCCAATCGTTAAGAAAACAAGCGTTAAAATTAGAATTCCAATTTCAATAGTTCATCAAACTCGCGTTTGTCTAAGAATTTAAATTTCAATCGTCATTTCAACTAACGTTTAATTAAGAATTAAAATTTCAATCCTCAATTAAACCGTCGTTTAATTATGAATTAATATTTCAATCGATGATTAAACGGCAGTCTAATTAACATTCTAATTCTTGATTTAGACACTTCAACAATTAACAATTAAGACTCTAATTCTTGATTTAATCAAATGATTAATTTATTGATAATTTATTGGACTAATTCATTTAACTAATTCTATTATATCCGATTGGGCTGAAAAAATATAGATGTATTGTGAAGTCTTGAACGCTGAGGAATTTACTATTATTTTATTCTTGATTATTTATATTTTTGGTTGTTTCTCCTTCATGAAGGTCTTGGAAATGAATAAACTGATGTTCAATTAATTGTACTATTTATTGGATTAGAAAATTTACAATAAAATGATCTAGAATCGCAATTGACTTTACAGTAACTATGTTCGATTTATTCAATTAGGGTATATAATATATGCGTTGATTGCGCGGGTAATTAATACCGATAAAGGACCCCGCACAAAATCATAGGAATTTAGACATCTATGAAAACTTCTGAAACTTTGGTATATTACAGGCTATGACCGCCTGATCAAAAGTCCTCATGGGTGCACGATCCAAAAATGGACAGATTTTGAGATGTAGGGGTGAGAATATCACATAGTTCCTTTACTTTACGAGCGCAACTTGGTGCGTTTATTTTTATGAGTGTTTGCGCTTAGGTTTGTAGATGCTTAACCTTTTAGCTGCGGGGCTGGTCGATATATGGACCAATCTAGAGACAAAGAATATTTGAAGTTTTTAGATCAAATCTGATGTTCTGAATACATAACAAATAGTTTTAAAATTTCTCAAAACATTCTTGACCTTGAAATTTTCAACGTCAAGGGTGTCTGCGAGAATTTTGTTACTATTTTTTTTCATATTCAACGCGTGAAATTACGTAGAAATACCCTCTCAAATCTTCATAACAAAAGAGAGAAATTTTTTTACATTGTACTTTACGTTGTCTGCGGGGCTGGTCGATATATGGACCAGCAGTCAGGTCAGCGACTCTATCTGAGATATCCAGTGATATTATGTATACATTTTACATATTCTGAGAGGTCAATTTGTACTGAAATTTCCCCGCAGCCTAAAGGTTAAGTGTATGTATCTGTGTGTGTATGTGTGTGTGTGTATGTGTGTGTGTGTGTGTGTCCGTATGTGTGTGTGTGTGTGTGTGTGTGTGTGTGTGTGTGTGTGTGTGTGTGTGTGTGTGTGTGTGTGTGTGTGTGTGTGTGTGTGTGTGTGTGTGTGTGTGTGTGTGTGTGTGTGTGTGTGTGTGTGTGTGTGTGTGTGTGTGTGTGTGAGTGTGTGTGTGTGTGTGTGTGTGTGTGTGTGTGTGTGTGTGTGTGTGTGTGTGTGTGTGTGTGTGTGTGTGTGTGTGAGAGTGTGTGGGTGTTTGGGTTGTGTTGGACGTGCCAGTCATCGACGCATCTTCACTGGGCCTGTCCAGAGTGGCAACAGCGTCCGAAGAGGACAAGAAGACAAGACGACCTCCAAAACGCCCTTCCGAAGAGGAGCGAAGGCGGTCAACGACCAGAGCCTCAGCACCATGAGAGCCGACAGACTCCGGTCTGTTAAACGTCATATGACGAGTCCCGACCATCGTTGGAGTTCAGCGGAATCACGGTGAAGAGCAATCCACCGTGCGCATACGTACGATCCCTCGACGTGGATCAAATGGTTGCCGCTTTGATGCCAGTGGTAACGAGCGCGTATCCGGGGCTGTTGCTAGGCTCATCAACGACGCCATTGACGTAAAGTCATGTTGAAGGAGAGCCTCTGTATCGAGATGCTTCTCTCCCGCTACACAATGTCTGGGGGAGGGAAATAACGAAGTTACAGGATAAAATACGAAGAGAATAAGAATCTCGGTTTTCCGTATTCTATCAATTGGCTCTCGTTCCCGCGAATTCGTGCATCTCGAGCGTTTGTTGACATCGCTCAGATGATCTATCTACGAGCTGTCCGCGGGAACTGCGTGACATTGGCGGTTGCAAAGTCGCGCTCGATTTATTTTTGAATCAGATTCTCTCGGGCCGTCGAACCGCGCGGACGCGGACGTAGATCATCCGGAGAAAACGGTCACCGTGCGATATACCGGTACAGCGCAGCGCCCGTCCACGTACCGTCCACGGGGAGCAGCGCACGTGAACAATCCGAGTCACACCTGGGTTCCGACGCGTTTGTAGGTGCACTAGATGTTAGGACTCAGCCTGAACACTCCGAAGTCGACCGGAGGATAAGGCCTGACGCAGGAGCGGATTCGTGAGCCAGCGACGAGGGGAGTGCACTCTCCTCCCGGCAAGCCTCTCTGTACTTCCCGCTGCGATCTATTTGTGTATTTTCGACTCGCAGCGATGACCCGCTGGTGGTGCGTTCAACGGCCCAGCGAAAATAATTACTTCAATCCGCCCACGCCGAGTGGCGGATCCCGCCTTCTTGTCTGCGCGCAACACGACGCGCATTTTTGTGTAAAGGTTTATGAATAGACCTAGTTGTTGTTCTGTGAAGTATTTCTTTACTTACACACCTAACCTTACCTTCTCCTGGATACCGCCGCCTCCGCGGGAAAACGACTCCGCCGGTCGTTTTCATATCTGAGTCTAGCAGCCGCGCCCTTTACTCTTCGAGCGCGCGCTTTTCACTCAGCGATCCAATAAGTTGGAAAGCGAAGTTCGCGTGCGATCTTCGCATTGTTTTCGGGATTCCAGGAGCAGATCCCCGGGCAAGTCATTTTAGTCGGAAACCCGCGTTACCGTGTTCTAGGGCATCGCTTGTCCATGGTTTTATGGGATTTTCCCCCATTAGCCATCCCGATACAATGGCGCCTTAACGTTTTGGGTTTAAGGAGAAGGTTAGCGGCCGGTACATTCCAGACCGGCCTATTCAAATCGCATTTCGTTGAAATTCGCCTACGCGCGAATCACTGCACCGGACTAATCAGCATACGGCCAGTGGCCATAAGTCGTTACAGCTGATAGGCGAAGTGATTTAAACTCGCCAAGTCGAGGTGCCGGGCGTAAACAAAAACAGACAAGAACACTCGCGGCGCGCATAGAAACATAAACACAAAACAGCAGATTTCTTGTTTTTATAGGTGTTTATGTTTATGCTCGGGCAGTATTGTGTATACTTGTCCCGAGCCTTTTAAACTGCTGTAAAGTCTGAGCGAGAGCATTTAAACGACATTGTAGTTGTTTTCGTTGTCATATGTGACGAAATTAAATTCTTTTTTTTGACACCAGATTTTAAGCGATTTTCACGGGATTTTTTTGGAATAGAGTGACCGCGCCTGTGCGTGCAGCCGGTCGAAAGTGAGAACACTTTCATTCCTATTTTTTATTGCGTGATTTAGTCAAATCGGTATCTTCGGTGAAATTTCTTTTTTGGAATTGCCAGGCTCTCTCCCTAGCTAGCTGCATCGAGATACGTCTTTCGCGAGTGGCTTAAGACAATTGCGTGTGGTAGTTAGAATGCTAACATTGTAATTTGCGTAACAGACGGCCAATTAGAGAGAGAATCTCAGCAGTTAGTTGCACACACACACAATTCGTCGCCAAATTTTTGTATAATCGGTCTAGCTTCAGAAGATGGAATCATCGACCTCAGAAGAACTAGCCGAATCGATGGAGCAGTGGCGCAGAAATCTATTGCTGAGCTTCCAAGCTGTAATAGAAGCAAATATAGCTCTAGATTTAAGAAGCACTGGATGTATCGAGGGGGATTCTAGGCGAATCACTCAATGGCTGATGGAAAATTACAACCCGGCCTACTTCACACAGGAAATAAGTGAAAGTGCAATTGAGCAGTTCACAAGGAGACTCGAATTGAGGAATAAGTACGTCAACGGAACGATCTTCAACGCAAGTGGAGCTCCAGAGACGAACTACAACGCAGATCCCTCGACCCACAGCCTGTTTCAGCAATTGACGTCGAACAAAGCAGTCGACAACAACTTGTTGAGGTCCATGAATACACATGTATTGCAGATTATGGATCAAAGAGCAGGCGGTCCTCCCGACGTAAGAAGCGAGGCTCTCACGTCACTATGGTGCCCTTTAACTCCAGCGGGAGGGCCGGATGAGGTCCAGATGCAACTAAAGTGCAGCACAGCCTGAGGGAGGGGAGATTCCCCGATCTCCTTCCAGTCCGAAGATTCCGAGAACGCGAGTCGCTCGGGGAATGCAGACCGCACATGGATTTTGGACAGCTGTGCAGCACCCTTACCAACGCCAACAACTTCAGCGTCCATCCACGAAATCGACGTCAGAGTAAGCACAGCCTGGGGAAGGGGAGATCCTCCAAGATTCCCCCTGTTCGCAAAGTCTGATACTTCAGATTGCTTGGCGTATACAGACTGCCTGAGGGCACCGAATGGCTATGCTGAATATTCACAAGTTCACGACGACGGAACAAATACAGCCTGGGTGAGCGAAGATTCCACAAGCTCCCCCCTGCCCGGATCGTCCGATATAAACCGCTTGGAGAATATATCGGAACGGCGTCGGGCGAGTGCTGTTGCACCTCGACTTGGCGAGTTTAAATCACTGCGCCTATCAGCTGTAATGGCTTATGGCCACTGGCCGTCTGCTGATTAGTCCGGTACAGTGATTCGCGCGCAGGCGAATTTAAACGAAACGCGATTTGAATAGGCCGGTCTTGAATGTATCGGCTGCTAACCTTCTCCTTAAACCTAACACGTTAGGACTCCATTCTAACGCGCGGACTGAAAAAAGACTTTACATAAAAAGAACGTGTCGCGTTGCGCGCCGACAAGAGGACGGAATCCACCGCTTGGCGCGAGCGGATCAATGTATTTATTTTCGCTGGGCCATGCAGTGATAGATAGATTTGCTCCCATCCAGCGGTATTAAACGCATTTTTTACATTGGGCGCTATAACCATGCAGTACCTATTTTTTACCCATCTGATTGTCCTGACTTTCCTCCCTACATATCCTCTTTATTAAGTGTATTGTCGAGCGCCACTTGATGAACGCATTTTGTGATGGTCCATCATTTTCCATACGCTTTCTGTAGTCGATTCAACACGATGCACTCCTATAATTTTTCTGTGGTATAGAGTATTCCGAGGGTCCTGAACGAGGATGGATCGCAGGAATCGGTTTTTAGCACTAGCCTTTGTCGCTACCACTCGTTTGGATAATAGCCTTAGAGCAGATACCACGTGGTACTTACCATCTTATTAAACTCCGTGTGCATGTTCTTCTTTCCCTGCATAAACTGATCCAGCGACTCGAGTTTTACCGTTAATTATTGAAAGGGCAAATCCTCTTCGTTCGTCCCTGACACTATTGCCTTGGGACTCTTATCGCGTATGTCGTAGGATGTAGTAGCATGCAAGTGATGCACCCCTACTGCACCAGCCTAGTTGTCCTCAACGTGTTTCTGACGCTCTCCCCCTACTTCAAAATCCGTGGGGCCTGCAGGCCCGGCATTTTTTTTACAGTATGCATTGACCACTGAGGCTTACACTCGATCAGGGTGGAAAGCGGGATATTCTTCGCAGTTGAGGGTACCCTCTTGGTGTAATGTGTTTTGGTATACATCTATCATGTTTAGTTTCCTGTTCGGATGCCTTCTCCTATCCAATTCTCGTCCACTTCAGGTATTTTATTTTCCGGGATCCCTTCATATCTGAAGTGCTTCCCTTTATCCAACACCTGGAAGGCGCTTGATGCGAGATGAGCAACTTAGAACTGATATGCGGGGGCTCGTTCATGCGTCCATGCGTGTGTGTGCGTGTGTTGTAAATTTATCGACTCCATAACTGGGAATCGGGAAGAGATATGAGGCTTGAATGTGGCAGGTACATAAAGTATAATTGAAGTTGTAAAAGTACAGGAGTCGATCGGTCTATATTAAGTGCGTCAACATGTAATTTCTTAGATTATTACGTCTGTAGCGTACCCTTACATTTAAATTTAATATTCATATTCTCATCAGTAATTTTCTGATCCTGAATCCGCTACGTAACAGCGTGACGTAGTGATCCACCGACTTCACGAAAGCAAACGCGCGTCGAAGCTTTTATGTACGCTCAGCACTTTTCAAATTCATAATCGAATGTCTTACGTTAAAATGTTTATTAAACTTGTTTAATAAGATGATCTCGGCTCATCATCCAGATCATCTTAAACCGCCAATTTAATCATGTAATAAATACGACGATGTATGCCACACACGTCAGTTTTTACGTACATACCCAGATGCGAACTCCGTACGCTTCGGACAAGAATAGGAGTAGCGAATCTTATGTATAGGCCAATACGAGCCTATATCAAATTACGAGAAAATACTTATATTAATAAAATCAATAAGGTCCCCGCACACAATCATAGAAATTTGGACCTCTCTGAAAACTTCTGAAACTTTGGTATATTACAGGTTACGACCTCCTGATCAAAAGTCCTCATGGGTGCAAGATCCAAAAATGGACAGATTTTGAGATGTAGAGGTTAGAATATCACCAAGTTCCTTTACGAGCGCTACTTGACGCGTTTATTTTTATGAGTGTTTGCGCTTAGGTTTGTAGATGCTTAAGTGTGTGTATCTGTGTGTGCGCACGCGCGCCTGTATGTGTCTGTGTGTATGAGTGTGTGTGTTTATGTGTGTGTGTATGTTTTTTTTTTTTGAGGAGGTTAGGAAAAATGCATTTACACATACGAGATGTTATGTAGGACTCGACCATTTCTGGCAATACCTACTAAAACCCCCTACTGTTGTTCTATAGCAGGGCCTCCCCTGACTGTAATTCCCCCCGCGGATACCGCCGTTAGGCATTACTTCGCGGAGGGCAGTCGCAGCCTTTACGGCCCTCTACCCCGCCTGGTCCTCTGTAAGACAGTTTCCTCTTCTTTCTTCTTCTCGCCTTATGGAGGTCAAACTGTCCACCACCTCGGTTACGAGACCAATCACAGCATCCCTGCGAAGAGAGTAAGCATCACCCGATGCCCTCGGGAGTTAAGGGGCCTTCTCATAAGGCCTGAAACCATTCTCTCTCTTCCCGAAACCTGGGGCATACGACAAAGCGCGTCGAACGTCCTCATCACTTTCAGGACATGTTGGTCTCTCCGCGGTTTCGTACACTCCAATTCTCTTCAGGTAGCTGCAAAAGCAACCATGCCCGGTTAGTACCTGGGTAAGATGAAAGGTCACGAGTCCGTGTCTCCTCTCGGTCCACTCCACGACACATGGGATAATCCGGTGGGTCCACCGACCTTTTGTGATTAGGGGAATGGACTTCAACGAACGAGTTATTGTTTAAAAATTGATATATTTTAAACCAACGTTTCGAGGGTTATTTTACCCTCCTCTTCAGGGCTTATGCTATCAAATTTTAACGCATAATAACGTCGCTAAAATTTGATAGCATAAGCTCTGAAGAGGAGGGTAAAATAATCCTCGGAACGTTGGTTTAAAATAATCAATTTTTAAACTATAACTCGTTCGTTGAAGTCCATTCCTCTAATCACAAAATATCACTACGAACGTCTCATTTTCAAAATCCACCGATCTTTGTCTGCTATATCCCATCGGCGCTGCCACTCTTCCACAGTCTTCCTGAACCATCGGTTTTGACGTGGCCCCTGGTCAAGTTCCCCTCTTCTCTTATCACTCCTTCGCGATACACCTCAGCTCTCTCACATGCCATTAGGTCCAAGGGTGGCAGTTCGGCGACTACCGAGAGAGCGATGTCTGATACGGTACGGTAGGCGCAGGCCACTCTCAGCGCGATTGTCCTGCAGGCCCTTCAGCAAGCTGCACCATATCTTGGGTTACTACGTATAGCATTAGCCCAGATGGGGACTCCGTACAGAATCACGGAATAAACCACCGATGAAAGAAGCAACCGTCGTGGCTGCTTCGGCCCTCCTATGTTTGGTATGATGCCTGCGAGTGCTCGAGCCACTTTTGATGCCTTTAATCCTGCGTTCCTAAGGTGGTCTTTGAACAACATCCGCGCATCTATTGTGACTCCTAGGTACTTCATGGTGTCCCTTGTCTTGATCTTCTCGTAGTTGATCGTGAAAGTGGCATAGACTCTCTTTTTTGTTCTGGCAATGAGCACTGCCTCGGTCTTTTCGGCAGCAAGACTGTGTCGATGGTCGCTCAGCCAATCTCCTACTACCTCAATTGCCGTATCTCCGAGGTATTGCACATCTTCGATGGTTTTCCCAAAGATAATGAGAGCAATATGATCTGCGTAAGCTACTATCAACACCCCATGTGGGAGCGGTTGCCTAAGCAATCCGTCGTACAGGATGTTCCAGATTGGGGATCCTAGTACAGAGCCCTGCGGCACGCCTCCTGTGATCTTATAAGAATGCGTACCGTCGTTGGTATCATAGAAAAGCGTGCGGTCAGTTAGGTAACTCGAGATTACTCTTCGAAGGTACAGTGGTACGCTTAGGTATTCCAATGCGAGCATGATTTTATCCCACCTGGCCGTGTTAAACGCGTTCCGTACATCTAAACCAATTATAGCACACATGCGTTTTGTGCACCGGCTACCACCAACGGCGTTCTCAGCTACTGATACCGCCCTATCGATAGCATCGATCGTTGATCGACCCTTCCTAAAGCCGAATTGGTTATCAGACAAGCCGCCGATCTGTTGTATAGCTGCCTCCAGTCTGACGGATATGATACGTTCAAACAATTTTCCGGCTATATCCAACATGCAGAGTGGTCGATACACGGATGGTTCATCCGGAGGCTTATTTCCCTTAGGAAGGAGTACCAACCTCTGTATCTCCCACTGTACCGGGAATATTCCTTCACTTATGCATTCATTGAAAGTGTCCTTGAATATGCAAGTAACTTCCAGAGATGCAGTCTTTATAGCTAAACCAGGAACGCCGTCCAGTCCTGGGGCCTTTCTTATGGCAATCTTTTTGGCCGCTATCTTCACTTCTGATTCGGTGACTGCTGTTGGCTCGGCTGAACCGATTCTTTCCGTTAGACCAGTGCCATGTTGCCGTTTCTGGTGTTGTGGGAATAAATTTTGGACTACTCTATCAAGAAAGGTTGGACAGGAGGGAGCACTGGTGCCTCTGGGATTGATTTTAGTTATGACCGTTTTGTACGGCCGTCCGTACGGGTTACTGTCCACTTCCTCGCAGAAGTCCTGCCAACACTTTCTTTTGGCTGTCTTGATGGCAATTTTCAGCTCTTTTCTCTTTTGCTTATATCTAGTTGTTAATTGATCATACAGCGGTCCACGGACTGCTCTTTGGTGCAGCCTCTTAGAACGAAGACACTCTTTACGTATTACCGCAATCTCCTTGTTCCACCAGTAGACTGGTAAGCGTCCCCGATGGTTCATCCTTGTGGACATCGAGGCATCGCATGCCGCTGTGATGGTCTCCGAGAGGCTTTGAGCCCTAACCTCAGCTGTTCCTTCGACAGATGCTCCTTCCAGAAAACAGAGAAAATCTTCCCTGTCGAAAGTAGCTGGTGCCATTTATCTCTCTTCAGCATCCGGATCATATTCGCTGTTTTGCCTGTCGAGTGGAGCTGGTACGTGAGAGCTCGGTGATCGCTGCTAGTGTACCGATCACTGACTTGCCAGTATGAGCCTTCCCGACTTAATCTGGGGTCGACAAAGGTCAGATCTACTATGGACGACTTTCGTCCTTTAGAGTAGGTCGGCTTTTTCCCTATGTTAGCAATCTCTAGCTCTAGTATCGCGAAGGCCTCAAGTAGTTCGTGGCCGCGGTTATTCATTTTCTTGCTTCCCCATTCAATTGCCCAAGGGTTAAAGTCCCCCCCGATTACGACTGGCAGCGTGGAGGTTCTTACCCTGCCGACGATAGCATCTAGGGATCTTTCGAACTCTTCTATTGAGTCGCTGGGTGGTAAGTAGCAGCTGTATAATCTTATACCGGATACTTCAACCCAGGTGAATTTGGGCTCAAGGACGTCCATTTTTTTAGATATGTGGAGTTCTCCACATACCCAGATGGCCGCCGTGCGGGCATGATCCCTTACCCAGTTTGGTTTATTTTGGTCCCTGTACTGCTCACTGATGATTACTATGTCCGCCTTCTCCTCTCGGATCAGTTGGGGCAGCAAGTCATGGGTTCATGTTGATTTGAAGCACTTTAGCCATAGTTGTTTATTGTTACAACCTCCATTGTCACCTGATCGTTGGTGGTCTGGCAGTTCACTGCCTTGTGACCCTCCGTTTTACACTTGAAGCACAGGGATGACCGGTCAATTACACTCTTACAATTCCGTTCCAGGTGTCCGATTTCATGGCATTTGGAGCAACGCGTCACTGTTTCACGTAGCCGGACCCGGCAATTGACCCATCCTATTCGGAATTTTCTAGTTTCCAGCAGCTTTTCTGTCATTGTTACAGGTAGCAGGATGCTGGCTGCTTGAGTGCTACTTTAAGACCCCCGGAGTCTAACATCTCCAGTGGTCATCATTTCGGGGCCGATAATTGAAGTGATCGCCTGTGTTACCTCTTCTGCTGTTGTTGTCTCGTCCAAATCTTTGATTTCGATTGTCTCCTTATGGGACAACGTTTGCACTATCGCTGACCCTGCAAGGGTGAACGAGACCAGTGTATGCAGTTCATGCGACACGGTGTTTGGTTTGTCTAATTCCAAAAGCAATTCTCCTGCCTTGGTGCGCCTGATGCGCGTGACCGTTTCTTGCAGTGCCTTCAACTCAGGTGCCCCGTTGAGAGTTCCTACGATGTCGGCGTAGGTGGTCTCACCGCACTTTCTTATTTTGAAGGCATCAGATCGAGCAGGCCTCCGCCTAACCGTGGTATGTGCCTGCACTACTTTCTCCTTGCCGTCAGTCTTGAGTCTCTCATATTTTCTGCGTGTTCGTTTACTTGCGACGGTTGCCCAGTCGGTCTGTCCTATCAGTCAAATGCAGGTTGAAAGATGAATCCCGCAAATGATGGTTGAATATTTTGGAAAAATCCATAGTCAAGCATAAAAATAATTCTCATGCATTTCAATATGACTGGAAAAAATGTAAAAAATAGAGAAGTGTGAAAAAAATTCCAAATTTGTCCCTTATGGACAGAATCTGCTGATGAATTTTAATTAGGCATGATCAATATATTTACGCCATATTTCCTTGACTAAATCAATAATAATTACTGTCGACTATGTTTGCCTCAAATTTTACGAATGTAACTCACTCGAATACTTAAAAGATGCGTACACTATCGGTATAACTGATCAGGAGCTTGTACTACCTTTGGGTTCTGAAATTACTTGTAATTGAGCGGAGCACTTCCTTCTACCATAAAAAGATGAAATCTAAAACCGTAGGGTCTAACTCTCAAGGGTTTTTTGTAGTAGAGCCGCATAGTCTGAAAAATTTAATAACACTAATAATTACACGCAACTACAAAGTTCAGGGTATATCCCTTCGTATAGGTGTTCATAATTAGGTACATATAATTTCTTTATATATAGTTTTTAGTATCTCTTACAGTAATTTCTTTTAATTGAACACACACTGTGAAAAGATTGCAAAAATCATGCGATACATAGAATTAACGCTAAAAATACACCGCTTTTGTTTTATACATGCTTAATTATCAAGAATAATTGATAATTATTTAATTACTTTCATTCTTGACAAATGTAACGGACTTTTTATTCCCGACTAACCGGTACAAATATATGATTATTTATGCGAGAACGTGGGGGGGGGGGGGTGAGTGTAAATAATAACACGATAAAGTGCAAGCAAATTGCTTTAGATGAGCGAGAGAGAGAGAGAGAGAGAGAGAGAGAGAGAGAGAGAGAGAGAGAGAGAGAGAGAGAGAGAGAGAGAGAGAGAGAGAGACGGTCGAAGAGGCACTTACAGTAACTACGTCGCCGGTGCCTCGAACGGCTCACTCGTGGTCGCGTCGACATCTTGGCGCTCGTTCACCCTAGCATCCTCAACGGGGATAAGCAAAGTCACACTTCAATCTTTCGCCAAAAGCTCAGACGGTCCTAAACCGAAGATTTCGTGGTCGATGCGTGCGCTGTCAAGGCCAGAGCAATACTACCTCAGTGCACGCTCTCGGCGCACTCGCGACGATGCCCCCTATCGCTCTGTGTATCTGTCGCACTAACTGTAGCAAGAGTTTCCCTCGCGCTTTCGACACCTGTAACAGAGTTATGGTATTATACATGCGTAGGACATGGGCGACGGAAGAGAGTCGCCCGACGGATGAGCAATTATCCGTCACACGCCCCTTCCCCAGACGCTGGCTACTGACCGGTGTGCCAGCTCGACCCTGCTCTCTCTCCTGGTCGGCATGTAACGTACAAAACAGTGGAAGAAGAAAAGAAAGCATCTAACAAATTGCTGTGATGGCGCGGCGTGACAGTCTACACGTCTACACGTGTATTAGCTCGGCTCCGACTTCTGTGCTTAAGGGGGTTCTCCTCGGGCACTACACTTTGTTGCTCAGCGAGAGCACAAACTATACCATGGGCGTCGTTCTGTCTCTCTCGCTCTCGTGCACGTCGTCTGCTATTTGTGTTTATAATCATTAATATCTTTTTAGAAAGATCGGCTTGACACATATTTGATAAACTTAATAGAAAGAGCCGAATTTCATATTTCTTAAGCTATGTTTTTCTTTTTGAAGTCCAGTTTTTTTGATGAGTAATTCTATTACTTTCTGTCACAGTTGATATAGCACTCATTTACTCTCATATAAAAATAACCATTTTCAAGAATTTTTTTCTCAAAAATTTGTTCCGCAATGTATGTAAACAAACTTATGGTATCATTTCTGTGACTTTGAAGAATATTTGTATATTTTTTTCAGAAGCTTTTTCAGTTTTTGCAATGTGAAGAGAACTACCTTAATATATGACGTTCTTGAGAGTTCTTCTTGAGGGAAAAGTATATCATCGGACAGTGTAAGTGATCTACATAGGTGCATGTGTGTGGTACAGTTTTGTTAGTGGCAGAAAGTTGGAATTTTTCATTTTTTTTTTCTTCCTCCTAGAGGAAGCTCTGTGATAGTAATTTTTTGAGTTGTTGTAAAAACATGTTATAAGTGTTATTGGAGGTGTTAGGAACCAAAATACATGATTTTTGAAAAATGTCTGTATGAATGTGTGTGTGTATGTCTGTGTGTGTGTGTGTGTGTGTGTGTGTGTGTAGCTGGATCTCAGCTTCTACTCTATCGATTTTAATCGGACAGGTCTCATTTTTTTTGTTTTTTTTGTGTGATGGCGGGTCAAAAATCGGTTTTCGATTTGGCTGATTCGTTTTTTTTTATTTCGAATTTTCGATTTTCTCAAAATTTATTTTTGATTTTGTTTAATGATCGGATTTAAATTTTTGAATAGGATGGATAGCATTCCAAAGAGCGTAAAAAAACCTATAATTTAAAAAAAAATTCTCTAGCTATCACGGTCCTCTTGTGATTGATAAAAATGTGTTTTTTTTTAAAGCCTGTAACTCACAAACTAAACGGTCCATTTTTTTGAGAAAAATCACGATAATGCACAATATAAATAGCTATAATCTGTAAAAATTTGAATCCATTTCTTTGGTTAGTTTTTGAGAAAAAAAATTGAAAAATGAAAAAAACGCTTTCTCTATGCCCGACGTTTACGGAAGTAAAATTGACTTAATCGCTTCAAAATTCCTTGTAGAGGTAGATTTTGTATGGTTCTCGGTCGAGTTCTTTGGGCAAAATATTTGTTCTAAAAATTTCAGAGATATTTGAGGTTAAAATTTTCTTAACCTTTTTTCAAATCGTAATTTCTCGAGAACGGCTCTATGTATCTGGATCGGATGGGTAGTATTCAAAAGATAATTAAAATACCTATATTTAAAAAAAAAGTTTTATTTCTAGCTTGTAGCGGTTCATTTGTTATTAACAAAAATAAAAACCTGCTTTTTAAAAAAAAGGTTATAACTTGCTAATCCTATCACTTATCTTAAAAAATAATGGATTAGTTATGATATCAATTTATTTGTGATTTGATTGGTAGGAGTAAAGGGTTGGTAGGTTAAAAAAAAGTGGTGCAGTTTTGATAAAATTACAGCGTGCTAAGCGCGCTTAGAGATTCTAACATATAAAACCTTCTTTTCAGAAAATATAAACGCACAAATTAATTTTCGTAATACTATGCGTAAAATAAGCGAATATATTTATGATTTACGAGCATAAAGTTGAAATTTACGCTTAGTTGGAGTAAATTAAAAATATTAAAATATTTATTTACGTACTATAAGCGTAAAATTAAATTATTCAACAGCAACCCATACACATATTCGCGTTTTACTTTATGTTTAGGTTTAATGTAATGCTCGCAAAACGAGCGTAAAGCGGACGTAAAGTTCAACTTTACGTTCTTGTAACAAAAACTAATATTAATCTCAAAATACAAAAGCTTTATATTTTCATTAAAAAAACGAGCCATGATATCTACCGCTAGGTGGTGTGGAAATGATATCAAAACAATAAATAGATGATCATAACGTATATTTTCCATGCGTATGTTTCTAAGCCGAAGGCGATGACGAACGATGAGAGTTGAATTTTTGATAAAAAATGGAAAATAAATGGAAAATTCTCAAAGACAAATAAATTTTTTTAACTTTGAAAATTTTTGAATCAAAGCTATAACAAAATTTTCTGTTTTTTTTAATAAAAACACAAGTTTTTTTTAAATAACTTTTTTTATCAAAAGAAATAAAGGTAATCTCTTGAAAATTTAACTAAATAATAATATATTGTAATAAATAATTGTAATAATTGGTTAAAATATCAAATTGATCAAATATTCTCTGAGATATCAGTATTAAAAAACATTAAAAAAAAAATTTTTAATCTCGAATATCTGGTCGTGATGAGCATTTTTTTTTTTTTGTGGGCAATGAATTTTTTTTTTTGTAAAATATAAAATTGTATAATAATAATTGCTTTTTAATGATAAAAGACAGGAAGAGTCAAAATAGAAAGTCACAAACCATTTAACATAGTCTCACCGTACAAAATAAAATATTAAATTTTAAATATTGGAATTAAAAATAAATTAAAGGAATCAGTAAATTAAGTTTGAGGAAGCTACGTGCCAATGGATTGGCAGCGGCTTTTTTTGATTGACTAGCACACCACACAAGTTTCTTGTCATCGTTTGAAGAAGGGATCAGAATTTTTAGCACTGGATTTTAAGAGCTGCGTATATATGTACTTAAATACCTATATACAGCTAAATAGCTGCACACACACACACCCATCCACAAAGTTTTTGCAAGGTCACCAATGGTCGCAGCAGAGCTCAACATAGCCCAATCTGATATTTCACCACCTAGCACGTATTGTGAGTAACTTCCCAGTTTGCATAACAACAACAGTCAGTAGAGGGACTATCGTAACCCGCATATACAAATAATCGCCATCGATATAATCATGCTCGTGAGATACTCTTTGAACAGAATACTAAAAACGCTTTTCTACTGGAGTGTCTATCAACGACTCCAAGCATGAGCGCAAAGCACATAGTATGCGGCGAAATAATGCTACCGCGTAATTTTAATACTTGATAGGTGTGCGATAAGCCGTGTCACTCAAAATGTGTACGGAAAAAGAATGCGGCATGTGACATGTACCGTGCAGCTGAGCAGAGGCGTCAAAAAACGAATGTAGCAATACTACATAAGCATTCAAGTTCCGAAAATATTTCAAGCTCTCTGCAGAATGGCAACCAAGAAATATCCCCCTCAAAGCTAGAAAACAGCAATACTTCACGAGGAGTAGAAGAAATATCACCAATGACTGTAGAAGAGACTACACCGGTGCGGAATACAAACGGCACTGGGTAACACTCGACACCTATCATTACTACACCCACCCACCAACGACAGTACTGACGAGTCGGAAGTTAGAATGAGGATGCGGTAGACCATCCCTCCTACCACGCTTACGTCTCAGTGAGTTCACACGTATGCCTAGATTATGAGCATATGAATATGTGACCCTTCGCACCGTGAGAGTCTGGATTTCCACACGGTGAAGAATGGATCCAACATCTCCAGTTTAGTGACGTATGCTAATTCCATCCGTGATACTGTTGAAAAAGCAGTTAGCAGCCAGCAGAGCTCTATTGAGTCCAAGCTAGTGGAGATTGTTACTTCTCTTAATGTTTTGCCCAGCTTAACACAGAAAATCGACAGTGTCGAAACTAAGGTGAACTTTATAGAAACTCTACTGGTTGAGCGATCTAACCAGCTAAATGTAGAGAAAAAAGAATGTAAGATGCTGCGTGAGCAAATGAGTCCATTGCGGCACTTGCAAGTATTATTAAAAAAAATATCAAAAACTGTAATAATATTTATCATAATAATAATAGTTGTAGAGCTGACGTAAATTTTTCGGACGTAGCATTTCACACCGACACAAGTTTGACTATAAGTACGGTAAATCAAGAGGAGCAGAACTTGATGGGAAGAAAGCATATTACTTAGCATAGTGCGATGGTGATCACATTTGCCGTAGATTGTGTAAATAAATTAAAAATGACTCCGAAAGATGTATGTTACGCCATACTTGGTACTGTGTTTCCATCCCTTAAGAAGAATGATATAACATCTGTCTCTCAATTAACATCTCAAAGACAAAGAAGCTCTGCACTCCAGCAACACAACCACAGTCTCACTCCATAGAACAAACTGTCTCTTTTAAAACTGATAGCGGTCACAGAGGTGCCAGAGGTGAAACATAACTAACAATGAGTTGTCAGTTATGTTTCTAATGAGAAAACAAACGGATTAGCTATCGATCCTTGCCTGTCCGGAAGTCTATAGCAAGTGCAATAATCGTACTGGCTTCCTCTTCCTTACTTAAGAATTGTTCAAGCTCTTTTTTTAATGTAGACATTGTGCTCTCTGCTGAGAGAATGAAAAATAGATTTTTTATCGATTCTTTACCTATTGGGTAACTTATAAAACGATGCTAAAAGCGCGCTAATGTTCTCTCTCTTTGTTAAACAAGTTTTCGATCCCCTTTTCAGCGTAGCTACCTTCCCATTTTCATGAGAGAATGTAAAATGAATTTATGAATTATTTATTTCTTGACCATCAATAGATTTCCGAAAGCGGGTGAAGCTCGATAACATTCTCTCGGTTGGATGAATGATATTACGATCCTCTTTTTTACGTAGCGAATTTTCCTGTCTCATAAGAGGATGAATAATCGCTTTCTTGTCGAGTCTTTACCGAGCGGGATGCTTACTGTGTTGAATACTTTTTCGAGATGCTTTCTAATTTAGCGACTTTTGCATTCTCATTACAATAATAAAATAATGTTGAACTATCGACTTTAGACTGTCTGAGAAGCTATCGGAAGCGCGTAAATGTTTGCTCGCACGAATAGAATTTTTCAAGCTCTTTTGTGTTGTTAGGGCTTTTGCTTCCTTGCGAAACAATAGTTTGACTATCGGTTCTTGACCATGCCAGAGATATGCTGAAGTGCGCAGAGCGCGCCGATGTTCTTTCACTGTGATAAAAAATTTATCTACCTTCCTCGTAACATATCGACGTCTGCTTTCTAATGAGAGAAAATATGGATTAGTTATCAATCCTTGCCTGTTGAGTCTTTCGTAAATGCACTAATCGTATTTCTGTTCTCTCCCTTAAAGAATTTTTCAAGCTCTTTTTTAATTTAGCCATTTTTGCACGCTACTAAGAGAATGAAAAATCGATTTTTTATCAATTCTTTACCAATTGGAAAACTTAGAAAAGGATGCTAAAACGCTGGCGTTCTGATAGTGTGTTGAATACATTTTCTAGATGCGTTTTAATCTAGCGACTTTTGCATTCTCATCACAATAATAAAATAATGATGAATATCGGCTTTTGACTATCTGAGAGGCTATCGCTAGCGCGTAAATGTTTACACTCACGAATAAAAATTTTTGAAGCTCTTTTTTGTTATTAGGGTATTTGCTTCCTTGCGAAACAATAGTTTGGCTATCGGTTTTTGGCCAACCAATAGATATTTGAAAGAGCGCAGGCATGCCGATATTCTTTCACTGTGATAAACAATTTGTCTACCTTCCTCTTAACATATCGACTTCTACTTTCTAAAGAGAGAAAAAATGGATTAGCTATTGATCCTTGCCTGTTCGCGAGTCGTTCGCAAGTGCACTAATCGTACTCCTGTTCTCCCGCTTAGTTAAAGAACTTTTCAAGCCCTTTTTTAATGTAGCCATTTTTGCTTTCTACTGAGGGAATGAAAAATAGATTTTTTTATCGATTCTTTAGCTATTGGAAAACTTACAAAAGGATGCTAAAAACCGCGTTAATGTTTTCTCAGTACGTTAAACAATTTTTCGATCTCATTTTCATCGTAGCCATCTTTGCATTTTCATGAGAGAATGTAAAATGAACTTATGATCGATGCTTGACCACCAATAGATTTACGAAAGCGGGCGAAGCTCGATAACATTCACTCAGTTGGACAAATGATATTACCATTCTTTTTTCTTAACGTAGTAAATTTTCCTGTCTCATAAGAGAATGGATAATCGTTTTCTTGTGGAGTCTTTACCGAGCGGGACACTTACGCAAGTGTGCTTACTGAAAATTGAGCTATTTTTTAGCTGACGAGGGGCCGAATGCAGATGCGCGAAGCACGCTTGCATTGTTTTTTTGTTTCGAAAGATAGTAAGGTGTTTCTTTCAGTAATAGAGTGCTTCCACTAGAACCAATTTTGAACTATTTGGCTTTGTTTCTGTTTTGATCTAACTGCTGGAGCATCTCGACTGCACCGATTCTGCGTACTGCGAGGTGCTTTCGAGAAACTGGCAGCGTTATGCCTGTCGATGGTGTTGGCCGTCCTCGGGTCGTGACAAACCCGGCTATGGAAGAAGGTGTGATTAGGCATGCATTGGAAAATCCACGCACGAGCACCCGCAAGATCGCACAAGATATGAACGTTTCTCACGTTCTAGTTCATAAAGTTTTGAAAGCTGAAAAGATACACCCGTATCATTTTACACGAGTGCAGAAGTTGCTTCCTCGTGACTATGCTTCAAGGGAAAATTTTTCTTTAAAGATAGTCAACAGCATTGACAATGAGCCCGAGTTCTTGAGACGTATTCTGTGGACAGATGAGTGTACTTTTACGCAGGATGGATTTTTCAATTTACACAATCACCATCACTACGCTGTGGAAAATCCATTTCTCACGTGGGATGGAAATGCGCAGTTCCGTTTTAAATTGAACGTCTGGGCAGGAATGATTGATAATCAGTTCGTAAGTACATTTCCATTAAAAAAAAAAATTTCTATTTTGTGTTTTTACATTCCATAAAATTGATGTGCGGTGAAACGATTAAACGTGATTAGTGAAAGTATTGTTTAATAAAAGTAGTGTTAGAATAATCACTTACAATTTGAGTGACTTTCTCTCCTCTTTTTAATGCTGATGTAATGTCACATTTTATGTTTATTAAACATTTACTGAATAAATTCGTAACCGATTAGAACCAGTAGTTTCAATTTATTTGTTTCGTGATATTTAGTATCTTGTTGTTCCATTGAATTTAAAAGCATTTCTCAAATCTTAAAACGATTTGAATGTTGTGCCATTATTGTATTTCGAATATTTGAAATAAATACTGGTATAATTTACCTCAGGTGTGTATTTCAGAATCGCATATTCGCCTTGATCATCGATTTCATTTTCTTTCGTATACAACATATTACTATCATTTGGAATAACTTTAAAAAATGTTTTAAAGCAGATTATTTCTTTTGTTAGTGAAGATTGGTCCAATTTTTTTACCAGAACGTCTCAACGGGAACAACTATCTGGATTTTATCAGGGATGAAATTCCTGATATTGTATTTCCGCCCGATGAAATCGATGAGATGCCTCTCATTCGTCGACGCATCGTATTTATGCATGACGGATGTCCTGCACATTCCGCAGGTAAACAAATAATAAATAAACTACTATTATAATACGTGCGCGTGTACGTACTATACGTTGGAGCAGGTTCCTGGTTCTCGAAGTACTCGAACATAAGCTTGCGAAAATAATTCTCTTATTTACGATGAAAATCTCCTTATGTTTTAAATATTAATTATAAATGATACAGAGTATCTGCATATTATTACTTCTTATGAAAATGATGGCCGAATGTTGTGAAGCATTTCAAGATTGATCTGATTTATCTATAAGGAATAGGCGCGAAGATTTGCTACTTGCGCTACATTTGAATTTCCAAAAATGAATTTTTATTCCTAAACATTTTAAAACTAAATAACTAAAACAAAAATAGAATAAAAAGATTAATTTTTTCATGCTTTGAAAAATTATCTGATGAGCCTATAATTTAAACTAACTAAAGTAATTTTTTAAATTTCATAATAAAAAAATACATTTATAACTTCAGAAACCAAACAATACGTGCGGTGCGCATTTGATTTTGCTAGTGCAAATTAAAAAATGATTTGCATAATTTCAAGTTAAAAAACAATTACTGCGAATAGTTTAAGGAAAATTGAATCTATGGTCTTAAAAATATTGAAGAGTTCGGTTTCTAGGCTTTCACGGTGATGTATCCTACTGAAGATTATTTCTCGGATTTCCTTCACTATTAAAGTTTAATAGTGTCTATTAATATGCTATCAAACGAATTTTCGTATTGCATTTCTGCTGACAACAAAACACCATTATCAATTACTGAACGTGATCATACACACTCGCTAAAACAAGGAAATAAGAAAAAAGCGTATGATCTCAATGTTCTACAATCACTTAATAAAAATTTAAGAACACTTCTTAAATTACTTTGTTGGCGATTATTCATACAGATACACAGATGAATCGAAAAATTTCACAGCAACGATTGCAAAATCATCTTACAGTATGCCCTTTATTATTTACAGCTCCGGTCAAAAGATATCTAAATGAGACCTACGGACGAGAATGGATGGGTCGAGGTGCTCCATTTTGGCAATGGCCACCCAGATCACCGGATATGAATCCATACGATTTCTTTTTGTGTGTGGCAATAAAAGAATCGGTCTAGTTCGACCAAATTCATACTGTCGACGAGTTGCAGGAGAATATAGAAGGAGCTTTTGCAGCCATCGAAAGGTATCACATTGAACGTGCTACGCAGGCCGTCGCTAGAAGAGCCCGAGCATGCATTGAGGTCAAGGATGGACAATTCCAGCACTTATTGAATTAATAAAAAAGTCTTTATTTTAATACTGGTACATCACATTTATTTCAAGCTAAAGAACCGAAAGACAATCGATCATTCAACCTCTTGCGAGATAGCTTCAGCTGCTTTAAAAAGAAGTTATTAATCAAGTCCTTATCTAAGTAAAAGAACATGTGCGTAATCGATTTTTAATTATTTCGGAAAAACCCTAAAGTCCCTTTATCTTAAACTTATGTTGATAAATCATTTATTGAAGAGAAATAAAATCAGCCTCGCGAACTTGTCTAAGTCTCCCGTTCGGTCCAGAATGCACAATCAATCGATATTTTGTTCTCTCATGGAAAAGCAGAAGTTACGACATTAAAAAAGAAATTAAAAAAATCATTTATCTAAGTTGCATGGGGTGGTGCATATAAAAACAACTTAAAATTACTACAAAACATCCAAAATAGGGTTTTAAAAATTATAAACAAAAATATTTTCAATCGAGACAACCCCTTTTAATCTAAAACAAATTTTTGCTTACGAATGTGTAACGTATCATTATAATAAACTTAAGAATTTATACTTAACATCGACTAGAAAAACTAGAAATAAACTTATAATACCACCAAAGTGTTCGAAAACTGTTAGTGATAAAGATAACTATATCAGAGCGACACAAGTATTTAATTGTCTTCCGAAATCTAATCCAAATCTTAAAGTTCTAGATATCGCAAAAAATTATAATAAGAAAAAGCTAAAAATTTGGATTGGTACTAATATATTCTAGAATTAAAAAAAAAAAAAAAACTTTCCAGTATGGGTGAGATAATCAATGTGGACCAAATATATTATTTATAGTGGAATCTTTGATTCCATGCCTAGTTTGTAAGTTACTTAAGCTTTTTTAGTTTTAAGTACACCGGACCTATGTACAGGTAGCTATGTCTACCTCTATAGGATGTTTGCTGCTTCAGACATGTAACTATGTCCTGAAGTAAGCAATAACATGTAATATAACATGTACTACTCTGGTTTAAATAAATAAATAAATAAATAAATAAATAAGTATACGGCTAAACCATTTGTTCTCTTATTAGAAAGTAGATGTAATTTGTTAAGAGGAACGTAGGCTAATTGTTTATCACAGTGAAAGAACATCGGCGCGTTCTGTGCAATTCCAAATATCTCTTGTTTGGTAAAGAACCGATAGCCAAATTATTGTTTCGAAAGGACGCAGATGCTCTAACAACAGAAAAGAGCTTGAAAATAATTCTTTAACTAAGGGAGAGTACAGCAGCACAATTAGTGCACTTACGGAAGACCCCCGAACAGGCAAGGATCAACAGCTAAACCATTTTTTCTCTCATTAGACAGTAGAAGTCGATATGTTAAGAGGAAGATGACAAATTTTTTATCAGAGTGAAAAAATATCTGCACGGTCTGCGCACTTCCAAATATCTCTTGTTTGGTCAAGAACCGATAGTCGAACTATTGTTTCGCAAGGAAACAAACTCTAACAACAAAAAAGAGCTTCAAAAATATTTTATTCGAGTGAGCAAACATTTACGCGCTTTCGACAGCTTCTCAGACAATCAAAAGTCGATATTCATCATTATTTTACTATTGTGATGGGAATGCAAAAGTCGCTAGATTAAAAAGCATCTCGAAAAATTGTTTCACACACTATCGGATCGCCAGAGTTTTAGCATCCTTTTGTAAGTTTTCCAATTGGTAAAGAATCGATAAAAAATCGATTTTTCATACTCTCAGTAGAGTGCAAAAATGGCGGCATTAAAAAAGAGCTTGAAAAATTCTTTAACTAAGGGAGAGAACAGCAGCACGATTAGTGCACATACCGAAGACTCACGAACAGTCAAGGATCGATAGCTAATCCATTTTTTCTCTCATTAGAAAGTAGAAGTCGATATGTTAAGAGGAAGGTAGACAAATTGTTTATCACAGTGACAGAACATAGGTGCGCTCTGCACACTCCAAATATCTCTTATTTGTTCAACAACTGAATGCCAAATTATTGTTTCGCAAGGATGCAAAAGCCCTAACAATAGAAAAGAGTTTGAAAAAAATTTTATTCTTGCGAGTAAACATTTACGCGCTTCCAATAGCTTCTCAAACAGTCAGAAATTGATAGTTCAACATTATTTTATTATTGTCATGAGAATGCAAAAGTCGCTAGATTAAAAAGTATCTCGAAAAAGTATTCAACACAGTAAGTATTCCGCTCGGTAAAGACTCGACATGAAAGCGATTAATCATTCTCTTATGAGACAGGAAAATTCACTACGTAAGAAAGGATCGTAATATCATTGATTCAACCGAGTGAATTCTGTCGAACTTCGCCCGCTTTCGCAAATCTATTGATGGTCAAGGATCGATCATAAATTCATTTTACATTCTCTCATGAAAATGCAAAGGTGGCTACGCTGAAAAGGAGATCTTAGCATCATTTCATAAGTTTTCGAATAGGTAAAGAATCGATAAAATTCGATTTTTCATTTTCTCAGTAGTAAGCAAAAATGGCTACATTAAAAAAAGAGCTTGAAAAATTCTTTAACGAAGGGAGAGAAAACCAGCACGAGTAGTGCCCTGCGGTAGACTTCCGAAAAGGCAAGGATCGATATCTAATCCATTTTTTCTCTCATTAGAAAGTAGAAGTCGATACGTTAAGAGGAATGTAGAGAAAGTGTTTATCACAGGGAAAGAATATCGGCACGCTCTGCGCACTTCCAAATATCTCTTGTTTGGTCAACAACTGAATGCCAAATTATTGTTTCGCAAGGATGCAAAAACCCTAACAACAAAAAAGAGTTCGAAAAAAATTTTATTCTTGCGAGCAAACATTTACGCGCTTCCAATAGCTTCTCAAACAGTCAGAAATTGATAGTTCAACATTATTTTATTATTGTCATGAGAATGCAAAAGTCGCTAGATTAAAAAGCATCTCGAAAAATTATTTCACACACTATCAGAACGCCAACGCTTTAGCATGCTTCTGTAAGTTTTCCAATAGGTAAAGAATCAATAAAAAATCGATTTTTCATTCTCTCAGTAGAGTGCAAAAATGGCTACATTAAAAAAGAGCTTGAAAACTTCATTAACTAAGGGAGGGAACAGCAGCACGATTAGTGCACTTGCGAAAGACTCCCGAACAGGCAAGGATCGATAGCTAATCCATTTTTTTCTCATTAGAAAGTAGATGTCGATATGTTAGGAGGAAGGTAGCCAAATTGTTTATCATAGTGAAAGAACATCGGCGCGCTTTGCGCGCTTCCAAATATCTCTTGTTTTGTCAAGAACCGATAGCCAAACTATTGTTTCGCAAGGGAAGCAAAAACCCCAACAAGAAAAAAGAGCTTGGAAAAAAATTTATTTGAGCGAGTAAATATTTGCCCCCTTTGATAGCTTCTCAGCCAGTCAAAAATCGATAATCCATCATTATTTTATTATTGTCATGAGAATGCAAAAGTGGCTATATTAAAAAGCCGCTCGAAAAATTATTCAACATACTATGAAAACCCCAGCACGCTTCGCGCACTTTCGTAAGTGTTTCGCTCGGTAAGGAATCTACAAGAAAGCGATTTTTCATTCTCTTATCAGGCAGGAAAATTCACTACTTTAAAGAGAAGGTTGATAAATTATTTAACCAAGTGAAAGAATGTCAGTGCACTTCGTGCACTTGCGAGAGTCTCTTGGAAGATCAACGATCGATAACGAATCGATTTTTACCGTCTTTGTGAGAAAGCTTAAATCGTCAGATTAAGGAAGACCTCGAAAAATAATGTATGCACGAGAGAAATCGTCAGCGATCCTGACGCGTTTGTGTCGGTATTCCTTTCGGCCAAGAATCAATAGTAAATCAACTTTTTATCTTCTTGAACGTAGGCTGTACCCATTAACGCCTGAAACTGGGAAAATTTAAGTTTGACTTTGCGGTTTTCCTGAGCAGTGAAAAATCTGAAATTCTGAATCTTCCGGTATCAGATTTTCGATCCTACTTGAAGAAAAAAAAATATGGTGGGTTTTATGAAAAAAGTATTCAAATTCTTATGCTTTTTTTCTTAAGTTTTATTTCATGTCGAAAGGGGACTTGAGATACCAAATAAATTGGCACAAAGTGGCACAAACTTTTCAAACTTTCAAAATATGCATTTTGATCTTGTAACGGGGTAGGTTTTCCCCTCAGTGCCGCAAATTTCCGAAGCGGAATTGCCGATGAACGGCGCAGCGGTTGGCAGGCGCGAGCACTGGCTCGTGCCAACCCTAGGCGAAATCTCCTCACTCTCACCTGCGCACCGTCGCTCGCCGTCGGCTGCCTTCGTCGGCAGCCGTACCTACCGGAGTTACAACGCGCGACTTCGCTGTCGCGCTGTCTCTCTCGTTCGGGCTTCCTCGGCTGCTCAGATACGCGCGAGTATTGCGTACTCGCGCCCGCGGAAGCCGGTGGTATTCTATGCCGCCGCGCCACCGACGTGGAAAAGAGAAGGGAACGACGCGTCAATCACACGCGTACTCGAATTTAACAAAAGACTGTAACTTTATTGCCCTGCGGGCTTAATAAGATTAATACACGCGGCGCGTATCCTTTATACGCGCCGATACGGGTGGTGCGCCCGCGCACGCTATGTACGTGTGAGCGCGATCGCACACACGTACTCGGAGATGCGGCTCGCACCGCCGTTGGTCGATCGCCGCGCGCGATCGAAACACACGCGCGCGTCGGTGAGCCTCGCTCGCTCGCGCGGGGATCGCTCTCCGGACGCCCGTCATCCGCGGGAAGAGCGCGCGTTCGCCTGGCCAGGGCTTACCTTACAGGCGCAGCGGCGTCCGCGAAGGATCCTTCGCTGTGTAGGCTGCCGGCGCACACTGGGGCCATACGGATTTTTTGGTTCAAAACCACCTAGAGGTCGCAATTCTCAACGGAATCTCAAAATTTTTGCTTAGGAACATTCGTTATCAAATATCGAAGAGCCCTACGAAGCCTGATTTTCCAAAAAATTAACCTATAAATCTAAGGAGTCATATAATCCTATCACATCAACCAATCAATTCACTTTTTGACCTGCAAATCCCAAAAATACGATAAACCTTTAATTTGTAAGCCCTTTACTCGTGAACTCTTGACCTTTGATCAAGTAAGCTATGCACTCATAAATTTTAAACCTATAAGCCCTAACCTCATAAGTCTTAAGAGGGTCTTACACCTAGTGGCTTCTGAGGGCAAAATCAGCTATAAAAAAGAGAAAAATGTTATTTAAACCACATACAATGTATATCCTAAAAATATACACTATTTCTGATAGAATGGCCCAAGACTTAATCTGTAGACTAATTTTATGAATCAAGGTTAAGAGATCATGTGTCAAGGACTTATAAATTGAAGTTTTATAGGATTTTTGGGAATCACAAGTGTAAATTTTGGGGTTATAGGTTATAAATTAGGTTTATAGGTTCATATTTTCAAAATTAGGCTTCGTAGCGGTCTTTGGTATTTTGTCACAAAAGTTCCTGTTTTTGAATTTTCAAATTCGGTTGAGAATTATGACCTCTAGGTGGTTTTGAACTTTTCGGCCCCAGTGTGCGGCGGCGTCTCTCTCTCTCTCTCTCTCTCTCTCTCTCTCTCTCTCTCTCTGCGGTGCAGGCTGCCGACGGTGTCCCCTCTTCTCTCTCTCTCCCTCGCTGGCAGTCCGGCCTTCACCGCAGTGGATCGGCCACGAGGCTGATGGCGCTCTCCCTCTCTCTCACCCACTCGACTGCACTTAACTGCACACGCATGCACTATCTCACACTCTTCTCTCTCTCTCTCTCTCTGTCAGTGTGGGCTATTACTCGCGGCAATGGCCGAAACGATACTAATCCCTTGGTGCTTCGTCGGCACGCGCAAGCATCTCTCGGCCTTGTCCTTCGCACAAGGTTGAGAGATGTTTACATTTCGGGTATCTGTGCGTGCCGATGCGGTGTGCCGATACTCGCTTCATGTCTCGTTCGCGCACACCGATACACACATACCCGCGCACGTACACGCGCAGGCCGTTACACCCCCCGCCCAGACGCGGACTCTCCCTCGGAGGGTCTGCTCTGCTACCTCACGTTCGGCCTCTTCAACGGCAGCGCAGGTTCTCCTGAAAAGGGGTTAGGGTGCGGGTGCAGAATAATATAATAGTCGTATACAAGACAAAGTAACGGGGCTAACCCCACTCCTTATTCTCCCTGAAGATGGGGCTTACACCTGGGTTGGAGGGGTTTTCGGCCGAGGCTACTCCCCATTGTGGAACCACGGCCGTGTCTTGTCATGGCGGGCGGCGTCCGGGCACTTCGAGTCCTTTGACACGCCCGGTGGTCCGCAGTAGTAGCAGCGGCAACGGGATCCTCCCGCCGCCGGTGCAGCATCGCCTCTCGGTTGCTCGTGGTGCGGGTGTGGGGGCATCGACGGCGCGACCTGCCGTAGCGCCGTGGCCGGCACCATCGTGACCGTCGCTTCCCCGGCTCTGCGGACGGCCTCTCACCGCCTTTCCTCGGCCGCTTCTCCTCGCTTCCTCACGAGCAAGGCGTCTTGCTCGGCGGCCCGGATCTCATCGCGGGCACGGGCCGCCGCCTCTTCGGCTGCACGGCGCTCCTTCCGGGCGCGCCGGGCCGCGTAAAGGAGGTCCCGCTCCTCCCTCAGGCCCTCAATGCGGGTCGCCCAGAGTCCGGCGAGTTCACGGCCGTACGGTGTCTCGGCGAGGAACCAATCCCAGGCCTGGATCGCCTCGCCTTCCGCCGCCCAGGCCTGGCGACTGGAGGTGCGCGCCCTCTCCAGGAGGCGCTCCAATGCGGGCCAGCATCGGCGATGGCGCCATGTTCGGCCGCCGCGGCTCCGTAGCCGCGGGGACCGCTGGTCCCCGACCCTCGGCGATCGGGGTCGCCGGGCCTGTCTGACGTCCTCCGTGGCGGTGGCGTCCTCTCCCGCTGTGAGGGCGAGGGCCTCCCTCGTCCGGCGCAGGAACGGCGCCGCTGGGGACGCGGTGGGCCGAGGAGGGAGCGCTAGGGCTCCGGCCGCCTCTGGCAGCTCCTCCAGCACCACCGAAGACGGGCGAGCGAACCCAGCTCCCCCAAACTGCTCGATGGCGCGCAGAACCCCGCGCACCATCGCCTCAGTGTCGAGGGCACTGCCCTCGGTGCTCGGCACCGGTGATTTCTCAGCCATCTGTAACAAAAAGAGTCCGAGCGAAAAGGTGCATTAGTCGGAGTCGCTAACAACTCCCGAACTCCTGCTCTTGCCTAACACTCTCGCACGCCGTTGCGCGCGAGTCAACCGCGGTGAGGCATCTAGGTGCGACCTCGGTTCCTGTCGCTTCGTGGAACCTTTCGCTTGCCCCCGAGGTTTTCCCGTCCCGGGGTTCACCTTCGCTGTCGCGCGCGCTTTACCCGGAACCGTGCGAACCACGACGCGAACCGTTTTACGCAGACGTCCCCGAGGACGTTTTTCGACGCGAAGCGCAATGCTCGGCGGCGCTCCGCCGGCCTCCGGTGGGTCGCTCATCACCGGGACGCCTACGTCTTCCCTCGGTGGTTGCGGATCCTCGACGTCGTCGACTTCTTCGCCCGTTTCGTCGCTGCTTTCTTCGTCGTAAGGCTTGAGGTGAGAAACGTGCATGATCTCCTCGCTCGCATCCTTCTCGTCTCTTACTCTTACCGTATTGGAGCCTGTTATCTCGGTCACCTTCAGTGGACCGGCGTACTTCGGCGCTAACTTCGCCGATATCCCTTGCGCTGCTGAGGAAAGGACTCTGTTCCTTTTCCAGACGAGGTCTCCTACCCCGTAGGATACTTCTTTCCGACGCACGGTGTAGTATGCCGCTTGTCACCGGTGCTCGTCGCCAATTTGTGTGGTAGCCCTCTTTCACAGGCTATCCATATCATGCAGGCGCTCCGCCCACGAATCCACCGCCTCGCGTTCTCGTTGCTCAAGGGCCTCGCGCTCTTGTTCACGGCGAGCTGTCGCCGGGGGTAGCGGCTGCCTGCCGTAATTGAGGGCGGCCGGACTCACGCCGGTCGAAGCGTGCACGGAGTGGTTAAACGAGAACATAAGCTCCGGCAGTTTCTGATCCCACCTGGCGTGAGATTCCTCGACGAACACGACTAAGCGGGTCTTTAACGTCCGATTAACCCTCTCCACGGGGTTTGCCTGAGGGTGATACAGCGGGGTAGTCGAGTGATGGACGCCAACGTCGGCGAGGTATTCGTCCACGACTTTATTCTTGAACTCTGTGCCGTTATCGGACAAGAATACCTCCGGAGTGCCGAATCGAAGAATCACTCTCTCCTTGAACTCTTTCAAGACGGTCTTCGCATTCGCTTTGCATATGGGCACGCACTCTACCCAGCGAGTGAAGATGTCTTGGAACACCAAGATATACTCGTACCCGAGTTTACTTCTCACGAACGGGCCGGTTATATCTCTCGCAACTACTTGCCACAGCCCGTCAATAACTCGCTGTCCCGTCAGACCCGTTGGCGGTCTTTGCTCCGCCTTTGTCTGCTGGCACACATGGCAATGTTTCACGTACTTCCTCACTGCGTGGTACATTTTCGGCCAATAATATAACCTGTCCGCGCGCTCGTACGTTTTTTCTCGACCATGGTGCCCGGCGGTCGGATCATCGTGTGATTCGCGGAGCACTTCCCGACGATGCTCCTGAGGGACGACGAGTTCCCATGCCTCGTCGTCGGTGACCGCCGCCTCTACTATCTCATCCGCGAGAAAGTAGAATAATCGACCCCCTACCACTTTCCACCTGGGATGGGTTGAGGGGTCGCGTGTCACTTCGTCCAGTCAGGTTCGGTACCACTCATCTTTGGTACCGTCGGACCACGTGCTCGCGTACACCTCGAGGTCGTCTTCTTCCTCGTACATGCGCGAAAGCGCGTCGGGCACGTGGTTCAGCGCGCCCTTTCGATATTCTACATCGAAGGAGTGTCCCTGCAGCTCGAGAGCCCATCTCGCCAGTCTTCCTGTGGGGCTGTGCAGGCTGTGCAACCATCGCAAGCTGCTATGGTCTGTTACCACCAAGAAGTGATATCCTTCGATGTACGGGCGGAACTTCTTAATCGCCCAGATCACCGCTAGGCATTCGCGCTCCGTGACACTGTAACTGCGCTCTGCTGACGAAAGTGTTCAGTTGGCGAATTCGAGGACTTGTTCCTGTCCCTCGATTACTTGCAACAACACCGCGCCGATGCCGGTGTCGCTCGCGTCTGTCTGTACGACGAACTGAACATCGAACGAGGGTCTGGCGAGGACAGGAGCCGAGGACACCAAGGCTTTGATCTTTTCGAAAGCCTCTTGCTGTGCGTCGCCCCATTCATATCGTCGATCCTTCTTCGTTAGCGCTGTGAGCGGTTCGGCTGTCGTGGCAAAGTCTTTCAAGAACTTTCGGTACCAAGATGCCATTCCCATGAAGCGGCGCAGTTGCATCAAGATCTTTGGTACCGGAAAGTTTATCATCGGCTCGATCTTATCAGGATCCGGCCGAAATCCGTCCCGGTTGACGAGCACAACGAGGTATTTGACTTCAGTCTTGCCAAACACACTTTTCTCGCGGTTGATCGGCAACCCGGCCTCTTTGACGCGTTTTAGCACGTGCTCGAGCCATTTCAAGTGCTCCTCATACGTCTCTGTCGCGATGATGATATCATCGAGATACGAGAAGGCGTACGGCTCGAGCTCGGGGCCGATCACTTTGTCCACAAGGCGTTGTAACGTCGCCCCGGCCTGAGATAGGCCGTATGGCATTCTCATGAACTGATACAGGCCCAATCCGGGCACTGTGAATGCCGTCAGCTCCTTTGATTCCGGTGTCAGCGGAATCTGGTGGTACGCCGAGCTTAGATCAAGTGTCGAGATGTACTTCGCGCTCTTCAGCTTGCGCAATATCGCGTCCATGTACGGCAGCGGATACGCGTCTGCCTTCGAAACCCCGTTCAATTTACGGAAATGGATAGAGAAACGGTACCTGTCGTTGCTTTTCCGTATCATGACGACGGGGCTCGACCAGGCGCTCGTAGAAGGCTCGATTACCCCGGATTCGAGCATCTCGATCAGTTGACGGTGCATATCCTCTTCGAGCTTCTTGGACACCGGGTAGTAACGCTGCTTCACGGAGCGTGCGCTCCCCACTTCAATGTGGTGGCTCGCCCACGTAGTGCGGCCGAGAGCTTGGTCCTCTCCGCCGAGAATTTGGCCTACCAGCTCTGCCATCTCCTGGCGCTGTCCATCCGAGACGTCTTCGAGGCCGACCGACGATACCTCTAGCGCCTCGGCGGATGAGACCCCCGCGACTTCCAAGTCTACGCGCTTATCCATCGCGCTCACGATCAACTGGTTGTTGATGGGGTCATGGATCGTACCGAAGCTATGACAAAGTTTGCGCCCAAGTAACAATCCACTTTGTCATCCGGCAGCACCGCTACCCGAATGTCTCGCTTTACGCCAGCTACCTCGAACGGCAGCTCGACGTAACCGGCGATCGTCGCCGTCTGTCCTCCGACGACTTTCGCGCGGCGACCGTAGCTCGGCATTACTGGACGCCATAACGCGGAGGCGAGCTGTAGTCCTACCGCCCCCATTACGGTGCGTGAAGCTCCCGTATCGTAGAGGGTGCGGAGCCCGTAATTTCCGATGGCCACCTGCAGCCACCACCGCGATTCCTGCTCGTGCTCGGCTACCGGCTAAGCCGTTCTTTGCTCGGCTGCGGCATCCGGATTTAGTGCGAGGACTTCGGCAGACGAAGCGGAAACCCCGCTTACTTCGCCTGCGGTACGTTTCCCGCGCACTTTGGGCAATTTCGGCAAATTACTCCGGGAGCGCCGCATCCATAACAGCTGAATGCTCCCGGTGCCGGTGCGCTCGATTCGCCTGTCCTCCTTGGCGACCTCTTGGCTCGGTCTTCTTCGCTCGAATCGTTGCTGGAGTTTGATTTCTCGCTCCTTCTACTCGTCTTTTCTGTGTCCACTGCAAGCTCCGCCTCCATTGCTAAATCCAGCAATGTCTCAATGTCTTCGAAGTCGCTTCGTCGAATGAGCTGCTGCAGTCGCGGCTTCCTGTTCCGGTGTAGCGTCCCCAGCTTGAAATCGAGCGTCGGCAGTGGCTCCATTTACCGCATCATTGCTTCGAGGCACGTAACATAATCACGCACGGACTGTTCCGGTGCTTGCGTTCTCAAAGCGACCTCGTGCCTCAGCCGTTGCTGTACCCGGCCCGTCATTCCGCACCATTGCCGTATCCGACGACAGAATTCCTCCCAGGTGATCCAGCTCGTCCTGTTGGATTGCACCCAGGTACCGGCTACGCCGACGAATAGCTCCGGAAGGGCACTCAGTATTTCCCCTTCCGTAAGCTTGGCGAGTTCCCAATTTTCCTCGACTCGCTCGAGGATGATATCGATGCTTTTGCCAGGATCGACGGCGAACTTGAATCCCCATCGGCGCACTACTTGGCCGACATCTCGGAGTCCGCCGCCTGCCGTCCGGTTCGATTCTTCGAACGATCCTGGCATCGACCTTGCTCTTGGTTCTCGTCTTATCTCAGAGTCAGTCGATTCAACTGGCTGGCTCTGTGATCCAGCCCCCCCCCCCAGGCGCCACGGAACCCGTTTCGGCGCGACAGCGGGGTAATAGGTGGCGGCGGCCTCTCATCCGCCGGAGGCTGTCGAGGCCTCGAACTGGGCTGTTGTATTGGGGTCGGCAGTCCCCATCCGCCAATGTCTAGTCGAGAGGACAGGCCTCTCAACTGAGTTTCTTCTCTTAGATTCTCTTCATTCCGGCGGGCAGGCGTGATGTCCGTGAACGTAACTCGCCGGATTGCTTCGGCGCTCTCCCGGCGAGTGCTGTTGGCGTTTGGATGCTGAGTTGAGTTGGCGGCTGGATCCGCGTCAACTCTTCGATTTGCCGAATTTTCTTGTCAACCGCGGCCATGTATACGGCCCAATCGGTTGGCACTTACGGTGTCGTGCCGTCCGCCATTGACATCTCGAACATTGCCGGTCCTTTCATGGCCGTGACTCGTTCGCTCTCCTCAGCCTCATTATTGGTGGTGTCACCCTGGCCTGTCGTTTCCTCTTCGCTGTCGACTGTGGTTGCGCTTGATGCCCATTCGCGACTGCGCTCGAGATTTTTCTGGACTAGCTCGTCCGTTTTTAATATCTCGAGCGGGTGCGGTTCGTCCGGCGTGGAGTTTGCCCACGATATGTCGTGTTCCGAACCGGACGTTCGATTCAGGAACGTGCGGCGAGCATTTGCGCGTTCCATCCACGCGGAATGCTGGTCAGCGGCGGCTACGCCTTCAAAATCCTCTGGATCGTAGTCGCTTGCCAGCCACTTACTGATGCGCTCTAGCTTCAGGAACGTTCCGCCGTTTCTCTTCAGTCCGAGCGCTTTCGTGTAGCGCAGTGTCTCGTCCTCGGTGAGGTATCTCGACCAATTATCGATGGCTTTGGCTGCAGACTCTCGCATCGTTGCGGTTGTTTACAAATAAACCTCTCCCGGAGTATACCTGTGCGCGGCTAAACGAGTACGTTCGCGTATCGAATGGGACACCAAAAATATAACAAAAAAAAATATACAAAGTAATTTTTCTCCTATCAGGTATACTCCGATCAAGTGCGTGTGTCTGTCTATTCCGGGTCGACTCTCAGTTGTGGCTCACAATCTCTCTACCACCGCTGAGAGACGACGAACTGCTTCCTTCTGTTGCCTGTATTCTCTTCGGCAAAAACCGCCGAAAAGGAATTAATAGAGAAAAAATGAAAAACCGATGAAGCACAAAAAAAACTACAAAAACCAACAAAAAAAATTTTTAACTGCCGAATAACGAGAAAAGAAAAAGAAAGGACGGGTTTTTTTTTTTCTAATCCTGTTTATCGGTTTTCTATCTCGACTATCTAATTAATATTTAATTAATTTTTTTAATTCGCTAGTTATTCTATTAACTAACGCGACGAAAGAAAGGGCAATTACAAGTTAAACTCTCGTCGTCCCGTCAATGTTTACTTTCCTCAGCTTGTATATGCTGGTCTTTCGCCTAAGTAGGCGATGTTTATCGCTCGCGCACACACACGCTTATACTCGTGGTTTATCGCGCGCTCGCGAAATTTTCGTATGCGGCGCGTCGCGGTTATCTGCACCACCCGATTCTACAATCCGTAGAAAAAACATGATTTGATTTCGACAAATTTCTAATTTTAACTTTTAATCCCGATTTTTAGAGGAAAAAAAAACAGAGAAAAAGTCTTCGTCCGAATCTAATTTCCCGCACGCTCGTCGGTGGCAGGTATCCGTGTATCCACACGTTAAGGGCGCCAGTTGTAACGGGGTAGGTTTTCCCTCAGTGCCGCAAATCTCCGAAGCGGAATTGCCGATGAACGGCGCAGCGGTTGACAGGCGCGAGCACTGGCTCGTGCCAACTCTCGGTGAAATCTCCTCACTCTCGCCTGCGCGCTGTCGCTCACCGTCGGCTGCCTTCGTCGCCAGACGTACCTACCGGCGTTACAACGCGCGACTTCGCTGTCGCGCTGTCTCGCTCGTGCGTACTTCCTCGGCTGCTCAGATACGCGCGAGTACTGCGTACTCGCGCCCGCGGAGGCCGGTGGTATTCATACCGCCGCGCCACCGACGTGGAAAAGGGAAGGGAACGACGCGTCAATCACACGCGTACTCGAATTTAACAAAAGACTGTAACTTTATTGCCCCGCGGGCTTAAAAAGTTTAATACACGCGTCGCGTATCCTTTATACGCCCCGGTGGATCACCAAGGAAAGGTAACACACACACAGGTAACACCCGCCAAAGTAAGTAATCGAACAAAGGGTGTTGATTAGAATAATGATTTATTAAAACGTCGTTACAGGTTGGATGCCCGACAGAGACTGGCGATCGTCGATGCGAAGTGCAGTAAGAGTGTATAAAGAGAGTATATGTATAAAGTATATATGAAAAGTATATATTGCATCTTCATTGTCTTCTGGCCTCTCTTTGTTCATGCAGATTCCATTCGGAGCGATAAGGAGGCTGGCTGGCCGATGCGTCTAAGTAACTACGTGGTGACTCATCTAACTCCCGCGCACGCTATGTACGTGTGCACGCGATCGCACACACGTACTCGGAGATGCGGCTCGCACCGACGTTGGTCGATCGCCGCGCGCGATCGACACACACCCTCGCGTCGGTGAGCCTCGCTCGCTCGCGCGGGGGTCGCTCTCCGGACGCTCGTCGTCCGCGGGAGGAGCGCGCGTTCGCCTGGCCAGGGCTTACCTTACAGGCGTAGCGGCGTCCGCGAAGGATTGGCCGGGCGGCTCGGGCAGCCGTGCCACTCTCTCTCCTTCGCTGTGTAGGCTGTCGACGGCGTCTCTCTCTCTCTCTCTCTCTCTCTCTCTCTCTCTCTCTCTCTCTCCTCTCTCTCTCTGCGGTGCAGGCTGCCGGCGGTGTCCCCCCTTCTCTCTCTCTCTCTCTCTCCCTCGCTGGCAGTCCGGCCTTCGCCGCAGTGAATCGGCCACGAGGCTGATGGCGCTCTCCCTCTCTCTCACCCACTCTACTGCACTTAACTGCACTCGCGTGCACTATCTCGCACTCTTCTCTCTCTCTCTCTCTCTGGTGGTAAGTACAAGCAGTCATCACTCTACTCGCTCCTGCTATCTTACACCATATTTAACACACACTTCACTCTGAGGAGTGTTTTATCGTTCTAGGAAACTGGCTCCGGTGGCTCTCAAGCTTGTGCCTAAGGTCTGCATGATTTTCGATGCATTTCTATGAGCCTGGAGTAAGTTTCCTGTTGAAGTCGCCAACATAACCTCAAACTGAAGACGTGATATCTCGCCAACATCTTCTCAACCATCGGATAGTCTGCACGACTTTCTTTCTCTGCACTATTCTTCAACTCGTTTGGTACCAGTGGCTGCAGTGCACGTGCAGCTAATGCTACAGTGCATCTCATACCGGCTTTTACAGACGTCTGCTTTTTGAATTTTTCTGTTGCCAACGTAATCAACAACGTCTGCCAAGTGTAGTGCTGACAGTCCCCTATACCGTCACCTAAAAGCCTGCCGTACACCGAATCTGACTGTCACCATTACCGTCATTAACTGCCTGCCGCATACGGGAACATACCAACTCATCAGCAGCTGAGCCGCAGTAGCCGCACTAAGCACATCAAGCGAAGTATGTTTACGCTTCCATCTTATGGTAATAGACGCGGTGTATTACGTACGTAAAATCCAACTGAATGAGTCAGGGTCTGTCACGTTGCATACAATTAGCTTAGTTGCTATATTATTTATTTGATTATTTATATCGCTCCGCATTAACTTAATATTACTAATGCACCCTAATTTCAGTATTTAATTATTCTAAACAATAAATATTTTGGCATACAAGTAGTCTAAGTTGCAACCAGTATTATTTATCTTATTATTTATATAATTATTATCAGAATCTAAATTTATATTTATTTATTTATTTTCACCTAGTCAACCTTGATTTATATCTAGTCTGAATGAGTCAGAGACTTTCACTTTGCATGCAATTAGTTTAGTTGCTATATTATTTATTTATTTATTTATATCTTCATAAATTTTTTAGTAGCTTTTTAATCGCTCCGCATTCACTCAATTTTATTAATTCAGCCTAATTTCAGTATTTAATTATTCTAAACTATAAACTTTTTGGCATACAAGTAGCTTAAGTTGCAACCAGTGTTACTCATCTAATTAACCTAATTTATTATCAGAATTTATATTCATTTATTTTCACCTAGTCAACCTCGATTTATATCTAGTCTGATTAGTTTGTTGCGTTGTGAATTTTGTAAATTGCGTTTTATATTTTGTATGGCTGACCGTTTTCTCTTCGAACTACTTGTAAACGGGTGTAAAAGGTCTCTACTTGCCGACCTGTCTGACTTAGTTAACATGCGCACTACTTATTCTCAGTATTATAGATAATAAGGCTTTTAACTCATTTTAACACATTTTAGAGCCGTTCTTTTCTTCATTTTCATCTCATTTACGCCTTTTCACCTCATTTTCATCTCATTTACGCTTTTAGGGTTCCTACTAGCTTCTTAATCAAGATGGATATCACATGTTATAGTTGCAGTAAATCAATTAAAACCAAATATGTCACATGTGATCATTGTAAAAGTAATTATCATCCATCCTGTATTTTGCTTAAACAAGTCCGTAATAAGAGCAACAAACTCATCAACTGCTGTCGAAGTTGTATCACTGCAGCAAATACAACCAGACGGAGGAGTGATTCACTTGATGAAAGCAATGCTAATAGTAGTCCTGCTGCAATTTCAATATCACCATCTCTTTCCACTTCTTCTTTGAACCTACCGCCACAATCAAATGACCCTCTACAGCAGATACTTAATAAATTAGCCACACTAGACACTCTTCACACAAGATTGAGCACTCTAAGCTCTTCTCTTGACGTACGTTTTGAGGAAGTGCAAACTACTCTGAACACGCGGCTGGAGGAAGTTTCCACACGAATGACCAACATGGAAGAAAAACTATTACTTCTAGATGATCTGCCCCACCTTACGACTCGTCTTTCTGCTGCTGAAGAGGCCATATCTCAAGTGCAGACTGAACAAGGGAATCTCCGTCGCCTGTTCGATGACCTCTGCACATCAAATACTGCCAGTGCTCCAAATGAGCCTACTGTCAGACGACTGGAAAAACTCGAGCATGACCTTCAACATCTCAGTAATACGCAACGAAGCCTCTCCAGCGAGCTGGTGATCACTGGACTCTCTATCCCCGATACAACATCCTTGAAAGGCGCTGTTTACGCTGCTCTGAAGTTCCTTGACGGTGAGCTTCATGACCATGATATACTTCATGTGCGGAAAATGCGCCTGAAACCATCCTCGGAGTCACTGAAACAGTCCTCACTCGCTACTCATGCAGAAGAACCACCAACTACTTCATCTCAGTCAACCAATGGTGATGCTGGATCAAGGGTCACACCACTCATTGTTACTTTGTCGTCACGTGCACTAGCTCAGTCGCTCTTAAGCACAAAAATTAAAATTGGAAAAATGCATACATCTCAACTCAGCACCGATTTGTTGGTACATGCTAATGCCAATCCTCCGCTGCCTCACTCTCTGATTAATATAAACGAGCTGCTTCCTACTGAACTCCACCGCCTTCGTATATCTGCTCGCGCAGAAGCTAAAAAGAGAGGTTTCGTCAGCTACGTGCGCAATGGTAAAATTTACTTAAAGAAGAAGAAAGAAGACCACGCGACAATCATTTCTACTGCTGAGGAACTGAAATCTTTTTTAGCATAGGCTCATCATATCCTCACCGCTCTCTCAACGCAATTCATCTCATTCCTACATGTCCACCCCGCTCACATACATCTTGCATCTCAGTGTCTCAGAACCATGGCCTCAGAGTCTGTTACTTTAACGATAACTCACTCAAGAAACGTATAGAAATGCTGAAATTTTTTCTCTCAACTCGTTCCTTTTTTCACATCATAGCGGTCACAGAGACTAAGCTTGACCCTAACCTAGATGCTAGTTCAATAGTGCACCTTGATAACTATGAACTCCTACGTCATGACCGTAACAAAAATGGTGGTGGGGTTGCTTTATTCATTCACAACTCTATCTCTGCCACTATCCTCTGCTCATCTGATGGCATCTGGACTGGTAAGCCCGGCAAACCAGAGTATCTGCTCTGTGAGATAAATATTGTAGGCCACCCTCCATGTTTTGCTGCGGTAGTATATCGTCCACCGCACGCTCCCTTCATTCAAGGAACAGACTTCATTGATAAAATCACCACGCTAATGCAAGACTACGGCACTAAAATAATTGTTGGCGACTTCAATGCAGACCAGCTCTGTTCGTCCGCTGATGCAACTTTTGTGCGTCGCTTTATTGAGGATAATGGGCTGCAGAGCATTCCTTATGGAGCTACGTATCATAGGGATACCTCCGATAGCTGGCTCGATCTTTGCCTTGTGGACAAGCAGGACAATGTCGTTGATTTTTGGAAATCTCAGTCACCTTTTGCCGATGGTCACGACTTGCTCACTGCCACTCTCAATCTGCATATGCCCAAGCATACTCAACCCACATTCTCTTATCGTAATTACAAAGCTATCTGTGCAACTACTCTCACAGAATATCTCAAAGGGTTAGATTGGTCTGTGGCACAGCCGGCCTCGCTTGAAGATTGTGCCGGTGTCCTTCAAAAACACGTTTACAGTGCAATAGAGAAACTCGCCCCTCTAAAAACCATCTCTCCAGCAAAAATTCGCCATCCATGGTTCAACATGGACCATCGCATGTTGATCCAAGAGCGCGATCGTCTGTACAGACGTTTTCGCAGAACAAGGATAGCAGAAAACCTTCTCGCGTATAGACAGGCCCGTGATCTAGCTCATCGAGAAATTGAGGAGGCGAGACAAAACCATCACTACACTCGTCTCTCCCTGCTAACAGATCCTAAGGATATTTGGCGCGAGCTAGAACATCTTGGCATCTCTCCGAAAAAGAAATCGCCTGCACTACCCTTCTCAGTCAATGAACTCAATGCTCATTTTAGGAGTGTCTCATACGATCAAGACACTCCACCTGTTACAGACTTCTTGGATTCCCTGGCCTCCTCTAACCACCTAGAGCAATTCACATTCGATGAAGTACAGGTGTCTGATGTCATAGCCGCGGTGAATCACTTTAACACACAAGCCAGAGGACCAGATGGCATTCCCCAACACGTGATTCGACTTGCACTTCCTTTCTTAGCTCCATTCATTTGCAGCATATTCAACCAATCTCTGCGAGAAGCACATTTTCCCTCCCTCTGGAAGAAGTCTATCGTAATTGCTTTGAATAAAGTAAGCTCTCCTTCATGTTTGAGCGACTTCCGTCCGATATCACTTCTATGCTTCCTATCTAAAGCCCTTGAATGGCTGGTACAGCAACAAATTTCAGCTTACTTAGAGACTAGACTCTTCCTCGATCCTCTTCAGACAGGCTTTCGCACCGGACACAGTACTCAGACATGTCTACTTAAACTGACTGATGATATTAGGCTGGGAATGGATAAGCAACTTGTCACTCTCCTTCTGCTATTTGATTTCAGCAAGGCCTTCGACTCAGTCTGTCATGCCAGGCTTCTTAAGAAATTACTTGATTACGGGTTTTCCAAAGTGGTCATCCGCTGGATTGCATCATATTTGACTGATCGTGAGCAGGCAGTCATTGACAATAATGGAAACTGTTCTTCATATCTAAAACTCAATACTGGCGTCCCGCAAGGCTCTGTTCTGGGACCCCTGCTCTTTGCACTTTACGTCAATAACATATCACTCTGCCTTGATCACAATGTTTCCCATCTTATGTATGCGGATGATCTACAAATCTATATATGCTGTCCTTTAGAAGACCTTGATTCCATCTCTAATAAGATGAGTGCAAACGCGGGTCGTATCACGAGCTGGGCAATGCAAAATCACCTTAGATTAAATGTAGATAAAACTAAAGCCATAGTCATAGGTACTCCCTATTACATAAATAAATTGCCCTCAGTAGTCAGAAGCTTTGTTGAGATCGGTGGCACCAGGGTGGTCTATGAATCTTCGCTGAGAATCCTGGGAGTAGTCCTTGACTCTAAACTTTCTTGGAAACAACATGCTTTACACGTTAGTAGTCGTATACGCTCTCTCATGTATCGCTTATACCATTTCAGGAAAAGCACTAATCTGAGACTGCGCAAACATCTAGTTCAAATGCTGCTTTTCCCCATAATCGACTACTGCTGTCTTGTCTACTGCGATATATCAGATGTACTTGATGTTAAACTCCAAAGGTTAGCCAACTGTGGTATTCGCTATATCTTTGGTGTGAGAAGGTGTGATCACATTAGCCCTCACAGGCGTGAGTTGGGCTGGTTAACCACTGCTGCGAGAAGAAAATACTTTGCAGCAAATTTGCTACGTCGTGTGTTTAACACTGCTACACCACCATACCTACTAGCCTTATTTAATTTTCGTGTTGCTACTCGCCCTGTCAGGGGTGACATGGCACCCCTAGACATACCAAGTTTTAGTTCTGATACCTTAAAAAATTCATTTCACGTTAGCTCAGCCTACCTATGGAACTCACTACCATCTCAACTGCGCAAAATCACACATATTCCGCTTTTCAAAACACATATTCATCGTCATCTCTTTCTATCCGACTGATTCTGTTCACCAGCGATAATAATATTATAATATTTTATCAATCGTTATTATATATACTAAAAATTCTATTATTCTGTTAATTCATAATTATATTAAACATATTTCTGTAAATTTATTGTAACTATTGTAAATTTTGTACAACACAATGTACAGTAATAAAAACTATTTAATCTAATTTAATTTAATCTCTCAGTGTGGTCTATTGCTCGCGGCAATGGCCGAAACGATACTAATCCCCTGGTGCTTCGTCGGCACGCGCAAGCATCTCTCGGCCTTGTCCTTCGCGCAAGGTTGAGAGATGTTTACTTTTCGGGTATCTGTGCGTGCCGACGCGGTGTGCCGAGACTCGCCTCATGTCTCGTTCGCGCACACCGATACACGCATATCCGCGCACGTACACTCGCAGGCCGCTACAATCTTTTTTATTTTCAATATGGCGGCTCCAATATGGCGGCAAAAGTGAAAAAAACTTAAAAATTGTGTTTTTTTCAAATATTCTGAAGAGGAAGGCTTCAAAGGCAATAAAAGTAACCTAAACCGATAGAATATTAACTAATAGATCTGTCTTATGGAGCAGAGTCTAATGTGGGTTTTCAAATGGCGGCTGTACTACAAAAACCTTGAAAATTTGTATTTTTCTCGGAAAATTTAGGATATTTTTTGAATATTACTTTCAATAATCAAGTTTTATGATCAATTTATTCAAAACCAAATTTTTTAAATTCAAAATGGTGGATTCAATATGGCGGATGAAATTTTAAAATTTCAAATTTTTCAAAAATAATAAATACCTCTATCTTTCACGTAAAATTTCAGATCAAAAGTATTCTTATGCTTTTCTTGAGTTTCTCGGTTGTTTCTGCCAAAATTATTTACTAACATTGAAAATGATTGTATTGATTGTATAATGGTCAAGTATGATTTGATCAAGATTATTTTGAGCCACATGAAGAAGTTTGTAAGTATTCTAAAAAAATCAATATTATCCTTATTTTTAGGCACGACCGCTTCTCGGGAGAGCCTTATATTTTCGTCAGGACGAAAATTGTAACACTTCAAATTCTGAAATTTACAACATAAAAACTATTTTCCACCCAAAAGAAGTACATTTTAAGCGTTTTCAGAGATGTATGTATGTCTGTACTTATGTATGAGATCAAGTAACCCGATTATCTGAGCGAAATTTCGACGGATCCAAACGGGCTTTGGGGAATATACTCGTCTAATTATAAGTCACTGACAGTTCTCTACCGAGCCAAATCGATCGACAAATAAAAAAACGCCAGGGCAAATAAAAATTTGAAAAAATCGATTTTTGAGCATACGGTGAACAAAATTAAATTTAAGTGAAAAACAACAAATGTATCTGCTAAAACTAATTAAAAGACGTCTTTTTTACATTGAACATTTTTTTATATGAACAATATTTAACAATGTAATAGCGAAAAAATCGCTAAAATCATCAAAAATAGTCGTTTTTTGCTATTACTTTACAGAATTTGAATTTACACAAAAATGTTAAAAACAAAAGTTATAGATAATATTGAAACAAAACTTTTTCCTATTCGACATTTTTCTGTACGATCAATTCCTGATGAGTTAAATCCAAAAAAACGGTTTTTAACGCCAAAATGTACATAAAATGGCTGATTTTCGTTTATAACTGAGCAGAATTTGACTTTACACAAAAATTTTAAACGTAAAAGTTATAGATAATATTAAAACAAAACTTTTATATATTGAACATTTTTTGCTACGACCAATTCCTGAGAGTTGAACTCATAAAAACGATTTTTAACGCCTAAATATACATAAAATGGACGATTTTCGGCTATAACTTGACAGGATTTGATTTTACACAAAAATGTTGAATCGAAAAGTTATAGATAATATTAAAACAAAACTTTTTCCTATTAAACATTTCTTTGTACAATCAATTCCCGACGAGTTAAATACTAACAAACAATTTTTAACGCCAAAACATACATAAAATGGACGATTTTCGCTTATTTCAACGATTTGACTTTACACAAAAATATTGAATGCAAAAGATATACTTATGGATAACATCTAAACAAAACTTTTCCCCAATTAATATTTTAATGTACAATCAATCCTGATTATCTAAACCTATAAATACGACACTTTACATATTCAATTTTCGCTTATTTAACATGATTCGATTTGAAAAAGAATTATTCAATGCAATAGCTTTAAATAATATCGGAAAAATCAATATAACATTCGAAAGATCATGTTAAGTCTTGAGTGTCGAGGAATCTACTCTTATACATATGTGTATTGAAATTTGTATGGTTATCTTCAAGTTGTATTTGAATGATATATATATATATTTTTTTTCAATTGATATTTGATTTATATTACCTTTATTCTGGACGTAGGCTCTCGTAAATAATAAACAGCTGATTAGTTAGATGCACTATTTATTGCAAGATATAAGGTTTATAAATAAGACTATGCGATTTACAACTTATTAACTTTGTTAAACAATATATAATACCGATAGATTATTGAAATTATTGATATAAGAAATTCTCTTCGTAATTGAATGTAGGGTATTTGACCCGTATAAAATATTCACTTCTCCTCTTGTCGGCTGGAGTGGTACGGAGCTCGCGACTTTTGCACGATTACTGATTTCTGTGTTGAGAGTCGCCGTATTTATTAAGCGCTTAAATTAGGTTGAAGATGATTGAGATCATCTTATTTGGCAATGTAATTGTCTCCAATCGTATTAAATTCGGTAGCATTGCGAAATGCTGATTCTAAAGAAAATATAATACGCAAGTTTGATGACCTACTGCTACGTCACGATTGACTCGTATTAAAAAATTTCAACGTTGTAAAGTTCGCTCGCTTCGGGGTGATGCCGCTTGCATTAAAAAGCAACGTTGTCAAAATTCGCATATACGACATTTGTATGTCAGAAAATTACTGGCGATAAATATGCATTGTTAATTTGATTTTAGAGATACGTCACAGACGTAACACTTCCCCCCTTAGATTGTTGAATATCGTAGAGATTCAACAAGTATAATAATAGTTAGCCATCAGTAATTTTCTGTTACAATAATTTCAAATTACAATTATAAGATGGAAAGTTAACTATAAATACAATAACGTCTTTCATAAAATGTTTTCAGAAATTTATAAATAATTTCAATATGGTTCGTTTAAAATTGTGGTTCATTTCGAACAAGAATGCTTACAATTTCCCTGTGTTGCAATTTTTTCTTTATACTAGTTGATACGTGGGTGTCAATAAATTTGCAATCACATAATTTTGTGGATCAAGAAATTACTGATGAGAATATAAATATCAAATGTAATTTATAGGGATACGTTATGGACGTAACACCTCCCCCCTTAGACTGTTGAATATCGTAGAGATTCAACAGATATTAAAATATTTTAAACATCAGTGATTTTCTGTTACAGAATTTTCAATAATAATAAAATGATAGTAAGATTTCGAATAATAAATTCACTAATTTCCTTCATAACAGCAGAATATACTTAATAAAATTGTATCAGTGATTTTAGAATTTGATTTATGAGAAACACTAAAATAATAATTAATCTTAAATTAACGCTTAAACATAATAATAACTTGTATAATATAAAAATTTGTAATAATCGTAATTTTTGGATTCTGTTTCTATTTAATATAATAGTTGTGCTATCGTATGAATTTTTTACAATAAATTATAAATAAAATGCAAAAATTTCGGTATAAATTTCGGCAGTATAGTATTGAAAAAATGCTGCTTTTGAAGAAAATATAATACGTTGTTTTCCTTGAGGCCGGTGACTCGTTACGTCAGGATGTCACCTGAACGAAATGCTGCGTCGTATAAAATTGCGTTCTCGTCGATGTGTGTCAGGAAATATCTGATAACATTAAATTTTAAATAGTATTCTAAATTTCGTAATGCGTCTCAGGACGTAACACCTCCCCCCTTAGACTGTTGAATGTCGTACAAATTCAACAAGTGTATTATTAAGCATCAGAGATTTCCCTTTACAAAAATTAATTGACGTTTGTTAATTATATTGGGTGTCTCGCTTTTTTATGACAGAAATTACGTAGGCGCAGGCCGTAAGTAGTTCGAATTGCGGCATTTGGAAGTGCTGAATTCACAAAAACTGCTGCACGTATACTTTTCGATTACTCGCTTCATTGCGGTGTTATGTGCACAAAATGCGAATATACACAGTTTCTACATTCGAGAAAATGACTGACGCTGATTTTTTCGTTACAAAAGATTCATACTAATAACAATAATTAAGATTCAAATAAAAATAATAATAAATATTTAATAATTTTAAATAAAATTTCGTATCGTCTATATGTTTCTATAAAATAAATTATTTTCCTTCCTAAAACTAGTCTACACTTAACCTACCGTTTGACTTTGTATCTCACGTTGAATACCGACTTTTCTAGCATTCAAATTTCGAAGAATTCATATAAACATGTATATCTTAATTTTACATAGCATTTCGATAATTTAATTATTTTGTTATCGGTAATTAGTAATAATTTTTGTTTTGCTGTTTTTACATAAAATAAAGTCATTGATTAACAAAATTTAGAAATACCGTGTATATTAAATAATTTTGTAGTAATTAAAAGATGAGGAGAATTATATAGGGAATGATTCAAGTGATCATTTACTTCCCTCCCTGCTGAGATATTTGGCAAAAAATATATTTTTTTCTTTCTTTAAGTAGAATAATATTAAAGGGATTTTGATATTATTATAAAAGAATTATTTTAACAATCATATTATAATTATTTCCAAAAGAAAAATGCAATTTGTGTGGGTTTTTTTTTCGTAAAAAAGGAATGGAAATAACTCGAAATGATTTTGATAAATTTTGACTTGTTATAGCTTTTATGCATCATTGTATTTTACCTTCGTTTGTAAATTTTCAGCCATATCAAAAGTTCATTTTAGAACTTAATCTTTTTCTGGCATAGGTAGCATTCACGTGTTTGCTTTAAAGAATACGCAATCTGTTAGAGTAGAATAATATTTTACATACTCAATTCGATGCAGAATAGTGTATCTTATAGGATGATCATGTTAAGATATGTCTGAACTGATCACTTCCAATACATATATTCTATTGAATCTTAGCAATGTGAACATAGCTACCTAGACAATTTTTCCTGTTCTTAAACTCTTTAAAAAATTTTATGAGTGCGAACAATTGTTTTGTTTTTTAGACAAATACAGTTTAATTTTGCATAAAATTATAGTCAAATTATTTTTTTTTTATCTTATGTGAAAAGGTTTGGGAATGTTTTTATATCTTTTCCTTTTGGATTAGTTCTATATTTTCTTATAAAATCATAAGTTATTAAATTGATCCCTCTAAAATTTTTCTACTTTGTGACTAAAATTTCTGTTAAATAATTTTTTTATTATTTAATAACACATCATTTTTACAAATAAAATTTTTGCTTGTTTCACTGTAAAAAAAGAAAAGAACAATATATATATATTTTTGTTTTAATTGTCAACGATGTTATTGTTAGTAGTAGCATTACTTTTAAAATCTTTCATGCATGAATCTTTTTGCTTTCTTCGTAAAAAAATTTCTTAGAATTTCATTATTCAAACTTATATTATTCCGATCGCATTTTTATAAAATTATTAACTTTCTTAGGTAATATAGTTGCTTTTCACAAAATATTGACAAGTTGATACGAACAATTGTAGACAAACGGATAAGTGGTTATAATTTTAAATTGTATATTTGGTAAAATCTGGATCACCTTAGGGTTAGTTCACCAAGAAGTAGGATGGTTTTGCTTCAAATGGAAAAGTTCAGCTGCAATTATAATTCTCTATTGCTGTATTAAATTTGGAAAAATAAGAAGAGATTATGATCGATGTTAATATTGAGTATGTTGTCCATATCCTAAAACAAAAATGTTATGTTATTATTTTTTATTATTAACAAGGCTTAATTTATTTGTATGGACTGTTTTTGCCTTTCCTTTATAGTCTATGACAACATTATTATTTTCATTTACTTTAATAATGTCAAAAGGGCCATGATAATGATCTTTTTCAAGTTTCCTTGGTTTAGGTTCTTTGATCAACCATACTTTATCTCCCATTTTAAATTCTCTTGGGTTAATAAATCTGTCATAATATATCTTTGATTTTTCTTTTTACATTATTAATCTTTGTTTTGCTATTAAGGCAATTTCTCTCATATTACGAGTATTAATCAGTTTTTCTAAATATCCATTATAGGTTGGTAATAATTCTGATTTTTTTACTGGTTCGCTAGACGGAATTCTAGCAGGACAGGCAAAAACTAGTTCATATGGTGTGAATTGATGGCTAGTATGTACACTAGTATAATAATGAAATTGTGCAAAATCTAATAGTTCATCCCATTCATATTTCTTTGTAGAAAAATTTTTTAAATATTCACACAACGGGTGGTGTACTCTTTCTAATGAACCATTAGATTGCGGCGAGAAAGCTGTAGTTTCAATTTTATCAAATTTAAACCTTTCAGCTATCTGTTTCATTATTTTACTCGTGAAATTTGCCCCTCTATCGGTTAGTACTATCTTTGGACATCCAAATATACATATAAATCTTTTTATAAAAGCATCTGAAACCGATTCTGCTGTTTGATCTTTTAAACATACTAAAATTACAAATTTTGATAATTGATCTTGTATAGATAAAATATATTTATTATTATGTTTAGTAATGTTAAATGGTCCTACAATATCCATTGCGATTTTATCGAATGTTTTCCCCGGTGTATCTGTGATAATCATTGGTTATTTAGTCTTTTTCCGCTTTAATTCATTTCTTTGACAATCTTCGCATTTTTTTATTGTGTTTTAGATGTCTGATTTTAAGTTTTCACAAAAATATTTTTCCTTAAATCTATTGTATGTTCTATTTACACCTGAATGTCCTCCTATCATAGAGGAGTGATACATGTTAAAAATTTTATCCCTGTCTTCAATTTTTACATATTCAATATTATTTAAACATATTATTACCTTTATATTTGTATTGCTAAGTATTTCTTTTAATACTTCCTCTATTTCTAACCAATTTATATTTAAAATTTCTATATCCCTAGAAATACTATAAATACATATATTCTTAGTAATTAATAATTCTTTTAATTGATTAAATAATTTCGCTAAATTTTCTTTTATTAATTTACATGATACGGACGTATCTATGTATAACATAAATAGGTTTTTATTCTCTATATTTATTATATCTATACTATCTTTTGTAAGTGATAGTTTTGGTTTTATGTTTTTACTTTTGATTAATAATTCAGTATTTTTATCTCATGATTTTCCTTTTAAATTTATTAAATGAACAATATTATCGTTTCTAAATTGTATAGAATTTTTAGAATAAATGATATTATTAATTTCCGGTATATTTTCTTTGTTTTCCTCAATTTTCTCTTCTTTTCTACCTGTAGTCATTTTTTGTCATTTCTCCTAGGTCTGCCCCTTTTTCCTTTAATTTTCTGTCTATCTTCATTCATTACTTTGATTTTGTCATCGTTACTAAGAATTCTATTTTTATTTAATATTTTCTTATTTTGTGCTCTGGTAATAACAAATATCTCTACTGGATTCCTAGATAGAGCATCTGCATTTGCGTTCTGTTTTCCTGATTTGTATACGATATCAAATTCATAATCTGATAGTTTTAGTCTCCATTTTTGGACTCTTGTATTATTATCAGCTGATCTTAACGATAACAGCGGTTTGTGATCAGTAGCTATTGTGAATTTATTTCCATATACGTAATTTTTAAACGTTTTTATGGCAAACATTATTGCCAATGCTTCTTTTTCATAGGTGTAATATTTAGTTTCCGCTTTATGTAGACTTCGTGATGCGTAAGCTATCGCTGGGTCTTTGCCAATTTTTCCTTGCGACAAAACTGCACCTAAAGCAGAATTCGAAGCATCTGTTGTAATAATGAATGGTTCATCAGAACGTGGATATTCTAAGATTGGTGCTGTACATAATAATTCTTTAATTTCCTCAAAGGCTTTTTGTTGGTCTTTTTCCCAATGAAACTTCACGACTTTTTCTAACAATATATTTAAGGGTTTTGTTACTTTTGCGTAATTTTTTATAAATCTTCTATAGTAACCTGAAAGCCCTAGAAACTCTCTAATATTTTTAACATTTTTCGGTGTAGGAAATTTCTTTACTGCTTCTATTTTCTTTGGATCAGGTTTTATTCCGTGTTCACTAATAATGTGACCTAAATAACATACTTCTTTTTTAAAAAATTCACATTTTTCTGGTTCTAATGTTAAATTCGCTTCTCGTAATTTTTGTGCAACTGTATTGAATCTTTCGTTGGCTTCTGTCATAGTTTCGCCAAAAATAATTATATCGTCCATGAATACGAAGCATATCTTACCGATTAAATCGCCTAAGACTGTATTTAAAACTCTTTGAAATGTACGCGGTGAGTTTCTTAATCCGAAAGGTAATACTCGAAATACAAAACGTCCCAATCGGTTGATGCTAAATGCAGTTTTATGTATATCACTTGGTTTCATAGGAATTTGGTGAAATCCCGACTTTAAATCTATAACGTGATAAAACTTAGTTTTCCCGAATTGATCGAATATTTCTGTAATGTTTGGGAGTAAATATGGATCTGGAATTATCTTTTCCTTTAGTTTTCTGTAATCTATTACTAAACGCCATCGTTTTTTTCCGTCTGCTAACTGTTTTTTTGCTGCAATCCATGCTAGAGCGTTAAAAGCACTTTTTGAGTTTCGAACTAGGTCATTTGTTATTAATTTTTGAGTTTCCTCTATCGCGATTTCTTTTAATTTATGAGGTAAAGGAAATTGCTTTACGTATACGGGTTTATCATCTGTTAAATTTATTTCATGTTGTTCTACATTACATGATCCTAAACTGTCTCCCGCTAGCCAAAATATATCCTTATTTTTCAATACTAGATCGTTAGTCATTGTTTTACTATTTCCAGGCAAGTTTACGTAACATATTTTTTCTAATAATCTTTCTTCTCTATTATATTCTTTAAAATCTTGTACTGACTCATTTTTTCCTATAAAATTTATTGATCCCAAATTTAAAATTTCATTCTCATCTATGTTAAAGTCTTCTGTTATCTGAAAACCTTCAGGTAAATTGTCTATTTCATAAGATATAAAGCTATATTCTTTTTCATTTCCATAGAGTTTATTATAATCTTCTAAATCTACTTCAATCTTTTTATTCATTATTGTCAAAAATTGTTTATAATCTGTTGATTCGATTTCCTCAAAATCGATTGCTTGGTCATTATTTTCAAAAGCAATATTAATATTATTTATTAATGACTTAATATTATTTTCGTCATTTTCCAAAATTTCCTCATAATGTAAATCATTTATATTTTCTGGTAGAATTTCACTTAACATTTTTTTTTGTAAATCCTTTCCTTCTGCATTTAATATTGGAATCGTATTTAACATTTTCATAACGTCATCATATAATGTTATTTCTGAATTTATATTTACTTCATTTTTATTGATTAACTCAGGTTCATAAGATATTAAACAAGATGATTTCTCCATTTCATCCTTAATTTGAAAATTTTCAGTTCTTTCGTTTATTTGTATTACTTGTTCGCAATTTTCATGAATTATGGGTATTAAGCTTTGTTTTTTGTCTGTATTTTCTAACATTTTCTTTAAAACTTCCTTCTGTTCTATTGTTATTCTTGATTTAAATTCTTTATCCTTTTTTTGTGACTTTTCAGATACTGTATTAAGATTATGATTTAATTTATGGGCTGCTTTCAGTTTGATCTTACTATGATTTATTTGTAAATAGCCCTCGTCTAGTCTTAATTTTGTTCAGTAAGAATTTTGATTCCTAAAATCCCGTCGTAAGGTAAACAAAAATTTGGTGTTGCTACATGGAAATCAATATTCAGTCCATTTATATTCATTTTAATTACTCCTAATGTTTCAATTGTTTTATCTGTAATACCAGATAAATGAATTTTCCTATTTTCTAAAATTATATTAGAAGGTATCTGATTTCCCTTGATAATATTTAACTCAGCCCCACTATCTACAAGTAAATTACATTTTTTATTTGTGTAGTGGTTTTCTATTTCAATATACTGCAGTGAGTTTTCTAATTTCAGAAAATACATTGCAATTTTGGTTGCTGCTATTATTTCTTGTGTTTTTTCATTTTTAATACTATTTATTTCAAAATCACTTAAATTTATTTCGTTATTATTTATAATTTCTGATCTATTTATTGCCTTATTTTTCCCCATGTTTTCCGTAATATTCTTTAAATTCTTTATAGTCAATAAATCGATGTCCGTGTCTTTCCCTCCGTTTGTGATACCATCACTATTAAATGTACCTACTTTAATATCTGCGCTACCTTTGAGTGGTTTTTTGTTAATCCTTCTAGTCCACCCATTTCCAGAAGAATTTGTTAGTTTTCCGAAGTTTGTTGATTAAGTACTGATCGTGACGCACATTCCACAGTTGTGTGATTCGTGTTTTTACAAATTTTACAAAATTTATCTAATTTATTTTGTAGCATCTTGATTTCATGGCAATTGTTTATTTGATGTCCATTTTTATTGCAAAAAGAGCATTTAATTTGTGCCGTCAGATTTTTTAATTTTCTACAATCTTCCAATGTATGCCCGGTGAAATTACAATATTCGCATTTTATACTTTGTGTATTAAAGTTCCCCCGATAATTACTGTTTGAATTCCTTGAAAAATGATTGCTGTTCTGGTTATTTGTTCGGGAAAATCCATTCCTATTTTTATCTGGATGTTCATAGGATTTATTTAAGGCATTGTAATTGTTACTTGGGAATGTACATTGTTGGATATTGCTTATTTTCCTACAAGTTTTTGCTGAATGCCCCGGCATCTCGCAAAATTGACAAACTTCTTTATTCTGAGAGTTTTGTTGTCTATTTTGCATAATTAAAACTTTTACGTTCTCGCAATCCGCGGTTTCGTGACCTTCATCTGCATATATCGCGCACCATATCGTTCCTTTGTTTATCGTGCAGTATTTCATTAAATGTCCGAGGTTGTTGCACCTCTTACACAATGCTGACGGGCAATTTTTAGCTGTGTGTGACGGGCTGCCACAGGCGTCGCATACTTTCGTAATTCTTACCGAATTATTGCACGTAAGCGGATCGTGTCCTCTTTCCTTACAACTTCAACACAGCTCGTATTCTGTAATAGTAGGACATTGCGTAACCTCGTGCCCCATATTTTGGCAGTATTGGCAATGATTACTCTGCATCTTATTTAACTTACACGCATCTATTGAGTGGCCTTCCGTACTACACAATTTGCAAATTAATTTTATTACGTGCTTAGCTGTTCTGCAATGATATGATACATGCTCCTTACTTTTGCAATAAACACATGAAGCTTTCGTGCAAAATAATGCTTCGTGATTTATTTTCTTACATAATTGGCAAAAAACTTGTTTAATTGTGTTTGGAATTGGAGTTTCGAAATTAAACAATATGCTTGTAGTATCATTTTTAAGCTATTTTGCTTTTTTAAGTTTGATTCTATTTCAATTGCTTTTTGTACTGCGTTATCCATGTCTTGGTGTTCTCCGAGTTCGATTCTAATTTCTTGTTTTAATCCTTTTTTAAAACTACTGAGTATGTCGGTTTTTAATCTAGTTTTATATTCTGTTAGAATTTCTCCTGTTACATTAGGTTCTAATTTTTTTAATTCTATTATTTGTGTACCCAACACTCCTAATTTGTTTGCAAAACATAGTACATCTTCATCTGATTTTTGAATTTGTTGTTTAGGTTTCCGTATAATGAATGTATATTATCCGCTGATGGATATATTTTACGTATTGTTTTAATAAAAGTTTCAATTCTTTCAATTTCTACATTTGCTAATGCTTTATAAATTTCTCCTTTGAGCTTTATTTTGAGGATCTGTACTAGGTTCGATTCATCATTATTCGATATTATTCTTTTTGCTTGTTTTAATTTTTCTATATATTCCTCTAGTTGGATATTTTTCCCGTCAAAATCCGGTACTAGCTTTGCAACTTCTTTAAGTGGTAATTTTAATGCTTGATTTGCCATTTCTGGTTCTAGATTTATTAAATCTTCGTTTATTTGAATTTCTGGCTGTTCGTTATTACTTGTATTATCTCTAGCCAAAATCAAACTTTGTTCATTAAAAAATCCTTCTATATCCGTGCAGTCGTGTTGCCTACCGTTTTCTACATATATTGATTCTTCAAAAAATGCTGGGCTCTGACTTGGTGTGTTTGGAGTATGAAAATTTGTTGGTGATAATATATCCCGTTTTATTTCCGGAATAAAAAGATTATTTATATTTTTATTTGATATATCTTGTTTTTGTGTAGGGTTTTTAATATTCTGTTTTTTGACTGAATGTTGTGCATCTAGTTCGTTATGGTCTATTTTTGAAGTTGATGGAATTGAAAGTATTTCCTCATTTTCCTGTGTTTTTGAGTTAATGTAGATATCCGATGAAGTTCCATTTAATTGTGTACTTGGAGGTGATCTTGGTACTTTTGATCTTCTTTCAAAAATGTTCATTTGTTTATTTATATCATCTACTTGCTTTTTAAGTTCTGGATTTCTTTGGGTAGTCCGTCTGATTATAATCCCTTCGTTTCCCTTATTTTCTATACCTTTCTGATTTGACATGACATATTACTTCTTTGTTTATACTATACTTAATATATCTTTTAAAATATGTTTTTATTATTAATTCCACTATTTTTCTGTATATATTTTGTAATTATTTATTTCACTATATAATTTATTTATTTGTCACTTTTATACATTTTTTCCTTTGCTTAGTTTTTAGTGTTTTATATTTTATTGTTTAAACTGTAATGTTTATTTATGCAATTTTTTTTAATTGATCTATTTATTTAATATTATTATTCGTTTTCTTGAGCTGCGTTGATCATTATTCTATGTTTATTTTTCGTGTGCTGTATTTTCGATTTATGTGATCGTTGTTCTTAATTTTTTTGTAATTATAATTTGTCTTTATGATATTTTGTTTTATCTATTGTAGTATTTTCTTTTGGTTTTACTTGTATATCTTTTTATTATTGATTTTTTTCAATTTCTTACTTGTATTAGACTGCTATTTTCGCGTAATATATCTTGATTTCACTCTGTAAATTTATCTTTTCACTTGCTATTTCAGCTATAATTTGTTATATAATTTGTTGTTAAAAATTTTTCTTACTTCTTTGTTTTATTACTCCTTGTAGTGTCGTAACTTTTTTCGTTTGTATTTTTATTTTTCAATTTTCTAATCTGTGTTAGACTGTATTTGTATTTTGGGTAATATATTTTTGAAAAATGTCATTTGTTTTGTAGAAATTTTTCTTATTTCCGTATTTATCATTTGTTGAATACTTGTTAATAACTCGACGAGCCGTACTTGCTTATCTTCCGAAATTTGGGCGATTCATGCTACAATGATCCCCCCAACTTCTTACTGCAAAGCAAGAAACTCGGACTTATTCTATGTTAGTTGTATTTATATAAGAATATTTTCCTCGTCTTTCAAGAGCTTATTTTATCTACTTTAAAACATTTAAAGTTTGATTTAGCTGATCTAACGAACTTTTCGTTCGACTGTGTACCGGAACCAATGTGACGTTCCGAAAAATAGTTGTTTTATTTCTTTTATTTTAAATAGTCTAGTGAACTAATTTTCGATCGGTACCGGAACCACTGTTAAGTCTTGAGTGTCGAGGAATCTACTCTTATATGTGTATTGAAATTTGTATGGTTATCTTCAAGTTATATTTGAATGATATATATATATATATATATATATATTCAATTGATATTTGATTTATATTACCTTTATTCTGGGCGTAGGCTCTCGTAAATAATAAACAGCTGATTAGTTAGATGCACTATTTATTGAAAGATATAAGTTTTATAAATAAGACTATGCGATTTACAACTTATTAACTTTGTTAAACAATATATAATACCGATAGATTATTGAAATTATTGATATAAGAAATTCTCTTCGTAATTGAATGTAGGGTATTTGACCCGTATAAAATATTCGCTTCTCCTCTTGTCGGCTGGAGTGGTACGGAGCTCGCGACTTTTGCACAATTACTGATTTGTGTGTTGAGAGTCGCCGTATTTATTAAGCGGTTAAATTAGCTTGAAGATGATTGAGATCATCTTATTTGGCAATGTAATTGTCTCCAATCGTATTAAACTCGGTAGCATTGCGAAATGCTGATTCTAAAGAAAATATAATACGCAAGTTTGATGACCTACTGCTACGTCACGATTGCCTCGTATTAAAAAATTTCAACGTTGTAAAGTTCGCTCGCTTCGGCGTGATGCCGCTTGCATTAAAAAGCAACGTTGTCAAAGTTCGCATATACGACATTTGTATGTCAGAAAATTACTGGCGATAAATATGCATTGTTAATTTGATTTTAGAGATACGTCACAGACGTACCAATCATATAATTATAAAAATATAATCATAAGATATAAAATTACATTTAATTACAATGTTAAAACAGGACATTACGATACTGCCACTGAAGTCACATGTATCGTACGATATTTTATAATATTTTATAATATCGTACGATACATGTGACTTCAGTGGCAGTATCGTAATGTCCTGTTTTAACATTGTAATTAAATGTAATTTTATATCTTATGATTATATTTTTATAATTATATGATTGGTACGTCTGTGACGTATCTCTAAAATCAAATTAACAATGCATATTTATCGCCAGTAATTTTCTGACATACAAATGTCGTATATGCGAACTTTGACAACGATGCTTTTTAATGCAAGCGGCATCACGCCGAAGCGAGCGAACTTTATAGCCCGTTTACCTAACAAGGAAGGTACCCCAAGTGTAAGTCGCCGATTTGGACGTTATTGCAATATGTTGTAGTACATTAAAAAATAAGAGACACATATTTTTTTTTGGCGTGCTGATAGACACTTTAAGGGGGGGAAATCTACCCCTAAAGTTCACCCTCAAAAACAGTTTTTTTCAAATATTTCAAAAACGAATAAAGCTAGCTTAATGAAACTGACGCCAAAAGTTGTAGAATAAAAAAGCCTTCAAAATAGCATTACTTTCAATTTTAAGGGTAGCAACCCCTATTTTTTTTTTCAAGAAAACTAAGCTTTTTTCATCAATTTTCAGCTATAAAAATTACAATAAATTATATATCGCCTCAAAACTGATTCCCTTTAAAAGAATATTAAAAAATAAAGTTGACCCGTCTCGTGGTTTTGGCCAAAATTATTTTTTAGGGGTAACTATCCCTTATTTATTTTTTGTACATTATTTCAGAAATAAATAAAGATACCTTAATAAAACCAACGCTAAAAATTTTACATAAGGAAGGCTTCAAAACAGCATTATTTTCAATTTTAAGGGTAGCAACCCCTATTTTTTCAAGAAAACTAAGCTTTTTTCATCAATTTTCAGCTATAAAAATTATAATAAATTATATATCGCCTTAAAACTGATTCCATTTAAAAGAAAATTAAAAAAATAAAGTTGACCTGTCCCGTGGTTTTAACCAAAATTATTTTTTAGGGGGTAACTACCTTAATAAAACTAACACTAAAAATCTTAAAATTAAAAAGGCCACAAATCTGTATCACTTTCAATTTTAAGGGTAGGAACCCCTATTTTTCTCTTTTTAAGGAAATTAAGAGACTTTATTGACTTCAATGGTGAAACTTATCGATTTTTATCGACTTCTACTAACTTTTTCTGGCAGGGAGGGTAAATATGTTTAGTATTTTTTTCTGAAAAATTTGCGTAAATAATCAAAATTTAGTGAGATTAATTTTTTTTCAAAAAAATAATAAAAATTAAAGTTACGTGTTGCAGAAAAATACAAAATGAAATGATAACTAATGTAAATATGGTTTTTGTTTTAACAACACAAGTTTTATTATTACTATTACTACAAAAAATTTAAAGTATTCTCAAAAAAGTAATTGTTTGTTGAATAGCTCGAGGCATTATGGATTGTAAGTTGTACAATAATGATATTCTTCAAAAAAGTGTTTTAAGCATAAAGGTTTTTTACACCACGAACATCTAACAATTGCAACATTATTACAACCATTGATCTCACAATGCATTGCACAGGAATCTCCGAAACTGAAACTTACGGGGTCATCGAAATCTCCTGGTCGATTCACAAGATACCCACTTTTATACCACGAATATTTAAATAGATTTTCATATCGTGGAGATGAAAATTGGTTATGAACCAAAGACTGTCATTTAATTTATTATTTCTCAAATGTAAATTTAAGTCTTCGTCTATGAGCAAAACATGATCTGAAAAATGTTTAACATAGTTCTTCCATGTGCAGAATCCATATACATCTATCGGCTGTATGTTTCCAGTCGTTCCTGTAGGTATCATTTTGAGATGTAGTGTTTTATTGTGTGGCGTAACTTCCTGTAAAATCGTTGGACAATGACCACTCCACGAATCAATTAGCAGCATGCTTCTAGGTCCAACTTGAGGAAAATATACCTCTTTTAATCACGCCTTAAAGAGTTCTACAAATTTTGATTTTATTTAAATGTGTCTTCCGAAATAATTAACGTTTTATTTTTAGAAATTAATAGAACGTGATTTTACCTGAATTATGTTTTCCAGATGTCGAGGATGTAACATATACGTTTGTAGGCACAAACAAATTTTGTGAGACAATTGGTCCAAATTCTCCGCTTCGTTCCTTTAATACTAAAACCGACTGTACAAGGCACTGTAATTTCTTTTCTCCTTCAAAAGCAAGAGATCGATCAGAATGCATTTCCAACTGAAAACCAGACTGGTCTGAATTATATGTATTGTCAGCGCCTATTTGATTAATCAATTGTTTGACTTCTGTTACGAATGCTACTTCTTTTTTATGCAAATCATTTCTATTTTCTATACTTTTTTTTTGTGATAAATTTATTAATTTTTCGAGAAACAATTTTGTGGGTGTTTTTAAATTTTGAAAGCCAATGTTTTGAAGCTGTAAATCTTACGTCCTCATTTCCGATTAATTTTCGTGCTTGTAGAGCCCATTTTCTTAAATCGTTGTCATGAATTATTAATCCAGCTTCAGTAGCAGCTTTATAATTTTCTAGTGTGAAATCGCAAATTCTTGCAATTTTTTCTTGGTAGGTTCCACCTTGATTGATTTGGTGAGCCCAGCGATGTAACTGTTTCAGAACTGACTTTCCTGAATCTATTTTGAACTGTTTTAAGCGATAAATTCTTTTTTGTTTTTCCACTTCTCCAATATTCAACAGCCCTTTTTTTGTATTCAAAACTCAATGGTCCTTCATGTCCCGTACATTGATCCGTAGGTAATTCAGGATAGTAAGGAAGTGTATGTAAATCAACATTTTCCACAATACGTGCATTTGTTTCTTTATATTCTTCTTGAAAATCCAACGATTTTTCCATTATAACATCTATGCTATTAGACGATTCCATTAAATCTAACAGTATCATTTGGAAATGGTCTTTTATTTCTATTTCTTTAATATTATAAGGGCTATCTTCAATATCAAGTGTTTGGAAATAGGCAAGCAGCAAATTAATAACATTCAGAGGATTAATTTTCATTTTGAGTGCTAAAATAATCAAACATTTATATGAATAATTGCATACAGAAATAGTATCTTTACAACACACATATATAGAATGCTGAAAATAAAAACATTTTTTTAATTTGTATGCGTCACCCCTCTAAACGTTACATTACTATGTTGCGAGAACATAGATATTTCTCAATGAGGAAGCTTTGTACGTTGTACGTTGTACGCTTTTACTGATGTACGCCATCATGCGACCAATGTCTTTTTACCGGGAAATATTTGTTTAAATATTAAAAAAATACCATATTTTCACAAGATAATAATGTTGCATTTAAAAAGGCGACACATACAAATAAAACAAATATTTATACTTTGGGCCATCCTGTTAAGAATCTATTAAGAATATCGTATCTGTATATTTCTTTACTAAAGCGCTTGATTAAAATGAAAATAAGGTAATCTCGAGTTTTTTTTTTAATTTGTAAACAGTAATCGATAAGATGTATTACACAATGCCTGTTAATTTAGATTTATTAAAATTAAGATTTAGTTATTTTAAATTATTATTTATATGTAAAATTTATTATTTGTAAAACATCTAATAGTAAAGGAACCGTATACAATTTTGGCTAAAAATTGAATCAGGAGTCTATAATTTTGTTAACAACAGAAAGTAAACAATACAGTATACACAATAAAGTATATTTTGATACAGTTTTTTATTTTCGTAAAAATATTAAAAATACTTTATGCACTTATAAATCAGGATTTTTTAAATCTTTAAAATGAAAGAAAAATCAATTTAAACTATTTGTGCTCTATAGCGTCAAATGTATCTCCAAAAAATGTAACAATATACGAAATTGCATACTTTCTAATATGTTCATTAAAAATAACGCAAAATATAATTTTGAAAAGCTGTTATAATTTTATTAAAGCCTATAGACAGATACGAAATTCTTACAATTAATGCATTAGATCTGCTACATAAATAGACATTTACCTGTAGTTTTGTAGTGCTGCTGACATTAAAAAAAATGAATTGATGCAATATTACAGCCACGATATTGTAGAAATAACCACTTTCACAAAACAACACTGCACGACTGGAACTCTACCGATTTATAAATACAATGTTTGCCAGCAATATATGAAACTACGAGTTACATCACCAATCTATAAGTATCCGTCTCATAATAACATAAAAATAACATATTATTTTCTCATTCACAATCAGCGATTACTCTTATTTACTGCACAAAAATCACTTACATCCATGTACACACACGCACACACACATTAATTTTTTTTTCCGCCCTTTAATATCAAAATGCCATCTTAAATGTCATTTTGCGGCCTCGGACGGAAAAATACGTTACTGAAACGTGGACGTAAGAGAATTTTTACCTCATGCGACTTTACGACCTCGCTTCGCTCGGGCGAAAAACGTCGCATGAGGTAAATAATCCTCTTCCGCCCGCGTTAGTAATATACTATTAATGCTTTATTTATCACGTATCAAAACGGTACGATTGCCTTTGACGAAGTATTTATAATAATACATAAAATATAATAAAGGGAAGTAAGAACATAATGAACTTCCGGGGATGATTTGCACCCTTTTAAAATGTATTATTCACAGATAAAAAATATAAATATTTTTCGTTTTTTGGTTCACTACAACATATAAAAGTTTAAATAAACATGTTACTTTTCTTGTGGAATTCAAGTCAAAATTAGTTTTTCGAAAAAGCTTTACAATAATTCGTTTAAACAAGTAGTTTAACCAAACTAATTTTGCAAAATTAATGATAAATTAGTATTTCGTATTGCCCGAAAGCGCTAAAATTACATAGCGTTTGTCTGTGTTATTGGTCAAAATTTTATGGTCAATCTTTTCAATGGAATGGTTTTTACAGAGATATATTTATTGTAATTTTTATAGCTGAAAATTGATAAAAAACTTAATTTCCTTTAAAGAAATAGGGGTTGCTACCCTTAAAATTGTAAGTTATGCAGATTTATGGCCTTTTTAATTTTAAAATTTTGAGCATTAGTTTATTAAGGTATCTTTATTTATTTCTGAAATAATGAACAAAATAAAAATAAGGGGTAGTTACCCCTAAAAAATAATTTTGGTTAAAACCACGGGACAGGTGAACTTTATTTTTTAATTTTCTTTTAAATGGAATCAGTTTTAAGGCGATATATAATTTATTATAATTTTTATAGCTGAAAAATGATGAAAAAAGCTTAGTTGTCTTGAAAAAAAAAATAGGGGTTGCTACCCTGAAAATTGAAAGTAATGCTGTTTTGAAGGCTTTTTTATTCTATAACTTTTGGCGTCGGTTTCATTAAACTAGCTTTATTCGTTTTTGAAATATTTGAAAAAAAACTGTTTTTGAGGGTGAACATTAGGGGTAGATTTCAACCCCTTAAAGTGTCTATCAGCACGTAAAAAACAATACGTTTCTCTTATTTTTTAATGTACTACAACATATTGCAATATCGTCCAAATCGGCGACTTGCACTTGGGGTACCTTCCTTGTCAGAAAGACGGTAGTCATAAACTTAAAAACTTCGATGATAATTTAGAAGCAATTAAAAATAACTTAGAAAACAGAGAAAAGACTGGAAGCAAAAGCCACATGGCTATTACCCATGGTGATTATATAAAATCATGTGTAGCTGAAGGAAAAGTTATAGTTAGATGGGTTTCCACAAAGGAAAATGAAGCCGATATAATGACAAAACCGCTTCCTTTTGATACACATAAATACTTGCGAAATAAAACCTTAAATTTGGATTGAAACTAAAATTAGAAAAACGGCACCACACATAAAACACACAAAACACTAACATACTAATTTTGATGTAAATTTAGAGGTAAACAAAATTCATTTTTTTATTTTCAGAGACCACTCCACATCCCCGGTGGGGATCTGAGTACTTAAAGAGAATGGAGTAGACCTCTTTCACCTTAGATGCTGAGAAAATTTATTTTCTTTTGAATTTTGAACCCTTTTTTGTACAAGCTTTTTTATTTCTAATAAAAGTTTTTTCTTCTCTAAGTTTTGGATTTATTTCTCTTTAGAATAGAACATTTATAGATCGGTATATATATGTATACGTAAATATATATATATAAATTTGTTTTAACAGATTTATGGAGCCCTTTTATACACATGAGCATATTTATGGAGCCCGTTTTCTTTTATGGAGCCCGGGTCCCATAAAGTATTTTTCTCGGACGTTTATGGAGCCCGATCTAGAGTATATAACCCCAGAGTCCATTATTTCTTTAGTCACTTGCCATAGGGATCTCTGGGCTGTAGGTACTAATATACAGGGATGGGCTCCATAAACGGATGGGGGGATAATTATATATATATATATATATATATATATATATATATATATATATATATATATATATATATATATATATATATAAATATATATATATATATATATATATATATATATATATATATATATACAGGGTGTGTCAAAAGTTCCGGGACGGCCAGTTATCACAGCGGGAATGCATTTTCCGAAAAAATGTTTCATACAAAAGATGTAGGCTTTTTCCCTGGCTATCTGATGGTGACCTTGAATTTGACCTTGGGCTTGACCTTCAAGGTCATTTGAAGGTCAAGTCGAATTTTTTAAATGGGAATCCTCCTTTTTTATTGCGCAAGTCGAAAGAGGGAAAAATTCTCTTTCCAACGATATAAGACACATACGCGGTCAAATGTGATCTAGAGGTCGTTTCAAGGTCAAGTCGGTAAAATGAGGTCAAATTGATCTTGGGCAGTCCAAAGCATGGAAACTAAGGGCGTTGGGAAAAAACTTTCCATACGAAAGTTTCCGCAAATCGAATGGAGCATCTGATGGTGACCATGAATTTGACCTTGGGCTTGACTTTCAAGGTCATTTGAAGGTCAAGTCGAATTTTTTGAATGGGAACCCTCTTTTTGTTGCAGAAATGCGGGAAAACTTACCTTTCCAGGGGTGTAAGATACATACGGGGTTAAAAGTGAGCCGAAGGTCATTTGAAGGTCAACGTTCTTATACTCCGATCATCTGGACACCCCATCGAATTTCGTGTATCAGGGCGTTAAAAAACATTTTTTGTGCAAACGTTTCTGGATCAAAACCCAGACCTGGGACCTGGCTAATCACCGCTGACCTTGGAACGACCTTGGGTCGACCCAACGGGGCAAACCGACCCCAGATACGGGTTCAGCGACCCCGAAAACCCATGGGTTCGTGGTTTCAAGCACCTTCTGCAATTCCTTCTAGTTTGACCTTGGAACGACCTTGGGTCGATCCAGCGGGGCAAACCGACCCTAGATACGGGTTCAGCGACCCCGAAAACCCATGGGTCCGTGGCCCGCATTTCTGCAACAAAAAGAGGGTTCCCATTCAAAAAATTCGACTTGACATTCAAATGACCTTGAAGGTCAAGCCCAAGGTCAAATTCAAGGTAACCATCAGGTGCTCCATTCGATTTGCGGAAACTTTCGTATGGAAAGTTTTTTCCCAACGCCCTTAGTTTCCATGCTATGGACTGCCAAAGATCAATTTGACCTCATTTTACCGACTTGACCTTGAAACGACCTCTAGATCACATTTGACCCCTTATGTATCTTATATCGGTGGAAAGAGAATTTTTCCCTCTTTCGGTTTCCGCAATAAAAAAGGGGGCTTCCCATTTAAAAAATTCGACTTGACCTTCAAAGGACCTTGAAGGTCAAGCCCAAGGTCAAATTCAAGGTCACCACCAGATAGCCAGGGAAAAATCCTACATCTTTTGTATGAAACATTTTTTCCGAAAATGCATTCCCGCTGAGATAACTGGCCGTCCCGGAACTTTTGACACACCCTATATATATATATATATATATATATATATATATATATATATATATATATATATATATATATTAGGCTAGTATGTTTGAGGAGCTCAACCCCGCTGGGTCAGAGTGGCTAAAGAAATAATAACCCTCAGGTTACCGACCCTAGACAAATAGACTCTAGAAAACACCTCAAACTTCCGCTCGGATGCTGAATATATAGATTGGAAGTTTGAGGAGGCTCCTCAAACTTCCCATAACCCCTCAAACTTCCAAGCGGGTGCTGAATATAATCCTCAAACTTCCAGAATTTCATATTTATATATATATATATATATATATATATATATATATATAGGCTAGTAAGTTTGAGGAGCTCAACCCCGGTCGGTCAGAGTGGCTAAAGAAATAATAACCCTCAGGTTACCGACTCTAGACAAATAGACTCTAGAAAACCCCTCAAACTTCCGCTCGGATGCTGAATATATAGATTGGAAGTTTGAGGAGGCTCCTCAAACTTCTCATAACCCCTCAAACTTCCAAGCGGGTGCTGAATATAATCCTCAAACTTCCAGAATTTCATATTTATATATATATATATATATATATATATATATATATATATATATATATATATATGGTGTCCCATTTTAAAACCACCAGGAAAATATCTCGAAAACTAAGGGAGATGGAAAAAAACTTTTAATACAATAGTTGTAGGGTTCAGAGGGGTCCAACTGATCGTGACCTTCGTTATGACCTTGAGGTCAATGATCAAGTTCATTTGAAGGTCAAATCGATTTTTTCAAATGGGAATCCCCACTTTTGACCTCGTAAATGGAAAGAGCGGAAAATTTTACGTTCAGATGTGTCCTTGAGTCAAGGTTATGGTCATGGTCATGGTCATGTTTAAAATCAAAATCAATAAACGCATCAAAACATTCCCATAAGTAGGTATACGAGACAAATTGTTAAATACAAAAGTTGTAGGGTTGAGAGGGGCCCAACTGATCGTAACCTTGGTTATGACCTTGAGGTCAATGATCAAGGTCATTTGAAGGTCGAATCGATTTTTTCAAATGCGAACCCCCACTTTTGACCATGAACTTGTGGCCAAGGATGATGTCGTTGAAGGTTAAATCAATTTTGTTTAACGGCAACCCTCACCTTTGACCTCGTAAATAGAAAAACCGAAAAATTCTGATATGACCTTGGGTCAAGGTCATGGTCAAAATTATGGTCAGTTTCCGTGCAGTTAAGAGCAAAGTCGGAGATGACCCGGTCATCTAAGGCAAGGTTGGAGATTACTCGGCCAGTTAAAGCAAGGTCGGAGATGACCCGGCCAGTTAAGGCAAGGTCGGAGATGACCCGGCCAGTTAAGGCAAGGTCGGAGATGACCCGGCCAGTTAAGGCAAGGTCGGAGTTGACCCGGTCAGTTAAGGCAAGGTCGGAGATGACCCGGCCAGTTAAGGCAAGATCGGGGATGATCAGGCCAGCTAAAAATTCATTGGAAAATTCCACGTTCATGTGTATTTAGTCATAGGATCCAAGTATTTCGGTCACCATTTACTGAAGAAGATGCTCAAAAGTTGCACCATTTACTTGTTGACAACATTCTATTCTCCTTTTAAAGTTTCTAACAGTATTTAATAATACTTGACGTGGAATACTTAAGCAGATTTGTGTAATCCTTTGAATCATGTCATCTCTTGTAGTTGGTCTGTTGCGGTACACTGTCTGTTTTAGGAAGCCCCATAAATAAAAATCTGGAGATGTCAGATCTGGAGATCTTGGTGGCCATGCTACGGGACCTCCTCTACCAATCCATCGACCGTTAAACCTTTCATTAAGAAAATCTCTGACAATTCTGGCATAATGTGGAGGAGCACCATCTTGTTGTAGCCACATTCTGGCCCTTGTATGGAGATCAACGTTTTCTAGAAAGAGTGGCAGCTCGTCTCTCAGCAACTGTAAATAAGTATGTTGAGTTACGTGACCTTCAAAAAAATAAGGTCCAATCAGATATCCGTTAATAATACCACACCATACCGTTACATTCCAGCGATGCTGATGATCAACTTCTCGCATCCAATGAGGATTAACAGGAGACCAGTAGTGGAAATTATGGCGATTCAACATACCAGTACTCTGAAATGTAGCCTCGTCGCTAAAAAGAACATTGTTAAAGAAATTTTCATCATCAGTAATTTGTTGTGTTGCCCATTGGCAAAATGTTATTCTCCGTCGATAATCTTCCACAGTTAAAGCTTGATTTAGAGTAATGTGGTAAGGATGGTAACGTGCATATCGTAAATATCTACTGGCCGTAGATCTTGGAATACCCATTGTTAACTCGATTTCGCGTAAACTGACATGAACATTTAAATGTACCATGGCTAGAACAGCAAGAAAGAGAGGATTATTTTCATAATCGTGTTCATTCAGTGTCCTCCTTCTTCGAACGAAGTTTCCTTGTCGACCGCGCAGTTCAATGTCACGTATTACCGTATAATCAGGATGTTGTCGTTGAGGGAACCGAGCACGATACAATCTGCTTGCCTCTCGATAGTTTCGTCGACATTCTCCTAAAATAAGAAGAATGTCAACTATTTCATTAGCAGAATAGTCAGGCACTCTTTTTGTTGTAAATGCAATTATTTATCAAAACACACCACAAAAGAAATAATATGTTATTATACTATACAATATTTTAAAACGAAAAAGTTTAATTTTCTGTGCCAATATAAGTGTGCTCAATTTGAAAACAATTTGATGTAAACAGTAATAATTATTGACTATTACCGGTCAATGCTGAATACTTCCGGTCACTATTGGATACAGGTCATCAACACTTATTAACTTTTGTTATTATTTGATATAAGTGGTTAACCCTGGCAAATATTGATAATAGTAAAAATAGTAAACTTTTCCGCTCTTTCCATTTACGAGGTCAAAAATAGGGGTTCCCATTTGAAAAAATCGATTTGACCTTCAAACGACCTTGATCATTGACCTCAAGGTCATAACCAAGGTCACGATCAGTTGGGCCGCTCCAACCCCTACAACTTCTGTATTTAACACTCGTATGCGTAATTATGGGAATGTTTGGATGCGTTGATTGATTTTGATTTTAAACATGACCATGACCATGACCATGGCCTTGACTCAAGGACATATCTGAACGTAAAATTTTCCGCTCTTTCCATTGACGAGGTCAAAAATGGGGGTTCCCATTTGAAAAAATCGATTTGACCTTCAAATGACCTTGATCGTTGACCACAAGGTCATAACCAAGGTTACGATCAGTTGGGCCCCTCTGAACCCTACATTTTCAATTTTTCACTGGTTTCTACCCGGAACAACATATAAAATGCATGTCACGACTCATAGGGTTTCTTCGTGGATTCGTAAACTAGAATTCGCCGATATTCAATAAATCTAGCCTGATTCCGGCGAGAAACCCGGCAACGTATTTATCAGGGCTTAATTATACTTAATAGTGATTTTTTATATTAAATGCACATTTCTTACTTGCCTCTCTATCCATCTTTTTATGTAATCTCACACTCTTTTCCCCTTTCCTACCTTTGTGTGTGCACCAACCTCCAATTAAATATCCGATAAAATTGTCAACTCGTAGTTAAGAAGATATGAAAATGATGAGGTCCGTATGTAATTATTAATGTATCAGGTGTTACAGATGTCAACAATGTCAAATTTCTTGCTCCAGAAACTCAGAATATGGAAGATTATATAAACAGATTAGTAGAGATATGTATTTTACAGTGTTATAAGGAATTTGCATAATGTATATATAGAGGCGATTAGGTCCAAGGTTATTAAGAAGCTCATTCTCGATGAAACGCACAAAGGAGTACAACTTTCTAAACAAGATCTTACAAGACTGGATAATTATCTTAACATGTACAAGGTTTATTTGCAAAGAAAGTCACAAGATATTATCAACCACGGTATTGCGAATATTGGTTTGGGATAGATTATTCAACATTTTCCATGTAAAAGTTTGGTGAAATTTTATTTTAATTTATTTCATTTTTTGTTATAGTTTTGGCAAATACCCTCTCCGGTACAAGCTCGAAACGTAACGACGGTATCTAACTTTACCAATTCAGAAAAAGTACATAATTCTATTTCGAATAGCAGTCCAATAAGACTATCGAAAAAGAGTAAGTATTTGACCCTTGTAAAGTTAAAATGGCTATTTTCGTTCTTACTAGGAGAGTGTCTCGCCTTTGGGTCACGGATTCTTACCAAACTTTGGGTACCGATTTGTTATGTCAAAATATGAAAAAACTTTAAGGTCCAACGCTCAAAATTTTTGAAGATATTCGTCTTTAAAGTTTTATTTTTATTCTATAAGACAACACTTTGTGTTTCTTTTGTTGGCAACCCTACTGAAAATCGCCACATGGGACCTAGGCGGGACCCACATGGGATCTTTCATAGTTTCTATATGGTACCCACATGGGTCTCACATAGTTCTCTTGTTGATCCCACATGGGACCCATGTGGGATTTTGTCCCAGAACCCACATGGGTCCCAGGTGTGATGCAGAAAATTATAATAAATAGCCATGTGGGAACCATGTGGAATTTTGACATACCGTTCGGGTGGATTGTGCGAATCGGCTGTGGGACTCATATGGGAACCATGTGGGAGCCATGTGTAAACTGTATGAGAACCATATGGGAGCCATATGAGAATAATGTTTATTTATTTATTTATTTATAAAAAATTCAACAAACTGAAGAGTCCTTAGCAAATAAACAGTAAATTGATTTGAATTATCACTAATCCTAATATTCCTTGAGTGACCGCCAAATTCAAGCCATTTTGCTCTATCTGTAGCCGTTTCCAAGTTATAATAACAAATAAATAAATAAACAAATAAATAAATAAATATTATAAAACGTTTTATAAACACAAGATTCCCATATGTTTCTCATATGGCTCCCAGATGGTTCCCACATGGTTCCCACATGGCTATTTATATTTTTCTCCATCAGACCTGGGACCCATGTGGGACCCATGTGGTTCCTGGGACAAAATCCCACATGGGTCCTATGTGGGACCCATGTGGGTACCATATAGAAACTATAAAAGATCCCGTGTGGATCCCACCTGGGTTCCATGTGGCGTTTTTCAGTAGGGAATAACTCATCTTGCAATATCTTCTCATAATCCTACAGTATCCATTCAAAAATAAAAGTAAAGTAGAGAGAAAACCTTCAATATGAATTTTTACTCGCCGAAAAATCTCTTCTCTCTCAAAAGTTATGAGCACTTAAACATAAATATAAAAACTGCTGCCAATACATTAGCACTTAGCTTCCTCAAAATAATGTATTTATTCATATTTTTTTTAATTTTTCATAACAATAATTAATTGTATCATACCCAATTTTCTTTATGAATATTCGTAATAAATTAATATATTTTTTTCGAGAATTCATTCTTGTTACTCTTTTTCTCATGCGACAACTCGATATTTTGATAAATCCATTTTTTTCAAAATATTATCACATTTTCAATTAGTTTTATTTTAAACCTCAAATATCTTTCGTCGTAATAGTTAGATTTTATTGGGCAATGAATTCAGTTTAAAGATATAAAAAAATATATCTCTCCCAAATTTTAAGACTATTGGTTGATTTTCTTAATATTGTTAGCGCGTGACAACAAAACTCCTACCTTTTTATAAAACATTGTTTTTTTTTAAAAACAAATAAAAATAATATTTTGAAATTACAACCAAATATATTCTTCAATGAGTATAATATTTAAGATAATTTAAATATTAAAAAAGGAAAATGTACATAATTTAAATACCTTTCAATAAAAATTTATGATGTTAAGTAATAATATCTGTAACATATTAAACAAGTGGCCGACAACAATTGCCTTTACCCTATTATTATATTATCATCAACAAAATGGTCATTAATTAAATTTTTTTTTCCAAATAACATGTGTATAATATAATAACTGTTTTATACATAAAACAAAAATAATACAAATTAAACACAATCTCACCTCTTACTTCTGGAATGATGGGCCATTACATTGCGATATGCCGATCCATTAATAATATGTGGAGTGAACGAAATGACAAACGTAAAGTACAAAAAAACGATATCAAACAAAAGTTTTAACCTCAAATATCTCTGAAATTTATGTATCAATCATTTTGCCCAAAGCACTCAGCCGAGGGCTACCCAACCATCTATCACCATAATAAATTTTAAAGCAATTAAGGGAGTACCCCCGGTAAGGGATTGACACGTTACAAAAATCTTAAATTTAGCACACAGATAGATTTTAGTTTAAAAATGGCTCGGTTAAATTTTAGTGATCTTTAGGAGCGTCAGAAAGAACTTATAAACATTTCAATTTTCACACATTTAACACAGACCTTATGGGAAATCGCACATTTTTCTCTTTCGTTATAAATTGGAGAAATTTTAAAACCTTCAATCATTTTTGTTACTCGTGGAATCGGTAATTTTTTGTAATTTGGAATTTTCTTTAGAGTCACAATGTGGCAATCTTCAACCACAGTATAACCCATTCAACTGTTTTATTTTATGTATAATTTCATGATATACTTCATGACATTAAAAGATAATTATTTTCGTAAAGGACTTTTGACTCTAGGGTAAGTGCAGGTATTACAGCAGCGCGGGTATTATTGAGATATTTCTATTTCTGTAGAAACCTAATAAACTTCATTTCGAATCTGATCCAAAAAATTCGTAATGTACATCTGAAATTTTATCTTTATTATTACTAAAATATAATTAAGAATATTTGCTTATTTTCTTATTTATGTGAATTTTAATTTCGAGAGCTCGATTTGTTGTGAAAAAATATAGGAAGCTTCGAATATACTCGAAACAAAAATGTCTATTTCTGCACACCATTAAAACAAAACAAAAATACTATAAATAACTTTTATACGTAAAATTACAGTCATTTTTCAAAAAAGAGTATGAAATTACTTTATTATAATGTTTAAGTAAAATTTTGATGATGCAGCATTACCTGCATTATTTTTTGCGAATGTTGGAATTACTGCGATAAACTATGAGACACACCTAACCTCCAAAATCGCAGTAATACCTTCACTTACCCTATTACAAAAATATAAAACCTAAGTAATTTATTTTGTTTTAGATAATTTAGTGCTAAAAGCAAGATTTGGATTTTATTTAATAACGTGAATTTTAATTTAAGCTAAATGAATATGTCGCTTCTAGATTTTATAACATAGTTATTTCATGGAATACTATTGCATTATGTCGTACGCATTATGTAAAAATGATTCTATTTAAGTCATTCATTAGCTAGAAAATATAGTTCATTTTCCACTAAGAACTACTTATTAAGCATCTTTTTAAAACTTTAAAGATAAAAAGTAAATTACTAATAACGATTATAAGTAAATTGCTAAGAACGATTTCCAAAGCCAATGTAGCAAGGATTGTTGTGAAATTTTCTTCCCCCCCCCCCCTCGCATTTATGCGGCGGAGGAGAAAAAAGAAGCCTACAAGAATTGTTTTTCGTGACAAAATTAACTTTTTGTTCTGATGAGGGTGACATTGTTCACCGAAACGTCATCATACACATGTGAAAATTTATTTCTCACATCCTTGCCTCGGGAAGATCGAACTCCTACATACCAATATAATCATACTAGACGAGGAATAAAATTCATACAAAAGCACACCGTTGTTATTTCATCAATAAATTGTTAATACTTTCTTTCTTACAGATTTCGTCAATGAAAATGTCGAAGTTGATCAAAAAATGTCCAAAGATGAGTACCGGCGGACTTTAACACTTATGTGTAATACTTTGCGCAATCCAAAAAAACATTAAAATGTTAATTATATTTAATTAAAATTAAAAAAATTAATTTGTTTATTTGAATAAAATCTTATTGATATAACTTGTTTATTCTTATTTCTTTCTTCTTCAAGTAAAAGAATAAACTATACTAATTAGTTTACTTTGGATAATGATTAATAGTTCATTATACAATTCTTAAAATCTAAGGTAAAAGTATCAATACTTGGCCATCAAAACTCCAGTACCAAAAAGTGGCCGCATGCACTAAATAGTATGTTTTTGAAGTTAACACACAATTATAAATTCCTCTCGAAGCCGTCACACTAGGCTTCAACACTCTTTCTCTCGAAACCATCACACAATACTTCAACACTCCCTCTTTCGAAGCCGTCACACAAGACTTCGACACTTTTTTCTCCGGAGCTATCACACAAGACTTCGACGCTCTTTTCTCCAAAGCCATCACACAAGACTCCAACGTACTCGCTCTCGAACCTATCGTACTGAACTCCTTCACTTTCGACGCCGTTACGCCAGATTTCATCTCTCTCAAAGCCGTTGCACTAGACTCTAACTCTCTCTTTCTCTGGGTCTCTAGGCTAGACTCTCCTCTACGCTCTTTCCATGATAGCACGCTAACTCGATCCCTGTCCTCACTCAACCCGGCTCGACTCCATTCACTACCATATAAATTCCTCTGTCAGATTCCTGAGACCATATAAGAGCTATACAGAACGCAGGGGGCTCTACTGCGTCCAGGCAACCGTGTAGGACACTGTGCTGCTCTATGTCCTACCAGTTGGCAGACAAAACACTGATTGTCAAAGGTCGCTTCGCCCGTTGTATTCGTGGCTGCAGCCGACAACTGACGGCGCAGGGGAGTGTCAGATCATTATTGTCACGATTTCCCCTTCGCACGTCTCTGACCGTTCTTTCTCCGACTCTTTCGTCACCCGCTGTCCTTCAACTCCGTTCTTTTCGTACTCTTTTGTTGACTCGACAACAGCAGTGACTTGATACGACGCTTGGTGGGAGCCGCCGTACATAGGACCTCGGATTCTCAACTTCTCACGACGTAGTGGTGGCCTGTATCACTTTTTAATCGTCTCTTCCCTCTCAAACTCTAGTCCATATCGCTCAATCGCCTCGAAACTATCTAAGGTTTTATCCCACAGATAGTCCTGATATTCTGGACGTAAGTGGGAGAAAGCGAGGTTAAACTGCTCTCTCATCGAAGGAAGTTTCTTCAAGTAGCCGACAATTCGACGGAACTTGGTAAGAAAGGGCGTGATCCCGTAAGCTCTCTCGAATGTTTTGAAATCTCAAGTGAAGATTTCATCTTGGTATACTTCATACCAGTCACTCGCTTGATATACTTCATACCAGTCACTCGCTTGGTATACTTCATACCAGTCACTCGGTTGGTATACGTCATACCAATCACTGTGGCTCGCCTACATGCTTTGAGCGTTTTTTAACGTGGAGACTGCTATCATCGAATCCGTGGCGTTCCTCTTGATGACTTTCTCTGCGCGAACTCCTCCAATCACGATTATTTGGCTTCCCTCGATTTCTCCGGCGCCGTACAACCGAACTATTTCGACTCGGACAATGCGAACTAGTGGGACTGATGTCTCGAAAGTCTGCTCTAAATCGGCTCGACAATCCGGATGGCGACTCGAAGGTTGTCTCAGACTCAGACTCAGATTCATTCGGCAGAGAAATTCGTCTTTGCTTCTGCGGGCGGGCTGCTGTACGAGGAGGCTCAATTCTAGCATTGACTTCACTTCGCCAATCCTCTTGTCTCTGGATGTGGGATTTTCGTTTCCAGCCTCGAGGTGTATCTGCAACCGCAACGGCCTCAATGCGTAACGTGTCCCTAGATTATCGTAATGTAGTCTGTCACATCTCCCCATCACCGACTCAACATTTTCGTGAAGAGATATTCGAGGGATTGCGCCGACATTCGTCGATCCCAGGAGTCTCTGGTATTCACAGGTACGAAAGGTGAAAGTATGACAACTTCCTCCTGAAAGTGGAGGGCCGTTGTCTGGTGAGATGAGGCCATGGTTACAATCGGCTCTGATCGCGAAATTGACATGAATTCCTCTTCTGAAGTGAGTGACAGGTAGTACGAATGATCAGCTCCTGCATTCGAAGCACTTGTAATTCGAGTCATCGTCGTTATAATTCCTTCTTCTTACACTCTCGACCCACCACAACCATTATCCCTCAATAAACTATCACGTCTCCAAACTCGATAGGAAAACAGTATCAGTCTTCTCCGATCTTCTTGAAGAAAAAGAGAAACTCGACACCCTTCACTCGACCCTCTCACTGGCAATCTTGTATCTCAATCACAACCTCGATTTGCCTTGAATTCGACCCTCGTTGTTGCTGTCGTTAGCGAGGCCCCACGTTGGGCGCCATTTGTAACGTTTTATTTGCTTGAACCCACTAGTAGAGTCAAAATAGTCAATAAGTTTGATTTGAGCAAATATTTCGGCTTGCGACTAGTATCTCGATGAGAAAGTAGCCACGACTCAGTAAAAACCAAGGTTGAATTTTATATACTCCAACACACAATACCAACGCTAATAGACACAATATCCTTCTTATTCGGACCGCAAAGAGATTGCACACTCGTGAATAATATCAAGCACGTAGGAAGTAAAATGTAGTTTATTAATTTCAAATCAAGATGGCGGCTTCCGCCATTTTGCGTCGTCGGCTCGTCTTTCCTGTCGGCTGCGGGGCTCTCACTAGGCTTCTCCCGCACTCCTGCCACCGGACCTGCTAAACACACAAAAGAACCACCCGGTCACGAAACTTGACCCCGCAACTCACAAGCCGACTCACGACATGACAACTTAGGAGACACCAGAACTCCAGCTACCCTTTCATGCCACCAGGTTACACTGGTGTAATTCCTCCTCAGCTGTACTGCGGCTCTCGAATATTTGGAACATCAGCCCCAACCTCTCTCACGACCCGAAGTGCAACCCTCACGACCCTATAACTTGCTTCGCACAACTTACAAGCCTCAACTTGTACCTACCTACCTTTACACCTTCAATCCTTACTGCTTCGCAGCTACTTACTAGGTTCACAATTTCTCCGGCAACACCTCACACACCCTACCAATGACTCGTTACTTTTACTCGGCGAACAATGAGAGAGTTAACTGGACTATCCATAACCTCGTATGAGCTCGTTTGGAGGTCAATCGTCTCGAGTGACTCCCTTTCCTTACCCGCGGTCACTAGCGCGCGTCACACTCATCGCTCGGCTGAGTATATTCATTCTATCTCTCGCGCTCTATCTCTACCTCCTTCTCTCTCTCTCTACTCACCGGTGTTCGCAGTACTATACCTCTAGCTGAGTGCTCATCGAGCACCTTCGAAAGAAGTCACCTTCGAAGACGTGGAACCCGCGGTTTCTCATTTCTCGTCGCAGGCAATGGGGACACGGTATACCCCGTAGTGTAGCAGCAAAAGCTCTCCCATTCATCGGACACCATATTGCAAAACTATGCAACTCCTCTCTCCTGCAAGGCAAATTTCCTGGTGTCTGTAGGAAGGCACAACTCGTTTCAGTAGTTATTGCGACACTATGGAGCACCCAAACAATGACTCATCGACGCCAGCCGAGGTCAATGTTTGTCGCGCCACCGCCATAGTGCCGCGTTAGCAAAGTTTGTGCATATGCGTGTGTGTGGACGTTTGTGTGATGCGCACATACACACGCGCGCACAAGTATATTCTAAGGAGAGAGAGAAAAAAAGAGAGAGAAGAGAGAGAAAGAAGTGAGCGAGAGAGAGACAGGGAAGAGAGAGCGAAAAAGGAGCGAGCGAGAGAGAGAGAGAGAGAGAGAGAGAAACGCGCATGTGCATCAAACAATTGTGCAAGCTCACACATACACATTCGAACATACACACCATTCTTTGCCCACGAAAACGCACATACACACACTCGCTCACATGCTCGCCCATGCCCCATACACACTTCCGAACACGCACTCACTCACTGGAACGCTCACACATATACATCCGAAAAACAGACACACACACTAGCACACAACATACACACTTCCACACACATACATTTTTGAGAAAGCGAGAGAAAGATCGAGAAAGAGACAGAAAAAGATAGAGAGAGTAACTTTTGTGCGTAGTCTCTCTGTATCATCATGGCAAACGTACCTACATAGAAAATTTCCAGATTCACGGTGTTTTACGGGGTTTTCGATATTTTATCAGATTTTGGAAGCTAATGGTATATAATTCGTGAACATGTCGTCTTATGGTGTGTCTACGGGATTTTTATGGTGTATTTTACAACATTTGTCTATAGCTCCTCTGCAACACGGCAAATGTACCTACATAGAAAAGTTTCTGATTCATGGGTTTTTATGGGGTTTTTATGTGGTTTTCAATATTTTATCGGATTTTGGAAGCTAATGGTATATGATTCGTGAACATGTGGTCTTATGGTGTGTCTATGGGGTTTTTATGGTGTATTTTACAACTTTTGTGTATAGCCTATATGCATCATGGCAAGTGTACCTACATAAAAAATTTTTCAGATTCATGGGTTTTTATATGGTTTTTACAACTTCTATGTACAGTCTCTGCATCGTGCAGCGAGCGGCCAACATCCTACGCGCAGTATGCAATCACGCACGCACGGTTTGACAAAAATGGAAAAAACTCATGCACATCCCATAAGACTACTTCATCATATATTATACTTCTGTCATACTCTTGTGGAACTGTAAGCCCAAATTTCTACATTGAATCACTATCTACATATAATACTCGCGCACAACATTTGCATTGGCCATAATCCGCACACAGCACACTCGTGGTACTTTGCCACGGAGATGTTCATGCGACAAGACAATATTTCATGACTGACAGCCGATCGAACATTCGCCTTTGCCACGGATGCTCTCATCGCACGTGAGCTCTCATCACACGCAGGCTCTCTGCTGTTGAACTATATCATCTTACCTCGAATTAGTCAGAGCTTGCAGTCGTCGAAATTGTATCTTGCCATGTGTCCCACGTTTTCAATTTCTTGAATTACACTCACGTGCAAAAAACTCCTGACTGTGACATGTTTTCATCGACGGTTGCGTTCACGGCCGACACTCTGCGGACGTTTCATTTTCAGCGTAAACCAGATAGGGTGTAACATCAGACACCGAACTGCAGATATGTTATTTTTTTTTTTTTTTTTCTTAAATGTCACGTACCGAAAGCACAACGAGTTGCAGTATAACGAAACTCCATACCAGACACAGAAAGGAATAAAGACATTGTAAGTAACAAATGTCTGCAAACGCAATCCGACGTTAAAAAAAATGTGACCACACGGAGAGCCAAATGGCTACTGATGAACACTTTTCGGGGAGCGGCTGACCAGCGGGAAGTAGGCTGTTGGAAGTCGGATGACAACTGCTGGAAGTCGGCTGTTGGCTGCTGGAAGTCGGCTGCCGTCTGCTGGAAGTAGTTGTGTAAAATATTGTTTCAGTTATCCATGCGACTACAGCCGCGGTCCGTCTGCTACTGACGCGTCAGAGGGCCACACCCTGGAAAACTAGTGGCGTTGGTGTAGCAACGCAAAAAATGTACTCGTGATCGGTGATAACACAGTGTAAAATCAGCTCATTGGCTACCGCTGTATCTCCATCGTTGTGATTGGCGGTGACCGGCGCACCAGAAAACACCTCATTGGCTGTTGGTGTGCCCCACCAAGCTGATTTAGCGGCCGCGAGAAACGAAGCGTGAGAAGAGCTTATTGGTTACCGCTGCGCCGGCAAAAGAGCTGCTTTGCCACGGCACTAGCCCCACCACACGACTCGTAAATTAGCGAGCGGCTGCGCGTGGGTGCTGGCGCGACCACCGCTCCGCTATGTCGGTAAGAGAGCTGACTCCCCGCCATACTAGTGTCAATCCGATCGCATGGCTCACGGCCTCGTGGTAAGAGGTACGAGTAATAAAGTCCATCTGATAAACCGATGTATTTTAAATAAAAGTTTTTCCCGTCATGGCACCAGTAAACGAATACTGACGAAAGGTGTTGTGGCCACACGGAGAGCTAAACGGCAACTGACGAGTGTACGCCCGATGATGTATCCGGTAGCCAGCAGATCGTGCACGTGCCGTTTAAATTGCGAGTCAGCATTTTTGAATGGAAGAAAACAGCAAACATGAGAGCATCATGAAGCGTATGACAATGAGATCATCGAGGCGACACTTTCGCAGCTGCGCGACTGCTGACACCGCAAATCAGATAACTGAGCGCCAGACAGTGTATGAATCATACACTCATATTTTACTTTCTCAAGCGCCGCTGCACGGATGCTACCGCAACAAAACAGGTAATAGCAAGCAGGATACGTCATACATTCGTCTTTAAATTTCTACAAGCTGCGCTTTCTAAAAAGAAGGCTCTAAATACTATCACGTGATTGCTAGCTTCCAAAACTTTTTTTTGCCATAAATACATCATAATCACTCTCGAATTCAGCCACAACATTCCGTTCGTATTTGGTAGTCACAATCTTTATACTTGTTTGTTTTTCGACTCGCTGATAGAGTAAGCATTACAAGGTCTTTTCAAATCTTTTTCGAGGAGCGGATTACCAGTGGGAAGTCGGCTGTTGGAAGTCGGATGTTAACTGCTGGAAGTCAGCTGTTGGAAGTCGAATGTCCACATCTGGACGTTGGCTGTTGGGCGATGAAAGGCGGCTGTCGTCTGTTGGAAGTAGCTGTTTCAAATACTTTTTCAGTTAGCCATACGGCTACATGTGCGTTCCGTCTACTACTGACGCATCAGAGGACCCCTGGAAAGCTAGTGGCGCTGGGGTAGCAGCGCAAAGAACGCACTCGTCATCGGTGACGACACAGTGTAAAATCAGATTATTGGCTACCGCTGTATCTCTATCGTTGTGATTGGCGGTAGTTGGCGTACCAGAAAAAAGCTCATTGGCACCGTCCCCAACAAGCTGATTTTAACGTCCGCGGGAGGCGCAGCGTGGAAGAGCTCATTGGTCACCACTGCGCCGGCCAAAAGAGATGATTTGCCGCGGTGCTAGCTCTACCACATTTATCAGTGGGGCCGCGCGCGAATGTTGTAACTACGTTAAAGTAAGATTCTCACTCGTCAGCGGATTGTATACGTGCAGTACCAAGCCATGATCTCATAGTGTCAAATTGCATACTGCGCGGATAATGTTACATTTCAGATGACCAGTTCAAAAGTGTTGGCAATGCAGTCGTGCGCATTGCACGATGAGCTCATCGTGTCGCACACGTGTGTGATTGAAGTTATATTTCAAACCAGAAAGCAATGTGTGACTTAACCGCAACAGCGAACGAAATCATCAGAAAAGATATAGTCAACGACGCTCGTGTATTTTCTTCTGTTTAACTCTCTTTACAACACATGATCCATACGATTATATTTCTGCAAATTTCTTTGTCAGCCAGAAAGGAATGCCACGTACCGACGAAATAGAGGAGGTATAGTACTTTGCGTATAGTTCGAAGACGTACAATCCGGTAACCGAGAGAGGTATTTAAGTAGGGATAGCAGTAATCCTTATCCAGTGTAGTTTGACTGAGCGAGAGTATACCACGTCAAGATGTTTCGAGCTAGTGTATCGCATCTACTGAAAATTCTAAGACTAGGCCGGATCGCAAAATTTCGATAACCTCATGTACGTGCAATGTTCGGACCTGTGTGGGATAGTAATCTTGATAAATTATCGATCAACATTCTATGTAAAAAACTTCACTTTCTCCTCTTACAATGTGGAATAGCGACAGTTGATTTCATGTATAGTATGGGGCTTTTTCAAAACCGTGATGTTCTCTCGATTGTTGTACGGGTTTTAAAACAACGTAATGAACACAGAAGTCCTATGGCTATTCGTATTTTTCGACGTTTTCGTAAGTAGCAATTTATTATATCGATATTATATATAAACTTTACTTTTTCAAGCAAAAATTTATTATCATGTTAGTGTTTAACCAAATGATGGATGACACGGAAGGCGACACCTTTTTAATGCGTTGTGTTTATCAGGATCTTGGACAGTCAGGAACCTCTATAAGCAACATTTGTAAGTATTGGGTGTGTTATAACTAGAAAATAATAATTTAATAATATTATGGCACACTTCAATACTTAAGGTCCAGAAACAAAAAGTCAACCTTCAACATCTCAATGTAATTATCAGGATATTGCTCAAGTGGTTACCTCTACAGACGATACACATAATGGTAAGCATTAAGAGAGAGGATTATGATAAAATAATTAATAATATTAATGCCCTCGTTAATACTTCAGTTTCAGATTTACGGCACGAACACCAACCGGTTCCTTTAACGGCTGGTGACACATCGGAATCTCAACGTATCGAGTATGATTCCAATACAAGTACTAGTGACAGTGATAGTAGTAGCGACAGTGACACCAGTTGTAGCGATAGCACCGACACAGCCCTAGAAGACACAATAGACTATGATGGTACGATTATATAAATGTTTTTCTTTTATCCGTGAAACTAAAAAGCCTTTCAATTTACAGAAGACTGTTTAGAGACCGAAGAGGGTAATAGAGCTCGTTTCATTGTTGAAAATGATACAACACGTCATTATCACCGTTTCGGATACGAGGGAAGAGAAATTCGAGGTATAATATCCCAACCGCCAGAGAATGCAAATATTTACGATTAGTTAGAAGAATCTATGCGCAGTTTTCATTGGCAGTTATGTAGCAGAGGCGACCCAAACGATTTCATAGGGTTAACTATCAGCTCAGAAAAATTCAACCACGGTCCTTTATGGCTCTCTTTCAGACCTGTTAAAAACTTAAAACCAGATGATATTTGGGAATTGTTATTCAACACAGTGCAGAGTGCAGGTGATTATCGATCAGCTGTGCCATTGTAAAAGGCACATCTGGGCGAGGCAGAGTACGATTAACCGAAGGGACGGTAAGCAAAAGATCTATAGTAACTATCAAGAACAGTGATAACCTTTGCCTGCCACGTTCTTCAGTCGTAGCACACGCCTATGCAATTAGAGGACAAAATCGTTCTGGAAAATTTGCATAGTTATTGGAATCTCATTCGCCACAGCAATAGCAGTGTTCAGAAAGAAGCAGCAGAAAACATCGTGAATTTGCAGCCACACAAGTACCAATGGATGGTTGCGGTATTGACGAGATCCATAAATTTCAAATTTTTTTCGCCGGTTATGCTACGGCTATAGTGGTGTATAATTTTTGTTCCTTCGGCTAAGGTTCACCACCACTATATGATGGTACACGTTTCGTCATCGACACGCATGGGTACATTGAGCACACATTACGGCTTACGTATTATGAGAGGTTAAAACACTACCAGCCAATACTTAATATGATAGCTGCGAGCGGTAGTGCTGGATTTTGCATACCTTGTAATCAATGCTACTGGTGAACGGTAGATCACAGGTGTTCTAATAAATGCTACAAATGTATGGCAATGCCACCGTGTGACATGACTATTAAGTTAAAAAAGTGCACGTCGTGCTTTAGATCTTTTTTCGGTGAATTGTGCTATGAAAACTACTTGAATAAAGGATCGTTCAACAAGAATAGTACTGTATGTGACAGAATGAAGATATGTCGAATTTGTTTCAGGACAGTACTTGTAAAGAACAGTCGAAGCCACGAATGCCGTGTGTCTTATTGTAAAATATGCAAATTACACCTGCCCACAAGACATTTATGTCACATACAGACAATAGAAACGAAAGCGAAGGAACCCACGCCAAATTCAATTTTCCTGTTTTATGATTTTGAGACTCAACAAACGTTGGAGGTGTTGGGTGATGAGGAGAAAAAAATGCACTTACCCAATATGTGTATCGTGCAGCAAGTTTGTACATTCTGTCTCGATAATGACAATATATCCGTCCCATGCGCTCATTGTGGAATACGTGAATATGTGCTCAAAAAAGAGCCGGTGAAACAACTGGTCGAACTTGCGCTGGAGCCTAGACAACACTTCAAAAATATTATATGCATTGCACATAACTCGCAAAGCTTTGATGCACAATTTATATTCAAGTATATCGTTGAAAAATACGAAAAACAACGTGTCACCCCGTCAGTGGTGATGAACGGTTCAAAAATAATTTTATTAGAGATTTTGCAGACCAAATTTATAGATAGTTTAAATTATTTTCACATGCCTTTGAGTAGCTTACCAAAAGCGTATGCTTTGCATGAGATAGAGAAAGGTATTTTTCCACATTTATTCAATACAACTCAAAATCAGACATACGTGGGGCCGTTACCATCTTTGGACTTTTATTCACCAGACTCTATGAATAGCAAGGGAAGGCAACGTTTTTTAGATTGGTACAATGAGCAGACATTACGTAGATACTTATTCGATTTTCAACAAGAAATTGAAAAATATTGTAGGCAAGATGTTACGATTCTAAGATTGTCATGTTTAGCTTTTCGGAAAAATTTCATAAAATACAATGTCGATCCTTTTGTCGAGTGTACAACTATAGCTTCTTCATGCATGCGTGTTTTCAGAAAAAATTTTTTAAAAAAGAATCAGATAGGTATCATACCGCCTGGTGGTTACAGATGGACCGATAATCAATCCACGAAGGCCGTATACTGGCTGTCTTGGATGGAGAAAAAGATTCTAAAACGACCGGTCGAACACGCCGGACGATGTCGCGAAAGGCGGTTACGGGAAGGTATCATCGTCGATGGTTACAGCTCACTGCAAAATGAAGAAAATCACAGAGGCTTAGTACTACAATTTCACGGCTGTTTTTGGCACGGATGTCCACGATGTTACAGAATAAATAGAGACGCGACGTTGATAACTGGTGACACAATGGATAGCAGATTTGAGAGAACTTTAGCTATAAGTAAAAAAATAAAAGATCATAGTTACGAATTAATCGAAAAATGGGAGTGTGATTTTCCAAATGAAATCACACAAAACGAAGAGCTCCATTGCTTTATTCAAGAAAGTGTCGATGACGAGAATCAAAAACCAATGGAGATGCGTTTTTCGGTGGTCGCACAGGCAACGCAGTCAAAATGTTTGAATGTGAAGAAAGAGAAAAGATCAGATACGTAGATGTATGTTCGTTGTATCCATATATTTGCAAACATGGTAAATACCCAATTGGAAACCCCAAAGTGTACGTCGGCCGAGAGGAATGTGCTCACATTATGGGTCAGCACAACGATATTTCACGAGTAAATGGAATAATTAAGTGTGAAGTACTGCCACCACAAAACCTATATCACCCTTTATTACCTGTAAGAATGCACGGTAAGTTGATATTTCCTCTGTGCCGCAAATGTTGTGAAGAAACGATCCAAGAACCATGCCCACATCAAGATCCAAACGACCGTATTTTACGTGGAACATGGGTTTCTGAAGAGGTGAAGGAAGCCGTAAAATGGGGCTATGTTATTAAACGCGTTTACGAAATTTGGCAGTATGAAATGACTCAGTATATCCAAGAAGAACGTAAAGGCGGCATATTTGCAGAATATATTAATACGTTTTTCGAGCGAAAAACTATGGCTTCAGGGTTTCCGCCAGGCTGCGTAACGGATCGAGATAAAGACGAATATATAAGAAAACTAGAACTTGTGGAGGGTATAAGTTTAGATAGGAATGCAATACAGTACAATGCAGGCTTGCGTTCAGTTGCAAAACTATGCTTGAACTCATTATGGGGCAAGTTTGGACAATGCGAAAATCTAACAAAGACGGAAATGATAACAAAACCGGAAAGATTAACGGAATTCCTTACCAGTCCAGAGATAGACGTCAATGGGGTTTTACCGGTCAAGGACGAAACACTTTACGTAAATTGGTGTTACAAAACCGAAGCTTTATTACCATCACCAACGACGAGTGTTGTGCTTGCGGCTTTTACAACGGCGCAGGCTCGTTTGGAACTGTTCAGGTACCTTAACGCTTTGGGTGCACGTGCACTCTACTACGATACAGACTCTGTTTTTTACCTTAGCAGAGATGGTGAACAAGATCTACCGACGGGTATGGCTCTAGGCGAATTAACGGATGAGTTAGCAGCCAGTGGTGTAGGCACGTACATAACCTCTTTTTTATCCGGAGGACCAAAATTTTACGCGTACAAATATAAAAAACCTGATGGGGACGAGGGCTGTGTATGCAAAGTAAAGGGTATAAGACTAAATTATGCTAATGCCCAAAAAATCAGTTTCAATACAATCCGCGAAATGATCACAGCACAGAACAACGAAATAGTTGTGCATAACACAACTATTCGACACACGGCATTTCAAGACGTTTTAACTCAAAACGAAATAAAAACCTGCAAACCCGGCAAGAGGAGATTTGTTGGTTTCAAAAAAAGTTATCCGTACGGCTTCATAGAAGGGCCGACCACGACTGACGCTACCTGAGAAAGCACTGACGTGACACCAAAAATCTAATTGGTGACGTCGACACAGAATTCATTCATCATTTTAGAATCACTATAATATTGTACAGACGCACTCAAAAGATATTAATGGGGCTATTATATCGAAACATATTATTATAAGTTCTATTTTATTAATGAATTTGTATCAACTTTACCTGTCTAATGTATTTCGACTTCTCCTACCGAAAGTGTCGTATCTCAGCGTTTTATTTTAAAAAGATCATATCTGAGCATTTCAGTCTAAAAAGTCGTATCTCATCATTCTATTCTAAAGTATCGTATTTCAGCATGCTATTCTAAACAATCGTATTTCAAAATTGTGTTCTAAAGAGTCGTATCTCGTTCTTAGTTCTATAAAGTCATATTTCAGATTTTAATAGAAACTAGTAATGAAAATGTTATCTATGTCAGACATTATTTTTTAATAAATATTAAAAGGACTGAGATTTTATAGCTAATACTGTTCTTTATAGCTTCAAATAAATAATATTTTAATTATACTAACTTTTCTTTTATTTCAATCTTCCCTTCCTTTACTCCTAAAATTGATTTGGAATGAAAATTTCTTCAAGAATTATAAAAATACAACGGTTTATCAGATAGTCTCTACTATTTGCATCTATTACCGCGATTCCGTGAACCATACGATCGGTTTGACGGTAGCATCGTAGTAAATCAGCTCGACACAGCGGGGCGGTGGTCGCACCAACACACGCACGCGGTAGGTTGTGAAATTGCGAGCCGTGTGGTGGGGCATTCCCCGTGACAAATCATCTCTTTTGGCCGGCGCAATGGTGACCAATGAGCTGATTGACCAATGAAGCCGCGGACGTTAAAATAAGCTTGTTGGGGGCACTGCCAATGAGCTTCTTTCTGGTACGCCAACTACCGCCAATCACAACGATAGAGATACAGCGGTAGCCAATGAGCTGATTTTACACTGTGTCGTCACCGATGACGAGTACGTTCTTTGCGCTGCTACCCCAGCGCCACTAGCTTTCCAGGGGTCCTCTGATGCGTCAGTAGTAGACGGACCGCACATGTAGCCGTATGGCTAACTGAAAAAGTATTTGAAACAGCTACTTCCAACAGACGACAGCCGCCTTTCATCGCCCAACAGCCAACTTCCAGATGTGGACATTCGGCTTCCAACAGCTGACTTCCAGCAGTTAACATCCGACTTCCAACAGCCGACTTCCCGCTGGCAATCCGCTCCTCGAAAAAGATTTGAAAAGACCTTGTAATGCTTACTCTATCAGCGAGTCGAAAACAAACAAGTATAAAGATTGTGACTACCAAATACGAACGAAAAGTTGTGGCTGAATTCGAGAGTGATTATGATGTATTTATGGCAAAAAAAAAGTTTTGGAAGCTAGCAATCACGAGATAGTATTTAGAGCCTTTTTTTTAGAAAGCGCAGCTTGTAGAAATTTAAAGACGAATGTATGACGTATCCTGCTTGCTATGACCTGTCTTGTTGCGGTAGCATCCGTGCATCGGCGCTAAAGAAAGTAAAAGATGAGTGTATGATTCATACACTGTCCTGTGCTCAGTTATCTGATTTGTGGTGTCAGCAGTCGCGTAGCTGCGAAAGTGTCGCCTCGATGATCTTATTGTCATACGCTTCATGATGCTCTCATGTTTGCTGTTTTCTTCCATTCAAAAATGCTGACTCGCCATTTAAACGGCACGTGCACGATCTGCTGGCTACCGGATACATCATCGGGCGTACACTCGTCAGTTGCCGTTTAGCTCTCCGTGTGGCCACAACACCTTTCGTCAGTATTCGTTTACTGGTGCCATGACGGGAAAAACTTTTATTTAAAATACATTGGTTCATCAGATGGACTTTATTACTCGTACCTCTTACCACGAGCCCGTGAGCTATACGATCGGATTGACACTAGTATAGCGGAGAGTCAGCTCTTTTACCGACATAGCGGAGCGGTGGTCGCGCGGGCGCCCGCGCGCAGCCGCTCGCTAATTTGCGAGTCGTGTGGTGGGGCTAGTGCCGTGGCAAAGCAACCCTTTTGCCGGCGCAGCCGTAACCAATAAGCTTTTCTCACGCTGCGTTTTTTGGTGTTGGCACACCCACAGCCAATGAGGTGTTTTCTGGTGCGCTGGCCACCGCCAATCACAACGATGGAGATACAGCGATAGCCAATGAGCTGATTTTACACTGTGTCATCACCGATCACGAGTACATTCTTTGCGTTGCTACACCAGCGGCACTAGTTTTCCAGGGTGTGGTCCTCTGACGCGTCAGTAGCAGACGGACCGCGGCTGTAGTCGCATGGATAACCGAAACAATATTTTACACAACTACTTCCAGCAGACGGCAGCCGACTTCCAGCAGCCAACAGCCGACTTCCAGCAGTTGTCATCCGACTTCCAACAGCCTACTTCCCACTGGTCAGCCGCTCCCCGAAAAGTGTTCATCAGTAGCCATTTAGCTCTCCGTGTGGTCACATTTTTTTTTAACGTCCGATTTCGTTTGCAGACATTTGTTACTTACAATGTCTTTATTCCTTTCTGTGTCTGGTATGGAGTTTCGTTATACTACAACTCGTTGTGCTTTCGGTACGTGACATTTAAAAAAAAAAAAAAATAACATATCTGCAGTTCGGTGTCTGATGTTACACCCTATCTGGTTTACGCTGAAAATGAAATGTCCGCAGAGTGTCGGCTGTGAACGCGACCGTCTATGAAAAGATGTCACAGTCAGGAGTTTTTTGCACGTGAGTGTAATTCAAGAAATTGTAAACGTGGGACACATGGCAAGATACAATTTCGACGACTGCAAGTTCTGACTAATTCGAGGTAAGATGATATAGTTCAACAGCAAAGAGTCCGCGTGTGATGAGAGCCCACGTGCGATGAGATCATCCGTGGCAAAGACGAATGTTCGATCGGCTGTCAGTCATGAAATGCTGTCTTGTCGCATGAACATCTCCGTCGCAAAGTACCACGAGTGTGCTGTGTGCAGATTATGGCCAATGCAAATGCTGTGCGCGAGTACTTTATGTAGATAGTGATTCAATGCAGAAATTTTGGCTTACAGTTCCACAACAGTATGACAGAAGTATAATATTATGATGAAGTTGTCTTATGGGATGTGCATGAGTTTTTTCCATTTTTCTCAAACCGTGCGTGCGTGATTGCATACTGCCCGTAGGATGTTGGCCGCTCGCTGCACGGTGCAGAGACTGTACATCAAAGTTGTAAAAACCATATAAAAACGCATGATTCTGAAAAATTTTTTATGTAGGTACACTTGCCATGATGCAGAGAGGCTATACACAAAAGTTGTAAAATACACCATATAAAACCCCATAGACACACCATAAGACCACATGTTCACGAATCATATACCATTAGCTTCCAAAATCCGATAAAATATCGAAAACCCCGTAAAACACCATGAATCTGAAAATTTTCTATGTAGGTACATTTGCCATGATGATACAGAGAGACTACGCACAAAAGTTACTCTCTTTCTCGATCTTTCTCTCGCTTTCTCAAAAATGTATGTGTGGGGAAGTGTGTATGTTGCGAGCTAGTGTGTGTGTGTTTTTTGGATGCATGTGTGTGAGCGTTCCAGTGAGTAACTGCGTGTTCGGAAGTGTGTATGGGCATGGGCGAGCATGTGAGCGAGTGTGTGTGTGTGTGTTTTCGTGGGCAAAGAATGAGTGTGTATGTTCGAATGAGTATGTGTGAGCTTGCACAATTGCTTGATGCACGTGCGCGTTTCTCTCTCTCTCTCTCTCTCGCTCGCTCCTTTTTCGCTCTCTCTTCTCTCTCTCTCGCTTACTTCTTTCTCTCTCTTCTCTCTCTTTTTTTTCTCTCTCTCTCCTTAGAATATATTTGTGCGCGCGTGTGTATGTGCGCACCACACAAACGTCCACACACACGCACACACGTCTGCGCCACTCATATACACAAACTTTGCTAACGCGGCACTATGGTGGCCCGACAAACATTGACCTCAGCTGGCGTCGATGAGTCATTGTTTGGGTGCTCCATAGTATCGCAATAACTACTCGTACCTCTAAAGAAAACAGCTGTCCCTTCAGCAGTCACAGATTTTCGCCCGATCGCTTTACTGTCATTTCTTTCCAAGGTACTGGAGAAAATAGTACGCACACAGATTACGGAATACTTAACAGACAACAAAATCCTTAACCCTCACCAGACTGGGTTCAGACAAAATCACAGTGCTCAGACTGCTTTACTGAAACTGACTGAGGACATTAGAGCTGGTATTGATGAACGTTCAGAGAAAAAACTCATAACAATATTATCAATTTTTAGAAAAATAAAAATACCAAGCAAGAATGTGCTGCTGATGTTGTCAGCTGCTATTTTCTTGCTCCGTCGATAATTGAATTAAAAGCGGAGTGGAACGCCATAGAACGAGAGAACCGTGACTGTGTTGAAACAGTAACAGTGCAGTTTTTAATGCAATACTGCGTCCTAATTTTATTTGTTAAGGTAGTTATATCCCAAGATACAAACCTTGTAGAAAATAATTATTCTTTTACTTATATAAAATCTGATAGTGTGATGGATTATAGATGTTAAAGAAGAATAGTTAATAAACTATAAAAGATTTTTAAACCCAAAATTATATTATTGCAAATGTAGATATCGTTCATTAAAGAAGTAGTCATACAATGTTTCGAATTTTTTTTAATTTTAATTTTATTTCAATATTATTTCAAGCTTAATCTGTTCCTTGAATGATTACCTAAAGATCCACCGTTAACAAATTTTGAAATAAATAATTAACAACAAGTAAAATCTAATTGTTTATAGGTCCCAGCCAATTTTATTAAATAACAATGGATTTTTTCTCCTTACAATTAATTATTTCAAAATTTTTTAACGGTGGATCTTTAGGTAATCATTCAAGGAACAGATTAAGCTTTTGAACATTAAAATTAAATTAAAATAAAAAAAAATTCGAAACATTGTATGAGTATTTCTTTAATGAACGATATCTGCACTTGCAATAATATAATTTTGGGTTTAAAAATCGTTTACAATTTATTAACTCTTCTTTTTTAATATCTGTAATCCATCACACTATCAGATTTTATATAAGTAAAATAATAAATATTTTCTACAAGGTTTGTATCTTGAGATATAACTACCTTAATGATTTATGTGGCGTTTAATTACAATAGCAAGATCGTAAAAACATTAAGAGGGTTGTCGTGATTTTATAATGGTTTCACTATTTAATTTCTATGCGATAAAATATTAAAATATAATAATGTAAATACACACGGATATGAAAGGAAAATATTTTCTGAACCACAAAAAACTATTGTGAGAAAAAATTGTGAATCGAACATGTAGATATTATTCAATAAGGAAAAATGTTAACATTTAACATAAGTTAACATTTGTTTAAGACCTATCGAGACTTCTATTATGAAATAATTAATATTTACAGAACAACATATAATTGTTTACAGTTTAAATCTAATAAACTTCAAGTTAGACACTATCAGACTGTAAACAATTACATGTTTCTTCGTATATATTAATTATTTCATAATATAAGCCTGGATGGGTTGTAGAAAAATGTTTAAGAACCAAAATGAGACGTTAAACATTAAAATCTAATGAAAAATAAAAATTTGTAAAATTTGTAACATTTTAACTTATTGCATAATATCTACATGTGCGATTCACAATTATTTCTCACAATAGTTTTTTTGCATCAGAAAATATTAAGATAAAAAGAAGCAAAAATCCACGCGACAAATACAGGATATGCAACTTGTGGGTGAGTCTCGGCTACGCCGCTCGACTAGTTAACTTCAGTGCATAGGAATGTTCCAGTGATTCCGGAACATTCGTACATCAGGCTTGAATGAGCTACAAGTCGCTGCAGTCCGATCTGTCCGACGAGATTCGTGAACTTTCGAAATGGGTCCTCTACGTGAAAAATCTCGTCTTCAGATATGACCGGGGCTGTCCTAAAGCACCTGGAGTATGCCGATGACAGTGTACTCGAAGCAGATATGGCGAACGGGTGTTCCTGCTCAGCCGGAACATTCTTACGCATGAGAAAAAGAAGCAAAAATCCACGCTACAAATACAGGATATGCACTTTGTGGTCGAGTCTCGGCTACGCCGCTCGACAAGTAAACTCGGGTGCATACGAATGTTCCGGTTATTCCGGAGAAGACGGCTCGGCGGCTTGGTGCTCGTGCACTGAACGTGTGTTCACTCGAGCCGCACGCTTGCCGGCTCTGTTTACTTCTCCCAACAACCCGACAATGGCCTGGCAATCGCCGCTCGGTCGAACATTAACGAATTAACGAAATTTTTAACTAAAAACTACCAAACCCAAATTCTAAATCATAACCTAAGCCCGAAGGGGGGAAGATAAACATTAACGATTTTAGTGTTAGTCATCAATGTCGTACCGGTAGCCGTGGTGGCTAAGGTACGCAGCTACTCTTGCCCTAGTCTTTCGGATCTCAGTTCGATCCTCGCTCGCAATTTTTTTTCCTTTTTTCTTTAATATAAGTACGTAAAATTTCTAGTAGTAGGGGCAGCGCGGCTACCGCGCCAGAGCGGCTCCCGCGCCACTTACCCACCGAGCACTACTTACCGTCCGTCGATAAGGTAGGGTGCAAAGTCACCATGCGAGAGGCCCGGTAGAGGGCGCATTGAACATTTACTCCATCGATAAAATGCGTACGTATGTCATGTTGCAGGGGGCATGGGGCCCTCATGTGATGTTATGTTGTAAGTGAATATAGAATATTTTTATAATATTCATATAGTGTTATTTGTTAATTATAAGTAGTCTTATATTTTATAAGTATATTTTATCTTAGTATATTCAATCAGTATATTTTATATTGTATAAGATTCTACAAAGATATTTTATAAGTTCATAGAAATTTTAAAAAGTTAATGATGAGCAATTCAATGAAATTTATATTAACAATATCAAATGACTATTTTTAAATTCAAAAGAAACTTTAAAATATTTAAACAAGTTAGTTTTTAAGGAAAATTTTCTATTATAAGAATAAATATTTCATAGAGGACATTGGGATGTGGAAACTTTAAGGGAAAATAAAAAAGATATGTAAGATTATTTCATATTTATTTAAAAAAGCTTTTTCATATTTATTTAAAAAAGCTTAAAAGTAATACATAGTAGAATACATCTTAATCTACGAGTATAAAAAGTTTCAAATTAATCTTTCTACTATAAAAATATATTTAGAAACTAGTGAACATCTTAATTAAAAAGTATTACAATTTAGCAAATAACTTTGAAAATTTAAAATTAAAGTTAAAGAGAAAATTATCTAAAAACTTATAATTATATAAATTCTAGAAGGCATCCACCTAAAGATTTTACGAAGACTTCTCTATTAACTAATTCTGACTCTATGTTGAGAAGCGCCTCTGGCTTCTCCAGTAATAAAGAATTAACTTTACTTGGAAGGAAAATGTCAAAACCACTGTCTAATTCAAGAACAATTTTTAAGCCGTATTTAGTGGATACCTTTTTTAATGAGGTTATCTTATACTGTTTATTTAGCTCCAAGTCCCGTAGTCGTTTTGTGGGCAGGTATGATCGACTTCTCGATGCTTCATTTATGAGGTCCATGACTGAAAAAAGAAATGATAAATTATTATTTATATTTTTTTTTATGGAATTACTTACTTATTTATTCTGACGTATCAGAACTTTCAGGGGTTGAATATTGCTCTCTCAAGTCTTCCACCCAGCGGTATAAAGCGCAAACTATTTCAACTGAACAATTCTGTTTCCACCCGGGACAATGATTAATGCAGGCTAGCGGTCGTATAAATCCAGGAGTTCTTATAGATGGACAACCCAAATCCTCCAAGTTTCTTATATTATCGAAATAGGGTTGCAGCCAGTGTTTTTGTGTTCATCTTTGACCCAAATTGTTAATAACGACCCCTGCGCTTTTTCTTTCAATTTGTCGAAAGCCGTTGACAGGTATGAATACGGCACCTCTCCGTGTTCCCAATGAATTCCGTGCAGAGTGGATTGTAAATATCTATTTAAAATTTTTACATTCTGGTCTAAATCACTCCAATCACAGGGTGGTTGAAATGTCGCAACGTACGGCACCGGATTTAACGCATTAGGATCTATATAAGCTATTTCTTTAAATATAAAATTGCCGTTGTTATCTTTAAAACCTTGTGTATCTACAATTAGTTCCATGATAAGTTATATACTGGAAATGTAGATAACATTATTTGAATATTATTCAAGAAAAAAAGTAGAGTTAATATAATAGTGTTAAAAGTTAGAGTGAAAGATGTGATAATAACTTATTAATTCATAGTAGCTGAGAGTAACTTATAAATTCATGATACGTGTTATGAAAAAAATTAAAGTCCCTACAAAGAGACTGAAAAGTTAAAGTTTAATAGCTGAGAATGTCTTAGAAAAATTAATAATTTATAAATTCACGATACGTGCTATGTAAAAAATTAAAGTCCCTAAGAAGAGACTGAAAAGTTAAAGTTCAACACCTGAGAATATCTTAGAAAAAAATATGAATTCATTAAAGTAAGAAATTTTAAATTAACTTATAAATTCATGATACGTGTTATGAAAAAAATTAAAGTCCCTACAGAGAGACTGAAAAGTTAAAGTTCAATAGCTGAGAATGTCTTAGAAAAATGAATAACTTATAAATTCGTGATACGTGCTATGTAAAAAATTAAAGTCCCTACGAGGAGACTGAAAAGTTAAAGTACAACAGCTGAGAATATCTCAGAAAAAATATGAATTCATTAAAGAAAGTGATTTGAAAATAACTTATAAATTCATGATACGTGCTGTGAAAAAAAATTAAAGTCCCTACAGAGAGACTGAAAAGTTAAAGTTCAATAGCTGAGAATATCTTAGAAAAAGGAATAACTTATAAATTCGTGATACGTGCTATGTAAAAAATTAAAGTCCCTACGAAGAGACTGAAAAGTTAAAGTTCAACAGCTGAGAATATCTTAGAAAAAATATGAATTCATTATACGTAAAAAGTTAAAGTATCTGAAAGTTTAAAATAGTAAGTATAAGATGCCTAAGGCACTTATAATATGAATAGTGTGAAAAAGTTTAAGTATGAGACGTGAAAATAACTTAGAATTAATTCGACAAATGAATTTACCTTTTATAACTGTAAGAAAAGTGTTGTATTAAGATTCAAGACTTTAAAACTTTTAAATTATAAGTCCTGAAAGAAGAAATTATTAAAGACCTGTAAGAATGCTATATTAAAAGTATTAGAGCTGAAATAAGAAAAAGAAACGAGTGGCTAGGACCCAGCTCGCCTAACCTTTATAGTAAGGAAATGTTTGTAAATACTTTTTTCAGCCCAAACTTAAAAGTTTCTCGGTCATGCGCAGTTCGTCACCTACCAATCTTTCCTCACTCATCTATGAATCTTTTACGTTACCACGCATGTGCATACAATCATCTATAGATCTTTCTTCTTTAATCTAAAATGAATAACTATACCGTGCAGGTGCACTGCCATCTATCAATCTTTAAACTGTCGCGCATGCGCACCTATATACCGACAGTGGATAAAAGGCTGCGCGTCAGTCCCATGAGGCTTAGTCTCCTTACCAAACGTAAGTATTTCATATAATTACTTTTGATTTTCAGCTTATTAATATACAATCCTTACAGCTTATTGATCTATAGTTTAACTTATAATGATTCAGTTTTTCTCTTCATTATATTAATGTAACTTAAAGTTTTCGATTATAATAACTTCGCCTTTTCAACGTATTAACATATATAATTTTCAATTCTCTAATACTTTATCATTTATAGTTCTATAAAATTAAATTTTTTTTTTTAATGCTTTGCTATTAGTTTATAATACTTGAACATTTTTTAGATACATCTCATTATTTCAAGTTGACAGGTGCTACTGAGCTTTGAGAGTATTTTTTCGTTACCGTCTGAAAATAGCTTGAAAGATTTTCATCTAATATACCGATAGTTGCTGCAGAAGTCTATCTTTTCACTAGTTAAGTTCAAAACGAATTGGTAAGTTAATATAAATTAATTTAAACCTTTTTTTTTCTCAAGTTCATTATTCTTTTTCCACTTAAATTTTTTCAATATTTCACAAATATTCCTTTTCAATTAAGTGTTTATTTTATTTAAAATTTTTTATTCAAATGTATAATACTAGAACTTAGCAAACTATAATTAACTTTGATAATTATAAATGAAACAGTACATTCTATTATGTATTATTATATATTTCTACATAACAATAAAGTAAAACTATTCTGTAAAATAAAAATGAGCCAAAAATATGTAATACTTTTCGACTAAATGAAAGGGCTTCATTCAAATAACAATTGATTAAATAAAATATCATTAATATTGTTAGTTCGCGAAGCAACCGATAAAGAATTAGTTTAGAAGTAAAATTCAAGAAAATTTCGGAAAGGCAGTTTAGCGAGCCAGCACATGTGTGAACGATATCGTCCACCCGCGCGTCACTCTCGAAGCGTTCATAAAACAAAGGACCCTAAGTGCTCCATTGAAAATCTTTCCAAAATCCAAATTTTTTCTATAAAGGGCATTATATATTGAAAGCGTTGCTTTTCTCGCTACGTATAATATACAAGATTCAGTCTTTAGGAAGTGTTCACGCAAGCAACTTCGTCCGATTTGGAAAATTTTTAAAGTTAAAAATGTATAAAAGTACAGAGATCTATGTGACGGAAATCAGAAGAATCATTGTAAATAGTGTACAACATAAATGTGAGTGGGAAAAGTTAAAGGAAAAAACTATAGATCTTCCTGAAATATGTCCATTTGCAGAAGATCATAGAAAGGACCCGAGAATTGTAAGAAATCTACCAACGCTATGTTATGAAGTTTTGAATGAGTGTGAGGACTATCAGGTAAGTTTAAAAACTATTATTAGTTTCAAAATAAATTATTATTATTTTAGCGAATTGCGAAATTGTAGCTTTTATGAAAATATTGCAATTTTCTCTATCATTTTAACGTAAATTTATAATTTTTTTTATTTATTTTTTCAAAACTACCTAAAAATTATAGTCATAGATTTTATCGTATTTGAAAAAATTTTATGATTTGATAGATACCATAACAGTGTTTTATTATAATGTAATATTTTATCTTTTTATAAAGTAATGCATAATTTTTCTAATTAAATTATATTAAAAAAGTATGCTTATTTGTAGGAAGAATCACCGCAATCACCTGTAGTGTATAGTATACGCAGAAATGAAGTGGTAAGCAATATAGTATTTTTTTATGATACATATGCTATATATTTTATTATAAATATATATTTTTTATTTTCAGCTCAATTCATCACAAAACCATGTGGAAAGTAGTGAAAATGTTTTTCTAGTCCAAAACCAGGAGCAAGAAAAAACATCCAATATATTTAAAAAACTTCTTCCAATAGTTAGACCTCTACCCGAAGTAATTTCACCAATAGATCAACCCTCGGAGTCATTCAATATCATAGAAGAAATACCTTTACCACCTTCTCCGCTAAGGGAGAGCTATACGCCAGAATCGTTTACGTTTGAATTTGGTAGCTGATCAACGCCACCGTTAGAGCCATACAGTCCACAATCATTCGATTTAAATTTATTGAATTCTCCACCGCCCGCGAAGCTAATAACAATTCCGAATCCTGCGCATAATCCTACCATAGACTATCAAGTTCGTGCAGAAATGAAAAAAATATTAAATATAGAAGAACCTAAAACGGATAGGCAAACATTAAAAAATGAAATTCTCCCTAAAAAAAAGAGAAAAATGGATAAGCAAACATTAAAAAATGAAATTCTCCTTAAAAAAAGAGAAAAACGGATAAGCGAACATTAAAAAATGAAATTCGCGAGTTAGTTAAGTTTAATTAAGTTTATATAGTATTTTATGTATAATTTTTTTATAGTATTTCACTATTTATAGTATATAAATAATTTTTATAATATTTACACTATATTTGGCATAATCATTATTGTATTAAAACTATTAATTAATTTTGTATGATTTCAATGATCTACCTTGTCAACGTTTCAGGCATTCAATTACGCCTCTTCTCTCAATATATTTAATAAAATATATTTAATAAAATAATTACCACGCATCATTTCTTATACCCTACGGGGCATATATGAACTCTTCGAGTAGATAGTATCCCCCTCCCCCTCCCACTCTACATTCTCACTATGTACCTCTCCCTCACGGCTTCTTCACTTGTGGCCCACTGCCACGTCGTCTGCTAAGATTTTAAAAGTATTGCATAAGGCTTTATACCAATCATTTAATCTTTAATTTTATTATAATGTAAGTTAAATCTTATAAAATACTATCTAATTATAACTGCCTAATACAACTAAACTGTTTCTATATTATCAAATGCTGATCTAATATTATACAAAATCATTGATTATTTTAATTTCTCTTCACCTTTTTTTTTTTATCAATAATTATTTAAAATGATAACATAATTTTTTAATTTTCAGAATACACTTACGAAAAAAAAGTCTTTTTTTAATTTGAAGAAATGGATAAAGTTAAAGATCTTTGTCAGGAACATGTGAAAATTTTTGAAGAGGTGGAAAATATTTTAATATATAAATCTATGGATTCCGAAGTTATTGAACAATGGGTAGAACAATGTGTTTTATCATTAGATAGTCTTCGGGAATTACTGAGAAAAAGAACGCTGACAACAGCTCAAAAACAATCTATTTTATACGCCATAGCAAGGATTGAGAGTATCAAAGCAAAGCTTGATGCTATAGGAAAAACTGGTTACGGAATAGTACCAGATTTAAAAACGGATGAAATCGAGCATCGAGTTCGTTGGATTGATATTGAAAGTGCTTTTAATAAAAGGGTGAGAACTAGTATAATTGCAAATCTTGTACATATAGATATATCAACCTTTTTAAAGGACGCCTCAGTATTGTTCTGCCAACAAGTGAAGAAAATTTTGAAAGATATTCGATGTGCCATGAAAATTAACACTGTACTATCTTGTTCATTCAAGAAACTTTCTTCTGATGTAAATGAAGATTCACAGGAAAGTATTGAAACGAAACATTTCAATACGCCAAACGCTGAAGTGGTTTTAGGTACATCTTTAAGTGAATGGTTTGATAATCATGTTTTAAATAAACTTTTGGCTGAGGTAGAAGAATTTCAAGAAAAAGATTCTGGATGGACTTTAAATTCTATTATTAATATTCAAATTAATATGAATAAGTTCAATCCATTGCGCAGTGGTAATTCATATTTACCTTTACCACCATTTTTAGATAAAAAAAATGCCTGCATTAATATTCAAAACAAAGATAATCAATGCTTTAAATGGGCAATATTATCTGCTTTGTATCCAGTAAACCGTAAAAATCATCCTAACAGGGTTAGCAATTATCTTCAGTATGAAAATAATTTAAATATGACAGGTATAGAATTCCCTGTTACGATAAAAAAAGTTTTCAAGTTTGAAAAACAAAACCCTTTAATATCGGTTAATGTCTTCGGATTGCATGAGAAAAATGTGATTCCCTTTTATTTGACACATGAAAAAAAAGAAAATCATGTAAATCTTCTTTTATTAGAAAAAACAATTAAGGGACAGCTGAAATCACATTACATATATATAAAAAATTTATCACGTCTAGTAGGAGGAAGTTTATCACATAGAAAAAAGAAGCGATATATATGTGATAGATGTTAAAATTTTTTCTTTAATGAAAATAATTTAAAAGAGCATGAAAGAATATGTAAGAATATTAATGATTGCAAGGTGAAACTTCCTATAAAAGGTAAAGATATCATCTATTTTAAAAATTTTAATTATAAAGAAAGATTACCATTCACAATATATGCAGATTGTGAATGTCTGTTAAAGCCTGTACTAGAAAACCAGGAAGATGAAGGTTTGGCTAATACTTTATCGTTTCAAAAACATGAAATGTTTAGTATAGGATATTATTTGAAGTGCAGTTTTGATGACTCTTTATCTGAATATAGATTTTATCGTGGGGTTAAACCAGCTATGTGGTTTGCTAGTGAATTGAAGGTAATACATGACCGTATTACTAATTTATATACAAACCCACGATCTATGCCAATTTTAACACCGATAGAAATGATTAATTATTTCAATTCAAAAATTTGTCACATTTGTAACAAATTATTAGAAAACAGTGATAAGGTAAGAGATCATTGTCATCTCTCAGGAAAATATCGCGGTCCTGCTCATGCTAACTGTAATTTGAATTATCAAGATTCAAGAACGATTCCTGTGATATTTCATAACTTAAGTGGTTATGATGCTCACTTTATAATTAATGATATATCGAATTATATGAAAGGTGATGTTGATTTACTTCCATTGACTAAGGAGAAGTATATTTCTTTTACAAAACATGTTGAGAAAAGTGATATTAAATTTCGCTTTGTAGATTCATTTAGATTTATGCCATCTTCTTTAGAAAAATTAGCTTCATATTTAAGTGAATATAAAATTGTTTCAAAGGAGTTTTCATCTTTAGAAAAAGAAAAATCAGTCTTTTAACGAAGAAAGGCGTTCTGCCTTACGAGTACCTGGATTCGTGGGAAAAGTTGGATGAAACTGAGTTACCTGAAAAAACAAAATTTTTCAGTGTGCTAAATAGTTCAACCATATCTGATGAAGATTATGAACATGCACAAAAGTATGGAATACCTTTAGTATTCATACCCTTGGAGAATATTCAGATCTTTATATGAAGACAGATGTTTTATTATTAGCTGATGTTTTTGAAAATTTTCGTGATCAAAGTATAAACGTATATGGTTTAGATCCAGCTCATTATTATACTACTCCAGGATTTGCATGGGATGCAATGCTAAAGTATACTGGCATACAATTAAAATTATTAACTGATATAGATATGATTTTATTCATAGAAAGAGGTATAAGAGGTGGATTAAGTCAGTGCTCTCATCGCTACGCAGCTGCAAATCATAAATATATGACTGAAAATTATGATAAAAATAAAGAAAATACATATCTAATATATTTAGATGCTAATAATTTATATGGTTGGGCAATGACTCAATGTCTCCCTTATGATTCCTTTGAGTGGATAGACGACTGGGAAAATTTAGATTTTTTCATAGATGATGATGCACCTTACGGGTACATTTTAGAAGTAGATTTAGAATATCCTTCAGAAATACATGACATTCATAACGACTTACCTTTTTGTCCTGAGCAAGCAAAACCACCGGGATCAAAACAGGAAAAACTTTTGGCTACACTTTCGTATAAAAAAAATTATGTTATACACTATCGATCACTTAAACAAGCTGTCAAAAATGGACTTCAGCTTGTTAAAATTCATAAAGTATTGAAATTTAAACAATCTCCATGGTTTAAGTCTTACATCAATTTAAATAGTAATATGAGGGCGTTAGCAAGAACTGATTTTGAAAAAAACTTTTTCAAATTGATGAATAATGCTGTATATGGTAAAACTATGGAGAATGTAAGAAAACGTGTTGATGTCAAGCTATCAACTAAATGGGCTGGAAGGTATGGCGTAGAAGCACAAATATCAAGTCCCCTTTTTCATAGTATTAGTATTGTTGATGAAAATTTAGTAGCTATCCAGCTTAAACAAGTTGTAGTTTTGTTAGATAAACCAATTTACGTTGGACTTTCAGTTTTAGACATTTCTAAAACTCTGATTTATGATTTTCATTATAGTTATATGAAAAAAATGTATAAAGAAAATTGTAAGCTTCTTTATACAGACACAGACAGCTTGATTTATGCTGTTGAATGTGATGATTTTTATGCTGATATGAAAAAAAATCTCTCAAAGTTTGATACTTCAGACTATCCCAGTGAAAACATCTTTAATATGCCTCATGCAAATAAAAAAATTGTTGGTCTTATGAAAGATGAGTGTAATGGTCAGATTCTTACAGAATTCGTTGGCTTAAGAAGTAAAATGTACAGTACTCGCGTTTATGGTCAAGATCATATGAAAAAAATAAAAGGTATTAAGGTTTCAGTTGTTAAAAAAACTATAAAGTTTGATGATTTTGTAGATTGTTTGCAAAATTTATCTATTAAAAAACGACAACAGTATTCCATAAGATCCCGACTCCATAATGTAGAAACTATAAAGCAGTTAAAGATTGCCTTAAGTCCATATGATGATAAAAGATATGTTCAAGACAATAATATAGATACTTTAGCATGGGGTCATTATAAAATAAATAATAAGTGAGTATATTTTTTTGTATAATAGTAATTTATATATTAATTTATAGTAAATATTCTACATATGCAATATAGAAATTTATTATTTTAGGTGTCCAATGCGTGTTAAAAAGAATGTACATATTGATGAAAAGCTAACTGTTCATGTAATGCATGCGTGGAGGTTTGCATATCATAAGGCTCGGTGTGGAGAATGGGAACAAATTGCTCGTGACAGAGAACGTTTTAGGAGAAGAATTGATAAAGTTAATGAAATTTTGCATCCAATTCTTGTAAAAAAATGTAAGGAAATAGGTATTAAATAAAAACAATTAGTTCATCTTATTTACAATTTTATTTATTCATAAATCACTTTTTTTTATCCAACTATTATGAGACTTATCAAAACCTAACCATTTTACATAAATTTTATCGCCATGTTTTTTTATAATTTTTTCTACTAAGTAAATATCAGGATATTTAGTCTTCATAAGTTCTTCTTCATAGAATCCGCCAGCGATTGGTTTATCTTGATAATCTTTCAAATGATATGTAAATGGTGATGTAGGTAATACTTTATTTATTGTAAAAATTTCTGTAGACCAGTTTGGTGTATATCCTATCTCGAAAACAGTTTTATTTTTACTTATTCGAACTTTATCACCAAGTTTAAATTTTGCACGCCTACAAGGACGTTTAGAGGTTTTCTGATGAATGCATAAACGATTATAAACTTTATTAACTGTTGTAGAATTAACATCTGCGGGCTTCATACCAATCGTTCGGTGCTTAGTATTATTATACTGTAAAGTTAGGTCTTGCAAAATATCTATCCATTTATAACTGCCTTGTAAACTAAAGTTTTTCCACATTTTGTTTTTTAATGTACGATTAAAACGTTCACAAATTGAGGCTTTGAGTTTGCTATAGGATGAATATAGATTTATATTATATTTTAGCATTAAACTTTCAAATTCTTTATTATAAAATTCTTTTCCTCGATCAGTTTGTAAATTTTTAGGTATTCGTCCTTTTTTTAATATAAATTTCATAGCTTCAGATACATTTTTTCCAGTTTTACTTTTCACTGGTACCGTCCAAGCAAACTTAGAAAACACATCAATGACAGTAAGAAGATACTTGTAACCTTTGTTTTATGTGCATACGGTATCATTTCCACAAGATCAGCTTGCCATGTTTCATCTAGATCTCGTATATCATATTTTCGACGTGTGTAATTACGACGAGCAGGTTTGTGTAATTCTTCTACTATATCTTTTTTATTTTCAATCATCAAAGGTTATGAGTTACTTTTACGTGTGGTTGCTATTTCAAATTCCAATTTTCTCAATAATTTTTTACATAGCACGTATCACGAATTTATAAGTTATTCATTTTTCTAAGACATTCTCAGCTATTGAACTTTAACTTTTCAGTCTCTCTGTAGGGACTTTAATTTTTTTCATAACACGTATCATGAATTTATAAGTTACTTTAAAATTTCTTACTTTAATGAATTCATATTTTTTTCTAAGATAGTCTCAGCTGTTGAACTTTAACTTTTCAGTCTCTTCTGAGGGACTTTAATTTTTTACATAGCACGTATCGTGAATTTATAAATTATTAATTTTTCTAAGACATTCTCAGCTATTAAACTTTAACTTTTCAATCTCTTTGTAGGGACTTTAATTTTTTTCATAACACGTATCATGAATTTATAAGTTACTTTAAAATTTCTTACTTTAATGAATTCATATTTTTTTCTAAGATATTCTCAGCTGTTGAACTTTAACTTTTCAGTCTCTTCTTAGGAACTTTAATTTTTTACATAGCACGTATCGTGAATTTATAAATTATTAATTTTTTCTAAGACATTCTCAGCTATTAAACTTTAACTTTTCAGTCTCTTTGTAGGGACTTTAATTTTTTCACAGCACGTATCATGAATTTATAAGTTACTTTAAAATTTCTTACTTTAATGAATTCATATTTTTTTCTAAGATATTCTCAGCTGTTGAACTTTAACTTTTCAGTCTCTTCTTAGGGACTTTAATTTTTTACATAGCACGTATCATGAATTTATAATTTATTTTCACATCTCTTACTTTAACTTTTTCACATATAATGAGTTCATATTTTTTTTTCTAAGATTTTCTCAGCTATTGTACTTTAACTTTTCAATCTCTCCGTAGGGACTTTAATTTTTTACATTGCATGTATTATGAATTAATAAGTTATTATCACATCTTTCACTCTAACTTTTAACACTATTATATTAACTCTACTTTTTTTCTTGAATAATATTCAAATAATGTTATCTACATTTCCAGTATATAACTTATCATGGAACTAATTGTAGATACACAAGGTTTTAAAGATAACAACGGCAATTTTATATTTAAAGAAATTGCTTATATAGATCCTAATGCGTTAAATCCGGTGCCGTACGTTGCGACATTTCAACCACCCTGTGATTGGAGTGATTTAGACCAGAATGTAAAAATTTTAAATAGATATTTACAATCCACTCTGCACGGAATTCATTGGGAACACGGAGAGGTGCCGTATTCATACCTGTCAACGGCTTTCGACAAATTGAAAGAAAAAGCGCAGGGGTCGTTATTAACAATTTGGGTCAAAGGTGAACACAAAAAACACTGGCTGCAACCCTATTTCGATAATATAAGAAACTTGGAGGATTTGGGTTGTCCATCTATAAGAACTCCTGGATTTATACGACCGCTAGCCTGCATTAATCATTGTCCCGGGTGGAAACAGAATTGTTCAGTTGAAATAGTTAGCGCTTTATACCGCTGGGTGTAAGACTTGAGAGAGCAATATTCAACCCCTGAATGTTCTGATACGTCAGAATAAATAAGTAAGTAATTCTATAAAAAAAAATATAAATAATAATTTATCATTTCTTTTTTCAGTCATGGACCTCATAAATGAAGCAGCGAGAAGTCCATCATACCTGCCCACAAAACGACTACGGGACTTGGAGCTAAATAAACAGTATAAGATAACCTCATTAAAAAAGGTATCCACTAAATACGGCTTAAAAATTGTTCTTGAATTAGACAGTAGTTTTGACATTTTCCTTCCAAGTAAAGTTAATTCTTTATTACTGGAGAAGCCAGAGGCGCTTCTCAACATAGAGTCAGAATTAGTTAATAGAGAAGTCTTCGTAAAATCTTTAGGTGGATGCCTTCTAGAATTTATATAATTATAAGTTTTTAGATAATTTTCTCTTTAACTTTAATTTTAAATTTTCAAAGTTATTTGCTAAATTGTAATACTTTTTAATTAAGATGTTCACTAGTTTCTAAATATATTTTTATAGTAGAAAGATTAATTTGAAACTTTTTATACTCGTAGATTAAGATGTATTCTACTATGTATTACTTTTAAGCTTTTTTAAATAAATATGAAAAAGCTTTTTTAAATAAATATGAAATAATCTTACATATCTTTTTTATTTTCCCTTAAAGTTTCCACATCCCAATGTCCTCTATGAAATATTTATTCTTATAATAGAAAATTTTCCTTAAAAACTAACTTGTTTAAATATTTTAAAGTTTCTTTTGAATTTAAAAATAGTCATTTGATATTGTTAATATAAATTTCATTGAATTGCTCATCATTAACTTTTTAAAATTTCTATGAACTTATAAAATATCTTTGTAGAATCTTATACAATATAAAATATACTGATTGAATATACTAAGATAAAATATACTTATAAAATATAAGACTACTTATAATTAACAAATAACACTATATGAATATTATAAAAATATTCTATATTCACTTACAACATAACATCACATGAGGGCCCCATGCCCCCTGCAACATGACATACGTACGCATTTTATCGATGGAGTAAATGTTCAATGCGCCCTCTACCGGGCCTCTCGCATGGTGACTTTGCACCCTACCTTACCGACGGACGGTAAGTAGTGCTCGGTGGGTAAGTGGCGCGGGAGCCGCTCTGGCGCGGTAGCCGCGCTGCCCCTACTACTATTTCTTTTATTCAAAAACTTTTACATAGAAGCTGTCAGAACTTATAATTCCTTGTCAAATGATCTAGAGAACTTAGTATGTAGTAGAATCAACATTAGAAAAATGTATAAAAATTGGGTTAGTAAATATATACCGGGTTCCCAAACTAAGACGTACACGAGATTTTCTCTCAGCCAAATTGATAAATTCGTCAAAATCTGGGGGTCCTTGGGGTTTTTGGACCCGAGGAATCGAATGGCGCTGTCAAAAAATTCATAAAATGCCAAACACAAAAAGTAAAAAAATTATATTTTCGGGAAAATATTTGCGGTACGGTTTTTATGATAGTTTCTTGTATTTTGTTCAATTTGGAGGCTATACCACCTTTACCCGATAGCATTTCATGTAATAATATTTATTTAACGCATTTTTGAAAATTGTATATTTTACTTTGGCTTGGACCGCAAACTCGCGTTCGAGAACGCGGAATTGCGGAACTCGGAAAACGCCAGACTTTCCATACTGTGATTCTAGCAAAGAAGCGGCAACTTCAACACGCAATATCTGAGCACAACTAAATAAAGCCAACAATCTATCTTAATCATTGATACAACATAATAGCATGATATTCATGATGTTTTCATCAATAGCTATTGTTTCCAAGTACATATTATTACTGTAGCGTACAACGCTACATAAGTTGTAGGCTAGAGAGCAATGTTTACAAATGGTGAACATCTGCGACGGCGTCCAGAGATGGCGCCAGTGTGACTTACGTCGTACCGTATGAACGCAGCGCGCGGAGTCACGGCCGTAAATGAGCTCCTGGTGTCGCGCGTATATGCGTATCTCTGCAGTACTTATTTTCAAAGAAACTAAGCTAAAGAATCATAGTTTTGTTACTGAAAAGTAATAATACCCAATTTGTCTTGCGCTTCCTTACTTCCTGTTAATACGAGATATGATCTTGTTTACACGAGATATGGACTGTCCAAGTTTTTTCCTCCCTAGGCACGTAATATACTATTTATGAAAAAAGTAACGAAGCTTTCCAAATCAGACATACTTTTATACCGTTACGAGTGAGAAATCGCAAATAAGTTAATAAATAATACACAAAATCATATTTATCCATATAACATCAGACAGTAACGTTACTATTCATAGTGATTAATAATTAATTTATTGTTATTCTTAGAATTTATTATTCATAACATTTTCTTGAAATTACTATTACTATGAGTTTATAATTTTTTCGTAATTATTTATTCATAGTGTTAAATAATTAAACATAAACCTCCCAGCGTGAAAAAAGTTACTAAGGCCTAAATATTTCACATAGTATTAGCCAAGTATGGGCAAGATGTGGCCTATAAAAAACAATATATGGGCGAAATATTGGCTTTATAATGCCACAGCGCCGGAGCCACATACTGTCTATCTTTAGATATATCTTGGGCAGCTATTGCCCATATATTACTTATACAAATCAAATGTTTCGAAGAAATCCTAACTCGTAAAATCGAACTTATACCCCGACAGTTTCTTCAGAGCTTCTTCCAGATTATTAAGCAAACCTAGAAAAATATTAGGAGCAAACTTTTACTGGGTGATAGAACCTTCAAAACTGCAGCGAAGTGTTCTCTTGATTTTTTGTGATTTTATGTATTTTATTTTTAATAAGCTTGAAACTCTACCAATTGCTTGGTCGGTAATGGTAGGACTATGCCACCCCGTTAAGGTATGGCTGAAAATATGGGCTAAAGAATTGCTGGTAGTATGGCTGAAAGTATAATGGTTAAAAGTATGGCTTAAAGAAGGTCGAAAATATTGGCAATATATTGAGTATACAGGGTGTGTCAAAAGTTCCGGGACGGCCAGTTATCTCAGCGGGAATGCATTTTCGGAAAAAATGTTTCATACAAGAGATGTAGGATTTTTGCCTGGCTATCTGATGGTGACCTTGAATTTGACCTTGGGCTTGACCTTCAAGGTCATTTGAAGGTCAAGTCGAATTTTTTAAATGGGAACCCTCCTTTCTTATTGCGCAAACCGAAAGAGGGAAAAATTCTCTTTCCAACGATATAAGACACATACGCGGTCAAATGTGATCTAGAGGTCGTTTCAAGGTCAAGTCGGTAAAATGAGGTCAAATTGATCTTGGCCAGTCCAAAGCATGGAAACTAAGGGCGTTGGGAAAAAACTTTCCATACAAAAGTTTCCGCAAATCGAATGGAGCATCTGATGGTGACCATGAATTTGACTTTGGGCTTGACTTTCAAGGTCATTTAAAGGTCAAGTCGATTTTTTGAATGGGAACCCTCTTTTTGTTGCAGAAATGCGGGAAAACTTACCTTTCCAGGGGTGTAAGATACATACGGGGTTAAAAGTGAGCCGAAGGTCATTTGAAGGTCAACGTTCTTATACTCCGATCATCTGGACACCCCATCGAATTTCGTGTATCAGGGCGTTAAAAAACATTTTTTGTGCAAACGTTTTTGGATCAAAACCCAGACCTGGGACCTGGCTAATCACCGCTGACCTTGGAACGACCTTGGGTCGACCCAACGGGGCAAACCGACCCCAGATACGGGTTCAGCGACCCCGAAAACCCATGGGTCCGTGGTTTCAAGCACCTTCTGCAATTCCTTCTGGTTTGACCTTGGAACGACCTTGGGTCGACCCAACGGGGCAAACCAACCCCAGATACGGGTTCAGCGATCCCGAAAACCCATGGGTCCGTAGTTTTAAGCACCTTCTGCAATTCCTTCTAGTTTGACCTTGGAACGACCTTGGGTCGATCCAGCGGGGCAAACCGACCCCAGATACGGGTTCAGCGACCCCGAAAACCCATGGGTCCGTGGTTTCAAGCACTTTCTGCAATTCCTTCTGGTTTAACCTTGGAACGACCTTGGGTCGACCCAACGGGGCAAACCGACCCCAGATACGGGTTCAGCGATCCCGAAAACAAAATCAATATGCGCAAGTCATTTGGGATCTGATGTTTATGTGGGTTCTTATATTTACTCATACTTATTACAGTGTGGGTCTCCCATTCAATCGTCATTTCAGTCTCAACTATCGAGCCAGTGTTTGAGTACATACAAAATCGTATCCTAACTCTTACAATGCAGCGACTTTCTGAAAGAGACAGAATATCGCTTCTCATGATTCGAGGTTGGGGAGATGTGAAACGTTCTTTCATGCAGGTAAGAAATGTTTTTAATGAAACTTTCAGAAATGGGTTAACTCCGATTTCAAAATCAACAGTTGAACGTACTGTAAAACGTTTTGAAGATATCAGTAGTGTGAAAGATCGTCCACGAACAAGAATGCCAAAAACAGCTACTACAGAAGAGGCATCATTAAATATTGTACTCTCGGCTGTAGAAGATCCTCATTGCACTCTTAGCAAACTCGCTCAAGAGCATGAAACAAGTAAGAAATCTGTTCATAGAGTATTACGAACAAATAAATTTCATCCCTTCAAAGTAAAACTTGTTCATGAGTTAAATGAAGACGATTTTGATCGTCGAGTTGAGTTTTGCGAAGATATGATGGAACGGATCGATGATGATCCTAACTTTCATCACAACATAGTTTTCTCTGATGAAGCAACATTCCAACTCAATGGTACTTTGAATAGGCATAACAGCAGGTATTGGGCTGCTGAGAACCCCCATTAGATGCGCGAAGATATGACACAAAATCCTCAAAAGTTGAATGTTTGGGCCGGGATATTAAACAACAAACTCATCGGTCCTTTTTTCTTCGAAGGAAATATGAATGCCGAAATGTATGAGGATATGCTCCGTAATCAAATAGTGCCAAGAATTATAGAGGTAGCTGGTCAAAATTTTTAACATACTTTTTTTCAACAAGATGCAGCTCCAGCGCATTACGGTAGAAATGTTCGCAGGTATTTAGACGTCGTTTTTCATGATAGGTGGATAGGACGAAGAGGCTACATTGAGTGGCCAGCCAGATCACCCGATTTAACGCCGTTGGACTATTTCCTATGGGGTTATCTTAAAGATATAGTTTACAAAACTAAGCCTCGGAATTTAGAAGAATTACGACAACGTATACAAGATGAATGTGATAATATGCCTGCTGACTATCTCGTGAATGCCGTTGAAAGCTTTTACAATAGATTAGGCTACTGTCAAGAAGTTGATGGAAAACAATTTGAAAATTTATTGAAATGATTCTCAAGACCTCTAAAATTATTGAAACTTTTTTAAAGTCTTGCCTTGACCGGCTGGTCTGCGGAGGTCTTGCCTTCACCGGCTGGACAGCGGAGGTCTTGCCTTGACTGGCTGGACTGCGGAGGTCTCGCCTTGACTTGCTGGACTGCGGAGGTCTTGCCTTCACCGGCTGGCCTGCGGAGGTCTCGCCTTGACTGGCTGGACTGCGGAGGTCTTGCCTGCACCGGCTGGCCTGCGGAGGTCTTGCCTTCACCGGCTGGACTGCGGGAGGTCTTGCCTTTACCGGCTGGACTTCGGGAGGTCTTGTACAAAAAGTGTTTTTTTAACGCCCTGATACACGAAATTCGATGGGGTGTCCAGATGATCGGAGTATAAGAACGTTGACCTCTAACTGACCTTAGGCTCACTTTTAACCCCGTATGTATCTTACACCCCTGGAATGGTAAGTTTTCCCGCATTTCTGCAACAAAAAGAGGGTTCCCATTCAAAAAATTCGACTTGACATTCAAATGACCTTGAAGGTCAAGCCCAAGGTCAAATTCAAGGTCACCATCAGATGCTCCATTCGATTTGCGGAAACTTTCGTATGGAAAGTTTTTCCCAACGCCCTTAGTTTCCATGTTATGGACTGCCAAAGATCAATTTGACCTCATTTTACCGACTTGACCTTGAAACGACCTCTAGATCACATTTGACCCCGTATGTATCTTATATCGGTGGAAAGAGAATTTTTCCCTCTTTCGGTTTCCGCAATAAAAAAGGGGGCTTCCCATTTAAAAAATTCGACTTAACCTTCAAATGACCTTGAAGGTCAAGCCCAAGGTCAAATTCAAGGTCACCATCAGATAGCCAGGGAAAAATCCTACATCTTTTGTATGAAACATTTTTTCCGAAAATGCATTCTCGCTGAGATAACTGGCCGTCCCGGAACTTTTGACACACCCTGTATATTGGCAATATATTGGGAATATATTGGCAACAAATTGGCAATATATTGGGAATATATTGGCAACAAATTGGCAACAAATTGGCAATCTCACAATCGTTACATACAAAATTATACACAGTTTGTACAAAGTTCAAATTTAGATAAAGTTTAGATAAAGTTTATATAGAGTTTAGACCAAGTTTATACATACTCTATATATTGCCAATATTTTCGACCTTTTTTAAGCCATACTTTTAACCATATCTTCCAGCCATATTACCAGCCATTCTTTAGCCCATACTTTCAGCCATACCTTAACGGGGTGGCATAGTCCTACCATTACCGATCAAGCAATTGGCACAGTTTCAAGCTTATTAAAAATAAAATACATAAAATCACAAAAAATCAAGAGAACACTTCGCTGCAGTTCATTCATATACACAGTACATATACACAGTGCATATACACAGTAAATGAAAATAGGATGAAAATATATTGATATTACGTTATTTTTTGTCTCAAAGTTACCATTTATTCATGCGTGAACGATTGTAATAGAAAATAATATAATTTTCCTTTAAAAGGTAAAAGAAAAGAAAATTTTAAATAAGACCTTGCTTGTGTATATTTTTCTACGCGTATCGGCAGTTAAGACAATGCTTGCATTAATTTTACTTGAAAGTAAGAAATCTTATATCAGGTTTGGGAAAAATTTTTAAAAAGAAATACATGCTTAACTTAAGCCATGAAATGTATGTTAATTGCTAGTCCAGAAAGGCAGTAGTATTAGAACATGTTTCAGTATGCGGTTAATTTCAATGGGAACATTACTGAAGTAAGGAAGCGCAAAACAAATTGGATATTATTACTTTTCAGTAACGAAACTATGATTCTTTAGTTTAGTTTCTTTGAAAATAAGTACTGCAGAGATACGCATATACACGCGACACCACGAGCTCATTTACGGTGCGACGTAAGTCGTACTGGCGCCATCTCTGGACGCCGTCGCAAATGTTCACCATTTGTAAACATTGCTCGTTAGCCTACAAATTACGTATTACGTTGTGCGCTACAGTAATAATATGTACTTGGAAACAATAGCTATTGGTGAAAACATCATGAATATCATGCTATTATGTTGTATCAATGATTAAGATAGTTTGTTGGCTTTATTTAGTTGTGCTCAGATATTGCGTGTTGAAGTTGCCGCTTCTTTGCTAGAGTCACAGTTTGGAAAGTCTGGCGTTTTCCGAGTTCCGCAATTCCGCGTTCTCGAACGCGAGTTTGCGGTCCAACCCAAAGTAAAATATACAATTTTCAAAAATGCGTTAAATAAATATTATTACATGAAATGCTATCGGGTAAAGGTGGTATAGCCTCCAAATTGAACAAAATACAAGAAACTATCATAAAAGCCGTACCGCAAATATTTTTCGAAAATATAATTTTTTTCCTTTTTGTGTTTGGCATTTTATGAATTTTTTTATAGCGCCATTCGATTCCTTGGGTCCGAAAACCCCTAGAGCCCTCAGACTTTGACGAATTGATCAATTTGAATGAGAGAACATCTCGTGTACGTCTTAGTTTGGGAACCCGGTATAATTATGTTATCTTACTGTTTTGATAACAAATTTGAGAAATTTGATATAAGATTACACAGCTTAACCTGTTAACTATGTTCACAGGACCTAAGCGATTAAACTAAAAGAATCAAAATTGTCTAATATTATAAGAACATGTTAAAGTAATATCATATTTACAAAAAAAAACTTGTGTAATGTATGTGCTATAGATTTTGTAACATGGTAAATTTCAATGTATAAAGAATGCAATCTAGCTGACTGTCAGTCTTACAGTGTGGTAGAAAACTATTAAATAGGCAAGTCTCACTGAGAAGTCTGCGAAATACATAATGATGTATTTTAATACAACAGACACCCTGAGGCGAGTTGTTACACCCTGATCAAACTTAGAAATTAACCAGACGAGCTAATATTACCAGCGACAACTACCTACCCGTATCAGATTTAACCACACACCCAGCACTTTTATGATATCTCCCAGTTCCTTATTACCTATATCTATCCTCTCACACTCTAGAGCACTAACACTCGAAGGTCACTGATAGAGCTGCAGAAGTAGCAAAATATGGCTGGATGGTTTAGGCTGGCACTACTCCACGGATGCCAGTCTGCTGAGAATCATCTAACTAACAGCCATCCACTATATCAGTAACTCCACCATCTGAGAGGAAAGTACTGACAGAGACCGTCAATTGTGTCTCAATGTCAGGGACTGCATCAGCCTACGAAGCACATTAATAGCAGATCAGCCACTACTCTGGAAGGCAAGTGAGAAGAGTTAGCACCTAAAAACCACATATGACTAGTAAATAGATGACACATTACCATAAAAGATTACCATAAAAAAGAAACGTTTGCAGCAATGGTTGTAGTTTACTCGCTGCACCAGCTATCTGTAACAACCAGAGAGGAAGGACTAGTGGAAACCTTCACTCGGTTCACTGCTGGAAATAGCTCCAGCCTAAGTCGCTGAAGACACAAGCAGTAAATTCACTGTACACATAGTCATCCGAATCAAAGCCAAACATGGAAAGTTGAGCACCTAAAAACCGCATATAGCTAATAAATAGATGAGCCAGATAACATTTCCACACCCAAGAAATAGTCTGTACCAGTGCTCGTTGTTTATACTCCTCCTGCTGCCAGATATCTGCAACAAGAGAAAGCACTATCAGCTCACCCATCAGAGAGGTTAGGAACGAGAAAAGGCTTACTAATAAATCTGCTCTGGCTGTTGACACACTGCCTTCCTGTCTCCGACAAATTATCACCAACCGGCGATTGGCGAACATGATGAAAGGGACGAAATTCACCAGGGCGGCATACTACAGCAGCCGCTGTCATCGCTGGGAACGCCGGAAGCTAGACGACGCGATTGTTAACATCACACGCACGTAACACGGACACACGCACGCACGGGGCTCGCCTCAGCCCGCACTTCGTACTATAGAGCTAGAGCAGTAGCAGAAAGCGCGCGCGATCCATTATATAGGTATAGATATGTCAATATATATCTTAAGTATACACAAGGAGCGCTCGCGGTCAAGCGGGTCGCATGCGTTTTTCCAATGTCGCGCAGCCTATATAATATAGTCGCGACTCGCGGTAGCCGTTATGGCTGCTGCAATAGTATTCATGCACGCAGCGCTATATGACAGACTGCCGTTGCCGAATGCATGAGTGTTGAGCTTTCTTCTTCTGTTTTTCTCCTTTCCGCGGTATTAGTGTATGTGTACACGATGTAACATGAGTATTTTTTCGTAATTGAGATTGTAAAGGTATATGCAGTTAGTAACACCCGCGAGCAGCTACAAGAGTCCCCACCTTTCGTTAGAACTGTATGAAATTCAACTTTAATGTTTTTTTATTAATCGAGAGCAATAAAAAAATCGACGCCTCCTGTTCATATAATTCTAACTCACGGAAGAGTGCAACATAATTCTAACTCAAAATTCTATGCAAGATAATTCCAACTCGAAATATCGTGCAATATAATTCTAACTAGAAACTCCGTGCAAACTGACAGTGCAATATGATGCTAACTTGTGCGGCAAAACAATATAAATCTAATTCAAATAATCCTGGACATTATTTCTTATGACAAACAATTCTGTACTCAAGCACTTCTAATAACACGGGAGAGATAGAGTAGCACCTTATTTATCAATTAATCCGATGTTTTACATATATTGATATCCATACATAATCATGAAACGGAGGCATAAACGCAAAAAGCACGATTTTTCACAGAAAATAGGAGTTACTAATTAAATAAGCTTTACTCGAACATAAAGAAACCACCTTTAAAAGTTGAAATAGATTGGATGCACGAGGAAACGGGCTCTCGAAAATTAAAAAAAATTACTGGTTAAATTAAAAGTAGCTGAAGCCTACCAAATTTTGTTGTCAAGTGACTCGTAAATTTTTATATATAGTAGTACAATACCATGAACTATATATATATATCAACCTATTATATTTTATGATACATAAACATAACCACAATACATGCGATATATATGCGTGTAAAAAAAGCACGATTTGCGGTTTTTATGAAATTAAATTTTAATTTTTCTGGGGACTTGATTTTTTTTCACAGAAAAAGATTTCACAGCTGAAATTCTATACTCTCTAGGTGGTTTTATGAACAAATTATCGATTTTCATTAAATGACGAGGAAAAACGTTTTTCTCTCCATAACAGCCTATTGGAGGGCAGTACAAAGAGTACATACGAGAGTACAAAGAGTACCAAGAGTACATACGAGAGTGCAAAGAGTACAAAGAGTACAAAGAGTACATACGAGAGTACAAAAAGTATATACGTAAAAGTGCGACACGATTATTTAAATAATTTTTAAACCCAAGCAGCCGGGAGATACGAGGTCTACGCATATATGAGAATTACGAAGACGAGCAATACAATTATTTAAATAATTTTTTGTAACATATGCACTATTTTCGCCCTTTTCGGCGTAAAAAGTGACTTTTTTTGACCGATTGGATACAAAAATGCTATATTAGCCCGGCGGGCGCATAAGTATCTTTTGCAGATACTTTTGCGATCGCTACTCTAAAATTCCGTAAAACCGCAAAAATTAAACTAAATCCACTATAAATTTGTGAATGCATACTTTTTATGGCTTTTCATATTCAGAGATAAATCCAGTATACTGTTTTCATTTGAAAATAAACATATTCACATTCGCACAAATTTGTGGCAGATTTTTTATTATTTTTAACAAGTTTTTTATTATTTATTTCATCAAGTATTTTATTGTCGTATAAAGCAAAAATTAATTTAGCCTTGCTTTTTAGGCTCAAAACCCCGAAAATCAATACATGAGTCACTAAAAATATGGTGTGCACCTTGGGCTTAGTGGGCCTTTTGACCTCGTGTGTTTGTAGTACTCGTCTTCGGTTCGCAAAACGCACTCGCCTTCGGCTCTTACTGGCTCATCTACGACTCATACTTCACTCTCCACATTCGGTCTATAAAAGCCCACTTTGCGCCCTATGTACACAATATAATATCGAAACCTAAGTAGCCGGGAGATACGAGGTCCACGCATATTAGGGTACAACGTAGAAATGCAACAAAACGATTATTTAAATAATTTTTAAACCCAAGCAGCTGGGGGATACGAAGTCCACGCGTATTAGGGAATTACGTACACGGAAAAAAAGTAAATCTTGCTGTTTTACAAGTTAAATCAACTAGATAAGGAAAAAGTAGAAACTGCTTTAAAAAAAGTAGAATTCACTTTTTTTTTTATTTTAAAAGTAAACACTACTTTTTATTTGAAATGCATATCAAAGCATAATGCCAATCTTACTTTACTAAAAAGTGAATTCTACATTTTTTTAAAGCAGTTTCTACTGATTCTTATGAAAGTAAAATAAACTTGCTTTTATAAGTTCAATCAACTGTGTAAAAAGTAGAATTTACTTTTTTTCCGTGTAGACGTACAACAGTAAGCAAGAAAATAATTTAAATAATTTTTAAGCCCAAGCAGCCGGGGGATACGAGGTCCACGCGTATATGAGAATTACGTAGACGTGAAATACGATTATTTAAATAATTTTTAAACCCAATTAGCCGGGGAATACGAGGTCCAGGTATATATGGAAATTACGTAGACGTGCAGCAATACGTAAAACAATTATTTAAATAATTTTTTAACCCAAGTAGGCAGGGGATAAGAGGCTCACACATATTAGGGAATTACGTCGAATAACAACAATCAGTAATACGATATTTAAATAATTTTTAAACCTACATCGCCGGGGGATAAGAGTTCCATGCATATTAGGGAAAAGCGCAGAAGTGCAACAATAAGCAAAACAATTATTCAAATAATTTTTAAACCAAAGTAGACGGCGGATATGAGGTCCACGTATGAAAGGGAATTACAAAGACATACAAAAATGACCTCCTATCCCCCGGCTACTTGGGTTTAAAAATTATTTAAATAATCGTATTGCACGTCTAAGTAATTCTCATATACGCGTGGACCTCGTATCCCCCGTCTACTTGGGTTTCAAAATTATTCAAATAATTGTCTCTCTTATTGTTGTACGTCTATGTAATTCCCTTACATGAGTGGACCTCGTATCCCCCGGCTGCTTGGGTTTAAAATTATTTAAATAATCGTATTGCACTTTTACGTATATACTCTTTGTACTCTTATATGTACTCTTTGTACTCTCGTATGTACTCTTTGTACTCTTATATGTACTGTTTATACTCTCTATATTTTCTTCTTTTAAGGGAGTAACGAGAGCACAAGAGAGTATAAGAGAGTACATCAGAGTACAAGAGATTATTTTAAGAGTATTTTTTGTGCACCTTGAAGTGCTTACTATGCCCCCTCGATAGGCTCTTATGGAGAAAAAAGCATTTTTCCTCGTCATTTAATGAAAATCGATAATTTGTTCATAAAACCACCTAGAGAGTATAGCATTTGGGCTGCGAAATCTTTTTCTGTGAAGAAAATATCAAGTCACCAGGAAAATTAAAATTTAATTTCATAAAAACCGCAAATCATTCTTTTTTTACATGCATATGTATCGCATGTATTGTGGTTATTTTTATGTATCATAACATATAATAGGTCCATATATATACTACATGATATTTTACTATACATAAATAAAAATTTACTGCTCATTTCACAAAAAAATATTGGTGCCCCCTCGCCTCGGGTCACTCATAGATACGGCCCAGCCTGACGGAGCCCACTGTTAAAAATTTTCTGAAATTTAAGATAAATTCTGTAATAAAACTTCAAATTTTTATTAAATTTCAGTTAAATTTAACTGAGACTTCAAAAGTTTTATTAAATTTCAGTTAAATTTAACTGAAACTTTAAAAGTTTTATTAAATTTAATTAAAATTTAACAAAAAAATTTCAACATTTTTAACAGTGCACTTTAGGCGAAAGCACGCGATCGAAGCTCGTCTTCGTGAGCCCGCTTCCTGGTAAGTTTAAGCTACTTTTATTTGGATCAGTAATTTCGCTTTAAATATAAGCAAAAGCACGCGTAAGTAGCTCGTTTTCGAGAGCCCATCTCTTCATGCACCCAATCTATTTCAACTTTTAAAGGTGGTTTATTTATGTTCTAGTAAAGCTTGTTTAATTAGTAACCCTTATTTTCTGTGAAAAATAGTGCTTTTTGCGTTTATGCCTCCGTTTCATGATTATGTATGGATATCAATATATGTAAAACATCAGATTAATTGATAAATAAGGTGCTACTCTGTCTCTCCCGTGTTATTAGAAGTGCTTGAGTACAGAATTGTTTGTCATAAGAAATAATGTCCAGGATTATTTGAATTAGATTTATATTGTTTTGCCGCACAAGTTAGCATCATATTGCACTGTGACTTTGAATAGGAATCATATTGTATTGGCTCGAATTGGAATTTTAATGCACGGAGTTGCGAGTTAGAATTATATTGCACGAAATTTCGAGTTGGAATTATCTTGCATAGAATTTTGAGTTAGAATTATGTTGCACTCTTCCGTGAGTCAGAATTATATGAACAGGAGGCGTCGAAATAGTTTTCCTCATATAATTCAACAGGATTTGACTATACACAAAAATTTCAAATACATAAGTTGGGGATAATATTGAACAAAACTTTTTTTCTATTTAACGTTTTCATAAATAAAAATAAAAAGAATTTTATAATTTCGATATAAATTATGAAAACCATATTTTTTTAATTTTAAATATACATGCAATTATGATACTTATATTCAATATTTCTATGTATACTTTAACCATATCAATTAGAACATATTAAATTTATATACATCACAGACTATATTTAAAAATTTATCTAAATATACTTATACATGCAGAATTAAAACGCAAACCTTCTACAAAATAGAAGAAATAAATGTGTAAAAGTAAATGGACAATTTTTAATTATTTAGACTTTACTGTAGATGTATTTATGTTTATTTTAATGATGAAAATGATAAATAAAATATTACAATTTTTGCAATAATGAAAGTATAAGGTTCTACTGAGCACTGCGGTCGTGCCTATTATGTAAAAACGAAGTTTTTACATAGGGAGGGGGCGGGCGACGAGCGAAGCGAGGAGCAGATGTGTGGGGGCGGGGGGGATGGCGTGCCGAAGGCACGCTGGAGGCGCAGCCCCCCTAGTCCCGATGTTGCGTATACGATTTTTCATCATACCCGGGCTGAAAATACCACATTCGCGTTTCGGAGCCGGGAGCGAAAGTGGTACTTTACTAAAAAATTTTGTTTTTTTAACGTGGTACTGACCATTTACGGTCATAAATACCGTTAAAATACCGTTTTATTGCAATATTATGTTCTGATATTGATAAATGATATAAATAAATCTAGATATTTTTTAAAACTATCCAAAATGAAGACATTATTGCCCTCCGAAATTACATAATCTACCGTCCTGTAAAGTTTCAAGTTGATATTCGAAGGCGTTTAAAAATCGTACTTAAACAAAATTTACATATCTCGTCTTCAGTGATTTCCGCACGTAATTTCTGCACGAGCGGAATTTGTCGCCCGAGCGAAGCAAAAGCGACAAAAAAGCGAGTGCGGATACACATAAGCAACGCATGAGTATTGTATACTATTTTTACTATCAAGTTGTGCAAAGTTAGAGACTGAACACGAACGGCGCGCGCAAACCACAACTGTCTGCCGCTCCAAGTTGCAGGCGAAAGCGATACCTCACCCCAGGGGCGCGCCGCCACGGCATCTACGATGGTGGTACAAGCCCCGAACGGCTCGAGCTTTCCGGAAGCTTTCGAGCCTCGCTGCGCGCCGTGATCCCGAGAAAAAGTCACACTGCAATGATATTTTCGAATTTCGTAAATACTCGCGTACGTCAATTTATTAATAATTGAAAATTTGCACGTTGAATAAAATAAACGCTCCTGCTATTTGTACATCAGATTTATGTGTACAAAGTATATACATATATAAAGGAATACAATTTCTCTAGTCAGATGTTAAAGCAAAACCAACATCACAGCAAGGTGTTTTGAAACTTATTCTCTGAATCAATGTACTTTACATCCGACGTACGAATAGCAAGAGCCTAAAATAAATTAAGAAATAAAAATTAATTTAATTAAATTTATAAAAATATTTAAATTAAATTGATTCAATAATTTTACACATACTAATATGAAAAATATTAATTTAGAACTTTACTATTTATTTAGTACGAAAAAGTTACTCGTTCTTTTCTTGAGAGAGTACTAATAAGGTAGGAATCGCGAGGTAGAATAAAAGACAAAATAACCGAAAGCTGCACGGTAATGGCTACACCGGCGTCGATTATATTAGGGCAAACAGAGACCACATGCCTCAGTTGGCATTTTTGTAGAATTGCATCTAATCTTGTGTCGAATTTTGTATCGAAAAGAGGAGTACGAGAGACGGTATGTCATATATCGCGCTCCCACTGCGTTTGTTTCTTTACATTAACATTATCTCTGAACTTTACACTTATCGGAATCGACTAAAAAGTCGTTTTCGAAAATTTAACGCTCTTTCATTTGATGCAAGCCATTTTGCCATAGACTAAGCCGTTCTCGACCTATAAGCAAATAAAACTTTCAAATGCTGTTTCCGCATAGAACCCCTGGGAAGCTCAGGAAGCTGCAAATTTCAAAATCGGATTTTTCGTCCTTGATTTATCTAATAACCAAAATGCAGCCATTTCTGTCACAATTTGATTTCAGAGCTTTTTTAGTGGTCTATATAACAAAAACATTGCGATGGCAGAGGGAGCGTCGAGGGAGCTTTCCCAACAGAAGACAACCTGACGCAGTCACATTTACACGCGTATATCAACGCCTGGCTGAGACGGGCAGTGTCCAGGTGGTGAATCCCGATGGTGGCCGTCGAAGAGGCGCAAGGGCGGAGAATGATGAAGCTATTTTAGATTGCTTTGCGGAAGATCCTACTACAAGTTTGCGTCGGACAGCTCGAGCCCTTGACACGTCGTATTCGACGTGCCAACGCGTCATGAAGGAAGATCTCCAACATCCCTACAAATACAGACGTGTTCACGAAATACGTAAGTTACGGATTATTTTTGCTTCCTCCTAGACAAAGCTTTGTAATAGTAAAATTTTAAGTTTCTTTAAATTGCTCTAGAAACATGACTAGATTCATTTTCGAAAAATTTATTTTTGAATTTTTTTAATGATTGGATTTAAATTTTAGAATCGGATGGGTAGCGTTCGAAAGAGAATAAAAGAACTTATATTTTGAATAAAAAAAAATTCTCTAGCTATCACGGTTATTTTGTTATTAACAAAAACGTAAAACATGAAAAATGAAAAAAATGGGTTTAGTATGTCCAACGATTCCGGAGGGAAAATTGTCGCGATTTCTACAAAATTCCTTGTGGAGCTATATTTTGGATAGCTCTTGGTCAAGTTCTTTGGGCAAAATAATTCGTTCATAAATTTCAGAGATATTTAAGAGATAGACAGTAGGGCCGTGCACCGAGCGAACCGCCTTACATTCCGGGCGGTTCGCCTTCCGCTGGCGTTAATAAACACGTGACTCCCTCTGTGCTGGCTTTTCCTCCGGTCGGCGTGTGCAGCGGGGCCTTGAGAGTGGCGTAGTCGAGTCGGTTCCTCGACTCCGCGGTCCTCGGAGCTCTTCGGAGGTGGACGGGCTCGCTCGCCTGCAGGGCGTTTCGAGCCACACAGGACTGCTGCTCGGTCGTGCTGGTCCGCTGCCGTGCTGGCTCTCGATGATGGCGATCGGACGTTCGCTTGCGTCCTTTTAACTGTGCGTCTCGGCTCACACTACTATCCTCAGTTTGTTGCTCCGCTTTCTCTCTCTCTCAAAATCGCGAGGTCATCCTTTTCCTTTGACGCGCTTTTCTCTCTCTCTCTCTCTTTCTCTTCTTCTCTATACCTGTACGTGTCTCTATCTTGTGATTGTTTCTCCCTGCTTGTCGCGTGTCGCTCGCGCGTGCAGGCTCCTGCCGCCTTGCTTGCGACTTCACCTAGCCATACGCGTATGTGTGTGTGTGTGTGTCTGTGTCTGTGTGTCTTTGTGCGAACTTCTGAGGAGCCGTAGCTCCGTCACAGGGGTATGACGCTTAGATCGTCGAGGTCTCGCGCCTCGACACTATATCGAACTATTTCGTATCTATTATTGACGTTAATTCTGCCAATCTTGTACTGCTATCACCTCGATGATTATATGGAATACTTCTTATCCAAAGATCTCCAATTAAATTCCCTCAAATTTTCTCTCCGTGTTGGGACAAACTTAATTTATGTTATAAATTTTGTCACATAAATCTATTTTGCAAATATTGATTTCAATACAATATTGTAAATACTAATCGAACATAAAAGAAATTTTTAATCTAGACGCGATTGTTTACTTAAAACTTTATATGAACTATCCCTCATCATAAGTGGCTATTTATTGGTACAGTTATCTTACAATTTTTTTTTTCAAATTATAGATTAGCTATTAAAAAAATTAACAAAGATATAGAAAATAAAAAAAGTCACGTGCCCGAAGGGCTTGTAGGGTGCTTTAAATGCCGCCAAAGTCATACATTTTCATTGTCCTTTACTTTACAGAGGGAGGAGATTCCGAAAATCGGCTTGTATTTAGCCATATGATTGTTAATGAGCATGAGCAGGATCCTACGATATTGGATCGAATCCTCTGGACGGATGAGGCAACGTACGTCCGAACAGGCATGATAAATGCTCATAATGAGCATTACTGGGCTCACGAGAATCCGTTCCTGGCCCGAGAAGGTAATGGAACAAATAAAATATTCATTAAATAAATATAATAAAAACATTTTAATAAGCTAGTTACATTAATCCGCTTGTGTATTAATTATTTAATATTATATGAAATTGATTTTTATTAATAAAATTGAGTTTCTATACAAAATTTATACTGAGAAAAAAAGTGTTAGTACTACTAACTATATTGAATAGTAAATCTGAATATTATTGCTTAAACAATGTTTTTTATAAAATGAACTATAATATGTTAATGATAAATATATTCATATGATTCAAACGACTATAAAGTATAGTAATTCAATTATTGTACTTTTAACTACATTTTCAGTAAACTTTACTCTATTATTCAGTATAATATAAAATGTCCTTTTGAATTTCTTCGATGTTTCAAATTTTACTATATAATATAGTACCTAATAACATATTCATAATTAACTATACTTTTGTTATTTGTATCAATAAAATATAGTTGTAGACCAATACCACTTTATCTTATAGTACTTTTATGTGAAAATATCATATTTTTTTCTCAGTCGATTTTACAAATATTACAAGTACAATGTTTTAGTACTTCATAATTTATTATTACTTTTCTAGATCGCTTCTAACAAAGATTTTCTGTAAATATATGGGCAGGAATGATAGGGGACCGAATTATAGGACCGTGCTTAATCCCAGAGAGACTGGATGGTCAAAATTATCTAACATTCCTGCAAGATATTCTACCTGGACTTTTGGATGATTTTTTTAATCAAGAGGAACAGGAGAATATTATTTTTATGCACGACGGAGCACCGGCTCATTTCATGGTCGATGTCAGGAACCATCTAGACGAAGCCTTTCCAGACAGATGGATTGGGCGCGGAGGGCCAACACCATGGCCAGCTCGATCACCAGACTTTAATCCTCTGGATTACTTTTTTTGGGGACACTCTAAAGAAACTGTTTATCACAACGGGGCCCCAGAAAATGTTGATGAGTTGACTGACAGAATTCGCGAGCATGCGAACAATGTACCGAATGCTATGGTGGGAAGAGCCACGCAAGATATTTTGCGCCGTGCACAAACGTGCATCGAACAAGATGGAGGGGTCTTCGAGCATTGTCCGAGAGGCCACAGAGCTAGAGACTATTTATAGCTCACTATTGTTATTTTAAATTATATTTATCTTAATGTTTTGTAAATAATAAATAAGAAATTTTATTTATTTTTAGTAAAATTTTATTAACGCAACAAGGTATTTTTCTGCCCAATACAAGATTTACGACCCCCAAACTACCCCATTAGCACGAAAAAATCGCAAAAAAAATTTAATTCCGCCGTTTTTGAGATCCCCGATAATTTTATTATCGGAATACAATTTTGACCATGCAGAATATCTGCAAAAATAATGGCAACCCCCAGAGCACCGCGGAAGACCTCCAAACTACCCCGTTCGTACAAACAATCGCAAAAAAAATGTAATTCCGCAGTTTTTAAGATCCCCGATAATTTTATTTCCGTAATACAATTCTGAGCATGCAAGATAGATACAAAAAAATTGGTTACCCCCACAGCACCGCGGAAGATCCCCAAACTACCCCTAAAACACGAAAAAATCGCTAAAAAAATCTAATTCCGCCGTTTTTCAGATCCCCGATAATTTTCTTCCTGGAATACAATTTTTACCATGCAGAATATCTACAAAAAAATGGCATCTTCCAGAGCACCGCGGAGAACCCCCGAACTACCCCTAAATCATAAAAAAATCGCACAAATATTTAGATACGCCGTTTTTGAGATCCCCGATAATTTTATTATCGGAATACAATTTTGAGCATGCAAGATAGCTACAAAAGAATTGGCAACCCCCAGAGCACCGCAGAAGGAAGACCACCTAACTACCACCTTCGCACAAACAATCGCAAAAAAAATCTAATTCCGCCGTTTTTAAGATCCCCGATAATTTTATTTCCGTAATACGATTCTGAGCATGCAAGATAGATAAAAAAAATTGGTTAGCCCCACAGCACCGCGGAACACCCCCAAACTACCCCTAAAAGACGAAAAAATTGTAAAAAAAAATATAATTCCCCCATTTTTGAGATCCTTGATAATTTTGTTATCGGAATACAATTTTAACCGTGCAGAATATCTACAAAAATAATGTCAACCCCCAGAGCACCGTGGTAGACCGCCAAACTACCCCTCAAGCACGAAAAAATCGCAAAAAAAATGTAATTCCGCCGTTTTAGAGATCCCCGATAATTTTATTCCCGTAATACAATTCTGAGCATGCAAGATAGCTACAACAACATTGGCTACCTCCACAGCACCGCCGAAGATCCCCGAACTACCCCTAAAGCACGAAAAAATCGCAAAAAAATTTAATTCCCACATTTTTTAAATCCCCGATAATTTTATTATAGGAATACGATTTCAATCATGCAGAATATCTACAAAAATAATGGCAAACCCCAGAGCACCGCGGAAGACCGCCAAGGTACCCCTAAAGCACGAAAAAATCACAAAAAATCTAATTCCGCCGTTTTTGAGATCCCGGATAATTTTATTCAGGGAATACAATTTTCAGCATACAAGATAGCAACAAAAAAGTTGACAACCTCCAAAGTACCGCGGAAGATGCCCAAACTATCCCTTAAGCACGGAAAAATCGCAAAAAAATTCTTTGGGGGTGTACTGCGATACTTTGGGGATTGCCAATTTTTTTTAGCTATCTTGCATGCTCAAAATTATATTCCGATACTAAAATTATCGGGAATCTCAAAAACGGCGGAATTAGATTTATTTTTGCGGTTTTTTGTGCTTTAGAGGTAGTTCGGGAGTCTTCCACGGTGCTATGGGGGTAGCCAATTTTTTTGTAGCTATCTTGCATCCGCAGAATTGTATTACGGGAATAAAGTTATCGGGGATCTCAAAAGCGGCAGAATTAGATTTTTTTGCGATCTTTCGGACTAAAGTGGCAGTTGGTGGTCTTCCGCGGTGCTTTGGGGGTTGCCAAATTTTTTTTAGATATTCTGGATTGCGAAAATTGAGTTCCGATAATAAAATTATCGGGGATCTCAAAAACGGCGGAATTCGATTTTTATTGTCATTTTTTCGGACTAAAGTGGGGTCTTCCGCGGTGCTTTGGAGATTGACAATTTTTTGTTAGCTATCTTGCATGCTCAAAATTGTATTCCGAAAATAAAATTATCGGGGAACTCAAAAACGGTGGGATTAGATTTTCTTTGTAGATATTCTGCATTGTCAAAATTGAATTCCGATAATAAAATTATCGGACATCTCAAAAACGACGGAATTAGAATTTTATTGTTCGTGTAAAAATACGAATCTTACACTCGCTTTAGGAAATACTTCATATGTTTATATTCACTTCGCCTCAGTTCATCTCTTTTAAAGTTTGGAAAACCAAATTGAAATCTTATGATTAACTTACGTAAAACTTCATACAAAGTTAATGTTAAGTTTCACCAAAGTTTGGGAAAAGAATGATAAATACGATCTACTTACTCGAAACTTAATTCAAAGTTCAGGTGAATTTCAGTCAAGGTTTTGGAAATAATTCGTATCCTACGTTCTCCTTACGGAATCCAAACGATAACGATCAGCCATACTTTCAGCAATACTTTACGCCATACTTTAAATACTTTCAGCAATACTTTCATCCATACTTTTATCCGCACTTTAAGCCATACTTTAAACCATACATTAAGCCATACTTTCATCCATACTTCAAGCCATTCTTTCAGCCATACTTTAAGCCATACTTTCAGCCATACTTTCAGCCATACTTTCAGCAATACTTTAAGCCATACGTTAAACCATACATTAAGCCATACTTTCAACCATACTTTAAGCAATACTTTCATCCATACTTCAAGCCTTACTTTCGGCCATTCTTTAGAAAAAGCTTGTCACAACCATGGACGGGAAACATAATATGAACTTCATATTATTTTCCGCCAATGTTCCTGTAAAAATACGAATCGTACACTCGTCTTAGGAAATACTTCATATGTTTATATTCATTTTTCCTCAGTTCATCTCTTTTAAAGTTTGAAAAACCGAATTGAAATCTTAAGATTAATTTACGTAAAACATCATACAAGGTTAATGTTAAATTTCGGTAAAGTTTGAGAAAATAATGATAAATACGTTCTACTCACGAGATACTAATTACAAAATTTAGGTGAATTTCAGTCAAGGCTGTGGAAATAATTCGGATCCTACGATCTCCTTATGGAATCTAAACGATAACTTTCAGCCATACTTTCTGCCATTCTTTCATCCATACTTTAAGCCATACTTTAAGCCATACTTTAAGCCATACTTTAAATACTTTCAGCCATGCTTTAAGCCATACTTTCATCCATACTTTAAGCCATACTTTAAGCCATACTTTAAGCGATACTTTCAGCCATACTTTAAGCCATACATTAAGCCATACTTTCAGCTATACTTTATGCCATACGTTAGGCCATACTTTAAGCCATACTTTCAGCCATACTTTAAGCCATACTTTCAGCCATACTTTAAGCCATACATTAAGCCATACTTTAGAAAAAGCTTCTCACAACCATCGACAGGAAACTTAATATGAACTTCAGATTTGATTCCGTCAATGTTCGTGTAAAAATAGGAATCTTACACACGCCTTAGGAAATACTTCATATGTTTATATTAAATTTGTCTCACTTCATCTCTTTTAAAGTTTGGAAAACCGAATTGAAATCTTACGATTACATTACGTAAAACAACATACAAGGTTAATGTTAAGTTTCGGTAAAGTTTGAGAAAAGAACTTTCAAATACGTTCTACTTACGGGAAACTTAATACAAAATTTAGGTGAATTTCAGTCAAGATTGTGGAGATAATTCGAATCCTACGATCTCTTTACGGAATCTAAACGTTAACTTTCAACCATACTTTTAGCAATACTTTCATCCATACTTTAAGCCATACTATAAGCCATACTTTAGAAAAAGCTTGTCACGACCATCGACAGGAAACTTAATATGAACTTCAGATTTGTTTCCGTTAATGTTCGTGTGAAAATAGGAATCTTACACACACCTTAGGAGATACTTCATATGTTTATATTAACTTTTGCTCAGTTCATCTCTTTTAAAGTTAGGAAAACCGAATGGAAATGTTACGATTAAATTACGTAAAACAATATTCAAGGTTAAAGTTAAGTTTCGGCAAAGTTTGGGAAAAGAACTTTCAATTACGTTCTACTTACGGGAAACTTAATACAAAATTTAGGTGTATTTCAGTCAAGGTTGTGGAGATAATTCGAACCCTACGATCTCCTTACGGAATCTAAACGTTAACTTTCAGCCATACTTTGAGCAATACTTTAAGCCATACATTCAGCCATACTTTAAGCCATACTTTGATCCATACTTTAAGCCATACTTTAAGCCATACTTTAAGACATACTTTCATCCATACTTCAAGCCATACTTCAGCCATACTTTCAGCCATACTTTAAGCCACACCTTCAGCCATACTTTAGAAAAAGCTTTTCACAACTATCGACAGGAAACTTAATATGAACTTCAGATTAGTTTCCGTCAATGTTCGTGTAAAAATAGGAATCTTACACTCGCCTTCGGAAATACTTCAAATGTTTATATTAACTTTGGCTTAATTCATCTCTTTTAAAGTTTGGCAAACCGAATTGAAATCTTACGATTAAATTACGTAAAACAACATACAAGGTTAATGTTAAGTTTCGGTAAAGTTTGGGAAAAGAACTTTCAATTTCGTTCTACTTACGGGAAACTTAATACAAAATTTAGGTGTATTTCAGTCAAGGTTGTGCAGATAATTCGAATCATAAGACCTCCTTAATTTATATTTAACGATTTAAAATTACTGTAAAATTTTGATTTTTAAATATATGAGATTTTGGCGTGATATTTCAGGTGAGATTTCAACTGAGGTCTCATCTGAGATTTTTTGGTAGAAGGCTGCTCCTCCTTGGTAAAAATTTGACAATAATTTCTAGCCAGTATTCTAGAAACTGGTCAGAACCATTCGCTAAAATCAAGGCTGCAAGAGAGCGCGATTCTCGGTGGAAACCCGACGGGGGCTTGATCGAGACGAGGGAAATAATTTCACTTCGCATTCACTCACCGTTACGTGACCGTCACACTGTGCATAAGCATTGTGAGTGGGCGTCATATAACTTTCAATGATTGCGAAGTGAGCACACCTCGATAAAGCCCCGCCGATGTTCGTAGGTTCTGAAATACGCATTACACATACCTACTTCTACTAGAACTATCGTAGTATTAAGAAAACGTAATTTTTTTGGAGCTGATATTTCTTTTAAGCATTTTTACAATGCGCAATTTATTGTGCCTAATTATATTTATTAAATAATCATAAGTGACTGTGTATAAGAATGTTATTAAGTTATAGTCTATAAACATAAATTGTTTAATTTAGAAAGTAAGGTTAGGTTACTTTTATCATTATACATTTGTCAGAAATTTATTTTTTATATTTTTATACATATCATTTTAAATTAAACTTGGTATGGTTACGTTACTGTTACAGAACGTTTTTCTTGAATTAAAACTAATAATTACATTAAATTCATATTTTCAATTTTTCACTGGTTTCTACCCGGAACGACATATAAAATACATGTCACGACTCATAGGGTTTCTTGGTGGATTCGTAAACTAGAATTCGCCGTTATTCAATAAATCTAGCCTGCTTCCAGCGAGAAACCCGGCAACGTTTTTATCAGGGCTTAAATAATTAAGCATAATTATTAAGTATTAAGTATTAAGTATTATAATAATTAAGTATTAAGTATAAACTTAATAGTGATTTTTTATATTAAACGCACATTTCTTACTTGCCTCTCTATCCATCTTTTTATGTAATCTCACACTCTTTTCCCCTTTCCTACCTTTGTCTTTGCACCAACCTCCAATTAAATATGCGATAAAATTGTCAACTCGTAGTTAAGAAGATATGAAAATGATGAGGTCCGTATGTAATTATTAATGTATCAGGTGTGACAGATGTCAACAATGTCAAATTTCTTGCTCCAGAAACTCAAAATATGGAAGATTATACAAACAGATTAGTAGAGATATGTATTTTACAGTGTTATAAGGAATTTGCATTATGTATATATAGAGGCGATTAGGTCCAAGATTATTAAGAAGCTCATTCTCCATGAAATGCACAATGGAGTACAACTTTCTAAACAAGATCTTACAAGACTGGATAATTATCTTAACATGTACAAGGTTTATTTGCAAAGAAAGTCACAAGATATTATCAACCAAGGTATTGCGGATATTGGTTTGGGATATATTATTCAACATTTTCCATGTAAAAGTTTGGTAAAATTTTATTTTAATTTATTTCATTTTTTGTTATAGTTTTGGCAAATACCATCTCCGGTACAAGCTCGAAAAGTAACGACGGTATCTAACTTTACCAATTCAGAAAAAGCACATAATTCTATTTCGAATAGCAGTCCAATAAACTATCGAAAAAGAGTAAGTATTAGACCCTTGTAAAGTTAAAATGGTGATTTTCTTTCTTACTAGGAGAGTGTCTCACCTTTGGGTCACGGATTCTTACCAAACTTTGGGTACCGATTTGTTATGTCAAAATATGAAAAAATTTCAAGGTCCAACGCTCAAAAATTTCGAAGATATTCGTTTTTAAAGTTTTATTTTTATTCTATAAGACAAAACTTTGTGTTTCTTTTGTTGGCAACCCTACTGAAAAACGCCACATGGGATCTAGGCGGGACTCACATGGCATCTTTCATTGTTTCTATATGGTACCCACATGGGTCTCACATAGTTCCCTTGTTGATCCCACATGGGACCCATGTGGGATTTTGTCCCAGAACCCACATGGGTCCCAGGTGTGATGCAGAAAAATATAATAAATAGCCATGTGGGGATCATGTGGGAATTTTTACATACCGTTCGGGTGGATTGTGCGAATCGGATGTGGGACTCATATGGGAACCATGTGGGAGCCATGTGTAAACTGTATGAGAAGCATATGGGAGCCATATGAGAATAATGTTTATTTATTTATTTATTTATTTATAAAAAATTCAACAAACTGAAGAGTCCTTAGCAAATAAACAGTAAATTGATTTGAATTATCACTAATCCTAATATTCCTTTAGTGACCGACAAATTCAAGCCATTTTGCTCTATCTGTAGCCGTTTCCAAGTTATATAACAAATAAATAAATAAACAAACAAATAAATAAATATTATAAAACGTTTTATAAACACAAGGTTCGCATATGTTTCTCATATGGCTCCCACATGGTTCCCACATGGTTCCCACATAGCTATTTATATTTTTCTGCATCAGACCTGGGACCCATGTGCGACCTATGTGGTTCCTGGGACAAAACCTCACATGGGTCCTATGTGGGACCCATGTGGGTACCATATAGAAACTATGAAAGATCCTGTGTGGGTCCCACCTGGGTTCCATGGGGCGTTTTTCAGGAGAGAATAACTCATCTTGCAATATCTTCTCATATTCCTACAGTATCCATTCAAAAATAAAAGTAAAGTAGAGAGAAAACCTTCAATATGAATTTTTACGAGTCGAAAAATCTCTTCTCTCTTAAAAGTTATGAGGACTTAAACATAAATATAAAAACTGCTGCCAATACATTGGCACTTAGCTTCCTCAAAATAATGTATTTATTCATTTTTTTTTTAATTTTTCATAACAATAATTAATTGTATCATACCCAATTTTCTTTATGAATATTCGTAATAAATTAATATATTTTTTTCGAGAATTCATTCTTGTTACCCTTTTTCTCATGCGACAACTCGATATTTTTATAAATCCATTTTTTAAAAATATTATCACATGTTGAATTAGTTTTATTTTAAACCTCAAATATCTTTCGTCGTAATAGTTAGATTTTATTGGGAAATGAATTCAGTTTAAAGATATAAAAAAAATATATCTCTCCCTAATTGTAAGACTATTGGTTGATTTTCTTAATATTGTTATCGCGTGAAAACAAAACTCCTACCTTTTTATAAAACATTGTTTTTTTTTAAAAACAAATAAAAATAATATTTTGAAATTACAACCAAATATATTCTTCAATGAGTATAATAAGTGGTTAAAACTTGAAGTTGGTAAATCAATTATTATTTGAAAAATTTATTACATAATTTTGAGCACATTTTCGTTAATAATAAATGACAGAGTGAAGATAATTTAAATATTAAAAAAGGAAAATGTACATAATTTAAATACCTTTCAATAAAAATTTATGATGTTAAGTAATAATATCTGTGACATACTAAACAAGTGGCCGACAACATTTGCGTTTACCCTATTATTATATTATCATCAACAAAATGCTCATTAATTAAATTTTTTTTTTCCAAATAACATGTGTATAATATAATAACTGTTTTATACATAAAACAAAAATAATACAAATTAAACACAATCTCACCTCTTACTTCTGGAATGATGGGCCGATTTGCCGATTGTGATTTGCCGATCCATCAATAATATGTTGAGTGAACGAAATGACAAACGTAAAGTACAAAAAAACGATATCAAACAAAAGTTTTAACCTCAAATATCTCTGAAATTTATGTATCAATCATTTTGCCCAAAGAACTCAGCCGAACGATACCCAACCATCTATCACCACAATAAATTTTAAATCAATTAAGGTAGTACCCCCGTAAGGGATTGACACGTTACAAAAATCTTAAATTTAGCACACAGGTAGATTTTAGTTTAAAAATGACTCGGTTAAATTTTAGTGATCTTTAGGAGCGTCAGAAAGAACTTATAAACATTTCAATTTTCACACATTTAACACATGCCTTATGGGAAATCGCACATTTTTCTGTTTCGTTATAAATTGTACAACATCAGAGGTTAGAAACGTGCATGTCCACTTGCTTGACTAGCACTTACCGGGGGTACTTCAGACAATTTAACTCCCGCAATCGTTGGATATACAAATCTCAATTTCTTCATTTTTCAAGCTTTACGTTTTTGCTAATAACAAAAGAACCGTGATAGCTAGAAATAAAATATTTTTAAGGAAATGTAGGTATTTTAATTCTCTTTCGAATGCCACACATCCGATTCAGATACATGAAGCCGTTCTCGAGATATTATGATTTAAGGAAAAGGTTAAAAAAATTTTAACCTCAAATATCTACGAAATTTATGGACCAATCATTTTGCCCAACGAACTTAGCCGAGAGGTATACAAAATCTACCTCTACGGGGAATTTTGAAGCGATTAAGTCAATTTTACTTTAGTTATCGAGCGACAACGAAAACTAATTTTCTTCCTATTTAATTTTTTTTCTCAAAAACTAATCAAAAGAATTGATCCAAATTTTTACAGACTATAGCTATTTATTTTCTGCATTATCATGATTTTTCTCCAAAAAATTGACCGTATAGATTGGGAGTTATGATCTTTTGAAGAAAAAACAAGTTTTTGTTAATAACAAAAGAACCGTGATAGCTAGAGAATTTTTTTTTTTGAAAATATAGGCTTTTTATCCTCTTTCGAACGCTACCCATCCGATTATAAAATTTAAATCCAATCATTAAAAAAAATCAAAAATACATTTTTCGAAAATGAAAAATTAGACATAAAACAAAAACGAATCTATGAATCATAAAAAATAGTTTTCTTCCCGAATTCAGAATAAAAAAACAAAAAAAAGAGCCCCACCCGGTTAATATCGACCACGTGGATCCGGAGATAAAGCGGTATACGTACATACACACACACACACACACACACACACACACACACACACACACACACATACACACACACACACACACACACACACACACACACACACACAAACACACACACACACACACCCAGCAGACATTTCCTAAAATCATGTGATACAAACTTCTAACACCTTTAATCATGTTTCTAGAGAAATTTAACGAAACTTAAAATTTTACTATTACAAAGCTTCCTCTAGGAGGATCTTGACTTTGATCTTGAATTAGATTTTGATTTAGATCTTGATAGTGACCTTGATTTTGATATGAATTGTCATCTCGAGGTTGATTTGTAAACACGAGATCGACGCGGATCTCGTTGTTATAATTGCTGTATCATCAGCAAATGATAATATTGAATTCACTGGCATTGAGTTCAATATCTTTTAGGTACATAATAAACAACAATGGTCATTAGGATCGTGCATTGCGGGACTCCCACATCAACTGTTTCATACTCACTGAATTGATTGTTTACTTTGACACTTTGTTTTCTATTACTTAAATACTTTTCATTAGTCTATGGGAATTTCTTCTTATACGGTAGTTGTATAATTTATCTAGAAGTATTTGATGATCAACTGTGTCGAAGACTTTTGCAAGATCAAGGAATGTAATTGGGTTAATTAATTAATTTGCAATTGGGTCACTTTTGTCATGTTCATTGTAAATTAGATCTGTTATGTGAAAAAGTGCATCCTTAGTACTTTTCTTTTTTCTGAATCCAAATTGTTTATCTGATAATAAATTACATTGGTTGACAAAATGTAATAATATTTTGTGTATAACTTTTTCAAAAATTTTTGATATATTGGAAATCAATGATAGAGGTCTGTAATTTCTTGGTAGATGTTTTTCTTTAGCATTGTGAATTGGTGTTATCTGAGCTATTTTTAAAGCCACTGGCCACTTCCACTGGCCACTGGCCATTCTCCTGTTTCAATACTCAAGTTCAACAATAATCAAAGAAAAATTGCGTGGGCTTTGGAGGTCACAACAACATTGAGCGAGAAAATTCGTTGATACGATGCAAGAGATCCATCGGAGACGCGGCGCGTGCAAGAAGAACAGAGAACCGCTGACGAAATATATCTATTAATTTAAAACTGATATAAATAAAATAAATTTGTGCAAACCGTAGAGGTTACCGGAAATTATAAAAGAAGGCCTACGCTAACCGGCATAAACAGATGCGCGCAATATCTTTTCCGGTCGCAAGGATTCAGAATCCAAATGTAACAATTTTGTAGAGATGACACAGTTTTTAAATGAAAGCCGACGAAAATCAATATTTCAGTCTAGAACTGATTTTTGAATATACGAGACCACAGCCAAAACCCGTACGTGTCGAAGCAAACAAAAATGCGCGCGAGTAATGAACTAACATGGGCGAATGCACCGCTGTTCCCCCTTACGAGTCCGAAGGAAAACTCATGACGGTGCAGCGACCCCGGGAACTCCCGAGTAACGTGTTTCGAGTAATTAGACTTAAAATTTCCGTAAAACTCTAGAAGACGATGTCGGTACTCTCCACCCTGGCACCAGATAGCTTGGAGACCGTTGCCGTTGTGATGTAGTGTTCCGCGACCCCCAAAACCCCCGAGTAACGAGTTTCGAGTAATTATAATGTAAATTTCCGTAAAACTGTAGGAGATGTCGTTCATACTGTCATTCTGGGCACCAGGTACTTCGGAGACCGATGCCGTCGCGATATTCGTGTTCCGCGACCCCGAAAACCCCCGAGTAACGTAATAATCTAATACCTTTTAATTCTTTGGCTTTTCAACTAATTGCCATGTTTTATTTTTATCTAAGCAATTCATCTCTTTATTCATTGCGTCTATCCAAAAATTAGAGTCATCACTCTCTACAGCCTCTCTAAAACTTACTGGACTATCTGCACTACAATAATTTACATAAATACATCCGCTATATACATAGTTATCATCAAATTGCGTAGGCTTTTTAATCATTCTTTCTGACCTTCTTAAATCAGGTTCCTTTTCTACTTCGTTTTCGTTTTCAATATTTTCATTTAAATTTTCATTTAAATTTTCCAAATTACTATTCTCTAATGAGAATAATGAGAATTAGCCTTTCCACCCCTACTCCACCCGAGGGTTGAAGTAGAGTGAGGCAAAAAAACGTTTTCAAAGTTTTCATTTAAACTTTCATTTTCTATATCGTTATCGTTTAGGCCAATACATTTCACATGTATCTACGATATCTACATGTCTAGCTACAATTACTCTACCATTTATCAAAACTCTGTAGCCCACTACATCATAACTTATCAAAATTCCTAAATCTGCTTTTCTATCCCATTTCGAATTTCTTTTATTTTCAGGTACTCTCACAAAAACTTTACTGCCATATAGTTTAAAATATGTCGTATCTGGCTTCTCATTAAAAAATATCTCATAAGGAGAATTATTCCTCTCAACTGTATTAGCAATTGTCCTATTCTTTAAATAAGCTGCCGTGCTCTCTACTTCTGGCCAATATCTTTTATCTAATTTGGATTCGGCTAACAAATACCTAGCGCTATCCGTAATTGTCCTATTGTACCTTTCCGCGATGCCATTCAACTCGTGTACATACGGTGGACACGGCTCTAATTCTATTCCCTTTTCTCTAAACAATCTATACATAATTTTCTTTAAATATTATGTGCCATTATCACATCTCAGTTTTTTAATTTTCTTGCCAGTCATATTTTCTACTAAATTAATATATTCATTAAATTTATCAAATACTTCATTTTCTTTTTCATCTTTTGACTTTATCGGATAAACCCTAGCTAAATAGCTAGTTACTATAGCTAATAGCTAAATAGTAGAAATACTATAATCGTCAATAAAAGTAATAAACCCCTTTGTAACCGTCTGAGTGTGGCCCATTTAAATCTGTATGTACAATCTCTAAAATCTCTTTAGCTCTTTTCCTATTATTCTCAAAAGGAATATTGTGGATTTTATTCTCAATACACGTTGCACATTTAAAATAATCAGACTCAATTTCATTAGGCAATCCTTCCAATACTTTATTTTTAAACATAGTATTCAAATAAATAAAATTAACATGTCCTATGCCATTTTTCTTTTAAAGTCATTTTTCCGTTTTCCTTTCTAACTATATTTGACTCTACATTATTTTATAAATAACTCGTCATTAAATAAATTCTATCTTTCTTCCAAGCAACTGTAATTATTTTGTTATTATCATAAATCTTTGAATTATTTCCAATTGATACAACTTTATATTTATCAGTTACTTTAGCAAAACTAATTAAATTTCTGTTCATATCTCTTACATAGAAAACATTTTCCATTTTTACTTCCGTTTTATTATTATTAAACGTTTTAAATTTACTATTAACATGTACTACTTTAGTTGCTTTTAGAACTCTACCATCACCTACTTTTACGTTAATCGGTTCTTTTAATTCAATAAAATCGCTAAAATAATTGTCATTATTTATTACGTGATCCGTACAACCACTGTCCAAAATCCACTCAATTTTATTTTTATTTATATTGTCGTTCTCGGTATTCGTAGAATTAACCTGTACTGACGCGCTGAATCCTACTCTGCCGTGCGCGTCTCGCTCAGCTTGGCCGCCGTCGCTGGCTCTCGCTCCTCGGCCGCGTTGTCCGTAGCTGCTACCGCCACGCCGGTTGAAGCTGGATCGCTGTTGGCTAGCTCCGCGTCCGCGCGCGCCTCCTCGCTGTTGCGAGTAGCCTCTGCCGGTTCCCCCTCTCCTCTGTGGCGCGCGACTCTCCTGGCCGCTTCCGCCTCCTTGTTGTGGCGCGTGGTGCCCGAAATTGTTTTTCGACGGGCAATCGTATGTGTCCTTCACCACCACATGAATAACACAATGTCCTCTTTTCTTTTCTAAATTTTTCTTCTTCTCAAACACAAAAGCATTCGATTTTAAATTCACTTTCACTGTGTCTTTTCTTCAAATCTAATTCCAATCTTGATTTCACAAATTTGATTTCACTGTTTTGCCCTTTTCCGTTAATGCATCCACAATATCTATTATGTGCGATAAACTTTCTGGTAGCGTCAGTAAATAATAATTTATCTTCTTTTGTCTCATTTTCTTCCGTATTCTTTAATTCGTTCACTAACTTTTCAAATTTATTATAAAATTTTGTCGGGTTTTCACTTTCTTCCATTTTCAAATCGAGCAGTTTTCTCTTGCAAAACAACTTTCCTGCACTACTTTTAATTAAATAATTCTCGTCTAGTTTATCAATCATTTTTTTGGCACTTTCTTCAGAAATTATTAACTCCAGTTGCATATTTGTTATACTATTCACAATATAGTTTTTAGCTTTTATCTCTTTTTTCTTCCATACTGCTTGTGTTATTTCTTCCGGTCTTTCGTCACGTTCAATAACTTCACTGCATTCCTTAAATTCCAAGAACAGCTTGAGTTTGTACTTCCATTTGTCGTACTAACTCCCATCAAACATTTGCATTGTAAATCCTTTGTTTTCCGATGTCATTTTGATTTCCGCAGGAACTTCTTTTTGTTCAACTTCTTTATTTTCAGTTTCAATCTTGGCAGCTTCCTTGTTTTCGCCTTCGATGCAATGGCGAAATTTTTACTTGCCCTACGCCACCCGAAGGTCGGCGTAGAGTCAAGAGGAAAAAGTTTTTCGAATGCGCGATCGCGCCTTCCTTCGTGCTCTCGACTTTTTCTCGCGGCACTTCAACCACGACTCTCCGCTACCATGTTAAGAAAAACCGTGGTAGGAGGGGGAGCAATAAATAACCCGACGGTTAACAATTAAACAGTAACTTTATTAATCTGATCTCCCGACTGCTCTCTACTTACAACCGCACGCAGCGGAGGGCGACGATCAAGTGACAACGTGCTCTCACTCTCTCAATCAGTCAACGTGTGATGGCGCTGCGCATCTTCTCTCTCTCTCTCTCACTCTCGCACCACATAAATGTACCATATATACCAACAGATATAAAGAATTTTATTTAATCGCATGGTCTGGGAAAACACTTAATGAATTTTTAACGAATTTACAATGCCATAATTTTATAAAATAATAAAAAATTTGTTAAAATAGAAATTAGAATCTATATGAATGTTCATTATTTGGAGTTGGCAGCAGTTCTTTAATCTAATGCTAAAGGATAGGGCGCAGTTATACCAAATTCAAAACGCTAATCTTCGCGCCAGGACAACCTTAAAAATCAATACAAAATGTTTTATTGCGCGTCTTTCTGGTATGCTATTACTATTATAATAGCATAAAAAATACTAAAAATCAAGAAATTTATACTTAACGATTTAAAATTACAGTAAAATTTTGATTTTTAAATATATGAGATTTTGGCGTGATATTTCAGATGAGATTTCAACTGAGGTCTCATCTGAGATTTTTTGGTAGAAGGCTGCTCCTCCTTGGTAAAAATTTGACAATAATTTCTAGCCAGTATTCTAGAAACTGGTCAGAACCATTCGCTAAAATCAAGGCTGAAAGAAAGCGCGATTCTCGGTGGTAACCCGGCAGGGGATTGATCGAGACGAGGGAAATAATTTCACTTCGTAGTCACTCACCGTTACCTGACCGTCACACTGTGCATAAGCATTGTGAGTGGCCGTCATGTAACTTTCAATGATTGCGAAGTGAGCACACCTCGATAAAGCCCCAGCCGATGTTCGTAGGTTCTGAAATACGCAGTACACATACCTACTTCGACTAGAACTATCGTAGTATTAAGAAAACGTAATTTTTTCGGAGCAGATATTTCTTTTAAGCATTTTTACAATGCGTAATTTATTGTGCCTAATTATATTTCTTAAATAATCATAAGTGACTGTGTATAAGAAAGTTATTAAGTTATAATCTATAAACATAAATTGTTTAATTTAAAAAGTAAGGTTAGGTTACTTTTATCATTATACATTTGTCAGAAATTTATTTTTTATATTTTTATCCATATCATTTTAAATTAAACTTGGTATGGTTACGTTACTGTTACAGAACGTTTTTCTTGAATTAAAACTAATAATTACATTAAATTCATATTTTCAATTTTTCACTGGTTTCTACCCGGAACGACATACAAAATGCATGTCACGACTCATAGGGTTTCTTGGTGGATTCGTAAACTAGAATTCGCCGATATTCAATAAATCTTGCCTGATTCCGGTGAGAAACCCGGCAACGTTTTTATCAGGGCTTAATTATACTTAATAGTGATTTTTTATATTAAACGCACATTTCTTACTTGCCTCTCTATCCATCTTTTTATGTAATCTCACACTATTTTGCCCTTTCCGACTTTTGTGTGTGCACCAACCTCCAATTAAATATGCGATAAAATTGTCAACTCGTAGTTAGGAAGATATGAAAATGATGAGGTCCGTATGTAATTATTAATGTATCAGGTGTTACAGATGTCAACAATGTCAAATTTCTTGCTCCAGAAACTCAGAATATGGAAGATTATATAAACAGATTAGTAGAGATATGTATTTTACAGTGTTATAAAGAATTTGCATTACGTATATATAGAGGCGATGCTATGTCCAAGGTTATTAAGAAGCTCATTCTCGATGAAATGCACAAAGGAGTACAACTTTCTAAACAAGATCTAACAAGACTGGATAATTATCTTAACATGTACAAGGTTTATTTGCAAAGAAAGTCAGAAGATATTATCAACCAAGGTATTGCGAATATTGGTTTGGGATATATATTCAACATTTTCCATGTAAAAGTTTGGTAAAATTTTATTTTAATTTATTTCATTTTTCGTTATAGTTTTGGCAAACTATATAGTTCCATCTCCGGTACAAGCTCGAAACGTAACGACGGTATCTAACTTCACCAATTGAGAAGAAGCACATAATTTTATTTCGAATAGCAGTCCAATAAGACTATCGAAAAAGAGTAAGTATTTGACCCTTGCCTTTACAACACTATTTAAAATGGCTATTTTCTTTCTTACTAGGAGAGTGTCTCACCTTTGGGTCACGGATTCTTACCAAACTTTGGGTACCGATTTGTTATGTCAAAATATGAAAAAGTTTTAAGGTCCAACGCTCAAAATTTTCGAAGATTATTTGTCTTTAAAGTTTCATTTTTATTCTATAAGACAAAACATTGTGTTTCTTTTGTTGGCAACCCTACTGAAAAACGCGACATGGCACCTAGGCGGGACCCACATGGGATCTTTCATAGTTTCTATATGGTACCCATATGGGTCTCACATAGTTCCCTTGTTGATCCCACATGGGACCCATGTGGGATTTTGTCCCGGAACCCACATGGGTCCCAGTTGTGATGCAGAAAAATATAATAAATAGCCATGTGGGAACCATGTGGGAATTTTTACATACCGTTCGGGTGGATTGTGCGACTCGGCTGTGGGACTAATATGGGAACCATGTGGGAGCCATGTGTAAACTGTATGAGAACCATATGGGAGCCATACGAGAATAATGTTTATTAATTTATTTATTTATTTATAAAAAATTCAACCATCTGAAGAGTCCTTAGCAAATAAACAGTAAATTGATTTGAATTATCACTAATCCTAATATTCCTTTAGTGACCGCCAAATTCAAGCCATTTTGCTCTATCTGTAGCCGTTTCCAAGTTATAATAACAAATAAATAAATAAACAAATAAATAAATAAATATTATAAAACGTTTTATAAACACAAGGTTCCCATATGTTTCTCATATGGCTCCCACATGGTTCCCACATGGTTCCCAAATGGTTATTTATATTTTTCTGCATCAGACCTGGGACCCATGTGGGACCCATGTGGGTACCATATAGAAACTATGAAAGATCCCGTGTGGGTCCCACCTGGGTCCCATGTGGCGTTTTTCAGTAGGGAATAACTCATCTTGCAATATTTTCTCATATTCCTACAGTATCCATTCAAAAATAAAAGTAAAGTAGAGAGAAAACCTTCAATATGAATTTTTACGCGTCGAAAAATCTCTTCTCTCTCAAAAGTTATGAGCACTTAAATATAAATATAAAAACCGCTGCCAATACATTGGCACTTAGCTTCCTCAAAATAATGTATTTATTCATTTTTTTTTTTAATTTTTCATAACAATAATTAATTGTATCATACCCAATTTTCTTTATGAATATTCGTAATAAATTAATATATTTTTTTCGAGAATTCATTCTTGTTACTCTTTTTCTCATGCGACAACTCGATATTTTTATCAATCCATTTTTTTTAAATATTATCACATGTTCAATTAGTTTTATTTTAGACCTCAAATACCTTTCGTCGTAATAGTTAGATTTTATTGGGCAATGAATTCAGTTTAAAGATATAAAAAAAATATATCTCTCCCAAATTTTAAGACTATTGGTTGAGTTTCTTAATATTGTTATCGCGTGACAACAAAACTCCTACCTTTTTATAAAACATGGTTTTTTTAAAAAACAAATAAAAATAATATTTTGAAATTTCAACCAAATATATTCTTCAATGAGTATAATAAGTGGTTAAAACTTGAAGTTGGTAAATCAATTATTATTTAAAAAATTTATTACATAATTTTGAGCACATTTTCGTTAATAATAAATGACAGAGTGAAGATAATTTAAATATTAAAAAAAGAAAATGTACATAATTTAAATACCTTTCAATAAAAATTTATGATGTTAAGTAATAATATCTGTAACATATTGGACAAGTGGCCGACAACAGTTGCTTTACCCTATTATTATATTATCATCAACAAAATGCTCATTAATTAAATTTTTTTTTTTCAAAATAACTTGTGTATAATATAATAACTGTTTTACACATAAAACAAAAATAATACATATTAAACACAATCTCACCTCTTACTTCTGGAATGATGGGCCATTACATAACGATATGCCGATCCATTAATAATATGTGAAGTGAACGAACTGATTTAGTAAAAAAAAAGTACAAAAAAACGATATCAAACAAAAGTTTTTACCTCAAATATCTCTGAAATTTATGTATCAATCATTTTGCCCAAAGAACTCAGCCGAGGGCTACCCAATATCTATCACCACAATAAATTTTAAAGCAATTAAGGTAGTACCCCCGTAAGGGATTGACACGTTACAAAAATCTTAAATTTAGCACACAGGTAGATTTTAGTTTAAAAATGACTCGGTTAAATTTTAGTGATCTTTAGGAGCGTCAGAAAGAACCTATAAACATTTCAATTTTCACACATTTAACACATGCCTTATGGGAAATCGCACATTTTTCTGTTTCGTTATAAATTGTACAACATCAGAGGTTAGAAACGTGCATGTCCACTTGCTTGACTAGCACTTACCGGGGGTACTTCAGACAATTTAACTCCCGCAATCGTTGGATATACAAATCTCAATTTCTTCATTTTTCAAGCTTTACGTTTTTGCTAATAACAAAAGAACCGTGATAGCTAGAAATAAAATTTTTTTAAGGAAATGTAGGTATTTTAATTCTCTTTCGAATGCCACACATCCGATTCAGATACATGAAGCCGTTCTCGAGATATTATGATTTAAGGAAAAGGTTAAAAAAATTTTAACCTCAAATATCTACGAAATTTATGGACCAATCATTTTGCCCAACGAACTTAGCCGAGAGGTATACAAAATCTACCTCTACGGGGAATTTTGAAGCGATTAAGTCAATTTTACTTCAGTTATCGAGCGACAACGAAAACTAATTTTCTTCCTATTTAATTTTTTTTCTCAAAAACTAATCAAAAGAATTGATCCAAATTTTTACAGACTATAGCTATTTATTTTCTGCATTATCATGATTTTTCTCCAAAAAATTGACCGTATAGATTGGGAGTTATGATCTTTTGAAGAAAAAACAAGTTTTTGTTAATAACAAAAGAACCGTGATAGCTAGAGAATTTTTTTTTCTTTAAAAATATAGGTTTTTTTATCCTCTTTCGAACGCTACCCATGCGATTATAAAATTTAGATCCAATCATTAAAAAAAATCAAAAATAAATTTTTTAATTAAAAAATAGTTATCTTCCCGAATTCAGAATAAAAAAACAAAAAAAATGAGCAGCACCCGGTTAAAAGCGACCGCGTGGATCCGGAGGTAAAGCGGTATACGTACACACACACACACACACACACACACACACACACACACACACACAACACACACACACACACACACACACATACACACACACACACACACACACACACACACACATTCATACAGACAATTCCTAAAATCATGTGATACAAACTTCTAACACCTTTAATCATGTTTCTAGAGAAATTTAACGAAACTTAAAATTTTACTATTACAAATCTTCCTCTAGGAGGATCTTGACTTTGATCTTGAATTAGATTTTGATTTAGATCTTGATAGTGATCTTGATTTTGATATGAATTGTCATCTCGAGGTTGATTTGTAAACACGAGATCGACGCGGATCTCGTTCTTATAATTGCTTTATCATCAGCATATGATAATATTGAATTCTCTGGCATTGAGTTCAATATCTCATTTATGTACATAATAAACAACAATGGTCCTTAGGATCGTGCATTGCGGGACTCCCACATCAACTGTTTCATACTCACTGAATTGATTGTTTACTTTGACTCGTTGTTTTCTATTACTTAAATAACTTTTCATTAGTTTATGGGCATATCCTCTTACACCGTAGTTGTATAATTTATCTAGAAGTATTTGATGATCAACTGTGTCGAAGACTTTTGCAAGATCAAGGAATGTAATTAGGTTAATTAATTAATTTGCAATTGGGTCACTTTTGTCAAGTTCATTGTAAATTAGATCTGTTATGTGAAAAAGTGCATCCTTAGTACTTTTGTTTTTTCTAAATCCAAATTGTTTATCTGATAATAAATTACATTGGTTGACAAAATGCAATAATCTTTTGTGTATAACTTTTTCAATAATTTTTGATATATTGGAAATCAATGATATAGGTCTGTAATTTGTTGGTAGATGTTTTTCTTGAGCATTGTGAATTGGTGTTATCTGAGCTATTTTTAAAGCCACTGGCCATTCTCCTGTTTCAATACTCAAGTTCAACAATAATCGAAGGAAAATTGCGCGGGCCTTGGATGTCACAACATTGAGCGGGAAAATTTGTTGGTACGGTGCAAGAGGTCCGTTGATATATATCTATTAATTTAAAACTGATATAAATAAAATAAGTTTGTGCAAACGGTAGATGTCACCGGAATTGCAAGAGAAAGCCAACGCTAAGCGGCATAAACAGCTGCGCGGAATATTTCTGCTGGCCGCAAGGATCCACAATCCAAATGTAACAATTTTGTAGAAATGACCCAGCTTTTAAATGAGGATGTCGAGGGTCGCTTGGCAGACGCTGCACGGTTACAAGTAATCGGTAAGGGAGCCCAAGAGAATCGGCCGATCATAGCGGAAAGACGAAGAGCGCCGATTCTGACCTATTAGATGCGACTAATGCATTTCGAATAGGCAATAAATAGAAAATAGTCTATACGGAAATTATTGCTGGACATGAGTTTACTTTTGCTAGTCGGAGGTTTTCGGAGTCGCTGAACACGAATATCATGACGACAGCGGTCTCCGAGGTACCTGGAGTCCAGGGTGGACAGTATGAACGTCGTCAAGGACTCAGCTAACAGTGCGGAGCCCACTATTCCTTTCATCCAGATTAATTGGCACCACAGCAAAAGCGCTTCGGCAGTTCTGTCAAAGAGCGTGGCTGAGGTGCAGATAGGTATCGCCTTGATCCAAGAACCTTGGATCAATGCAAAAGGCACTCTAGCCGGATTAAGGGGGTGTGGACAACTGTTTCTGGCTGGGACTCGAGTATGAACCTGCATAATCCTGAAAGGAATGGAGGGAGAGGCCTGGCCGAAACATTGCCTCGCGGACATTACCATGGTAACGGTAAAGGTTAAAATAGGAGGAGGGGCAGAGACAGAACTGGTACTTCTCTAGTGATGCAACAGAAGCCTCTACGTACTTCCCTAGTGATGCAACAGAAGCACCCCCACCCGATGAGGTGAGGGCACTCATTGAGGAATGCAACAGGAGCGGGAAGGACCTCAGAGACCGCTCTCGTCATGATATCGTAGCCAGACCAACGATAGGAACCTCTGGACGCATAAAGACACCATCCGGAGGGTGAGCAGCGGACAGTGCAGTGAGGAAGCATTGGCCTGTCTATTACAAGCCCACTTCCCGGGATTGGAAAACACGGAGTCAACGCTACGACCAGATACTGATACCGAATCCTCGGCTCAGGACTGGGAAGTAGCGGGAAGAGTGGTTACAAAAAATAGAGTTAAATGGACCTTCCAGACCTTCGAACCTTATAAGGCTCCTGGGGCTGATGGTATATTTCCAGTTCTACTACAAGAAGGATTAGAATTACTGGTGGACCCGCTAATCGTAATATACAGGGCCTGCCTTGCATTGGGCTATATACCTGGGATCTCGAGGAAAGCCAAAGTAATCTTCCTACCAAAATCAGGTAGATGTATCCATGAAGGGGTGCAGGACTATAGGCCCATAAGCCTTACGTCCTTCCTCCTTAAAACACTGGAATGGTTAGTGGATCGTTACATCAAGGATGAGGCCTTCAAGGATAGCCCACTACATCCATGCACAACTTGCGTATAGGGAGGGCAAGTCCGTGGACTCAGCACTGAGTGACGCTACAAACAAGATCAGGAAAGGTATGAAAAACAGAGGCATGGTACTGGCAACTTTCTTGGATATGGAGGGAGCCTTCAACTACACGACTGAGAAAAGCGTTTGCCAGAGAGCGCAGAGGCACGGGGTTCCTGGAACCCTAGTCAGATGGATTCGCAGTTCTTTAAAGGACCGCATTATTGAGGTACATTGGGGCACGTCGATCGGGGTGGGGGGCGGGCGACGAGGGGGTGCCCTCAAGGAGGAGTGCTCTCACCGACGCTCTGGTCCCTAGTAGTTGACGACCTTCTAAAGAGACTGAATGACCTGGGTATATACGCGCATGCATATGCAGACGATATACTCATTTTGGTCATAAGCGCTGACGAACACATACTAGGGGAGCTAATGAGGCTCGCACTAGGAGTGGTGGTGAAATGGTGCAAGGAAGTCGACCTGTCGGTCAACCCCGACAAAACGGAGCTGGTGGTTTTCACGATCAGATATAAGGTTAAGAAAATGGGACCGATCATACTATCAGGAGGAGAGCTGACTATTTCGAAGGAAGCTAAGTACCTGGGAGTCACTTTTGATTCGAGACCAAAATGGGCAAAGCATTTGGAAAATAGAAAGGCTAGCTTTACTGCTACCTTTTGGGCTTGTAGAAGAGCATTTGGGACAACATGGGGATAAAACCCAAGATGCTCAAATGGATTTATACGGCGATTCTGAGGCCCAGGCTACTCCATGGAGCAATAGCCTAGTGGCCCACAAGTAAACTGAAAACAGGCTCAGCAACCTTAGACAGGCTGCAGGGAATGGTAATGAGAGGTATCACGGGGGCAAGAAGGTCCACGACTCTCAAGGCGTTGGACATGGCACTGGATCTTCCACCCCTAGAGGTAATGGTTAGAGCGGCCGCTTTCAAAGCTGCAGTCAGATCTAACAAGGGACGGGCCAGATCAGAGGACACCGACTTAGTCAGGGACCTCGACCTGGACCAGGAGTGGTCGCTCGACTCACAGCCAAAAAGGTTCTGCTTTGAGAAGGGCTTTACGGTAGGAATACCGAGCAGAACAGAAGGAAATACGTCTGTGGTAGGTGGAGAACACTGGTACACAGACGGATCCAAGGATGAGAAGGGAGTAGGTGCCGGAGCATGGCTGAAGGGCAGCATCAGAGAACTAGTGTTTGCCTTGGACACACATGCAACGGTTTTTCAAACGGAAGTAAGGGCCATTAGAGGCTGCGTGGAGATGATGCTGGAGGAGGAATGGGCTAACCGAAAGGTAATCATACACTCAGACAGCATAGCCGCCATTGCAAGCCTTGGAAAGATAGATGTCACCTCGCGCGAAGTCAGCCTATGCCGGGAAGCCCTGGAAAAACTGGCTGAAGTATGTGAGGTGAAACTCAGATGGGACTCAAGACACTCTGGCATACTGGGAAATGAAAAGGCAGAGGAGGGAAGCGGCAGGACTAAGAGTAGTCAGAGTCCACACTGCTGTTCCTCTCTGCGGGGTTGATGAAAGGATACGTAACGTAAAGATTAAGAGGGAACATATAGCAAGATGGAAGGATAGTCAAGGATGCAGACATGCGAAGTTGTTTCTTGGTGAGGAGGCACCCAAGAGCTGGACCAGGAAACTGATCGATCTCCCCAAGGCGACGATCAGATCCTTTGTAGGATGGATGACAGGACATTGTGAACTGGAATACTTTAAGAGGAGAATTGGAAGGGTGGCTGAGGACAGCTGCAGACTCTGCGGAGAAGAGGAGAAGACACCTGCTTTATTCCTGCCCAAGGGTTCTGGGGGGGGGGGGGGTAGGCATCGGGTGTCCCCCTAAAACCAGAGGAGATCCGCACACTGAGTCTGGGCGAGATCCTCAGCTTACTGGTCTATATTAAAGGTATTAAAGGTGGGAGGGTCAAGGAGACAAAGCGCAATGGGCCATACAGGCCTACGCGCGAGCTAACACGTCCCCGAGCAGGGGCCGACAGTGCACCACCGACAACCTTCGACTATCTGACTAATAAATATATATCGACGGACCTCTTGCACCGTATCAACGAATTTTCTCGCTAAATGTTGTGACCTCCAAGGCCCGCTCAATTTTCCTTTGATTATTGTTGAACTTGTCTATTGAAACAGGAGAATGGCCAGAGGCTTTAAAAATAGCTCAGATAACACCAATTCACAAGGCTAAAGAAAAACCTCTACCAACAAATTACAAACCTATGTCATTGATTTCCAATATATCAACAATTTTTGAAAAAGTTATACACAAAAATTATTACATTTTGCAAACAAAGTAATTTATTATCAGATAAACAATTTCGATTCAGAAAAAACAAAAGTACTAAGGATGCACTTTTTCACATAACAGATCTAATTTACAATGAACTTGGCAAAAGTGACCAAATTGCAATTACATTCCTTGATCTTGCAAAAGCCTTCGACTCAGTTGTCATCAAATGCTTCTAGATAAATTATACAACTACGGTATAAGAGGAAATGCACATAAGCTAATGAAAAGTTATTTAAGTAATAGAAAACAAAGAGTCAAAGTAAACAATCATTTCAGTGAGTATGAAACAGTTGATATGGGAGTCCCGCAACGCACGATCCTAGGACCATTTCTTTTATTATGTAGATAAATGATACAATGCTCTGGCATTGAGAATTCAATATTATCATATGCACAGATACAGCAATTATAACAACGAGATCCGCGTCGATCTCGTGTTTACAAATGTCAATGAGATGCACAGAACGGCTTTGCTTACTGAGATCACAATTGAGATCCAAAGGCTAGATCAAATTCATCGTGAATTTGGCCGTTCTGTTGAGCTGAGTCGAAATCTAGAAGAGGATCAAAATCGAGATAAACCTCAAGATCAACCTCGAGATGAGAATTCATATCAAAATTCAGATCACTATCAAGATCAAAATAAAAATCTCATTCAACATCAAAGTCAAGGTTACAACCAAGATCCACTCGCCATTCCCTCGAATAATATTATCATATTTTTTGTTGAAATTTTATATAAACCTCGCTTAGATTGTTGAGAAAGGTAAAAGAAAATGTTCGATCTGTATCTTGCAGATCTTCTAAAATTACTAGAAATGACATAGAGCCATTTTATTAAAGTATGCTAAAAATTTGGTAGAAATATAGAGTGTCACATTGCTGCTTGCTTACAATATTTCGATGTGTGAATTTTGCTTTTTGCTGTCTGCTGCCACCACAAGAATGTAATAAATGTAAAAAATATAAAAATGGGAATTATTGTAAAAAATTAGTAGAAATCTAAAATTACTAGAAATCGCATAGAGCCATTTTATTAAAGTATGCTAAAAATTTGTTAGAAATATAGAGTGTCACATTGCTGCTTGCTTACAATATTTCTATGTGAGAATAATATACAAAGGAATTATTATGGCTTCACAGTTGACATTACTGAAAAATTAGTCTATATCTGTATATATCTGATAGTTTGACATTAATGGAAAATGACTTTCTCAGAGTTAAATTATTACATAAATTTTCGGTTTATCTTAGGGTGTCAGGTCGCTATCACTTCTCTTATTTATAGACGTACATTTTTACTTGATACACATTTTTTACAATTTTTACAATAATTCCCATTCTTACATTTTTTACTTCATATACATTTTTACAATTTTTACAATAATTCCCATTTTTACATTTTTTACATTTTTTACATTCTTTATGATGGCAGCAGACAGCAAAAAGCAAAGTTCCCACATAGAAATATTGTAAGCAAGCAGCAATGTGACAGTCTATATTTCCACCAAATTTTTAGCATACTTTAATAAAATGGCATAGAACCTAGTAATTTTAGAAGATCTGCAAGATACAGATCGTAATGTAATAGAAAGAAAATGTTCTTTTACCGCTCTCAACAATCTAAGCGAGGTTTATATAACATTTCAACAAAAAATATCATAATATCATTCGAGGAAATTGCGAGTGGATCGGGTTTTGTATTCCCTCGCTCGCTTTAATCACCTCTGGACATGTGTGGGTTCTCCCTCAATCTTTTTTGGTTTTGATCTTGATGTCGATACTAATTATGGCCTTGATTTAATCCTGAGGTTGAGCCTGATTTTTCTGATTTTGATCTCAATTTTGATTTTCATTGTGATCTTGATCGTGATCTTGATTTTCGCATTTTTGATTCTGGTTATTTTCATTTTGATCTTGGTTGTAATCTTGACTTTGATCTTGAATTAGGTTTTGATTCAGATCTTGATAGTGATCTTGATTTTGATATGAATTGTCATCTCGAGGTTGATCTTGAGGTCAATCTCGACAACTTAGTGCGAGTCGTTCATCAGGCAAAGATGCGTTTGTGAAGCCATATCCGTTCCCCTATGCAATAATTAATATACCATTGACGAGGTATCAAGAACTTGCATCTAATTTATAAACCCAATCCTTAATATAAACTGAACGCCCCTTAATACATCGCTTTCGACGTCGCGGGTATCTCGCATCTAGGTTTGCATCTCGATCTCTAATTAGCAAGACCAGAGTCTAGAGGGCCGATTTCACAGTTGATCAAGGTTTTATTTTTGCTGTTATAGACTCACGTTCTACAAATACTGTTTTCAAAGCTATCATAGTTCGTCTATCTATTCCTTGGCATTTTCATTAACTTTCAAATATATAATAAATAACAGTGGGAGTACGACTGAATAACAAAAATGATAGGTACTGGCCTCTAGATGGCTAACAGAAAGAATCTAATATTATTTCTAATGATATAGATTAATTTTTCAGTAATCTCGACTGTAAAGTCATAATAATTCCGATGTTATATTAGATAGCATACTTATTAACGTAGGAATATGACCATTTACATCGAAGATACGTCTATAAATTAGAGAAGTTATAGCGATCTGACACCCTAAGGTAACCCGAAGATTCAGATAATATTAAGGCTATGAGAAAGTCATTTACAATTAATTTCAATGGTTAAGACATATCCATTCTTGTATAATGCATAATATATAATATATAATATATAATATATAATGCATAATGTATAATGAAGTATAACTTTCGTCACAGTATGAATTGAATACTGGTGAGGATAGCTATGAACAAGATATATTATAGGCCCCTAATTGACTAAATTAACTAATAGAATATTGTACTAGTACGAGTCATTCATCAGGCAAAGATGCGTTTGCGAAGCCATATCCATTCCCGTATGTAATACTTAATATACAATTGACGAGGTATCAACAAATTGCATCTAATTTATGAACCCAATCCTTCATACAAACTGAACGCCCCGCATTATACATCGCATTCGACGCAGCGTGTCTCTCGCATCTAGGTTTGTGTCTCGAACTCTAATTGGCACGATATGAGTCTAGAGGGCCGATGTTACAGTTGATCATGGTATTATTTTTGCTGTTATAGACTAACGCTCTACAAATATTGTTTTCAAGGCAATCATAATTCTTATATCTATTCTTTGGCATTTTCATGAACGTTTCAATGTGTAATAAATAACATTGGAAGTCTGACTGAATAACAAAAATGATAGGTACTGTCCTAATTGGCTAACGGAATGAATCTAATATTATTTCTACAGATATAGATTAATTTCTCAGTAATATCAACTGTGAGGCCATAATAATTCGGATGTATATTAGATAGCATATTTATTAAAGTAGGAATATAAAAATTTACATCGAAGATACGTCTATAAATTAGAGAAGATATAGGGGCCCATATAGGGGCCTTAACATTTTCATCAGGTGCCTTAAAGGGGCCTAACGATTGCCCTGAGACTATTTCTAGCCGGGATAGTGCTCTATCTATACCTTGGCATTTTCATTAACGTTTAAATATGTAATATGTAACAGGAAGTAAGACTGAATAACAAAAATGATAATGGCCTCTAATTCGCTAACGCAATGAATCTAATGTTATTTCTACTGATATAGATTAATTTTTCAGTAATGTCAACTGTGAAGAGATAATAATTAGATAGCACTCTATACTTACTAACGTGGAATATAAACATTTACATCGAAGATACGTCTATAAATAAGAGAAGTTATAGCGACCTGACACCCTAAGATAAACCGAAAATTTATATAATATTTTAACTCTGAGAAAGTCATTTTCCATTAATGTCAAACTATCAGATATATACAGATATAGACTAATTTTTCAGTAATGTCAACTGTGAAGCCATAATAATTCCTTTGTATATTATTCTCACATAGAAATATTGTAAGCAAGCAGCAATGTGACACTCAATATTTCTAACAAATTTTTAGCAAACTTTAATAAAATGGCTCTATGCTATTTCTAGTAATTTTAGATTTCTAGTAATTTCCTGTCTTTAAATTTTTTAAATTTATAAATTTTTAATGTTTTTAATTTTTGTTTTTAGTATTCCTTTTCTACCATTTCTTACATTTTTTACTTGATATTTACATTTTTTACATTTTTTACAATAATTCCCATTTTTACATTTTTTACATTTATTACATTCTTGTGGTGGCAGCAGACAGCAAAAGGAAAATTCTCACATAGAAATATTTTAAGCAAGCAGCAATGTGACACTCTATATTTCTACCAAATTTTTAGCATACTTTAATAAAATGGCTCTATGCCATTCTAGTAATTTTAGAAGATCTCCAAGATACAGATCGAAAATTTTCTTTTACCTTTCTCAACAATCTAAGCGAGGTTTATATAAAATTTCAACAAAAAATATCATAATATTATTCGAGGGAATGACGAGTGGATCTTGGTTGTAATCTTGACTTTGATCTTGAATTAGATTTTTATTTAGATCTTGATAGTGATCTTGATTTTGATATGAACTCTCATCTCGAGGTTGATCTCGAGGTTTATCTCGATTTTGATCCTGTTTTAGATTTCGGCTCAGGTCAACAGAACGGCCAAATTCACGATGAATTTGATCTAGCCTTTGAATCTCAATTGTGATCTCAGTAAGCAAAGCCGTTCTGTGCATCTCATTGGCATTTGTAAACACGAGATCGACGCGGATCTCGTTGTTATAATTGCTGTATCATCAGCATATGATAATATTGAATTCTCTGGCATTGAGTTCAATATCTCATTTATGTACATAATAAACAACAATGGTCCTTAGGATCGTGCATTGCGGGACTCCCACATCAACTGTTTCATAAGAATGTAAAAAATGTAAAAAATGTAAAAATGGGAATTATTGTAAAAATTGTAAAAAATGTATATCAAGTAAAAAATGTAAGAAAAGATAGAAAAGGTTTATTATCTTTCAAATCAAATTCAATAAATTTCTCAGTTTTTCGAATCTTACTCGTCCTAGAGCCTTAGTCGAAATATCTGCAACATTTTTCTCTGAGTTAACTTTTACAATATCTATTACAATATCCCTTTTCATTCTCGTTTACAAAATCGTAATGTACTTTGATTTCTTTGTAAAATTACCAAACTTCGCAATATTTACAGCGTCAGAATCCTCATAAATATTTACAGGTTTATATAACTTAACATTAAAATCAATTAACAAATCTTTAATTATTAAAATCTCGCTCACTGCTTCTGACAGTGCTACATATTCAGCAGCTGTCGAAGACTTTGTTACGCTTCCTTGTTTCTTTGATTTCCACTGAACTTTCCATATAATCTTACAATGTAACCTGTCGTCGATTTTCTATCTACGCAATCTCCTGCCCAATCGGCATCAACATAACATTCAAGAATACTTACTTTATCATTTCATTTATACCTTAATTTTAAATCTGTAGTTAAATACAAATATTTCAAAATCTTTAATGGGTATCTATAATGCGTCTCATCGTAACAGTTTTGAATCCTACTTAAATAATTAAAGCTGTAACTTGTGTCTAATGTTGTACCTGAGCTAATATACAAAAGTGCTCCTATCAAATTTCTGTACTTTAAATTTTCATTTAATTCTTCCGCAGGTTCTAATTTTAAATTTTGCTCCATTGGAGTGTCGTACAATTTCGCTTCTTCAATATTATACTTTCTAGCTAGTGATTCAATATATCTTTCCTGATCTAAAGACATTTCATTTTTCTTTTCATTATATTCAATATTAATTCCTAAATACGTGCTTATTTTACCTAAATCTTTCATTTGAAATCTTACTTCTAATAACCCTTTTATAATATCGAAACTCTATCTACTTTTACAACAAATTAGAAGATCATCTACAAATATAATTAAATAAATTATCTCATCTGTATCTTTTAACGTATACAAACAATAGTCATGTTCACTTCTTACAAATCCTAATTCCTTTAAATAATTATCTAGACACTCATACCTCTGGGTATATATCTGGGGCTTTCACGTAACCCAGACAATGCTTTGTTTAACAAACATACTCTTTCAGTTCCATCCTCAAACCCTTCAGGTTGTTTAACAATAACTTTTGATTTAACATTGCCATTCAAAAACGCTGTCTCAACGTCCATTTGTTCAATTAATAATCCTTCTTGACAACACTATGATAACAAAACTTTTAAGGTTTGGGTTTTCGCAACAGGTGAGTATACATCGTCCATCACATCAGTCTGTTGGAAGCCTCTTACAACTATTCTTGCTTTATAAACATTTTCGCTTTACTTAGTATAAATCCATTTTAAATCTAATACCTTTTAATTCTTTGGCTTTTAAACTAATTGCCATGGTTTACTTTTATCTAAACAATTCATCTCTTTATTCATTGCGTCTATCCAAAAATTAGACTCATCACTCTCTACAGCCTCTCTAAAACTTACTGGACTATCTGCACTACAATAATTTACATAAATACATCCGCTATATACATAGTTATCATCAAATCGTGTAGGCTTTTTAATCGTTCTTTCTGACCTTCTTAAATCAGGTTCCTTTTCTACTTCGTTTTCGTTTTCAATAGTTTCATTTAAATTTTCATTTAAATTTTCGAAATTACTATTCTCATGAGCCTTTCCTCCCCTACTCCACCCGAGGGTTGAAGTAGAGTAGTTGAAGTAGGATTGAAGTAGAGTTGAAGTAGGTGACTTTAACCTTCGCGCGCTGCTAGATCCTGGAGCGTCGACGACGGTCATGGGCACTGTAGGCCTTCAGCTAGCCACAGCGCTTGAGAGGAAGTCCACACCTTCCGAGAAGCGGGGTGTACGACTCGCGGATGGAAGTCGAAGCCCCTTGCTAGGGCACGTGATCTTGCCGATCACCGTGGCAGGGCTCACACGTGAGATACGGATAGCCATAATGCCACACCTAGACGCAGACTGCTATCTGGGCGTCAACTTCGTACATGCGTTTCGGGCCGTACTTGACCTAGATACGTATCGGTTGTTCTGCAAGGACGCAGGCACCTACGTCGAGCTGGAAGTAGACAGCTTGACAACCGAGCCCGCAGCAGTAGCCGCCCTCGCGGATGCCACGGACCTTCAGCGAGAGGAACTGAAGGCGATAGTCGAGTCCGTCCTGAGTGGTACGCCACCAGGACTAGGTTGTGTGAAGGAGGTCGAGCACGAAATAAAAGTGCGTAATACCCGGCCGATAACCCAGCGAGACTATCCGATGTCGGATAAGGTGCAGGAGGAAATGCACCGACAAGTGCGCGAGATGCTGCAGCAGGGGATAATCGAGCCTTCGTAGAGCGGTTGGTCGAGCCCAATCGTAATGACGCGGAAGAACGATAACTCTCGAAGATTCTGCTCCGATTTGGGTAAGGTCAACGCAGTCACCGAGTCGGACGCTTACCCCCTGCCGAACATGCAGGACATCTTACGCAAGCTGCGAAAGGCCCGGTTTATTTCGACGCTCGACTTCAAGCGCGCCTATCACCAGATACCGCTGGCAGAGGAAGCGCGGCCGATTACCGCCTTCACCGTACCGGTATTGGGGCTATTCCAATTCCGGCGCATGCCCTACGGCCTCACCAACGCGCCGGCTACCTTCCAGCGGCTCATAGACCGCGTGCTCGGGCCCGAGCTAGAGCCGCACGTCTACGCCTATCTCGACGACATCATCATCGTCGCCGAGACTTTTGAGAAACACAAGGAATGCCTCAAAATGGTGTTAGAGAGACTCGTGGCCGCTGGGCTCTCGCTTAACCCGGACAAGTGTGTGTTCTGTAAACCAGAGGTGGCGTACCTCGAGTTTCTGGTTAACCGAGACGGCACGAGGCCGAATCCGGCTAAGGTAGAGCTGATCAAGAACTATCCAACGCCGAAGAACCTGAGGGATTTTCGAAAATTCCGAGGCATGGCCTCCTGGTACCGGAGGTTTATTCCCGATTATGCAAAGATCGCTGAGTCCCTCACACGACTCACGAGGAAGAACCAGAAGTTCGAGTGGCTCGATGAGCAGCAAAGCGCTTTTGAGCTGCTCAAAGCAATGATCATCGTCGCACCGACACTGCAACGACCAGACCCGAACAGCCTGTTCATTGTGCAGACAGATGCGAGTGACCTTGGCATCGGCGCTGTATTACTTCAGGAAGTGGACGACGTCGAGAGAGTCCTCGAGTTCACGAGCCGGGTATTAACCCCGGCGGATTGATCGCGGTAGTCTGGGCGATAGGCAAATTTCGCCCCTACATCGACGGCTACGAATTTAAAGTCGTGACAGACCATAGCTTGCGGTGCAGCTTGTGGTGGCTCTGCCAAATGAAAAACCCCACGAGCAGACTAGCTCGGTGGGCGTTAGAGCTGCAAGGGCACAAGTTTGCCATTGAACACCGGAAAGGCGCCCTGAACTTCGTGGCGGATGCTCTCTCTCGCATGTACGAGGGAGAGGAGGGCCCGAGGTGACCGCGGTGTCCTGATCAACGGACACGGAGCACACGTGGAATCAGCCAAGGTCTGGGAGTAACCTAATGAGTACCTGACGTACAAACTCGTAGCCGGTAACTTATGCCGCTACCGCCCGTGCCAGGAAGTAGTGTCAACCCTCGGCGACAACGATGCATGGAAGCTGGTAGTGCCGGAAGAGCATCGTCGCGAGTTGCTGCAAGAATGCCACGACGCAACCGCTGGACACCTCGGCAGGGAAAAGACATTCGCCAGAGTAGTGCTACGCTACTACGCTATTACGCGGAGACGCTAGAATACGTGCGCAACTGCGAAACGTGCCAGCGGTTCAAGGTTGAACAACGAGCTCCTGCCGGCCTCATGGGACGACGCACCGTCGATAGACCATGGCAGGTCGTGGCGGGGGACATTATTGGACTACTGACCCGCACCTCCAAAGGCTTTAAATACATTATCGTGTTCCAAGACCTTTTCTCCAGGTGGGCGAAGGCCACGCCGATACGCAAGACAAATGCGAAGACGGTGATAGGTGAACTGAACCAGAAGGTATTCCTCCGGTTCGGTTGCCCAGAAGTGTACCTCTTCGACAATGGCACCGAGTTTAAGAACCGGGTCCTCGAAGACTTCTTGGGCGAGCGAGGTATGCTCACACCAACACCCCCACCTATCACCCGCAGGCTAATCCGGTGGAGCACGCAAACCGTACGTTAACGACGATGGTCGCCTCTTATCTCAAGGAGCGGCACACCACATGGGATGAGAAGCTTCCAGAACTTCTCTTCGCCATGAACACGGCCGTGCACAGCTCTACTGGAGTAAGCCCCGCCATGCTGCTTTACGGCAGGCAGCCAGAGCTCCCTGACACGCAGCGTAGGCGGCAAGAGGTGGCGGCGGAAGCCCCGGCTCAAGAAGAAAGTTTGGCTCGCCGGAAGGAGCGGCTCGACCCTTCCAGATCTCCATCGACGCGCTGCCTCGAAGGCTAGCGCAGCTCAAGATCGCCAAGCCAACTATTACGACGCTGGCCGGCGAGAGCCAGACTTCAAACCGAGCGATAGAGTCTGGAAACGTGGCCACACACTCTCCCCGGCCGCAAAAAGCATCACGGCTAAACTAGCCTCAAAGTTCGAAGGGCCGTACTGGATTACGGCCGTACTGGGCTCCAACACCTACCGCTAGGTAGGCGAAGGCGGTCAAGTTGAGGAGATAGTAGCCGCGGACCAACTCGGGCCCTACCACGGTGAGTCGCCCGAGCCTCCAGAAGCAGGCGCGAGCGGCGACTCAGAATCAACCCCTTCGGGTGAATTGACTGTCCCTCGCGAGACCGAAGCAACTCCCAAAAGAGCCCGGGGGAGACCGCCGAGACCGCGTGGCGAAGCACCTGTCCCGGACAAACCACACCCGGTAGCGCAGAGAGTCGCGGATGCCCCGCGCAGAGGGCGCGGTAGGCCCCGGAAATGGCCGTAGTGTCGGGCGCGCGACGCCCCTTTTTCCCGTGTGCTTCCCAAGCCACCTGTGCGCGCTGAGCGAACCTCGTCTCCAGAAGTCTAACCTGAGATTTCCTTTTCAGATGTTGGAGATCCCGGAGGAAACCTTGGAGCAGGCGATGGCCGCCCTCATCTCCCTCGACCTGGGCAAGCCTAGAGGGCGTAGCACAGGCGGTGCTGTACCTGCTCCGCCAACGACGCCTTCGCCAGGAACAGGAGGCTCGGGAGCTCCTGCAGACCGAGCCCTCGCTAGATGAGGTGGACGACCCCGAACGACCTCAGGCGAGCTCCAGTCCGGGAGTCCCGTACTCGTCCCCTCGGGAGGAGCTCTCCCCGCCGCCGCGCGGCGCGATCCCCGCCAGTTATCCGCGGGGAAAACGAGATGCCGCCGTCCAGACGGACGGCTCGACACTCCCTCCCGATCCGAGCTGGGATGAGCTGCGCGCCGGGCTGGTGAGGGCCCGCGCGATGGACCAGACGGCCCACCAGTTCCGCACCGAGGTATTCGACGCGCTGGAGCGCCACGCCGAAACGTGCGCGGAGCCGCACCCGGAAGTCGCCTACTGGCGCCGGATGGCGGTGGCCAAAAACGAGGAGGCCGAGCACCTCGTCGCCTGGAGGGCCGAGAGGTGGGCCCGCCTTCAACGCCAGCGGGAAGAGGAGGAGGCCCAAGCGCACCGCCTGGCCGAGGAGGCCTAGCTGCAGGCCGTCCGAGCCAGATGGGAGGAAGCCCGCCGCGACGAGGAGAGGGCTGCGGCGGACCTGGGCCTGGCCAAGGAGCGCCCGCCACACCCTGAACCAAGGCTTCCGGGGGCAGGATGCCTCCGCCACTGCTATGTGTGCGGGCGGCCTGGGATGCGGGTGCCGCGCAAGTGCCCAAACGCAGCCAGGCATCCACCGAAGCCTGACGCATCTCCCCGTGGCTAGCCCGGGGAGAGACGCTCACGGGCCGAAAGACCCCTCCCTCCGAGGGGCAATCCTGTACATTGTAACGTCTGATGGTCTTCTCGACCACCTTACGTTGAATCCTCTTAACATCTGCTTTAAAAAAAAAAGTAAAATATATCTTTCTTCCAAACAGTCCAAAAGAATTCTCGTATTTGAACCGTTGGCCAGCACAAAATAACGGTCAGATTTTATGCCATGCAGATGCAAGACACTGCATTCCGATCCTTTCCCACGAAATAAGATAAAAAAAAACAGAACACCATGCAAGTGGAAACTTTCACCAAGAGCGAAAACATTTCCTCCTATTTGAAAAAAAAGGGAAAGATTTTACGACCTTACCCCGAAAGGCAGGCCACCCGAGCTGTGCACATGCGCGCCTACGCCTCGCCGAAAAGCCATAAAATTTCGACCGTTACAACTTCCTTCGACTTTACATATAGCTAATTTTATTTTTACATTTTAACTTGTAGTTATTAACTTATGTTAATTTAAATTTTTCTGATTACGCTGATCTAAATTTTACGAAAATAGGCCTGGTAGAAGTAAAGATAATTAAATAAAACACCTCACAACAACTTCATTTTAGTATTAAATAATAAACAAACTCATAAATAAAAATGAAAAATAAGAATATAATATTATTTGTGTACTTTAATTAAAATCTTTGTAAAACCATGTTACACACTCTTTTACATATACTATTTATAAAAGTTTACTAAAGTATAGGCATAGGTGTATATATATATATATATATATATATATATATATATATATATATATATATATATATATATATATATATATATTGTAATGCAAGATGTATTCGCGAATTTATTCTGATACATATGTATTAACTGCATCTCTTGCATATATACATATAAACACATAGAGTATTGCAAAAATGAAGCAGGTTCTTTACTTTCTTTTACTATACAACGAGGATAACTGACAACAATAATAAATAGTAGGTTCTGTAACTCGTAAAGTGCAATCATTTACAATAATATATTGCAACGATACATAAAAATTTAGTTATAAATAACAATTCTTATACAAGCGTCTCGCCAGAATAATTTAGTTTAACTTATAAAATCTTTTCCTATATAAAGGAATGAATAAAAATTGTCACTTCATTATATTTTTGACACTATTATTAATTTTTATGTTAGTTTTAAGCTTATAAATGTACAAATAATATGTATTTTCTACTCAATAGATAATTAGATTTTAAACCACGTATTTTGGAAATATTAAAATATTAAGTGTGTGCAAATTTGTACAACAAAATTAGATTTAATTAGAAAATAAGTCATTTGTTAAGTTCTTATACAATAATTAACACTATATAATAAATAGTTAACCGAACTTTTATGTAAACGATGTATTTAACATTAATGAAAATAGGCGCAGAAACACCACATGTAACGTCATCTCTGTGAAACGGTCGAAACTACAGCCGAAAGCTGGGGGATGCTCCTTTCCCCCACGCAGCCAATTAGCCGCGTCAAAGGGCCTTAGGCCCACCCTTATTTTTCCACCCATACTTGTGCGACCAGTCAACTGTCCCCAAAAATCTTTGTAAACTCCCCCACGGAGAGTACCCCCAAACCGTACTTGGCGAGGGAGGGAAGAGGAAGAAAACCGAACTAAGCTTTTCCCTCGTCCCTCCGTCGTCAGCAAGTTCGTCGCTACCATCAGAGTTGAACAGTCAGTTCCTCGCCACCATCGGACTCGACCAGCCACCAGCACACTACTCGTAACCCAGGGAGGGAAACTCTGAATAAACCTAAGTGTAAGTCAAAAAATTGTCTTCGAATGTCATTTCTTGTCTCCAATCTTTTCTCAACTTAGTCTTTCACATATACCCACTTCCGAGGAGCGTTCCGATCGTTCTGTGCCGAATGGGCAGAGCTGGAATCGCTTGTCTCCTCAAACATATTAACCTTTTTTTCCCTCCCTCCTTCAGTGATAAATTCAAATAAAACGTTTGAAAGGCTTGGCCATCCTTAGCTCTTGGTTTACTCCAGGCTAAAAAGGGCAAAGTGGTTAATAGTATTGACGGCCTTGAGTGGACGTCACATACTTAATTTTTGGGGGTTCGTCCGGGATCATAAGTCACCACAACAAACGTTTTATAAAACTTTATCTCTCTTTCTCTATTTCTTTTTATAACATATCTATTCTAAGGGAAAAAAAAGAAATGTGATATGAAACAGTGAGTGCGCGAATAATTGTATTTCAAAAAAAAAAAAAAAAAAATTAATTAATTTTTCAAAGTTTAAGTCCACGCCCCAAAGCCTCTGTGTCACAAAAAGATGACCACGCGCAACGGCCTCTCGACTAATCTAAAACTAACAAAAGAAATTAAAAATTGTGACTAAAATTTATTAATTCAAATTTATGAATCCTCTACAAAGTTAGGGAAGAGAAGTTTTTTTTACACTTCTATTTTTACTAAATCAAAACGGGTGCTGCAAGCTTAGTAAAACCAAAAAAAATAATAAATGAAATAAAACATAAATTTAAAACTATTTAAAAAAGAAAAAAAAATTTGAATTAATTTTTCAAAGTTTAAGTCTACGCCCCAAAGCCTCTGTGTCACAAAAAGATGACCACGCGCAACGGCCTCTCGACTAATCTAAAACTAACAAAAGAAACTAAAAATTGTAACTAAAATTTATTAATTCAAAATTTATGAATCCTCTACAAAGTTAGGGAAGAGAAGTTTTTTTTACACTTCTATTTTTACTAAAACAACGGGTGCTGCAAGCTTAGTAAAACCAAAAAAATAATAAATGAAATAAAACATAAATTTATAACTAAATAAATGGATTTAAAAACTAAAATAAAATAAAGTGGTGGTGGTAAAGAAAAGGAACTCGAACTAAAAACAAAAGGAACAAAAATGGCGAATGCGGTCAAATACCGTAGATGAAAATAAATAAATAATTAGACAAACGAATAATTATTATTAATAAATAAATAAATAAACAATTATTATTATTAATAAATAAATAATAAATAAATGAACAATTATTTCGAAGTGATACAAATTGATAAACAATGCCGTTAGTACCCGGATTTTAAACAACTACTTCCGATCTAGCTAACATCCTATAGTGGTGCAAAATACCTTTACATATAGGTTAAGTTTATTGATAATGGCTGTCATAGTCTGTAAAGGGGTAACCCGATACAGGTAAATCCTCAACCTCCACGTCCACGTACGTGACAGCTGGAAACGTCTTCTGTCGCGTCAATGCTTCCAACAGCAACGCTACAACAGAAACGGCTGACGGAGGCTCTGGGTCACGGGTTACACCCTTCCCGTGTGGGGCGCGGACCCTAAAAAGGGAACCTCCGAGCTTCATTAAGCGAGAAGGGAAAAAGAGTCAAGAATAGTGGTACCTGACTCTGCTACAGCCACTCATCACAAAGAAAGAAACACACAACACCTCTAACACGCAGTACACTGACAGACGAACACGCACGACACTTGCACAGCAGAACCTTTGGACGACGGACTACGAGCTTCGCTGTGCTGGCTTGCGGTCCCGCAACCCCGGCCCGCAGAGGGTACACCGGATAAAACCAGTCCGGCCGGCATCGGATAGTGGCCGGAGCGCTCCTGGGCCGCCGGTAGTGAGGGGCCCGAACCCTGCATTAACCAGCAGGGAGGCTGCCCTGCATAACGGTGTATAATCCCTCTCCCGTATCAGTGCCGGGTGGTTCCCGGGTGGGACGCTGCTGCGGGGTGTGGGGGGCTCCGACGAGGCCACTGCGGCCTACCGGGGTGGCGGAACTTCCCGGGAGTACGCCGGCGGATGCCCCTGATCCTAGGCCGAAGGTACTCTGACCAACACAACACAACCCACACGAAGTTAGTTTTCAGGAGAGTATAAAAAAATCAAAATGCAAGACAAAAGTACAGAAAACGCAGTTAGAGCGCAAACTGCATCAGATGTCCCGCCCAACACCGAGTAGCTGACACCAGGCAACACTCAGGAGATCAGACATAGAACAGCCAGCACGTCAAGCTTTTATAGCGTCATCAGCGACGCTAGCACCTCTGGCACGTCGCCTGACGACGTCACAGGGCCCTCCAACTTGGAGCACGAGGTAGACAAAACCGTAAGCAGCATGCTGGCTGAGATTAAAATAATGGAGAGAGCAACGGAGAAGCAGAAGAACATCTCCAAAGATGTTAAAGAGGGGCTGAAGACGCTCAGAGCTCTGCTGGCGGTACTCCAAACCGCACGCGAAGAAGCCAAGAGGACGGCCCGTACAATCAGGCTTCCCAAACGGCGTAGAGGTGCAGGGGACAGTCCAGAATCACAGCCTGAGACCCAAAAAACCAAGAAGAAGAAGACTGCCAGCAACATCCAATGCCCCCAAATCCAGGTATCAGACGACAGAGGGGACCTGGTTAAAACCCAAGTAGGCACAGGTGAAAATCCCCAAGAAGGCTGGAAAACTATGGAGAACAAAAAGAAGAAAAAGAAGAAAAAAGCAATGGAGGGCCCCAGACCGCCACTACGTCCAAACTGCAAGGCCTCTAAACAACGGGGCGGCGTAGTGCTAATCGTGCCCAAAGACGGCAAGACCTTCGCGGACGTGGTGCAGACGCTACGTACGGTTGACACCTCTGATAACAACCTTCAAATCAGAGGAGTCACAAAGACGAAGGGCGGCGCCGCACTAGTACGCACCAAAGGAGATGGAAGCACTCACGGAAACCTGAGTGGATGTCTCCTGGAGATGCTAGGCGAACAGGGGACAATCAAGGACATGACCCGAAAAGTGACCCTGGAGATACTGGACCTGGATTGCCTTACAGATACTGACGAAGTACGAATCGCACTAGACGGAGTACTGAAGCCGGGCGCGGATAGACGGGTCTCGGTCCTCCGGCCAAACAGCCGAGGACAGAAGATGGCTATCTGCGAGCTCGGAGACCGAGACGCGACACGGCTACTCGAGATGGGACGTATAAAGATAGAGTTTGTCAGCTGCCGAGTGAGGACCCGACTGATGGTGCCGAGATGCTACAAGTGTCTCGGCTACGGCCATTACCGTACAAACTGTAAAGGACCGGACAGACGCGACTGCTGTTGGAAGTGTGGAAAAAATGAACACAGGGCTGGGGCCTGCACGGGTGCTCCCCTCTGTTTCTTGTGCCCATCACAGGAAGGCGGAGGGGCAGCGCACGTTCCGGGCACGGCGCTCTGCACCGCATTCAAAACAGCGCTGACGGAGGCAAGAGCGAGACAGAGGACCGTTCGCACTTAACAAGACGACGACAGTGCTCCAAGGCAACTTGAACGGCAGTAGCCTGGCTCATGCCTTACTGCCCCAGCTTGCCGAGGAGATGAACGCGGACGTTATAATGATAAGCGAGCCATACAGAGACAGAGACAGCCCGACTTGGTTCGTTAATACCTCCCGTTCTGCGGCGCTGTGGTTCCGGGGGCGGGCCAGGTCGCGTATCACAAGCCAAGGGAGGGGCGAGGACTACGTCTGGGCTCGGGTGTCTGATGTGACGTATGTCAGCGTGTATCTTACTCCGAACTGTAGCGCCGCGGAGTTCGAACGAAAGGTGGCGGCCCTCGAGGACGCGCTTAGGGGCATCCCCAGCCTCGTTATCTTCGCGGGGGACGTTAACGCCAGAGCCATTGAGTGGGGCATGACGACGACGAACAAACGTGGACGGCTGCTGTTGGAATTGGCCGCGAGGCTAGACCTAACAGTAGCAAACGTGGGACAGGCGACGACATACAGGAGACCCGGCTATGGCGCATCCATCCCAGACGTGACCTTTGTGACGACTGGACTTCTCCGAAATGTCGAGGGGTGGCGGGTGTTCGAGGGCTACACGGCCAGCGACCACCAGTACATCAACTTCGGAGTGACCGACAAAGCACAGAACAGAACAGGGACCGCCCAAACTCCCGCGGGATGGAACATGAAAAAACTAGACGTTAACAAACTGACGGCACAGCTGGACAGTGAACCGGACCCGACAACGGCGATCCCTCGCGGCATCGGTGGTAGGGAAAAGGCTGAAAAACTAACAGAGGAAACGTCGGGGCTCTTGAGACGGCTCTGTGACGCCTCTATGCCAAGAAAACGGACGAGACGTGACAAAGAACCGGTGTACTGGTGGACCGAAGATATCGCGCGCCTTCGACGCGAATGCCTACGGCTCCGACGGAGGGCCCAGCGCGCCCGCGACAGAGCGGACGCGATGGCCCACTCGGAGGAGTACCGGGTAGCGCGCAAAGAACTGAGGCGCGCTATCAATGACAGTAAAAAGGAAATTTGGACCAAACTGATTAACGAGGTGGACTCAGACCCTTGGGGAGCGGGTTACAAAATCGTCACCCGCAACCTGGGAGGCAACAATCCACCGGTAGTCAGGGACGAAGAAACGATGGACAGAATCATTGACGGACTCTTCCCTACACACTTTGAACAAGGGTGGGGGGGCGACGATACTGGCGGCGACGAGGTGCATGAGTTCACCCGGGGTGAGCTCAGCTTGGCTGTTGCGCAGCTCCCGGCGGGGAAGGCACCAGGTCCGGACGGTATCCCAGCGGAAATCCTCGGGATTGTTGCAAAACGACGCCCGGGGATACTCCTGAACCTATATAATACGTGCCAGGCGGAGGGCGTGTTCAGCAAAGATTGGAAGACGTCGCGACTGATCCTTATTGACAAAGGAAAGGGTGGGGACCCGGACTCGCCGTCATCCTACAGACCGCTGAGCTTGCTGAATACACTTGGCAAGCTCTTCGAAATGCTCCTGAGACCGCGAATCCAACAGGCGGTTCGGGACGCTGGCGGCCTGAACGACAGACAGTACGGGTTCAGACAAGGACGGTCGACGATAGGAGCGATCCAAAAAGTGATCGACTCCTTTGACAGAGCACAGACGAGACCCCACAAGAACAGGCCAATAGTGCTCATGGCAACACTCGACGTACGAAACGCTTTCAATTCGGTGAGGTGGACGGACATCGTGCGGGCATTCTCCGACGCTTTCCCGCTGCCCCCATACCTTCTCCGAATCCTCAAGGACTATCTATGACACCGTTACATTACGTACGGGACGCAGACTGGGGTTAAGAAAAGAAAAATGACGGCGGGAGTAGCGCAGGGCTCGATCCTTGGCCCCGATATTTGGAACGTAGGTTACGATGAGGTGTTGGATCTTTCGATGCCGCCAGGGGTCTATCTGGTCGGCTACGCAGACGATCTGGTCATCGTTATCACGACCAAGGATACGCAACTGGCTCAGATGAGGCTGACCCAAGCCATGAGGCGGGTGGACGAATGGATGCAAAGTCGGGGACTACAGCTGGCCATGCAAAAGACGGAGTTACTATACCTAACTAGGAAACGGATAGACACGACGATACCCATGACGGTGGGGACGTCCGTTGTGCATCCTGGACGGTCCGCCAAATACCTGGGGGTGACCCTGGATACGAGGATGACCTTCTGGCCGCACATACGTGGCGTCGCTGAGAGAGCGGCGTTAAAGACCGCCGCCCTCGCCCGCCTCATGGCAAATACGAAGGGACCGAGACCGAGCGTACGACGACTGCTTATGACAGTGACCAACTCGATGCTCCTTTATGGGGCCGAGATATGGGCGGACGCGACGCGAATAGAGAAGTACCGCAAAAAGATCGCGGCGGTACAAAGACTGGGAGCGCTGCGAATCGCGTGCGCGTACCGCACCGTCGCAGAGGTGGCGGTACTAGTGATCGCAGGGGTTGTCCCAGTATACCTTCTCGCTCTCGAGCGGAAGAGGATCTACGAGTACAGCGAAGAAAGGGGAAGAGCGAGGGCCTCCATAGACGCACGGACGACGACGCTGACATCCTGGCAAACGCGATGGACAGACAGCGACAAAGTCAAGTGGACGAGACGCCTCATAACGGACGTGCGACTCTGGCATAAGAGAGGAGCTGGGGAGGTGAATTTTTACCTGACCCAGTTCCTATCCGGACACGGATACTTCCGCCAGTATCTGCATCGGATGGGGAAGGTAACGACCCCGTCCTGCAGGTACTGCGGACATAATAGAGACGACGCGGAGCACACATTTTTCGTGTGGCCCCGCTGGATAGTCGCGAGACACAGACTATAGACGAAGACAGGTGACATCACACCGGAGAACGTCGTGATACTGATGCTGTCAAGCAAACAAAACTGGGACGACATAGCACGCTACGTGACTTACGTACTACAAGGCAAAAAGACTGACGGTTGCCTTGAAAACTGATACAGAAGACGAAAAATAGACAGACCAGACAAGATATATAAGATTGCCGTAGGGCATAGAAACGCCGACCGGTCCGAAGTAATCTGTATAACAGTTCCGGACCGGATTCCGGTGAACGCCGCGGGAAAGGTTTTGGGTGTTTAGGGGGTAGAAATCCCTCACACCGCGGAGCCCGGCGCGTCGTGATGGTCTTAGTGGGCCCCTCTCCATGCTGTAAGCAAGGACGGGGGCCTCGGAAGATTCACCTAGTACCTCGGAAAAACAAAAAAAACAAAAAGAAAAAAAAAGTTTATTGATAATAATTGCTAATAAATAATAAAAATAATAATAATAAAATAACTATTAACAAATAATTATAAATAAATAAATAATAAATTAATAATAAATTGTTAATTATAAATAAATTAATTAATAATAAATAATTAATTATAAACAAATTAACAATAAATAATTAATTATGAATAAATTGATTAATCAATAAATCTGAAAGTAATTTGTTGATATTAAAAATGAAGTAAGTAATTACTCTCGTGAATAATTAATAAAATTAAGCAAGTCATTTTTATTTTAATTAATAATTGGTCGTTAAAGTTTTATAGTAAGTTTCATTAAAAATAAAGTCGAATAAGTTTTATGTAAGAAGTTATCTTAATATAACATTGTACGTTTACGAAATTATTGTGGCGTAATTAAGGACCAATGATTCCCCAGTACACAGAAGGATTAAATTCCTTCTATGCTGCCGCGAAGATTCAAAATCTAGAAGAATCCCTTGCAAGGGTTCATTTGGAAAATTTAGATCTAACATTAACTATAAATAAAATTATTTATTCGCGGTAATCGTGAAATTACACGAAATAACGAATGCAATTTTAGATGCCGGTCAGGATAATAAGGGAAGATTCTTGCAATTGGAAAAGGGAGTGAACAAGTATCACGGATTACAGATTAGCCTAACCAAATCAGTTCATACGAGTTTTCAGCAAATAAATAAGCAACACTTTGTTGAAGATACTGAAGTTCTTAAATTGGAAAAGGTTTTGAGGAATTTAAAATTAGTATAATAAATAATAATATTAAAATAAACATTAATAATTATTAATAAATAATTAATAATAAATAGATACATAACAATTGTTAATAAATAAACAGTAATAACTAAATAATAATTATTAATAAATAATTAAATAAATAATAAATAATGCATAAATAAATTAATAATACATAAAAACCGTAGCTGATGTTCCGTATTTGGAAAATCATGATCAGTTTAAGCGATATAAAAACCATAATTGATTGTCTTTCTCTCTTGAGGGAGAGAGGAAGAAGAACAAATAATTAATTCAGCACGTATGGACGAATGTTCATATGTAGAAGCTGAAGCTGAACAAAAAAATTTTTCTAAAATGGGTTGTGTGCCAATTGTGTCATGAACGCGGACACATTGCACTCCAATGTCATAAAAATAAAAAGTGCCAATTGTGCTATAAGTTTGGACATATAGCTTTACAATGTCACAAATTGGTCAGATGCCAACTTTGCTCTGGAGTAAATCATACCGCGGCTACTTGTCATAGTCGTCCGACTCAATCTAAAACTACGTCATCAAATACCTTAAATAATAACAATAAACCTTTAAATAAATTAGATTCTGATTTATTTCAATTAGTTTCAGAAAACAATTTATTAACTCAAATAAATCTCTACAGTACATTTATCAACTTCCTAACGAAGGTACAATTCAGTATTCGAATAAATTTATAACTACAGCTAATGAAGTAATGAAAGAATGTAATATAGAAATTATATTAACCAATAATATTAAATTTAATAAAACAATTCAGACTTTTCTTATTAAACATTTTCTAAAAGGATTAGAATTTAATTTATTGCCGCATGATAGTCCATGTGCAACCTTGCGCGAAACAATTCGGAATGTTGTTTTCATTGAAAAAATCTAATCATATAGTAATGCAAATTCAAGATCTAATATAATAAAAGATCAATGCATATCTTCAGAACTAAGATCAGTTACTTTACGAAAATCGGCAAAAGTTTCAGATTTAAATATTGAAAATCAATTGCCGAATGAAATTGAATATAAAAATGATAGAAAACTAGGTTATATAAATATATCCACAAATCGAACAATTAATCATACATTAATTCATAAAATTGCAGATAATTGGAAAGCTAACTATAATAAAGATAACTATGAAACAAATGAAAAATCTGAAGATATTCATAAAATTCTTACAAAAAGCGTATCAAAACGTATTATTAAGGAACTCAAACCTAATTATGAAAAATCAAATAATTTAAATGATTTACCAGAAGTAAATTATTTATCAAATAATTTACCAGACGAAATTATTTTACTTCCAGAAGATAAAAAGACTATAAATTATGATCCATTGGAATTACCCAAAGATTTAAGTATTAACAAAAATCAAGAATTTGTTAACCCCATCATTCCTAAACTAAAATCTACATCGGTTGAACTGTCTAATTTATGTAAAGGGAGTAGAAAGAAAGCAGATGCTACTTCATTGAAAACGAAAAATTCTAAAAACTTAAATTCTGATTTAATTACTGATCACATTACAAAGGATATTGATAGACTTCCTAAGTTTGACGTTATTCTAAAACAAAGTTTCGATGAACCTAAGGTTCAATCAAATTGCATATCCACCAAGAAACCCTATGAGTCGTGACATGCATTTTATATGTCGTTCCGGGTAGAAACCAGTGAAAAATTAAAAATATGAATTTAATGTAATTATTAGTTTTAATTCAAGAAAAACGTTCTGTAACAGTAACGTAGCCATAACAAGCTTAATTTAAAATGATATGGATAAAAATATAAAAAATAAATTTCTGACAAATGTAGTGCCGCGAGAAAAAGTCGAGAGCACGAAGGAAGGCCCGATCGCGCATTCGAAAAACTTTTTCCTCTTGACTCTACGTCGACCTTCGGGTGGCGTAGGGCAAGTAAAAATTTCGCCAGTGCATGGAAGGCGAAAACAAGGAAGCTGCCAAGATTGAAACTGAAAATAAAGAAGTTGAACAAAAAGAAGTTCCCGCGGAAATCAAAATGACATCGGAAAACAAAGGATTTACAATGCAAATGTTTGCTGGGACACAGTACGCCAATGGAAGTACAAACTAAAGCTGTTCTTGGTATTTAAGGAATGCAGTGAAGTTATTGAACATGACGAAAGACCGAAAGAAATAACACAAGCAGTATGGAAGAAAAAAGAGATAAAAGCTAAAAACTATATTGTGAATAGTATAACAAATACGCAACTGGAGTTAATAATTTCTGAAGAAAGTACCAAAAAAATGATTGATAAACTAGACGAGAATTATTTAATTAAAAGTAGTGCAGGAAAGTTGTTGTGCAAGAGAAAACTGCTCGATTTGAAAATGGAAGAAAGTGAAAACCCGACAGAATTTTATAATAAATTCGAAAAGTTAGAGAACGAATTAAAAAATGCGGGAGAAAATGTGACAAAAGAAGATAAATTATTATTTACTGACGCTACCAGAAAGATTATCGTACATAGTAGATATTGTGGATGCATTAACGGAAAAGGACAAAACAGTGAAATCAAATTTGTGAAATCAAAATTGGAATTAGATTTCAAGAAAAGACACAGTGAAAGTGAATTTAAAATCGAATGCTTTTGTGTTTGAGAAGAAGAAAAATTTAGAAAAGAAAAGAGGGCATTGTGTTATTCATGTGGTGGTGAAGGACACATACGATTGCCCGTCGAAAAACAATTTCGGGAATGACGCGCCACAACAAGGAGGCGGAAGCGGCCAGGAGAGTCGCGCGCCACAGAGGAGAGGGGGAACCGGCACAGGCTACTCGCAACAGCGAGGAGGCGCGCGCGGACGCGGAGCTAGCCAACAGCGATCCAGGTTCAACCGGCGTGGCGGTAGCAGCTACGCGGCGGCGGCCAAGCTGAGCGAGGCGCGCACGACAGAGTAGGATTCAGCGCGTCAGTACAGGTTAATTCTACGAATACCGAGAACGATAATATAAATAAAAATGAAATTGAGTGGATTTTGGACAGTGGTTGTACGGATCACGTAATAAATAATGACAATTATTTTAGCTATTTTATTGAATTAAAAGAACCGATTAACGTAAAAGTAGGTGATGGTAGAGTTCTAAAAGCAACTAAAGTAGTACACGTTAATAGTAAATTTAAAACGTTTAATAATAATGAAACGGAAGTAGAAATGGAAAATGTTTTCTATGTAAAAGATATGAACAGAAATTTAATTAGTTTTGCTAAAGTAACTGATAAATATAAAGTTGTATCAATTGGGAATAATTCAAAGATTTATGATAATAATAAATTAATTGCAGTTGCTTGGAAGAAAGATAGAATTTATATAATGACGAATTATTTATAAAATAATGTAGAGTCAAATATAGTTAGAAAGGAAAACGGAAAAATGACTTTAAAAGAAAAATGGCATAGGACGTGTTAATTTTAATTATTTGAATACTATGTTTAAAAATAAAGTATTGGAAGGATTGCCTAATGAAATTGAGTCTGATTATTTTAAATGTGCAACGTGTATTGAGAATAAAATGCACAATATTCCTTTTGAGAATAATAGGAAAAGAGCTAAAGAGATTTTAGAGATTGTACATAAAGATTTAAATGGGCCACACTCAGACGGTTACAAAGGGGTTTATTACTTTTATTGACGATTATAGTAATTTTACTATTTAGCTGTTAGCTATAGTAACTAGCTATTTAGCTAGGGTTTATCCGATAAAGTCAAAAGATGAAAAAAAAATGAAGTATTTGATAAATTTAATGAATATATTAATTTAGTAGAAAATATGACTGGCAAGAAAATTAAAAAACTAAGATGTGATAATGGCACATAATATTTAAAGAAAATTATGTATAGATTCTTTAGAGAAAAGGGAATAGAATTAGAGCCGTGTCCACCGTATGCACACGAGTTGAATGGCACCGCGGAAAGGTACAATAGGACGATTATGGATAGCGCTAGGTATTTGTTAGCCGAATCCAAATTAGATAAAAGATATTGGCCAGAAGTAGTCAGCACGGCAGCTTATTTAAAGAATAGGACAATTGCTAATACAGTTGAGAGGAATAAATCTCCTTATGAGATATTTTTTAATGAGAAGCCAGATACGACATATTTGAAATTATATGGCAGTAAAGTTTTTGTGAGAGTACCTGACAATAAAAGAAATTCGGAATGGGATAGAAAAGCAGATTTAGGAATTTTGGTAAGTTATGATGTAGTGGGCTACAGAGTTTTGATAAATGGTAGAGTAATTGTAGCTAGACATGTAGATATCGTAGATACATGTGAAATGTATTGGCCTAAACGATAACGATATAGAAAATGAAAGTTTAAATGAAAACTTTGAAAACGTTTTTTTGCCTCACTCTACTTCAACCCTCGGGTGGAGTAGGGGTGGAAAGGCTAATTCTCATTATTCTCATTAGAGAATAGTAATTTGGAAAATTTAAATGAAAATTTAAATGAAAATATTGAAAACGAATACGAAATAGAAAAGGAACCTGATTTAGGAAGGTCAGAAAGAATGATTAAAAAGCCTACGCGATATGATGATACCTATGTATATAGCGGGTGTATTTATGTAAATTATTGTAGTGCAGATAGTCCGGTAAGGTTTAGAGAGGCTGTAGAGAGTGATGAGTCTAATTTTTGGATAGACGCAATGAATAAAGAGATGAATTGTTTAGATAAAAATAAAACATGGCAATTAGTTGAAAAGCCAAAGAATTAAAAGGTATTAGATTATTACGTTACTCGGGGGTTTTCGGGATCGAGGAACACGAATATCGCGACGGCATCGGTCTCCGAAGTACCTGGTGCCCAGGGTGACAGTATGAACGACATCTTCTACAGTTGTACGGAAATTTAAATTATAATTACTCGAAACTCGTTACTCGGGGGTTTTCGGGGTCGCGGAACACGAACATCACAACGGCAACGGTCTCCAAGCTATCTGGTGCCAGGATGGACAGTACCGACATCGTCTTCTAGAGTTTTACGGAAATTTTAAGTCTAATTACTCGAAACACGTTACTCGGGAGTTTTCGGGGTCGCTGCACCGTCATGAGTTTTCCTTCGGACTCGTAAGGGGGAACAGCGGTGCATTCGCCCATGTTAGTTCATTACTCGCGCGCATTTTTAGTTTGTTTTGACACGTACGGGTTTTGGCTGTGGCCTCGTATATTAAAAAATCAGTTCTAGACTGAAATATTGATTTTCGTCGGCTTTCATTTAAAAACTGTGCAATTTGTACAAAATTGTTACATTTGGATTCTGGATCCTTGCGGCAAGCCAAAATATTCCGCGCATCTGTTTATGCCGATTAGCGTCGGCTTTCTTTTAAAATTTCCGGTAATCTCTACGGTTTGCACAAGTCTATTTTATTTATATCAGTTTGAAATTAATAGATATATTTCGTCAGCGGTTCTCTGTTCTTCTTGCACGCGCCGCGTCTCCGACAGATCTCTTGCATCTTATCAACGAATTTTCTCGCTCAATGTTGTTGTGACCTCCAAAGCCCACGCAATTTTTCTTTGATTATTGTTGAACTTGAGTATTGAAACAGGAGAATGGCCAGTGGCCAGTGGAAATGGCCAGTGGCTTTAAAAATAGCTCAGATAACACCAATTCACAATGCTAAAGAAAAACATCTACCAAAAAATTACAGACCTCTATATCATTGATTTCCAATATATCAAAAATTTTTGAAAAAGTTATACACAAAAGATTATTACATTTTGTCAATCATTGTAAAATTTATTATCAGATAAACAATTTGGATTCAGAAAAAACAAAAGTACTAAGGATGCACTTTTTCACATAACAATTTACAATGAACATCACAAAAGAGACCCAATTGAAAATTAAGTAATTAACCCAATTACATTCCTTGATCTTGCAAAAGTCTTCGACACAGTTGATCATCAAATACTTCTAGATAAATTATACAACTACGGTATAAGAGGAAATGCCCATAGACTAATGAAAAGTTATTTAAGTAATAGAAAACAAAGAGTCAAAGTAAACAACCAAATTCAGTGAGTATGAAACAGTTGACGTGGCAGTCTCGCAAGGCACGATCCTAAGGACCATTGTTATTTATTATGTACATAAATGATATATTGAACTCAATGCCAGAGAATTCAATATTATCATATACTGATGATACAGCAATTATAACAACGAGATCCGCGCCGATTTCGTGTTTACAAATGTCAATGAGATGCACAGAACGGCATTTCTTACTAAGACCACAATTGAGATCCAAAGGCTAGATCAAATTCATCGTGAATTTGGCCGTTCTGTTGACCTGAGTCGAAATCTAGAACAGGATCAAAATCGAGATTAACCTCAAGATCAACCACGAGATGAGAATTCATGTCAAAATCAAGATCACTATCAAGATCTAAATAAAAATCTAATTCAAGATCAAAGTCAAGATTACAACCAAAATCAAAATGAAAATAACCAGAATCAAAAATGCGAAAATCAAGATCACGATCAAGATCACAAAGAAAATCAAAATCAGCAAAATCAGGCTCAACCTCAGGATTAAATCAAGGCCATAATTAGTATCGACATCAAGATCCAAACCAAAAAAGATTGAGCGAGAACCGACACATGTCCCTAGGTGTTTAAAGCGAGCGAGTGAATACAAAACCCGATCCACTCGCCATTCCCTCGAATGACATTATATTTTTTGTTGAAATTTTATATAAACCTCGCTTAGATTTTTGAGAAAGGTAAAAGAAAATGTTCGATCTGTATCTTGCAGATCTTCTAAAATTACTAGGTTCTATTTTTCTATGCCATTTTATTAAAGTGTGCTAAAAATTTGGTGGAAATATAGAGTGTGACATTGCTGCTTGCTTACAATATTTCTATGTGAGAATTTTGCTTTTTGCTGTCTGCTGCCACCATAAGAATGTAAAAAATGTAAAAAATGTAAAAATGGGAATTAATGTAAAAATTGTAAAAAATGTATATCAACTAAAAAATGTAAGAAAAGGTAAAAAAGGAAAACTAAAAAACAAAAATTAAAAACATTAAAAATTTATAAATTTAAAAAATGTAATGACAGGAAAAAATGACATCCTCATTTAAAAGCTGTGTCATCTCTACAAAATTGTTACATTTGGATTGTGGATTCTTGCGGCAAGCCAAAATATTCCGCGCATCTGTTTATGCCGTTTAGCGTTGGCTTTCTCTTGCAATTCCGGTGACTTCTACGGTTTGCACAAACTTATTTTATTTATATCAGTTTTAAATTAATAGATATATATCGACGGACCTCTTGCACCGTACCAGCGAATTTTCCCGCTGAATGTTGTGACATCCAAGGCCCGCCCAATTTTCCTTCGATTATTGTTGAACTTGAGTATTAAAACAGGAGAATGGCCAGTGTCTTTAAAAATAGCTCAGATAACACCAATTCACAATGCTAAAGAAAAACATCTACCAACAAATTACAGACCTATATCATTGATTTCCAATATATCAAAAATTATTGAAAAAGTTATACACAAAAGATTATTACATTTTGTCAAACAATGTAATTTATTATCAGATAAACAATTTGGATCCAGAAAAAACAAAAGTACTAAGGATGCACTTTTTCACATAACAGATCTAATTTACAATGAACTTAACAAAAGTGACCCAATTGCAAATTAATTAATTAACCCAATTACATTCCTTGATCTTGCAAAAGTCTTCGACACAGTTGATCATCAAATACTTCTAGATAAATTATACAACTACGGTATAAGAGGAAATGCCCATAGACTAATGATAAGTTATTTAAGTAATAGAAAACAAAGAGTCAAAGTAAACAATCAATTCAGTGAGTATGAAACAGTTGATGTGGGAGTCCCGCAATGCACGATCCTAAGAAATATTGTTGTTTATTATGTACATAAATGAGATATTGAACTCAATGCCAGAGAATTCAATATTATCATATACTGATGATACAGCAATTATAACAACGAGATCCGCGTCGATCTCGTGTTTACAAATGTCAATGAGATGCACAAAACGGCTTTGCTTACTGAGATCACAATTGAGATCCAAAGGCTAGATCAAATTCATCGTGAATTTGGCCGTTCTGTTGACCTGAGTCGAAATCTAGAAGAGGATCAAAATCGAGGTAAACCTCAAGATCAACCTCGAGATGACAATTCATATCAAAATCAAGATCACTAACAAGATCTAAATCAAAATCTAATACAAGATCAAAGTCAAGATCCTCCTAGAGGCAGCTTTGTAATAATAAAATTTTAAGTTTCGTTAAATTTCTCTAGAAACATGATTAAAGGTGTTAGAAGTTTGTATCACATGATTTTAGGAAATGTCTGCATGGATGTGTGTGTGTGTGTGTGTGTGTGTGTGTGTGTGTGTGTGTGTGTGTGTGTGTGTGTGGGTGTGTGTACGTATACCGCTTTATCTCCGGATCCACGCGGTCGATTTTAACCGGGTGGGGCTCATTTTTTTTGTTTTTTTATTCTGAATTCGGGAAGAAAACTATTTTTTATGATTCATAGCTTTGTTTTGGTTTTATGTCGAATTTTTCATTTTCGAAAAATTTATTTTTGATTTCTTTTAATGATTGGATTTAAATTTTATAATCGGATGGGTAGCGTTCGAAAGAGGATAAAAAAACCTATATTTAAAAAAAAAAATTCTCTAGCTATCACGGTTCTTTTGTTATTAATAAAAACTTGTTTTTTTTCAAAAGATCATAACTCCCAATCTAAACGGTCAATTTTTTGGAGAAAAATAATGATAATGCGAAAATAAATAACTATAATCTGTAAAAATTTCGATCAATTCTTTTGATTAGTTTTTGAGAAAAAAAATTAAATATGAAAAAAATTAGTTTTCGTTGTCGCTCGATAACTGAAGTAAAATTGACTTAATCGCTTCAAAATTCCCCGTAGAGGTAGATTTTGTATACCTCTCGGCTAAGTTCGTTGGGCAAAATGATTGGTCCATAAATTTCGTAGATATTTGCGGTTAAAATTTTAACCTTTTCTTTAAATCATAATATCTCGCGAACGGCTTCATGTATCTAAATCGGATGGGTGTCATTCCAAAGAGAATTAAAATACCTACATTTCCTAAAAAAAATTTATTTCTAGCTATCACGGTTCTTTTGTTATTAGCAAAAACGTAAAGTTTGAAAAATGAAGTAAATGAGTTTTGTATGTCCAACGATTGCGGGAGTTAAATTGTCTGAAGGGAGTACCCCCGGTAAGTGTTAGTCAAGCGAGTGCACATGCGCGGTCCTAACCTCTAATGTTGTACACTTTATAACGAAAGAGAAAAATGTGCGATTTTCCATAAGGCCTGTGTTAAATGTGTGAAAATTGAAATGTTTATAAGTTCTTTCTGACGCTCCTAAAGATCACTAAAATTTAACCGAGCCATTTTTAAACTAAAATCTACCTGTGTGCTAAATTTAAGATTTTTGTAACGTGTCAATCCCTTACCGGGGGTACTCCCTTAATTGCTTTAAAATTTGTTCAGTTAAATATGAATATTGCTCTCCAATTGTTTATTTGACATATAATGGATCGATCCGAAGGAGGCAGGTAAAAAGAAAAAACAAGTTTTTACTTTAAATTTGTGCAACGTTTCGTTGGCATGTTCCGCCAACCTCTTCAGGCTATAATTTATTAACAAAAAGGTTTTTAATTACAATATATAAAAAAGAACTATCACTTGTATAAAGGAATAGTATATACCTTATTTTACCTACCACATAACGTCAATGTAAGCAATACAGTGGTGTACATTCGTATTTATAGTCGTACGATCCTTGTATTTACAAACAAGGCCAAAAATAAACAGAGCGATGCATAGTATTAATTTAAAAGGCGCAGTAACGGAAAATACAAACTGTTTAATGATTTTACATCATCTTTCTTATTGATATTGTTTTTATCGCATTAAATATGGATCATTTCAGATAGAGTGCGTTTTTTGTAGTTTGTTTCGTAATCTAGAATTTTACAATTTTTCCAGTCGAAGTCATGTGAGAATTTGTTCATATGTTGTTTTACTACTGCTTCTGTGTTATTAGTTTTTTGATGTTCTTTAATTCTCGTTTTTAGAGTACGTTTCGTTTCCCCTGTATATGAAGCTGGGCATGACTTACAGAAGAACTTATATACTAGGTTAGTCCGATCCCAGTTATCGGTATGGTCTTTACCTAGTTTGATAACTGAGTTGAAACTTTTTTTAACTATGGGTAGAGTACAAATTTTGAAGGGTTTTAAAATTGCTGCTATTTTTTAGTATTGGTCATTAAACGGTAAAGAGATGTAAGAGATAGATCTATTGTGTAATGGTGTACCTTTTTGGGGTTGTTTATGTTTAATTGTATGCATCCTAATACGTGTATGACGGTTGATAAATTTTTTAGGGTAATTATTGTCTCTTAGGATTTGATAGACCATTTTTAGATTTTTGTTATGGAATTGTTTGTGTGAAAGAGAAATAGCCCTATCGACGAGGTTATAGACTATGTTTATTTTTTGTTGAGTGGGATAGTTGGAGAGATAATTAATCAATCTACCGGAACAGGTGGGTTTGTTAAACCAATCTGTAATAATAGAATTATTGTGACGAATTAAGGAAATAGCTAGAAAGTTGATTTTTTGTCTTGTTCAAGTTCATACGTAAATTGTAAACGTTTATTGTATAAATTAAAGATATTTATAACTAGATCGATATGTTTTTTCTCAATACACATAAGGGTATCATCTACGTAACGGAAGTAAAAGAGAGGTTTGACGTTATAGTTATCTTCTAAGTATTTTAGACAATTTGTTTCTAAGTCATCTAACACCATATCTGCGAACAAGGGTGAAATGGGAGAACGCATAGGTATACCTTCAATTGGTCGATAAAACTTATTATTGAACGAGAAAAAAGTATTAGAAAACAAAAATTTTGTGCAAGTAACGATGTCGTTACTCAGTTATCAAACTAGGTAAGTACCATACCGATAAATGGGATCGGACTAACCTAGTATATAAGTTCTTCTGTAAGTCATGCACAGCTTCATATACAGGGGAAACGAAACGTACTCTAAAAACGAGAATTAAAGAACATCAAAAAACTAATAACACAGAAGCAGTAGTAAAACAACATATGAACAAATTCTCACATGACTTCGACTGGAAAAATTGTAAAATTCTAGATTACGAAACAAACTACAAAAAACGCACTCTATCTGAAATGATCCATATTAAATGCGATAAAAACAATATCAATAAGAAAGAAGATGTAAAATCATTAAACAGTTTGTATTTTCCGTTACTGCGCCTTTTAAATTAATACTATGCATCGCTCTGTTTATTTTTGGCCTTGTTTGTAAATACAAGGATCGAACGACTATAAATACGAATGTACACCACTGTATTGCTTACATTGACGTTATGTGCTAGGTAAAATAAGGTATATACTATTCCTTTATACAAGTGATAGTTCTTTTTTATATATTGTAATTAAAAACCTTTTTGTTAATAAATTATAGCCTGAAGAGGTTGGCGGAACATGCCAACGAAACGTTGCACAAATTTAAAGTAAAAACTTGTTTTTTCTTTTTACCTGCCACCTTCGGATCGATCCACTATATTTCAAATAAACAATTGGAGAGCAATATTCATATTTAACTCAACATACAAAGTCCTGGATCAGAAATGGACTCAATAATATACAACCAAGGACAATCTTTTTTCAACTACATTGAAAAATCCTATGGACTACAATCCAAACGACAACTAAAGGATTGGTGTAACTTAAACTATCAACTTGCGGAATCAATACCACAACGCTGGTTTCTGTTAAGATGCAGATCCAAAGACATCATACCTCTACATATCTTCAATATAAGTAAGCGCTTCCGTACTTTATCGTTCAAGAGTCAAAAGTGTAGACAAAAACTTCAGAATACTGACAATCTGTTATCTCTTAAACTTCTAAATCTTGAAATTCGTCACATTAACTTTCGCATCAATTTCCTGAACAAATCATTGTCAGCGCTAAAAAATTTGATCATGAGACGTAATATTGACAGTGCAATCATAAATAAGTTCATTAGATATACAGACAAAAAAGTTAATATCATTTTAGCCAAACATAACACGAAGTTAAAGAAAAAATTTAAATTCTTGTACAACAGATTATTGCAAATCTCAGAGCCAACTACATCGTCTACATCTTCCAAACGTTTTTTCAAAAATATTACGAATGTACATATACCGACTGATGTAGTAGAAATAGTATCTTTAGGACCAAAATTTAGTATTAATGAAGAGATAGATAAAAAAGACATTATTGACACCCTCAAAAATATTGAGTCTAGCTTAGACAACTCTGAATTACCTATTAGGAAAAAATTAGAAATTAGGGAAAAATTGTATCTAATTTAAAAATGGGCCTCAATAAACAAAAACACGTAAATTCGCAAGATAGAAATATGAAAATTAAGTTAAGAAAAACTAAAGATTTCATGAAAAGTAATCCTGACATATGGTTCACTACTTCTGATAAAGGCAATGTGACGGTCTCTTTACATAAGACTGAATATTATATAAAAATGGAAAACCTACTATCTGATAAAACTACGTATGAATATTTGAAAAAGAATCCTTTAAAGAAATAACAAACAGACACCTCTACGATCCTAAAAAATCTAAATGACAATAACTATCTACACACAAAATTTCATAATAATGCACTTTCCTGTACCAATACGACACTAGCAAAATGCTACGGTTTACCTAAGATACATAAAAAAGATGTACCATTTCGTCCAATAATTTCATTGATCAACAGTCCGACCCATTTTTTAGCTAAAATAATTTACAATGAGATTAAACATTCTATAAAAATACCCGCATCTCACATCAATAACAGCTTACATTTAAAACAAAAATTAGAATCAGTTATTATTCCAGATGACCATATACTACTCTCTTTAGATGTCATCTCTTTATTTACTAACATACCACTACAGTTAGTATTAGATAGCCTAGACAGAAGATTTGAATATGTATATAACAAATGTAAAATTCCTTTTCACGACATCGTTACTTGCACGAAACTTTGTTTTCTAATACTTTTTTCTCGTTCAATAATAAGTTTTATCGACAAATTGAAGGTACACCTATGGGTTCTCCCATTTCACCCTTGTTCGCAGATATGGTGTTAGATGACTTAGAAACAAATTGTCTAAAATACTTAGAAGATAACTATAGCGTCAAACCTCTCTTTTACTTCCGTTACGTAGATGATACCCTTATGTGTATTGAGAAAAAACATATCGATCTAGTTATAAATATCTTTAATTCATACAATAAACGTTTACAATTTACGTATGAACTTGAACAAGACAAAAAATCAACTTTCTAGATATTTCCTTAATTCGTCACAATAATTCTATTATTACAGATTGGTTTAACAAACCCACCTCTTCCGGTAGATTGATTAATTATCTCTCCAACCATCCCACTCAACAAAAAATAAACATAGTCTATAAGCTCGTCGATAGGGCTATTTCTCTTTCACACAAACAATTCCATAACAAAAATCTAAAAATGGTCTATCAAATCCTAAGAGACAATAATTACCCTAATAAATTTATCAACCATCATACACGTATTAGGATGCACACAATTAAACATAAACAACCCCAAAAAGGTACACCATTACACAATAGATCTATCTCTTACATCTCTTTACCGTTTAATGACCAATACGAAAAAATAGCAGCAATTTTAAAACCCTTCAAAATGTGTACTCTACCCATAGTTAAAAAAAGTTTCAACTCAGTTATCAAACTGGGTAAACACCATACCGATAAATGGGATCGGACTTACCCAGTATATAAGTTCTTCTGTAAGTCATGCCCAGCTTCATATACAGGGGAAACGAAACGTCCTCTAAAAGCGAGAATTAAAGAACATCAAAAAACTAATAACACAGAAGCAGTAGTAAAACAACACATGAACAAATTCTCACATGACTTCGACTGGAAAAATTGTAAAATTATAGATTACGAAACAAACTACAAAAAAACGCACTCTATCTGAAATGATCCCTATTAAATGCGATAAAAATAATATCAATAAGAAAGAAGATGTAAAATCATTAAACAGTTTGTATTTTCCGTTACTGCACCTTTTAAATTAATACTATGCATGACTCTGTTTATTTTTGGCCTTGTTTGTAAATACAAGGATCGTACGACTATAAATACTAATGTACACCACTGTATTGCTTACATTGACGTTATGTGCTAGGTAAAATAAGGTATATACTATTCCTTTATACAAGTGATAGTTCTTTTTTATATATTGTAATTAAAAACCTTTTTGTTAATAAATTATAGCCTGAAGAGGTGGCGGAACATGCCAACGAAACGTTGCACAAATTTAAAGTAAAAACTTGTTTTTTCTTTTTACCTGCCTCCTTCGGATCGATCCATTATATTTCAAATATGCTTTAAAATTTATTGTGGTGATAGATGGTTGGGTAGCCCTCGGCTGAGTTCTTTGGGCAAAATGATTGATACATAAATTTCAGAGATATTTGAGGTTAAAACTTTTGTTTGATATCGTTTTTTTGTACTTTACGTTTGCCATTTCGTTCACTCCACATATTATTAATGGATCGGCATATCGCAATGTAATGGCCCATCATTCCAGAAGTAAGAGGTGAGATTGTGTTTAATTTGTATTATTTTTGTTTTATGTATAAAACAGTTATTATATTATACATAAGTTATTTGGCAAAAAAAAATTTAATTAATGAGCATTTTGTTGATGATAATATAATAATAGGGTAAACGCAACTGTTGTCGGCCACTTGTTCAATATGTTACAGATATTGTTACTTAACATCATAAATTTTTATTGAAAGGTATTTAAATTATGTACATTTTCCTTTTTTAATATTTAAATTATCTTCACTCTGTCATTTATTATTAACGAAAATGTGCTCAAAATTATGTAATAAATTTTTGAAATAATAATTGACTTACCAACTTCAAGTTTTAACCACTTATTATATTCATTGAAGAATATATTTGGTTGAAATTTCAAAATATTATGTTTATTTGTTTTTTAAAAAAACAATGTTTTATAAAAAGGTAGGAGTGTTGTTGTCACGCGATAACAATATTAAGAAAATCAACCAATAGTCTTAAAATTTGGGAGAGATATATTTTTTTTATATCTTTAAACTGAATTCATTGCCCAATAAAATCTAACTATTACGACGAAAGATATTTGAGGTTTAAAATAAAACTAATTGAACATGTGATAATATTTAAAAAAAAATAGATTTATAAAAATATCGAGTTGTCGCCTGAGAAAAAGAGTAACAAGAATGAATTCTGGAAAAAAATATATTAATTTATTACGAATATTCATAAAGAAAATTGGGTATGATACAATTAATTATTGTTATGAAAAATTAAAAAAAAAAATGAATAAATACATTATTTTGAGGAAGCTAAGTGCCAATGTATTGGCAGCAGTTTTTATATTTATGTTTAAGTGCTCATAACTTTTGAGAGAGAAGAGATTTTTCGACACGTAAAAATTCATATTGAAGGTTTTCTCTCTACTTTACTTTTATTTTTGAATGGATACTGTAGGAATATGAGAAGATATTGCAAGATGAGTTATTTCCTACTGAAAAACGCCACATGGAACCCAGGTGGGACCCACACGGGATCTTTCATAGATTCTATGTGGAGTTTTGTCCCAGGAACTACATGGGTCCCACATGGGTCCCAGGTCTGATGCAGAAAAATATAAATAGTAATGTAGGAACCATGTGGGAACCATGTGGGAGCCATATGAGAAACATATGGGAACCTTGTGTTTATAAAACATTTTATAATATTTATTTATTTATTTGTTTATTTATTTATTTGTTATTATAACTTGGAAACGGCTACAGATAGAGCAAAATGGCTTGAATTTGGCGGTCACTAAAGGAATATTAGGATTAGTGATAATTCAAATCAATTTACTGTTTATTAGCTAAGGACTCTTCAGTTTGTTGAATTTTTTATAAATAAATAAATAAATAAATAAACATTATTCTCATATGGCTCCCATATGGTTCTCATATAGTTTACAGATGACTCCCACATGGTTCCCATATGATACCCACAGCCTATTCGCACAATCCACCCGAACGGTATGTAAAAATTCTCACATGGTTCCCACATGGCTATTTATTATATTTTTCTGCATCACACCTGGGACCCATGTGGGTTCTGGGACAAAATCCCACATGGGTCCCATGTGGGATCAACAAGGGAACTATGTGAGACCCATGTGGGTACCATATAGAAACGATGAAAGATCCCATGTTGGTCCCGCCTAGGTCCCATGTGGCGTTTTTCAGTAGGGTTGCCAACAAAAGAAACACAAAGTTTTGTCTTATAGAATAAAAATTAAACTTTAAAGACGAATATCCTCGAAAATTTTGAGCGTTGGACCTTAAAATTTTTTCATATTTTGACATAACAAATCGGTACCCAAAGTTTGGTAAGAATCCGTGACCCAAAGGTGAGACACTCTCCTAGTAAGAAAGAAAATAGCCATTTTAACTTTACAAGGGTCAAATACTTACTCTTTTTCGATAGTCTTACTGGACTGCTATTCGAAATAGAATTATGTGCTTTTTCTGAATTGGTAAAGTTAGATACCGTCGTTACGTTTCGAGCTTGTATCGGAGATGGTATTTGCCAAAACTATAACAAAAAATGAAATAAATTAAAATAAAATTTTACCAAACTTATACATGGAAAATGCTGAATAATATACCCCAAACCAATATTCGCAATACCTTGGTTGATAATATCTTGTGACTTTCTTTGAAAATAAACCTTGTACATGTTAAGATAATTATCCAGTCATGTAAGATCTTGTTTAGAAAGTTGTACTACTTTGTGCATTCCATCGAGAATGAGCTTCTTAATAACCTTGGACCTAATCGCCTCTATATATACATAATGCAAATTACTTATAACACTGTAAAATACATATCTCTACTAATCTGTTTATATAATCTTCCATATTCTGAGTTTCTGGGGCAAGAAATTTGACATTGTTGACATCTGTAACACCTGAAACATTAATAATTACATACGGAACTCATCACTTTCATATCTTCTTAACTACGAGTTGACAATTTTATCGCATATTTAATTGGAGATTGATGCACACACAAAGGTAGGAAAGGGGAAAAGGGTGTGAGATTACATAAAAAGATGGATAGGGAGGCAAGTAAGAAATGTGCGTTTAATATAAAAAATCACTATTAAGTATAATTAAGCCCTGATAAAAACGTTGCCGGGTTTCTCACCGGAATCAGGCAAGATTTATTGAATATCGGCGAATTCTAGTTTATGAATCCACCAAGAAACCCTATGAGTCGTGGCATGCATTTTATATGTCGTTCCGGGTAGAAACCAGTGAAAAATTGAAAATATGAATTTAATGTAATTATTAGTTTTAATTCAAGAAAAACGTTCTGTAACAGTAACGTAACCATACCAAGTTTAATATAAATGATATGGCTAAAAATATAAAAAATAAATTTCTGACTAATGTATAATGATAAAAGTAACCTAACCTTACTTTTTATATTAAACAATTTATGTTTATAGACTATAACTTAATAACTTTCTTATACACAGTCACTTATGATTATTTAAGAAATATAATTAGGCACAATAAATTACGCATTGTAAAAATGCGTAAAAGAAATATCAGCTCCGAAAAAATTACGTTTTCTTAATACTACGATAGTTCTAGTAGAAGTAGGTATGTGTAGTGCGTATTTCAGAACGTACGAACATCGGCTGGGGCTTTATCGAGGTGTGCTCACTTCGCAATCATTGAAAGTTACATGACGGTCACTCTCAATGCTTATGCACAGTGTGACGATCACGTAACGGTGAGTGACTGCGAAGTGAAATTATTTCCCTCGTCTCGATCAAGCCCCTGCAGGGTTTCCACCGAGAATCGTGCTCTCTTTCAGCCTTGATTTTAGCGAATGGTTCTGACCAGTTTCTAGAATATTGGCTAGAAATTATTGTCAAATTTTTACCAAGGAGGAGCAGCCTTCTACCAAAAAATCTCAGATGAGACCTCAGTTGAAATCTCACCTGAAATATCACGCCAAAATCTCATATATTTAAAAATCAACATTTTACTGTAATTTTAAATCGTTAAATATAAATTTCTTGATTTTTAGTATTTTTTATGCTATTATAATAGTAATAGCATACAAGAAACACGCGCAATAAAACATTTTGTATTGATTTTTAAGGTTGTCCTGGCGCGAGGATTAGCGTTTTGATATTGGTTTAACTGCGCCCTATCCTTTAGCATTAGATTAAAGAACTGCTGCCAACTCCAAATAATGAAAATTCATATAGATTCTAATTTCTATTTTAACAAATTTTTTATTATTTTATAAAATTATGCCATTGTAAATTCGTTAAAAATTCATTAAGTGTTTTCCCGGACCATGTGATTAGATAAAATTCATTATATCTGTTGATATATATGGTACATTTATGTGGTGCAAGAGTTAGAGAGAGAGAGAAGATGCGCAGCGCCATCACAGGTTGATCGATTGAGAGAGTGAGAGCAAGTCGTCACTTGATCGTCGCCCTCCGCTGCGTGCGGTTGTAAGTAGAGAGCAGTCGGGAGATCAGATTAATAAAGTTACTGTTTAATTGTTAACCGTCGGGTTGTTTATTAAAAGAACCGATTAACGTAAAAGTAGGTGATGGTAGAGTTCTAAAAGCAACTAAAGTAGTACACGTTAATAGTAAATTTAAAACGTTTAATAATAATGAAACGGAAGTATAAATGGAAAATGTTTTCTATGTAAAAGATATGAACAGAAATTTAATTAGTTTTGCTAAAGTAACTGATAAATATAAAGTTGTATCAATTGGGAATAATTCAAACATTTATGATAATAATAAATTAATTGCAGTTGCTTCGAAGAAAGACAGAATTTATATAATGACGAGTTATTTATAAAATAATGTAGAGTCAAATAATGTAGAGACAAAGAGAAAGGAAAATGGAAAAATGACTTTTAAAGAAATATGGCATAGAACATTAGGACATGTTAATTTTGATTATTTGAATGCTATGTGTAAAAATAAAGTATTGGAAGGATTGCCTAATGAAATTGAGTCTGATTATTTTAAATGTGCAACGTGTATTTATAATAAAATGCACAATATTCCTTTTGAGAATAATAGGAAAAGAGTTAAACAGATTTTAGAGATTGTACATACAGATTTAAATGGGCCACACTCGGACGGTTACAAAGGGGAAAAATAGTTTATTAGTTTTATTTATTACACAGAGGCTTCTGTTGCATCACTAGGGAAGTACTAGTTCTGTCTCTGCCCCTCCTCCTATTTTAACCTTTACTGTTACCGTGGTAATGTCCGCGTGGCAATGTTTCGGCCAGGCCTCTCCCTCCATTCCTTTCAGGATTATGCAGGTTCTTGCTCGAGTCCGAGCCAGAAACAGTTGTCCACAGCCCCTTAATCTGGCTGCAGTGCCTTTCGCATCGATCCAAGATCTTTGGATCAAGGCCTATCTGCACATCAGCCAGGCTCTTTGACGGAACTGCCGAAGCGCTTTTGCTGTGGTGCAAATTAGTCTGGATGAAGGGAATAGTGGGGTCCGCTCTGTTGGCTGAGTCCTTGACGACGTTCAAGCTGTCCACCCTGGAGTCCAGGTACCTCGGAGACCGCTGTCGTCATGATATTCGTGTTCAGCGACCTCGAAAACCCCTGAGTAGCAAAAGTAAACTCATGTCCAGCAATAATTTCCGTGTAGACAAATAGATATATAGATATTACCTATTTATTGCATATTCGAAATGCATTAGTTGCATCTAATAGGTCAGAATCGGCGCTCTTCGTCTTTTCCGCTATCATCGGCCGATTCTCTTGGGCTAGGGAGCCCGAGGAGAAATCGGTAAGGGTACCGATTCCTTTTGACCGTGCAGCATCAGCCAAGCCACCCTCGACATCCTCATTTAAAAGCTGGGTTATTTCTACAAAATTGTTACATTTGGATTGTGGATCGTTGCGGCCCGCAGAAATATTCCACGCATCTGTTTATGTCGTTTAGAGTTGGCTTTCTCTTGCAATTCCGGTGACTTCTACGGTTTGCACAAACTTATTTTATTTTTATCAGTTTTAAATTAATAGATATATATCAACGGACTTCTTGCACCATACCAACGAATTTTTCCGCTTAATGTTGTGACATCCAAGGCCCGTGCAATTTCCCTTCGATTATTGTTGAACTTGAGTATTGGAACAGGAGAATGACCAGTGGCTTTAAAAATAGCTCAGATAACACCAATTCACAATGCTAAAGAAAAAAATCTACCAACAAATTACAGACCGATATCATTGATTTCCAATATATAAAAAATTATTGAAAAAGTTATACACAAAAGATTATTACATTTTGTCAACCAATGTAATTTATTATCAGATAAACAATTTGGATTCAGAAAAAAACAAAAGTACTAAGGATGCACTTTTACACATAACAGATCTAATTTACAATGAACTTGACAAAAGTGACCCAATTGCAAATTAATTAATTAACTCAATTACATTCCTTGATCTTGCAAAAGTCTTCGACACAGTTGATCATCAAATACTTCTAGATAAATCATACAACTACGGTATAACAGGAAATGCGCATAAACTCATGAAAAGTTATTTATGTAATAGAAAACAAAGAGTCAAAATAAACAATCAATTCAGTGAGTATGAAACAGTTGATGTGGGAGTCCCGCAATGCACGATCCTAAGGACCATTGTTGTTTATTATGTACATAAATGAGATATTGAACTCAATGCCAGAGAATTCAATATTATCATATGCTGATTATAAAGCAATTATAACAACGAGATCCGCATCGATCTCGTGTTTACAAATGTCAATGAGATGCACAGAATGGCTTTGCTTACTGAGATCGCAATTGAGATCCAAAGGCTAGATCAAATTCATCGTGAATTTGGCCGTTCTGTTGACCTGAGTCGAAATCTAGAACAGGATCAAAATCGAGATTAACCTCAAGATCAACCTCGAGATGAGAATTCATATCAAAATCAAGATCACTATCAAGATCTAAATAAAAATCTAATTCAAGATCAAAGTCAAGATTACAACCAACATCCACTCGCCATTCCCTCGAATAATATTATGATATTTTTTGTTGAAATTTTATATAAACCTCGCTTAGATTGTTGAGAAAGGTAAAAGAAAATGTTCGATCTGTATCTTGCCGATCTTCTAAAATTACTAGAAATGGCATAGAGCCATTTTATTAAAGTATGCTAAAAATTTGGTAGAAATATAGAGTGTCACATTGCTGCTTGCTTACAATATTTCTATGTGAGAATTTTGCTTTTTGCTGTCTGCTGCCACCACAAGAATGTAATAAATGTAAAAAATGTAAAAATGGGAATTATTGTAAAAAATGTAAAAAATGTAAATATCAAGTAAAAAATGTAAGAAAAGGTAGAAAAGGAAAACTAAAAACAAAAATTGAAAACATTAAAAATTTATAAATTTAAAAAATGTAAAGACAGGAAATTACTAGAAATCTAAAATTACTAGAAATGGCATAGAGCCATTTTATTAAAGTATGCTAAAAATTTGTTAGAAATATAGAGTGTCACATTGCTAGTTGCTTACAATATTTCTATGTGAATATAATATACAAAGGAATTATTATGGCTTCACAGTTGACATTACTGAAAAATTAGTCTATATCTGTATATATCTGATAGTTTGACATTAATGGAAAATGACTTTCTCAGAGTTAAAATATTACATAAATTTTCGGTTTATCTTAGGGTGTCAGGTCGCTATAACTTCTCTTGTTTATAGACGTACGTTTTTACTTGATACACATTTTTTACAATTTTTACAATAATTCCCATTCTTACATTTTTTACTTGATATACATTTTTTACAATTTTTACAATAATTCCCATTTTTACATTTTTTACATTTTTTACATTCTTTATGATGGCAGCAGACAGCAAAAGGCAAAGTTCCCACATAGAACTATTGTAAGCAAGCAGCAATGTGACACTCTATATTTCCACCAAATTTTTAGCATACTTTAATAAAATGGCATAGAACCTAGTAATTTTAGAAGATCTGCAAGATACAGATCGTAATGTAATAGAAAGAAAATGTTCTTTTACCGCTCTCAACAATCTAAGCGAGGTTTATATAACATTTCAACAAAAAATATGATAATATCATTCGAGGAAATGGCGAGTGGATCGGGTGTTGTATTCCCTCGCTCGCTTTAATCACCTCGAGACATGTGTGGGTTCTCGCTCAATCTTTTTTGGTTTTGATCTTGATGTCGATACTAATTATGGCCTTGATTTAATCCTGAGGTTGAGCCTGATTTTTCTGATTTTGATCTTAATTTTGATTTTCATTGTGATCTTGATCGTGATCTTGATTTTCGCATTTTTGATTCTGGTTATTTTCATTTTGATCTTGGTTGTAATCTTGACTGATCTTGAATTAGGTTTTGATTCAGATCTTGATAGTGATCTTGATTTTTATATGAATTGTCATCTCGAGGTTGATCTTGAGGTCAATCTCGACAACTTAGTGCGAGTCGTTCATCAGGCAAAGATGCGTTTGTGAAGCCATATCCGTTCCCCTATGTAATAATTAATATACAATTGACGACGTATCAAGAACTTGCATCTAATTTATAAACCCAATCTTAATATAAACTGAACGCCCCTTAATACATCGCTTTCGACGTCGCGGCTTTGTCGCATCTAGGTTTGCATCTCGAACTCTAATTAGCAAGACCAGAGTCTAGAGCGCCGATTTCACAGTTGTGCAAGGTCTTATTTTTGCTGTTATAAACTCACGTTCTACAAATACTGTTTTCAAAGCAATCATAGTTCGTCTATCTATTCCTTGGCATTTTCATTAACTTTCAAATATATAATAAATAACAGTGGGAGTACGACTGAATAACAAAAATGATAGGTACTGCCTCTAGATGACTAACAGAAAGAATCTAATATTATTTCTACTGATATAGATTAATTTTTCAGTAATCTCGACTGTAAAGTCATAATAATTCCGATGTTATATTAGATAGCATACTTATTAACGTAGGAATATAAACACATGCATCGAAGATACGTCTATAAATAAGAGAAGTTAAAGCGACCTGATACCCTAAGATAACCCGAAAATTTATATAATATTTTAACTCTGAGAAAGTCATTTTCCACTAATCTCAAGGTATCAGATATATACAGATACAGATAAATTTTTCAGTAATGTCAACTGTGAAGCTATAATAATTAAGATGTATATTAGATAGCATACTTATTAACGTAGGAATATAACCATTTACATCGAAGATACGTCTATAAATTAGAGAAGATATAGGGGCCCATATAGGGGCCTTAACATTTTCATCAGGTGCCTTAAAGGGGCCTAACGATTGCCCTGAGACTATTTCTACCCGAGATAGTGCTCTATCTATTCCTTGGTATTTTCGTTAACGTTCAAATATGTAATATGTAACAGGATGTAAGACTGAATAACAAAAATGTTACTGGCCTCTAATTGGCTAACGGAATGAATCTAATGTTATTTCTACAAATATAGATTAATTTTTCAGTAATGTCAACTGTGAAGAGATAATAATTAGATAGCACTCTATACTTATTAACGTGGAATATAAACATTTACATCGAAGATACGTCTATAAATAAGAGAAGTTATAGCGACCTGACACTCTAAGGTAAACCGAAAATTAATGTAATACTTTTAACTCTGAGAAAATCGTTTTCCACTTTCAAGCTATCAGATATATACAAGTATAGACTAATTTTTCAGTAATGTCAACTGTGAAGCCATAATAATTCGTTTGTATATTAGATAGCATACTTATTAACATAGGAATATAAACATATACATCGAAGATACGTCTATGAATAAGAGAAGTTATAGCGACCTGACACCCTAAGATAAACCGAAAATTTATGTAATATTTTAACTCTGAGAAAGTCATTTTCCACTAATGTCAAGCTATCAGATATATACAGAAATAGACTAACTTTTCAGTAATGTCAACTGTGAAGCCATAATAATTACTTTGTATATTATTCTCACATAGAAATATTGTAAGCAAGCAGCAATGTGACACTCTATATTTCTAACAAAATTTTAGCATACTTTAATAAAATGGCTCTATGCCATTTCTAGTAATTTTAGATTTCTAGTAATTACCTGTCTTTACATTTTTTAAATTTATAAATTTTTAATGTTTTTAATTTTTGTTTTTAGTTTTCCTTTTCTACCTTTTCCTACATTTTTTACTTGATATTAACATTTTTTACATTTTTTACAATAATTCCCATTTTTACATTTTTTACATTTATTACATTCTTGTGGTAGCAGCAGACAGCAAAAAGCAAAATTCTCACATAGAAATATTGTAAGTAAGCAGCAATATGACACTCTATATTTCTACCAAATTTTTAGCATACTTTAATAAAATGGCTCTATGCCATTTCTAGTAATTTTAGAAGATCTGCAAGATAGAGATCGAAAATTTTCTTCTACCTTTCTCAACAATCTAAGCGAGGTTTATATAAAATTTCAACAAAAAATATCATAATATTATTCGAGGGAATGGTGAGTGGATCTTGGTTGTAATCTTGACTTTGATCTTGAATTAGATTTTTATTTAGATCTTGATAGTGATCTTGATTTTGATATGAATTCTCATCTCGAGGTTGATCTTGAGGTTAATCTCGATTTTGATCCTGTTCTAGATTTCGACTCAGGTCAACAGAACGGCCAAATTCACGATGAATTTGATCTAGCCTTTGGATCTCAATTGTGATCTCAGTAAGCAAAGCCGTTCTGTGTATCTCATTGGCATTTTTAAACACGAGATCGACGCGGATCTCGTTGTTATAATTGCTGTATCATCAGCATATGATAATATTGAATTCTCTGGCATTTAGTTCAATATTTCATTTATGTAGATAATAAACAACAATGATCCTTAGGATCGTGCATTGCGGGACTCCCACATCAACTGTTTCATAAGAATGTAAAAAATGTAAAAATGGGAATTATTGTAAAAATTGTAAAAAATGTATATCAAGTAAAAAATGTAAGAAAAGGTAGAAAAGGTTTATTATCTTTCAAATCAAATTCAATAAATTTCTCAGTTTTTCGAATCTTACTCGTCCTAGAGCCTTAGTCGAAATATCTGCAACATTTTTCTCTGAGCTAACTTTTACAATATCTATTACAATATCCCTTTTCATTCTCGTTTACAAAATCGTAATGTACTTTGATTTCTTTGTAAAATTACCAAACTTCGCAATATCTACAGCGCCAGAATCCTCATAAATATTTACAGGTTTATCTAACTTAACATTAAATCAATTAACAAATCTTTAATTATTAAAATCTCGCTCACTGCTTCTGACAGTGCTACATATTCAGCAGCTGTCGAAGACTTTGTTACTCTTCCCTGTTTCTTTGATTTCCACGGAACTTTCCATATAATCTTACAATGTAACCTGTCGTCGATTTTCTATCTACGCAATCTCCTGCCCAATCGGCATCAACATAACATTCAAGAATACTTACTTTATCATTTTTTTTATACCTTAATTTTAAATCTTTAGTTAAATCCAAATATTTCAAAATCTTTAATGCGTATCTATAATGCGTCTCATCGTAACAGTTTTCAAACTTACTTAAATAATTAACGCTGTAACTTGTGTCTAATGTTGTACCTGAGCTAATATACAAAAGTGCTCCTATCAAATTTCTGTACTCTAAATTTTCATTTAATTCTTCCGCAGGTTCTAATTTTAAATTTTGCTCCATTGGAGTATCGTACAATTTCGCTTCTTCGATGTTGTACTTTCTGGGTAGTGATTCAATATATCTTTCGTGATCTAAAGACATTTCATTTTTCTTTTCATTATATTCAATATTAATTCCTAAATACGTGCTTATTTTACCTAAATCTTTCATTTGAAATCTTACTTTTAATAACCCTTTTATCATATCTAAACTCTGTCTACTTTAACAACAAATTAGAAGATCATCTACAAATATAATTAAATAAATTATCTCATCTCTATCTTTTAACGTATACAAACAATAGTCATGTTCACTTCTTACAAATCCTAATTCCTTTAAATAATTATCTAGGCACTCATACCTCTGGGTATATCTCTGGGGCTTTCATGTAACCCAGACAATGCTTTGTTTAACAAACATACTCTTTCAGTTCCATCCTCAAACCCTTCAGGTTGTTTTATAAAAACTTTTGATTTAACTTTGCCATTCAAAAACGCTGTCTCAACATCCATTTGTTCAATTAATAATCCTTCTTGACAACAATATGATAACAAAACTTTTAAGGTTTGGGTTTTCGCAACAGGTGAATATATATAGTCGATCACATCAGTCTGTTGGAAGCCTCTTACAACTATTCTTGCTTTATAAACATTTTCGCTTTTCTTAGTATAAATCCATTTTAAATCTAATACCTTTTAATTCTTTGGCTTTTCAACTAATTGCCATGTTTTATTTTTATCTAAACAATTCATCTCTTTATTCATTGCGTCTATCCAAAAATTAGACTCATAACTCTCTACAGCCTCTCTAAAACTTACTGGACTATCTGCACTACAATAATTTAGATAAATACATCCGCTATATACATAGTTATCATCAAATCGCGTAGGCTTTTTAATCATTCTTTCTGACCTTCTTAAATCAGGTTCATTTTCTACTTCGTTTTCGTTTTCAATGTTTTCATTTAAATTTTCATTTAAATTTTCTATATTACTATTCTCATTAGCCTTTCCTCCCCTACTCCACCCGAGGGTTGAAGTAGAGTAGTAGAAGTAGGGTTGAAGTAGAGTTGAAGTAGGTGACTAACTTTCGCGCGCTGCTAGATCCTGGAGCGTCGATGGCGGTCATGGGCACTGTAGGCCTCCAGCTAGCCACAGCGCTTGAGCGGAAGTTCACACCTTCCGAGAAGCGGGGTGTACGACTCGGGGATGGAAGTCGAAGCCCCTTGCTAGGACACGTGATCTTGCCGATCACCATGGTAGGGCTCACACGTGAGATACGGATAGCCATAATGCCACACCTAGACGCAGACTGCTATCTGGGTGTCAACATCGTACGTGCGTTTCGGGCCGTACTTGACCCAGATACGGATCGGTTGTTCTGCAAGGACGCAGGCACCTACGTCGAGCTGGAAGTAGCCAGCTTGAGAACCGAGCCCGCAGCAGTAGCCGCCCTCGCGGATGCCACGGACCTTCAGCGAGAGGAGCTGAAGGCGATGCTCGAGTCCGTCCTGAGTGGTACGCCACCAGGACTAGGTTGTGTGAAGGGGGTCGAGCACGAAATAAAAGTGCGTAATACCCGGCCGATAACGCAGCGACACTATCCGATGTCGGATAAGGTGCAGGAGGAAATGCACCGACAAGTGCGCGAGATGCTGCAGCAGGGGATAATCGAGCCTTCGCAGAGCGGTTGGTCGAGCCCAATCGTAATGACGCGGAAGAGCGATAACTCTCGAAGGTTCTGCTCCGATTTGCGTTAGATCAATGCAGTCACCGAGTCGGACGCTTACCCCTTGCCGAACATGCAGGACATCTTGCGCAAGCTGCGCAAGGCCTGGTTTATTTCGACGCTCGACTTCAAGAGCGCCTATCACCAGATACCGCTGGCAGAGGAAGCGCGGCCGATTACCGCCTTCACCGTGCCGGGATTGGGGCTATTCCAATTCCGGCGCATCCCCTACGACCTCACCAACGCGCCGGCTACCTTCCAGCGGCTCATAGACCGCCTGCTCGGGCCCGAGCTAGAGCCGCACGTCTACGCCTATCTCGACGACATCATCATCGTCGCCGAGACTTTTGAGAAACACAAGGAGTGCCTCAAAATGGTGTTAGAGAGACTCGTGGCCGCTGGACTCTGGCTTAACTCGGACAAGTGTGTGTTCTGTAAACCAGAGGTGGCGTATCTCGAGTTTCTGGTTAACCGAGACGGCACGAGGCCGAATCCGGCTAAGGTAGAGCCGATCAAGAACTATCCGACGCCGAAGAACCTGAGGGATCTTCGAAAATTCCGAGGAATGGCCTCCTTGTACCGGAGGTTTTTTCCCGATTATGCCAAGATCGCTGAGCCCCTCACACGACTTACGAGGAAGAACGAGAAGTTCGAGTGGCTCGATGAGCAGCTAAGCGCTTTTGAGCTGCTCAAAGCAATGATCATCGCACCGACACTGCAACGACCAGACTCGAACAGCCTGTTCATTATGCAGACAGATGCGAGTGACCTTGGCCTCGGCGCTGTATTGTTCCAGGAAGTGTACGATGTCGAGAGAGTCCTCAAGTTCGCGAGCCGGGTATTGACCCCGGCGGATTGATCGCGGTAGTCTGGGCGATAGGCAATTTCACCTCTACATCGACGGCTACGAATTTACAGTCGTGACAGACCACAGCTTGCGGTGCAGCTTGCGGTGGCTCTGCCAAATGAAAAACCCCACGAGTAGGCTAGCTCGGGGGGCGTTAGAGCTGCAAGGGCACAAGTTTGCCATTGAACACCGGAAAGGCGCCCTGAACTACGTGGCGGATGCTCTCTCCCGCATGTACGAGGGAGAGGAGGGCCCGAGGTGGCCGCGGTGTCTTGATCAACGGACACGGAGGACACGTGCTATCATCCAAGGTCCGGGAGCAGCCTAACGAGTACCCGACGTACAAACTCGTGGCCGGTAACTTATACCGCTACCGCCCGAGCCAGGAGGTAGTGTCAACCCTCGGTGACGACGATGCATGGAAGCTGGTAGTGCCAGAAGAGCATCGTCGCGAGGTGCTGCAAGAATGCCACGACGCAACCGCTGGACACCTCGGCAGGGAAAAGACATTCGCCAGAGTAGCGCTACGCTACTACTGGCCGCGTTATTACGCGGAGACGCAAGAATACGTGCGCAACTGCGAAACGTGCCAGCGGTTCAAGGTTGAACAACGAGCTCCTGCCGGCCTCATGGGATGACGCACCGTCGATAGACTATGGCAGGTCGTGGCGGGGGACATTATTGGACCACTGACCCGCACCTCCAAAGGCTTTGAATACATCATCGTGTTCCAAGACCTTTTCTCCAGGTGGGCGGTGGTCACGCTGATACGCAAGGCAAATGCGAAGATGGTGATAGGTGAACTGAACTAGAAGGTATTCTTCCGATTCGGTTGCCCAGAAGTGTTCCTCTTCGACAATGGCACCGAGTTTAAGAACCGGGTCGTCGAAAACTTCTTGGGCGAGCGAGGTGTGCTCACACCAACACCCCCACCTATCACCCGCAGGCTAATCCGGTGGAGCGCGCAAACCGTACGTTAAAGACGATGGTCGCCTCTTATCTCAAGGAGCGGCACACCACATGGGATGAGAAGCTTCCGGAACTTCTCTTCGCCATGAACACGGCCGTGCACAGCTCTACTGGAGTAAGCCCCGCCATGCTGCTCTACAGGAGGCAGCCAGAGCCTCCTGTCACGCAGCGTAGGCGGCAAGAGGTGGCGGCGGAAGCCACGGCTCAAGAAGAAAGTTAGGCTCGCTGGATGGAGCGGCTCAACGCCCTTCCAGATCTCCATCGACGCGCTGCCTCGAAGGCTAGCGCAGCTCAAGATCACCAAGCCAACTATTACGACGCTGGCCGGCGAGAGCCAGACTTCAAACCGGGCGATAGAGTCTGGAAACGTGGCCACACACTCTTCTCGGCCGCAAAAGGCATCGCGGCTAAACTAGCCCCAAAGTTCGAAGGGCCGTACTGGATTACGGCCGTACTGGGCTCCAACACCTACCGTTTGGTAGGCGAAGGCGGTCAAGTTGAGGAGATAGTAGCCGCGGACCGACTCAAGCCCTACCACGGTGAGTCGCCCGAGCCTCCAGAAGCAGGCGCGAGCGGCGACTGAGAACCAACCCCTTCGGGTGAATTGACTGTCCCTCGCGAGACAGGAGCAACTTCCAAAAGAGCGCGGGGGAGACCGCCGAGACCGCGTGGCGAAGCACCTGTCCCGGACAAACCACCCACGGTAGCTCAGGGAGTCGCGGATTCCCCGCACAGAGGGCGCGGTAGGCCCCGGAAATGGCCGTAGTTCGCGCGCGCGACGCCCCTTTTTCCCTAGTGCTTCCCAAGCCATCTGCGCGCGCTGAGCGAACCTCGTCTCCAGAAGTCTAACCTGAGATTTCCTTTTCAGATGTTGGAGATCCCGGAGTAAACCTTGGAGCATGCGATGGCCGCCCTCATCTCCCTCGACCTGGGCAAGCCTAGAGGGCGTAGCACAGGCGGAGCTGTACCTGCTCCGCCAACGATGCCTTCGCCAGGAACAGGAGGCTCGGGAGCTCCTGCATGCCGAGCCCTCGCTCGATGAGGTGGACGACGCCGAACCAGCTCAGGCGAGCTCCAGTCCGGGAGTCCCGTACTCGTCCCCTCGGGAGGAGCTCCCCCCGCCGCCGCGCGGTGCGATCCCCGCCGGTTATCCGCGGGAAAAACGAGATGCCGCCGTCCAGACGGACGGCTCGACACTCCCTCCTGATCCGAGCTGGGATGAGCTGCGCGCCGGGCTGGTGAGGTCCCACGCGATGGACCAGGCGGCCCACCAGTTCCGCACCGAGGTATTCGACGCACTGGAGCGCCACGCCGAAACGTGCACGGAGCCGCACCCGGAAGTCGCCTACTGGCGCCGGATGGCTGTGGCCAAAAACGAGGAGGCCGAGCACCTCGTCGCCTGGAGGGCCGTGAGGCGGGTCCGCCTCCAACGCCAGCGGGAAGAGGAGGAGGAGCAGCTCCGCGCCAACACCGAGGGCGCCCTGGCGGAGGCACAAGCGCGCCGCCTGGCCGAGGAGGCCGAGCTGCAGGCCGTCCGTGCCAGATGGGGGGAAGCCAGCCGCGACGAGGAGAGGGCCGCGGCGGACGTGGGCCTGGCCAAGGAGCGCCCGCCACACCCAGAACCAAGGCTCCCGGGGGCAGGAAGCCTCCGCCACTGCTATGTGTGCGGGCGGCCTGGGATGCGGGTGCCGCGCAAGTGCCCGAACGCAGCCAGGCATCCACCGAAGCCTGACGCGTCTCCCCGTGGCTAGCCCGGGGAGAGACGCTCACGGGCCGAAAGACTCCTCCCTCCGAGGGGCAATCCTGTACATGTTCTTGTAAAAATTTTTTGTATGTAGTTTTTTTATTGTAAATGTTATTTTTGTACGCTACGCCAACAGGTGACGAATGCCCCAGAGGCTTAAATAAAGGGAAGAGCCTCCACCTAACGAGTTGTACGCCTTATTTCTGCGCCCTCCCTTTTCCCCAATATTACGTCCAGGGTACGTCAGATCTGGGTGGGGGGTGTAACGGGCGCATGCATTAGGGTAAGCTAGTCGCATATAGCGAGATTTGAATCTCGCGCGCTTGCACATATAGCGGCTCGCCGCGCGCCAAGCGGGACGCGCGAAAGGCAAAGCGAGAAGAAGGAGAAGACGCCGCACAGTGGGACCAAACTGCAAAAAAGTGGTATAAAATCGGCTTCACTCGAATTTTCAGTCAAAAATTTTTTTTCAAGCGGTATTAGCTACCTCTGATACCACGCTTTCTGAAACCGATACCCTCGAAAGATGCATTTATAGTTATTAGGATGTAATAGTAGAATTCTCAGCTCACTATCTTCACTTCGCTTTTATTTAGATATTAAGTTCTAATTTTAAACTGAAATAAGTGAAGTTATTTTTACATTAATATATTTTAAGTAGTTATATTATATATTATTCCTTTAATTACATGTCACCATATATAATCTCATATAACTATATATATTTGTAACTATACGCGTGTATAGTTGGCTGTATAACTATGTACATATATACGTATATATGTACATACTATATATATATATGTGTGTGTGTGTGTGTGTGTGTGTGTGTGTGTGTGTGTGTTTGTGTGTGTGTGTGTGTGTGTGTGTGTGTGTGTGTGTGTGTGTGTGTGTGTGTGCGTGTCTGTGCCTGTGTCTGTGTGTGTATTCACATGTGTACATATAATGAACATTTATACGTATATATGTACATAGTTATCTAGTCAACTATACACGCATACAGTTATAAATATATATAGTTATATATGAGATTATATATGGTGACATGTAATTAAAGGAATAATATATAATATAACTACTTAAAATATATTAATGTAAAAATAACTTCACTTATTTCAGTTTAAAATTAGAACTTAATATCTAAATAAAAGCGAAGTGAAGATAGTGAGCTGAAAATTCTACTATTACATCCTAATAACTATAAATGCATCTTTCGAGGGAATCAGTTTCAGAAAGTGTGGTATCAGAAGTAGCTAAAACCGCTTGAAAAAATATTTTTGACTGAAAATTCGAGTGAAGCCGATTTTATACCACTTTTTTGCAGTTTGGTCCCACTGTGCGCCGCCGCGCCGCTGAAGCGATGCCGCGGCCATTTTGGAGACAGTTGAGTGTTGCAGCGCAACAACTGCGCACGTGCCGTTCCGTTCCGCCAGTGCAGCACCTTTAAAAGCCCGTGCCGTCCACGCCTACACGCACCCGCTCCGCCCACCCGCTCGACCGCCCACCCGATCGACATCGATGCAACCCCGGCTGCCTGCAACAGCCCGGCCGTTCCCGAGGAGGGACGAGAACGAGAGAGAGAGAGAGAGAGTCGGCGGCTCTGAAGGCGGCATCTGCCACGAGGCCCGACGCCTCGAAGCGAGAAAGCCAGAGATAGGGAGAGAGAGAGAGAGAGAGAGAGAGTTAGGAGTGCGACGCGCTGGCCAGCGCAAAAGTAAGTTGCGTCCCGTAATTGTATGCCGCGTAGGATTTGCGTGCGAGCGGCCTCGCTGGTTTGTGTTCGCGGTTAACCGACGCCGCTTGCGTAGAGGCAAGCGGCCTCGTGTGCGCGTGTGCGACCATTTTCCGGCAGCGTGCGACGCGGACATGCCGGCTGTGCGTTCAGCCGGCTCCGCGTAAAGTCTCGGCCTGGGCGCGTTATTTGTACAGAAGATTTGTTCGGGCTTCGCGCCCCTTAGCGCGATCCTGTCGGTTAATAAACCCTTCTTATTTTACTTTTACTTCGTTAGTGTCGAGTCATTGATTTTGCGAGTAACCGTTCCCTATCTCCCCGGATACGGCCCTCTACCTTTTCAGCAGCTGCAGCTAGTCGGAGGCATCACCTCCTGGAGGAGGAACGTCAACGGCGAAATTGTAAGTTAAAGTCGCTCAGGTTAACCTGAGGACTTTACGGGACTGTACGGGAACACCGGCGAAGGTAGGTAAGGCTAGTTCATAGCCGGCCGCCGGTGGTTCGTGCGCCGAAGTTGGCAGCAGCGGCAGAGCGTAGCGTCGGCTCTTGTGGAAAGTGGCCTAAGCTTTCTGCAGTAGAGGCCTGCGCGCGCGCGTTCGGAACCTGTGCCGATGCGCTCTTGCCGGCCTGCGGCTCATTCTACCACGGCGAGCCGCCCCGGGCGTGGTAGACGCTCATGTATTACCTTCGCGTGCCCTAGAGAGGGACTAATACCCTCCCTTAAATTAACCCCGTTACAATGGTTAAAAAGATTCCTGTAATAATTTGAATGATTAATCATAAGCCTAATAGAGATCCGAAATTTCATCAAATTGAGATATTTAAGGGGGTGGGTAAGGAAATTAGAGATGAATTAATGATTTTTAAAATTTTATTGGTTTTTATAATTGATTTTTTCATTTAATTAATTTTACGTAGAGTTAATTTTTTTATTAAACAAATTTTTACAATTATTGTTAAACATAAAAGTAAATAAATTATTGCAATTAAAGTTGTGTAGTTTTTAGGATAGATATATATTAAACTTAAATTATTTGAAATTTTTAGATTTATATTAAATTAATTTCATTGAAATTAATTATTCAATTATTGAATTTTATTAAATAAATTATTAAAATAAAATTTATAAAAATTAATAAAAATTTATTTGGAAAATTAAAAAAAAAATTCATTTAATTGAAGTTTTTATGTAATAACATTATAAATATATAAATATAATGAAATATATAAAAATAATTATAATTCCTCCTACAACAATTAAAAATATTAAAAATGAAAATCAGTGATTGTTTATAAATAATCTTAAGTTAAAAGAAGTAATAATTAATAAAATAAGTAAAATTGATATTAAAATTAAAGGATGAATATTTTTATTATTAAAAGGAATAGATTGGATTATTATTATTATTATTGAATTTATTAATAGTAATGAAATTTGAATAGCTAAAATTATTTTTATCATTTAATCAAAATCTAGTTTAATTAAAAATATTAATTTTGGAGGTTAATGATATAGGTTTTATTTTTTTGAAATATTAGCTATAAATTATTTATTTATTTTTAATTTCCAAAATTAATATTTTATATATTAAAATATTTAAATTTAAAATTTATATAAATTTATAAATTTATTTTATTATATTTATTTTTTCAATTTTTATAATATCTTATTTTTATTCACAAATTTTATTAACCTTATTAAGTATAGAATTTTTAATGTTAAGATTATTAATAATTTTAAGATATTTAATATTATTTAATAATTTATTAATTTTGTTATTATATTATTTAGTATTTGTAGTTTGTGAAAGTTTAACTTTATTGGTATTTTTTATTCGATCAATAGGTAATAATAATTTAAATTATTTAAATTTAATTTTATGATAAAATTAATGTTATTTATATTTTTATTAATTTATTTATTCATTTATGTAAAAATTAAATTTATTTTATTTATATTTAGAAATTTAATTTTTATTTTTAGATTTTCATTAATAAGTTCTGTTAATAATAATAATTTATGAATAAATGTGTATAGATGGATAGGTATTGATAATTGAAGATTTATTTTAATATTATTAACTATTTGTATTCTTGGATCAATATTTATGACAAGAATTAGATTTAAAAATTTAAAATGATATAGATTTGTATTATTAATATTATTGTTATTTTTAATGGTTAGATTTATAAGAATAAATTATTTTATATTTTATTTGTTTTTTGAAATAAGTTTAATTATTCCTACTTTTGTTTTAATTATGGGATGAGGGTATCAACCAGAACGAATTAGGGCAAGAATGTATATATTATTATATACATTATTTGCTTCTTTACCATTATTATTAATTTTATTATTTTATTTATATAATTTTTTTTTTCTTTAAATTTTTTAATTTTAATAAATAGAATTTTAATTTTAGAATTTAATAAATTTATTTTATATTTTTATATAATTTTGCTTTTTTAGTTAAATTGCTTATATTTTTATTTCATTTGTGATTACCCAAAGCTCATATTGAAGCTCCTGTTACAGGTTCAATAATTTTAGCTGCTGTAATGTTAAAATTAGGTGGGTATGGGTTAATACGTAGATTTATATTTATATTAAATTTATCTAAATATTTAAATTTTATTTTATTTGGGATTTGAATTATTGGAATGATTTATTTAAGTTTAATTAGAATGCGGTGTAATGATTTTAAATTAATTGTAGTTCAAGGCTCGTACTAGGAGTGGTGGTGAAATGGTGCAAGGAAGTCGACCTGTCGGTCAACCCCAACAAAACGGAGCTGGTGGTGTTCACGAGCAGATATAAGGTTAAAAAAATAGGACCGATCAGACTACTAGGGGAAGTGCTGAGTATTTCGATGGAAGCTGGGAGTCACTTTTGATTCGAGACCAAAATGGGCAAAGCATTAGGAAAATAAAAAGGCTAGATTTACTGCTACCTTTTGGGCTTGTAGAAGGGCATTTGGGGCAACATGAGGATTAAAACCCAAGATGCTCAAATGGATTTATACGGCGATTCTGAGACCCAGGCTACTCCAAGGAGCATTTAGCCTAGTGGCCCAGAAGTAAACTGAAAACAGGCTTAGCATCCTTAGACAGGCTTCAGGGAATGGTAATGAGAGGTATCACGGGGGAAAGAAGGTCCACGCCTCTCAAGGCGTTGGACATGGCACTGGATCTTCCACCCCTAGAGGTAATGGTTAGAGCGGTCACTTTCAAAGCTGCAGTCAGATCTAACAAGGGACGGCCCAGATCAGAGGACACAGACTTAGTCAGGGACCTCGACCTGGACCAGGAGTGGCCGTTCGACTCACAACCAAAGAGGTTCTCCTTTGAGAATGGCTTTACGGTTGGGATACCGAACAGAAGGAGATACGTCTGTGGTAGGTGGAGAACACTGGTACACAGACGGATCCAAGGATGAGAAAGGAGTGGGTGCCGGAGCATGGCTGAAGGGCAGTACCAGATAACTAGTGTTTGCCTTGGACACACATGCAACGGTTTTTCAAGCAGAAGTAAGGGCCATTAGAGGCTGCGTGGAGATGACGCTGGAGGAGGAATGGGCTAACCGAAAGGTAACCATACACTCAGACAGCAGAACTGCCATTGCAAGCCTTGGAAAGGTAGAGATCACCTCGCATGAAGTCAGCCTATGCCGGGAAGCCCTGGAAAAACTGGCTGAAGTATGTGAGGTAGAACTCAGATGTGTCCTAGGACACTCTGGCATACTGGGAAATGAAAAGGCAGATAGGTTAGCGTGGAGAGGAGCGGCAGGACTAAGGGTAACCAGAGTCAACACTGCTGTTCCTCTCGGCGCGGTTGATGAAAGGATCCGTAACTGGATTAAGAGGGAACATCTAACAAGATGAAGGATAGTCAAGGGTGCAAACATGCCAAGTTGTTTCTTGGTGAGGAGGCACCCAAGAGCTGGACCAGGAAACTGATCGGCCGCCCCAAGGCGACGATCAGATCCTTTGTAGGATGGATGACAGGGCATTGTGAACTGGAGACTTTAAGAGGAGAATTGTAAGTGGCTGAGGGCAGCTGCAGATTCTTCGGAGAAGAGGGGCAGACACCCATACACCTGCTTTGCTCCTGCCCAAGGGTTAGTTCACCAAGAAGTAGGATGGTTTTGCTTCAAATGGAAAAGTTCAGCTGCAATTATAATTCTCTATTGCTGTATTAAATTAAGAGATTATGATCGATGTTAATATTGAGTATGTTGTCCATATCCTAAAACAAAAATGTTATGTTATTATTTTTTATTATTAACAAGGCTTAATTTATTTGTATGGACTGTTTTCGCCTTTCCTTTATAGTCTATGACATCATTATTATTTTCATTTACTTTAATAATGTCAAAAGGGCCATGAAAATGATCTTTTACAAGTTTCCCTGGTTTAGGTTCTTTGATCAACCGTACTTTATCTCCCATTTTAAATTCTCTTGGGTTAATAAATCTGTCATAATATCTTTGATTTTTCTTTTGACATTATTAATCTTTGTTTTGCTATTAAGGCAATTTCTCTCATATTATTAATCAGTTTTTCTAAATATCCATTATAGGTCGGTAATAATTCTGATTTTTTTACTGGTTCGCTAGATGGAATTCTAGCAGGACAGGCAAAAACTAGTTCATATGGTGTGAATTGATGGCTAGTATGTACACTAGTATTATAATGAAATTGTGCAAAATCTAATAGTTCATCCCATTCATATTTCTTTGTAGAAAAATTTTTTAAATATTCACACAACGGGTGGTGGACTCTTTCTAATAAACCATTCGATTGCGGCGAGAAAGCTGTAGTTTCAATTTTATCAAATTTAAACCTTTTAGCTATCTGTTTCATTATTTTACTCGTGAAATTTGCCCCTCTATCGGTTAGTACTATCTTTGGACATCCAAATATACATATAAATCTTTTTATAAAAGCATCTGAAACCGATTCTGCTGTTTGATCTTTTAAACATACTAAAATTACAAATTTTGATAATTGATCTTGTATAGATAAAATATATTTATTATTATTTTTAGTAATGTTAAGTGGTCCTACAATATTCATTGCGATTCGATCGAATGCTTTCCCCGGTGTATCTGTGATAATCATTGGATGTTTAGTCTTTTTCCGCTTTAATTTATTTCTTTGACAATCTTCGCATTTTTTTATTCTGTTTTGGATGTCTGATTTTAAGTTTTCCCAAAAATATTTTTCCTTAAGTCTATTGTATGTTCTATTTACACCTGAATGTCCTCATATCATAGAGGAGTGATACATGCTAAAAATTTTATCACTGTCTTCAATTTTTACATATTCAATATTATTTAAACATATTATTACCTTTATATTTGTATTGCTAAATATTTCTTTTAATACTTCCTCTATTTCTAACCAATTTATATTTAAAATTTCTATATCCCTAGAAATACTATAAATACATATATTCTTAGTAATTAATAATTCTTTTAATTGATTAAATAATTTCGCTAAATTTTCTTTTATTAATTTACATGATACGGACGTATCTATGTATAACATAAATAGTTTTTTATTCTCTATATTTATTATATCTATACTATCTTTTGTAAGTGATAGTTTTGGTTTTATGTTTTTACTTTTGATTAATAATTGAGTATTTTTATCTAATGATTTTCCTTTTAAATTTATTAAATGAACAATATTATCGTTTCTAAATTGTATAGAATTTTTAGAATAAATGATATAATTAATTTCCGGTATATTTTCTTTGTTTTCCTCAATTTTCTCTTCTTTTCTACCTGTAGTCATTTTTTTGTCATTTTTCCTAGGTCTGCCCCTTTTGCCTTTAATTTCCTGTCTATCTTCATTCATTACTTTGATTTTGTCATCGTTACTAAGAATTCTAGGTTGTTCGTTATTTTTATTTAATATTTTCTTGTTTTGTGCTCTGGTAATAACAAACATCTCTACTGGATTCCTAGATAGAGCATCTGCATTTGCGTTCTGTTTTCCTGGTTTGTATACGATATCAAATTCATAATCTGATAGTTTTAGTCTCCATTTTTGGACTCTTGAATTATTATCAGCTGATCTTAACGATAACAGCGGTTTGTGACTATTGTGAATTTGTTTCCATATACGTAATTTTTAAATGTTTTTATGGCAAACATTATTGCCAATGCTTCTTTTTCATAGGTGTAATATTTAGTTTCCGCTTTATGTAGATTTCGTGATGCGTAAGCTATCGCTTGGTCTTTGCCAATTTTTCCTTGCGACAAAACTGCACCTAAAGCAGAATTCGAAGCATCTGTTGTAATAATGAATGGTTCATCAAAACATGGATATTCTAAGATTGGTGCTGTGCATAATAATTCTTTAATTTCCTCAAAGGCTTTTTGTTGGTCTTTTTCCCAATGAAACTTCACGTCTTTTTCTAGCAATATATTTAAGGGTTTTGTTACTTTTGCGTAATTTTTTATAAATCTTCTATAGTAACCTGAAAGCCCTAGAAACTCTCTAATATTTTTAACATTTTTCGGTGTAGGAAATTTCTTTACTGCTTCTATTTTCTTTGGATCAGGTTTTATTCCGTGTTCACTAATAATATGACCCAAATAACATACTTCTTTTTTACAAAATTCACATTTTTCTGGTTCTAATGGTAAATTCGCTTCTCGTAATTTTTGTGCAACTGTATTGAATCTTTCGTTGGCTTCTGTCATAGTTTTGCCAAAAATAATTATATCGTCGATGAATACGAAGCATATCTTACCGATTAAATCGCCTAAGACTGTATTTAAAAGTCTTTGAAATGTACGCGGTGAGTTTCTTAAGCCGAAAGGTAATACTCGAAATTCAAAACGTCCCAGTGGGTTGATGCTAAATGCAGTTTTATGTATATCACTTGGTTTCATAGGAATTTGGTGAAATCCCGACTTTAAATCTATAACGTGATAAAACTTAGTTTTCCCCAATTGATCGAATATTTCTGTAATGTTTGGGAGTAAATATGGATCTGGAATTGTCTTTTTGTTTACTTTTCTGTAATCTATTACTAAACGCCATCGTTTTTTTCCGTCTGCTAACTGTTTTTTTGCTACAATCCATGCTGGAGCGTTAAAAGCACTTTTTGAGTTTCGAACTAGGTCATTTGTTATTAATTTTTGAGTTTCCTCTATCGCGATTTTTTTTAATTTATGAGGTAAAGGAAATTGCTTTACGTATACGGGTTTATCATCTGTTAAATTTATTTCATGTTGTTCTACATTACATGATCCTAAACTGTCTTCCTCTAGCCAAAATATATCCTTATTTTTCAATACTAGATCCTTAATCATTGTTTTACTATTTCCAGGCAAGCTTTCGTAACATATTTTTTCTAATAATCTTTCTTCTCTATTATATTCTTTAAAATCTTGTACTGACTGATTTTTTCCTATAAAATTTATTGATCCCAAATTTTAAATTTCATCTTCATCTATGTTAAAGTCTTCTGTTATCTGAAAACCTTCAGATAAATTGTCTATGTCATAAGATATAAAGCTATATTCTTTTTCATTTCCATAGAGTTTATTATAATCTTCTAAATCTACTTCAATCTTTTTATTCATTATTGTCAAAAATTGTTTATAATCTGTTGATTCGATTTCCTCAAAATCGATTGCTTGGTCATTATTTTCAAAAGCAATATTAATATTATTTATTAATGACTTAATATTATTTTCGTCATTTTCCAAAATTTTCTTATAATGTAAATCATTTATATTTTCTGGTGGAATTTCATTCAACATTTTTTTTTGTAAATCCTTTCCTTCTGCATTTAATATTGGAATCGTATTTAACATTTTCATAACGTCATGATATAATGTTATTTCTGAATTTATATTTACTTCATTTTTATTGATTAACTCAGGTTCATAAGATATTAAACAAGATGATTTCTCCATTTTATCCTCAATTTGAAAATTTTCAGTTTTTTCGTTTATGCGTATTACTTGTTCGCAATTTTCATGAATTATGGGTATTAAGCTTTGTTTTTCGTCCGTATTTTCTAACATTTTCTTTAAAACTTCCTTCTGTTCTATTATTATTCTTGATTTTAATTCTTTATCCGTTTTTTGTGACTTTTCAGATACTGCATTAAGATTATGATTTAATTTATAGGCTGCTTTCAGTTTGATCTTACTATGATTTATTTGTAAATAGCCCTCGTCTAGTCTTAATTTTTGTTCAGTAAGAATTTTGATTCCTAAAATCCCGTCGTAAGGTAAACAAAAATTTGATGGTGCTACATGGAAATCAATATTCAGTCCATTTATATTCATTTTAATTACTCCTAATGTTTCAATTGCTTTATCTGTAATACCAGATAAATGAATTTTCCTATTTTCTAAAATTATATTAGAAGGTATCTGATTTCCCTTGATAATATTTAACTGAGCCTCACTATCTACAAGTAAATTACATTTTTTATTTGTGTAGTGGTTTTCTATTTCGATATACTGCAGTGAGTTTTCTAATTTCAGAAAATACATTGCAATTTTGGTTGCTGCTATTCTTTCTCGTGTTTTTTCATTTTTAATACCATTTATTTCAAAATCACTTAAATTTATTTCGTTATTATTTATAATTTCTGATCTATTTATTGCCTTATTTTTCTCCATGTTTTCCGTAATATTCTTTAAATTCTTTGTAATCAATAAATCGATGTCCGTGTCTTTCTCTCCGTTGGTGATATCATCACTATTAAATGTACCTACTTTAATATCTGCGCTATCTTTGAGTGGTTTTTTGTTAATCCTTCTAGTCCACTCATTTCCAGAAGAATTTGTTAGTTTTCCGAAGTTTGTTGATGTTTGTTGATGTTTGTTGAAGTTTGTTGACGCACATTCCTCAGTTGTGTGATTCGTGTTTTTACAAATTTTACAAAATTTATCTAATTTATTTTGTAGCATCTTGATTTCATGGCAATTGTTTATTTCATGTCCATTTTTATTGCAAAAAGAGCATTTAATTTGTGCCATCAGATTTTTTAATTTTCTACAATCTTCCAATGTATGCCCGGTGATATTACAATATTCGCATTTTATACTTTGTGTATTAAATTTCTCCCGATAATTACTGTTTGAATTCCTTGAAAAATGATTGCTGTTCTGGATATTTGTTCGGAAAAATCCATTCCTATTTTTATCTCGATGTTCATAGGATTTATTTAAGGCATTGTAATTGTTACTTGGGAATGTACATTGTTGGTTATTGCTTATTTTCCTACAAGTTTTTGCTGAATGCCCCGGCATCTCGCAAAATTGACAAACTACTTTATTCTGAGAGTTTTGTTGTCTATTTTGCATAATTAAAACTTTTACGTTCTCGCAATCCGCGGTTTCGTGACCTTCATCTGCACATATGGCGCACCTTATCGTTCCTTTTTTTATCGTGCAGTATTTCATTAAATGCCCGAGGTTGTTGCACCTCTACACAATGCTGACGGGCAATTTTTAGCTGTGTGTGACGCGCTGCCACAGGCGTCGCATACTTCCGTAATTCTTACCGAATTATTGCACGTAAGCGGATCGTGTCCTCTTTCCTTACATCTCCAACACAGCTCGTATTCTGTAATAGTAGGACATTGCGTATCCTCGTGCCCCATATTTTGGCAGTATTGACAATGATTACTCTGCATCTTATTTAACTTACACGCATCTATTGAGTGGCCTTCCGTACTACACAATTTGCAAATTAATTTTATTACGTGCTTAGCTGTTCTGCAACGATATGATACATGTTCCTTACTTTTGCAATAAACACATGAAGCTTTCATGCAAAATAATGCTTCGCGATTTATTTTCTTACATAATTGGCAAAAAACTTGTTTAATTGTGTTTGGAATTGGAGTTTCGAAATTAAACAGTATGCTTGTAGTATCATTTCCTAAGCTATTTTGCTTTTTTAAGTTTGATTCTATTTCAATTGCTTTTTGTACTGCGTTATCCATGTCTTGGTGTTCTCCGAGTTCGATTCTAATTTCTTGTTTTAATCCTTTTTTAAAACTACTGAGTATGTCGGTTTTTAATCTAGTTTTATATTCTGTTAGAATTTCTCCTGTTACATTAGGTTCTAATTTTTTTAATTCTATTATTTGTGTTCCCAACACTCGTAATTTGTTTGCAAAACATAGTACATCTTCATCTGATTTTTGAATTTGTTGTGTTAGGTTTCCGTATAATGAATGTATATTATCCGTTGATGGATATATTTTACGTATTGTTTTAATAAATGTTTCAATACTTTCAATTTCTACATTTGCTAATGCTTTATAAATTTCTCCTTTGAGCTTTATTTTGAGGATCTGTACTAGGTTCGATTCATCATTATTCGATATTATTCTTTTTGTTTGTTTTAATTTTTCTATATATTCCTCTAGTTGGATATTTTTTCCGTCAAAAGCCGGTACTAACTTTGCAACTTCTTTAAGTGGTAATTTTAATGCTTGATTTGCCATTTCTGGTTCTAGATTTATTAAATCTTCGTTTATTTGAGTTTCTGGCTGTTCGTTATTACTTGTATTATCTCTAGCCAAAATTAAACTTTCTTCATTAAAAAATCCTTCTATATCCGTGTAGTCGTGTTGCCTACCGTTTTCTACATATATTGATTCTTCAAAAAATGCGGGGCTCTGACTTGGTGTGTTTGGAGTATGAAAATTTGTTGGTGATAATATATCCCGTTTTATTTCCGGAATAAAGATTATGTATATTATTATTTGATATATCTTGTTTTTGTGTGGGGTTTTTAATGTTCTGTTTTTTGACTGAATGTTGTGCATCTAGTTCGTTATGGTCTATTTTTGAAGTTGATGGAATTGAAAGTATTTCCTCATTTTCCTGTGTTTTTGAGTTAATGTAGATATCCGATGAAGTTCTATTTAATTGTGTATTTGGAGGTGATCTTGGTACTTTTGGTCTTCTTTCAAAAATGTTCGTTTGTTTATTTATATCATCTACTTGCTTTTTAAGTTCTGGATTTCTTTGGGTAGTCCGTCTGGTTATAATACCTTCGTTTCCCTTATTTTCTATACCTTTCTGATTTGACATGACATATTACTTCTTTATTTATACTATACTTAATATATCTTTTATAATATGTTTTTATTATTAATTCCACTATTTTTCTGTATATATTTTGTAATTGTTTATTTCACATGTAACGGGGCAGGCGTCACACAATTATTCACTTCTTCTAAGCGGATTTGCCGGTGAACGGCGCAACAATGCAATGGGACGCGAGCACTTGCTCGTGCCAACCCTCGGCGAAATCTCCTCCTTCTCGCCTGCACGCCGTCGCTTGCCGTCGGCTGCCTTCCTCGGCAGCCATACCTGCCGGCGTTACAACGCGCGACTTCGCTGTCGCGCTCTCTCTCTCGTGCGTGCTTACTCGGCTGCTCAGAAATGCGCGAGCAGCGTGTACTCGCGCCCGCGGAGGCCGGTGGTATTCTATACCGCCGCGCCACCGACTAGGAAAAAGGATCCGGGACTACGCACCAATTAATGCACGAACTCGGACGGAAAATAAGAAGTTTATTGCCCCTCGGGCGCAAAGAATAACATACAGGCGGCGCGTAGGCAGTGTACGCGCCGATTCGAGTGGTGCGCCCGCGCTCTAGTTACGTTTGCGCGCGGTCGCACACACGCACTCGTCAAAGCGGCCCGCGCCGACGTTGGTCGATTGCCGCGCGCGATCGACACACGCGCGCGCGTCGGTGAGCCTCGCTCGCTCGCGCGGGAGTCGCTCTCCGAGCGCACGCCGTCCGCGGGGAGAGCGCGCTAGCGCCTGGCCAGGACTTACCTCGCGAAGACTCGGCTGATGCAGGGAGTCAGGCCGAGCGGTGCTGGACGCCTCGTTCGTCGTATCTCTCTCTCTCTCTCTCTCTCAGACGGCACTTCTCAAGCTAACCGACGATATACGTATAGGCATCGACAATAGACAACTGACGTTACTGCTACTGTTCGACTTCAGCAAAGCCTTCGACACCATCTCACCAACAGCGCTTCTGCATAAGCTCTGTCGGCTGGGGTTCTCCAGGGCAGCTCTCCTGTGGATTCAATCATATCTGAAAGGACGTACCCAGATAGTCACCTCAAATAGCAAAGGTAACTCTGACTGGTTAGAAACCAATCTGGGAGTTCCACAGGGATCTGTCCTGGGTCCACTGCTTTTTTGTCTCTACGTTAACGACTTACGTGACGTACTTGACGGTAATACTATCAGACATATATTTTACGCAGATGACCTTCAAATCTACTTACACACGACAAAAGACGAAATTCTGGAGGGTATTGATCGGCTGTCCCATGCGGCGCAAATGGTGGCTGAATGGGCGGCGAACTCGGGCCTGCACCTCAATGCTGGTAAGACCAAAGCCATTGTATTCGGCTCCAGGGTAGGAGTTAATCATATAAACTCATTAGATCTGCCAGGTATTGGTGTGCGGCCTGGAGAACGCATCCCCTTCAGTAGCGAAGTTGCGAGTCTCGGTGTTACACTGGATAGTAAATTAACATGGAAACCGCACATTGACCAACTCACAAAGAAAGTCAATAAAGCCCTATACAGTTTGCGGTTTATTAGGGCGTGTACCACCGAGATTCTCCGCAAAAGATTAGTCGAGTCCCTAGTTCAACCCCACCTTGACTACTGTACGGTGGTCTACTTGGACGCGTCTGACGAACAGCGAGCGAGAGTGCAAAGATTGAGCAATTCATGTGTGAGGTACGTTACTGGGGCTAGGAGGGATGAGCATATCACCCCCTACTTGAGACGTCTGGGCTGGCTCCGTATGGACTCACGCAGATTCTACTTCGCAGCCCTGCTACTATATAAAATAATTCGGATGCGTGAGCCCAGTTACTTGGCTGCCTTTTTTACGGTGCACAAGCCTAGGCCAACAAGCAGGGAGTGCAGCCGGAGCTTGCTTTCCCTGCCTTGAACTATAAGACGGGTGATAGAGCGTTTCTGGCTCAGGGTGCCCGCTTTTGGAACTCCCTCCCCCTCCCTGCGCTACCTTCCATCACTTTCATCATTCAAGAGGGCTGTGCGCCAACACCTGCTTGATCTCGACGCCTAGCCTCTCTATAAGGATGCTTAGAGCTGCCAGTGCGGGGACCTTTATCTAGTTTAGTATTAGACTGCGGATTAACTTTGATCTGTGATTTTTTGACTAAGCGGCTGTGATACCTTACTGTGATATTTTATGAAATGGTTAATGTATAACTGTAATTATTTTCCTTTTAGCGTATAGTACCAGCTGTGATATTTTCTCTAGTTTTATTTATTTATTTTGTCTTAATGAAGGGTCCTCGTGATTTTTAATGATTTTTATGTATTTTATTTTTATTTTATCATATGGTTCTTTTTTATTATTTTTTTATTATTTTTTTTATCGTAATTGAAGGTCCTCGTAGACAAACATATTTTTATGTATAATTTATATATTTGTATCAGGTTGTATTACTTTTATTTTTATATATTTTTATTATATCTTATTTTACTGTATTTTATTTTAAGTTATACACTGTATAAATTCTGTATTAATTATTTTGCCGCGAAGGCAAATAAATCGTATCTATCTATCTATCTATCTCTCTCTCTCTCTCTCTCTCGCTCCTTAGCGGGCAGTCCGGTGGTAGCAGAGTAGCGGCCGGCGTCTCTCTCTCTCTCTCTCTCTCTGCCTCTCGGCTACGCTGCTGCGGCTCGCTCGCGCTCACTCTCGGCACTCTCGCACTAATCTCTGTCTCTCTTTCACTCCGGGCTATTCTCGCGGCAATGGCCGAAACGATACTGCCTGCCTGCTGCTTCTTCGGCACGCGCAAGCATCTCTCGGCCTTGTCCTTCGCGTAAGGTTGAGAGATGTTTACATTTCGGGCATTAGTGCGTGCCGACGCGGTGTGCTGAGACTCGCCTCACGTCTCGTTCGCGCACACCGATACATGCACACTCGCGCACGTACACGCGCAGGCCGTTACACACAATATAATTTATTTATTTATTTGTCACTTTTATAAATTTGTTCCTTTGCTTAGTTTTTAGTGTTTTATCTTTTATTGTTTAAACTGTAATGTTTATTTATGTAATTTCTATTTAATTGATCAATTTGTTTAATATTATTATTCGTTTTCTTGAGCGGCGTTGATCATTATTCTATGTTTATTTTTCGTGTGCTGTATTTTCGATTTGTGTGATCGTTGTTCTTAATTTTTTTGTAATTATAATTTGTCTTTATGATATTTTGTTTTATCTATTGTAGTATTTTCTTTTGGTTTTGCTGTTATATCTTTTTATTATTGATTTTTTTCAATTTCTTACTTGTATTAGACTGCTATTTTCGCGTAATATATCTTGATTTCACTCTGTAAATTTATCTTTTCACTTGCTATTTCAGCTATAATTTGTTATATAATTTGTTGTTAAAAATTTTTCTTACTTCTTTGTTTTATTACTCCTTGTAGTGTCGTAACTTTTTTCGTTTGTATTTTTATTTTTCAATTTTCTAATCTGTGTTAGACTGTATTTGTATTTTGCGTAATATATTTTTGAAAAATGTCATTTGTTTTGTAGAAATTTTTCTTATTTCCGTATTTATCATTTGTTGAATACTTGTTAATAACTCGACGAGCCGTACTTGCTTATCTTCCGAAATTTGGGCGATTCATGCTACAATGATCGCCCCAACTTCTTACTGCAAAGCAAGAAGCTCGGACTTATTCTATGTTAGTTGTATTTATATAAAAATATTTTCCTCGCCTTTCAAGAGCTTATTTTATTTACTTTCAAACATTTCAAGTTTGATTTAGCTGATCTAACGAACTTTTCGTTCGACTGCGTACCGGAACCAATGTGACGTTCCGAAAAATAGTTATTTTATTTCTTTTATTTTAAATAGTCTAGTGAACTAATTTTCAATCGGTACCGGAACCACTGTTAAGTCTTGAGTGTCGAGGAATCTACTCTTATATGTGTATTGAAATTTGTATGGGTTATCTTCAAATTATATTTGAATGATATATATATATATATATATATTATATTTTCAATTGATATTTGATTTATATTACCTTTATTCTGGGCGCAGGCTCTCGTAAATAATAAACAGCTGATTAGTTAGATGCACTATTTATTGAAAGATATAAGTTTTATAAATAAGACTATGCGATTTACAACTTATTAACTTTGTTAAACAATATATAATACCGATAGATTATTGAAATGATTGATATAAGAAATTCTCTTCGTAATTGAATGTAGGGTATTTGACCCGTATAAAATATTCGCTTCTCCTCTTGTCGGCTGGAGTGGTACGGAGCTCGCGACTTTTGCACGATTACTGATTTGTGTGTTGAGAGTCGCCGTATTTATTAAGCGGTTAAATTAGGTTGAAGATGATTGAGATCATCTTATTTGGCAATGTAATTGTCTCCAATCGTATTAAATTCGGTAGTCGCATTGCGAAATGCTGATTCTAAAGAAAATATAATACGCAAGTTTGATGACCTACTACTACGTCACGATTGCCTCGTATTAAAAAATTTCAACGTTGTAAAGTTCGCTCGCTTCGGCGTCATGCCGCTTGCATTAAAAAGCAACGTTGTCAAAATTCGCATATACGACATTTGTATGTCAGAAAATTACTGGCGATAAATATGCATTGTTAATTTGATTTTAGAGATACGTCACAGACGTAACAATGTATAAACACACTCTCAATAGAAAAAAAGACACACAATCACTGAGCCACACGTACAAGACGCTTAATAGCCTTTTCCAGAAGAAACACACCAACGCCGTTGACTGTATATAAGACAACGGCGGTTGATTTTCATTCGCAGTTTAAAACATTGACGGTGGCAATGGAAGTCGTTTTTCCTTTCACTTCCAAATATCATTATGTTATATAATTAATAGTTAAATTTACTGGTGAGCAATGTTTGTGCTCTTCATCGAAAATCTTGTATTGTGTTTGTAATATTTATTTGTTGTTTTTGTTTGGAATAAATAATAGCCTGATGAGGCCAGCGAACCTTGCTGGCGAAACGTTGCTGAATGTAATTTATATGGAATTTTTTTATTTTACTCCATATTCCACGGATTGGCCCTCAAATATCGAATTTCCACGATTTTTTGAATAATGGAGGGTGTTCAAATAAACAAAAAAAAAATATATGTAAGTACATTCAAATTGTTCACTGCAAATCAAACAAACGAAAGTTGTGAAATCAATTATCGATAGTCAAGTAATGCAAACCCATTCTCCGAAAAACTGTATGACTATGTTCTCAGAAATGTATTCAAATTTCTTCATTCTTCTATACAAATTAAACACAAGAAAGTACTGAAATCAATTAATTATAGTCAAGTACCGGCCATAAGAACTTTTCGTATCTCGCCTGTAAAATTACATTTTACGCCCACATTGTAACTTCAAAATTATTCAGTCAGCTGGCATAAAGTACTACATAACGCCCAAGAGGCCTAATTGCTCACACACTCGAATCCTACAAAACTTTATAGTACCTACGTACTTTACGCCCGTGTCGGCGAAAATTATTTTAATTATATAACTATAATGCCTTCTTTTTATTTCTAAAATTCATAAGAATTTTTTCAGGTATTTAGGAAATGTCAAAGCCTATATAACAAAATTACATAGTTACCAACACATCACTATTTTTCATTATACTTCCTCAATTTTGAACTTTCTATAATATTACGCATCTTGGAAGGACAAGAGAAGTCTAGAGCTGCTCTGGCAGGGGTGGTCCGCTGATCTCCCGTACATACTTAGCGGGCCCGATGGTTTGCAGTTCATGGTGTAAGGCATGGTCATATTCATATAAATATTCATATGTTTAAAGATGAGATAAAATGTATAATAAATGGGTTACTTCTACATATTAACTACTGATCTATGAATCTATCACTCTGTTTTTAAATAAAAAGTACACACCCGCGTGAAAATATCATACGAGATCTCATAATACGTAAAATTGCATATGACATCACATATAAGATCTCATACGAGATATGCGATGTCTGAAATTCTCATATGAGATCTTATATGATATTTACACGGGGGAAAAGGATGTAACATATGTTGCTTATAAAACGGTTAGTAAAATGTAAAGGACTTCTGAGTAGGCTATAAATTTATATGAATTTTTTATTTTATTCTCGTTTAAAAAGGACGGACACAAGGAAAAATATGTTTAGTAATCAAATATAAATCATGATTCTGCACATGTACGGATATGTTGTACTTAACGGCATCAATTAAAAATTAGAACCAATGTAATTATTTATGGTGGAATTATACGTATAAATATTGTTAATAAATTTATGCAAAAATTTAGTATTCTACATTTAAATAGCCCACCGGTATACTGCAAACCGTCGGGCCTGCCAAGTATGTACGGGAGATCGGAGGACCACCCCTGCTAGAGCAGCTCTAGACTTCTCTTGTCCTTCCAAGATGCGCAATATTATAGAAAGTTCAAAATTGAGGAGGAATAATGAAAAATAGTGATGTGTTGGTAACTATGTAATTTTTTATATAGGCTTTGACATTTCCTAAATACCTGAAAAAATTCTTATGAATTTTAGAAATAAACAGAAGGCATTATAGTTATATAATTAAAATAATTTTCGCCCACACGGGCGTAAAGTACGTAGGTACTATAAAGTTTTGTAGGATTCGAGTGTGTGAGCTATTGGGCCTCCTGGGCGTTATGTAGTACTTTATGCCCGCTGACTGAATAATTTTGAGTTACAATGTGGGCGTAAAATGTAATTTTACAGGCGAGGTACGAAAAGTTCATATGGCCGGTATTTGACTATAATTTATTGATTTCAGTACTTTCTTGTGTTTAATTTGTATAGAAGAATGAAGAAATTTGAATACATTTCTGAGAACATAGTCATACAGTTTTTCGGATAATGGGTTTGCATTACTTGACTATCGATAATTGATTTCACAACTTTCGTTTGTTTGATTTGCAGTGAACAATTTGAATGTACTTACATATAATTTGTTGAGCATACATTGACTCAAAGAAGTAAAAGACTTTTTTATTATAGTATTTATTTGACTTCTTTGAAAAAAACATAAATATTATTTTATAGATTATACAGAAAAAACTTCTATACTTGCCTTATTTTATACTTTCGTAGAAAGTTTTATTAACAATATTATTATTTGTACACTCATGAAAAAAATTATTACCATTTGTAGAGAGTGCTTATTGAATAGATGAGATCAGAATAAATAAAAGGACTACACACAAATTGTGTTGTTAGAATAGATTTAAAAAATTAGTTTTTTAAAGAACGTGTTTATTGTTTTGAAAAAATATTTAAGCTCTCATTAAAGTTTTTGGTACAGAGGGAGAGAGAGAGGAAGAAGAAAGAGAGGGTGGGAGAGTTTAGTAAATAATGTTTGTTAAGTATAAAACTATGTAGAATAGTAACCAAACTTATTCTTGCCTATAAGTTTTTACTTTTGTAAAAAAAATTTTTTAGAGAGATTTCACAACTTTTTAAGAGTAAAAGTACATTATAAATAATGTTTCTTAAGTATAAAATTACACTTTAATTGATTTCACAACTTTTTTGGGTTTTAAAAATACTTTAAAAAATAGTTTTTAAAAGTGTTTATTTCAAAAAAACATTTAATCTTTCAGTCAAGTTCTTTGTAGAGAGTTGGACAGTTGTTGAGAGCAAGATTGTTTAGATAAAACATTAAACTTTTATTAGTATTTCAACAGAGAATTTAAAGTTGTTAACAAAGATAACAATAATATATTTTTTCTTTGTAGCTATCGCGAGGAATAAAAGAAAAAAATACAAATTCTCAGAATTACAATTCAAATCTTTGTACCACCTGATTCTCTTGCTTTTATAAAATCTAAAACATCTTAGTTGTAGCTTAATGTCACTACTTAATGTCAGCACTATTATTAAAATTCTTAGCCATTTTTAGACGCATTGTAATAATGTATTAAAAAATACTTGAGCATGATGCACTTTTAATAATCTGAGAAAATTGTATCTAACTTAAACTACTAACATTAAAGTTATTTATGAAAATACAATCTAAACAGGTTGCTAATATCTTTGCGTGTTATTTTTTCAAAATAAAGAACCATCACTTAATGTCACTACTTAATGTCACTATTATTAAAATTCGTGGTAATCCATTTTTTGACGCATTGATATGCAATGGACTTCATCAATTTTTAGTGTATTTTTATGTCAGTATCTTTTTCAAGCAGTATTTGAACTTGAAGCAAAAAATGAAATGAGGCCTGAACCTGAAAGAATTAATGTAATGTAAAATATAAAATACTTGAGCATGATGCACTTTTAATAATAATCTCAGAAAATCTTATATATCACTATTTCTGGGTTTTAACAATGCTAGTTTACCTTTAGAAATCGTAGGGCCAGTAAAGCATCCATAATTAAAACACCATAAAGTAGAACGAGTCTCTGCTAGAGGAATATTATCTGTAACAGTATTTCTTTTTTTTCTACTACAGGAGGTTGCGTTCTTTGACAGACTTAAACATAATCTTTTGGTATAACCTTAATGCATAATGCATAATAATAATGATTTTGAACTCTTCTATATATATTGCAAACTATTTAATCATACTCTACTTGTCAATTATCCTTGTTCTGATATAATCTGTAACAAAGAAAAAAGATTTCACAAAGTAACAATATTGAAAATTATACTATATTATTCCTCTCGATTTCCGGTTTTATATCTCACGGTTGAAAAAAAATCATAAAGAGAACTTTTTTTACAGTAAATTAAAATGTATTTTTTCAAGAAGCGTAGATAGGGATCCCATGTTAACGCTGAAACTTAGATGTCAAATATTTTTATTTTGAATACCGCTTTGGGTGTGCGGCTTTGAAAGCATGTACTAAGGACTAAAAATCAAACATTCTCTGCAAGTTTCAGGAAAATCACAAGAAAATCGTTTTCTCAAAGAACGTCCTTAAGATGGCTTTGGCATGTGCTGTTGTATAAAATCAGAGCGCAACAAGAGACTTTTTATTTGTCCTAGTTTTTTAAATTTCAATTTCATGCAGGTACTTCTATAGTTAATCCTTTAGACGCCAAGGCAAAACAGATGCCAAGGCAAAAAAGACGCCAAGGTAAACTGAATGTAAATAAAGTTTAAGCTATTTTAACAGAGCTCTTAGGTGTAGTATTAAAATTAGGTACATGAGTCAACCTTAAAGTTATGCATCCCATAGGAAAAAATTCTGCAGGATTATTTGCAGAAATTTTGGTAGACGTTTCTGCAAGGTTACCTGTAAAAAATGTAAAAGATATTTCGCCAACAGGAAAATTCTACAAAAAGTTTCTGGAAAATTAATAATATATTTATATACCACAAATTATTTTTATTTGTTTAATATTAAAAAGTCAAAGTAGAAGACTAAAGCGCCAAATATTTTTAATCGTTATTATTTACATAAATAAAGTGTAAAATTAAAATATTGTTAATTTAACCCCCATTATAAATGCTATCATCCGCATGAAGCACCTGTATCAGATGCTTTAGTCTCCTGCTTCAACTTTTTAATGTTAAACAAATAAAAATAATTTGTATTATATAAATATACTATTAATTTTGCAGAAACTATTTGTAGAATTTTCCTGTGGGCGAAATATCTGTATACATTTTTTACAGGTAATCTTGCAGAAACGTCTGCCAAAATTTCTGCAGATAATCCTGCAGAAATTTTTCGTACAGGATCTCACTATTAATTATATTTTTTTAAATACATATTGTTTCTGACAAATATGAAAAATATAACTTGAGTTTGTAATCGTATTCACAATTTTACTCCCCATTGTCAAATGTAAAAATATAAATTTGATCTAATATCTCAATCTTATATTTATTTTTTTTAAAATAAATACCTTTGTACAGTAATAATGATCTAATACGAATTTCAATTATAAAATAAAACTAAATCTAGTGACTATGCTCCCATTTTTAATGACTTTATTTTTGAACACTTACAATATAATTTTACTAACTTTTAAGCACATTTAACCAGACATTTGACCATAAGTTGATCAATAATCAACTCAGAATCTGGTCAGGATCTGACGATCAATGAATTGACAGCTGTAATTTATAACCTCAGTTTATAACCCTAATTCTCATAACTTATTATATAAATTATTATTTTATAAATAATGGTAATAAAATATAAATAATTTATGTAAAGAAGATAGTTAAATAATTTATTTTAGAAAAATATGTTTATGTAATTGTGATGCAGGCGTGTTCGCTCGGGTAAGAGAGTAGAACAGCGCATGAAGGTCGGCGGAGCGCCAACTGTGCGCTTGCCTACATCAAGGGCTGCTCAAAGCGCAAGGAGGCGCTATAGAGCGCGGGTCGAGCTGTACTTAAATTACAGGCGCGTTAAGACGGACGGCGAATCCATCGTCGACACTCTAAGAGAGTGTGTGGAGGGACCGGCGGACCGATGAGCGCTTCCACGCCGGTCGAAGACGAGGTGCGAGCAGTGCTTGCTCACTCGGAGCTGCTCTCCTTGAGCTGGGATAAGATGAGTCCATCGCCGAACTTGCAGATAGATTGGCGGAGCAAGGTCGCTCAAACGCCGATCGGTGAGCAGAGGGCAAGCAGAGCTTGCTCACTGAAGGGAGCGCTTCACAGACCCGCCCACAGGCGTCTCGTGGTCTGAGTCGCTACGTCCCCCCGTCGTACTCGCTGGAGGTGTGCTCTTCTAGAGCGACGAAGGTCATTGAGGCTGCCACCGCTGAGAGCGCAGAGCAGAGAATGCCCGCAGAGGCGAAGTCCCCCGTTGCCGGTCGCTGGGACCGTTATCCATCGAAGTAGCTTCTACGTAGCATGGAGAGCGGACACCGCACGGACCCCTCCACGTCGACTCAGGGTTGAGTCTGGACGAAAGAAAGCCCGCCCAACTTAGTGTCGGCCACACCACCCAGATATGGTAATTGGGAAGGAAAAGGAGTCGGGGGATCAGGAGTGATCCCGTCACCAAAAACGAGGCAAGGGTAAAAAGACCTTGCACCTCGTGGGTACGTTAAATAAAACAATTATTTAACTATCAAAAGTGAGAATCTTTATTCAACTCAGTAAACTAGGCAGGGTACCAAGACCATCTACGCAAGGAAGATGTCCGAGCGAAAGAAGCCTGTCGGGGCTGCTGTCGCGCGCGCCTATATCCCCGCGCGCCGCCGGGTTGACTGCGGGAGCCGCGCGGGAGGGGTCGCGCCACGTAGCGGCAGCGCGCGAACTAGACTCTCACCGGCGCCGCGCGTGAGGTGGGAGATTCAAATTCGAATCTGTCGCGCCCTTATCGTTTGTATTGTAAACCGGCGCGAAGAGTCTTTACAATTTAATAATAATAATTATTATTATTAGTTAAGCGTGTATCAATTCCCCTCCGTTTTAGAAGACACGGAGCGCGGTTTGTAGTGGTCTCGGCTACATGGGTGGATGTGTTGTAGTGTAACGCAAGTTTCGCAAGTATAATGACTACGCAGGAATCGCAAGTGTACACGCAGGTACCACAAGTGAAACGCAAATATAATTAAGACGCAAGGACGCAAATATAAAATAATATCGCAAGTGTGTGAGTGTCAGTGTGAAATGACGCAAGTACGCATTGTCTTATATTGTCTGTAATTTATTTCAATTCTTTCACTGCACTGCTTATATTTTCACCGCATTGTCTTCTCAGTCGACAGTTAACGGTGATTCGGGAATGACGTCAGCGGCGTGGAGCGATTTTCCGCCTCTGCTTCGGGGGTGTGACAGTCTCCTGACTGTGTTGGACGAACGCGGCGTGCGCATCGTTGTTCGTTTTCGTCGACAGCTCTACTGTCGAGGGGGGTAGCTGCCTGGCTACCACTGGTGTAGATGGGAGCAACTGCGTAGTTGCTGTGGGGAGCGGTAGCCTTCTGGCTACCACTAGCGTGTTGCGCAGACGTGCTGCTGGTGAGGACGGCGGCCTGCCGGCCACCGAGATGCGTTAGTTTGACCAAGAACCTCCCTTGGTCCGCAGATAGAGATATCCGCGAGTATTTAGTAGCAAAGGCCGCTGAAGGGAGCGACAGTCTGCTGATTACAATCGGTGAAGGTGGAAGTAGCATGCATGCTACTGTGGAAGGGCGCGGCGGCTTCCAAGCCACAGCTGCTAGTGTAGTTGCTGTAGAAGGGCGGAGCAGTAACTCTCAGACCGCTGCTGCTGTAGAAAGAAGCGGCAGCCTCCTGTCCGCCACTGGAGAAGGTAGTAGCGCTCGGGCTACTGAGGGGAGCGATAACCTCCTGGCCACCACTGGTAAAAGTGGGGTAGCGCTCAGGCTACTGAAGGGAGCGATCACCCGCTGGCCATCACTGGAGATTGGAGCAACTGCGAAGCTTTTGAAGGGAGTGTCAGCTTTCTGGCCACCACTGGTATAGGTGTTAGTAGCGCTCGGACTACTATTTGAGGACGTGATAACGTTCTGGTCATAATCGGTGACGATAGGAGTAGCCTTTCGGCCACTTGATGGAGCGACGAATTCCTGCGCGCTCGCACAGGAGGGAGGAAATGCGTTGTCAGGCAGATCAACCCAAGCGGAGGGTTTCGGGCGTTGGCGACATTGAACAGCGATCGCAGAAGTTCGGGACGCATTAGCCCTTGCTGCTACCTCCGATTTGTATCGAGACATGGTCTTGACCAGATCTGGATTAGTCGGAGCACGGGATCGTGCTATGGATGCACGAGATGATGCCTTGGTTACCCTAATTGGCAATGCTAGAGATGTGTGCATCTCAGTTTCTTCCTTGCCGTCTCTCTCGATTTCCATGGCGATAGCGAGGAGTTGAGAGAAAGTCTTTGGGTCCGCTGCGCGAATATACTTCCGCAGACTCGGAAGCATCTGGTTCAGCAGAACCATGACTTTGGCGTCTTCGGATTCCTCCGATCGCAGTCGGTGAAAAGGACTGTGTTGCTCATGAAGGAACGTAGCAACGGGTTGATCCTCGGCCTGCTTTCTGCCGTAGAGGTCGGCGAGGAGCTTGGTTCTGACCGAACCGCTGTCGTAGGTGAGCAGCAGTAGCTCTTGAAAGCGTTGCCACTCGAGGTCGAACGTTTCATAGTCTCGCCACCATGTGCGAGCGTCTCCTGTGAGACCTTTAGTTAACGTTCGCGTTCGGTCATCAACGGGAATCTGGTAGGCTGCGATATATGCCTCGCAGCGTCGCAGGTAGCGTTGCGGATCCTCGTGGGATAGACCAGAGAACTCCGGCAGCGGCGTTTGATAACCGCATAACGCTCTGCGGAAATCGTCCCAACTTTGCAACGCTGGTATCGACGTCGGTGCGGAGGGCGAAGCTGATTGCTTCGGAAGGGTGATGGGCGCCACTGGGTGTTTATCCACTCCCAGAAGTGTAGAAGTAGTCTGTGTCGGGGTTAGCTGGTCCACACCAGTCGTAGGTTGGACTGTCCTTGGCTCCGATCGCGTCGAAGCAGGCGCTGGACGAGGTATGGCTGAAATCAGCCATTGGGAGAAGGTCTGCTTGCTCCTCCAGAAGTGGACGGTGCTGTAGAGCAGCTGACAAACCATAAGGGCTAGAAGCCACATTGTAGTAATGTGTGATTACTCCTCGAAGCGGAGAGGTGGATGAAATCCTTGATGACTAGCTCGTCGGTCGTTGGATCCTCTCGGCATCAGCAGAGACTCGAGCCCCACGTTGGGCGCCAGTTGATGCAGGCGTGTTCGCTCGGGTAAGAGAGTAGAACAGCGCACGAAGGTCGGCGGAGCGCCAACTGTGAGCTTGCCTACATCAAGGGCTGCTCAAAGCGCAAGGAGGCGCTATAGAGCGCGGGTCGAGCTGTACCTAAATTACAGGCGCGTTAAGACGGACGGCGAATCCATCGTCGACACTCTAAGAGAGTGTGTGCAGGGACCGGCGGAGCGATGAGCGCTTCCACGCCTGTCGAAGACGAGGTGCGAGCAGTGCTTGCTCACTCGGAGCTGCTCTCCTTGAGCGGGGATAAGATGAGTCCATCGCCGAACTTGCAGATAGATTGGCGGAGCAAGGTCGCTCAAACGCCGATCGGTGAGCAGAGGGCAAGCAGAGCTTGCTCATTGAAGGGAGCGCTTCACAGACCCGCCCACAGGCGTCTCGTGGTCTGAGTCGCTACGTCCCCCCGTCGTACTCGCTGGAGGTGTGCTCTTCTAGAGCGACGAAGGTCATTGAGGCTGCCACCGCTGAGAGCGCAGAGCAGAGAATGCCCGCAGAGGCGAAGTCCCCCGTTGCCGGTCGCTGGGACCGTTATCCATCGAAGTAGCTTCTACGTAGCGTGGAGAGCGGACACCGCACGGACCCCTCCACGTCGACTCAGGGTTGAGTCTGGACGAGAGAAAGCCCGCCCAACTTAGTGTCGGCCACACCACCCAGATATGGTAATTGGGAAGGAAAAGGAGTCGGGGGATCAGGAGTGATCCCGTCACCAAAAACGAGGCAAGGGTAAAAAGACCTTGCACCTCGTGGGTACGTTAAATAAAACAATTATTTAACTATCAAAAGTGAGAATCTTTATTCAACTCAGTAAACTAGGCAGGGTACCGAGACCATCTACGCAAGGAAGATGTCCGAGCGAAAGAAGCCTGTCGGGGCTGCTGTCGCGCGCGCCTATATCCCCGCGCGCCGCCGGGTTGACTGCGGGAGCCGCGCGGAGAGGGGTCGCGCCACGTAGCGGCAGCGCGCGAACTAGACTCTCGCCGGCGCCGCGCGTGAGGCGGGAGATTCAAATTCGAATCTGTCGCGCCCTTATCGTTTGTATTGCAAACCGGCGCGAAGAGTCTTTACAATTTAATAATAATAATTATTATTATTAGTTAAGCGTGTATCAATTGTTGTACTATATATGTTGTACTATATATTAAAGAGAAAATATAAAGAATCAAGTCTACCATTAACTGCATTCAACAAAAAAAGAATCAAGATGAACGATTCAATAAAAAAATATTGTTACTTGAATATACTGTCTTTCTTACAATAATTGATTTGTACTATTTTCTGCTTCGAATCATAAATCAAGTACCAAGGTTTCTTTTTTCTTTCATAAGGGCATTTTTTCTAGCATATGAGAATTTTATTTTACATTGAAAATAAAGTAAAAAGTTGGAACATTTGATTCCTCTCATCAACAAAATAAAAAGTTGTTGAAATAAAATCAAGAGGATTGGCACGAAATACTACTACAAAATCCAAAGAATCCATTTTTGTCGACGAAGTTGTCATTGCGTCTCAATACTTTTGCTGCTTTATTCCACAGTAGGTTATCTAGTTCGATGTTCTGTAAAGAATACAAAAACACAAAGAATTAACATTTTAACTAAAATGTGAGGCATTACATATTATAATACCTTCTATTACATACCTTCTATGCATCTGTCACTCCTCTTTTTAATTATTAAGAATTTTAAGTCACTGTCGCTAAGAAAATATATTATCCTCTCAATACAATATATTGGTAAAATCTTTCCAAAAATATTTCTTAAAATATATACCGCTTCCTGCACTAATTCATATCTTGCTTCAGCTTCTTTTAACCTTTTCTTCAACATAGAACTATAACAATAAAACTTGGAATCGAAGTTATTCGTGTTACAGACTTCTATTAGGATTTCATTTGCCACGTAACATGACAGGTTGTCTGCACTTAAATATAATACATCATACATGGAAGTATATTGAGAGACTTTTATACTTTTTAAGTACCTTATAGATTCTGAGCATTGTTGTTTGTGTTCGGATAAGTCTGACTCACTGATTTTATTATTTTCAATAGCATTTCTTAGAAAAATTCTATTTTGTTCATTTATGGGATAAGTAATTAAATTCAATTGAACAATATACTTGCAGGCAGTAGTGTAAAATACAGGTCCAACATTACGACTTCCATAGGATTCTTTAAAGTTAAATGCCGATTGACCATTTTTGTTTTTCAAATTTATGTCAGGATTGCAATTTAATACAGCTTGAACGACATCTTCTGGAACTAAATGAAGAGATGTAAATCCAGAGTTACTTTGTTGGTTAATGTTACAGCCTACTTCATGGAGTTTATTAATCAAAAAAATCATTTTTCTTTCTTGTTCTTCGAAAGCATGTGAATCAATCATCATGTGATATGCATTATCTTGGTTTTCGTCAAGTATATTAACATTGGCTCCATTTTGCAATAACTTATTAAAAACTTCTTTTTGGTCAAAAATAATTGATATGATTATTGGAGAGTCAGTAAATGACATTGCATTTATATTAGCTCCATGTTCCAAAAGTAATTTTATGGTCTTCACATTACTATTTTTTGCAGCAAAATACAGTGCCGTAATCCACACATGTATGATTCATGTACATCATCATTTACAGTGCTATCAATTTTGACTTTTTTTATCCCTTTCGCTACACTGAAGTGCTCCCTACTGAGAAAGCTCAGCTGATTATCAGCTGATTCAATTCAAGCACGCGTTGAACATGTCCAGGAGGACGCTAGGTTTTTCCTTCGCCACGACCCTCAGAACCTCGTTGGGGATCCCGTCCGGCCCAGGTGCTTTTCTGCACGTCAGGCCCTCCGTGACTCCGAGCAACTCCGCCCCGGTGAATAAAGGGGCGTTCTCCTCGACGTTGAGCTGGCGTCTCTCTCGCTCTGCGTGGTCGGGGAAAAGAGAATAGACGATGTCACGCATCATCTTCGGTTCCATGGGGGCAACCGAGAAGTTGGTGCCAAACCGCTTAGTTGCGATCTGGTCCCCTTGCCCCACGGATCCCTGTTGATGTCCTCCCTCAACTCCGCCATACACCTCGTTTTGCTCGCTTTGATGGCCCTGACCAGGCTTTTCCGCGCAACTTTGTAGAGGACCTCAGCCGCTGCGTCTCGGTGACGCGTTCTCGTCACCCTCCGCCGCTGACGCAGGCACGCTGCGTGGAGGTCACCGATTTCAGGCGTCCACCAATATGCCAGTCGTCGGAACGGTCTCGTGGTCTTGCGCGGCATACTGGCGTCGCACCATCCAGTGATGAGGCGCGTGTTCCGTTCGATCAGGGCCTCAATCGATTTTCTGTTGTTACACAGCGTCAGATTGGCTGGGGGTGGTGCAGACCGCAGGGCGTCTCGGAGTGTTGTCTTATCTAGGTGCGCAACGTTCCACCAGCGGACCGTACCCCTGGCCGTAACCGGCGGCACCACACTCCCCTCCCTCACCGTGCACGTCACATACTGGTGATCGCTTGCCGTATAATCTTCCAGTACCCTCCAGTTCCGGATCCAACGGGCAACCGATGAGGTCGCCAACGTGACGTCCACGATTGAGCCGCGCGTGCCCGCCCGGCGGAACGTCGTCACTCTTCCGTTGTTGAGAACAGTGAGGTCGAGTCTTGCCACCATCTCCATCACTGCTCTTCCTCTGGCATCGGTCCGATCGGAGCCCCAGTCGATGGCCTTGGTGTTGAAGTCCCCGGCCACGACTATCTCCCGTTCGATACCTGTGATGGCGTCCTCTATGGAAGCAAGTTTTCCCATGAAGACGGCCATCCTGTCGTTCGGCGACAGGTAGCAGCTGACCCAGACCCGTTGGCCACACCTGATCCAGACGAAGCCATCCCCGGCCCCTGTATCCATTACTGGGAACTTTGCCGGACTCAGGATCTTGATGGCCGCTACTCCCGTGAGGTCGCTGAACCAGCACCGGTTTCCCTCGTCTCTGTGTTGTTCGCAGAGTACAAGTAGGTCCGCGCCATGGTCCCGGGCAAACTGGTCAAGCAGGTCCTGGGCCAGCCTTGATCTCCTCAAATTGGCTTGGAGTATGACCGCCATTATGCCTTCTTCTTCTTCATCGCAGCAGCATAGGCCGCGCATCTTCTGCTTCCCGGTATGTGGTTTGCCTCCGGCGCTGGGTCGCTTGCCGCGCAGAGGCAGCAGTGAGGGGTTTCGCTACATGCTTTAGCCTGGTGCCCATCTTTCCCGCATTTCCAGCATCGTCGCGATCTGTCGGGTCCCTTGCAGTTGGCTGCGCCGTGCCCGTAGCCGAGGCATCTGTAGCACCGTGCCAGGGTTTCCTTTATACGTACGGCGCATCTCACCCACCCGATACGGATGTGGCCGTTATCTGCCAGTGTTTGAGCCATCTGCGCGGCTAGCTTCACCCTTACCAGTCGGATCACTCGCAAAGCCGTTGGAGAGAGCCATACTTCCATGTTATCTGGTACGCTCTCTCCCAGTGCTTTACGAAGGGCTTCCTCTACCTCTTCCTTCGTAGAGGTGGAGGTGACGTCCCTTATCTCTACCATGAGCTGTGCAGTGAGGCTCCTGACGGATGCCTCCTCGCCTATCGCTTCGATGATGGCCTTCTCGAACTGGGTCCTCACCTGGGATTCCATTTTTCCCATCTCTATCAACACGCTACCTTTTACGGTCTCGCGGATGGTGCGAACTTTGGCCCCAATGTGGTCCACGTTGACAGCTGCCGTCACCTTGGAGACCACCTGCGCGTATAAACTTCCTGCCGTTGGTGTAAGCAACACAGCAGCAGGCCTCGTCTTCCTGGTGGTGTTCCTCGCCTTGGCTGTCTGCCCGCCTTCGTTGTTCTTCTTCTTCGCTTTTCTGAGAGACTTCCTGGATAGTTTCTCCTTCCAGCCATCCTCATACTCTCCTTTACCTATGACATCCTCTCATCTCCTGTGCGCGGAGGACGGCGTCGAAGGTATGACCACTGGTTCATCCCTGCCCCCAGTACCATTTGCGACGCCCTGTCCCTGAGGCCCGTCGTGACAGGTCGTGCCTTCGGGATTGCGCCCGTGCTGACCATTGATGGGCTGGCTGCGGGAGGAGCCGACGTGTGTCCGTTGGTCCTCTTCACTCTCTTCTTCACCTTCAAGTCGGCCGTCTCTTTGGGGCTTAGAGTATCTTCCCGAAGTCAATTCTTCTCCAGGGAGGTTACCCCCCGCATTTGCAAGACCTGCTCCACTAGAGATGACGATTTTTCTATGCCATCTTTAATCTCCTTTTTGGTATTACCATACTTGGTGACGAGCTTCAATAATTCTTTGAGCATATGACTCAACCTATCGCTTTTTTCTAGTACTTAATCGATTATTTTAGAGCAGTACTACACCCTGTATCTATTTCATCGATTTAGGTCAGTAGGGGAAGTGATATGATAGGAGCATCCCGAAATTATTTCATTAAATAAATAGATAAATGCAAAGTTGCTATTCGTGATTATTACTGTACCCAATACTGCTTGTCAATAATTAATATACTAAAACTAGTTGCACTAAATCTATAAGTCGTTATTGCAATACTAGAAAAAGGCCTTTTTCACTGATTTAGATTCGTCAAATACTCAAAATACAAGTAACACGGGAAATTAGTCGCCAAAGTCGACAATGGACGGTTTATTTCAACCTGACGAGAATTATACGGCACTAAATTTTCTATTGCTTTTTTCTAGTACTTAATCGAATATTTTAGAGCAGTACTATCCCCTTTATCTATTTCATCGATTTAGTTCAGTAGGGGAAGTGATATGATAGGAGTATCACGAAATGATTTCATAAAATAACTCAATACCACTCATAGATTTAGTGCAACTAGTTTTATTATATTAATTATTGGCAAGAGTATTTGGTACACTAATAATGAAGAATAGAAACATTGCATTTATCGATTCACTTTATGAAATAATTTCGTGATGCTCCTATCATATAACTTGCCCTACCGAACTAAATCGATGAAATAGATAAAGGCGATAGTACTGCACTAAAATAATCGATTAAGTACTAGAAAAAGCGATAAAAATTTAATGACGTAGAATTCTCGTAAAATCGAAATAACTCGTCGATTGTCGACTTTGGCGACGGTTTCGGTTGTTTCCCGTATTTTAACTCCGATTACGGGAAACTTCCCAAACCGTCGCCAAAGTCGACAATCAACGGTTTATTTCGATTTTACGATAATTACACGTCATTACATTTTGTATCGCTTTTTTCTAGTACTTAATCGATTATTTTAGTGCAGTACTATCCCCTGTATCTATTTCATCGATTTAGGTCGGTAGGGGAAGTGATATGATAGGAGCGTCACGAAATTATTTCATTAAATGATTGATTAATGTAAGATTGCTATTCGTGATTATTACAGTACCGAATACTGCTTGTCAATAATTAATATAATAAAACTAGTTGCACTAAATGTATGACTCGTGTTGCAATACTAGAAAAAGGCCTTCTTCACTGATTTAGATTCGACAAATAATCATAATACGGGAAACACCCGAAATTCGTCGCCAAAGTCGACAATCGACGGTTTATTTCAATTAGACGAGAATTATACGGCATTAAATTTTCTATCGCTTTTTTAGTACTTAATCGATTATTTTAGTGCAGTACTATCCCCTTTATCAATTTCATCGATTTAGTTCGGTAGGGGAAGTGATATGATAGGAGTATTACGAAATTATTTCATAAAATGACTCAATACGACTCATAGATTTAGTGCAACTAGTTTTATTATATTAATTATTGACAAGCAGTATTGGGTACAATGTTAATCACGAATAGCGACCTTTCATTTGTCGATTCATTTCGTGAAATAATTTCGTGATGCTCCAATCATATCACTTCCCCTACCGAACTAAATCGATGAAATAGATAAAGGAGATAGTACTACACTAAAATAATCGATTAAGTACTAGAAAAAACCGATAAAAATTTAATGACGTGTAATTCTCGTAAAATCGAAATAAACCGTTGATTGTCGACTTTGGCAACGGTTTTGGGATGTTTCTCGTATTTGAGAATTTGAAGAACCTAAGTAAGTGAAAAAGGCTTTTTTCTAGTATTACAATACGACCCATAGATTTAGTGTAACCATTTTTATTAATTATTGACAAGGAGTATTGGGTACAGTAATAATCACGAATAGCATTTATCGATTTATTTTATGACATAATTTCGTGATGCTCCTATCATATCACTTCCCCTACCGAACTAAATCGATGAAATATATACAGAGGATAGTACTGCACTAAAATAATCGATTAAGTACTAGCAAAACCTATAAAAAATTTAATGACGTATAATTCTCGTAAAATCGAAATAATCCGTCGATTGTCGACTTTGGCTACGGTTATGGGATGTTTCTCGTATTGCGAGTATTTGACGAAACTAAATCAGAGCAAAAGGCATTTTTCTAGTATTTGGATACAACTCATAGATTTAGTTCAACTAGTTTTATTATATTAATTATTGACAACCAGTATTCGATACAGTAATAATCACTGATAGCAACCTTCCCGGTCAAAAATGTTCAGCTGAAAAAATCCCGAAAAAAAACACCTAAAATAACATGTAAAAATACAGCTGTTTTTCACATGGATTTTAGCTATATTCATGTGGATTTTTCAACTAGATTTTTACCTATTTTTTAGTTAATAAATAAAGGTATTTTTTTAACTGATTTTCGAGTTAATAACCGACGGCGATTTTAATAAATTTTTTAGCTATATATAAATATGAAATTTTAGCTATATACCTAACTATTATTAGATATTTTTTTAACTGTTTATTTATTTTTTATATATAATTTTCCATAAACATAGCTGATTTTATACCTATAATAATACGATTATTTACGTAAATTTACATCTATTAAAATACAAAAACGAATGGATTTTTAAATAAATATTTTACATAAAAATGACTTTTTAGCTGTATTTTTATGTAAAATTCAAATTATTTTCGGTTGACACAAAACCATAATTACGTAAATTTTCATGCGAAACTTTCAATTGAAACCGGGTGGATTTTTAAGTAAATATTTTACATAAAAATGACTTTTTAGCTGTATTTTTATGTAAAATTAAAATTATTTTGGATAGATAAGAAACCAAAATCACGTAAATTTTCATGTGAAACTTTCACTTGAAAATTTACGCTATTTTTAAGTAAATATTTTACATAAAAATGACTTTTTAGCTGTATTTTTATGTAAAATTTAAATTATTTTCAGTTGACACAAAACCACAATTACGTATATTTTCATGTGAAACTTTCAATTGAAAACGGGTGGATTTTTAAATAAATGACTTTTTAGCTGTATTTTTATGTAAAATTCAAATTATTTTCAGTTGACTCAAAACCACAATTACGTAAATTTTCATGTGAAATTTTCAATTGAAAACGGGTGGATTTTAAAGTAAATATTTTATATAAAAATGACTTTTTAGCTGTATTTTTATGTAAAATTCAAATTATTTTTAGCTGACACAAAACCACAATTACGTAAATTTTCATGTGAAACTTCCAATTGAAAACGGGTGGATTTTTAAGTAAACATTTTACATAAAAATGACTTTTTAGCTGTCAATTTTATATATATGGCTGTATATATAGGAGAGAGAGAGAGAGAGAGAGAGAGAGAGAGAGAGAGAGAGAGAGAGAGAGAGAGAGGAAGAGGTCATAAACAAATTTATGCAAATTTAAGAGAGAGTTTTTACAGAGAAACTATATTTATTAATTATATCCGGTTTTTCATTGTAGTGATAAAAAAATTACTTTTTATGAATAACTGTACATTGTTGGTAGTGCCGATATGTATGCTTCATCATTTATTTTCATAAAAATACAAATTTTTTCAATACTATTAGTTTGTGTAGCAGTGGACATTATTTCAATATTAACAATTTTTTTTATGCTATTACAAAAACTAAAAAATGTATCATCAACTGTAACTGAATTACATACTGTTAGTTCTGTGGAAGTTTTTTGGTCGAATATAAATTCAAGTAATTGATTGAAATTACCTTCTTTAGTTTGAGCAAAAGTATTGTTAGTTCTAAAATTAAGTTTTTTCTTCGTTTGATATAAACAGAAATTTTTAACCATTCTGTGGTACGCCACAATGTTATCTGATACATTGTTTTCTTCTACTGTAAAATTATTTGGAATTTTCGGTATACCGAAATACCTAACATTAGTGGGTTTATCGGTTTTTTTAGTAGATCTGATTGTTAAGTTGTAACAAAAATCTAAAATAGATGAATTTTCTCGTTTTCTTTTAACATCATTCTCTAATATTCTTATACTCTGTTTCATGCAAAGATTTCTACAGATCTGATCAATAACACCCTTTGCTGCATGAATATTTTTAACAATTTGTCCATTACCATTTTCGAAAGGATACCCGTTATGTGCCCATAACGGTCCCCAGTCAGCAACACTTTGTACGAGATGGCTAAGCTGATGCAGATTGAAAGTCATTGCTTGTTTTGAATACAATTTCTCTGCATTTGCAATAAATTGCCTTAAATAATAATTTGCTATACGTAAGTCATCTATTGTTACGCAGTCTTTCATTAAAAGATAGAACGCTTCGACAAGAAACTGCCAATGTTGAAAATATGCTTCAAAACGAGGATTGGTGCGTGTAATTTGTTCTAGTATAGGTAAACTATAAAACATTAACCAATTCTCCCATTCCCTAGATTTCCAGAATTTTCTATCAGTAATTGATCTTAATAACCTTGCTAAGTGACTGGGAACTTTAAATGAAGTTATTATTTCATTTATTAATCCTATTTCTTCTTTATCAAGTGAATAATCTTCACCGCTCGAATTCAACCGCATTTCAGTAAATTGCTTCACAACACCGAGCGATATGCAGTGCATAGGATCAGGAACAAACCCATCAATAACATTGAAATAACGCAAATTTAAAAGAGTCGTTGCTGACTTTAGACCAAAAACAGTTTTACCTGTAGCTAAAGCTTGCTGTATGTGAATTAATGTTTCTTTTTCAGTTCTTAATCTTATTTCTTCGTTCGTATTTGTTATGGGATACTTTAATGCGTGTCCTTTTCCAGGCGAGACTGATTCACCACGTTGAAGGCACCAGTTGCAGCCAAAGTATCCATTAAATTGAACGATTTCTTGCATAGGAGCTCTAGCAACTGAATCCACGCAACAACATAAACCAAAGATTTTAATATTCTTAACTTCATTATTAATAGTACAAGCTATTCCATCGTTTGAGTATTCATTTATGCATTTCACGAAGCAACTTAAAAATGATGTCATGTTTGGCTTATCACGTCCAAACCACAAAGCGCAAGTAATAGGGTTATCTCTATTTTTTAATGGTACTTCGTTGACAATAATTTGAATCGGCCACACAGAACAATTTGAGCTTTTAAATACAGGAGACCCATCATTATTGAATGTGATAGTTGCATAATTCTTATCTTCATCCGGTAGCGATGCAAGAAATCGTTGATAACAATATCCATTATGAATATCCTTTAAATTAACATTGTTTAATCTTCTTCTTTCAGAAATAACTTTAGTGTAATATTCATGATTACTTTCTATTAAATCTTTTATTTCATCACTAATATCTAAAATTGCAAAATAATCTCTATATACTGGACGTTTCAAGTTTACGTAGACATCGCATATTTTACAAAAAACATTACGTTCATTGCGAGAAAATGGTTTAATGTACATTTTACACGTTGGACAAACTGCGTGGTATTCTATATTTTCTTTTGAATAAAAATATTTGTTTATGAAATAACGCGTTGAGGACAGTAGACTATAACCAAAAAAAGAATTTATCATTTGACATAATGAAACGGTTGCATCATTCGGCATAGAAAATCTTCTTACGTATGTTAAAACGGCAAGAAAAATTTCGCTTTTCGAGACAACTAGATGTGCACCAGGAACTTGGTTGTATTCATCCTTTTTTAATAAATTTAGAAGATGTGCGAATTCATATTGAAAATTTCCATCATCGCCGCAAGGTTCCTCGTCTTCAAATGAATCATCACTCATTTCATCACGCAAAATATCCTCGAAACTTGTTTCATATAGCAACTGATGTAAGATTATTGATAATAACATAAATAACAATAATAATATAATCAATGAAGAATGCGGTTTTATTAAAACAAATTAAGATATTCATTTAACACGAAAAGTAGAGTATGTAATAATAATCAAGTATTGTTTCGTTTTCTTTGGAGAACTAATTATTTTTCTATAAAATATTTATTAATCAAAGGTATGCGAAATTAGTTATGGAAAACTGAGAATATCTCTAAAAAAAATTGGCAAATTTTATTAAAGAGCTATGAGAAACTATGAGTTTTTAATGATTATGAATAGTGTTACGAGTGAGCTATCGCAACTTTTAATAATAAAAAGAATTAATTAGTAATTAAAGACGTATAAAACGTAACAAATATTTATTTGTTTAAGTTCGACCGAAACATTTTATAATGTTCAATGTAATATACTTAAAAAGCTTACGTTATAAATATTGTTTCTATTGTTCGTATCATTTTCAGGGATTTTCTCTACGTTGGATGAAGAATCTACAGAAATTACACGCAATTCAAATGAAAAATATTATTTAAATTTTGTAGTTGCTACTGGTAGACTCAGAATAATTTGTTGATTAAGAAGTTACTGGTCTCATTACTACCAATGTCGATGTCTTATTTAATGGTGGGATTCATCAATATAACATCAAAGTTTTTTTAATATCACTCAACGTTTCGGACATTTATTTTATGTCCCTCTTCAGGAGTTATAGTTATAAGTGAAGTCAGAGATACACCCGAGGGAAATTGATTCTTGTAGAACGTGCCGGGTAATTTCAAAATCCTGCTATCCCATTGGACAATTCAAGTGTAAACATTAACCTTAAATTGGAATTATCCAATGAGATTGCAGAATTTTAAAATTGACTAGGCACGTTCGACAAGAATCAACTTCCCTTGGGTGTACATGATTGCGCAACGTCACTGACGTAGTGGATTGTCTCCCGCAATCATGTACCTCTGACTTCACTTATAATTATAACTCCTGAAGAGGGACATAAAATAAATGTCCGAAACGTTGAGTGATATTAACCTCTAAACTAATATTTATTGTTAAATAAACTCATTTTTATTGTTAAGTAACTACACATAATAGTAATAGTTATAAAAAATACCATAAAAATTATTCGTCCTTTGTGATGATAAATGAAAATCTGGAATATTGTCTTGACTTGTGTGAGATGTCAAGTATTGAAGTGTACGTTCTGAAAATATAAATTATTTAATACAAAAATCATTTATATATGGGAGACTAGTACAGTACCAGCCCTTTATAAACGAGCAAAATATTTTTTGCAACAGTGAGCGTAAAATTAATATTTTACATCTCCATTTCGGGGAGTAAAACACTATATTTTTAATCAGTGAGCGTAAAAATTGATTTTACACCTTGCGGGTGTAAAATAAAAATACCATTTTTTGTATTTTATATTACAATTACCCTGGCGAAAAAAATAGTGAAGATAATTGAATAAAACTGAAGAAAACAGTTTAAAATTATCCACTGCAGATAACTGCAGGAAAAGGTCAGAATTGAGATAAAGACAACAGTTATCTGTAGTTTTCTTCAGTTATTTTCAGTTTTTAACTGTTATGTTCGAATTACAATCGCAAAAAAATTAAAAAGAAATTTTTTTCGTCCATTTTTTCTTCACTTTTTTTCAAAATTTTCTTCACTTTTAATCAGTTTAAAACGGTTTTGTTCGTTTATTGATAGTTGATATCAGTTCTTTTCAGTTATTAACTGTTATGTTCAATTATCGAATTAAGTTGTATATATCAAAATTTTGCAATTTTTTCTGGTTTTAACTGGTTATCGAGGTCGACATCTACTTGGTTCACTACCTGGATTAGTCCAAAAACACGACCTGGGTATCCAGCTGGATTCTAGGTGGATTCCAGCTGGAAAACCAGCTGAATTTTTTCAACCGGGCAGGGATGTATAAAATTTTACGCTCACTAAACAAAATAGCGTATGCAATGCGGGCGTACGATTTACATCAATATTTATATAAAGAAATATTATTACCATTAGAATCTACACCTGATATATTAGAAATTCTATTTGTTTGTGTACAGTTGTCATTCCTTAATTCATTTTCAGATATTGCACAAAAGGAAGCTGTAATTTCTCCAGTTTCAGAAGAATCATCTAATTGCGAATCGGTTATATTGCGTAAACGAGCAGTTAAAAATCCATTGTCACTTTCATTAGCCAAATAATCCTAAAATAAAATTTATCAATTTATTTTTATTGCATATTACTTAATCGTGAACGTGTAATTAAAATGTCAAAATACTTGAACGTTCTTAGTCAATCAGATTTAAGAAGCACGTTTAAATACTGAGACTGTTTAGGTCAACTTTTTAAGTTTATTTACTACGATATTTACCATAAAATAAGAAGAAACAGAGTTTCAGATAAAATTTTAAAAATTCATAAAGTTATGACTGTTAGGAATGTGCTATCACAACTTTTAAGAATAAAGAGTGACAGACCCGGAGAGAGCCGTCGACTCGCGAATCAAACACCATCTATATTCGCCACCGCTCGGCTTTCTGGTAATAGTCGTCGTATTATAATTGTAATCCTTCCCTCTGTACGGATACCAATCCGCAACAATGTTAAAAAATGTTTAATTGCAAAACAAGCCTCTCAATTTTTAACGATTTTAACATTTTTCTATATTTTTTGTAATTGTTGAAATAAATTGAAAAATAATATAAGGGTGCCTCTACATGGAGTCTGGCGTTCTCAAGAATGACAATCTAACTCTATGAGAGCGAGAAGGATAGCGGACATTTGAAAATTGTCTGTCTTTGTTGCTTTACAAGATTAGGTATGCCAGTCTGCCATTCTTGAGAATGCCAGACTCCATGTAGAGGCGCTCTAAAATGTTTCGTTTTCTCGTGCGACAATGTATTTTGTGTAAATGTGGAAAACATCGACTTTTTTAAACAACTTTTACATGCTGAGAGTTTAGCGTGAGAGAATATAAATAGTTATAATCTGTAAAAATTTGAATTCATTATGTTGTTCGGTTTAAAAAAAAATTGAAAAATGAAAAAATGAGTTTTGTATGACCAACGATTACGGAATTAAAATTTATTTAATCGTTTCAAAATTCCTTATATAGGTACATTTTGTACAGCTCTCTGTATATTTCTTTGATCAAAATGAACGTAGTCTATAAATTAGTGCGAAATCAAATAACAGAATAAAAAACCGCTGCTAACTGCTTTAGCAGAATGCTTTCTCAAAGAGAATTGATAAATTACATCAAATAATTTTTTTAAATGTATATTTATAAATTATTCAAAATGATGAAGAAAATTATATTTAAAATACTTATGTAGTAATTATGTAATTTCAAATTAAAAAGTTCAAAGTATTATTACATGCTATTTTTTGAATTTATAAATGAATTGCATTCCTTCGAAATTTCTTCGGTGTTTTCTTCGAAAACCTGCTAACTCGGCGTTTGCTTCAAAACCCCGCTAACTCAGCGAAGACTTCGAAAATTTACCAACTCATAGAATGATTTAAAAAACCATATAACTCGGCAAAGGTTTCAAATATCCTTTAACTCAGGCGTGTTTTCTTTTTTTCTTTAATTTTATAGTGGTTAAAGTACAAGTTCCGTATAAGCGATGATCACAATTATTTTGCATTTTTCCATATTTTTCTTTCTTTTTTTTATCGACTTAATATTATCCGTTTGTATGGAGAAAAATATAGATTATTAGAAAATTTCAGGACCTTTCGGAAAATAGGACTACTTCCGACCGATATCCATACCTGGCGACAAAAACAAAAATTTCGATTATTCTTTATTTTTCTTTATTTTTTTTAGCCGACTTAATATTATCAGATCGGACAAACAAAAATATGGATTGATAGGTAATTTCAAGACCTTTAAGAAAATCTGACTACTTCGGACCGATATCGAAACCCGGCGACAAAAAACAAAAATTTCGATTTTTTCATATTTTTCTTTTTTATTTTTTAAATACTTAATATTATCCGATCAACTATATAATTGAACTTACACAACTTTAAAATAAACTTTATGTACCTGCCAAAGATAAACTTGATATCTCTGTCCAGTTTCGAGTTATGTCGCGGACAAATTTATAACACACGCACGCACGCACGCACGCACGAAAGCACTCACGCACGCACGCACGCATGCACACACGCACGCACGCACACACGCACACACACACACACACATACACACATACATTTTCTAGAAAACGCATATTTCGACTCAGGGAGCTCAGATGTATCGAAAATCATCGTAATCTCGGGGTCGAAAAATTTCATCGTTATACATCAAATCAGACAATGTCGACATAGATTGCTCAATAGTAATTTAAGATTGAGACATAACAAAATTTCGTATTTTGATGGATTAGAGAATTACACAATAATTTGTTTAATTATTTTGACATATTCCGCCGATAAAACAAGATTAATTATAAATCTGGCTAATTTCATATTTTTTCGAAGCGCACTGTAAATTGACCTTAATGTAGTTATTTATAATTCGCATTATCATGATTTTTCAAAATATTTTACAATTAAATTTGTGAATTATTACCTCTTTTAAAATATATTGTCTATACGACACACAAAATAGTCTATAAATTTCATGTTTCTATTTATCCATTTCTAAAAGAGAGAACGCGATTAATATCGAAGTGCAGCCTGAAGTATTGTTAAACGTATTTCTCGGCCTCTAATTCATGGCCAGTGAATCTAGCTAATTTCGTACATCGATGAAGCGCGCTATAAATTAACCAATAAAAAGTACCTATAAGCAAGTGAACAACACGCACGCGTACTTAGCACGCGCCATTTCCATTTTCTAGTATACATAAAGCCGTTCCCGAAAAATTGCGATTTGAAAGGAGAACTAACCATGAGAGTGCTCTACCTTCGGGTACTGCTGCAGCGTCAAACATAAGAATGCTATAGTATATGTTTGCATTGATATTATGCTGTAAAAGCTAATTTCTACATTACCGACCACAATGATCAGTCCTATCGATCAGGTGATGTGCAGCAACACTACACGCATGCACATTGCACATGGTCTCGCTTATTTACATTGTAGTAACGATTGTAGTAACGATAACGGTAAGTCAAAACGTACAGTGGAAAGTATTAAGTATGATAAACTATTAAGTATGATAAACTGATGAGAGAGAGAGAGAGAGAGAGAGAGAGAGAGAGAGAGAGAGAGAGAGAGAGAGAGGAGAACGAAATTTGGATACCTCTATAAGGAAGAATAAAAAAGAGAGAACGAACCTAACTCCGCTAACAATACTACTATGTCAGACGCAGAGATCCACATGTGTGGAAGAATCTTGTAGATTGTATCCATCATGAAAAACTATTTTTTGTTACTGTCAGATCTTCGAAAGTTCCATCTACCTGCATCTACAAGAATATCATCAACTAATAAGCAAAAATTAGATAAGTCTTAAATGATTGAATATATTAGAAACATTGAACATTTTTTTAGATTATACCTACAAGGAGGATTTTTCTACACTGAATTTTTAATTGTGCTGAAATAACCTCGAAATGAATAATATAGTATCAGTATATTGATTTATTTATTTAAGAACATTAAACCTTTAAGGCTTAAGCCCTTTATATAAATTTGCTTAAATCAAATACTATTAATATTCAATTGTAATAGAATATTGTGTATGTATAAGAACCGTGAAGAACTATGATCACGATAAAAATTATTATATCTATGAGAGCTTACGTCTATGGGAAATAGTATAGATGGAATTTTCAATGGTACATGGTAATGGTAAAGATAGATAGATAGGATTTTCTAGGATTTTCAATTGTACATGGACTCAAGGAGTGTGAAATTTCAAGAATCAAGATTAAAACTAAAAAGTACAATGTTTATGGGAGGCAAAACTTGGGTGGTCTCTAAAATGTGCACAAGGACCAAGGCATGTAATAAAATTTTTAAGTTATGTTTCTGGGTGTAGTGCGGAGGGTTTCTTGAAGAAGATAGAACTGGATGTGATTTTGTTTTTCATAATATGCAATTGTAGATAAATTTTCTAATAAGTGCAAAATTTGATATATTTGTTGCATAAATATGTGGTTTATATACATAGCGATTATAGAGATTATTTCATTTCATTTATTATTTAAGTTTGGTGTACAAGTTGGGTTCCACTTTATAATTCACAATTTTGACTGAACTGGTGGAAAGAAGAGTGATAGATAAAAATTTATTTTATAAAAATTAGTATTCGGTTGGTTAGTAAAGAATGTTGCACCGCATGTGATTTTTACTGTGAAACGTGCGCTGGATCAGAACAAAAAGTGCTAATCTCTGACCAAATAGTGGCTTTTAATATGATACATTATTTTCAAGATTATTACCAGTTTTAACAAACATTTACGTATTTATTCTGTGAAATTAAATGATTTGTGTGTATTAAATACAGTTGTTGCAAATGTATATGATATGTGATATGATTATAATTAAGTGACAATTGAAAAAATAGCCTTATCGTCTATTATGTAGGTACGTACTTTTGGCCATCAAAATAATGGCTTTATAGGTTTCACTTTGGATTACATTTTATTTTAGTTTACAAATAATAATATAACTCAAAACAATTGATGGACCAGAAGTACAAGAAGTTCAGAACAGACTACCAATGTAATTAACTGTTCTAACAATAAGTTTCAGTGCAATACGTTTTAAGACAAGAAGATTATAGATTAATAAATGCTAAGGTGTTGGAACTACTGTTTTAACGATCTTATATAGAATAACAAATCTCAGACACAGGAAAATGAGTTAAAAACTGAAGAAAAAGTAGCGTCGTAATGGCTGACCATATTAGAAGTTGGTATTTTTCTTCTCAGACTGATATTATCAGAAATAGTGTCTATGTGATATATATTATATCTTGTTTAAACCACATTTCTGTTTTTTCCAGCTGATTTTGGCCTTAGACGGCACTATGTGTAAGACCACTTTAAACTGGTTTTTCATTTTTACTTTTTTGAAAAAACAAGTTAATTAAATATTAATCAATTTTAAATATCTGTTTATTTTAAATATTTATTTACTTCTTTTCTATTAAATAAATAAAGATCTATACGTAGAGGAAGTAAACATTCAATACAAAATGTTTTTTATCTTTAGAAGTGACATTTAATATTTGTGGGACTCAGAGCAAAAATGGGTTAATTTCTATATGCTTATACACGCAACTTAATCCATTTTTGCTCTGACTTCCTCATTTATAAGTACTCGTATTTTGTAATAAAGTATAGTGAAGATGGAGTACAATATTTGTGACAGTACATGCAAAATAAATAAAAACCGTGCATATTACACACGTATAATTCTTTAAAATATTAGACATTAACGGTTAAAAGTATATTAATGAGTGAAAAATTATGGACATTTTTATTGATTCAGTTTTAAAGCAGTCTTCTAAAAAAATCTGTTTAAGCATTATTTGTAACATGTAGCTTCTACATCTCAACGGATTTTGCTCAAACAAAGCTTAATTTTTCCTTTTCTGTTATTTTGGATTGAAACTATTAAGAAAAGTTATAAATTTGATTAGAAAAATGCAGCGTAAAAAAATGCACCAATTTGAAATTTTTGTAATTTTTTATACCTTTTAAATGACTCAATAAAAAATCAGGATCAGTAAATTAATAATTATCAATAGCTTGTAACGCGTGCGCGAGTTAGGTAATTCGAGATTCGAATTACCCGCGCCCAGCAGGCATGCTCACCGGGGGCGCGAGCGCGCGAGCATCCTGACCGGATTAGAAGGGTCTCGCGACGCGTAATATGCCCGTCGTGTACCGGCGAAGCTGCTACACTGCTTCATAGGAGTGACGGCAGCCATCTTCGTGTCTGCTATCGTGCCGAGAACTTCTTTCCAGTGTGTCTCTAAAAAGTTACATCATCCGCGCCGTGCTAGCTTTTTATAGTTATCGCGAGTGTAGTGGAGGCGCCGAGTAGGGTGCGTACGTGCGAAAGAGAGACAGAGAGAGAGCGATCCCGATCCGCGTGAGCCGCACGAGACTGCGAACGACGAGCCGGCAGCCAGCCCGCCTGCCGACCCAATACAGCGAGCAAGAGAGAGAGAGAGAAAGAGAGCGCAACTGCTGTGCGAGCGAGAGGGAGCGAGAGAGAGTCGAGTGCACCGGCTGCTCCTTCCTAACGTAAGTTTTCTACTCTCCTCTCGCGGGTTTATTGTAAAGGCTCGCACGGAAATCGCCCCGTGCAAGCTTTCTGTGCCGTGTACGTGCGGGTGTGTGTTAGCCCGCCGTACTTTAGCACCGCGCGCGAGAATAGCAGCTTCGCTGCACGCCGTATCGTTCGCGCGTTTGAATCTTAACCGTCGCGCGCGAACTAACTCCTTTGTTCTAATCAGCACGTATGTTGTGCTTGTAGTCATTAATGATTTTAATATACTGTGATATCTAGTTACTCGTCGCGTTGTTCATTACAACCTGTCCTTCTCCCGGATACCGCCGCCTCCGCGGGAAAACGACTCCGCCGGTCGTTTTCATATCTGAGCATAGCGGCCGCGCGCTTTATTCGTCGAGCGCGCGCTTTTCACTCAGCGATCCAATTAGTTGGAAAGCGAAGTTCGTGTGCGATCTTCGCGTTGTTTTAGGGATTCCAGGAGCAGATCCCCGGGCAAGTCATTTTAGTCCTACACCCGCGGCACCGTGTTCTAGGGCATCGCTGGCCTGTGGCTTGTTGGGATTTTTCCCACTAGCCATCCTGTTACAACTGGCGCCACAACGTTTTGGGGGTGGAGAAGGACCCGCGGCGCGTACTTGATACGCGGCGAAGCTTGGCGCGAAGAAGTTCAGCAGCGTAGCTGAGTATAAGCTGCAAAGAAAGACTCTTCGTGCCGCAGCTCGTAGGCGCGTGTGTGCGTGTGCGTGACACAGCCATGCTGTTGCGAGAGTGCGGTCGAGAGGTTAGGCAAGCGATAGCCAATAACCCTCGACCTAGAGTGCCGACGAGGAGAGATCTTGATCGCGAAATTTTTGTACTTGGGTAATTGTTTTTAACATTAAAAATTTTTTTTTATAACAATTAATTTTTTTTAACGACAAAATTTTTTTTTTAAGCCATAATTAATTTTTTTTAATTAATTTTTTCTCGACTCGAAAATTTTTTTTTCTCCTCTCGTATTTACGATACGAATTATTCTTTAGTGGACGAAAAATAAAATTTTTTTTTCCTTTGCTCGTGCCGTTAGTAGAAAAACGAGAGAAAGTCGGCAGGCACTCTCGGAACAAAAAGTTGACAGTGCGCCCGAGTAAAAACTCGAAAAAAAAAAAAAATCCCCTCGAACTTTAAAATTGTTTTTTATGTTTTTAGGTGACAATTGTATTTATTTTTTGTGTTTTTTGGTGATATTGTCCGTTTTGACACATATATATATATATATAAATATTTTCACATATATTTATTTTAAAATTACAAGTGCGAGTAGTTGAGCGTAATTAATTACAAATAGTAATTAATTACAAAAAGAGCTTTTGTTCTTTTAGAGCCGCGTACGGGAAACCCTCGTGCGTTATCGAGGTTAAGAGCAACCGCCGTAGCTCTTAGAAAATAACCCGGGTTCGCGTTGAAAAAGCTAGCTCACGGGTTGAATAGGCAATCTCTCGCTGCCATCAATACAGATACTACTCGCGCTAGTAAAATAAGTTCGTGGGGAAGCGCACAGCCAATTGACACCATGGCCCGATCATCGCAATTTGCGGAATCTGCGATACTCAATTGGGCCTATACACAGCCCCAAGAGGAAATAAACGAGGTCATGCAAGCCCTTGGTCTACAGCAGCCAGATCTGCAGTCAGTAAATATGCTGACAGCGATCAAGTGGCTTATGGGCGATTATAGTGCCGCCGATTTCGTGCCAGAGCCGGAGCTGTCGGAGCAGCAGGCGTTTGCTAAACGCGAGCAGTCCCGAAGAGCGTTCATCGACTTAACGTTGATGAACAAGTCTGGGTCGACTATTGTGGATCCCAATACTGACCCAGACCTTCCGTACCCATTCATAACGCTCCTTGATGACCCGATAGTGATGCAGAAACTCTCGGAGTCTCGGAGGATGAACGCTCCACATCAAGCACATAATGCAGGGGTGGAGTCAGCGGAAGAGGCAAACGGCCAGGAGGGTTCCGGGACAGAGATATTGAGCTCTGCAGCACCCACCGGGACATCTTCAGCCGAAGCTGAGGGACAGCTTCAACAGCAACAGCTCCAACAGCAACAACTACAGCAACAGCAAATGCAGCAGCAGCAAATGCAGCAACAGCAGTTAGAGCAACAGCGACGGCAGTAACAGCAACAATAGCAGGAGCAACAGCAGCGGCAGCAAGTGCTCCTGGAGGAGCCGCGCAGGCAACGACAATGCCACCGCAACTACGAAGAAGAGTCGTTGTTGGCACGAAATGGGCAGCACGGGTTCTGGCAGCAATCGCGAAACCCGCCGCAGTCGCAAAACCTAGAGTGGCCGCGACAGCGTGAGTCGCGAACCGCCGGGATAGCAGTCGGAGACAATATATTATCGGAGCAGCTACTGGCGGTGATCAAAACTCTCGTCGAAGAGGTTGAAGAGCTTAAAGAGAATGTACGAATACTTCAAGGAGCTCGACATCCAACCTCAAGTACGCAATTGGAGGGAGTCCAAACCCCAAGCACGGGCCGTAGACGAGGATCACCACATGTGAACTTCCAAGACACGTTTACGTATGTGGAGTTTAACAGCAGCAGCCCAAGTTTCCAGTCTCCAACAGAGGCTGGGAGGAATAATACCAGAAATTCTTCCCAGCGCCAGACTAGGAATGGTGCGACCCAGGACCCGTCTGAGAGGTATACGTATTTGGCTCAGCAGATGAACCGTGATGAGGACCAGATAGTCCGAAAATGGCACATCAGGTTCTCAGGGTCCTCAAAGGAGCAGAGCGTCGAGTTATTCCTAACAAGAATAGAGGAATGCAGAACTCTAGCTAATCTGACACACGACGAGGTGCTTGCGTCGTTGTCAGAGCTCCTAACTGGGGTAGCAGCCACCTGGTACCGGAGTAACCGCCACACATGGCGATCGTGCCCAGATTTCATAGAGGCCATAACGCACATGTATGGCGGGGATAAAGGACATCAGCAGCGCGTCATGGCGGAAATAAACGCGAGGACTCAAGGCAGAAACGAACTTACGCGTGATTACGTGGTAAATCTACAAGCCATGATCCTAAAGTTGGTTCCGGTGACTAGCATCGCTCAACAGTTAGACATGTTGCACCGGAACATGCGGCCAGAACTGCAAAAGATGGTAATGCGAAATCAAATTACGGATTACCGAGGGCTCCTGGACCTGGCCCGGGAAGCCGAATTAGCGCTCGCGGCAGATAAGGTGTATCACTCGCCACCACCGCCCGAGCGCACGTGCATGCCAGAATTTTCCTACGTGCCAACTGAGCCGTCCACGGATCAGCGGATAAAGCAGAGTCCAAGCGTGGCGGCGATGGGGCACCAACAGCACGAGCCTCGAGAGAGCCTCGAGGCTATGTTCCGTCGGGTCATGGACGAATGCTTATCGGCCTTGACAAAGAAAGGCACCGACGAGAACATAGGGCAAAAGCCTAGCCCGCCGCCAACCAGAAAACCTAAGAAGAAGGGTAACTGGGAAAATAGGCGGCGGGAGGGCGGGCAAAGTACAAACCAGCCTAGCGGAGGTAGTAGCTCGACCCACCAGGCTAGGCCGCAAAGTCCAAGAAATAACGGACCTCCACAAAGGCAAGAGTACCGAAGGGAACCCGGATATGAGCAAAAGGGAGGCAACAAGCCCAATGCTGCCGGAAACCAACAGGGAAACGGCCAGGGGGGCAGGTAAACATGACCACATATCCGCCCCCAGCTCTCGCACCAGAGATCGAGGGTAACTCGGTCCAATCGTCTGGGGTAGAGAGCGAAGAAGTGCCCGTGATTCAAGCAAATGAAGTCAACCAAGAAACTTGCTCGCGACGGTGGCTTCAAGTAGGTGTAGCCGGTTACAGGTTACGAGCACTCTTCGATACAGGAGCTTCCTGGACTGGGATAAATTCTATAGGCCTACAGCTCGCTACGGCCTGTGGAAAAGAGTTAATCCCAGCTAGCGGCCTAACAGCACGAGTGGGAAACGGGCAAAGCATAGCAGTGGTTGGCTATGTGTATCTGCCCATGGTCGTGGCTGGCGTGTGCAAAGAAGTGCGCATCCTAATAATGCCAGATCTAGATACGGAGTGCTAGTTGGGGGTAACCTTCATTAAGAAGTTTAGCGCTGTCTTAGACCCCACAGATAATACGCTGCATCTCAAGGATGACGATGCAAGCGTAAAGTTAGAAGTAGCAGCCATAACCGCAAACAACACCGTGTCCGTATCAGCTATACGGTTGGCGGACCCAACAGAAGAACAGCGCAAAGAGATAGAAGCTTTAGTAGCTCAGCTGATCGGTAGCAGCCTGGCACCACTAGGGTGTACTTCGTGGATGGAGCATGCAATAGACGTCGGATCTACAAGACCCATTAAACAGAAGTACTACCCGGTATCTCAGAAACTCGAGGAAGAGATGCACAAACAGGTGGAGGAAATGCTAGTCGCGGGAATAATAGAACCCTCGACAAGTGGCTGGTCAAGTCCAGTGGTAATGGTACGCAAGTCAAACGGGGAGTTCCGTTTCTGCGTGGGCTTCAGAAAAGTGAACGCAGCGTCAAGGCCAGACGCGTACCCGTTACCATACATGGAAAGCATCTTACGCAAACTACAGAAAGTGCGATACATATCCACGTTGGATTTAAGCAGTGCGTACCACCAGATACCACTTAGTCCGGAGTCCAAAGAGACTACGGCCTTCACCGTGCCAGGCAAAGGGCTTTTCCAATTTACGAGAATGCCCTACGGTCTTTCGTATGCCGGAGCGTCCTTTCAGAGGCTGATTGACAAAGTCATCGGCCCCGAACTCGAACCTTTTGCTTACTCGTATCTCGACGATATAATAATAGTCACAGAGACATTCGAGGAGCATAAAGAGGTTCTAAAAAGAGTTCTGGACAGGATACAGGACGCGGGCCTCACAATAAATCGCGAGAAGAGCTTCTTCTGTCGCGATGAGGTCCAATATCTCGGGGTCATAGTAAATAGAGATGGTTTTAAGCCAGACCCCGAGAGAATAAAGCCCATTATGGAGTATCCGGTACCGAAAAACCTCCGTCAGCTGAGATGCTTCTTAGGAATGGCCTCGTGGTATAGAAAGTTTTTATCGAACTTCGCCACAATTGCTGAACCACTGACCGAATTAACGAAAAAGGATCGGAAATATGAGTGGTCAACGACAGAAGCAGAGGCTTTCCAAAAGCTAAAAGCGCTAGTAGCTTCTCTACCGATTCTATACAGACCGGTATCTAACGCGCAGTTCGTGGTGCAAACTGACGCAAGCGATACAGGTCTGGGAGCGGTGCTATACCAAATAATTGACGGCGATGAAAGAGTCCTAGAGTTCACGAGTCGAACTCTGAGCGCAGCCGAGAGGAATTATAGCGTGACGGAACGAGAATGTCTAGCGATTCTCTGGGCAATTAAAAAGTTCCGTCCGTATATAGAGGCCTACGACTTCAAGGTTATCACGGACCATAGCAGCTTGAAGTGGCTCCGTGATCTCCAAAACCCGACCGGCAGGTTAGCTAGGTGGGCTTTGGAGCTGCAGAACCACAGTTTCACGGTCGAACATCGAAGGGGCTCGTTGAATAATGTCCCAGATGCCCTTTCACGGATGTTCGAGGAAGAAGAGCCAGCGGTCGCCGCGTTAGAGCTCGAGCGCGATACAAACGACCACTGGTAGCTCAAGATCGTGAAAGAGGTTCAACAGCAGCCGCGAGACTTTCCCACGTTCAAGCTGGCGGGGGGGAGACTGTACAAGTACAACCCTAATGAAGTCATAGACGAATCTCTCGGCGACGACGATGCATGGAAGTTAGCAGTCCCTCACGAAAATCGATGCGAAGTACTGAGAGAATGCCATGACTTTCCAACTGCTAGGCACTTGGGCCGCGAGAAAACTCTAGAGAGAGTAAAGCGGAAGTATTATTGGCCACACATGTCTCGAGATGTGGTCAGATACGTGAACCAGTGCCAAATTTGCCAGCACTGCAAAGTCGAACAGCGCGCTCCAGCAGGATCCATGGGACGTCGTATAACACAGCGTCCATGGCAAATCGTGGCCAGCGACATTATGGGACCCCTCCCTAAAACCAAGCACGGCCACGAATACATTCTCATCTTCCAGGACCTGTTCACACGCTGGATCGAAGTAATTGCGATAAAAAGGGCAGATGGCAAATCGGTGATAAAAGGGCTCAACGAACGAGTATGTCTGTGGTTCGGAGTCCCCGAGGTGTTTCTCTCCGATAATGGGACTGTATTTAAGAATGCACCCTTAGAGGCATTCTTAAAGGAGACAAACGTGCATCACACGTTTACACCACCATATCACCCTCAAGCCAATCCCGTCGAGCGTGTGAACCGAACGGTGAAGACCATGATCATGTCTTACGCTGAGGAGAATCACCGGTCCTGGGATGAGCATCTGAACGAGCTGGCGTTCGCGTATAATACGGCAGAACACAGCTCTACCAAGATATGTCCTGCGATGCTCATTTACGGCCGACAGCCTGACTAACCGAAGACACTAAGGCGGGAGGAAGACAGGTTAGCCGAAGAGCAAGGGCAGCAAGAGGCGATAAATAATTGGGTGGCGCGCATAGACAAGCTCCGCGAATTGCACGTTCGGGCGACGGCCGACGCGCAAGCGGAGCAGGCGAGACAAGCCAAATATTATGACGCTCATCGTCGACCTCCAGAATTCTGTCTAGGCGATCGTGTATGGAGAGAGAATAAGGTACTATCCTCAGCAGCTGAGGGGATTTCTGCCAAATTAGCCCCGAAGTACGCGGGGCCCTACACGATTGTGAATATTCTAGGCGAAAACACCTATGAGATCCAAGGTGAGGATGGTCCAACGTTCAGTCCCGTCCATGCGCAGCAACTCAAGCGATACGTCTCCGCAGAAGAGCCCAAAAACTACTTGGACAAAAGTAGTCAAGAAGTAGCCCAGTCGCTACCACCGAGGGATTCTTCAGCCGAACGTAACGTGCCAGCGGGCAACAGCGTTGGTCAGGGGAATGTACAGCCTCGGGCGACAGCTAAGAGGCGCGGTCCACCTGGTAAGACCGCGCTGTTAGTTAGGCCAGGAAAGCGTGCGAGCGACGGCCGACCTACGCGTGCGGTCCGTCCAACAGAGTCCAAGCGAGGCCCAGGGAGGCCAAAAAAACAATTTACCCCAAGAAAACATCTGGCTATTCGAAGTAATTAAACTATTGTTTATATTTTTTTTTTGCTTTTATGCCAAATTTACCACAAAATTACATTTTTTAAAAATGTATTCTTTACAGGAAGTTTATCCTATTATCTGCGCGAAATTGAAAAAATTGACAAAACTTCAAAAAGTATATAGATGGAATTGATAAACAAAATTCTTATTTAACACAAGAATTAAATACTGTGATACAAAATATCAGAAGTGAAAGAGGTAAGGGGAACTATTGCTGTGTATGTGTATTCATGCAGACGAAAGTAAAATTATGTTGCTTTTTGATTAGTTAGAATCGTACATTATGACACTGGTGTTATGTGGAATGTGATTATTTACTCGCTTCGCTTGTGCGACAAACGACTCATGCGGTAAAAATCACCTTACACACCAGTTCCAAACAGTATTTTAAACCACGAGAGCTTAAATTATGTCAAAGTTGCGACTTTTAGGTTAGAGTGGTATAAAGTAATTTTTTTATATTCTAATTTTGATTTTAAGTTTAAAGTATTTTTTCTATGTATAGTAAAAATGAAATACCTATATTTGTATTTCTAATTTATGTTATAGGAATCAGAATTCGAAAACCCAGTGAATTAGCTGAAAGCAATACAACTCCAAAAAAAACTTCCGGGACAAAGCCTCCATTACAAGATACTTCTGACTCCTCTTCATCTGAGTAATGTTTTATAACCAATATATTTTTCTATGTTTGTATAGTACACATTCCATATTCTTAATTACTTGCTCTAAGTGCGTATATTAATCTTCCAAAGTTTTGCGTTGAGTATTAATTAGAAAATGATTTTTTGCAAATCGTTTCCTATAGATTTCAATTAAAAGTTATGAACGAACTTTTTTTCATGAATCAGTATTGCAAAAAAATGTTCATAAAAAGCGAAAATGAGCATTTGAGTCATGTAAATTTAAATAGGTTAATTAATCAGATAATTAAAAATGTTTTTTGTTTCTTATATTAGAATACAAAAAATCCTACCAATTTATGAAAAAGCTATATTTATCAAAATACATTTAAAATGTTTATATTTCCAACGTTTAAGATATTAAAAAGTTAAACGTTTAAGGTTGTGTTTAACAAGAATTAAATACGAGTTAAAAACTTACAAACAAATGTTTATAAAAAATGAATATGATCATTTGAATCATGTAATTTAAGTTCAGTTTATCAGACAATTAAAAATAAAGTACTTTTTTTGTTACTTATATTAGGGTACAAAAAATTCTACGTTTTATATGAAAAAGTTGCATTCATAAAAATATATTTAAAATGTTGAACAAGAATAAATTAAGGATAAGTTGAAGTATTAAAAACAAATGTTCATAAAAAGTGAATATGATCATTTGAGTCATGTAAATTTAAATTTTAGTTTACCAGATAATTAAAAAAATAAAGTACTTTTTGTTTCATATATTAGGATATACAAAATCCTACGTATTATGTAAAAATGTTGTATTCATGAAAATCTATTAAAAATGTTTGTATTACCAGCGTTTAAGACATTAAAAGTTGCGTTTAAGGCCATGTGATACTCAAGTGTAAATCCCTGCGTTACCGATATGTCGGTAACACACTACATATTGAGTAATAATTAAATTATTAATAATTTTTTGGACAAAAACGCTCTGTCAGGCGCTCGGGAATTCTTTGAAGATGATTATGCCAAAGTTTCAGAATTGAAATGATAATTGTCATCGAGTTATCCACTTTCTAGTGAAATTTTTTATCTAAAAAGTGGATATAAGCTCGAATATACATCGGATATGCCTGCAATTTTACACATATACTCCCTGTACCGTTTGCGAGCGCCTGACAGACTTCGTTTTTCGAAAATCGATAAAAAGTATTATTTTATTTTTTTCCATAAATAAACTTTCGACAATGAGTTGTGAGGTTGGCAAAACTACTCACCACTAACGTAAAATGGTTGTGCATGGTGCAAAGTAAGTCGTACCAACCTCTTTTGAAGCATTATATTTGTTTACGTTGTATAGTTCTCATAAATGACTATAGATGGCGCAATGACTCCGCGGCCGCGGGACTGCCGGGCGGCCGGGCGGCCGGGCCGCCGCCGTCGCTATTCTCGTCGACCTCCGTGTCGCGTCCGTTATGTTGTGACCTAGTGACCTAGTGACTCGTGACTAGTCAGACTAGTGTAGTGTAAATAAGTGCAGTATTTAGTGCTGGCGAGATCGACATCGCTGCACCCTCTTCGTTGTGTGCCGTGTGCGTGTATGCCCAAGTGCAAGTGCTACAGCTCGTTAGTCATCGTGCAGCGTGCTCACTCCCCTGCTCCGGCTTGTTCTTTCCAAACATGTGCCCGCAGCATCCTTCGGCGCCGGCGCGCCGCATGGCCCGCATCGACCAAAGCTCTAGTGCGCACGCGCTTCCACGCTTAAGTACGACGACAGGAAACGATTTCTTCGGTGTTGAGGTTTCTGCTCTGCTGTTCAAAAAGACCTTCTGCTGCTGTCCAAGAGATTGGCTTCGGCGGCGATGTTGGACTTCTCTCCAGCGCTGTTAGCATACGACGGCTGCCACTCTTAGAGGTTATGTTGTTCTCTGTGTTTACAGGTGAGATCAGTGCGACTATTATACTTTCTCTGTCTCTGTTGTGTTCTTATATTCTATTCTTCGTAGATCTGCTACGAGAGAGAGCTGCCATGTGGAAGTTGTGCATCTTTATTCTTCAGGTCACTGCTGCTCCTTCCTCCAGATCTCAGCTGCTGCGCTGCTGATGTTTTTCGAGCCAGGAACAGCTCCCACTAAGTATAATACTGTATCATTGAGGAGATCAGAAATTGCATACACAATCCCTTTGTATGTATTGCATTGTGTCTGGACATTCTGGTAAACTTTGAGCGAGGGTGAGGAGGTCTTAGTTGGAAATGCACATGCGCTTTTTCGACTTTTCGTTCCAAAGAACCCTTTCCATTCTCAACAAATATCTTAAACTTTACACACACTATGTTATATATGCTGAGATATTATATATCTAATTTCAGATCTAAATAATCAGCCAGTGTAGAGGTACAGCATTTTCTGTGTTTTTCAAGAAATTATAAAAAAAAAGTTATTTCCTCCATACTGTCTGATTGAGGAGATCAGATATTGCATACACAATCCCTCTGTATGTATTGCATTGTGTCTGGACATTCTGGTAAACTTTGAGAAAGGGTGAAGAGGTTTTAGTCGAAAATGCATATGCGGCATTTCAACTTTTCGTTCCAAAGATCCCTTTCCATTCCCTACTAGTATCTTAAACTTCCCATACATAATGGAATACATGCTAAGGGACAGTTTATGAAGTTTCAGACCTACATAATTAGCAAATCTGGAGGTATTGCAATTTTTGTGCTTTTTCAGGAAATTTTTAAGAAAGGAAAGTAATTTCCTCCAAACTGGCTGATTTAGTAGATCTGAAACTCAATATACAATGCCTCAGCATGCATTGCATTGTGTGTGAACATTCTGGTAAACTTTGAGAAAGGGTGAGGAGGTTTTAGTCGAAAATGCACATGCGGCATTTCGACTTTTCGTTCCAAAGATCCCTTTCCATTTCCTACTAGTATCTTAAACTTTCCATACATAATGGAATACATGCTAAGGGATAGTTTATGAAGTTTCAGACCTACATAATTAGCAAGTCTGGAGATATTGCAATTTTTGTGCTTTTTCAGGAAATTTTCAAGAAAGAAAAGTAATTTCCTCCAAACTGGCTGATTTAGTAGATCTGAAACTCAATTTACAATGCCTCAGCATGCATTGCATTGTGTGTGAACATTCTGGTAAACTTTGAGAAAGGGTGAGGAGGTTTTAGTCGAAAATGCACATGCGGCATTTCGACTATTCGTTCCAAAGATCCCTTTCCATTCTCAACAAATATCTTAAACTTTACACACACTATGTTATACATGCTGAGGAATTATATATCAATTTTCAGATCTAAATAATCAGCCAGTGTGGAGATACAGCATTTTCTGTGTTTTTCAAGAAATTTTCAAGAAAAAAAGTTATTTCCTCCATACCGTCTGATTGAGGAGATCTGAAATTGCATACGCAATCCCTCTGTATGTATTGCATTGTGTCTGGACATTCTGGTAAACTTTGAGCAATGGTGAGGAGGTCTTAGTTGGAAATGCACATGCGCTTTTTCGACTTTTCATTCCAAAGATTCCTTTCCATTCTCAGCAAATATCTTAAACTTTACACACACTATGTTATACATGCTGAGGGATTATATATAAAGTTTCAGATCTAAATAATCAGCCAGTGAGGAGATACAGCATTTTCTGTGTTTTTCAAGAAATTTGCAAGAAAAAAAAGTTATTTCCTCCATACCGTCTGATTGAGGAGATCTGAAATTGGATACGCAATCCCTCTGTATGTATTGCATTATGTCTGGATATTCTGGTAAACTTTGAGCAAGGGTGGGGAGGTCTTAGTTTGAAATGCACATGCGCTTTTTCTCCCTCAATCCCTCTGTATGTATTGCATTGTGTGTGGACATTTCAATAGTATAGCCAAACCTTGCCTCCAACTTCTTTTTAATAGTATAGCCGAACCTAGCCTCCAACTTTCCATCTGTCTATTCCTGGCAGTTCGATACTGCTCTCCTCATCCCCACTGCTTAACGCATTATTAATATTTTTTGTTTTGCCAAAGGCGAAGGGCTCCTGCGGATGACAACACGCCTTCAAATAATTATATTACCTTCGACGGCAGCTGAAGGAATAGGAGTTACCAGTTTGTTTTATCCATCACAGAAGAAGTTGCAGCGTGATTGTGATGGTGTTGTCTTAATTGTATTTAGATTAGTTCAGCTCCAGATCAGTAAGTTACACTTATTATTTTGGATTCCACTAATTAATATTAGTTGTAGCATGTATTAATTATGACCCTGAGTAAACCTTTATTAATAATTTTCATTTATTATTAATCAATCTTTTACGTAATTAGAATGAAAATCAAAATGTAAAACATTTTGAGTTTTAACTTATTATCTGCTTTTATAATTTTTTTTTTTAAATAATGGGTCATAAGTAGTATATGGTCAGGTATAGCGAGACATATCATATTAGAAGTGGGGGAGGGGGGGCGCCCCCGGGAAGGGTCATTAAGTCAAGTGTTATGTAAACAGTAGCTGCACAGTAGCTGTCCCATGTCAATGGGCCTATTGTTCTCAACCGCAACTGTTGTGTAAACAAAACACCCATTGACATGGCTAATTAGCTACTGTTTTTACATAGCACTTGACTTAATGACCCATACAGAGGCGCGACCCCCCGCCCCACTTGTAATATGATATGCCTCGCTATACCCGACCATATACGAGAGAGAGAGAGAGAGAGAGAGAGAGAGAGAGAGGAGGTGGAAGGCGGGCGAGGCGGTGGGTGATGGGGAGGCGGTGGGTGGTGGGTGAGGGAAGGTGGTGGGTGGTGGGAGAGGGGGTGGTGGGAGGTGGGTGAGGGGGGCGGGGAGGTGGTGGGCGCCGGTGGGTGAGGGTAGAACTGAAAAAATGTTTATAAAAATATTTTATTTTTGTACACACACACACACACACACACACGCACACACACACACATACACACGTACAAATTATGTTGCTTACGCGGACGCATCTCACACACACACACACACACACACACGCGCGCGCGCATACACAAGAGAGAGAGAGAGAGAGATCCTTTGTGTGGTGCAGGTATGGGCCTGCATTCCTAGTCCTCCGACGTTCGACGGTCAGCGCAGCGGGTGTCCCAAGCGGTCAAAGTATAAGAAATAGATTTGTATACGTAATAATGAGTTTGTGGCCCTGAAAAGGGCCGTTTTTTTTTTTGTATTAAGTTTTAATTATATCGTGAATAACCTTGTTTTTTGGGAAAGGAATTGGTATTGGTTGAAAAAGATTTATATCGCGATGAATCTTTATCCGATGATGAATAATCTTTCTTTTGTTTATCAATGAGAGGCTGTTTATCCTCTGGTGTCTGCTTGCTGAATGGTGGCCCCATGATGTGTACTCCGTGAAGGCTGCAGACCTTTTGCTCTCGCGACTGTGCTACTATTAGCTTATATCTAAGATCGAGTGAGCGATGGTGGGGAAGGGGGCGTAAGAGTAGGATTATGAAATAATGAAGAAGGAGAAGGCAATTCAATTAAAATTTGTATTTATTGATTATTAACGGTTTCGTATACATCTTTTTCTAGTGTCGGTAAATAAAGACATTTTATTTCTACATACAGTCTTTCCACATTCGAACTACCAAAGTTTGAATAAATCATTCGGTTTTTTACATTAGATATTAACACATCTTTGTGATCATTATAAAGATTAGAAAATGTGGAACCGTCGAAACATTTATCAATAGCGCGGCTTTCCTCGAGTACTTTCAAACTGTCTATTATTACATCATACATTACATTAACATACGTGGACATATCCTCTAACTCTCGAAGGCGCAACTCGATACACTCACGCATGCTTTTTAATATTATAAAAGTATTACGCATAATCACAACACTAGGAAGTCTTTCAGCTTTTCTCTTCTTTTGCGCTGGTGCGTTCTCGTCGTCGTCGTCGTCGTCGTCGTTTCCAACCCCTGCGCCACTGGATGTATCGATATGCAAGCCGTCGGTGATGTCCCAAGCCTGCGCCTCATGCCGATACACCCGGCTCCGTAATGACACGGGCTCCGATGTTTTTTCTTCTGAATGATTCCAAGTACTCTCGAGCTATACGCAGTGGTCAAATCAAGCTCGTGCTCTGTTAGATCTATTTTTACATCCGCCCGCTTGGGCCCGTAGAGATGATACATTATTGCAGAAAAATGTGTGGTGAATTCCTCCCAGGCGCTGCTTTCCATGGTTACGTATTTGCGTGGCGAAGTATCGCCACCGAATTGAATCACAGCACGGAAATGGCCGGCGTAATATTGCAATCCAAGGTATGCAAACTTCGTGTGAGACTTATTGAGTGCGTAACTTGTATTAAAAAGCAAGTTTTGTGGAAGCTCGTCTTGATTCATCATTATTAAAGCCTGTTGTCGCAAACTTGTTTTTAAAAAAGAAATACTAATTCACGTGACTGAAGCGATGAAGCTGTACTGGCTCACTTTGTGTGTAAAGAAATACTGAGACGTACTTTCTACAGCTGACTTGACTGCTGCTGCTGCTGCTGGTGTAGCGTGTTGCGATGAAGCTGTACTGGCTCACTTTGTGTGTGTGTGTAAAGAAATACTGAGATGTACTTTCTACAGCTGACTTGACTGCTGCTGCTGCTGCTGGTGTAGCGTGTTCTACTAGACTGACGCAACGTCGACCGCTGCGCTATTCGTTTGGGCGTGCGCGTCGAGATGTGGTAGGGGCTGCCAGCAGTGGGAGGCGGTCGCGCCACCAATGAGAATGCGTGTGACGCAACGTACCCGGTGGTGGGGGTAGACGGCGAGAAAAAAATATTAGGTTTATGACTGTATTCGATAAGTGTTTCCAATAATTGTCGTTATGAATGCGTCCATTGTTTAGCGCTTCCAATCACACACTCACGACAAAGATTTTCGTGAGGGGGAAATGCGCGCTGTGACGTGTAACTATAACAGTACCCGATAACAACGTTAAGTGGTTCTAAACACACTTCACTCTCGTCGTGAATGTGTCAATTGTTCAACGACTTTAACGGTCAGTTTCAAGAATGTGCTCTCAATTTTACGAGGCAAATGCATTCTTTGTTCTATGAGAAGGAAATGCGCGCTGTGATATGTACGCGATAACAGCGTTAAGTGGTTCTAAGAACACTTCACCATCATCATGAATGTGTCAATTGTTTAATAGTTTTAACGGCCGGTTTCAAGAGGGCGTGAGAAAGAAAAATGTGTAACTGCTTAAAAGTCAAAGCGCATACATTGAACGCACTCTTTGTTCAACGACATTTAAGTGTCGCGGGGTTTAAGTTACACATGTATTTCGTAACAAAACGTTTTAATACTCTCTCTCTCTCGCGGGAGGAAAATGAATTTAACTGTTTTTTTTTCTTTTTTCAGGAGTGGGAAAATGAAAAGGTCTGTAAATGAAAACATGATTTATGTAATATTTTTTTATTCAATCAAACTTACAAACTATGAATACATAAACTTACAAACTATGAATACATAAATTTTGGGAAGAGACAAAAACTTACAATCTACGAATACATATGGTATAACCGAGACAGGCACAATCGATGCTTAAAATTAACTACACTTTTTGAACAGGGGTCTGCTTCATTTCAGTATTAAGTTTTACAAGTAATGAACAATCACGCATACATACATACATATATTAGCAATGCAAAATATATCTTAAAGTTAGAAAGATTAATAATAATGGTTCAATGGCATACATGCCTGAGTGCACGACCCGTACCCCGTGAAGTAGCACACGGGAAATTGTACGCGCGGGCATCTTTTTTTCTTTTAATTTTTTGACCTTTATAATTTTATAAAATTTAGCAGCTATTTTGTCGTTGGATCGAGCATCCGTCGTAAAGATGTTACAAAATTTTTGTAAAGTAAAACCACTACACATAAAATGCAAAAACATAACGCAATATTCGCCGCACACTTTAGAATCGAAACTTTGCAACTTCTTCTTGTTCCACCTGAACCACTTGCAATTTCTTCTGAGTCGCTCGAGATGATGTCGCGACGATGGCGGTAGTCCATAGCTGTCGAAATAGGTACCTCGTGCATGGCTGTCTATGTAGAAAGCCACCCAATGAGAGCCCGGCTTGTCCGCTGTGTCGAGATTTGCAATGATTGCCGCTGGGTGGCTCAGTCGTCTAGGGATGTGATTGGCTGCGTAAACTCCGATTGAATTAGCAGAGAGTCCTTCAATGACGTGAGTTATTTCATTGGTGTTCATTCTTTCATTCGGTGGATGCGTCGTACTCGGCGGCCGTGACGTATATGTCATTATTATCGCTACTGGTGTCGCTATTTGTATCCCTTCGCGCGTAGGCGTAAATCGCTCTAGTGAACATCTCACTATCCACTTTTTCTTTAGGGAGCGCTTTCCATTCTACAGGAAGTATCGAATAGAGCCACTTTTTTAGCTGGTTAACTTTGTAAAGAGCACAATGCTCTTGTTTGGCCGGTAATGTTTTCGTTGAATGCGCTGTGCACAGTGTATTGGTCGGGAACATTCTCACGAGTTCTTTAAACGACGGTGACTTAAATCTTTCCAAGTTGATGGCGCGGCGTCCGAGAAGCGCTTCGATGTAGCGGGCCTTCTCCTCACCCCGTGTGTAAATCGTTCGCGACACTCGGGCTATGTTGTAAAGGTGACGATGTAGTTGGCGAAGTGTTACTTCCCCGTCAAACCATTGAAGGCCGTGAACTTCGACAGCGACAAAGGTGTTTGTCTCTTTGAGATCGTCCGGCAATTCGGCAAAGCTATGTGGTGCTTGCACTATCCAATGACCGCTAATTTTCTTTTGTAGGCACGTAACGGCCACTTCCTTGGGTAGAAACTTTCTTTCCGAATCACGGAAACCTTGAATATCAATTACGTAGTCCATTGTGAGTGAGTGCGTATAGAGAAATGGAAGCAGTTGTGTGCGCGTGCGGTCGCGTGTAAGAGAAAAAGCGAACTGATGCTAGAGAGCGGGACGCGTGAGCAGCGGGGTGCGCGTACCCCACTTTTTTTACGTACGTGGCAACGTCGCACGTGGCAACGTCGCACGTGTGCGTTAGTACTTAGGCGCTGAAATCCGTTAAAATTTGTCGTGTGGAGTCTATTTCGAGAACGTTATCGTACTCGGCGTAAACAATGCAGTTTATTGTAACAGTCGGTGCTGATGCGAACCCCACTTCGATGCGTACACTGCCCGAACGCACGAGGTTCCAATGAGAGTGGCAGTGTGCTGATAAATCAGGCGTGAGATCGAATGCCGTGAGAAAATGACCGATTGAATAGTTGTAGCGGTTTATGCCTAGGCCCTCATTGAGAAAATGTATTCCTGTGCCTGAGTAGAGTGTTTGGAAGGCTTCGATAAATGTTGGGGAGTTGCCCGTAAAGTGCGGTTGTAATGGCTTGCTTGGTATTTGAACGCCATCGATATACAACGAGAGATAATTTATGTCAAAGTGTTGAAAGTTGAATGGGTTTAGCGCACGATTTCCATTGAACGCTTTGTTATCGACGAAGCCGATGATTATACGTTTCGGCAGTTGGCCCAGAATCGCATTATCGATGCTATCACCTAGGATGCCTGTGTGAAGCGTAAATGTTTTCACTTCGACACGCGTAATGGGGTATTTGGCTGTTGCTTTGGCCAATGTATTGGCGTGTGCGATCAAAATACCGGGGTTTATCTTGACGCGGCGAATAATGAGCGTAGCTTCTTTTATTTTTATTCCGAAACGGCCATCGTTTGTGGAATCCATCAGACAAAACGCGTCCTTGCTACGCACTAGACGCACTCTCATTTCGACGCCGTTGATGAGCATTTTATCCTGATTAAACAAGTCGCAGTGCAGATGGCCAATCATATCGAATGCGCGCCCCTCTTTCGTAAAGTATTGTCTCTGAATGAGACCTTTGTTCGACCCGATTCCTTGATTTTCCGGAGCACCTTCCATACAGCCGGGTGTATCATCGTACCAGAGGCTTGCTGTGAGATGAGAATCTTTGGCAGCGGGTGAATAGCTCAACAGTGACTCTATGTAAGCTCTGTACGCATACATGTTGTTGGGTGGTGAGGCGAGCTTTTGATTGAGAAAAATATCGATTTGGTTGAACATTGAATGAAGAAGATTGTTTACGGGGCCAACTTTTAGATTTGAGTCGGGGTCGTCGCTGGGAAGTATTTGTGCTTTTACGAAGAGCATGGTGTGTGCGAGGTCGATGTAATGCTCGCTGGCACTGGGTACGACGAATTCGATGGGGCATCACCCTCGTCGCTGATCGAGGAGACAGGCTTATAGTTCAAAAAAGTGCTACCCTCGATGGAGGTTTGAGTAGATGGGAGAGAGAAAAGGTCTAGCTCGCTCGACATACACTCTGACGAGTGAGAGTGCAAGAAAGACATTTTTAAGATTTACTTTGGTCCGAAAATATCGTGAATGTCGCGAAAAGTAGGGCTTTTCCGCTTTCTCTTGCTCGCTTTACGAGTCTTGCGCGCGACTGATGTAATTTTTTCTTACGCTTGCTCCGCGAGGTACGGGTGCTTGTGCGTGTCTTTGTCGACTGCCGCTGTCGTTTGACGCGCCTGGTAGTTTTATACCCCGAACCCTTCATGATCTCGCTAATTTTCTCGGCCGCTTTTCTCTTGAGATGCCTTCCCGATTCTCCGGCTCTCGATTTTATGGCCTCCTTGAAATTGACACCATTGTTTGCGACATCGTCTATGATTTTCATACCTGCGCGCGGGGTCTCTTTCCCCATAGCCTTAGCGCCACTTCTGACGTACGGGAGAATACGGCGAAAGAGGCCTCCTAACCAAGAGCCAATGCCACGCCCTCGCTGAAAGGGCGAGCCCGCGAAAACGTTTCTCACACCGCCACCGCCCCCTATCTGCTCGTCGTAGTATCTAGTGTAATGAGCCATCTCAGCGACTTCGCCTGAAATGGAGTGTCACAGTCAGCGTACCGTACTCGAATGGAATGCGACGCCCGTGCTGGTCTCTTATATCGATGATAATATTGTGAAAATTATGATAGAGAAGCGGTATGTAGTGAGTGGATGTGAAACGCTGCACAGCACTGCAGCCGTATTTGAATTTTGAGTTATCCAAGGAAACGATGCGCAAGAGGGCGGCCTGTGTGTCCCCCACTGTGTAGGGCTCACAAATATCTGTATAAACGTACAGTTGGTCAGGTATGGCGCGCGAGAGCGAGGCTGGCCTCTCGGCTACAATTTCTCGCAGTGCGCCATGGTTAAAGGTCGTAAACAGAGTTTTTTCCCGGGTTCGTCATCGAAGCCAAAAATGCGCAGAATTTTGTCATTGAAATGAGTCGCATGTGGCTGTTGACAGTCGCACTTGCGTCTGATGGCATAATAGCCATTGCTCTCCTTTACGGGTTCAAGCATGTGATGCTTATAAGTGTCATTCGAGTTGTTTATGGCATCTGTCAGCTGTTGGAGAGAGTCGTAAATGCCGACTGGAAAACGGCAGAGTGTTTTCTCAGTCTCTTCGTTGTCGTCCTCGCTGTACGAACTAAAAGTGTAAAAGGCGTCATTGTCTTGAAAATGCACGATACTACATGGTATGTGAATTTCCACCAGGCCGACCTGCCACTCTCCGTGTAATTTGATCTCGCGCGGCAAATGCGTGGTGAAACAGCTGGTTGCGTTATCGGGAAAGAAATCCATACTACTGTTGCTAGGCAGTACCATGTAAAAATCTTCGCTCGCATCCATGCCTGCACGTGGTTTTCTACGAAATGCTCTTGAGTTGACTCGCTTTTACCCAAGAATTAAATTTATCGGGATAGCCTAGCCACTTGACGAGAACTTGCTTGTTGACACCGCGGCCTTTCGTACGCACGATACGCTCGATTTTGAAGCTCTGCTCGTCAGCCACGCGATCTTGCCCGACCAATACGAGCTCTTCGTTGTAAAAGAAGCCGTCAATTATTTCACCGTTTAAGTCCGCCAATACGTACGTGTACAGTCCTTGGCGCCGCGATACACGTATTATCTTGAAAATCTCCTCGCTGAAATTTTTTCGTATCCTCGCTCGAAGGTGTTCTTTGTACGACTGATGCGTACGAGGTCACGCACGGCAAATTTACAGTGAGGCTCAGCAGGCCGCCGATAATTGGACCGTGCGCGTTTGGCCAAGTTTTCGCGCGCACGCGCAGCATTGTAAAGGTTGACCTCTGCGGGGCGCATTCGTGTACCGCTGTGGAGAGAATGATTATACGCGTACACAATTTTTTGTAGAACATCGATGTAGCGCTTAGTGTTACGGTGAGAGAAATATCTCCACATGCGCTCGCGCAATGTTCTGTTGAGGCGCTCGACCACGGCCGCCTTGACATCTGGATTTCTAGCGACACGAAAATCGATCTCCAAGCGCTTGAGAAGATTTTGAAATGCGCTGCCGAGGAATTCCTTGCCGCGATCGGATTGTACGCACCGAGGTAAGCGCGGTTTCGCTCTGTCGGTAATTCGTTCGAAAGCGTCGGCAACGTTGCGCGCCGTTTTATCCTTCAACGGTTCAACCCAGGCGAACTTACCGAGTACATCGATGACCACGAGAATATAGCAGTATCCGTCGTTGTAATCCTTTAGTGACGTTAGCTGAAGTAGATCGTACTCCCACACGTCATCGACGTTCGTTACATTGTACGACAGACGGGGAAATCTTCTTTTTATCGGATGATGAAGCGTGTAGGTATCTTGATTGCTCAGCCAGGCGTAAATTTTTTTCTTCTCCTTCTTGGCATTCACGCGTAGAAGGTTTCGCGCACCCGCGTAACCAGCCTCATGCTCGAGATCGTAGTATTGTTGGTCGTAAGACATCTCATTTACATATCAAACCGCAGCCATTTTTTCTTGATCTGCGCTTTACTGCGTGTTTGCATGGGCGAAGCTGCGCTATTTTCTTCAGCCGCTATAGCGTCGTGCCGGGGCAGTCGGCGCTTGGCAGTTTTCGCGGGTGCTGTCAATATTCTTCCAATTTTCAAAACTTTGGGGTTTTCGATGAGATTAACAGGCGTCTCACTAGTTTTGAGAAATTTCGCAAACTCAAAACGCCCAGCAGGCACGTCCGTCTCCTCGCTCGCAGGCGTGCTCTTTTGTAGTGTGTCAAGAAGTAACTCGATTATGTTCGAACGCGCCACATGACGCCCGTCGATGGTCACAGTGCCTGCATTGTCCCACTTTAACCGCTCGGGAACCGCTGTCCTCCAGTGCCGGAGCAAGAGTCGTGCTTTGGGCACGAGTACTCTGGGTATACCTCGGAGAATGGCGTCCTCACTGAGCGGTGCGAGACTCTCTTCGATTTCGTCTATTTCGTGATTCGTTTCGCGCTCGGCGCTACGTTCGCTGTCGCGGAAAAAAAGATAACGACGTAAAATTTGCAAATAATTCAGACATTTTTCGTAATCATCGCGCGCCGCCTTCGAGCGTAAAACATCGTACATTTCGGTGTCCAAGCGAGAAAAATTATCACCCTGAGTTTGTAAACTTTTTTCCTCGTTATCGGCGGCGGCGGCGGTGGCGGCGGTTGGGGCAGCGGCCATCGAACTTTCGGGCACGAGAATCATTTTACGCGCGCGCTCCATCTTATTGCGTGTCACGCGAGCCAAATATTTTTGAAATGAGAGTACTCACGATTGGAGCTAATAAGATAGGTAGGAATGATCCGCCGTTCTGAACAATCACGCGTTTCTTTGTGCGCCAGTCGTTGTTTCCAACACTCGGGTGTGATAACTTGCGCAACGCGGCTTTATGCTTACTCAAACGCCTTTTCTCGCTGTCGGATAATTTTACGACCCCGTGTAAAACGTTCAGCACGCACTCGCATATACACTTGACGAGGGGTTTGTCAGCCGCTCGGGCTATGACTGTGCGATGTTTCTTATCACCGTGGCAGAGTGCACCGAGTAACGCGAGATTTTTCTTGGAAAAATGTTTACCATGAGGTAACGTAGCGCGACAAGAGGCAGCTCGTCCGTACGGCGCCATAGTTTTTTCCGACTGACGTTCGCTCGCGCAAATCACCGTGATTTAAAGTATTTGGGCACGTATGCGTAATGCGCGCCGTCATCGGGGAATATGTTCGCGCGAAATCTAAACTCGTCGAGGCAATCTTGCGCGAGGTCTATAAAGAGATAAGAGTGCGGGGTTCGCGTGGCGTCTATGTAGGCTTCGCGGAGAAAACCCGAGTCTTCGGGATGAATTTGACGCGCGAGATGCTGTATTTGTGCCTTGTCGCGCGGATTTTTGAAGAGCACAAGGTACTTTGTATTTAAACTTATGTCACGTTGCGCTTTTCCTTTGTGGAAAACATTTTGTGTTATGAATATCACACTGATATTTTTGTGATGACTACCTTTCGTAAATAAGTCTAAAATAACGTCGCTCGAGGATTCTCGCATAAGATCATCGAGAATGAGTAATTTTTCTTTTCGTTGTCCGAGGAATAGTCGGCCAGATGCGGAAGCCCCTCTCGAAACTCAATGACAGGTTCTTTGGGTTTAAAAGCAGTTCTGTAAGCCTCTTGCCATTCAGCGTAATAAAACAGTATACGGTCGAAGCGTGCGGTACACATGACCGGTAAATGAGCGAGAAAGCGCTGAACAAAGCGTGTTTTTCCACACCCTGTGGGTCCGCACACACAGCACGTAAACGGGTGTTTCAAGCGCGTGTCCATATTTTTTTGTTACGACGTCTAGGCACCGAATGAGCGCGTCTCACACTTTTCCATGCATTTTATAAGACCCTCTTTTTCAGTCGAGCGAAACATTGACAAAATTGTCTGCAAGACGCGCGCGCGGGGGGCGGCGGCGGCGGCGGCGGCGGCGGCGCGTGCGGACTAGCATCTTTACCGCGGTGATGAGCTGGATGACCGCGGCGACAAGCTGATTCGCGCTGACTAGCATGCCACCGCCCGCGGAAATGAACAGGTCTACCGCGGTGACTAGCATACAGCCGCCCGCGGAAATGAACAGGCCTACCGCGGTGACTAGCATACAGCCGCCCGCTCAAAATTATTAAAATTATTAATTATTATCAGCACATGCTTTTTTTTCAATCTACTACTAATATGAGGAAAGTGATGGGTATAGGTAGAAATAACAACAATAATAATAATGATAAAACATTTTGCAGGTAAAATTTTATTAAAAATATAAAAAGAACAATTTTTATTTTTTTACATAAATACACGTATTTACAGGTTTTATAAAATATACATACATACATACTATGTGTCAGTCTTGTAACCAAAAGGTAGTGATACAGCGTTGGAAAAGTATCTACGCTTCTTAAGTACAACAGAGCACGATTTTTTTCATCGCGGGTGATTACTTCATGCTCACGCGTGCGCCTGATCGCTTTATATTTCAAAACGATTGGGTCTCTTTCGTTTTGAAAATACGCTGCGATCAAACGTTCGATACTGTCGAAGTTTATTATACGTGAATTGGTGCTATTGAGGCTAATTCCCTTAATTTTACAGCACTCGACAGTTTCGCCTGTAGAAGGTACGACCACGCGGAAACCATAAAATTTTGGCCCTGCTGAGAGAAACTTTGTAATGTAGGACCCCTCGCCGTAGGCCTTTAGCTCGTCCGTCATGTTGCCGAGTAAAGAACCCAGAGGGGGCGTATACTCAGTAGGGTCGTCTTTCTTACATGTAAAAATACACGAGTCCGTGTCCATGTATAAAACACGCGCTGATGTGAGCTTTTCAATATAAGAATACAACACGAGACGGGCCTGTGCTGTTGTATACGCGGCTATTGCTACATTTGTATTACACGAAAGTTCGATAGCATCATCGCGATAGCGCCAATTTGTATATAAAAGTTGCTCGTTGACCATAAGAACGTCGAATACTTCTTTTTCCGGCGCCGTAAGAAGTTTTAGTAGAGCCTCACGCGTCTTTATAACAGCCGTTTGTTTCAAATTTGAGCGTTGCCCGAATTTTCCCCACAGCGAATTCAAACATAATTTCGCGACAGAACGCAAACCCGGATTTTTTTCTATTTTTTCAGGGTCTAAACTTATTCCCTCATCGCGCTCGTACTCGTAGACATACCGCTTTCTACTCTCGTCGTCTGTACAGTAAGCGGGCCAACCGCTCGCCTGCTGCTTTAGACGGAGAAAAGTATTTACATAGGATGCAAACAGGCCACCCGCACCCGTGACAGAATCAAACTGTGTGGTCTCATACTGCCAAATAACAAATATTTCTGTGACACTGTACCCAAGTTCGATCGCCTTCTGTAACTCGCAAGCAACCCATGTGCCTGTAAATTCACGCTCAGAGGGATGCTCGTGATTACAGTCAAACTCGCGCAATTCCTCACAGCACGAGCGGCAGAGACCGAAAATCAATCGCGAGTGCATTTTTACCGGTAACACAGGCAGTGTCAAATTACGAGGCGGTAAAACTTTGCACTTTATCAGCCCCTCCACGCGCGCGAGATCGTTGTTACAGCCGCCTGTCAACTCACAGCATTCATTGCCAACGTAAATACGCGGATGCCCGATTGGGTAACGTCCCCTCTTGCAAATGTATGGGTAAAGCGAACAAATATCGGTATATTTGATCTCTTCACACGGCGCAGCAGTGCGAGAAGTGACGATATTTTCCGTACGTCCACCGAAAAAAGCGTCGCGAGGGTTTAAAGATATTTTGCTCATGATCGGGTGAGCCGCTAAATATTGATTAATTTCCGGCTGTTGACTTTTTAAGCGCGTGAAATCGCACTCCCACATCTCGCGCACCTCGTATCCGAGACGTTTCATAGCGGCGACTTTTGCACACGTGGCCTCGTACGCCTGTGCGTATGTCTGACCATATTTGTTCTTTTTCACAGTCCGATCGGCGATAAAGCAGCGCGGGCACCCATGCGTGTAGCACCCTTGATATTCAAAAACAGTCCCCTTGTCTGTTAAGACAGACTCACCGAGCGGCGAAAGATACCCGTCTACTAGAAAACCCTCGCGTAAACGAAACTCGCGCGAACGCCCTGCGTGTATAATTTCACGGCCGCACTCGCGCTCGCAATAAAGCAACCACTCTACAGAACGTTGCGAGTGCTTATTTCCACGCCTATAGCCGGTTGGTGGTATCAGCCCGATAGTGTTAGGCTGCAAAAAATTTTTTTTAAATATATACATGCAGGTGGACGCTATTGTGCACGCGCAGACGAATGGGTCTGTTTGCGCGACTTCTATGAAAATTTCGCGAAACCGTATGCACGCCCGTCTCAAGATTTCAACGTCCATTTTACAGTATTCGACAATCTCTTTTGAAAGTCGAATACGTAGTCTGGGGGTGTATTCTCATACCACTCGAGAAAAGCGGCACGCTCAGTCACGGACATGGTGCCAGGGCAATAAAACTCGGGCGAAGGTAGAGGACCCCTGTAGTGCTCATTCTCACGGGTGTTGAAAAGGTGCGGAAAATAACCTTTCTTAGCGCTCTCGGGCAGGCCAAATGTCGCCGGGAGAGCACTCAGTTTCAATTGAAAGTAATTAATACTATCAATAAACTTGGTGCGGCCGTACTTTAGCTGTGTAATATTATGACCGGTTAATATTACACGGGGTGAACAGCGCTCGGAACTTTCCGCAAGTTCTTTCAATATAAATTGAGAATCGAATGCCCGAGCATTGTGCGCTATACATACAATTGCGGAAAAATCCGTCTTTTCGCGCACACAGAGTTCCAAGAGCTGTTTAACGGGATCGCGCCTGAAAACGAATTCACGCACACCGCAAGTGGGGCAAGTTATTTGTACATCGTCCACGTCGATGCAGTCCGTGCATACTTGGTGGGCGACGCACAAATTAGGCACATGGACGCGCGCCTTTTCACCATACGGGGTGTCTTGTGTCGTTTCAAAATCATAAAAAATATAAAGATATTTTTTGGTTTTACCCGCCTCGTCAACATTAATCGGGTGCATGAAGCACATGTCATTAAAGCTATGCTGCTTTTGACAGTGTCTACAAAAGCTAATACCGCACTCATGTTTTTGCTTCTGACACATGTTTACAATGCGCATACAATCCTTACACAGCTGCACAGCATCGCACACTTTTTATTATTTTTTTGTATGAACCCGCACGCTTGTGATTCGTAAAACAATTGTGGCCGAAAAATTGACGCCCGCAATCCACGCACTCTATCATTTCGACACCGTCGGTACGGCAGGGCGGCGAAACATAGCAGCACGCGCATGTCTGTGTACATTTGTGCTGGTGTACATAACGGTACCCTTATTGCAATAAGAGCAGAAAAAACGCGATTCGGCCGCTCCGTATAAATTCGTAATTAAATTAAAATGACGCGCACGCTCTTCAAACATCAAATAAATAATACCACTAAGTGCGATATTTAATTCGTGGAGAGTATTTCGACCGTCAAAGAGCGGTGGTTCGCCACTTCCAAAATTTTCTTTCTCGAAAACAACCAATGCTATACCGCTTGCGAGAAAAAATTTTGAAAGCACGTGACCTCGTCAAACCCGCATCCATCATCCGGAATATTTACCCCTGCTACGATCACGAGACTTTCCGCGCGCTCTTTTTGCAATTTTCGGCGGCCGTCCCGAATCGCTTGCCATTCTGCGCGCACCTCATCGCAAGGCTGTGCCTTGAGAGCAATGTATACCCTGCCGACCGCAAGCGCACGCGGTAAACATAAATTATCGTTATTATTAATAACGACGATTGACCGCTTCCGTAAATCGCTCAACTTTAAACCACCGCTCCCACCCGCGCCTACAGGTACTACTACATAACACACTTGTAACACGAGCCCCTCGCCGATACCCAAAATTTCGTTACTCTGACTTATGGAAGCTATTAAATTCCATAAATCAGCGTAATTAAAGTTCGCGACGGGTCTGAACGACAGCCCGCCCGTACCGCGAGAAAAGCGCTCATTACAAATTGTAATACCTATTAGAGCATCACCCGGAACACGCGCGGTTGTATAATCGTGTATATCCCTAATCGCCGCCTCTAACCATAATACCGGATTTACATTCGCACGCGGTTCTATAATTGAAAAGTTTATCCTATGACCCTGCACTCCGAAGCGTCGCAGGTATTGCTGTCCCTCGACCACAGCTGTGAATCGCACACCGGGCGGTCGTACTCTGTCGTAGTCCTCAGTGTCATAAATTTCCTCTTCCACAACTGCACCACTATCACCGACACCGCTGCCTACCTGCAGGGGCGAACGCCTCTCAGCTGTAACAAAACAAATGATACCTTTATTAATATATATCTATATTAAAATAATAATGGTTTTGTGGGATTTACTTTAAGGCTCAGCAGCCCCGCAAAGCTTTCTAATACTCTATCCACCAATTCGCGCAGATTGTTTTCTGTGTACAGAGGAGAGCATTCGTCTTCGGCTTGATCGCGAAACCATCGCTGGAGCCGTGCATTTCGATTGCTTGATACACGCTCGTATACCTCCACTAATCGCGTAAGCTCCGGGAGCGATGGTACAATCTGCGTTACAGAACGATCGCGACTTCGTACAACTGCGCACAGGAAAATATTTTTTTAAAGAAACGGGGACATTTAAAATATAAAAATAAATATTTACTTACACTCATTAACCACACGGTCGAGACGATCAAGTGGATTGTAACCGAAAGACGGCTGATTAGCTGTGGCGCACAACACACTAAGTATGTGCCTCCTTTCTCTGCGTGCATTCTCAGCGGCGGGAGAATCGTCGTCAGCCGCTACAGCAGGTGGGTGACTTGACAGAAGGCGAAACTCCTCATCGGTGAGAGGTGGGCGATCGTACGGCGCAAGATACTCGCCTATGACTTGCTCTTGAAGCTCGATTTCGTTCGCCACTTCGCGCGCCTCTCTTACGTCATCATCCTCCTCCTCCTCCATGCGAATATTCCCTACAATTAGCGCAGGGCTTTCTACCTCTCGTGGGGGTGGGACAACCTCCTCCTCCCTCTCACCGTCAGCATGCACGTCAGCTATAACAAGAGACGGGCCAGCGCCGTCTTCATCATCGCTTGTATCACTGGCATCGAAATTCAGAGTGCGAGCGACTGGATTAAACACACCCGCGGGGCGCCGCGAGCGCGAGGGTGTGTCGTCCTCAGCGCCGGAAAAATACGTAACGTCGCTGTCGTCGTCGTTTAGTAGACTCTCCAGAGCTGAAAATACCAAAATGTCAATGATTATAAATTTTGTTTGAAATTTTGTTTGAAATTTTGTTTTGAAATATTTTAAACTTACCAAGCCGTTCCGATCGTCCGTTGCTTATGTCAGTAAAAATCGGAAGATCGATTAATCCACGATCGAAAACAAACTCCTCGATTACCCGCAAAACATCACCGGCACGCCTAGACGCACGATATAGACGCGCGATCGCGCGGTAACCTGCCGTCCTAAGAGCCCTCTGTAATTGACGAATCAACTCGTCACGCGTCATCTCGCGCAAGCGTTGCAGCCACGAACTGCCTCTACTATATCTCTCTCTACCACAGAGACGAAGTATGGCTTTTCGCAGCGAAATTTTTATGAACGTATCCATCTCGGAGTTTCGAACAGAGTGAGGTTTGCGCAACGCTGTCAAGAGCTCTTATACAAGCGTGAGCGATAAAAATTCAACATCGTGTCACGTGACATTCATCCAATCGCGCTTTTCCACGCAACGACCAATCGCATTTTCCTAGACGGCCCTCTGCATACATGCATGTATGAAAAACAGTGGGCGTTTGATAAAAATCGTTATATGACACGAAACAACGCTTTTCCAAAGGAGACCCCGAGATGCTCGTTAAAAACAATGAGCCTTCTATACTCGAAACTTCTCGAAATCCAAACATTCGTGACACAGGCGAGACAAAAATTTACCGCGCATGGCTAATGGCCCCGAAATATTTTTTATAAAGCATAGTTTATTACTTTTGACGGGATGGGTCTACCCCCTGTAGTGCATCGGTGTTGCCGTTCAATCGCATTTTCCTAGACGGGTCTCTGCATGCATGTATGAAAAAACAATAACAGAGGCCCTAACGGGTAGTTGACAAAAATCGCTATATGACGCGAAACAGCGCTTTTCCAAAGGATACTTGATACAAAACAATGAGCCTTCTATACTCGAAACTTCTCGAAAGCAAAACATTCGTGACACATCTGTGGAATGCTCCAAACCCTCCTGTGGTGCATTGGAGTTGCCGTTATATGCCGCGTTCTCAAGTCGTAAAGATTTTTTGATAAAAATCGCCGACGGGGTAGTGCTGTAAACACCACTGAAAAATGACATGACAAACGGCCACTAGTCACGAGTATGAAAAAATTTCTCTCGGATTAACAGACCCTGAGGAAAAACATTTCCGACGTGTCCGCGCTTTCTTCCTAATACTTTGGTGGAGAATTCCTCTCGCGTTAAAACCATCTGGGGTCAGTACGGCCGCATACGCACCCCCTACCATACCTACTTCTTTCAAGTACCCGAGGCTATGAGGCTGATCGTGTATACGGGTTACTTCAGTCTTCACCATGGTGTCGAAAAAGGAAGGCGAGCTCATCATACAGATGCTGTGCACGGTCTGCGTCTACGGGCAGCACGTCACCAAGCAGCTAGCGCGAGCAGAGCGCGATGCTGCGTTTATAAGATCGCGGATTGACCGTGACTTCAGCAGTCCGAGGGACCACCGCCTACTTCGAAAGATTGTCGCTTACATAAGCGAAAATTCGAAACTACTAGACAAATGCTGTGAGGACATCCGGCTATTTTTGAATGTTTGGCCCGCGGAGCAGCGCGCCAGTGTGGAGGTCTGGGCCTGTACCCAGGAAGAGGCCGTCCGGAGAATGTTGAGAGCGGATGGCTCCACTCCTGCGGACGACAACGTCAGCGCTGCCACATCCGTCAGCACCGACCCCATAGCCACGGAGATATTGGACCTGCGGATAAGACTGCGAAAGCACCGACGGGCGCTACAACTCCACCGTGCCAACGCATTACAGGCTGCGAAGATGGTGCGGCAGCTAGAGGCCAAACTGAAGCGAGCGAACAAGGCAGCGCAGCAACAGCAGCAGTGGGAGCAGCCGAATATTAAACAGGAGGAAACCCCGCCGTATTGCAACGACTGCGGAATCATGTTCTGTGTCCTCGCCGGCGACCCGGAGGGACGGTCGTGGAATCAGTGCTGGCGGTGCAAGTGTTGGCGATGCGGAGCATGTCGCGAGGGCACATGCCCGTGTGTTATAGGGCTGGACACGCCCGGATCGCCCAGTGCTGGTTAAAAACTCATCAGTGAGTGCGCACGTGTGTGTGTGAATGAGACGTCTGCGCACGCCGTAAAATTTGTACACTTGCGCGTGCGGCATATGCGAGCGCCGTGTAATTTGTATGTGTGTGTGTGTGTGTGTGTGTGTGTGAATGAGGCGTCTGCGCACGCCGTAAAATTTGTACACTTGCGTGTGCGCGTGCGGCGTATGCGAGCGCCTTGTAATTTGTGTGTAAAAAAAGAAAAATAAAATATTTTTTATTTTTATAAACAATTTTTTAATTCTACCCACACCCACCATCACCCACCACCTCCCCTTCCCTCATCACCTCCTCTCTCTCATTCTCTCACACACCCCCTCACCCACCGTCCCCTCACCCACCTCCTCTCTCTCTCTCTCTCTCTCTCTCTCTCTCTCTCTCTCTCTCTCTCTCTCTCTCTCTCTCCCTCTCTCTCTCTCTTGTGTATGCGTGCGCGCGTGTGTGTGTGTGTGTGTGTGTGTGTGTGTGTGTGTGCGAGCTGCGTCCGCGTAAGCAACATAATTTGTACGTGTGTGTGTGTGTGTGTGTGTGTGTGTGTGTGTGTGTGTGTGTGTGTGTGTGTGTGTGTGTGTGTGTGTACAAAAATATTTTTATAAACATTTTTTCAGTTCTACCCTCACCCACCACCCACCGGCGCCCACCACCCCCCCTCTCCCACCACCCACCACCTCCCCTCACCCACCGCCTCCCCATCACCCAACGCCTCCCCCTCACCCGCCTTCCACCTCCTCTCTCTCTCTCTCTCTCTCTCTCTCGTATATGGTCGGGTATAGCGAGGCATATCATATTACAAGTGGGGCGGGGGGTCGCGCCTCCGTATGGGTCATTAAGTCAAGTGCTATGTAAAAACAGTAGCTAATTAACCATGTCAATGGGTGTTTTGTTTACACAACAGTTGCGGTTGAGAACAATAGGCCCATTGACATGGGACAGCTACTGTGCAGCTACTGTTTACATAACACTTGACTTAATGACCCTTCCCGGGGGCGCCCCCCCTCCCCCACTTGTAATATGATATGTCTCGCTATACCTGACCATATACTACTGTCATACCTGCAGCTTTGCGCTAACCTGTGAAAATTCTGGTCACAACACCGCGTGCTGGCGACAGTTTCTGGTCAGAATTTTTGGTCAAATAAAATCATTATATTTTAGGTTATGTGTATGCCCTGTATATATAATGATGCTCACTGCTATACATTCATCTGAATGCAACACGAATAATGGATCTGCCTTTTTGTAGTAAATAGATTTTTTCAGATTGTACTCCATTTTATCAAAGCAGAGCAGCATCTATATATAGTTTTGTAACACTACAATGATTTTTAATATATCATAAAGTTTTCATTGTGAAAATGAAAATATAATTAGAATTATTTTCAAGTAATGTATCATAAAGACATTACCTCTGACAATGTGAGCTAAGTTAAAAATTCCTAAACCCATTTTATGCATCGGTAAAGCATTTTCAATATTCTGCCTTTGGTAAATAACTAATCGGGTGATGGATTTTCATGAGATAAAGCTTATATCCTTGATATTTTGGTCATATTTATGATTTAAAAAGTTGCAAATATGAAAATTTCCTTATTTCAAGGTTTCTTACATTTTTTCTGATTTTTACCATTTAACTGTCAACTGATAAGAATTTTTCCATCGGACTTACAGTCTTACAAATTAAATTAAAATAATTAATATTTATGGCAAGTCAGATTGCCCTTGTTTATAATCACCCCCGCAGAATCTGAAATAATAATTTCAATAATTAAGTAAATTTTAATAATTTTACCATTTAAAAATGATTTATTGAAGTAAATATCTTTTCCCAGCAACCGGGGTAGTTGAATAAATTACTTCAATAAGTCACTTTTAAATGGTAAAAATCACAAAAGATATAAGAAAACTTAAAATTAGGAAATTTTCATATTTGAAACTTTTCAAATCATAAATATGAACAAAATACGAAGGATATAAGCTTTATCTCATGAAAATCCTTTACCCGGTTGGTTATATACCAAAGTCAAAATATTGAAAATGCTTTATCGATGTATAAAATGGGTTTCGGAACTTCTAGCTTAGCTTACATAATTTAGAGAGGTAATGTCTTAATGATAAATTATTTGAAAATAATTCTAATTATATTTTCTTCATTCATGCAGGGGACGTTAGATGTAAAATCCTAAGTTGTTATATTCTTTTAACTTGTTTGTATTACTGAGTGGATTATTAGTGAATGCAAGTAATGAAGTGATAGCAGTGACAATTTCGGAATGAAAATTTTACAAAATATCAATGCTTTTTCATAATGACACTCATGTCATAGATACTTGTTACTCAGGTGATAGAATGAAGGAGCACTGGTACATTCTAAGATTTAAAATCTGAATCTGCTATTGTTGCGTCTTTATTAGTTCTATTAATGTTACACAAATAACCTACTAGTCAGTGCCCATAAATTTTAACCTAATAGTAGCACAGATGCCGAGGGTCTTTTGTACTTAAGGATTTATTGGCTATACAATCAGTGTCAAAAGTTATTTTTTATTTAAAATATTAATAATTTGTTATATGGGGTTGTTTTTTTCTTTTTTATTTAAAAACTATGTAGGAGGGCATAAGACCAATAGTTAAAGCTCCCAAAATAAGAAATCAGACGAAAATTTTTGAAGTATTTCGACTTTTAAAAATCATATATTCTAAAACATTTTTAATTTCATTCATTACTTTATTAAAACATTTTTTTTTCTACCGAAGGCGAAGAGCTCCAGCAAAAGTCAACACAGCGTCATTTGATTCTCCCCTCGAGGGTGGCCGATACAGCTAGCTACTACTTCTCGAGAGGTATCACCGTGGTGAACAAAATGGAGAAACGACGGCGATGGTCGAGTTGAATGAAGCGCACCTTCTTGCGACGGACTTGTGTAAGTATTTCGCTTCCGACTGGGACTTTATTATGTACGTAGCATAGATGAACCTAACCTCTTAATTTTCGTCTACCTGCTCCCTTATTCCTGGCAGTTTAATACTGCTCTCCTCATACCTAATCTTTGACTCTTTATTAATACATTTTTTTTTCTGCCGAAGGCGAAGAACTCCCGCAAAAGACAGCACGGCGTCGTTTGATTTTACTCCTTTGGAGGCTGGCCGACGTAGTTACCCTTCCCAAGGCATCACCTAGTTGAATACTGAATTGATGACGACGTTCATACTAAATGGAAATATGATGGAGAAGTGTTAACGCTATAACGAGGTGGCATTATTTAGAGGTTCTCCAAGTAAAATGTAAGTTGCGTGTGCACCTGCCATTGCCGTTTGTACAACTGATGCACAACAGTGGTCCAGACACTGCTGCAGAGGCTGTAATAGTTGGCAATCTGACAGCTAATGACTGCCTGTTACATCCTTTACAGTGCAGATCTTGTATTAATTAGTACTGCTAGTAGTCATAAGTTATTGGATGTGTTTGAAATTCCGAACGTTCGCAGTGAACGAAAAAACTAAAATTTGCGATTTACATTATAACCGGTTTAAAACCGTAAAACAGGGTAGGAGTGGACCAAAAATAGTGTAAAACCCAATTTAGCACTTCACTACTCCCATAAACCACCTCCAAAACCATCCTCACAGACAAATTAATTTTCCCATAGCCACACACACGAAAACTAAAATTCCCAGAGTCGCAATAACTTCGTTAGGAAAAATTTTGCGACTGGTACTTGAAGAAAAGGTCCCACACGGTCTAAAAAAAAATTATGAAGGAAATCGCTTTTCTGGAAAACCCTTGCACGGCGATATACAGTGTCGGAAAAGCGAATAAAAATTCCCACAGCCGCAATTATGTCGCTCGGAAAAATGTTACGACGGTTTCTTGTAAAGTTCTCAAATGCTTAGAAAAAAATTATGAACGAAATCGCTTTACCGGGAAAGCCCCTTCGGGCCGATATACCATGGCGTAAACTCGAAAAAATATTTCCAGATTCGCAATAATGTCGTTAAGAAATTTTTTTCGACTGTTACTTGTAGAAAATGTCCCCCAAAGCTTACAAAAAAATTATGAACGAAGTCACTTTTCCGGAAAAGCCCCTTTAGACCGGTATACCATGTCGAAAAATAGATAAAAAATTCCCAAAGTCGCAATAACGTCGTTAGGAAATATGTTTCGACTGGTACTTGTAGATAAGGTCCTCCAATGCTTACAAAAAACTTATGAATTAAATCGCTTTTCCGGAAAAGCTCCTTCGGGCCGATATACCATGTCGAAGACACGAAAAGAAATTCCCAGAGTCGCAATTAATCGTCGTTAGGAAGATGTTTCGACTGGTACTTGTAGGAAAGGTCCCCCAATGCTTAGAGAAAAGTTATGAACGAAATCGTTTTTCCGGAAAAGCCCGTTTGGGTCGATATACCATGCTGTAAACTCGAAAAAAAATTCTCAGAGCCGCAATTACTTCGTTAGGAAAAATGTTTTGACTGGTACTTGTAGAAAAGGTCCCTGAAAGCTTAAGAAAAAATTATGAACGAAATCGCTTTTACGGAACTACTCCTTTAGGCCAAGGGTGCAGGTCAAAAACATGAAAACAATTCTCACAGTTGCAAAAATTACGTTAGGAATAAGTTTGCAATTTTTCAGATTTAACTAAGACACTGCTTGTGTATTTTTTTGAACTGCCAGACTGAAAAATTACATATTTTTATTTTTTTATTAAATTATATCTACTTTCTGATTGATAAAGTCAACTTAAATAGTACATTTCGACACGGGTGGGGAAGTCGATTATTTAGCTGGTGTGACTTTTTGCACGAGCGAAGCGAGTGCGAAAAAGTCACACCACCTAAATAATCGACTTACGCACTAGTTTCGAACGGTATTTTATACCACGAGCGCCGAAAAATCATATCAAAGTTGTGATTTTGAGGTTAGAGTGGTATAAAATACATGAGATATCTGAGATGCATTACTAAAGTGGATATCTATTATTCTTATATTCTTTTAGATTAAGTACGGTCACATCACCTCAAAGTAAATATCGATAACTTTGAATGGCAAATACACCCGCCAAATCTGATAAGGCTTTTATATTGTTGGAACAAGATGAATTTACTTTTTAGTTTTAAATTTTGGCCCATTTAATGAAGTAAAGTGTTGTGAGTGTTATCGAAAGATCTATAAATCTATATGCTGTTCTCGACGTCATCTTCGACGGTGGTGTCACACTTCTCGCCAAGGCTGCTCGCATAGGACTGTCACTCACGGAGGTTATGTTGCTTTGTTGTGGTTGTAGGTGAGGTCTGTGTGTGGTCATACTTATGCACACAATATGCATGTGTCTGATAATTAGTGCTTTTTTCAGTGATGCCAGACAATTGCTGTAGATGTAGGCAATCTAACGGGTTGCTCCAGCTGCTGTAGTTGCTGCCTTAAAATGCTTGCTCCATGAGCATGTCAACAGGTGTTGGATATACATAACTCTCCGCTTCAAGTTATTGCAGTGTCTTTCAGCAGGTTAGTACCATTTCAATGTTTGTGTGGTCTTACTGCTATTTAAATTAGTGTTCTTCTTACAGGTGAGAGGTTCCATCCAGTATGGTGATCTCCTGCTCGAGCGACACCATCTCCATATGCGTTTGAAGGGTGATTATAAAAGCAGTGGCTATCGTTCCAAGGACTTAGACAAAGTCGTATTCGAAAAACTATACAGTGAGTAATTTATATCCTACAGTAATTGTTTTTGATGTGTGTTTCAGGTACGATATAATTCAAATGTGAGAGAGAGAGAGATACTATCAGCATGGTGCAGAGAGGCGAAAGGGGAATCATTGGGAGGCTACGACAGCTAAGCCTCCTACAAGATACATGTTGTTGCTGTTGTTCAAGGTCTTCTTCGTTTATCGATGTAGAGAGTTCACATACTCTCTTGTATATGTGTAGGGAAAATACATGTAAGTACTGTGTTTAAAGGGGTATTTATAGGCTACCTAGAGCCTACTCTTCGATCAAGGTTTTTCTCTGGTTATAGGCTTATCTGTTCGACTACAGTATGCTGGTCATAGGTCGAATCTCTACTTTTACTATTGTAACATCAAAGTTGATGTTACAGTATTGTTTTATTTATCAATCTGCAATGAAATGCATGTGTTACCATATTGCGTGATTTTATTTAATACAACAGTAATTGATGATTTCTTCATCAATTAATAATTATCATAATTTAAAATATTATTTAATCCGCAGAAAATTCAGTAATAGATCATTCCTTTATTGATTTGCAATAAAAAATTTGTATAACTTAATGTGCATGTTATTTTATATGTAAATATTCTTTCTAAATCTGCAATCAAATGCAGTAATTAAAATTTTGCATGATTTAATTTAATACTACAGGAATCGATTTCCTTTTATCGATCTGTAATCAAATATTATGTTTATGATATTGCATATTATCGTAAGCTACTGCAGTAATTGATAATTTCTTTATCAATTAATAATTATCATAATTCTCTATAATATTATTAAATCTGCAGCAATAGATCATTTCTTTATTGATTTGCAATAAAAAAAAATTTATAACTAAATGTACATGTTATTTTAAATATTTTTTTAATTCTGCAATCAAATGCGGTAGTTATAATTTTGCATGATTTTATTTCATACTGCAGGAATCGATTTCCTTTTATCGATCTGCAATCAAATATTATGTTTATGATATTTCATGTTATCGTAAACTACTGCAGTAATTGGGAATTTCTTTATGAATTTATAATCAAAGTTCGTTTTGCATGTGTTACATTGTTGCATGATTTTATTAAATACAACAGTAATTGATGATTTCTTTATCAATTAATAATTATCAAAATTTTGTTTATTATTTAATCTGCAGCAATAGATGACTTCTTTATTGATTAACAATAAAATATTTTTTATAAGTGAATGTGCATGTTATTTTAAATGTAAATTTTGTTATTAAATTGCAATCAAATGCTGTAGTTATAATTTTGCATGGTTTCATTTAATACCACAGGAATCGATTTCCAAATCGATTAGCAATAAAATATTATGATTATGATATTGCATGTTATCGTAAAATACTGCAGTAATTGATAATTTCTTTATGAATTTATTATCAAAGACCGTTTTGCATGTGTTATATAATTTTGCATAATACTAATAAATGTGCCATTATCGCTTTATTCAGTACTATTCTGTACTACGAAATTACTATCAGTAAGCGAATTACATTACATGATAAATATAACGTATGAAACAAAAATAAGAAATTATTAGTGTGTGATTTTTACTTATAAGAAATAAGTAAATTAATAATAACGCATGATATATTAGAAATAAGAAATTTCAGAATGCATTTTGTAAAAAAGTTGTATCTAATGATACTAATACATGTGCCATTATCGCTTTACTCAGTACTATTCTGAACTACGAAATTACTATAAGTAAGCGAATTACTTTACATGATAAATAATGTATGACAGAAAAATAAGAAATAAGAAAATTAATAATGCATGATATATTAGAAATAAGAAATTTCAGAATGCATGTTGTAAAAAACTTGTATCTAATGATACTTATAAATGTGCCATTATCGCTTTATTCAGTACTATTCCGTACTAAGAAAATACTATCAATAAGCGATTTACATTACATCATAAATAATGTATGAAACAAAAATAATAAATTAATAGTGCATGATTTTTATTTATATGAAATAAGAAAATTAATAACGCATCATATATTGGAAATAAGAAATTTCAAAATGTATGTTGGAAAAAAGTTGTATCTAATGATACTAATAAATGTCCCATTATCGCTTTATGCAGTACTATTATGTACTACGAAATTATTATCAGTAAGCGAATTACATTACATGATAAGATGCATACTTTGATTCGTAAACCGATTTTCAGCTTTGGAAATGGTTTTTGAAAAATATTAATTTTACAAAAAAAGAATCTTGTACGAGAAGCTAAATTACAACTTTCTAAACATAACCTTAAAATCTATGTTTATTTATTTATTTATTTATTTAACCAGAGTAGTACATGTTGTTATAGATGTTATTATTTACTTCAAGACATAGTTATATGTCTGAAGCAGCTAACATCCTATACAGGGTAGACATAGCTACCTGGGGTGTGATTCTGTAACGATAAAAAAAGTGATAAATTATTTATCACAAGTTCTCATGACGATAAATGAAATTTATAAAAAAAAAGACGGGCCCCTGTACATAGGTCCGAAAACTTTTTAAAGATCTATTTAAAATCTCATTTATTCTCGCATAATTTGTTTGAAAAAAATTTATAAACTTGATACGGATATTTTCATAATTTTTTATGAGAAAAATTATTTCCTATATTATGCACTGAGAGAAGAATACTTATGTTCTGTTTGAATTCGAAAGTGCAATATTGTAACTGTTACAATATCTTATATTCGAATAGGGGAGATTTTAGACGGCAAATCTCATATTGCACCTATTACAATATCAATATTTATAGCAACATATTGAAATTGTTTAGAAGAACATGGTGACTTAACTGTTACAATGCGTATATTTGGAAATATTTAAATATATAGGCATGTTAATAGTTATGAATCTTAGGATCCCATGTTGACATTAAACACTTTTCTCAGTGCACGCCATCTGTGCGAGTATTTTGGAACTAAAAGTTCTACGCATATAGATTAAGCATATTTTCAGCGCCATCTACTGTTTAATATACAGTAGTTGGCTCTCCCTACATTATCAACTGAACCCAACACGATTTTTGTTGAGTATCACATGGCATTAACAAGAATTAAGTATAAGTTGAAAATTTTTTATTATGTTTTGTATAAATGTTCTAACTAATATTACTAAAACCATATCAGATTTTAAAATGGAACTAAAATTTATTTTCTACTAACTTTCTAACTAAACATGAAAATTTATGTAACTAAGCTTATAGGTCCATTGAAAATAATTTTAATTTTACATAAAAATACATATAAAAAGTTATTTTTATGTAAAATATTTACTTAAAAATCCCTCCACTTTCAAATGAAAGTTCCTCATGAAAATCATCCAAAATAATTTTAATTTTACATAAAAATACAGCTATAAAAAGTAATTTTTATGTAAAATATTTACTTAAAAATAACGTAAATTTTCAAGTGAAAATTTCACATGAAAATTTACGTGATTTTGGTTTCTTATCTATCCAAAATAATTTTAATTTTACATAAAAATACAGCTAAAAAGTCATTTTTATGTAAAATATTTACTTAAAAATCCACCCGGTTTCAATTGAAAGTTTCACATGAAAATTTACGTAATTATGGTGTTGTATCAACTGAAAATAATTTGAATTTTACATAAAAATACAGCTAAAAAGTCATTTTTATATAAAATATTTATTTAAAAATCCATTCGTTTTTGTATTTTAATAGATGTAAATTTACGTAAATAATCGTATTATTATAAGTATAAAATCAGCTATATTTATGGAAAATTATACATAAAAAATAAAAAACAGTTAAAAAAATATCTAATAATAGTTGGATATATAGCTAAAATTTCATATTTATATATAGCTAAAAAATTTATTAAAAGCGCCGTCGGTTATTAACTCGAAAATCAATTCAAAATATAGCTGTATTTATTAACTAAAAAATAGGTAAAAATCTAGTTGAAAAATCCACATGACTATAGCTAAAATCCATGTAAAAAACAGCTGTATTTTTACACGTTATTTTAGGTGTTTTTTTTTGGTATTTTTTCAGCTGAACATTTTTGACCGGGTTACATTTATCGATCCATTTTATGAAATAATTTCGTGATGCTCCTATCATATCACTTCTCCCACCGAACTAAATCGATGAAATAGATAAAGGGGATAGTACTGCACTAAAATAATCGATGAAGCACTAGACAAAAGCGATAAAAATTTAATGACGTATAATTATCCTAAAATCGGAATTAACCGTCAATTGTCAACTTTGGCGACGGTTATGGGATGTTTCTCGTATTTTGTGTATTTGACGAAACTAAATCAGACAAAAAGGCATTTTTCTAGTATTTCAATATAACTCATAGTTTTAGTGCAACCAGTTTTATTATTAAATATTCACAAGCAGTATTGGTTTCAATGATAATCACGAATAGCAACCTCGCATTTATCGATTCATTTTATGAAATAATTTCGTGATGCTCCTATCATATCACTTCCCCTACCGAACTAAATCGGTGAGATATATAGAGGGGCTGGTACTGCGCTGAAATAAACGATTCATTTTATGACATAATTTCGTGATGCTCCTATCATATCACTTCCCATATGGAAGTAAATCGATGAAATATATACAGGGGATAGTACTGCACTAAAAGAATCGATTAAGTACTAGACCAAAGTGATAAAAATTTAATGACGTATAATTATTGTAAAATCGGATTTAACCGTCAATTGTCAAGTTTGGCGACGGTTATGGGATGTTTCTCGTATTTTGAGTATTTGACGACACTAAATCAGACAAAAAGGCATTTTTCTAGTATTTCAATACAACTCATAGTTTTAGTGCAACTAGGTTTATTGTATTAAATATTGACAAACAGTATTGGTTACAATGATAATCACGAATAGCAACCTCGCATTTATAGATTCATTTTATGAAATAATTTCGTGATACTTCTTTCATATCACTTCCTCTACCGATCTAGATCGATGAAATAGATACAGGGGATATTACTGCAATAAAATAATCGATTAAGTACAGTAAAAAGCTATAAAATATTTAATGACGTATAATACATGTAAAATCGAAATAAACTGTCGATTGTCGACTGTGGCGTCGATTTTGGGATGTTTCACGTATTTTGAGAATTTGAAGAAATTAATTAGTGAAAAAGGCCTTTCTCTAGTATTACAATACGTCCCATAGATTTGGTGTAACTAGTTTTATTAATTATTGACAAGCAGTATTGGGTACAGTAATAATCACGAATAGCATCCTTGCATTTATCGATTCATTTTATGAAATAATTTCGTGATGCTCCTATCATATCACTTCTCCCACCGAACTAAATCGATGAAATAGATAAAGGGGATAGTACTGCACTAAAATAATCGAGTGAGTATTAGAAAAAAGAGATAAAAATTTAATGACGTATAATTCTCGTAAAATCGGCATTTACCGTAAATTGTCAACTTTGACGACGGTTATTGGATGTTTCTCGTATTCTGAGAAGTTGACGAAACGAAATCAGTGAAAAATGCCTCTTTCTAGTATTTCAATACGACTCATAGATTAAGTGCAACTAGTTTTATTATATTAATTATTCACAAGCAGTATTGGGTACAGTAATAGCAACCTTGCATTTATCGATTCATTTTATGACATAATTTCGTTATGCTCCTATCATATCACTTCCCCTACCGAAATTAATCGATGAAATAGATAAAGGCGATAGTACTGCACTAAAATAATCGATTAAGTACTAGCAAAACCTATAAAAAATTTTATGACGTATAATTCTCGTAAAATCGAAATAATCCGTCGACTTTGGCGACGGTTTTCGGGTGTTTCCCGTATTTTGAGTATTTGACGAAACTAAATCAGTGAAAGAGACCTTTTTGTAGTATTTCCATACAACTCATAGATTTAGTGCATCTAGTTTTATTATATTCATTATTGACAATTAATATTGGGTACAGTAATAATCACGAATAGCAACCATACATTTACCGATTAATTTTATGACATAATTTCGTGATGCTCCTATCATATCACTTTCCCTATGGAAGTAAATCGATGAAATATATACAGGGGATAGTACTGCACGAAAAGAATCGATTAAGTACTAGACAAAAGCCATAAAAATTTAAAGACGTATAATTATCTTAAAATCGGAATTAACCGTAATTGTCAACTTTGGCGACGGTAACGGGATGTTTCCCCTATTTTGAGTATTTGACGAAACTAAATCAGACAAAAAGGCATTTTTCTAGTATTTCAATACAACTCATAGTTTTAGTGCAACTAGTTTTATTATTAAATATTGACAAGCAGTATTGGTTACAATGATAATCACGAATAGCAACCTCGCATTTATCGATTCATTTTATGAAATAATTTCGTGATACTTCTTTCATATCACTTCCCCTACCGATCTACATCGATGAAATAGATACAGGAGATGTCACTGCACTAAAATAATCGATTAAGTACAGTAAAAAGCTATAAAATATTTAATGACGTATATTACATGTAAATTCGAAATAAACTGTCGATTGTCGACTGTGGCGTCGATTTTGGGATGTTTCACGTATTTTGAGAATTTGAAGAAATTAATCAGTGAAAAAGGCCTTTCTCTAGTATTACAATACGACCCATAGATTTGGTGTAACTAGTTTTATTAATTACTGACAAGCAGTATTGGGTACAGTAATAATCACGAATAACATCCTTGCATTTATCGATTCATTTTATGAAATAATTTCGTGATGCTCCTATCATATCACTTCTCCCACCGAACTAAATCGATGAAATAGATAAAGGGGATAGTACTGCACTAAAATAATCGATTAAGTATTAGAAAAAAGAGATAAAAATTTAATGACGTATAATTCTCGTAAAATCGGCATTAACCGTAAATTGTCAACTTTAACGACGGTTATGGGATGTTTCTCGTATTCTGAGAATTTGACGAAACGAAATCAGTGGAAAATGCCTTTTTCTAGTATTTCAATACGACTCATAGATTTAGTGCAACTAGTTTTATTATATTAATTATTCACAAGCAGTATTGGGTACAGTAATAGCAACCATGCATTTATCGATTCATTTTATGACATAATTTCGTGATGCTCCTATCATATCACTTCCCCTACCGAACTTAATCGATGAAATAGATAAAGGCGATAGTACTGCACTAGAATAATCGATTAAGTACGAGCATAATCTATAAAAAAATAATAACGTATAATTCTCGTAAAATCGAAATAATCCGTCTACTTTGGCGACGGTTATGGGATGTTTCTCGTACTCTGAGAATTTGACGAAACGAAATCAGTGAAAAATGCCTTTGTCTAGTATTTCAATACGACTAATAGATTTAGTGCAACTAGTTTTATTCTATTAATTATTCACAAGTAGTATTGGGTACAGTAATAGCAACCATGCATTTATCGATTCATTTTATGACATAATTTCGTGATGCTCCTATCATATCACTTCCCCTACCGAACTTAATCGATGAAATAGATAAAGGCGATAGTACTGCACTAAAATAATCGATTAAGTACTAGCATAACCTATAAAAAATTTAATGACGTATAATTCTCGTAAAATCGAAATAATCCGTCGACTTTGGCGACGGTTTTCGGGTGTTTTCCGTATTTTGAGTATTTGACGAAACTAAATCAGTGAAAGAGGCCTTTTTCTAGTATTTCAATACAACTCATAGAATTAGTGCATCTAGTTTTATTACATTCATTATTGACAATCAATATTGGGTACAGTAATAATCACGAATAGCAACCAGACATTTACCGATTCATTTTATGACATAATTTCGTGATGCTCCTATCATATCACTTCCCCTATGGAAGTAAATCGATGAAATATATACAGGGGATAGTACTGCACGAAAAGAATCGATTGAGTACTAGACAAAAGCCATAAAAATTTAATGACGTATAATTATCGTAAAATCGGAATTAACCGTAATTGTCAACTTTGGCGACGGTAATGGGATGTTTATCGTATTTTGAGTATTTGTCGAAACTAAATCAGACAAAAAGGCATTTTTCTAGTATTTCAATACAACTCATAGTTTTAGTGCAACTAGTTTTATTATTCAATATTGACAAGCAGTATCGGTTACAATGATAATCACGAATAGCAACCTCGCATTTATCGATTCATTTTATGAAATAATTTCGTGATACTTCTTTCATATCACTTCCCCTACCGATCTACATCGATGAAATAGATACAGGAGATGTCACTGCACTAAAATAATCGATTAAGTACAGTAAAAAGCTATAAAATATTTAATGACGTATATTACATGTAAATTCGAAATAAACTGTCGATTGTCGACTGTGGCGTCGATTTTGGGATGTTTCACGTATTTTGAGAATTTGAAGAAATTAATCAGTGAAAAAGGCCTTTCTCTAGTATTACAATACGACCCATAGATTTGGTGTAACTAGTTTTATTAATTATTGAGAAGCAGTATTGGGTACAGTAATAATCACGAATAACATCCTTGCATTTATCGATTCATTTTATGAAATAATTTCGTGATGCTCCTATCATATCACTTCTCCCACCGAACTAAATCGATGAAATAGATAAAGGGGATAGTACTGCACTAAAATAATCGATTAAGTATTAGAAAAAAGAGATAAAAATTTAATGACGTATAATTCTCGTAAAATCGGCATTAACCGTAAATTGTCAACTTTAACGACGGTTATGGGATGTTTCTCGTATTCTGAGAATTTGACGAAACGAAATCAGTGGAAAATGCCTTTTTCTAGTATTTCAATACGACTCATAGATTTAGTGCAACTAGTTTTATTATATTAATTATTCACAAGCAGTATTGGGTACAGTAATAGCAACCATGCATTTATCGATTCATTTTATGACATAATTTCGTGATGCTCCTATCATATCACTTCCCCTACCGAACTTAATCGATGAAATAGATAAAGGCGATAGTACTGCACTAGAATAATCGATTAAGTACGAGCATAATCTATAAAAAAATAATAACGTATAATTCTCGTAAAATCGAAATAATCCGTCTACTTTGGCGACGGTTATGGGATGTTTCTCGTACTCTGAGAATTTGACGAAACGAAATCAGTGAAAAATGCCTTTGTCTAGTATTTCAATACGACTAATAGATTTAGTGCAACTAGTTTTATTCTATTAATTATTCACAAGTAGTATTGGGTACAGTAATAGCAACCATGCATTTATCGATTCATTTTATGACATAATTTCGTGATGCTCCTATCATATCACTTCCCCTACCGAACTTAATCGATGAAATAGATAAAGGCGATAGTACTGCACTAAAATAATCGATTAAGTACTAGCATAACCTATAAAAAATTTAATGACGTATAATTCTCGTAAAATCGAAATAATCCGTCGACTTTGGCGACGGTTTTCGGGTGTTTTCCGTATTTTGAGTATTTGACGAAACTAAATCAGTGAAAGAGGCCTTTTTCTAGTATTTCAATACAACTCATAGAATTAGTGCATCTAGTTTTATTACATTCATTATTGACAATCAATATTGGGTACAGTAATAATCACGAATAGCAACCAGACATTTACCGATTCATTTTATGACATAATTTCGTGATGCTCCTATCATATCACTTCCCCTATGGAAGTAAATCGATGAAATATATACAGGGGATAGTACTGCACGAAAAGAATCGATTGAGTACTAGACAAAAGCCATAAAAATTTAATGACGTATAATTATCGTAAAATCGGAATTAACCGTAATTGTCAACTTTGGCGACGGTAATGGGATGTTTATCGTATTTTGAGTATTTGTGAAACTAAATCAGACAAAAAGGCATTTTTCTAGTATTTCAATACAACTCATAGTTTTAGTGCAACTAGTTTTATTATTCAATATTGACAAGCAGTATCGGTTACAATGATAATCACGAATAGCAACCTCGCATTTATCGATTCATTTTATGAAATAATTTCGTGATGCTCCTAACATATTACTTCCCCTACCGAACTAAAGCGGTGAGATATATAGAGGGGCTGGTACTGCGCTGAAATGAACGATATATTTTATGACATAATTTCGTGATGCTCCTATCATATCACTTCCCCTATGGAAGTAAATCGATGAAATATATACAGGGGATAGTACTGCACGAAAAGAATCGATTAAGTACTAGACAAAAGCCATAAAAATTTAATTACGTATAATTATCGTAAAATCGGAATTAACCGTAATTTTCAACTTTGGCGACGGTAATGGGATGTTTCTCGTATTTTGAGTATTTGTCGAAACTAAATCAGACAAAAAGGCATTTTTCTAGTATTTCAATACAACTCATAGTTTTAGTGCAACTAGTTTTATTATTCAATATTGACAAGCAGTATCGGTTACAATGATAATCACGAATAGCAACCTCGCATTTATCGATTCATTTTATGAAATAATTTCGTGATGCTCCTAACATATTACTTCCCCTACCGAACTAAAGCGGTGAGATATATAGAGGGGCTGGTACTGCGCTGAAATGAACGATATATTTTATGACATAATTTCGTGATGCTCCTATCATATCACTTCCCCTATGGAAGTAAATCGATGAAATATATACAGGGGATAGTACTGCACTAAAAGAATCAATTACGTACTAGACAAAAGCGATACAAATTGAATGACGTATAATTATCGTAAAATCGGAATTAACCGTCAATTGTCAACTTTGGCGACGGTTATGGGATGTTTCTCGTATTTTGAGTATTTGACGAAACTAAATCAGACAAAGAGGCATTTTTCTAGTATTTCGATACAACTCATAGTTTTAGTGCAACGAGTTTTATTATATTCATTATTGACAAGCAGTATTGGGTACAGTAATAATCACGAATAGCAACCATGCATTTATCGATTCATTTTATGAAATAATTTCGTGATGCTCCTATCATATCACTTCCCCTACCAAACTTAATCGATGAAATAGATAAAGGCGATAGTACTGCACTAAAATAATTGATTAAGTACTAGCAAAACCTATAAAAAATTTAATGACGTATAATTCTCGTAAAATCGAAATAATCCGTCGACTTTGGCGACGGTTTTCGGGTGTTTTCCGTATTTTGAGTATTTGACGAAACTAAATCAGTGAAAGAGGCCTTTTCTAGTATTTCAATACAACTCATAGATTTAGTGCATCTAGTTTTATTATATTCATTATTGACAATCAATATTGGGTACAGTAATAATAACGAATAGCAACCATACATTTACCGATTCATTTTATGACATAATTTCGTGATGCTCCTATCATATCACCTCCCCTATGGAAGTAAATCGATGAAATATATACAGGGGATAGTACTGCACGAAAAGAATCGATTAAGTAATAGACAAAAGCCATAAAAATTTAATGACGTATAATTATCGTAAAATCGGAATTAACCGTAATTGTTAACTTTGGCGACGGTAATGGGATGTTTCTCGTATTTTGAGTATTTGACGAAACTAAATCAGACAAAAAGGCATTTTTCTAGTATTTCAATACAACTCATAGTTTTAGTGCAACTAGTTTTATTATTCAATATTGACAAGCAGTATCGGTTACAATGATAATCACGAATAGCAACCTCGCATTTATCGATTCATGTTATGAAATAATTTCGTGATGCTCCTAACATATCACTTCCCCTACCGAACTAAAGCGGTGAGATATATAGAGGGGCTGGTACTGCGCTGAAATGAACGATACATTTTATGACATAATTTCGTGATGCTCCTATCATATCACTTCCCCTATGGAAGTAAATCGATGAAATATATACAGGGGATAGTACTGTACTAAAAGAATCAATTAAGTACTAGACAAAAGCGATACAAATTGAATGACGTATAATTATCGTAAAATCGGAATTAATCGTCAATTGTCAACTTTGGCGACGGTTATGGGATGTTTCTCGTATTTTGAGTATTTGACGAAACTAAATCAGACAAAGAGGCATTTTTCTAGTATTTCGATACAACTCATAGTTTTAGTGCAACGAGTTTTATTATATTCATTATTGACAAGCAGTATTGGCTACAGTAATAGTCACGAATAGCAACCTTGCATTTACCGGTTCCTTTTATGAAATAATTTCGTGATACTTCTTTCATATCACTTCCCCTAGCGATCTAGATCGATGAAATAGATACAGGGGATGTTACTGCACTAAAATAATCGATTAAGTACAGTAAAAAGCTATAAAATATTTAATGACGTATAATACATGTAATATCGAAATAAACTGTCGATTGTCGACTGTGGCGTCGATTTTGGGATGTTTCACGTATTTTGAGAATTTGAAGAAATTAATCAGTGAAAAAGGCCTTTCTCTAGTATTACAATATGACCAATAGATTTGGTGTAACTAGTTTTATTAATTATTGACATGCAGTACTCGGTACAGTAATAATCACGAATAGCATCCTTGCATTTATCGATTCATTTTATGAAATAATTTCGTGATGCTCCTATCATATCACTTCTCCCACCGAACTAAATCGATGAAATAGATAAAGGGAATAGTACTGCACCAAAATAATCTATTAAGTATTAGAAAAAAGAGATAAAAATTTAATGACGTATAATTCTCTTAAAATCGGCATTAACCGTAAATTGTCAATTTTAACGACGGTTATCGGATGTTTCTCGTATTCTGAGAATTTGACGAAACGAAATCAGTGAAAAATGCCTTTTTCTAGTATTTCAATACGACTCATAGATTTAGTGTAACTAGTTTTATTATATTAATTATTCACAAGCAGTATTGGGTACAGTAATAGCAACCTTGCATTTATCGATTCATTTTATGACATAATTTCGTGATGCTCCTATCATATCACTACCCCTACCGAACTTAATCGATGAAATAGATAAAGGCGATAGTACTGCACTAAAATAATCGATTAAGTACTAGCAAAACCTATAAAAAATTTAATAACGTATAATTCTCGTAAAATCGAAATAATCCGTCGACTTTGGCGACGGTTTTCGGGTGTTTCCCGTATTTTCAGTATTTGACGAAACTAAATCAGTGGAAAATGCCTTTTTCTAGTATTTCAATACGACTAATAGATTTAGTGCAACTAGTTTTATTATATTCATTATTGACAAGCAGTATTGGGTACAGTAATAGCAACCATGCATTTATAGATTCATTTTATGAAATAATTTCGTGATGCTCCTATCATATCACTTCCCCTACCAAACTTAATCGATGAAATAGATAAAGGCGATAGTACTGCACTAAAATAATTGATTAAGTACTAGCAAAACCTATAAAAAATTTAATGACGTATAATTCTCGTAAAATCGAAATAATCCGTCGACTTTGGCGACGGTTTTCGGGTGTTTTCCGTATTTTGAGTATTTGACGAAACTAAATCAGTGAAAGAGGCCTTTTCTAGTATTTCAATACAACTCATAGATTTAGTGCATCTAGTTTTATTATATTCATTATTGACAATCAATATTGGGTACAGTAATAATCACGAATAGCAACCATACATTTACCGATTCATTTTATGACATAATTTCGTGATGCTCCTATCATATCACTTCCCCTATGGAAGTAAATCGATGAAATATATACAGGGGATAGTACTGCACGAAAAGAATCGATTAAGTAATAGACAAAAGCCATAAAAATTTAATGACGTATAATTATCGTAAAATCGGAATTAACCGTAATTGTCAACTTTGGCGACGGTAATGGGATGTTTCTCGTATTTTGAGTATTTGACGAAACTAAATCGGACAAAAAGGCATTTTTCTAGTATTTCAATACAACTCATAGTTTTAGTGCAACTAGTTTTATTATTAAATATTGACAAGCAGTATCGGTTACAATGATAATCACGAATAGCAACCTCGCATTTATCGATTCATTTTATGAAATAATTTCGTGATGCTCCTAACATATTACTTCCCCTACCGAACTAAAGCGGTGAGATATATAGAGGGGCTGGTACTGCGCTGAAATGAACGATATATTTTATGACATAATTTCGTGATGCTCCTATCATATCACTTCCCCTATGGAAGTAAATCGATGAAATATATACAGGGGATAGTACTGCACTAAAAGAATCAATTAAGTACTAGACAAAAGCGATACAAATTGAATGACGTATAATTATCGTAAAATCGGAATTAACCGTCAATTGTCAACTTTGGCGACGGTTATGGGATGTTTCTCGTATTTTGAGTATTTGACGAAACTAAATCAGACAAAAAGGCATTTTTCTAGTATTTCAATACAACTCATAGTTTTAGTGCAACTAGTTTTAGTATTAAATATTGACAAGCAGTATTGGTTACAATGATAATCACGAATAGCATCATCGCATTTATCAATTCATTTTATGAAATAATTTCGTGATGCTCCTATCATATCACTTCCCCTACCGAACGAAATCGGGGAGATATATAGAGGGGCTGGTACTGCGCTGAAATGAACTGTTCATTTTATGACATAATTTCGTAATGCTCCTATCATATCACTTCCCGTATGGCAGTAAATCGATGAAATATATACAGGGGATAGTACTGCACTAAAAGAATCGATTAAGTACTAGACAAAAGTGATAAAAATTTAATGTCATATAATTATCGTAAAATCGGATTTAACCGTCAATTGTCAACTTTGGCGACGGTTATGGAATGTTTCTCGTATTTTGAGTATTTGACGAAACCAAATCAGACAAAAAGGCATTTTTCTAGTAATTCAATACAACTCATAGTTTTAGTGCAACTAGTTTTATTGTATTAAATATTGACAAGCATTATTGGTTACAATGATAATCACGAATAGCATCCTCGCATTTATCGATTCATTTTATGAAATAATTTCATGATACTTCTTTCATATCACTTCCCCTACCGATCTAGAACGATGAAATAGATACAGGGGATATTACTGCACTAAAATAATCGATTAAGTACTAGTAAAAAGCAATAACAAATTTATTGACGTATAATACTTGTAAAATCGAAATGAACTGTCGATTGTCGACTGTGGCGACGATTTTGGGATGTTTCTCATATTTTGAGAATTTGAAGAACCTAAGTCAGTGAAAAAGCCCTTTTTCTAGTATTACAATACGACCCATAGATTTAGTGTAACTAGTTTTATTAATTATGGACAAGCAGTATTGGGTACAGTAATAATCACGAATAGCATCCTTGCATTTATCGATTCATTTTTTGAAATAATTTCGTGATGCTCCTATCATATCACTTCCCCTATGGAAGTAAATCGATGAAATATATACAGGGGATAGTACTGCACTAAAAGAATCAATTAAGTACTAGACAAAAGCGAAAAAAATTTAATGACATATAATTATCGTAAAATCGGAATTAACCGTCAATTGTCAACTTTGGCGACGGTTATGGGATTTTTCTCGTATTTTGAGTATTTGACGAAACTAAATCAGACAAAAAGGCATTTTTCTAGCATTTCAATACATCTCATAGTTTTAGTGCAACTAGTTTTATGGTATTAAATTTTGACAAGCAGTATTGGTTACAAAGATAATCACGAATAGCAACCTCGCATTTATCGATTCATTTTATGAAATAATTTCGTGATACTTCTTTCATATCACTTCCCCTACCGATCTAGATCGATGAAATAGATACAGGGGATATTACTGCACTAAAATAATCGATTAAGTACTAGTGAAAAACGATAAAATATATAATGACGTATAATACTTGTAAAATCGAAATAAACTGTCGATTGTCGACTGTGGCGACGGTTTTGGGATGTTTCTCGTATTTTGAGAATTTGAAGAACCTAAATCAGTGAAAAAGGCCTTTTTCTAGAATTTCAATACAACTCATAGATTAAGTGCAACTAGTTTTATTCTATTAATTATTGACAAGTCTCATTGGGTACAATGATAATCACGAATAGCAACCTTTCATTTATCGATTCATTTTATAAAATAATTTCGTGATGCTCCTATCATATCACTTTCTCTACGGAACTAAGTCGATGAAAGATATACAGGGGTTCGTACTGCACTAAAATAATCGATTAAGTACTAGAAAAAAGGGATAAAAAATTCAATGTCGTATAATTCTCGTAAAATCGAAATAAACCGTCGATTTTCGACTTTGGCGTCGGTTTTCTGGTGTTTCTCGTATTTTGAGAATTTGACGAAACTAAATCAGTGTAAAAGGACTTTTTCTAGTATTTCAATACATCTCATACATTTAGTGCAACTAGTTTTATTATATTAGTTATTGATAAGCAGTATTGGATACAGTAATAATGACGTATAGCAACCTTCGTTTATCGATTCATTTTATAAAATATTTACGTGATTTTCCTATCATATCACTTCCCCTACCGATCTAAATCGTTGAGATATATAGAGGGAATGGTATTGCGCTAAAATAATGGCTTGAGTGCTAGAAAAAGCGATACAAAGTTGAGAGACGTATATTTCCCGTAAAATCGAAGTAATCCGTCGATTGTCGACTTTGGCGACGTTTTTCGGGTGCATATGTTATAATAACATATTCATAATATACTAATACTTTAACAGAGCTTATTTTTATTTTTACCTCACTCACTATAGTAATATTATTACGCATCTTGGGAGGACAATAGCAGTCTATAGAGCTGCTCTACCAGGGGTGCAGTCCTCCAATCTCCCATACATACTTGGCGGGCCCGACGGTTTGCAGTTTAAGGTGTAGACATGGTCATTTTCATATAAATATATTCATATGTTTAAAGATCAGATAAATTGTATAACTGGGTTGCTTCAACATATGAAATACGGCGCAGTATTGAATCTATTACTCTGCTTTTAAATAGAAAGTGCAAACCCGCATGAAAATATCATATGATATCTCATATGAGAATATCGGCGATCAGATCTCATTTGAGAACATCGGACATCAGATTTCATTTGAGAATATCGGACATCAGATCTCATATGAGATCTGATATGAGATCCTATAATATGTAAAATTGCAGATGACATCACATATATGATATCTCATATGAGATCTGATGTCTGAAATACTCATATGAGATCTCATATGATATTTACACGCGGGAAAAGGATAAAAAATAGGTTGGCTTACAAATGGTTAATAAAACCTAAAGCACTTTTGAGTAGACTATAAATATATATGCATTTTTTATCTCATTCCCGCTTAAAAAAGACGGACACAAGGAAAGATATTTTAGGTAATGAAAGTAAATCATGAGATTCTGCACATGTAGGGATATTATATTTAAACGGTATGAATTATAAATTAAAGCCAATGTAATTTATAGTGGGCTTATAGATATAAACATTGTTAATGAATTTATGAAAAAATTTAGTATTCTACATTTTCATAGCCCACCGCTAAACTGCAAACCGTCGGGCCTGCCAAGCATGTATGGGAGATTGGAGGACTGCACCCCTGGTAGAGCAGCTCTATAGACTGCTATTGTCCTCCCAAGATGCGTAATATTATAGAAATTTCAAAATTGAGAAAGAATAATGAAAAATGGGGATGTGGTGGTAACTATGTAATTATTTTTATAGGCTTTGACTTTTCGTAAATTCTTATGAATTGTAGAAATATATAAAGAAGGCATAATAGTTATATAATTAAAATAATTTTCGCCCACGCGGGCGTAAAGTGCGTAGGTTCTATAAAGTTTTGTAGGAGTATGTGGGCTACTGCGCCTGTTAGGCGTTAAGTAGTACTTTATGTCCGCTGGCTGAATATTGTTTAAGTTAAAACGTGGGCGTAAAATGTAATTTTACAAGCAAGGTACTAAGAGTTCTATTATGTCGGTCAAGTTAACTTATGGGTACTTGACTACAATAAATTGATTTCAGTAATTTCTTGTATTTAATTTGTATAGAAGGATGAACAAATTTTAATACATTTCTGAGAACAGTCATGCAGTTGTCTCCGAGAGTTATTTGCATTAATTGACTATCGATAATTGATTTCACAACTTTCGTTTGTTTGATTTACAATGAACAATTTGAATGTACTTACGTATTATATAATTAAAATAATTTTTGCCCATACGGGCGTAAAGTGCGTAGGTTCTATAAAGTTTTGTAGGAGTACGGGAGCTCTACGCATCTTGGGCGTTAAGTAGTACTTTATGCCGGCTGACTGAATATTTCTAAGTAGGTACGAAAAGTTGTATTATTCAGTCAAGTTAACTTATGGGTACTTGACTACAATAAATTGATTTCAGTAATTTCTTGTGTTTAATTTGTATAGAAGGATGAACAAATTTTAATACATTTCTGAGAACAGTCATACAGTTGTTTTCGAGAGTTGATTGCATTACTTGACTATCGATAATTGATTTCACAACTTTCATTTGTTTGATTTGCAGTGAACAATTTGAATGTACTTACATATAATTTGTTCAGCATACAATGACTCAAAGAAGTAAAAGACTTTTTCACTGGTATTTATCTGATTTCTTTTAAAAAATCATAAATATTATTATTTTATAGATTAGATTATACAGAAAAAACGTCGATACTTGCCTTATTTTATACTTTCGTAGAAAGTTTTATATAATAACACTATTATTATTTGTACAGTCATTAAAGAAAAGTATTACCATTTGTAGAGAGTTCTTATTTAATAGATACGACTAGAAAAAATAAAAGGACTACACAAATTGTATTGTTAGAACGTACTTAAAAAATTAGCTTTTAAAAACGTGTTGATTGTTTTAATGAATATTTAAGCTCTCATTAAAGTTTTTGGTACTCAGTTTGACGGATGTTGAGAGGGGGGGGGGGCGAGAGAGAAAGGGAAGGAGCGAGGGAAAGGGTGGGAGGAAAGGGTGGGAGGGAGGGAGAGGAAGGGAGAGAGGGAGGGAAAGGGGGATGAGGAGGATGGAAAGAAAGGGTGGGGGGCGAGAGAGAGAGGGAGGGAAGAAGAGACTAATATACTTGCCTTAGTTTAAACTTTTGTAAAAAGTTTCTTTAGAAAGATTTCACAACTTTTTAAGAGAAAATAATAAATACGTGTTGGTGGGTTTAACAAAATATTTAAGCTCTTATTAAAGTTTTTGGTACTCAGTTTGATGGATGTTGAGAGCGAGAGAGGAGAGAGGGAAAGAGAGGGAAGAAGAGAGAGAGAGAGGGCGAGAGAGAAAGGGAGGGAGAGAGTGGGAAAGGGTTATTTTTCTATAGAATGTCTTGTAGGTTGTTTGAAAAAAAATATTAGGTCGGACATTTCTTTTTATCAATTTCTCGAGTTCTTCTTTTAATTTAATGACTTCATCTGATTGACTTTTCCCATACCTTCGAGATCAGATTTCATATATAATTTGAGATGGATTTTGTTGAAAAAATATCGATGTTGCAAATGCAATCGCAAATAATCCACAGTCTCGATCATTATTTTGATGTTGTACTTTTATGTAGCGTTTAGGAATTTCGTTAAAAAATGGAAATAATTTTTTTAGAAAAAGCTCATTAGTAACATGTAGCCGACGGCTGTTTAAAGAATCATAAATGTAAGGCGCAGTAGTATCGTAAAAGCAACAAATCCAATGACCGCCTAAACATTTATCACATAAATTTTCAGAACTATGCAATAGTTGTAAATGCCGTACCTTGCGAGAAATAGGATGAATACGTGTCGATTGTGGATTCCTCACAACGTGTTGCACGATCAACGTAGATTGTGGGTTGTACGGTGAATATATACTAAGAATATTATGAAATAGGTCTACATGACTATCATTTAATTTAGAACCATCAAGAATTTTAATTTCATTTTGTCTGTCAAGAGCATATCTATTTAATTGAATATTGAACATGATTAATAATATTACAATAAAGTAAATAAAAAATATTAATACTATAGAAAATACTTTTTTTTAACTATTTTCAAGTATGAATTTATGAAGCTAAAGCCTGCTTGAAGGAGCTATAAGCTGACTGTTTAAAGGAGCAAAGTGCTGCTTGTTAAAAGGAGTTAAAAAGCTGCTTGCTTGAAGGAGCTGAATGCTGCTTGTTTGAAGGAGCTGAGAGCTACCTGTTTAAAGGAGCTAAAAGCTACCTATTTGAAGGAGCTGAGAGCTGCCTGTTTGAAGGAACTGAAAGCTACCTGTTTGAAGGAGCTGAAAGCTACCTGTTTGAAGGAGCTGAAAGCTGCCTGTTTGAAGGAGCTAAGAGCTGCCTGTTTGAAGGAGCTGAAAGCTACCTGTTTGTAGGAGCTAAAAGCTGCTTGCTTGAAGGAGCTGAAAGCTACCTGTTTGAAGGAGCTAAAAGCTGCCTGTTTAGAGGAGCAAGATACTGCCTGTTTAAAGGAGCTAAAAGCTACCTGTTTGAAGGAGCTGAGAGCTGCCTGTTTGAAGGATCTGAAAGCTACCTGTTTGAAGGAGCTGAAAGCTACCTGTTTGAAGGAGCTGAAAGCTGCCTGTTTGAAGGAGCTAAAAGCTGCTTTTAAATAAGTGGAAAGGGAAAGGAAAATATAAGAAAGAAGATAAAAAATACTTACCTACTCTATCCAAGAAAATAATTTGCAGTCGATAACGGTATCTGTATTATAAAAAAAACATATACATAAATTTAAAATTTCATTTCATCTCAAGTACACAGGGAAAAAGAAATATTTACAGTTAATAAATCATTCGTTTGCATATTACAGGTAAATAAAAATAAATAGTATTGGCTTCAAAATCAGGAAATATAATTATTATAAAATAATTTTAAGTATATTAATACCGCACGATTTTTCTCTTCTCAAAAAAGTGATGACCGGAAGAAGTGAAACCTCTGTAGATTTGTTCTGTGATTGGATCTTAGATAAAAGGCGCGAAATATAAAATTAAATATGCATTTTATTTAACACTTAGGTATTACTTATTGGAATGATAATGATGAAAGGGAAAAGTATGAAATAAATAATTAGCAAATTAATGTTAATTGTAGTTTAAAAAAATAAAGAACATGTTTTAATTGTTTGTTAAAATAATGGCCAGAAATAGAAAAGTATTTAAAACCATAATACGATTAGTTATTGAATTGCACGCTAAAATTCAAAACAATAAGCAAAATGTTTTAATTTTAGAAGAATTAATTAATATGTTAATATTAGTTAGTATAAATTATGTCAATTGTATGTTCAGATTTTATTCTTTATTTAAGGGGATGTCATAGCTAAATATGCGCGTTTTCGTTTGCTGATAATTTTTAAAGTAAGAAATGTAAAAAAGAATCAAAAGTTGAGTGGTCTAGTGCTTCTCATTAAGAATTTTATAGGCTCTCCCCGGTCACTCCTACATCCAATATGAAATTAATCCTGGTAGAAATTAGTCCATTAAAAATGGGCAGGAAAACCGAAACTGGCCATTGGAATTGGTAAATATTGATTTCGATTTCTACCAGGGGATCCCATTTGTTGGTATCTATTTATTGGAAATACGAACGCGTTAAAACCTAACCTCAAAATTTGAGTCATACTAAATTTCTGCTTATAACTTGTAGAAATAGAATTTGCGTTTAGATTCGGAGAAGAGCCTTAGTGACCAATACAATAATAAAGCGATATTCACGAGATAAAATCAATTGACTTTGTAGTTATTTAAAAAATTGGAAAAAATACAATACAAAATCTATTTGAGATAATGAGTGGGGGAGGGGGGCTACAACATCCCCTTAATACTTAATGGAAAAAAAACATTCGAATAATCTTAAAGTTTGTATCCTCAAAATTGTTCTGTATTCGTTAATATTATAGCAATTATTTAAGATACATTAAAATTAAAATAAAAAGATTTCACGCTTATGAATATAATAAATTATTCTTAGCATGTTTAATGATAAAAGTACATAGAGCGAGAATTTGGCTAGTAATATAAATTAAACGTTTTTTCATATTAAATCCATAAATCTATATTTCTTAAAGCTATAAAAAAAATTGATCTGGCTCCTTGCAAAATAACCATCGCAAAACGAAATTATTGTGATTAAATTATTTCAAAATAGACAATAGCTTTTAGCGACAGCCTATTCACAATTAAAAAAGTAATTAAAAAGGTAATAGATGAAATTTGTCATCACAATAAGACTGTTTGGATTGGTTTTTGTAGACTCATTTGACTTGTCTATATAGAATTGAATATGCAACAAAATCTAATATGATGTAATTTTAAAGATTTTTGAGATTAAATATATAAAACTGAAGAATTAACTCAATCTGCCTTTATTTTGCTTTACCAAAAAGTTATTTTTTCTAAGAAATAATGCATAGCATAATTTTATAAACCTTATTAACTAACTATTTGTAACATTTTTTAAAAGTTTTTTTAACAGTTTGCAATAGTTAAAAATGATATATTTATTAAAATTTAATAATTAATATAATAATATAAATGATTATTCAAAGCTGTTAAATTATAAACAGTTATAAGTATATCTTATATATTTTTGGAATCATTGTCGTGCTTAAAGCTAATCTAAGTATAAAAAAAAAGTTGATAGTAAATGAACATCCTTTTTGAGATACGCAAGAGGAAATACATCTAAGCAATGAATATTAATGAGTTGCGTCAAAAAAATGTACACCTTTAAATTTGAGTTTACTGGTTATAGCTTTCGCAGAATTACTTTTGTAACAGTTTTAGTTGATAGGATTTTTTCAATATAAAATAACATTCAATAATAAATAGAGAGTATGCTAAAAAATCAGTAGCGGAATCAAAGTAAATAGAACAAATTGAAGGAACAAATGTTATTGAATTATGGAAAATAATGTAAAAATCGAATTTTTTGTAAATTCCATCTGTAAAACTTCTATAATAATCAACCTCATTATATCCCACAAGATGATACACACATACCACCATATTTACAAAGCTTTAAAATTATGAAAAAAGAATATTCAATCTTATCGTATCCAAGTACATACAAGAAACAAGAGTAAATTTTGTTCAAATAACTACTATATTTGTGAAGCTTTAAAATTACAAAATAAGAATATTCAACCTTATCATATCCAAGTACATACATGAATCAAGAGAATTTTGTTCAAACAAATAATAGCTTTTTTAAACTTCAAAATTATAAAATATAAAATAAGAATTCATAACAATTTTCCTTTACCTTTATTATTATTTTAATTATAAGCAAAAAATTAAATCTCATTAATAAAAAGGATTTTCTATTTTATAAAAGGATTATACTGTAAGATATTGTAAAATACATCAAAACACAATTTAAAATGCTTATGGTAGATAATTACTATTAATTTATAATAATCAGTATTTTCTGGATTAATATATAAAACAAAATTGAAATGTAACAAAAATAATAATAAATTTAAATATGGTTTTTGAAAATCATAAAATATAGCATATAATAAATATTAAACTTTGCAATTATGTAGTAGCTTACTTAAAAAATATAGATCTGTATTGAGTGTGTATATTATATATATATATATATATATATATATATATATATATATATATAAATATGAAATTCTGGAAGTTTGAGGATTATATTCAGCACCCGCTTGGAAGTTTGAGGGGTTATGGGAAGTTTGAGGAGCCTCCTCAAACTTCCAATCTATATATTCAGCATCCGAGCGGAAGTTTGAGGGGTTTTCTAGAGTCTATTTGTCTAGAGTCGGTAACCTGAGGGTTATTATTTCTTTAGCCACTCTGACCGACCGGGGTTGAGCTCCTCAAACTTACTAGCCTCTATAAGTATATATATATATATATATATATATATATATATATATATATATATATATATATATATATATATATATATATATATATATATATATATATATATATATATATATATATATATATATATATATATATATATATATATATATATATATATATATATATATATATATATATATATATATATATATATATATATATATATATATATATATATATATATATATATATATATATATATATATATATATATATATATATATATATATATATATATATATATATATATATATATATATATATATATATACTATTGTTATTGAATTTAATTTGATAATTTATTATCATAACATGAACAGAATTTTACCAACTTCAGAAAAATGTCTTGTGCTGCTTATATGAAATGGATCAGAAGATGTGTAGAGTGATAACTCTACATTCATTCCGTACTGTGTTTACGAACAATAGCCATTGGCCACATAGATGCTTTATAGCAGCATTCAGCTGATAGGCCGATTTATTTAATTCCAAACGTGGTCTAAAAGAATTAGCCAATAAGCAAATTAGCTGAATACTTTTAGGCATAGAGTATGTAACGGCATCTTACGCCGATAAGTCACAGCGCGGCGCCACTTGTCATGTTTAAGTAAAGCATAAAATGTAGTAGAAGAGTAGGATTTTATCCGTTCTGCGTCTACGCTCGTATTCTTTTATTTACGTATGTTCTTACGTATGGTGAGTATGATGTTTATAAAAAATATATAAAAATTTTGTTGAATTTTATAAATTAAATAAAAATTGTGTTCACAGCGAATAATCGTAATTGGCAACTCGCTTAACCATGCAAAACGATCCAGTACGTAATTGTTTCACCTTTAATCATTATTAATGTTTCTATTTGTTTTATTTACAATGTAATAATTTGTATGTTTCATTAGTTTATACAATTTATCAATGACATGGCGGAAGCCATGGATCTAGACGAGCCGATAAAAAATGAAAGCACAATTCAACGTATGTATTAAATAAATATTATTAATAATAATAATTTTCTTCCTTTATATATAAAAATATATCTTTTTCATTAATGAAGAACCTACAATAAGACAACAGATTCCTCCACCAATCCCTCCAAAGCGAGGCCAACCTGCAGGTTAGTTTAATGTATAAAAAAATTCTAATCAAGTATGAATTGATGATTGATGATGATATTTATTATTTCATCTTTAGAGCGTTTACCTCCACCAATTCCTCCACGTCAAGGTCATTATCAATCTATAGGTTAGTTTTTTAGTTTTTATTTCATAAAAAATATTTATTATTTCATCTAATATAATACTTGATTTTGTTTTCAGGGCTGAACCCATCAATGAACCTGCCAAACTTTGGTGCTATTCCTAATGGTAATTTTTATTATATATAAATTGCTTTATTAAACTTTATAACTATTTATTACAAAATAAATCTATCTTTCTCTTTGGCTTCTGTTGTCTTGGTTGTTTGGCTCTGTTGGTGTCAATAGTTGGTGTTCTTGTTTGCGTTGTTTCTATCCTATCTCTCTTTTCCAACTTAAGACAGGTATTAACAAAACTCTTGAACTTCTCTCCAATTTCACCATTCTCTCCTTTGTTTTTCTTTCCTTCTCAACTCCTTTCTATTTCTGCCTATATTGTTTTTTCTAAGATAAAATGGTAATTTTTTATTTAATTTTACTGCTGTTACAGTAGAATTATATTTGCATTTGATTTTATTTTCAGGACTAAATCCATTAATAGATTCAACAAATTCGGCAGGTACCCTTGCTAGTACTGCTGCTGATAATAATGCTTTAATGTATAGTACTTGTATTGCGATGGGACTGAACCCATTTGTATATCCACCAAATATCACTACTATTCCTACTAGTACTGCTGCTGGTAATTTTTTTGTATTTTATTCTGCTATAGTAGTAGTAAAATCATATCTATTTCTGCCTATATTCTTTTTTCTAAGATAAGATGGTAATTTTGTATTTTAATTTTAATTTAATTTAATTTGCATTTATTTTTATTTTCAGGACTAAATCCATTTATAGATTTACCAAATTTGGCAGATACTCTTGCTAATACCGCTGCTGATAATGCTTTAATGTATAGCAATTCTACTGCGATGGGACTGAACCCATTTGTATATCCGCCAAATGTCACTAGCATTCCTACTAGTACTGCTGCTGGTAATTTTTTTGTATTTTATTCTGCTATAGTAGTAGTAAAATCATATGTATACTTGTTTTTTGTTTTCAGGACTAAATCCATTTGTAAGTCCACCAAATTTTAATCCTTTTAGTTTTCCACGGGATACTCATTTCTACCAAATAATGGTATTGCGACAAACCCTTTTATAATGCCTGGTACAGTGGAAACACCAGTAGTTCCTCAAACAACAATGGGTGAATTTCCATTTATAAATTCTAATCTTGTATGTACAAATCAAAGTACTAAATTTATTATTTCTGTTTTCAGCAAATACCACTTCCACTATGACGAAGATGAATGAGAACCAGTCCTCAAGAAAAAGAAAAGGTACAGTTCTACTTAATTATTCTACATTTATTGTGCTAAAAATGAAATATATTTTAAATTATTTTCTTTTTATTTTCCAGTTGGCCAAAAAAATTCAAGAGGGATCAAAAGGCGGTATTATTGGGAATATAAAAAAAATGAAGCTTACACAAATTATACCTCATTTGTGGGGAATATGATGCAAGCAGCAGAAGCTGCAAAATACCAAAAGGGAAAAGAAAGTGGAAGAAAAAATAACAAAAGAGGCAAAATCCAACGGAATAGAAAATAAAAATTTTTTTAATTAAAATGTTTTTTAAATTTGTTAAAGGTAATAATACCATAAATAAAAAATATAAATTTAAATATTGTATTTATTTGATTTATATATAGCATCTTAAATCTAAAATTAATACTAAAACTTAGGAGAAATCTAAGATGAAAATTTAGTATTTCTGAAATTATATATGGCAGCTAAAAAACACTCAAAGATATGTTTGAATCTGGGCTTTTTCATTAGAATTAATTAAAAGTCAAACCCACATTGATTTTCAAAGGCCTTTGTTTTCAAATTTTAGTCTGAGATCTATGTATATTTATTTTATGGAACATTTACTTGGTCAATATTATACATATTTGCCTTATTTAAAAATTTATAATTCTTATAAATTATAAATTATTTAAACTTGAAACTGATAATACGAACAAGGAAAATTTTTTACAAACATAATATTATTATGATTCTTAAAATTACCGCCGAAAAACGTAAATTTAAACTTTACTGTCATTATGTCATTAAATTACTGCCACTGTCACTGTTGTCAATTTACCATTAAGCTTTTTCAAATTTATTCTGTATTGCATAAAGTGAAGGCACCAAAGCCAAAAGTAGTAAGGGGACCGGTATAGCGAGACGACCCCCCGCGGTGCGGTGTGTAGGGGCCATGTGGCACCACGCTGTGCGGTGTGTATGGGTCCCCAAGTGTGACAAGGTGATTAACTCAAGTGTTTACAGTAGCAAGTGTGGCCACAAGCTAATTAGTGTAAACAATGGGGGGTGATTTATTACCCCATAAATAATGGTGCACTTATGGCGCCCGCCATGACGTCATGCCGCTATATATGGCCCACGTGTGTTGCCGTATATGCCATGACTCGAGGTGGTGGGGGGGGGGGGGGGGGGGCGAGCGTTTTGGCTGTCTGCGCTACACCATAAAGACTCATAGGGTGCAAGGCCTCTCGCAGTATAGACCGTGTGCGGTGTGTATGGGTCCAAAGTGTGAACACAAGTTAATTAGGGTAAACAATGGTGTGAATTATTACCCCATAAATAATGTCCCACTTATCGCTCGCGCCATGACGCTATGCCACTATACCTGCCCGTCGCGTGCCGTCGTATATGCCCCGACTCGTGGTGGTGGGGGGAGAGACCTTTGGCTGTACGCGCTACGCCATAAAGACCTCTCGCTGTATAGACCGCGTGCTGTGTGTATGTGTTTCAAGTGTGACAAGTTCATAAATCCAAGTGTTTACAGTAGCACGTGTGTGAACACAAGCTAATTAGGGTAAACAATGACGCACTTATCACTCCCTCCATGACGTCATGCCGTTCGATCTGTTCTGCGCATGCCCCCCGTGTATGCCCTGACTCGTGGTGGTGGGGGACGAGACCTTTGGCTATACGTGCTACGCCATAAAGATCCATGGGGTGCGAGGCCTCTCGCTATACAGACCGTGTGTGTGTGTGCGTGTGTATGTGTGTGTGTGTTCGCAATGAGAAGTTGTGGGGAGGGAATAGGGAGTTGGTGTAAATGAGGGGTTTACAAATAAAAAAAGCATGTTGAGGAAAAATAAATTTTTATTTATTTATTTAAACGGGGTGAAACCCCCTATTTTATGAACAGTTTTTTCTCATTAACATAAATGTTGTCCTTAAAGGGACCGTTTATTATTCGTTATATTTTGAATAACCATCTTTTTTTGGGAAGGAGAAGGAATTGGTGGAAAAGGAATGGTGTGGTGGAAAATTTTTTTTGTTTGTCCAAGAGTCTTTTTTGTCTGCCTTGTTGATGAGAGGTTCTTTGTCGTCCGGTTTGACCTGGTGCTTGCTGAACGGGGGCCCCATGATGTTGCCTTCTCGGTGGTCTTTCGACGAATGACTTATGTATAATGCTGTATATATAAATATATGCATGCTAGCGCAATGAGAAGTTTAGGGGGCGTAAATAGGAGTAGGTAAAAGGAAGGGTCCTTAAATAAAAAAGTGTGATAAGGTAAAATATATTTTATTATATAAAATAAAAAAAAATTATTTATGTTCATTTTTAAACTTTTAACGCACTAACAACATTTTTTTCTAGAATTGTTAAATACTCGGCATATACTTCCAAAAACATTATTTCGAGAGAACTCTCGCTAAAATTTACAAACATTAATTGATTTAGCGCGAGTTCTTTCATTTTGGCTTCTAGTTCATTAAATACAACGCCGATGAATGTATGGTCTAGTAAATGCACGTCGTTTTTGCTAATTGCTTCCGTTTTAATAACATCGATCATTATACCCAAAACTATGTTCACAAAACCCGACATTTCTTCTAACTTTTTTAATTTATAGTCTATACACTGTTGGAACTGTTTCAATCCGTTGAAAGTTGTATACTGCATCATAATCTTCGGTGGTTTTTCAGACTTCTTCTTTTTTGTAGTAGGTTCGTCACTGGTAGTGGAGGCGGCTGCCTTCTGATTGGCGTTATCGTCTTCAAAGCCGAACTGTTGAGCCTCGTGTTCGTACTGAAGGGTGAACGATGGCGGTGTTACTTCGGGCTTATCGGAGATTGATACGGTTCTATGACCGTAGACTGTTGTCAATTCGACGTCGTGGTGCGGTTAATATATTTTTGCATATTTGCCTTGCTTTACAAAATCGCCTGATGCCCATAGATACTCTCCGAAGGTCTTGAAATGGGTTTTTAATTGTTCCCAACTGTCGATATCCAGAGTTATATATTTATGTGGTGATGTATGACCGCCGAACCTGATGACGGGTCGGAAATAGCCAGCAGCATAATCCAAGCCGACGTAAACGAACTTGGAGTACGAATAGTTGAGAGCGTAAGTCGAATTGTACAGTAAATTCGGCACTAGCTTTGTTTGAGACATTTTTAAAAAATACTGACTTAACGTTGGTAAAAATGTCACGACTTTGTCGAGGTAGAGCGACTGACTGACTGAGGGTGGCGCGGCTAGGCCCCGTACTTATTCTCTCTCTAGCGCGAATCCCCTCCTTTCTACCACGAGTTACGATTGGCTGGTCGATTGTTACGTAAAATCCGAGCGCCCAATCATGAACGTTTACGCGTATGTATCGGAGACTGGGGAGAAGCGTTGGGAAACTCGCGGAGCCCTTGAGAAACAGAAGCATAAATTTTCCCCGTTAAGGGTTTTGAGCCTCAAAGAAAAAGAAGAAGAAGAAGAAAACGGCACATGTGTTTTTCACCACTTGAAAAAAGGAAACGTCTAATGTGTTTTTCACCGCTTGAAAATCCGTTACGCATATGCTTTTCGGTGACTCAAGCTACTTATGTTTCAAAGCCTCAAAGAAGAAAGCGCCTCCTGTGTTTTTCACCACTTGAAAAAAGGGAAACAGCTAAGGTGTTTTTCACCACTTGAAAAAACCGTTACGCATGTGCTTTTCGGTGACTCGATCTGATTATGTTTCAAAGCCTCAAAGAAGAAAGCGCCTTCTGTGTTTTTCACCACTTGAAAAAACCGTTACGCATATGCTTTTCGGTTTCTTCATGGAATAGTACATATTCGTTTCAAGATAAAAAAGGTAAGGAATTAAATTTAGCGGGCAAGGTCGTTAAATGAATACGATGTTTGTTTAACTTTTTTTATTGTTCGATCAAATTAAAAAAAATACATTTTAAACTTACAAATATATGAATAATTCAAAATTACAAGCTAAAAAAGGCCAAGACAAACGTAGTATACAAAACCTTATAAACTAAGAAAGACGGATACACGCACACATCAGCTTTTACAATTCTAAAACTTACAATGTACATAGAGTGTAAATATAAACTAAAAATTGAATGTGTTTCTGGATAAAAAAGAAATATTACAAACTAAAAAATTGAATGTGACGTAGGATTAAATAGAAATATTATAATAAAAATTAAGTCAAGCACACACACACACACACACACACACACGCGCACAAGCACATTTTATATAAATGCTTTACATGTTTGAACGAACGAGCCAGCGCCCTTGGAAATAATGCTGGGGAAATTGTTCGCACGACGGAGTCTTTTTCGGTGATTTTTTCTTTTTACATTTTCATAAAATTTTGCGGCCAGTGCGTCGTTTGCATGTGAATCACGTGAAAAGACGTTAGAAAGCGCGCGTTAAGTGCGACCGCTACACATATAGCAAAGAAACATAATACGATATTCGCCGCAAACTTTAGAATTAAAACTCTGCAGTTTCTTCTCGTTCCACTTGAAGATTGCGTAATTTCTTCGAAGTCGATCGATATAATGTCGTGACACAGGGGCGACTCCATAGCTATCGAAATATGTTCCTTTTGCATTTTTGTCTATGTAGAATGCCACCCAGTGGGATCCAGGCTTATCTGAGGTATCGACATTGGTTACAACAGCGGCTGGAAGACTCAAGCTTCTGGAGATGTAATCGGCTGCGTATACACCTATCGACTTTGCTCTGACGCCACTAATGGCCCTCGTGATTTGTTTCGTATTCATTTTGCGTTTCCGCTAAATGTGAAATATGTGCTGCTGACGCTGTCACTTGATATTTCTGGGGCCACATCCATCTCGTCGCGGCCGTCATCGTTCTGCTCCTCCTCCTCCTCCTCCTCCTCAGTGGACTGCTCGCTGCCCGGGTGAAAACGGAGTAATTTTTTGCGCTGCTTCTGCTGATACTGATGAAGTGCAGTGTAGAACATTTGACTTTGTACTTGGTTTTTGTTGATCAGCTTCCACTCTTCGGGTAGTATAGAGCGCATCCACTTTTTTATTTGGTGCGCCTTGTAGAGCGCGCAAAAATCTTGTTTATTTTTAAACCTCTGAGTCGCGTGAGTAGAACATACCAGCACGTCAGAAAACATGTTGTTGAGTTTTCCGAACGTCGGCGTGTCATATTTTTCTAAATTACATATGTTTCGACCGAGTAAAGATTCCAGGTACCAGGCCTTCTCCTCGCCGCGAACGTAAATCCGTCTTGCTGCTCTTGCGATATTGAAGAGATAACGATATAGCTGTCTGAGTGATACTTCGCCCTCGAACCAGTTAATACCGTGAATATCGACAGCGCAGTAGGAATTTGTATTTTTTACGTCTTCGGGCAGCTCGATGAAATTGCACGGTGCTTGTACAATCGAGTGGTCGACAATGGGTTTCTGTAGGCAAATGATCGCCACCTCCTTTGGTAAAAACTTCCTTTCAGTGTCTCGAAACCCTTGTATATCCACGACGTAATCCATCATACGTGTGTGCGTAGCGAGCGCCGAGAGAAAAGTGAGGCTTGAGGGCGCCGCCTGCTTCCTCTCGAGTCCTCGTCCCCCCACCTTTTTAACGACTAGGCACTAAAATCAGATAATATTTGGCGGGTGGAGTCAATTTCGAGAACGTTATCGTACTCGGCATAAACAACGCAATTTATTGTGCTTGTTGGAGCCGACTCAAATCCCACCTCTATGCGTAAGCTACCCGAGCGAAAGAGATTCCAATGCGAGGCGCAGTGGGCCGATAAATCGGGTGTGAGATCGAAAGCCGTGAGAAAGTAGCCCAGTGAATAGTTGAAACGGTTTATGCCAAGACCCTCGTTGAGGAAATGTATACCTGTGCCCGAGTAGAGGGTTTGAAATGCATCTATAAACATACTATCGTTAGCAGCATAGCGCGGCTGTAACTGTTTGCTCGGAATTTGAGACCCATCGACGTAGTGGCAGAGGTGATTTATTGAAAAGTGTTGAAAATTAAACGGGTTAAATGTTCGATTGCCATTGAATGCCTTATTATCGACAAATCCTATTATTATTCTTTTAGGCAATTGCCCAAGAATGGCATTATCGATGGTATCGCCATGTATACCTGCGTGAAGCGTAAAAGTTTTGACTTCTACTCTCGTGAAGGGATACTTGGCCTTTGCTTTAGCGAGAGCGTTGGTGTGTGCAATTAAAATTCCCGGATTTATCTTCACGCGCCGAACGATGAGCGTGGCTTCCTTTATTTTCAGGCCGAATTTACCATCTTCGGTGGCGTCCATTAGGCAAAAGGCATCTTTGCTTCGTACTAGTCGTACTCTCATTTCTACACCATTGATGAGCATTCTGTCTTGATTAAAGACGTCGCAGTGCAAATATCCAATCATGTCGAAGGTTTTTCCATTGAGTGTGAAATGCTGACGATGGAGAGCACCCTTGTTAGATATTTCACCTTGAATGTGCGGCTGGGCTTCGAATAAACCGAGCGTATCATCGTACCACAATCCGGCCGTTAAGTGTGATTCTTTTGCGATTGGCGAGTAGTTGGGCAGTGACTCTATGTATGCTCTGTAAGGATATGCATTATTGCGTGGAGAAACGAGTTATTGATTTAGAAAAACGTCGATTTGATTAAACATTGAATGCAGTAAATTATTTACTGGGGCAACTTTTAAGTTTTCAGCAGGGGTTTCGGCATTCGGCTGTATTCTAGCTTTGACATAGAGCATGGTGTGCGCGAGATCTATACAATGTTCGCTTGCGCTCGGGATGACGAACTCTATGGGCGCGTCTCCTTCGTCGCTGAGCGAGGACACAGGTTTATAGTGTAAAAAACTACTACTCTCAATCGACGTTTGTGTCGCCGGAAGAGTGAAAATGTCGAGCTCGCTCGACATGCACTCGTTAGAGTGCGAGTGCAAGAAGGCCATTTTTTACTTTGGACCAAAAATATCGTTTATGTTGCGAAGGGCCTTCCTCTTCTCCTTCTTCTTCTTCTTCTTTCTCGTTCTCACAGCGGGCTTTCTTTTGCCGGGTTTTTTCTTACCGCCTACAGTGCGTGTCCGAGTGTGTTTCTTTCTCGACTGGCGCCGCCGCTTGCCATTCACGCCTGTTTTATATCCCGAACCTTTCATTATTTCCGATATTTTGTCAGCACCTTTTCTTTTGAGGTTGCGTCCAGATTCTTTGGCCCGTGATTTTACAGCCTCCTTGAAATTGACACCTCTGTTGGCAACGTCGTCAACAAGCTTTATACCTGCGGGTAGTGTCTCTTTACCTACAGCCTTGGCCCCGCTCGTGATGTATGGCAGGATGTGACGAAAAAGGCCTCCTAACCAGGCTCCTACCCCGCGGCCTCTCTGAAAAGTCGAACCAGCAAAAACATTTCTCACTCCACCCCCGCCTAGCTGCTCGTCGTAGTAGCGCCCGTAATGACTCATCTTAACGTTTGCGCTTAAAGTGTAGCGTGACCGTCAACGTGCCGTACTCGAATGGTATACGTTGCCCATGTTGATCTCTTATATCGATAACGATGCTACGAAAATTGTGATAGAGAAGAGGTATATAGTGAACGGGTGCAAAACGCTGTACAGTACTGCAACCGTACTTAAAGCTGGAGTTGTCTATAGAAACTATGCGCAGTAGGGCAGCTAGTGTGTCACCTACTGTATAAGGTTCACATATATCGGTATAGATATACATCTGGTCGGGCAAGGCTCGAGAAAGCGAGGCAGGTCTGCTGGCTGCAATGTCGCGCGGTAACCTTCATGCGTTGTAAACGAACCTTTTTGACCTGCTTCGTCGAAGCCGAATACACACATGATTTTTTCGTTGAAATCCGTAATGTGTATTTGCGAGCAGTCACACTTGCGTCTTATGATGTAAGACCCCTTACGATCTTTATGGGGCTAGAGCATTTGATGCTTATATGTGTCATTCGCCGCGTTTATAGCGTCTACTAGTTGTTCGAGTGAATCGTAAATACCTACGGGTATACGACACAGTTTTTTGTCGATGAGACCCTCATTATCCTCAGCCGAGTAAAAAGTGTAACTTGCTTCGTCATCTTGAAAATGTACGATACTGCAGGGTATGTTAATTTCAACGAGGCCCACGAGCCACTCGCCGTGTAACTTTATCTCGCGCTGCAGCTGGGTCGTAAAACAACATGTTGTATTTTCGGGAAAATACGTCATGCTGCTGTTACTAGGTAGTACCATATAAAAATCATCGCTCGTTTCCATTTTTTTTCAGATGTTTTCAAGCTCGCTTGCTTTTACCCACGAGTTGAATTTATCAGGGTAACCGAGCCACTTAACGAGTGCTCTCTTTTTGCGCCCCGTCCTTCTGTGCGTATGATGCGGTCGACTTTGAAACGCTTATCGGGCGCGACGCGTTCACGGCCGACTAACACGAGGTCCTCGGGATAAAAGAAACCATCGATAATTTCTTCGTTCAAATCTTCGAGCACGTATGTATAGAGATTTTGACGCGTCGAAACGCTGATTATCTTGAACACTTCTTCCCTAAAATTTTTTTCGTATCCTCTCTCAAAGGTGTTCTTGGTACGACTGATGCGCACGAGGTTGCCCACCTTGAATTTAGGCAGCGCCGGTGGTCGCCTTCGATAATTGTAGCTCGTGCGTTTGGCTAAATTTTCGATCGCTGTCGGCGCGTTGTACAATGTGACATCGATAGGTCTCATGCGCGTACCACTGTGTAGCGTGCGATTGTAAGCGTGTACAATCTTTTGCACGACATCGATGTATCTCTTTGTGTTACTATGAGAAAAGTATCGCCAGATTCGCTCGTGTAACGTTCTGTTGAGTCTTTCGACCACAGCTGCTTTAATGTCGGGGTTGCGAGCGACTCTGAATGTTATCTCTTTTCGGGGGAGGAGCGCCTGAAATGCTGAACCAGTAAACTCTTTGCCTCGATCGGTTTGCACGCATATAGGCAGTCGGGGATGTGCTCGGTCGATAATCCGTGCGAAGGCGTCGGCAACGTTGCGCGCGGTCTTATCTTTTATCGGTTCCACCCATGCGTACATACCGAGTACGTCAATCACCACTAGAATGTAGCTGTAACCGTCGTTGTAATCTTTTATCGTCGTGAGCTGTAGCAAATCAGCCTCCCAAACATCGTCAATGTTCGTCACGTTGTAGCGTAATCGTGGAAATCGCCTTCGTATCGGGTGATGGAGCGTGTAGGCATCTCGATTGCTCAGCCACGAGTAAATTTTTTTCTTTTCCTTTTTAGCGTTCAAGCGCACAAGATTGCGCGCCCCAGCGTAGCCTGCTTCATGCTCAAGGTCGTAGTATTGTTTTTCGTACGTCATTTTTTTATTTTACAAACCAAGCGTGAGCCACTTTTTTTTCGCTTGTTTTTTACTGCGAGTCTGTATAGACGGATGGGGTGATTCGTGCAGTATTGGTGTGAATATACGTCGTTTGGCCGAGCGCTGAGGATCCGTCAATATTTGCCCAATTTTTAAAACTGCTCGATTATTAATTAAATTTCCCGGCGTTTCGGAAGTTTTGAGAAATTTTGCAAATTCAATGCGGCCAACGGGCGCCTCCTCGTCCTTACTGTTCTTTTTTTTCAATGCGTCGATGATTAACTCTGTTATATTGGACCGAGCAATTACACGACCATCTATAGTAATGGTGCCTGAGTTATCCCACTTGAGACGCTCGGGTACAGTGACTTTCCAATGGCGAAGTAAGAGACGCGCTCTGCGCGCGTGTACTTTCGGTACCCCCACGAGTATGTCGTCCTCGGACAGTGGTGCAAGCGCCTCTTCGACCTCGTCTATTTCAGGGTGCTCCTCACGTACAGCGCTACGCTCGTTATCACGGAAGAAAAGATATCGACGTAAAATCTGTAGATATTTTACGCACTTCTCGTAATCGTTTCTAGCTGCTTTTGAGCGTAAAACATCGTACATTTCGCCATCCAGACGAGAAAAATGATCACCTGGTGTTTGCAGAGATTTTTCATTCGTATTCCTCGCCCCCTCCTCCTCCATGACTTTAGATTGCGATGTCTCCGGTGGCGGCGCCGGCACAAGGATCATCTTACGAGCTCGCTCCATATTTCGAACCAAATATTTTTGAGATAAGCGCTCCTACGATCGGAGCGAGTAAGAGTGGTAAAAACGACCCGCCGTTTTGTATAATGACACGTTTCTTCGATTTCCAAGTACCGCTGCCTCTATCACCAGTACGAATCAGCTTACGCAGCGTTTGCTTATGTATACGCAATCGGACTTTTTCGGAATCGCTTAGTTTTACGACGCCCTGCAAAACGTTCAACACACACTCGCATATGCATCTGACGAGAGGTTTATCCGCTGTGCACGCTATAGCAACACGATGTCTTTTGTCCCCATGACAAAGAGCGTTGAAGAGAGCAAGGTTTCTTTTCGAGAAATGTTTACCGCAGGCTATCGCTTTACGACCTATCGGCGCCATAGTTTTTTCCCGACTGATTAACGCACGCCTCATTCACCGCGATTTAAAGTACTTGGGCACGTAGGCAACGTGCGTCCCGGCATTGGGAAATATGATTGCTCGAAATCTAAACTCGTCTAAGCAGGCTTGAGAGAGATCGATAAAAAGATAGGAGTGAGGTTCACGCGTGGCGTCTAGATAGGCCTCACGCAAAAAAGCCGAATCTTCCGGAAAAATTTGTCTCGCGAGGTGCTGTATTTGTGCTCTGTCGCGAGGATTTTTGAACAATACCAGATACTTGGTATTCAAACTAATGTCGCGCTGTGCCTTACCTTTGTGAAATACGTTTTGCGTAACGAATAATACGCTAATATTTTTGTGATGACTACCCTTTGTAAATAAATCTAAAATAACATCGCTCGACGATTCACGCATGAGGTCGTCGAGAATGAGTAACTTCTTTTTCTCATTGTCACTCGAGTAATTCGCTATCTGTGGAAGGCCCTCTCGAAACTCGATGGGTGGCCCGTTGGGTTTAAAATCTCGTCTGTACGCGTCTTGCCATTCGGTGTAATAAAATAAGACACGGTCGAAACGTGTGTCGCAGACCTCTCGCAGGTAGAAGAGAAAGCTTTTAACGAATAAAGTTTTACCGCAGCCTGTGGGGCCGCACACGCAGCAAGTAAAAGGATGCTTCCATCGCGTGTCCATGTTTACGACGCGAATAAAGAAAATTACACGTGTGCAGCCTTTTTTAAACCCTTATATCGCTCACGCGCTCAGCTGACGATGAAGTACGTGAAAAACATCACCGCATATAACTATGCTACGATATTTGCGATCCCCGCGGCGGCGGCGGCGGGGTGGGCGCGCGCGCGCGCGGAGATCACCATATCACCGCGGTGGTGACTTCCGCGGTGGTGACTTCCGCAGTCATTAGCATACTCCGGCTCACGCGCGGATAAGTATATTTACCGCGTTGATCAGGTGACTTTCGCAGCTATAAGCAACCATCGCTGCGTGTTTAATGCATTGTTCCGTTGATCTCCGCGGCACGCGCGCGCGCGGGTAAGCTGATCTCCGCTATAAATAGGTACGTGGGATGAGGGGATATGGGGGAAAAATAATTAACACATAAAAAAAGTTTAAATATCTACAATACATTTTTATTATTATTATTATGAAAAATATACAAAAGTTACAACATTCAACGCATTAAAATATACAATTATTCAATTGCGCTTATAGCCGAAAGGAAGCGAAACGTCGTGTTGGAAATATCTTCGCTCTCTCGGAACTATGGAACAGGATTTTTTTTCGCTGCGCGTAATGACCTCGTGCGTGCGAGTGTGTCTGATAGCATTGTATTTCAAAACGATAGGCGAGCTCTCGTCGTTATCGAAATACTCTGCGATCAAGCGCTCGATACTAGCGAAATTGATCTAGCTCGTATTGGCGCTATTACGAGAAATTCCCTTTACTTTACAGCACTCGTGAGTGATGCCGGTCGATGGGACGATCGCACGAAAGGCATAAAATTTCGGACCCCCGGAGAGAAAGCTGGTAATATAAGCTCCCTCTTCGTAGCCCTTGAGCTCGTTCGTCATGCTGCCGAGAAGAGTGCCTAAAGGAGGCCTATACTCTGAAGGGTCTTTTTCGCTGCACTTGAATATACACGAATCGGTATCCAGGTAGAGAACGCGGTTGGCCGAAAGCTTTTCTATATATGAGTAAATCTCGAGACGCGCCTGCTCGGTGGTGTAGACTGCTAGTACCACATTTGTGTTCGGCGACGACTCTACAGCGTCCTCTTTATAGCGCCAATTTGCGTACAAAAGATCCTCGCTAACCGGGAGCACGTCGAAAACTTCCTTTTCAGGCGTCGTGAGCAGTTTCAGTAGCCCCTCGCGCGTTTTGACCACATCCATTTGTTTTAAATTCGAGCGTTGCCCAAACTTTCCCCAAAATGAATTTAAGCAGAATTTTGCGACCGAACGTAAACCGGAATTTTTTTCAATCTTTTCCCGGTCTAACCTTATTCCTTCTTCGCGCTCGTACTCGTCAATATAACGCTCCTTGGTAGTATCGTCCATACACCAAGCCGGCCATCCGCTCGCTTGTTGTTTCAACCGAAGGAAGGTATTTACGTACGCGGCAAACAGACCACCCTCACCGCTGCACTGGTCATACTGTGTGCTCTTATATTGCCATATCACAAATATCTCAGTCACGCTGTAGCCCAATTCGATTGCTTTCTGTAACTCGTGCACTACCCGTGTCCCGCTAAACTCACGCTCGGCGACTTGTTTGTGGTTGCAGTCGTCCTGACGCATTTCCTCACAGCAGGAACGACAGAGACCAAAAATAAGGCGCCCGTGCATTTTTACCGGTAATACGGGCAATAATAAATTTCGCGGTGGCAAAATTTTGCATTTGACGAGCCCTTCGATGCGCGCGAGATTGTTATTCTGGCCATTCGTTAACGCGGCGCATTCCCAGCCTATGTAAATGTGCGGGTGACCGATAGGAAAGCGGCCTCGCTTACATATATACGGGTAAAGAGAGCAAATATCAGTATATTTGATCTCTTCACCCGGCTCTACAGTGCATGAGGTGACTATATTTTCAGTTCGCCCACAGAAAAACGCATCCCGCGGATTGAGCGTTATTCTACTAATTATCGGGTGAGTATCCAGATACCGTACGAACTCGTTCTGTTGCCTTTTTATCCCATCGAATTCACACTCCCATATCTCGCGCACTTCGTAGCCGAGACTCCGCATTCGATCGACTTTTACCTGTACACTTTCGTACGCCTGTGCATACGTTCGATTAAACTTATTTTTTACCGATTCTCGGTTATTCGTAAAACATCGCGGGCAACCGTGCACGTAACAACCTTGAAATTCAAAAACGATTCCCTTAGCTGCTTCTCTCTCTCCGGGAGGGAAAGCAGGTAGGTAACTGTCCACTAAAAATCCCTCGGGTAAGCGAAACTCACGCGTCCTCCCTGCATGTCCGATCTCCCGACCGATCTCGCGCTCGCAATACAGCAACCACTCTATTGATTTTTGCGAGTGTTTGGCAGCGCGCCTATAACCGTTCGGTGGAATTATTCCTATAGTATTTGGAACTAAAAAATTTTTACGGAAAACGTACGAACACGCCGACGCAATTGTACACGCTGATACGAACGGGTCCGTTTCGTCTACTTCGAGAAAAATTTTTCGAAATTGTATACATGCGCGCCTCAGTATTTCCACGTCCATCTGGCAATATTCGACTATCTCTTTTTGAAAACCGAATATATAGCCAGGACTTGTATTTTCATGCCTCTCGAGAAAAACGGCCCGCTCAGCTGGCGACATAGTGTCAGGGCAATAAAACTCTAGCGCTGGTAGAGGCCCAACGTACCGCTGGTTCTCAAGGGTGTTAAACAGATGTGGAAAATAGCCCTTCTTACTACTTTCGGGTAAACCGAAGGTAGCTGGTAGAGCACTCAATTTCATTTGAAAATAGTTGATGCTGTCGATAAACTTGGTTGGGCCGTACTTCAACATTGTAATATTTTGACCGTTCAAAATGACGCTGGAGGCTGTGCGCCCAGAGTTTTTGGCCAATTCTTTTAAAATGAGTTGAGCATCAAAAGCCTTGGCATTGTGCGCGATGCATACAATTTCGGAAAATTTAGTGCTTTCCCGAATGCACAAGCTCAAGAGCTGTTTTACCGGATCGTCTGTGAAAATCAACTCGCGCACGCCGCATTTGCTACAAATGATTTCAAGGTCGTCCACGTCTATGCAATCCGTGCAAACCTGATGCGCGACACAGAGATTCGGCACGTGAATTCGGGCGTTTTCTCCATACGGCGTATCCTGACGGGTCTCAAAATCGTAAAAAATGTATAAAAATGTTTTTCCCGCTTTCAAGTCACCACCACCACCAATTGGTTGCATGAAACATGCATGATTGAACGGCTGCCGCTTCGAAGAGTATTTGCAATAACTAATACCACACTCGTATTGACTGTGCTGCGTATTTACTATTTTTAAACAATTTTCGCATAGCCGCACGAAGTCGCACACTTTGCGATTATTTTTTTTGTACGCACCCGCGCGCTTGTGATTAACGAAACAACCATGCCCGAAAAATTTACGTCCACACTCTGTGCACTCTATCATTTCTACACCGTCACTCCTACATGGAGGTGTAACAAAGCAAGATTCACAAGTTCGTTTACGCTTGTGTTGCCCAATACGGCGAAAACCCTTGTTACAATAAGAGCAAAAAAATTTTGACCTGGCCGCAGCAAATAAATTAGTGATCACGTTAAAGTGTCTAGACTGCTCCTCAAAGATTAAATAAATAACACCGTGAAGCGGTGCATTTAAATCTTGAATCTTGTTTCGGCCGTCAAATAACGGGGGTTCGCCGCTACCCAGGTTACACTTTCCAAATATAACCATAGCAATACCCTCCGCAGCAAAAAAATCTTGAAACGCCGTCAACTCGCCGAATCCACACCCCTCTAGCGGTAAAATTACTCCTGCATCGTGCACGAGTTTCTCTACGCGCTCTTTCTGTAATTTTCGCCGGCCGTCGCGGATTACGCGCCACTCGTCGCGCATCGCCGGGCATTCGGATGTTTTAAGAGCTTAGTGTGCTCTCGCTACTACGAGCGCGAGCGGTAAACATAAATTGTCCTCGTTTTTTATTGTTACGATCGAGCGTTTACGAAGACTACCTATGCTTAGCGCTTGTTTTGGTCATGGTCTCCCTGCGCCAACAGGCATTTCAACGTAATATATTTGTAAGGCTAGTGTGTCATCGATACCCAAAACTGCGTTACTTTGACTTATAGAATTTATCAAATTCCATAAATCTAAGTAACTGAAATTTTCAATAGGCCTGAACGACAACCCTCCGGGCCCCTGCGCAAACCGATCACTACGAATACTCACGCCGATTAATGTGCTACGTGGAACGTTAGATGTAATGTATTCGTAAATGTCTCTAATGCTTTCCTCGAGCCATAATACAGGATTTTCCCCGGCAGGTGTGTCACGTATATTAAAACTGACCGTGCGGCCGTGAACAGCAAACCTACGCATGTACTGCTCTCCCTCGGCAGCTATAATAAACCGCTCGGGTCCTGCGTCAGCCTCGTCGTCGCGCGTGATGCTGCTACTGCTGCTGTGGCTGCTGTTGCTTCTGCTACGACCTTCGCCAGTGCCTACCTGAAGAGGGGATTGACGGCTCTCTAAATGAATAAAATGAATTGTCGTCAGCTTTTAATATTATTTAAACATTTCTCTTTTTTAGTCATTTTCTATTCTTCCGGTGGCCCGCGAAAACTTTCGCTTACACGTACAAATAGATCCGCGAGATCTATTTCCGTGTACAACGGAGAAAATATATTTTCCGCCTGGTCATGAAACCAACGCAACACCTGTGCGCGTGGTGAATGGAGAATATTCAAAAACCGCTCGTAAACCCCAGGTATATCGGGAATGTCATAGGGATAGTGGTACGATATACTATCCCGATGTCTTATGACTAAAAAAGAAAAATATTTTTTTCAACAACATGCTCTTTTTTTTTACATTACAAAAAAGAAAAATTAATTTAACTTACGCTCATTTATACGCAGATGAACTTCGTCCCACGGGTTAAAGTTATTATCGTATGCTCCGGGATCTCCAAGGTAAAAATTGCTCAAGATGTTGTAGCGATTTTCAGCGGTATTCGCGATGCCTACATCTGCTGACGCCTGACGAGGATCGCTCAAAAAAGCCCGGTGAACGGCTTCCCCCGGCTTCACGTATGATGATAACGCCTCCAGTATATACTCTCGCTCATTTTCTACCGCCTCCATTTCTAGATTCGCCCTTTCATGGTCCTCCGCATTAATAAGGTTCGGGCTTACGGTGCGCTCCTCTTCGCTGTCAGACACCGTTTCTGTAGGCGGATTATTGTCGGAAAGAGGTGCGTTGTGTACGACGGCGACCCAGATTTGCTGCTGCGAGCTGCCGTCATCAGCCGCGTCGCTATCAGTGTCAAACGATAGCCTGCGAGCTACAGGATTTTTTCGTCCATCAGTGCGCGCCGAACCGCTTGCCACCCCCGACGGCCCTGGTTGAGACGATGTATCATCGGCATTCCACTCAAAGTGAGTGGCGTCGCTGCTCTCCTCGTCATCAGCTTCGATATTTTCGCTATCAGAATCGCTGTCGCGCAATAAATCTTCTAAGGCTGGAAAAAAATGTTTTTAGAGAACTAAATTTTTAAAAAATTTTAGGAAAAATATTAAAAATTTTATCACTTACCCATTAGCTCCTCGTACTCGCTCATGAGCTTTCTAAAAACAGGCAATCTGTCCAAGTTGCACTCGACCACAAATTCCCCGATGGTACGCTGTACATCTCGCGAATGCTTGAATGTACGAAATAATCTTGCTATCGCCCGATAGCCAGTCAGCCGTAACAAGCGTCGTAACTGATTGACAAGTTCCGTAGAAGACAACGTCCTCAGTCGTGTATGCCACGCGCCGCCTCTACTATAGCGTGATTGCGCTGCAAGACGCAATACAGCTTCCCGTAAACTTTTACAAGCGACAAAATTCTCCATAGTGACGCTTCCCGTTCGAAAGAAAGACTGGTAGGGCCGTAAGTGGCCCTCACCGCTTTTGTAGCGCGACTTTTTGGCGGTGTCAACGGCGTCGAGTGTTTTGAATACAGTATACACGTGGTATCAGAAAATACCTTTCCCTCGGGGTTTTTGAGCATCTGTTTACGTTATGTACTAGTGCCGTCTCTGGAAAATCTCACCAAAGCGCAGGAGGTAACTTTTTTCCGTTAAAAATGTGTAGCTGGGTGAAAAATAACTCCGAGTATTGCTATGCGTGACCGCGCGACAGAAACCCCGGTACGTAAGCTTTACACGCGAAAAATCCTGTTGTGGGGCTGCTACCGTGATATATTGTTTCGAAAAAACAACGGGGCTTACTTTCTTCGCAGCGGATGCAAGTTTCGAGGATAACTCCTTGGCATTATTGCATGGACCTGTCACGTCGCGATAGTTTAGCTCGAAAGGTTTTCGTCACGCGTGCCGACGGGTTTGAAGAAAAATTGAGAAGCCCCCACGAAGCGGGGTACGATTACTATGGCAGTCGTACAGCTTTTCGATAAGAAAAGAAACTCTACAGATGTTAAAAAATCTCTTCCTGTAAAAACCCGAAGTATCCTTCCAAGGGTTGTTTTCTACGCCTTCGCGTGTTTCTGTTTTTCTCACGTGCAGATACTTAACTACTCGTTCCGTGCACGCGCTCGTAGAGCCAGAATCTTCTGCGAGGCCGCTGTGCTTAAAGCATGAAAGAGTAATAAAAAATTTTCATTCGGGAAAAATTTTGCTGAGGTTCTCCGCGGCAAAACATATGCGCTTTCATCAGAGCGTCTGGAAACCCGGCATGTCGTAAATTTCATTTTCGAAAAGCGTCGAAGTACAGTCTGTCACGGCATCCCCGAAAGAAAGATGTACCGACGACACATTGCTTTTTTACGTTTTTTACTCATCCCCACTCTAGCTGCCCTCACTAACAGCAGTTTAACCCCCACCATCCCCGTGAACCTCCAACACTGTTAGCGAACATCGAGTCAGTCAGTTATGGCCAGTCTCCAGCAGCAACTAGCCAGATTCGAAGCGCGTCTCGCCAAGTGGCGAAGAATCTCACTCAGAAATCGGCAAGCATTGACGATTTCAACTTCGAAGGAGGCCGTATACACTGAACGGATAAGGCACTTGAAAGTGCTAAAACGTTTGCGCCAAAGACATCTCCGTCAGTGGCGGCGCAACCTGTTGAAACACCGGGCGAGAGCAGCAACACCAACACCACCATCACCACCACCACCAGCACCATCTACAGCACCAACCATCCAGGAGTAGTATTTTGACTGCGGACTTTATCAACGTACAGCACTGAATTGGGTGCGCTGTTGGAGGTGCGATATACTTCGGTGCCCTCAGTGCAGCAGCAGTGCGAGCTGTCCCGCGCTCCCCATAAAGCGGCTCGGTGAATAGTGCGTGCAGTGTAGTATTCCAGCGCAATGAAGGCGATCAGTACGCGTCGACTCGCGTACTACAACAAACTGTCGTACAAACGCGCCAAAATACAGCAATACATCAAAGTTAATTTTGCCGCGTTTAACGCTGTGCAGCGGGATTCAGCCTTTATGGCGGAATTTGTAGTCGAAATTAGTTGTCGGTTTGCCGCGGCAACATCGCCTGATACCCGCGAATACTACAGCGAGCTCCTGGAGGAGATGACGGCTGTGCTGTGTAAGTTAAATACCGCGGCAAATATCGCCCCAGAAAAATTTGATAAGGCGCACAGGCATGCCATGGCGTGTACCGAAAAATTACCTTCAGGATGGCGATGGTGTCAACATACGCAAGAAGTACTCAACAAACCGTTGCGTCCGTGCTCTATTTGCGAGCTACGATACGCTGCGTGTATCACGTGTCGCCATCGACGGTGCATTTGCATACCTCGAAAGTGACAGGGAGCAACCAGTACCAATACGGTGTGTGTGTGTGTGTGTGTGTGTGTGTGTGTGTGTGTGTGTGTGTGTGTGTGTGTGTGTGTGTGTGTATGTGTGTGTGTGTGTGTGTGTGTGTGTGTGTGTGTGTGTGTGTGTGTGTGTGTGTGTGTGTGTGTGTGTGTGTGTGTGTGTGTGTGTGTGTGTGTGTGTGTGTGTGTGTGTGCTAAGTAGTGCAAGTGTCAGCATCGTTATTATTAATACAAATTTTATGTTTCGCGCTTAAAAACAATGATTAAAAAGTGCAACCGAAATAAAATGTTTGCGATTGACTGAATGCGTATGGTGTGCTTCTAAAATAGTAATTCGTATTATAAGTTAAAATAAAAATTGTGCGTTAGTGATGTCGATATTTATATTGCCGTAGACCAACTGTAAAATAGTAATTCGTGTATAAGTTAAAATAAAAATTGTGCGTTCGTGATGTCGGTAGTTATGTTAACGTAAGACTAACTTTCTTCTACGATTAAATAAATAAAAATTTTTTTTGTTCATCAACAGCTTTTTTATTTGCAGACCTCTCCTTTACACCAACTCCCTATTCCCACCCCAACTTATTACGAACATACACACACACACACACACACACACACACACACACAAACACACACACACGGTCTATACAGCGAGAGGGCCCGCTCCAGCACTCTATGGGACTTTATGGCGCAGCGCCTATAGCCAAAGGTCTCTCCCACCACCACCACCACCACGACGAGTCGGAACATATACGGCGGCACGCGCCTGGTAGGTATAGCGGCATGGCGTCATGGCGGGGGCGGTAAGTGGGCCGTTATTTATGGGTAATAATCCGACCCATTGTTTATCATTATTATCTTGTGTTCACACCTGCTAATGACCTTGTCACACTTGGGACCCATACACACAGCACGCGGTCTATACAGCGAGAGGTCTTTATGGCGTAGCGCGTATAGCCAAAGGTCTCTCCCCCACCATCCCCGAGTTGAGGCATATACGCCGGCACGCGCCGGGCTGGTATAGCGGCATAGTGTCATGGCGCGATCGAGAAGTAGGACATTATTTATGGGGTAATAATTCTGTTCACACTTGGGGCTCATACACACAGCACACGGTCTGTGCACCGAGAGGCCTAGCACCCTACGGGTCTTTATGGCGTAGCGCGGACAGCCAAAGCGCTCGCCTCCCACCACCTCGAGTCAAGGCATATACGGCAACACACGTAGGGCATATATAGCGGCATGACGTCATGGCGGGTGCCATAAGTGGGCCATTATTTATGGGGTAATAAATCACCCCCCATTGTTTACACTAATTAGCTTGTGGCCACACTTGCTACTGTAAACACTTGGGTTAATGACCTTGTCACACTTGGGGACCCATACACGCCGCACAGCGGGGTGCCACATGGCCCCTACACACCGCACCGCGGGGGGCCGTCTCGCTATACCGGTCCCCTTACTACTGCCAAACATGAGTTCTCATTGTGTTAGTAGTATTATTATAAGAATAGAATAGACAAATATTTTTATTATAAATGTAATTTTGATTCTGTACAATTTCGTAAATTTTTCAAATTTTTACAATTTATTACATTTTTATATATAGGTCTATCTTTGTTGGTAAAACAATTATTGTCAATAAAAATTAGTGAAAGTAGTATTCATTTATCTCACTTATTTGTTATATTTGATATACTTTTTACCAAATTTAAATAGATAAATAGAAGTTGTACCTAATATATAGTTAGATGCTTTACATATTGTTGATGGGAGCATTTGAATTTGACATTGCGGGCTTGCGGCATCATGGCGACAGAGACTACAAGTGACAAGTTTGTTGACAAACTTCATAATTTTTTTTTAGTTCATAAATTTTATAATCTTTTAGAATAATTAATCAGTTTTGTTTTCTGTTAAATAATATTGTGCAATTGAAATTTTAGGTTGGAGAAATGCGAAGTGTGTGCAGTAAACAAAGCAAAATATACTTGTCCGAAATGTGAGGTTAGAACATGTGGTCTTGCGTGTGTAAATATTCACAAGAAAGAATTAGAATGTGATGGGATTCGTGATAAAACAAAATTTGTGCCATTAAGTTCATTTACAGACTTAGATTTACTCAGTGGTATGCTTTAAAATAAAAATTTATTCAACAACTTAGATTTGTTAGATAAACAAAGATTCACAAATATTTTGTTATTTAGATTATAGATTACTCGAAAACATAGGAAGAAATGTGGAAAAATTACAGAAAAATCCACTTAAAAGGTGCACGCGACAAATGCAGCAACTTCCTTTAGTATGTATCAATAATTTTTTTCTATTAAATATAATATACTCATATTAGCAACTAGGTATTATATGTTTTTATTTTCTTAAAGCATTTACATAAGTTAAGATGTGCTGCATATAATAGAGTAGATTTACAGTTTATGCCACAAAATTTTAGTCGTCACAAAGAAAATACAACTTATTTAGATTGGAGCACCAATGAATTATCTTGGAAAGTAGAATTAATTTTTGTTTATGCACGGAAAAAAATTAAGGACTGGAAAAGCACTTATGATACAAGACTGCTTCGTTAAATAAGAATTAGTGACACGATAGCTCTGAATTTTGAGCGCGTAAAGCTTGTTGTCAAAAGTGCCGAAAAAGATAGAAGACCATCGCTGTTTTAGCACTCGCTCCGAACAGAACAAGCTCGTTGTGTTTAATGCCGGATGGGATATTTCGAGAGAGCGCGTCCAGCTCGAAACAAGTACCGACAGAGTTTGTCACCGCGGCGAGGTATACGAGCTCAGCGTACTAGTCGAATAGACTCGCGGGGCTGGCCGGGAGAGCACAGGGCATTTCGAGCGACATGCCGTCGGGCGGCAGAGCGCGCTCAGCACGAGACGAGTAGGGGAGAGCGCTCCCCACTCCAACTAATCCAGGAGCCTACCGAAAAGTGGCCGCTCGCCACTTGCGACTATTTGGAAGACCTCGCGGCGCTCGGAGCCCCATACGATCGTCTAGCCGAGCGCGTTCAGTACGGTAAGAGTGGCGACAGCCCTCCGCACTACAGCTACCTTTGTCAGCTCGATCAACTTGTGCATTTGTCTACCGCGGCAGACATCGTTTATTAAATCGGTTACGCAGAGAAGAAATTCGTTTATTAAATCGGTTTAATTTATTATATTTATTGCTTTTACATTTATGAATATGTTAGGTAATAAAAAAAAACAAAATTTTCAGAAAATGCTTTTATTGGACAAATAAGTCAAAATTATAATTTTTGAAAAACCTTATTACAAATATATTGAAATGAAAGAAAAACAATTTATCTCGATTGATTTATATTTTCAATATTTTCAATAATAATGCATAACTACTATATTTCTTCAATTCATTTCAAAATGCAGCGCAATCATTACACTCACATTTTGTTATCTTCCCTATAAAATAAAATTAGGAAGTAGTTTTTCTATTACTGATCTAGGGAATATGCAAATAATGTTCGAAAAAGGGTTTCATCGTGCTATTAATTAGACAGTTTTACTATCTATTTTCTAACTTATTAGCCTTTTCATATAAATAAATTTCTACTTGGATAATGTGGCTTCAGCTATACCTGTATTAAATTGAATAAACAAGGTATCAATTCAGAAATCTTATTTCCGTGATTCTAGTAATCAATTATAATAGTTTATTGTTGATCGCTGCATAATATCCACTTACAAAATTGTATACGTTTCTATTACAATCTACGTAATTCCCACAAATACACAATTTTTTGCGAAAGAGCGAAAATTTAAAATTGATTTCAAATCCTCGCTAAAGAGCACGCCCAGCGCGCTTGAACTGGCTAATCTTTTTAAACATATGAACTGCATCGCATTCTCTTATCCCCATCGACAGATTCAGATATTTCTTTAAAATAAGTGTTTTAAACTTATCAAGGAACGCGGGAGCGTTCCGAAGGCAAGTATCTGTCCAATGTAGAAAAGCCTGAGGGTAGACCGCGCTACATATACTTTGAAATGGATGCCCGAGAAATTGAAAGATTTTATACAATTTTCAAGACTTTTATATTAACTAAAAAAAAATAACAACATGTGTATTATTGTTATACTATGTTGCACAAAAAGTTTCATGTAAAAATATGTTCTCATATTAAAGATATTAAATAGTGAAAAATTTTATGTCTGTTCCGATCTTTCTAAAATTCTTCATGTTTTCCATAAGATTCCACTTCCGGTATACGTTTTCTTCCCACTTCCGGTTTTATATATATATATATATATGATGGGTTATTAATACAAGTGGTCTAATCATATCTACTGAAATCTGTGTAAATCCACCCGGATCCAGCTGAATTTCCCATGTGACATAGATCCAACTGGGTTTCCTAGCTGGATATTTTTGACCGGGTTCTAGTGATAATTTCAACAAATCCAAGTGTTGAGAATAATATAATTAATTATTGGCTCATGGTGCCAATAATTAATTGCAAAGCTACAAAAATAATTAATGATATTATCATATAGCAGTCTTATAGTAGAACTAATTTAAGGCTTTAATAATCAATTTCTAGTACCAAAAAATGAAAATACTTATATGATCTGAAAAAAAATTATAAAAATATGAACTAAAAGCTTCGTTTTAAGATCTAATTTGTTCAAAAAATATCGATCCCTTTAGTATTTATGTAATTTGTCTTCTTAATAATAATCTTTGAAAGTATAAAATAAGGTATGTATATAAGTTTTTCCTGCAAACTGAAAACATAAAAAGAATGATATTTTCATATGACTTTATAATAATTAATAGTATTGTTAAATTATCATCATACCTAAGAATATATACGCGTTTGATTATATTATTTCAAAAATTTTACTAATGTAATCATTTTTCGAGCTCCTTGAAGAAACATTCAAATTTAAAACTTTTGTGAATAACAATACTATCATTTACGAATGATATTAAAAATATACTATACTATAATAAACCCTCATAATGTTATCACACTGTGTAATTATTATTTTCTCTTAAAAAGTTGTAAAATATATCTAAAAAACATTTTACAAAAGTTTAAGGTGGCTCATGCGTTTGGTGCCGTATCAAGTCAGGGCCCCGCAAGGGGCTTCTTTATTATTGCCAAATTAAGTTAACGTATTTTACGTAAATTTATTGTAAATAACTTCTAAATGTTCAAACAAAAAAACGATTTTATAAATAAGTAAAAACTTTGCTAATTTGTCGCTACATTTATATGACTGGTCGTAGTGCGCATGCGCAGTAGCACATTTGTAACGTTTATTGTTAATATCTTTTTTGTTTGGTCGTTAACCTATAATTCTGATGATATCATTAGATTCTTCACAAAAAAATCTTTAATTTCATATATTGTACATTAAAAACTGCTTTTTTACAAGTTACTACGAAGCAATAAACTGTTCATTCCCATAAGGTTATGTGTTAAACGTACCTATTTATAAACTCAATTTTTTCGATAATTTGGTCGTTGACCTACAATTTTCTTAGTACAGATCGAAAGTTTAATGTCTAAAGAACATATTTGTTAAGTTTAAGATGTATCTGCTTTTTTATAAGAAATCGCATGAGCCACCTTAAACTAAGACAAGTATTAGTCTCTCCCGCCCTCCCTCCCTTTATCTCACGCTCTCTCTCTCTCTCTCTCTCTCTCTCTCTCTCTCTCTCTCTCTCTCTCTCTCTCTCTCTCTCTCTCTCTCTCTCTCTCTCTCTCTCTCTCTCTCTCTTCCCCTCCCCCCTCTCTCCTTCTCTCGCAACTTCCATGAAACTGAGTACCAAAAACTTTAATGAGAGCTTAAATATTTTTTTAAAACAATCAACACGTTTTTTAAAAGCTATTTTTTAAGTACGTTAAATTCTAACAACACAATTTGTCTAGTCCTTTTATTTCTTTTAGTCTCATCTATTCAATAAGGACTCTCTACAAATGGTAATAATTTTTTTCATGACTATAAACTCTCTCCCTCCTTCTCTTTCCCACCCCACTCTCTCCCTCCCTCCCTCTCTCTCAACATCCGTCAACCTGAGTACCAAAAACTTTAATGAGAGCTTAAATATTTTTTTTAAAACAATCAGTACGTTTTTTAAAAGCTAATTTTTTAACTACATTCTATAACAACATAATCTGTCTAGTCCTTTTAATGCTTCTACTCTCTTCTATTCAATAAGCACTCTTTACAAATGGTAATAAGTTTTTTCATGACTGTACAAATAATAATATTGCTAGTATAAAACTTTCTACGAAAGTATAAAATAAGGCAAGTATAGACGTTTTTTCTGGATAATCTATAAAAAAAAAACACAATTTGTCTAGTCCTTTTATTTCTTCCAATCTCATCTATTCAATAAGCACTCTCTACAAATTGTAATAATTTTTTTCATGACTGTACAAATAATCTATAAAATAATAATATTTATGATTTTGTAAAAGAAATCAAATAAATACGAATGAAAAAGTCTTAATTCTTTGAGTCATTGTATGCTGAACAAATTATATGTAAGTAAGTACATTCAAATTGTTCACTGCAAATCAAACAAACGAAAGTTGTGAAATCAATTATCGATAGTCAAGTAATGCAAACAACTCTCGGAAACTACTGTATGACTGTTCTCAGAAATATATTCAAATTTGTTCATCTTTCTGAGCTATACAAATTAAACACAAGAACGTGCTGAAATCAATTTATTGTAGTCAAGTACCGGCCATAAGTTAACTTACTGACATAATAGAACTTTTCGTATGTAGCATGTAAAATTACAATTTACGTCCACGTTGTAACTTCAAAATTATTCAGCCAGCAGGCATAAAATACTACTTAGCGCCCAAGAGGCCCAATAGCTCACATACTCTTACAAAACTTTATAGAACCTAAGCACTTTACTCCCGTGTGGGAGAAAATTATTTTAATTATATAACTATAATGCCTTCTCTTTATTTCTAAAATTCATAAGAATTTTTTTAGATATTACGAAAAGTCAAAGCCTATATAAAAACCGCTGCCAATTCATTGGCACGTAGCTTCCTCAAACTTAATTTACTGATTCCTTTAATTAATTTTTAATTCCAATATTTAAAATTTAATACTTCAGAAAGACAGAAATAACAAAACTCCAACATAATTTATTCAAATTTTTATAGATTATACATTTCCACAAAATTTCGCATACATAAAATATATATCAGAATTGCCTATAAATTTGCAACTGATATTTAGAGCTCTATGTATTTGAATGTAATTTATAGCATTCGAAACATAATTAAATTACCTATATTTTCTAAAAAAAATTATTTTCTAGCTATCACGGTTCTTTTGTTATTAACAGAAATGTAAAAATTTTAAAATTAAAAAAAATCCTCAAGAAATAGATTTTAAAAATGTCTAGAAAAATTTTAACCTCAAATATCTGAAATTTATGAACCAATCACTTTGCCAAAAGAACTCATCCGAGAACTATCAATAATATACCTCTACAATGAATTTTGAAGCGAATAAGATAATTTTACTCTTGTAATAGTTGAACATATAAAACTCATTTTTTTCATTTTTCAATTTTTACGTTTTTGTTAATAACAAAAGAACCGTGATAGCTAGAGAATTCATTTTTTTTAGAAAATGTAGGTAATTTAATTCTCTTTCTAATACCACCCACCCCATTTAGATACATAGAGCCGTTCTCGAGAAATTACGATTTAAAAAGAAATTGAAAAAAATTTTAACCTCAAATATCTTCGAAATTTATGGATCAATCCTTTTGCCCAAAGAACTCACTCGATTGGTATACAAAATCTACCCCAACAAAGAATTTCAAAGTGATTAAGCCAATTTTACTATAGTTATTGAACGACAAAAGAAATCACTTTTTTTTATAAATTATTTTTTTTCTCAAAAAATAATGAATAAAAAAACCTAAAAATTTAGTAAGTTATAGTACCTAATATCCTTTATAACCAAAAAAATATTCATGTTAATATCTTTTTTTAATTTCGAAATAGAACCTATTTACAAAAAATTACGTTTTCATCAATAACTTATGACGAAATATAGCTACCGACTTTTTTTTTAAATTGTAGATAATTTTATCCTACATACAGAGAATTCATGATATATAAACAATATTTGTTCTAAATATTAAAAAAATCGAAAAAAAAAATTTTGGAAATTAAAAAATGGCTATAAAAAAAAAATTAAATTTTACAAAAATAGAATATTGACCCCAATTGTGGAAGCAAAATTTAAAAAAATGATCACTCTCTCGTTAAAATCGGTCGAGTAGATCATGAGATATCAGTGTATACGGACACACACACACACACACACACACACACACACACACACACACACACACACACACACACACACACACACACACACACACACACACACCACACACACACACACACACACACACACACACACACACACACACACACACACACACACACACACACACACACACACACACACACACACACACACACACACACACACACACACACACACACACACACACACACACACACACACACATACGCACACACACACATCCATACGGACATTTTCTAAAAATAGTGTATTTCGATACCAAATTTGCTAAATAACATATCTAACACATTCTCTCATAAACTTTTTTTCTTTACTATCACAAAGCTTCCTCTATGAGGAAGCAAAAATTACATAGTTATCAACACATCACTATTTTTCATGATTCTTTCTCAATTTTGAACTTTCTATAATATTACGCACCTTACATACTTGGCGGGCCCGACGATTTGAAGTTTACCGGTGGGCTACTTAAATATAGAATACAAATTTTTGCATAAATTCATTAACAATATTTATACCTATAATTGGTACCGTTAAGTACAACATCCCTATATGTGCAGAATCATGATTTACTTTTATTACCCACAATATTTTTCTTTGTGTCTGTCCTTTTTAAACGAGAATAAAATAAAAAATTCATATAAATTTATAGTCTACTTCTAAAGTGCTTTACATTTTTCTAACCGTTTTATAAGCGACTTATTGTGTATCCTTTTCCCGCGTGTAAATATCATAAAAATCTCATATGAGAATTTCAGGCATCGCATATCTCGTATCAGATCTCGATATGCGATGACATCTACAATTTTATATATTATGGGATTACATATGAGATCTCATATGATACTTTCAGACGGGTTTGCACTTTCTATTTAAAAAGAGAGCGATAGATTCACGGATCAGTAGTTAATATGTAGAAGCAACCCATTTATACATTTTATCTGATCTTTAAACATATGAATATTTATATGAAAATCACCATGTCTTACATCTTGAACTGCAAATCGTCGGGCCCGCCAAGTATGTATGGGAGATCGGAGGACCACCCCTGCTAGAGCAAGGTGCGTAATATTATGGAAAGTTCAAAATTGAGAAAGAATCATGAAAAATAGTGATGTGTTGGTAACTATGTAATTTTTTTATATAGAATTTGACTTTTCGTAAATATCTAAAAAAATCCTTATGAATTTTAGAAATAAAGACAAGGCATTATAGTTATATAATTAAAATAATTTTCTCCCACACGGGAGTAAAGTGCTTAGGTTCTATAAAGTTTTGTAAGAGTATGTGAGCTATTGGGCCTCTTGGGCGCTAAGTAATATTTTATGCCTGCTAGCTGAATAATTTTGAAGTTACAACGTGGGCGTAAAATGTAATTTTACACGCTACATACGAAAAGTTCTATTATCTCAGTAAGTTAACTTATGGCCGGTACTTGACTACAATAAATTGATTTCAGTACTTTCTTGTGTTTAATTTGTATAGCTCAGAAAGATGAACAAATTTGAATACATTTCTGAGAACAGTCCTACAGTAGTTTCCGGGAGTTGTTTGCATTACTTGACTATCGATAATTCATTTCACAACTTTCGTTTGTTTGATTTGCAGTGAACAATTTGAATGTACTTACTTACATATAATTTGTTCAGCATACAATGACTCAAAGAATTAAAAGACTTTTTCATTCGTATTTATTTGATTTCTTTTACAAAATCATAAATATTATTATTTTATAGATTATTTGTACAGTCATGAAAAAAATTATTACCATTTGTAGAGAGTGCTTATTGAATAGATGAGATTGGAAGAAATAAAAGGACTAGACAAATTGTGTTTTTTTTATAGATTATCCAGAAAAAAAATCTATACTTGCCTTATTTTATACTTTCGTAGAAAGTTTTATATTAACAATATTATTTGTACAGTCATGAAAAAACTTATTACCATTTGTAAAGAGTGCTTATTGAATTTTTATTACATTATTATAAAGTATTTCCTTGATTACATTCATATTGTAAATATTATCTTCTATATTTTCGAGAAGTATAATTTAAATGGAAGACTTTATTATATATAAGTATTTTTATACCACTCTAATCTTAACATCATAACTTTAATCATTATTCGGCTCTCGTGGTATAAAATACGGTCCGAAACTGCGGTGCTTAAGAGAATTTTTACTTCATGCGACTTTTCGCACGAAAAATGTCTTCATCTTGAGTGATTAAATGGATTGTATTTTTAACCCTTTTCTTACGTTACCTTTGATTGCTTATATTTTCCTGAAATATCAATATTTTTTTAACGAATCAGAGCTTAAATTTTAGCTCTTACTATCCACTTTTATAATTTTTTTTCTCGTTTTCGTATCTTAAATACTTGCAATGTGACAGTCAATACCATTTTTTTAACGGAATAGAGGATATTTGAGATGAGATTGCCCATATCTCGAGAAAAAGAGCCTATGAGATGGAATTTGTCAGACTGGGCTTCATTTTTAGGTACCAGAAATCGACTCTCCAATGCTCGCGAAAATCTGTTTTCCGGAGGGTGTGCACTCTCCTTGTAAGATCTCAAAACGTTTTCACAAAAGGCATTTTTTAATAGTTTAAAGAAATAAAAAATTCACCCAAGTGCGCACAGAAATAATGAAAAATTGATGTTTGTTTTTAGTTTCATGAAAGTGCGTTCGTTCATAATTACCTTTATGATAGAAGGACATGTTCATACAACCATAATTTAGTAAAATTTCTTTTGGTCTGCAAATGTATGCAATCACTTCTTTAATTAGAAACTATGCAACGGTAACACGAATATTAAAAGTTTCATAGATTTGCCCAAGGGAATCACGTAATCAAGGAACGCGGGAGCGCTCAAAGGAAAATTATAGAAGAAGCCTAAAAGGAGCGACCCGTGCTACATATACATTGAAATGGGTGTAAGAAAAATTCAATGCGCTTTTACGTATATTGCGTTAGTTTTTACTATATAACATATCCCTCTTAATCGAAAGCCATTTCATTGCTCTACTCAAATCAAAAGATTTTATTTAAAAAGATTATCTCGTTCAACAGATATAGATGGCTGAATTTTTGTATATGCAGTTTCTTTTCCGAATTTTTCTTCTCCTTATTTCGATATCCGGTTTGCAGCTCTTACGACACTTCCGGTTGTCGTCTATCTTACGCTTATATATCTATATATATATATATAGTTATAGCATATCGTATAGTAAATAAATCTCACTCGACTCGAAAAAAGAAGAGAGAGAGTATATAAGAACAACAAAATTTTGTGACTGCAAGTGACTACAATAACCTCAAAATATCGTATGGTATTTTTTATTAAATAGTTGAGGACGATCTTTGGAGGCAAAATGAAATGATCTTATTTCTTTATGGCAACGTTTCGTTGGCTTAGTACGCCAACCTCATCAGGCCTTTATTCAAAACACAGAAATAAATTAACATATAAAACTTTTTTTTAAAGACAATTAAACCACAAAGTGTAAATACAAAAATCAAAATTACCGAAATTATAAACGTATATATCATTCGTCGATCAGATGTTATTCTCGACTGAAAACAATAACACATACACTGTATTTATATACGCTGGGCAATGTTTACATAAAGAGTTATACAGCATCAAGTTCGTTAATAATAGAAAAATACATTGTACTTCCCTATTAAAAATAATCACGTGAGTATTCACGTGAGTACTCACGTGAATACTCACGTGAGTACTCACGTGAGAAGTAAAAAAATGGTTTAAAAAAATTAGTAATCAATGTTTTTTTACTAAACTATTACATAAATATTTTAACTTTAATTTTTGCATATACCTTTCAATCCTTAAATAGTATAGGAAGATATCAAAAGCGAGGCAAGCCTCGTAATTATAACTCTTTTAAAAGAGTCGCGGTATTGACTAGTCTTATGTCTTTATGTATTCTCGCCGGTGTTCATTTGCTTATGAAAATCGAGAAAGGGGTTGCCGCCTGGCGGTTAAAAGAGTTACTAGACGTGGAGTTCAGACGGGTCCTATCAGTTCCGCCGGTGACCGCCAGGCGGCAACCCCTTTCTCGATTTCCATAGGCAAATGAACACCGGCGAGAATACATAAAGCCATAAGACTTAGTCAATATCGCGACTCTTCTAAAAGAGTTGTAATTACGAGGCTTGCCTCGCTTTTGATATCTCCTATACTATTTAAGGATTGAAAGGTATACGCAAAAATTAAAGTTAAAATATTTATATAATAGTTCAGTAAAAAAAACATTGATTACTAATTTTTTTAAACTATTTTTTTCACTTCTCACGTGAGTACTCACGTGAGTACTCACGTGAGAATATGGTCGAAAACCTCACGTGAGCTCTCGCGTGAGAACTCACGTGAGCTCTCGCGTGAGTAGTCACGTGAGTACTCACGTGAGACTCACGTGATTATTTTTAATAGGGTTAGTCTTTGGATATCTTCCTTTTTATTAATACTATTTTGATTGCTTTTTATATAGATCATTTCGGAAATCAGTCTTTTTTTGTAATTGCTTTCAAAATCTAAAATGGATGTATTTTCCCAATCGAACTCATGTTTGTTTTCTAATCGATGTATACTAACAACAGACTCTTTATTTTTGTTTATTTTATGTTCATTAATGCGTGTGTGTAACGATCTTTTAGTTTCTCCTATGTATGTAGCAGAGCAATTTAGGCAATCAAATTTATACACCACATTAGTACGATCCCATTTTTTGGTTATGTCTTTGCCTAACCGAATGATCGAAGACAAACTTTTATTCAATAATGGGATTGTACAAATGTTATAAGATTTTAACATATTAGATAGACTATTAAAATCTTTGGTAAACGGTAAAGACAATTTTGGTAATTTTTCATAGCAATTTTGGTGCGTATTATATGTATAACCATACTTAAGTTTTTTAAATCTAATTTCGATATGTTTTTCTATAAACCACATAGGATAATCATTGTTACGTAAAATCTTCTTTATGAGTTTTATATTGTCTAAGTGAAAATTAGAATCTGAGAGTAAAAACGCCCTATCAACTGATTTCCGAAATGATCTATATAAAAAGCAATCAAAATAGTATTAATAAAAAGGAAGATATCCAAAGACTAAGTACAATGTATTTTCCTATTATTAACGAACTTGATACTGTATAACTCTTTATGTAAACATTGTCCAGCGTATATAAATACAGTGTACGTGTTATTGTTTTCAGTCGAGAATAACATCTGATCGACGTATGATATATACGTTTATAATTTCGGTAATTTTGATTTTTGTATTTACACTTTGTGGTTTAATTGTCTTTAAAAAAAAAAGTTTTATATGTTAATTTATTTCTGTGTTTTGAATAAAGGCCTGATGAGGTTGGCGTACTAAGCCAACAAAACGTTGCCATAAAGAAATAAGATCATTTCACTTTGCCTCCAAAGAACGTCCTCAACTATTTAATATAAAAATGGATGGCGTTATACATTCAACATTGAACGTATGGTATTTTTATTCTCTTATATAGAATCGAAAAGAGAGAGAGAGAGAGAGAGAGAGAGAGAGAGAGAGAGAGAGAGAGAGAGAGAGAGAAAATATAATAAAACGAACAACTGTAATTCTAAAATAACTTCGAAATATGGTATGATTATATATATTTTTATAATTCAAATCAGCTGATGGCATCATATACTTTTATATATAGATAAGTATTATTTTTATACTAGAAGATATATCATGTAAAATATAATACAATAAAAAATCGAAACTTTGTGTAAACTTTTTCATTTTCAGATTATACAATTCTCAGTCTTTGGTGAATTTTACATATCATGTTACATTATAACTAATGATATTGAAAATCCCTAAAATAACACTTTTTAAAAAAAGTAAAACTTTGGCGAGTATAAGTGTATTTGTAATCTCTCTCTCCCTCCCTCTCTCTCTCCTCTCTCTTTCTCTCCCTCTTTCTCTTCATCTTTCTCTTTATCCCCTCTCTCGCCCAAAAGAATATCATAGTTTAAAACAAACACATGAAAGAAGTGGAATCAATTATTATTTTATATAGACAAGTACATTTTTGTAACATAGAAATATGGAATTATTTTTATAACAAAAAATTGTAAGTACTACTAAAAATAAACTCATGAAACCAGTGGAATCAATTAAGTGCAGGCAAGTCAATTATTATAATAAAGAGAATTTTTAAAATAAAATTTATTTAATATATATTTACTATAAATATTTGTATAAAAAGTAATTACGTCTAACAAAAAATATTACAAAAATACTAACATAATAACTGTAATTGAAACACAAAAAGTTAAAAAATTTTTGCGTAAACATTTTCGAAGTATAGATCATAGAAGTCACCACCCTGTAAAATAGTTTAACCATGAGCTGTTATACATCATAAATTCATGTAAGTTTTTCTTACACAAGTCAATCTACCTATTATCTGCAAATATGAATTTTAATTAAACATCTTCTTAAACTGTTAATGTAATTTTCAAAATTTTCGGAAATTTTCTTTTAAAGACAGAAGATACTTGCCGGACGCATCGTTTTGTAGTAAAATTCATATTTGCAGATAATAGGTAGATTGACTTGTGTAAGAAAAACTTACATGAATTTATGATGTATAGCAGCTCATGGTTAATAGTACATTTCGACACGGGTGGAAGTCGATTATTCAGCTGGTGTGACTTTTTCCACGAGCGAAGCGAGTGCGAAAAAGTCACACCACCTAAATAATCGACTTACGCACTAGTTTCGAACGGTATTTTATACCACGAGTGCCGAAAAATCATATCAAAGTTGTGATTTTGAGGTTAGAGTGGTATAAAACTATTTTATAGCACTGTGTGACCTAAGCCCGCACTTAGGTCACGCCTATCCGTGACCTAAGTAGTACTTTTTTGCACCGTGTTTATCGCACTCGCTACGCTCGTGCGCTAACCTCACGGTGCAAAAAAGGACTACTTGGGGCACGGATAGGCGTGACAGCGGGCTTAGGTAGGCAGTGCTATAAAATATTATACGATACTTGTGACCTAAGGAGCACTCTGCACGGCGTAATTAGGTCCCTCGCTGCGCTCGGGCCCTAACTTCACGCCGTGCAAAAAAGTGCTACTTAGGTCACATGTATCGTAATGTACTAGAAACAACTGTATCTCGAAAACGGTGAAACTAGGCTTTCCGAAATTTAAATAGCATATTCAAAGTATTGTCATTAGTAATATATCTCTTTTTCTTTTAAATCTTAACAAGATTCTTGGCGTTATTGACGTAAATGTTTTTTTTTTTTTACGTTTTATGATGACTCTACCATAAGACACCATGTTAAATTTTGGAAGTTTAGGAGCTTATATCTCATCAACGGTAAAGCTAGGCTTTCTGAAATTTAGATATGTTGTGTATAATGGTAATAAGGGTCTTATCTGCAAATTTCACGAAATTCTTGAGGGGGGTTATCATGATTTTAAAATGGGTTCACTATTTAATTTTTATGTCATAATAAATTATTAACATATAATAATGTAAGTACACACAGATATGAAAGGCAAATACTTTCTGAACCGAAAAAACTATTATGATAACAAATTGTTAATCGGACACGTAGATATTGTTCAATAAGTAAAAAAGTTACTTTCGTTATTTGCCAACTTCTTATTTTTCATTCGATTTTAATGTTTAACATCTCATTTTACTCCTTGAACATTTGTCTACGACTCATCTAGGTTTATATTATGTAACAATTAATAGGCTTATAACGCGCGAACAAGATTACAAGCTTGAGAAAAGCATGTACGATGCAAACAGCGAGCGATCGAAAAAGAAAGAAGACAGGGCCTGCAGCCGCGCGGTTGTGGCATTGTAGTCCAGTCAGATTAGTCTCAAAATGTACTGTTTAAAAAAAAAACGTTAAGAGGCAATTTTTTTCTTGGAGGTGCTTTGGAAAGGTGTCAGGATATTAGGAAAAATGTTTGCGGTCAGTTGCTGGTGGTGGAACATTGTTTAAATAATGTATGAATGTGAAAAAAAACTTATATGAATATTTCAAGCTCAAATTTTCACCAGTTATAAAGCATACAAAGACCTTCAAAAAAACCTATGGTCTAGTTTTCTAGAAGCAAAAATTATTTATTTATATGAAATTCTAAAAATTGCTGAAAATAGCTGTTTTTCGCGTTTTGCAAAACAACTAATAATCACATTTTGGCGCGCCTTAGCTCATTTTGTAGGTATTTTTTATACCTAAAAAACAGTACTTTTAGTTTTTCAATAGCAGCAACGGTTCAAAAGCTATAAGCAAAAAACGGGTTTTCGCACATTCATAAATTATTTAAACAATGTTCCACCACCTGCAACTGACCGCAAACATTTTTCCTATTATCCTGACACCTTTCCAAAGCACCTCCAAGAAAAAATTGCCTTTTAACGATATTTTTTTTTTTAAAGTCTAATCCGAGTGAACTATTGGCAGTGGAGGGATTCCCCGAGTCACTGCTGGCTGCTATGTTGTTATACATGGACTGAGTTTCTTTACCTAATCTCGCCAGTCGTTTTTCGGTTTCTATACTTACAGCGATTCAGGCTAGCCCAAACACCGGAAAAATGTTTGCTTATGTTCCGACGTATATCAAGGATTGAATTGCAGAAAAGTGCAAAAATTTTCATCTTAATTTTAATGCATTTCTTTAAACAAAACCCAATTTCACAAAATAATAGTGGTTTTTAAATATTCTATAAAACATGCACGAAAAATCAATATTCAAAGAGTTATACATTTTAAAAATGTTATAACTTTTAATATTTGAAAGATTTCACAAGAAATAGTCACAAAATTAAACATCAAGCACAGTAGTATATCATACACCATCTAAAAAGAGATATGCGTAGTTAATATCACTTTATATTACTAAACATTTATATTAAAATTAGTGGCAGATCCAGCGGGAGGCGGAGAGAGTAATCGCCACCTCCCCCCAGCCTCAGAAATTTTTTGAAATTTTCAAAATTAATTAAATCTAAATAGACGGAGAACACGAGGTCCACGCATATAAGGAATAAGTCATGTAGACATGTAATAGTAAGCAATACGATTATTCAAATAATTTTTAAACCCGAGTAGATGGGGGTTGCGAGGTACACGTATATAAGGGAATTACGTAGACGTGCAACATGATTTTTTTAATAATTTTTTCCCACGTCGCCAGGGTACGCGGGGTCTACGTATGTAAGGGAATTACATATAGATGTGCGGTAGTAAGTACGATTCATTAAATTATATTTAATTTATTTGTTTATCATTTATCTAAAATTAATTTGTAGAAATCAGAAAACTTTCTACGAAAGTATAAAATAAGGCAAGTATAAGTTTTACCAGGAATCTATAAGAATTAAAAGAATTATTTTCATATGACTTTACAACTTCCCTCCCTTTCTCCCACCCTCTCTCTCTCTCTCTCTGTCGCTCCCCTCTCTTTCCTTCCCTCTCCCTCTTTCTCTCCCTCAACATGTGTCAAACTCTGTACTAAGAACTTTAATGTGGGCCTATAGTACATTTCGACACGGGTGAGGAAGTCGATTATTTAGCTGGTGTGACTTTTTGCACGAGCGAAGCGAGTGCGAAAAAGTCACACCACCTAAATAATCGACTTACGCACTAGTTTCGAACGGTATTTTATACCACGGGCGCCGAAAAAATCATATCAAAGTTGTGATTTTGAGGTTAGAGTGGTATAAAATATTTTTATAGCACGGTGTGACCAAAGCCCGCACTTTAGTCACGTCTATCCGTGGCTAAAATAGTCCTTTTTGCACCGTGTTTATCACACTCGCTACGCTCGTGCGCTAAATACAAAAAAGGACGACTTTAGCCACGGATAGGCGTGACAGCGGACTTTGAGCAGGCAGTGCTATAAAATAGTATACGATACTCGTGACTTAGTGGCTCTTTATTGCACGGCGTTTAGCGCCCTCGCTGCGCTCGGGCACTAACCTCACGGCGTGCCAAAAAGAGCCACTTTAGTCACACGTATCGTAATATACTATTTTAAAACAATCAGTAAAACAAATAGTATTGTTAATAAAACTTTCAACAAAAGTATAAACTAATGCAAGTACGAGTTTTCTCTGTATAATTTATACTTTTACTCTTAAAAAGTTGTGAAATCTCTCTAAAAGAATTTTTTAACAAAAGTAAAAACTTAAAAAATTATACACAATGTAATTATCATCCCTCCCTCTCCCGCCCTCTCTCTCTCTCTCGATCGTTTGCTCCCTCCATCTCACTCTCCCTCAACATATGTCACACTCTGATCCAAGAACTTTAATGAGAACCTAAATATTTTTTTAAAACAATCAGTAAAACAAATAGTATTATTAATCTCTCTCTCTCTCTCAACATCCGTGAAACTGAGTACCAACAAACTTTAATGAGAGCTTAAATATTTTTTTTAAACAATCAACACGTTTTTTAAAAACTAATTTTTTAAGTACGTTCTATAACAACATAATTTGTCTAATCCTTTTAATTCTTCTACTCTCTTCTATTCAATAATTACTCTTTACAAATGGTAATAATTTTTTTCAAGACTATAATAATATTGCTAGAATATAAAACTTTCTACGAAAGTATAAAATAAGGCAAGTATAGACGTTTTTTCTGGATAATCTATAAAAAACAACACAATTTGTCTAGTCCTTTTATTTCTTCGAATCTTATCTATTCAATAAGCACTCTCTACAAATGGTAATAATTTTTTTCGTGACTGTACAAATAATCTATAAAATAATAATATTTATGATTTTGTAAAAGAAATCAAATAAATACGAATGAAAAAGTCTTTTAATTCTTTGAGTCATTGTATGCTAAACAAATTATATGTAAGTAAGTACATTCAAATTGTTCACTGCAAATCAAACAAACGAAAGTTGTGAAATGAATTATCGATAGTCAAGTAATGCAAACAACTCCCGGAAACTACTGTAGGACTGTTCTCAGAAATGTATTCAAATTTGTTCATCTTTCTGAGCTATACAAATTAAACACAAGAAAGTACTGAAATCAATTTATTGTAGTCAAGTACCGGCCATAAGTTAAGGGGGTTTGGTACTCATGCACTCTGTTTTACCGGCAGAACTCGGCAAATTCTATATTATTAAAATAAATATATCGAATTACATCTTATAAAGAGATAGTTGCCCTGTGCAATGTAATAATCTACCAGCCTGCGCAGTTTTGAGCCCAAATATGAAGGACACCCTAAAAAATTTTGCGAACGAAATTTCGGTTATTTTTTTCGCAAAATTTTTTAGGGTGCCGTTGACATTTGAGCTCAAAACTGCGTAGGCTGGTAGATTATTACATTGCGCAGGGCAACTATCTCTTTATAAGACGTAATTCGATATATTTATTTTAATAATATAGAATTTACCGTTTTCTGCCGGTAAAATAGAGTACATGAGTACCACACCTTTTAACTTGACTGACATAATAGAACTTTTCGTATCTAGCGTGTAAAATTACATTTTACGCCCACGTTGTAACTTCAAAATTATTCAGCCAGCGGGCATAAAATACTACTTACTGCCTAAGAAGCCCAATAGCTCACATACTCTTACAAAACTTTATAGAACCTATAGACTTGTGGGTTAACTTTATAGAACCTGTGGGTGAAAATTATTTTAATTATATAACTATAATGCCTTCTCTTTATTTCTAAAATTCATAAGAATTTGTTCTGATATTTACGAGAAGTCAAAGCCTATATAAAAAATCGCATAGTTACCAACACATCACTATTTTTCATTATTCTTACTCAATTTTGAACTTTCTATAATATTATGCACCTTGGGAGGAAAAGAGAAGTCTAGAGCTGCTCTAGCAGGGTGGTCCTCCGATCTCCCAAGATGAACAAATTTGAATACATTTCTGAGAACAGTCCTACAGTAGTTTCCGGGAGTTGTTTGCATTACTTGACTATCGATAATTCATTTCACAACTTTCGTTTGTTTGATTTGCAGTGAACAATTTGAATGTACTTACTTACATATAATTTGTTCAGCATACAATGACTCAACGAATTAAAAGACTTTTTCATTCGTATTTATTTGATTTCTTTTACAAAATCATAAATATTATTATTTTATAGATTATTTGTACAGTTACGAAAAAAATTATTACCATTTGTAGAGAGTGCTTATTGAATAGATAAGATTCGAAGAAATAAAAGGACTAGACAAATTGTGTTGTTTGTTATAGATTATCCAGAAAAAACGTCTATACTTGCCTTATTTTATACTTTCGTAGAAAGTTTTATATTCTAGCAATATTATTATAGTCTTGAAAAAAATTATTACCATTTGTAAAGAGTACTTATTGAATAGAAGAGAGTAGAAGAATTAAAAGGATTGGACAAATTATGTTGTTATAGAACGTACTTAAAAAATTAGTTTTTAAAAAACATGTTGATTGTTTAAAAAAAATATTTAAGCTCTCATTAAAGTTTGTTGGTACTCAGTTTCACGGATGTTGAGAGAGAGAGAGAGAGAGAGGTTAATAATACTATTTGTTTTACTGATTGTTTTAAAAAAATATTTAGATTCTCATTAAAGTTCTTGGATCAGAGTGTGACATATGTTGAGGGAGAGTGAGATCGAGGGAGCAAGCGATCGAGAGAGAGAGAGGGGAGAGGGAGGTGTGATAATTACATTGTGTATAATTGTTTAAGTTTTTACTTTTGTTAAAAAATTCTTTTAGAGAGATTTCACAACTTTTTAAGAGTAAAAGTATTAATTATACAGAGAAAACTTGTACTTGCATTAGTTTATACTTTTGTAGAAAGTTTTATTAACAATACTATTTGTTTTACTGATTGTTTTAAAAAAATATTTAGGCCCATATTAAAGTTCTTAGTACAGAGTTTGACACATGTTGAGGGAGAGAAAGAGGGAGAGGGAGGGAAGAGAGGGGGAGAGAGAGAGAGTGAGAGAGAGAGAGGGTGGGAGAAAGGCAGGAAGTTGTAAAGTCATATGAAAATAATTGTTTTAATTCTTATAGATTCCTGGTAAAACTTATACTTGCCTTATTTTATACTTTCGTAGAAAGTTTTCTGATTTCTACAAATTAATTTTAGATAAATGATAAACAAATAAATTAAATATATTTTAGAGAAAAAGATGTTAATGCTTTCTTTTTGAAGGAAACATTTTTCATAGATTCTGTAGATCTTTCATAATAATTATTGTTAAGAAATCATTTGTTTTCATACAAAATTTTTGAAAAGATTTTTATAGACCTAGTTGGCAAAAGTTAAGGTGTTTGTTAGTAAGGAATTAAGTACATATATGAAATACTAAACCAAACTTATTCTTGCTAAGTTTTTACTTTTGTAAAAAAATATTTTTTATGTACTTTTAACTTTTGTAATTCAAAATATATAATATGAAATTTTATTAATAATAAATATAGAGATTATTTTCAATTACATTTGTATTTTTTATAAATAATTTTAATTTGATTAATGAAATATGACATATATTCAATTATATTTTATATGTTAAGAATATATAATTTGTGTGAGTAGTGATTCTATCAATATTTACAAGATAATGATCAGCCTCGATGTTACACAAGCCATGGATCTATTTTCAAGATTTATTTATAGTTATAAACAAAATATCATTCGACACTCTAGCTTTTACAAGGCTTGAATCTAAAAGTTGATGAAGAAGTTGAGTTCTCATGCCAACTACCATTTTCAAAGCAGCAGCTGATACAAATAGTTTTTGTTCTTTAATTTTACCAAATCCAAAAAGCTCTTAACGCAGGCATTTGGTTAGAGTAAGTCCCAGCTGCAAATATTTTACGAGTAACCATTGCTGCTTGTTTTTTCGATTATTGGAAAAGCATGGACAATAATACACAAGTTTTTGAGTATGTATTCTTTTCTGTTCTCTTGGTTTTTCCGTACTCGACCTAAGTTTTACTTTTAGTATTGTGTCCAAAAGAATAATATCTAAAAAGCCATGTTTACTAATATATACATAATGGCCTTTTTGGGAAATAATAACTTTTTTCATTCCATTTCCTAATTCACAACAATTTTCAATATTAGATGTAGCTAAAATTATTAATTTTTTTAATTTAATGTACAATCTGATGTTAAAACTGCCAGAATTGAGTTTGCTCTACCATCAAGTGGTAATGGAATCATTGATAACTGCCTGCCACACTATTGAAATTTTCATGGAATTCCATGCTTTTTAGCAACTCCCATCTTGATGTATAAAATAAAAATAATTTATTTATTACACAAAACATTTTATTATATCTGGGAACTCGCACTGACACTTCACTTTAATTATATTATATTTATGAACACAATAATATATTTGTATCGGGCAGGTCACTACACTATTTTTGTTATCAGTGAGTTTTCAAAATCCCCCAAGAAAAGTACAGGCTGAGTTTGTTCCATAAGTCTTCAAAAACTTCAACAGCTTTATATTTCCTTTTTTTATTTTGAAAACTTATAACTTTTCAAAACTTGTATTCTAATTCAAATTCTACCATTTTCATAATACTTTTTATTTCTTACTTTCTGTAAGTACTTTCTGTACTTGCTTTCTAATAGCTCTTCTCACATTTTGAGAATCTATTAGATCTTGTTACATATTGGAGAATCAAATCAGGATATTTCTAAGTTATTTTCTTGTACGTCGCTTGTAGATTTCCATTTCTTCCATATGGACAAACAGCATTAGCATGAAATCCAAATTTTTTCCATTTCCTCCATATGGGCAAACAGCATCAGCATGAAATCAAAATTAGCGTGATAAGATCAAATATTACTATTACTTTAAGTAAAAAACAAAGATGAACTGCACTATATTCCGTTGACAGAAAAGCTCACAGATGTACTTCACTTGACACAAAACTTTGCAATAAAGAAAACTTTTAAAAAAATGCATATTATCATCCCACATTATTTAATAATATTATAAGACACATGATCGATATTGCCCATTGATATTTATTCAAAGATTTTTTTATAGATTCTTTTTCCAATACACTAGTGAGATTTTAATGATTCAAAAAAAATCTTCTTGTAGGTATATATCTGTAAAAAATAATAAAAAATTCTCACAAAGTATCAACTCTTTTATGTTTTAAAATAATTTTAGCCTTTAACATTTAGCCATTTAATATACTTATCTAAAAAAATTGATTTTCCCCGTTGATGCTTATAGATAAAAATTATTTTAATCAGTCAACTTCCTGAGATCTTTGATTATTTAAATAATATATTTACACTGGTGTAGTTTCGTTAACTGGTTCTGGTGTGGCTAAAGTTGAAATTGTACACAAAGAGAGTATTCGATAAACCTTGTCTGAATCTGGTGGTTCTAACACTTTACTATGACGGTTGAGGTGACTATCTTCCATGCGTCTGGGAAGGGCTGTTGCGCCTAATGCCATAATATTTTTTTTTTTGTTTTTAATCCTATTTTCTTCCTCTATGAAGACTGATGGAATTCGTCCAGTAGTAGTATATTCCAAAATTGCATCGAACATCCAGAAGCATGCTATACCACCAACAATAAAATTTATAAAAATTTGGATGGTGATAAAAATTTCTGGAAATGACTATCATCAATACAATTTGAGTCTCCATATATAGTAATTCTCCCAGCTAAACTCAATTTTGACTCAGTTTCTTTTATTTCATTATCAAAGGGCGCGGCAGCGCTCCTGCTTGGCAAGTATAAGGAACGAAGTGACAGACGAGCAAGCGGGGCGTCGGCGCACCCTTTATTCTTTGGTGTGATGTTCTAACCCTACTTTTTTTTGTCATATTTACCTTATCATTTTTTATATACGGAGATACCGCGCATGAGGTACTCAATTAGAAAGCATTTTTCATTTACATTCTACACGGAAAAAATAAACAGTAAATTCTACTTTTTACACAGTAAATTTTACTGTAAAATAGCAAGTTAATTTTACTTTCATAAGTATCAGTAGAAACAGCTTTATAGAAAAGTAGAATTTACTTTTCGGTAAAATAAGATCTGCTTTCTGGAGTAAAAGTAGTTTCTACTTTTTCTGAAAAGTAGTTTCTACTTTTTCTAAAATGGAATTTCGGAATGAGCGATTTTTTCAAAGTCCGCGTAATTTTTCCAAATTTTTGTCATTTTTCGCCATTTTCAATTTCACATAGTTTTGCACAGAATCGATCGATTTTAGCGATTCACAACTTAAATTAAAGCTCTATTGTTCAACTTGAATCGCTTCTGTGTGGAATTTGGTTTGGCTTACTGAATAGCTTGTTATTGGTTAATCATCAATGACCACTTTTCGGCAATTTTTCCCATGTTAAATTCCCAAACAAAAATTCATATGCATTTAAAACTTTGTCACAAACCCGCTTTCGCTTGTTCAATTATTTTTTCTTATAATATATGGTATAGAGATTGAGAAAAACTTGTCCGCGGAAAGATGTGCTCCAAAAAAATTTTTCGAGAGTTCTATGACACAAAACTGTGACGGTTTCAAAGATTTGCTCATGTACCAATAAAAACATTTCATATTCACGCAGTATGTGTTAGGCATGTAATTTTTTATAATTTTTATTTATTTATAATTTTTTATAAAACCATTGCAAATTCATTAACAATGAGCATCTAGAACTTAATTCATCTAAACAGTAGATTCTCCTTTTTTAAAAAGTAGATTCTATTTTTTTAAAAAGTATATTCTACTTTTTTAAAAAGTAGATTCTACTTTTCAAATAAACTATAGTTTCTACTGTATGAAATGTTGATTTTACTGATTTTATAAAGCAATTTTTACTTTTTCTTAAGAAAGTAGATTTTACTTGTGCGAAACAGTAAGAACTACTGTTTATTTTTTTCCCTGTACTTGTGAAGTTTCTTCGTGATAGATGCTTTCGTATTGAAGTTTATCAAGCTATAAAGTTTTTGTCGCCGCGAAATCAAAATATTTTTTCCTTCAGCCTCTAGTGAAAATGGGAAAGACAGCCTGGCTGTAGTTGATGTCAAATCGTATCAGAATATAGTTATATTTCAGTACTAACGGCGTACGAAGCTATGCGCTACTGCGCTTGATTCTTGATCATGGGGGGAGAGAGAGAGAGAGAGAGAGAGAGAGAGAGAGAGAGAGAGAGAGAGAGAGTCTGTGTCAGTGTGTGTGACAGAGAGAGAGAGAGCGTTATGTTGTCTGTCAACCAAAAATATCTTTATTTATGTTATTTTTGTTCAAGAACGTCGACAGAACCATTGATTTAATTGCATTCACAAATATAACCAAGATCACCAAACAAACTGGTAATCGTTGAAAATACTGGCAAGAGTCCAGTACGCAACTTTATCTTTGCATTTTGAATGTTGGGTAAAATGAGTGATCAAGATGTAGTTCTGTTTTTATTTTTTAAGTACTGTCAGATCAGATCTTAGAAATTGAGTCTATCCCAACTATACGGCTACTATAATACAAGAGTTAAGATAAGTATAATTTTCAAGTAATTTGTCACATTTGACATTATCTCTGATAATGTAGGCTAACGAGAAGCCCCAAAACCTATTTCATTCATCGTAAAGGATTTTCAATGTTTTATGTTTGCAACATGACCAGTCGGGCGAAGGCTTTTCTTGAGACAAAGTTTATATTCTTTGTATAAATGGTTTATAGTTATGATTTAAAAGTATCAAACATAAAAATTTTTTAATTTTAATTATTTTTAAAAACAAGTTATTTCACAATGCCATTTCACAATAAATTTTTATATTTTTCTAACTTTTCAAATCATAATTATAAACCATTTATACAAAGAATATAAACTTTATCTCAAGAAAAGCCTTCACCCGACTGGTCATGTTGCATCACTCAAAACATTGAAAATCTTTGACGATCAATGAAATAGGTTTTGGAGCTTCTCACTTAGCTTACATTATGAGAATAATGTCAAATGTGACAAATTACTTGCAATTAATTCTAACTATATATTTTCTTCATTCTTGAAGGGGATATCTGATGTAAAATCCAAAGCTGTTAATATAAAACAGCTATAGATGTTAATTCTTAAAACTATATAATGTATCCGTAAGGTATTTTCAACATATGGCTTTTGTTATATAACTAATTGGGTGAGGATGTAAAATCCAAACTGTTAATAAGTATAACAGTTTGCATTACTGATTGAGGTAAATATATAATAATACACTATTTAAAAATGGGAAACAAGTAGTCCTTTATTTTAATCATATAGTTCTTTATAGTTCTTCATTTTAATCATAGATTCGAAAAGTTGTCACTGCAGAATGAATTATTTCCATAAGTCATTTGTTAAAAAGTAGTCATTACAACGGATATGAAAAAAATCAAATTATTTTATTTTACTTACAATTATGAAGATAGCAATGTTTATTTTTATAACAAAACTTTCTACGAAAGTATAAATGTAAGGCAAGTATAAGGTGTTTCTGTAATATATAAAAAATATGAATAAAAAAATCTACAGAAAAGGAATTCTAATAATACATAATTATTTTCTTCTGATAATTTTATCTTACCGGTTCTATACAATAGAATTAATTTGTCTATAAAAAAGAAGAGTATATATACTATTATTATATATAGCAAAAAAAAGGGATTTCTTGATACAATGAAAGTGTTATTCAATTTTTTTACAAATACAGCAGCCTCACACGATGCAATTATCATCATGTACCCACACGAAAATTAAATCTATGAAATATGGTATCATCATCCTTTACCGTTATAAAACTTTGTAATTATTATTGAAGTTTCCTAGAAACTTGTGGAATCTCCCTGAAAATAACACTTTTAAAAAATAAAACTTTGGCGAGTATAAATGTATTTGTAATCTCTCTCTCTCTCTCTCCTCCTCTCTCTCCTCTCTCTTCTCTCCCTCTTCATCAATCTCTCTCTTCTCTCCTCTCACTCCCCAAAAGAATATCATAGTTTAAAACAAACACATGAAAGAAGTGGAATCAATTATTATTTTATATAGACAAGTACATTTTTTGTAACATAGAAATATGGAATTATTTTTATAACAAAAAATCGTAAGTACTACTAAAAAATAAACTCATGAAACCGGTGGAATCAATTAAGTGCAGGCAAGTCAATTATTATAATAAAGAGAATTTTTAAAAAATAAAATTTGTTTAATATATATTTACTATAAAAATTTGTATAAAAAGTAATTACGTCTAACAAAAAATATTACAAAAAATACTAACATAATAACTGTAATTGAAACACAAAAAGTTAAAAAATTTTTTGCGTAAACATTTTCGAAGTATAGATCATAGAAGTCACCACCCTGTAATAGTACATTACGATACATGTGACTTAAGTGGCCCATTATATGGCACGGCGTGAGGTTAGCGCCCGAGCGTAGCGAGGGCGATAATTCAAGTCGTGTGATGGGCCACTCAAGTCATACGGTATCGTATATTGCCTTATAGCACGTTTACCCAAGTCCGCTGTCACGCCTATTCGTCCCTTAAGCAGTCCATTTTTGCACGAGTGAGATTAGCGCGAGCGCAGCGAGCGCGATAAACACGGTGCAATAACGACTACTTAAGTCACGGATAGGCGTGACCTAAGTGCGGACTTAGGTCACACCGTGCTAAAATAGTTTATACGACTTCTAACCTCAAAATCACAACTTCGATATGATTTTTCGGCGCTCGTGGTATAAAAATACCGTTCGAAACTAGTGCGTAAGTCGATTATTTAGGTAGTGTGACTTTTTCTTCGCTTCGCTTTCGCTCGTGCAAAAAGTCACACCAGCTAAATAATCGACTTCCCCACCCGTGTCGAAATGTACTATTAACCATGAGCTGTTATATCATAAATTCATGTAAGTTTTTCTTACACGAGTCAATCTACCTATTATCTGCAAATATGAATTTTAATTAAACATCTTCTTAAACAGTTAACGTAATTTTTAAAATTTTGGGAAATTTTTCTTTTAAAAGACAGAAGATACTTGCCGAACGCATCGTTTTGTAGTTCAAGGTGCGTAGGACGGGAATCGCAACCTTCTATGTATTTAGTTATTGATCACGTAGTATGTAAAATAATTATAATAAAATGTAGTGATAACAGTTCAAGAAAATAAGTATATTTCGATATTTGAATAGATAAAACTTACACAAAACTTGTTCGTTATATAATGTTAGGGAACAAGCATACGTAATATATAGATGTACATACAAAATGTAAAAAAAATGTTATTATCTTACTATAGAATTAATAATAATTCAATTTGTATAATGAATTTGTATAATGAAGATATTACAATGAAATTATAATTATAGAAATTATAAAGACTATTATAAAAATTTTTGTAAAAATTAGTAGATATGATTAAATAGATAGATAGATATAAATATAATTGAAAAGTTTTTATAAAATATAATATATAAATCTTATTCCAAAAATAATGATATAAAAATAAATATTTGATAGATTACCCAAATACTACAAAACGATGCGTCCGGCAAGTATCTTCTGTCTTTTTTTAAAAGAAAATTTCCGAAAATTTTGAAAATTACATTAACAGTTTAAGAAGATGTTTAATTTAAAATTCATATTTGCAGATAATAGGTAGATTGACTTGTGTAAGAAAAACTTACATGAATTTATGATGTATAACAGCTCATGGTTAAACTATTTTACAGGGTGGTGACTTCTATGATCTATACTTCGAAAATGTTTACGCAAAAATTTTTTAACTTTTTTGTGTTTCAATTACAGTTATTATGTTAGTATTTTTGTAATATTTCTTGTTAGACGTAATTACTTTTTATACAAATATTTATAGTAAATATATATTAAATAAATTTTTATTTTAAAAATTCTCTTTATTATAATAATTGACTTGCCTGCACTTAATTGATTCCACTGGTTTCATGAGTTTATTTTTAGTAGTACTTACAATTTTTTGTTATAAAAATAATTCCATATTTCTATGTTACAAAAATGTACTTGTCTATAGATTCCACTTCTTTCATGTGTTTTGTTTTAAACTATGATATTCTTTGGGGGGAGAGAGGGGGAAAAAGAGAAAGATGGAGAGAAAGAGGGAGAGAAAGAGAGGAGAGAGAGAGAGAGGGAGAGAGAGAGAGAGATTACAAATACACTTATACTGCCAAAGTTTTACTTTTTTTAAAAAGTGTTAGTTTAGGGATTTTAAATATCATTAGTTATAATATAACATGATATGTAAAGACTCACCAAAGACTGAGAATTGTATAATCTGAAAAATGAAAAGTTTACACAAAGTTTCGATTTTTTATTGTATTATATTTTTACATGATATATCTTCTAGTATAAAAAGAATACTTATCTATATATAAAAGCATATGATGCCATACCATCAGCTGATTGTAATTATAAAAATATATATAATCATACCATATTTCGAAGTTATTTTAGAATTACAGTTGTTCGTTTTATTATATCTTCTCTCTCTCTCTCTCTCTCTCTCTCTCTCTCTCTTGGGATTCTATATAAGAGAATAAAAATACCATACGATATTTTGAGGTTATTGGTAGTCATTTTGTAGTCACAAAATTTTGTTGTTTCATATACTCTCTATCTCTTTTCTTTTTCGAGTCATAGGAGATTTATTTACTATACGATATGATATAACTATATATATATATGCAGCGGATATATAAGCGTAAAGATAGACGACAACCAGAAGTGTCGTAAGGGCTGCAAACCGGATATCAGAAATAAGGAGAAGAAAAAAGGAGATTCGGAAAAGAAACACTGCACATACAAAAATTCGTACGCCATCTATATCATTGAACGAGATAATCTTTTTAAATAAAATCTTTTGATTTGAGTATAGCAATGAAATGGCTTTCGATTAAGAGGGATATGTTATATGGTAAAAACTAGCGCAATGTCACGTAAAAGCGCATTGAATTTTTTCTTACACCCATTTCAATGTATATGAAATGTCGCCTTTAGGCTTTTTCTATAATTTTCCTTTGAGCGCTCCCGCGTTCGTTGATTACATGACTTTGGCAAATTCCGTGTTGAAACTTTTAATATTCGTGTTACCGTTGCATAGTTTTAATTGAAGAAGTGATTGTACATTTGCAGACTAACAGTATATTGATGACACAGCATTTTATTCGAGGCGAAGCCGAGGGCGTCGATGCGCGCCGTACAGGCATCCAACATTCTGCCAAGTGTCGTATACTATTTTTCTTCATCCCCCGCCGAAAGTACGCCCAGCATATAATCTTTTTGATATTAATTAATAAAATAAGCGTTGTTGGCTGCTAACTACGGCTCAGCCATATCATATAAAAGGCCTGCTTCAGCGCCACTTACATGATCGCGCGGAGCGTAAGGCTCGACTTCTGCTTTTTTGATGCCGCCCGACTTTTTGCAAAACCGAGGCGAAACCGAGGTTTTGCTGGTCGGGGTGTACATCAAAAGCACTAGCAAAAGATACTGCAAAAAGATGATGGGACCAACAATATGTAACCATACTTGACTGATACTCATTTCAACTACAGAACAACCTCTCTCAATGGTTCCTCTGCGGTTTGTCTTTTTTCATCCGCCGCTATTATGAATGAGACTCCAAAAATTACATTTAAGTATATAGCTACACCATGTCTTGAAACTCAAAATGTAAACATAAATGTCTATATATGTATAGAAGCTTTCTGACAACGTGTATGCAATATAAGAACATAATTGATTATCAGAGTTATAAATATATTGTTCAATAACATATTAATAATAACAAAAATTAATTAATTACTGATATATCTTTTCAAATTTTCCGATTTTACAATTACAGTTTTCTATGCATCATCACATTTGGAAGGTTTACAACACGTCACGCTGTCATGCGAAGACTTTGCCACGCAACGATCAACAAAACGCAGTGCCACAAAGTCGCTCTTCCCGGCGCTGAAAATCGAACCAGGAAGACCGTACTTTCGGCTAGGGATGAAGAAAAAGAAATTTTACTAAATTATGGTTGTATGAAACATGTCCTTTCATCATAAAGGTAATTATGAACGAACGCACTTTCATGAAACTAAAAACAAACATCAATTTTTCTGACATTTCGTGCGGCACTTGGATGAATTTTTTATTTCTTTAAACAATTAAAAAAATGCCTTTTGTGAAAACGTTTTGAGATCTTACAGAGAAAGTGCACACCTCCGGGAAACAGATTTTCGCGAGCATATTGAGAGTCGATTTCTGGCATCTAAAAAATGAAGCTCAGTCCGACAAATTCCATCTCAGCAGGCTCTTTTTCTTGAGATATGGGTAATCTCACCTCAAATATCCTCTATTTCAAGTTAAAAAATGGTGTCTCTTGTATTGACTGTCACATTGCAAGTATTTAAGATGTACGAAAACGAGAAAAAAAATTATAGTAAGTGGATAGTAAGAGCTAAAATTTAAGCTTTGATTCGTTAAAAAAATAGCCGATTTTTCAGGAAAATATAAGCAATCAAAGGTAATGTAAGAAAAGGCGTTAAAAATACAATCCATTTAATCACTCAAGATGAAGACATATTTTTCGTGCGAAAAGTCGCATGAAGTAAAAATTTCTCTTAAGCACTGTAGTTTCGGACCGTAATATTAACCACTTATATTAACAATAGATTAAAGTTATGATGTTAAGATTAGAGTGGTATAAAATATATATAATAAAGTCTTCCATTTAAATTATACTTCTTTGAAAAATATAGAAGATAATATTTACAATATGAATGTAATTTACAAATACTTTTATAATAATGTAATAAAATAAGTTTAAAACACTTATTTTAAAGAAATATCTGAATCTGTCGATGGGATAAGAGAATTAGATGCAGTTCATATGTTAAAAAGATTAGCCAGTTCAAGCGCTGGCGTGCTCTTTAGCGAGGATTTGAAATCAATTTTAAATTTTCGCTCTTTCGCAAAAAAATTGTATTTGTGGGAATTACGTAGATTGTAATAGAAAACGTGTACAATTTGTAAGTGGATATTATGCAGCGATCAACAATAAACTATTAGTAAATTGATTACTAAGAATCACGGAAATAAGATTTCTGAATTGATGCCTTGTTTATTCAATTTAATGCAGGTACTTAGCTGAAGCCACATTATCCAAGTAGAAATTTATTTATATGAAAAAGTGCGTTTTTAATAAGTTAGAAAATAGATAGTAAAACTGTCTAATTAATAGCACGATGTAGCACCTTTTTCGAACATTATTTGCATATTCTAGATCAGTAATAGAAAAACTACTTCCTAATTTTTTATTTTATAGTATAACAAAATGTGAGTGTAATGATTGCGCTGTATTTTGAAATGAATTGAAGAAATATAGTAGTTATGCATTATTATTGAAAATATTGAAAATATAAATCAATCGAGATAAATTGTTTTTCTTTCATTTCAATATATTTGTAATAAGGGTTTTTCAAAAATTATAATTTTGACTTATTTGTCCAATAAAAGCATTTTCTGAAAATTTTGTTTTTTTTATTACCTAACATATTCATAAACATGTAAAAGTTAATAAATATAATAAATTAAACCGATTTAATAAACGAATTTCTCTTCTGCGCAACCGATTTAATAAACGATGTCTTTGCCGCGGTAGACAAATGCACAAGTTGATCGAGCTTTGACAAAGCGATAGCTGTAGTGGGGCGTGAGGGCTGTCGCCACCTTACCGTACTGAACGCGCTCGGCTAGACGATCGTATGGGGCTCCGAGCGCCGCGGAGGTCTTCCAAATAAGTCGCAAGTGGCGAGCGGCCACTTTTCGGTAGGCTCCCTGGATTAGTTGGAGTGGGGAGCGCCTCTCCCCTACTCGTCTCGTGCTGAGCGCGCTCTGCCGCCCGACGGCATGTCGCTCGAAATGCCCTGTGCTCTCCCGGCCAGCCCCGCGAGTCTATTCGGACTAGTACGGTGGAGTCTCCGTATACCTCGCCGCGGTGACAAACTCTGTCGGTACTTGTTTCGAGCTGGACGCGCTCTCTCGAAATATCCCATCCGGCATTAAACACAACGAGCTTGTTCTGTTCGGAGCGACTGCTAAAACAGCGATGGTCTTCTATCTTTTTCGG